>CM056789.1:12500000-13750000 GCA_029852875.1 Mythimna loreyi
AATTCGCTTCATTTGTTTTCCGGCTTTCCCTTCAAAAATAAGTATAGTTCGTTTTTTAATTCTAGACTACGATTTTACAACTCAGAATGTGACACTCTAGAAATATGTTTCCAATTTTCTGGAGTTTGACATTTTAAGTTTTTTTTTTTTTTAAGTTGTCAAATCGTAGTCTAGGATTAAAAAACAAACTAAATTGAACAGCTTTTTAGAAGTTTCAAGTTGTCTTTAAAAGATTAACAATCAAAGAATAAACAAACAATATTAGAAACAGTAAGTCAACATCACATTCAGACCTAAGTATATCATGCCAAGTTTGTAGAGCCGTAGATTATGGCGCGAAAACAACAGTCTACCAACAAAGAAGCGGGGTGTTTGAGCGCACTCTCACAAACACTGCGTCATCACCAACAGCCCCATCTGCGGTACTCACGTACTCTTTGACAACATTTTCTGATGAATGTGACTGGCTGGAGTGTTTTATGTCATATTCACAGATTTCGTTCGCCGAAATCCTCATTTTATGAAAAGTTTCCGAACGGTAAGTAGCTCGAACTTTTGAATTGTTTGAATTCAGAACAAGTGTTCTAAATTTGATTTTCTGTGCGAACAATGCGTTGATGTTTGAAGTTATTCCTTTCAAAATCACTTGAGTACCCATTTCAACGCTTAGCTTCATAAAATTTCATAAATTCTATAGCCATTATTTTTTCACTTATCTAGCTTAGTAAAAGTTGCTGAAATTACGAATATTATGAAACTTTTTAGACCAACACGCCTATTGTTCATTAATTGTGTCTGTAATTACCAAAGTCGAAAGTTTAATACTGAATTGTAGAATAATATTACAATAGCTGTCATTTGTAAATCCTCGATTAATGGATTTACAGATACTGAAAAAGTATAATGATTTGGAAAGAAAAGCATCTTATGTTGTAACAGCTATTTTAATGTTAGCTGCCATCGAATTATCATTATATTTATTGCGAAAAAGATATTGAATTTGTAACATGACAAGACATAATAAAAATCTAAATTGGACTGTAAGTTGGTTCCTGAAAATTAACTGAGAAAAGTGAATTGTCGACACATTTCATGGCGCACATATATTATGACCGAAACTGCGAAATCCTGCATCGCGCAGGATTTCGCATCTTTCGAGCTGTTTCCCACACTAGACATAACAATCGTCTAATCGGAGAATCCTCCCTTTCTGATGTATAATTTTACACTCTATTCCTCATACATGGAGGTATAGGTAACACTAAACACTTCCTATTAATTCATTAAATGAACTCCAATCAAAGTACCACTAACAACGAAACAACTTACTCTAAAACAACAGTTCCTAAATATTTAACAACAATAAATAACAGTTCCGCCCAAGTAACAGTGTCGTGAAAATAACAGTTGCCCAAAATAACAGTTCCGGTTTATCTGTTTTAACTTGTTTACCTGAATGGAGGTTCCTTATTCCAGCCGTTCCTTGTAACTCCTGACTGAGTTACATAATAGCCTAGTTACTAATTGAGTCAGTCTAGACGCTACTCAACAGATAATCGCATTACATCTGCCTGTCAGTGCTAGTGTTGTACTGATTAATGCAATTATTTATGAGAGTTTGCATTGTTAATCTTGGGTTTAGAACTTCATAGTTTGAAGTAAATGTAAAAAGATTTGGTACGGCGAGTTTGTATGTTTCTTTTCTTGTGGTAACATTTTTATTTATTTATTGATAGTTTGCAATAAATGCAAACTATAAATTATATTCCCATCGCAAATGGTTTTGGACGTTTTTAGTAAAATACGAGTACTAGACGATTTTGTATTTACTTTATTTACTTAGTGCATTTATTATATCTGAATAAATAAAAATGTTACCACAAGAAAAGAAACATACAAACTAGCCGTACCAAATCTTTTTACATTTACTTCAAACTATGAAGTTCTAAACCCAAGATTAACAATGCAAACTCTCATAAATAATTGCATTAATCAGTACAACACTAGCACTGACAGGCAGATGTAATGCGATTATCTGTTGAGTAGCGTCTAGACTGACTCAATTAGTAACTAGGCTATTATGTAACTCAGTCAGGAGTTACAAGGAACGGCTGGAATAAGGAACCTCCATTCAGGTAAACAAGTTAAAACAGATAAACCGGAACTGTTATTTTGGGGAACTGTTATTTTCATGACACTGTTACTTGGGCGGAACTGTTATTTATTGTTGTTAAATATTTAGGAACTGTTGTTTTAGAGTAAGTTGTTTCGTTGTTAGTGGTACTTTGATTGGAGTACATTTAATGAATTAATAGGGAGTGAGAGTAGTTTATGCGGATATCTGTTTTCTATGCGGATATCTGTTTTCTTGATGCTACGGAGGTGCTTCTAAACAAACTCGAGCGACTGCAGAATTTGTGCATCCGCTTTATTTTTGGTCTCCGCAAATTCGATCACGTGTCGGAATTTCGAGCCAGATTGAAGTGGCTGCCGATTCGGCGTCGGCGAGATACCCACATCCTATCCTTTCTCTATACTATCCTACACAATCCCAATGCTCCTCAATACCTTCGTGAGCGCTTTGAGTACCTCGTTCCGAAGGGTAAACTCTGTCGCACTACCAAGTCTCTTCTCCTTCGTACTCCGCGTCACACTTCCAGCCGTTATGGCGGCTCCTTCTCCGTAACTGCAGTTCGTCTTTGGAACTCTCTTCCACATTCCCTTCGCGACAGCCCTTCTCTGGACATTTTTAAGAGGAAAATTAAAGAGCACTTCCTTTCTCAATTGACATAATATTAGTATGTATTAGTATGTAAATTATAACTACGTATTTATGTATGTATATATATATATATTAGACGTATTTATGTAAGTTTATATTGTACACTGGTTTCTACCCTCTAATGTAATCTCTCTCTGTTACTTGAAGGTTTGCTGGGAGAAAACTCATTGTTGAGTTAAGCTCGCCTTTGTACATGAAATGTCAAATAAGTGTATCCATGTTATGTTGTTGTGTACAATAAAGAATTAAAGTGCCTATGAAAATTCCATCCTTACTGATGTGGAACTTTACACTCTATTCCTCATACCTCTAAACACTATTGTTTAGAGGTATGAGGAATAGAATGTAAAGTTCCACATCAGTAAGGATGGAATTTTCGATTAGACAGACGTTATGTCCAGTGTGGGAAACTGCTCGAAAGATAATATCGGGCTGTCTTATACTTATGTTCAAATCGCGCAGAAAACAAAATCGTCTAGTACTCGTATTTTACTAAAAACGTCCAAAACCATTTGCGATGGGAATATAATTGATAGTTTGCAATAAATGCAAACTATCAATTTATAAAGTCCAAAATATTCTATGAATTTATTTTGCTTTTTTTATTGTTTATAGTGGTATTGTGGTTGTAGCAAACCACATTACATCACCACTTTCCAACTTAAAGATTTAAAGATTTCTGGGTTGTAGCCATCAGGAAACACAGACTCCGACAGGGAATTCCATTCCTTAGCTGTGTGCAGAATGAATGTGTTCCCAAAACGTTTTGTTCACTGTGGGATGTCCATTAAGTACTGGTGGCGAAACGCCGCACGATACATAATTTAAACAAACATTTACTTACTAGCTTTATAATATTAATATAACGTGATATCAGAAACATAAAAATATTATTCTAAGATTAATTAATTCTGAATTTTTTTTTTTTAATTCAGATGACTAAGTCTGAATGATGTGGTCATAAAAATGGCTATTATATATTTAAGTGCAGATAAAATAGCTTTCAATCATCACTCATGATTTTGGAATCTGCAAGCGTTTGACGTTCTATGACGCACGAGAAATAGTCATTAAAGGATTTACTAGGTATTTCCATATAAAGGATCGAGCGATAATTCCATCCATCATCTATCACTATATACCTATATAAAAGGAGAAACTGACTGACATATCAACCTACAGCCAAAACTACTGGGAGTAGGAGAGTAAAATTTTGCACAAGGCTTCCTTTTATGACGTAGATGAACATTAAGAAAGGGTTTTTCAAAATTGAGTTCCTGATCGGATGTAATGGGGGTCTAAAGTTTGTATGGAGAACCCAATTTTCACGCGAGCGAAACCGCTGGCAGAAGGCTAGTGGATAATATATGCGAAATTCCAGAACAAATAGTCATCATTTCAGCCTATATACGTCCAATGTTGGACATATGCCTACCCAAGTGTCGCACCCATTGGATTCCCGCAACACACCATCGGACATCCCGGTGTTAGGCAAATATCCACCCTTACGTTGTTGAGATATCTACCGTCCGTACTAAGCGTTTTACCTCATCGTTTATAAATACCGCGTACATCGAGAGACTGGAACAGTTTGCCAGCTGCAGTTTTTCCGTCCGATTATAATTTAGGTGTCTTCAAGGTTAGAATGAATAGGCTCTTAATAAACTAGTGTGTCTTAATAAAATTATTAATACATGGAGCTGATGCTAAATGGGGTGGGTTTTTAGTCACTAAAAGTCTGACGCTATTTTCCGCTCCGCCCAAGGGCATTGTAGTGCAGGGCAAGGTTGAGGGCACCCGGCCACGTGGTAGATCACCAATGAGATGGACAGACCAGATCAAGGCCGCAACTAAGTGCTCGGTCTACTAATGCAAACGGAAAGCTGCAGTCCGCGATGAATGGCGCCGTATGACCAAGATGATAACTCATCGTGATCCAGAGTGATGATCACGACCACTCTGACAAGAGTGTACCGACTGAGACGACGACAATGACCAAATATCATTAGATGATTTTTACCCACCACAAAAAAAAAAAACAAATTCAGCTTTATCTAATTCATTAATAATGTCAGAAAATGGATCACGTCTGAAACAGCTCACTCTATGTAATAATGTGTACTTAATAATGTATATAGGTATTAAGAAGTTGCTTAAACTCTCGTGAAAACCCACGAGAGTACGGTTAACTCATCTACGAATTATTCGAATGAATGATTTTATTAGTGCCAATAAAACTGGCGGACTCGAGTACTGTTGGGATTTCAAGTATGGGGAGGATGCTAACGTACATTGATTTATATTTTTCCCCATTTTGCTCGTAGGTAATTTAGAACGATATTCAGACGGATGATAATGATTTGAAACTGATCATTTTAACATTGTAAATAAAGTGAAAACTGATTTTAAAAGTAAAAATGGTGCGTATTTATGACAAACTGTTAAACAGATTTAAATAAAATTTGGCACTCAGAAGAATATTTACTTACTGGAAATGACGCAATTATAAACATTCTAAGAATAACCGTAGGGATCCTGCAGAAGAATCGGAGCCAACTGGGGCCAAGAGTTCGCGTCTGAAAGGAAGGCTCTGGTCCTGATATATATGGCAACGTAGGAATGGGTTAGGTTGTTTAATCAGTAAGAGTCTGACACTGTTTCCCGCTCCAGCCAAGGACGGGATTCGTCATTGGACGATTTTTACCATAGATATATCAAACATTTGATATATTATTTGATTTTTACCTACCATAAAAAAAAAAAACATTCTTTATGCCATATATGTGCAAAACGCAAAAAACTCTCAACACAATACCGTAATAACACGCGAAACTGCGACGAGTCCACAAAGATGGCGAATGAGCAAGCTATGTCCTACTTACGACTCATTCTAAAAGTCATAGAATACTTTTTATCCAAGGAGTAAGTTCTCTTGAAATAATCTTCTATTTTCAAGCGGGCATAGGCATAGTATAAAGAGAAGGGAAGTAGGTTATCTTCATACAAACGCACCGCGCGCGGCTTGTATGTGTGCGCCATAGTATCTACGCGTCGACGCACGCACACTGTCACAAAATCTCGACCCGTTACTCAGTGCGCCAGTCGAGGCTAACACTGCACGAGGTTCGCGCGTCACTGCTTTTCGGCACCGCTAAATCAAAACAAAATGTCTGATAATCGCAGGAGAACGTATTGCTGTGTTTGGGTGTCTTAACAATTCATAGATTCTAGAATTGTCTCTGTTTAGATTACCTATTGAACAAGAAAGGTGGCTAGTCACTCATTCTAGCATATAATTTTTACTTGATTTTGAGATACCTACTTACTTTTTTTTTGTATTAGTTTTCTATCACACAGAGGAAGTAGGTAGGTAGGCTTAATTTCTACTTTTAATCTGTCAATTGATTTGCTGCTATTGCTTTGTTTACGTTTGGTTATGCCGATTTCTCAGTTACTTTAGTTTCTCACCTACTCACAGCTAGAAAATCGTAATTCTAAATAAATAATTGACTAATTGTAAATCAGATATACCTACATATAAAGCAAATTTCGAGTCATAACAAAAAATTAGATTATAGTCGAAGAGATGGGCGTTAGTTTTTAATGTTGTTTTAGTGTTTCTTTTAATTATAATATTTTAGTCACTTTATTCATTTTTAGGGTGCCGTACCTCAAAAGGAAAAAACGGAACCCTTATTTATTTATTTATTCAGATAGGATCAGTTCGTTGTCCCTTCGTCTATCTGTGATGTATCTAGTTGAAATTAAAACCATAGTCCCTTCAAGCTGTGAAAAAACGAAACTTTTAAGTTAACGAATAAAACAGATACGGCTGTTTATATTGCAAAAAAAAAACGTATATTTTTATCCCAGTTTTTTATTTGTATTATACAAGTAAAAAATACAACTTCCCGACCCTTGCCAATTTATAAGCACTGAATTAAAATTTTGCTAAAAGTGAAAACCCTAAGACAGTAGGCAATTATATCGCGGATTGGGCCGGAGATAGCCTACTGCCCTTCTCTTTATACTATGGCATAGGTGCTGCTAAGTTAATGTGTAAAGTAGATTGATCGCGATTCTAGGATAAGCAAAATTCTTAAAGATGACGGTACGAGGTAGTAGCAAAACGATATTATCTGACGGTCTCGAAACTACGAATCAAAAACGTTAGACATGATAAAGTGATCATAAAAATAACTGGATGAACCTGTCTGGAATAATTTTAGTATCTGATGTTACACATAAGAACTATGAAAACAAAAGACAGTTACGAGAAAGTTCTCTTATTCAAATGCCGTCAAAAATATCAAGAGACTGACAATAAACACTATTGGATGCAGTCCAATTGGTTTCACATTACCAGTATTATGACAGTTGATTGAACAGTATGGTATGCAAAACAAGAGTTGTTTTATTTAGAAATAACGAATATTTTTTTCATGGTATGAATAACAGTAATTTCCAAATAAGTATTTATCAAACAGAAGACTTAATTGGAAATGCTATTTGTAAACAAACAATTTCACAAAATTCCAACCACCTATGTCGATACATATTTGAAAACAGAACACCAAACAATAATTAATTTAATTCTCAACAACAATAATTGAATTGGGCTTCCAAATAAAATCCTCTCGGCGAGACCACTAAATAAATACCATTGAACACCAAACGGCAAAATAATCAATCGAATTCAATTACTACACACCTCGCACTATGTATTAAGATCTGCCGATTGAACCCAGAGTCGGATTAGGTGGGAAAAATTCCATTTTCAATTAACGTTCGCTTGTTACTAAGGGCTGACATATAAGGGAATTGGTGAAATTGCTCAGCACGCTGCGACACGACTGCTAAATTGCCCGGCACTGTTTGCACGAAAATATATTTTATTTTTCATGTTGTAATCCAGCCCCGCGTGTTAACTAGTGCGGACACTGACTCTTTGGTGCACGGCGCGGCGTCGGGTTGCCTTCATTCCAGGCTTTTTGCCCAGCAATTGATTGTTTGGTTGTTGGGAGTTAAAGGTAAAGAAAAAATAGATAGGATTTTTGGGCATGTGAAAAGGTAAAGTACTCAATTCTGTGTCGCTATTTATCTACACTAAACAATAAAGAGGTAAAGTTTGTTATTTTGTTTGTAGGAGGTAATCTCTGAAGCTACTGGTCCGATTGGAAATAAAATAGCAACAATAGAAAGCTGCTTTACTCATGAGTGACATAGGCTATATTTTGTGTATGCGGGCGAAGCCGCTGGTTGGTTTATATTCTCATTTTACACATTCCAAACCTTGAGGCAATGTAGAAGATTGTACAATACATTGCTTTCAAATATAACACACAAAAGTGTTGTATGTAAATTCCAAACTTTTGCTTAGGTACACACAAGAACGTATGTACTTCCAAGTTTGCGAACTCGTAATTACTTTCATTAATGTTACGCAAGTGTTTTCCACCACACAACAGTACAGGAGAAATTAAAATGCCTTTATAAAAACTAAAGAAATAAAAATAAAACAGTAAAGTACCACTCACCAAAAATAATCACTCAACTTCAGAGAGCTAAAAAAGGACATAGAAAGAGCATTATCTCCATAGTAGAGTGGCTAAGTAAAAAGCTCGTATCGAAATCGTCCGGGAATCGTCACGTGGAGAATTGGCACTATGAGTGAGTATATTTCCCCCGCTCCGCTGTAGGGTTGCGAAAAAAAAAGTTTTGAAATGTCAGTGGGATTCAGCGCCAGCTGTTTTTTGTTTCGTAAAGTGAAGCCTTGAAAAGTCAGATTTTTTTATTCAACCTGCTGTTAACTTGTATTTTATTTTTGTATGAGTACTATTAAAAAAGTAATGTAATCGAACCCTTAGAATGAGAGTGACCTAACTCGAAATATGCTATACCTATCTAAGCTGAACGACAAAAAGCCTACTATAAACAATTTTTTTCTTTTGACTGGGAAATAATCAAATGAACCTGTAGGTGAATTGAGAGAGAGAGTGTGTCGAATTTTAACTGTTTAACTGCCTACAGTATGCCATCAGTTCCTTTTGCGAGGGTCACGTTTATTTTTTCGACTAATCTGAACTTGACATTGACCCAAACTGGACCCGAAACTGTCAATCTTGATGACAACTTTTTGAAGCTAATTTCCCACTAATTATAATTTTTACATTAGGTCACGTTCGTAAGAATGCGAGGAGTGTAAATTACCTATATAACAGTATTTACCTTCTACATATTCGAAACATCGAAATCTTTACTTTTGTTTCAACCACACGATACCAAACACCAAACTGGACATTTCAATGACATCATGTTTTAGTTATTTACCGTCTGTCATAATATTCTAAGAATTCGCATGGTGCTTAGTAAATGACTGACTAAAATTATGCCGGATATGTGAGTTAAGTGAGTTCTAGGAACTAAAAGCAGCATATTATTGAAGTTCAACGTCTAATTTTATACTTCATCACGACTACCAATTTGTTAAAATGTTTGATGCAGAAGTATTTTAGTTCAGGAAATCGACGATTAATAAGCAATGCTTGGCAATTGGCAATTTAATTGGAGATGTAATTTTTAGCACTATTAGACTTGGGGCGTATGTTATGCCAAGCATAGCTTCTTATAAAATCTGATTTGACAATGAAATATGACTACAATTAGGACCTGGAGCACAGGGGTAAAGTAGCCAGCCTTTCGATTTTTTTGCAGGATGCATTTTGAAGAGTGTGCAGGAATTACATACATTACATTTTATATTTTTATAGAAGATAGGCTCGCATTTGACCACAATCTCACCAGATGGTAAGCGACGATGTGGCCAACAATGTACGCACGCTTGTCTAGAAGTAACTTATTCACTCTTGACTTAAAGAGTCCTACCATCGGACAACCCGACGTACAACGGGTGGGCATTCTTTTGTTTTTAACATCTCTAAAATCCGAACTAAGCGTTTTGCTTTATGGTCATTTATACTGTGTGCAATGGAGGATTGGAACAACATGCCGCGGTCTTCCAGTCCAATTATAATTTAGATAGGTATCTTTAAACTAGTGCGATTCACCATCAATGATTGTTATCATTGTTTACCATCAGATATAATCGCAATCTAAAGCCCTATATTTTATGACGTTAAAAAAAAGTTCTCGTCCTTTTTTTACCTTTTTGTTTCACCCTAGAGCGATAGAAGATAGAAGTCATTGGATGACTTCAACTTTTAAAAAAAAGGTCTTGCAAGGTATGGTGCAGCTCGGATTTATTTTGCTTTGAAAGATTCAAATAATGATTGGGCTTTTATGTAGAACATCAAAAAATTTAATAGGGAAGCAAAAAATTCACGTACAGAGCATCACAACCCTAGGGGAAGGGTACCAGTATAATCGTTTTCCTGCATACCTCTTTTGTACACGGTACTCTTAAATATGGCTGCAGCAGACGCAAAAAGTTTCAATTGCTTTAACGGCCACTTGCATATAATTGTCCCTGAAACGACATTATGCAATAGTGAAGCATGAATGTATTGGAAAAATATGCATCTGTAACATTAATAAATGATTGATTTAAATGGGTATTTATAATAATGTTGAGTAAAGTAGATTTAAGTACCTAGTATGCAGCAAATAAGTTGAACTAAAATGACTGTAGTTACTTTTTTGTGTGGTAGGTAAAAATCATTCAATGGCATCTCCCGTTTTTGGGTGGTGCGGGATATAGTGACTTTTACTGACTAAAAAACCCATCCCGTTCTTTCCTTGCTCTTCATACTGGGGCAGAACCTTCCTTCCTTGTTAGTGCACGCTGAAGGTCGAACGCCATTTTAATTCAACGGATTTGGTACATCCTATTGCCGCGTATCGTAAGTTTTTGTACCTAGGTTTTGTATCTCGTGTTATGAAAAGTTATGATCTTTTGTCCCAGTATGTATGGTAAGCCATAACGGGTTAATATGTGTGCGAGCGTGAAAAACCTCCATCCTTTTACACTTCAGGTAGACAGGACAGCAGGACTTTCGGTACAATAGTAAATAAAAAAAAACATAGACTCTTGTTGCTTTACATCATTCATCAGTCAATTCGTATAAATAATGTCGATCAATCTTCAATTGACACTTTATCAATAAACTAGGTACCCATCAAGCATTGTGTGATGTGCATTTGATTGTTATGTGACACAATTGTCAAAACTAAACTTGTCATAAATCGTTGATTTTATATTAAACATTTTAAATCACTGTAGCAAAACCATCTAATAATAATTATTTGAATAGCATAACCTATTATACAAGTAGGGGTACTTTCTAAATAAATAAATCTTCCTTTTTTTAAAATACTTAGTTTTACATAAAGTCTCATACTTGTATTTTTATTAGAACACACTGAATCAGCATTCAATCGTTACAGTAGAACACAATATAAATTAAATTAAAGTATTAACCATTGCCTATAATTCTATGTAGAAGCCTAAAAGCTAAAGATAGTATCTACGCCACAGCATAGAAAATTAAAAGTAAATGTGAAAAATTTAAACGCTTTTACAAAGTTTTATGGCATTTTCTTACAGGTACTGATGACACACATTAGAGACGATAAAATACAGTTCGGAAAAAACAGTTTTGTGAGACAAACATTTTATTTGTTTTTTCAAAGCTTTACGGTGTGGCTCTATAAAAACCTGCGATTCAAATTGATAGCTTCTACAGTTTCTTTTACGTTCCAGAGCGGTGAGAACTCATTCTAATATGCTTTCAATACACTTACTCAGAAGCCCGCTCTTATACTACCGCTTACAGGCACACAATGAACTATTTTCCGCACTTTATTGTAATAAAAATGTTACTCGTATCGAGCTGGGCGCTGGTCGACCCCCACGAGACGCAGGTCGACCACGAGTCGTAAGTGTATAGAAAAACGCCGATTAACACTTGCAAATTGGTCACTTCAGCCCTCGCCTCCATAACACATTACCCTACAGCTCGTGCAAATTTCGCCTCGTTCGCAATGACAGTCTTTCCGTACTTGTATTAAAATTTACTATTTTTACGTTGGAAATCATCAAATGACCTCTTTCAATCTAAGTTTCATACTTTTGCTGGCTAAAAACCATAATGTTTCTTGGGCTGTCCTATGCAAAACGACTGTAATTCTTTCCAACAATTTACAGTCCAGGCAGAGAGTTCACTTACTAGTCTAAATTTGCAGTATGAACAGGTATTCGTTCACACTCATATTTAAGATTCAAAGTGAATAGCCTCCGGTCTGTCTAGTGTAAATACGTTGAGGCACACACAGTTAAACTATTTAATGCAAATGAGCACGTGATACCTAAATTACTTAGGTCATTCAATCATAGACAGTTTGTGCGGACAGGAAACACGTGCATTCATATTTAAATCAATGAATTGATTTATGTGTACCATTTGAATTCAAATCATTTCTATGTGATTTAATAAAATGTGTAATCTCTTTCTTTCTTTCTTTGAGATAATTGTGTAAAAATAATACAAACAGAAATACGAGAAACTGTGGCTATATTCTCGGTAGATTGTGCTAAGCTCATTATTATTTGTTTATTTTTAGTGTATTATTCAATCTGAAAATATTATTGGCTAGAATTATATATGCCATTTTATTGAACTTCAGTAGTCTAAGTTCTTCATCATAATCTATCTAATCCTGACTGTTTAAGTCATGTGTGATGAGGCCTATGTCCAACAGTGGACGACTTTTGGCTAAAATAATAATGATGATTTCATTAACCAGTCCTTCAGTATGCACTATAGTTACAGTCATGTCAGTTATGACATATATAAATGGAATCACTGACAAAAATTTCCTGACTCAAGTCCGTCAGAAAAAAAAATGCAGCAACTTTGTGCAAGTTCTATATGTATATAATATTTTACTTTTTAAGTGTTTGTGACCTTATAAAATAAGAGCTATAAAAAAACCGCAGCAGACTCTATAAAACTACCGTTATCATCACCAAAACCATGAAACGAAGTGATCTCCACCAACAGAACAATACTGTTCTCCACCAACAGAACAATACCATGTTACTGGGAATTTATAAGTGGAAGAATTCCACTTATAATTCCCCAATAACAATAATCGTTCCGTAAGTCTTCGTTAAAATGCGACCTCACGAATTCGTGGCAAAACGTTTATACTTGTTGACAAAACAAACATGAAAAAAACAACCACCAAGGACTTTCATCCAAACTCGGTTCGTCCCCAATCAAGGACAACTTGTTTGTGTGACAAACAAAATATCCTTTTCGGCGTCAAATTTGTAGATGCCTTCTATGTTACGGTAGGTAGGTGTTTACACGATGTTTTGCACGTGTGATTCCATTAAACGTCGAGGTTAAACCGTAAGCAGCCACGTAAAGTAACCCTTACACTGCTATACCGAAATAGAGCAGTGTAAAAAACTATTTTTTTTATTACTGTGGTAGAAAACTTTGTTTTCGTTAGGATTTATTTCTGAAACTCAAGTGGTTTATATCGCCTAAGCTGTAAATTTTAATGGGTGTTTTTATGCATCTTTTAGGTTCAATATGAGGCCAATGACAGAGCTGTACAATGTCTGTACACTGTACAACTCTGTACTGCATACAGATCTGTGATACTGAATACTGATCTGAAAAAAAAAATGGGTCAATCGAATAAAGTTATTTTTGTATATAAATGGTTTTTTAGAAGAAAAGTAGGATGGTCCAACAAAAAAAATAACGCTGTAACAATGTTTAACAATTGCCAAATTCGCGAGAAAAACGTACACCGTATGTTTGGCTGTAGACAAGAGGTCATAAAAACATGACGAATGTCATGAAAAAAATGGAAAAAGAGACGTGGCGCTGAATCAAACCAATAACTATTCAATAAGTCTAAGTATTTCAGTTTCTATGAATAAAACACTACAGTTGGTCATTCAAGGAAATGTCATAGGGTTCTTAAAAGAAGCACATGACCATATCACCCTTTACGAACTTCATATATGAGTACGGTCGTAAAATTCGGCGCCATATCGTATACTACCAGTACCAAGCCTATACTTACCTACCGGCTTCCTCACTCTTGTTTACCTTGGTTATGCAAAGAACTCGATATTATAATTTATGTATTATGTAAATAAGATGTAAAACAGAAGATATTTTGTGTTCACAGCTGAAACATTGAGAAAATATTTTTCATAAAATGTTTCTTTAAAAAAAAAGTTACGCAACGTGATAGAAGTGTAATTTACGTGGCGTAGTAATAGAGGAATTGGTTGCAACTCTGTATGATACAGTTCGATAACCGATCATGGAATATTTATTTTTGACAGTAGTTTCGCGTTTGACCGACATCTCACCTGATGGAAAGCGACGATGCGGTTGACAATGGAACATGCTTAGGTTGTAGCCATCAGGAAACATTCCGGCAGCGAATTCCATTTCTTAGTTGTACGCACAATGAATATGTGTGTTTTTAAACACTTATCTGTATTCTTATGGATTGCTAGTGTTTGGAAAAGTTAAAAAAACCAACCACACCAACCTATTAAATTGAACAAGCACCAATCTAGACTAAAAAATACTATTAGTATTACCATTTATTTGCTTTATCATCTCTTCTAAATCACCATTATCCCTTAAATAAACAGAACGTCGCTTTCTCTGCTAATACAATAAGAAACGCTTATGTTTACAAGACGCTTGCCAAAACTGCTTACTTAGCAAATTGCTCTATGTAAGTACTTACTCCGAACCCAATCAATGTGAACAAAGTCGTATGCGAATATTATATCTTGGTATCTACGTATCTGCTGTAATACATATTATGATATAAGGCTGTCGTAAAATATATAACCACGTATTACATATTTTATCTAGCTTAGTTAGTAGTATAGTAAACACAATGAACAAACACAGCCACACGTACAAACAATTCATTAAAATGACTCATTTGACGTTGTTTACTTAAAAGTATAAACATATCATATAGGGCTTTATCTCGCATGTTTAATCTCACTTTTATGTCATGTTTTGAAACTCACAAGCAAAGCGTATTTGCAAATAAGCTTCTATTCATAAAACCTCATTCAGAACGTCGATTTTTCTGTCAAGCACTAATAAAATGTCTATGAAAACATAAACCTCAGACGAAAATAAAAAATGTTTTTCACTTCACCATCTCTTCGTGGATTTCGTATATATTTTTTTAATTTACCTTCTCAAAGTGTACTGAAAGGAATAAAACAGTTTTATTCTAAAAGAACATAAAGGCTCACATCTACGGTTAAGTGTTTTCCACCATCCAGACGCACTCGGTAGAAAATTGATATAAACTTGTTGTGGGGCCCCGCTACGTTTGCACAGGTGACGACGGTGACTTATTTGTTTTTACGTCAACAAACGAATATCATCCCAAATGCTTTAAGTACAAAGTTTATATTCCATTGTGTGGCTGAATAATAGAAGCCAGAAAAATGCACCCTGCACACGGTTGGCATAAGTCTTGAGTATAAATGTTGTTCGCGAGAAAACAAGTAGTGTGAAATAGCCCGCTCGCGATGGAGACGGTGTACATGTTTTAAATATTTGAGTATGTTATGCTTTAGGAATATTTATTGAGTATGACGCCACTATAACAGCACCCACTTGGCATATAAAAGGGATTTTTATGAGTTCAACTGACCAATATAGATTTAACATGAAATGAAAATGGGAAAGTAAAATAAAATATGTGTTTATTATGATGCGATGTTTGAATTTATCTGTTATAAAATTGCTTTAAGCAAAATGTTATGTCATGTGAATTACGTGTGTATGTAGTTTTATTGGTTCAAATGCAACAAGTGTAGAAAGTGACAATTTCCTCACCCATTTTCTCGAGCGCCTCTAATACACAATTTCCGTCGACTCTTTCAACGAGCGAGAAAACTAGACACTGTGATTGACTCGATATTTCCTTTCGACCTTATTCCGAGGACACAAAAAGGCCTAATGACAAAAGCCTGCGACAAATGTTTCCCATTCAATTACCTAATAAAACCGCAGCGTGACCGATAAATTGAATACGGAGATCAAAATTCCGTACGCGCGAAGAGATATGTCGACATAACGAAGACAAATCAATGTTTCTGTGACCTGACTCGGCTTGGATGGACACCCTTCTAAGACATAAGACAGAAAGCCATTAAGTCGAGATAGTGGTATTTATCTTTAGTGTCCCCCGTCTACCTTCCGAAGTGACGTGGACACTTCGATTAAAGGCAAGGCAAGGCAAGGCAAAGTACGGTAAATAAATTTGGTTGCAGTTTAAAAGAAAATGCTGAATGGTGTAGTTTAAAATGAGTGAAATTGAAAGTGGTTGGCAGTACAAAAGAAAGGTGACGTAGCATTGTGGAAGCGCGGACGTCAAAAAGGATTGTGTGTTTACAACAGTTGAATAAATACAGTCTGCGTTGATTTTTGCTTCGTTCTTCGTTCATGTTTGCTTTTTGCAATACCAGACTTTTTAAATGAATGAATGGTTTTCTAAAATGTTGTTTGAACTACCCGTGAGGAAGAATTTGTGCATGTTTTGAAACCGTTTTAAATATGTATTATAATTTTATGAATTGACGTGACAGAGAATGTTAAAGGTATTTTTAATATCGTACGGATTTGAGTCAGTGAGAGTTTGAGTGTTATAACGTTTTTAAATGAAGTTCTTAAAAATTGGTAATTACGAGCCCGGTAGTATTTTTCTCAATCGAAATAATTCATAATGCCGAGAGGATGCTACAAGGTGCCACAAATATAACATCGATAGCTTATTGTTTTTGATCAAAGCAGTCAGAAATAAAACCAAAGAATGTTTTCCACATAAATATATAAAATTAATTTAGGTAATGATTTTAGTAAAATATTCAAAATATATGGAGGTACACAATACAATACAATATGACAATTCCTAAACCTTACGCTACACCAGCGCCTCTAGCGGCGAATTCAAACTCATTGGTTTTTAAGACTTGCTCATTTTGCGTCGCAGTACAGCCAACGCTGTACTTACAATTCACATTAAATACATGAGGTAGGAACTATTTAAGTACTTAAAACAACCATGCGTCACTCGAGCATGGAAAACGCGACTTGCAGAATACATTTATTTTTAATCATGGCGAATTTTATACCATAGCTTTTGTCCACATAGCTGTAGGCTTCTCATTAACATGCAAATTATTCAGAACCGGAGCACGCAATGTAAAAACCTTTCCTGTTTTAAAGGTAAAGAAACAGTACCTTCGTGAAGATTTTTTTATTTTTATGTACCTCTTTATTCTTCCGGAAGTATTTTGTACAAAAATAAACAGAACTATTATATTATTGTCATATTCCCATGATCCTCACCAGGTCATCTCGAGACTTAAGACGCGATCACCACTCCAGACCTTTTTTTTTGTTTTTTTTTTTAAATTGCAATAAACTTTTTGGCCTTATTGAGCATTTGTTTTGAGGATAGTGCGCTGCACATTGCCATTTAAGTTTAGCAATTCTCCGAGCTATATTCTACTGCGGATATTTTAATTCCTGATTTATTGACGCAAGGATTTTTTTTTAGTTTGTAACTAAAATGACCTGACCATGCTTTTGCTATGAAGTAAAATTTCTTAATCAAAACTAATTACATAGCATTTTGTTTCAGTTTTTTTAGTTGATATAAACCAGTGCTTGACTTGATAAATCAGTGCGTGATGCAATCGTTGATGGTGAAGCGTACCAGTATATTAAGAGCCTATTCACTCTAGCTTCGAAGACATATTGCAGCAGTAACTACAAAGTTTAACATGCCAGAAATAAAAGAAACTTCTTGCATTGTTAACAGCGTATTGAGAAAACTTATCCGTACTCCCGTCCCGGCAGTTTAAATGAGAAATCAAAAAATTGCGTCATCTAATCGTTGTACTAAAGTATACTTCAGGCTATATTGCTAAAACATCATTTATTTCAGGCGTGCGTGCTTCCAGTTGCGTGCCAGAAGTAGAAAGCCTCCTAATATATGTAAATAGCCTGGGCTATTTATTGAAGTATACGTATATATTCGTCAGTTTTATATATTTATCCAAATGGCAAATTGCGCATGTTAATTTTATGAATAAGTAATTCCTAGTTTGCTTGTTATTATAATTATTATTGTTGAATTAATTTTGCATGTACATAAAATCTTGGTTACCATTGCTTTTTTTCCTACTTGTCTAGTCTTTTTATTGATTTATTTCTTTTTAAGTGTATTATGGTACACCGATGACGTGGTGAAGGTTGTGGAAATCCGATGGGTGCGAGGCGCACAAGACCGAAAGTTGTGGCGACATTTCGAGCAGGCCTATGTCCAGCAGTAGACGTCTTTGGGCTGAAATGATGATGATTATGATAAAGTATATTAACTAGCTTTCACCGCCGCTTCGCTCCCGGCAACAGAAAAACTGTGATAAATGAAAAACCGCTCGACCGATTTTGTGCATACTTCACTTAAACCATTTACTAAATAGTCTGAACAAAGCCTTAACATTTGGTTTAGATAGGTGAGTCCATTCTTGCTACAAAAATTACAACAAAAATTACAAAAGTGGCATTGATTCATATATTTTATTGATAAGTTAGGTAATTTTATAAGTATGTAAATAGAGATCATTCATAAAACTCGAAATCATAAAAATTAAACTAAATTATTTAACTCATTTTTAGTTTTATCAAATCATATGAAAGCGTTTAAAACTCTCACAAGCGAAATATTTTGCGCCATTTTATTTAAACCATAGCCCGTATAAATCAAGTGAGGAGCTATAAAATCCAGCCATATAATTTTTATATCCACGATGCGGAAATAGCGCTATATACGTACAAACATACATACATATAAAAACGATATAGACACACGTGAATTTATTTTGAATCCTATCGATTAGCTGCGAGGAAGAGGTCATAATGGAATATGACCTATATTTCACTGGTTTTAAATATTAATTTCGGGCACGATATTTTGTTTCTTTTTTTAAACTCTGGGCCCTGAACGAACGCCTGCGTTCGACACCTATTGTCTTTCTATTATGTCTCTAATTACGGTATTCGATAGGTTAAATAGGATATTTTTTTTTGTTTCTATCATGACTTTGGTTCAGTTTGTTTAGGCTAAGAAACCACGAAGCGGTTTTCACCTGTGTCATTCAGTGCGGTGGAGGAAATTGCGGTTTTATTTCTGGAGTTTTTGCGGTTCCGTAGACGTTGCGGTGGCGACTATCGCACGCAAACTTGATGGGTGATAATCGCAAGACACTACTGCGGGCGCTAACCGACCGCAGAACATACGGGTGTAACCCGCTGATACTGCGGGCGACCGCAACCCTCGCGGAAACGCATTCCAACTCCTTTTTTGACTTCGTTACAAGGCTCCTGGTTTCACTTTTATTATACCCATGGATACCGTTGAACATCCTTATGTTCAGCATTTTCTTGAGCGAGGAAACTATTCCAATACCTTTATTGGGATAGTTTCCTCGCTCAAGAAAATGCTCAGGAAATGTCGGTCATCTACAAATCCCTACCACTGAATGGACTAAGAGAGAGTATTATACGTGTATTGGCGAAAACCCACAACGCCCCGGGAGTGGAGATCCCCGGGGCATTGTAGGTTTTCGCCAGTCAGGGCAGGAGGAGTCATGGGCAGGTACGATGTTACCATGATTATATTTTTAAAACCTTCCACTTTTCGATACTACATTCCTGACCACTGTTTCGGCTAGCACGTCATCTTGTTGTCATGTGATTCAGTGAATCTGCGTCGATGAATCAATCAACGCTATAAAACAACAGATACAGATGACAATAATAATCTTTAGTCACGCAGAAGTAAAACTATTTCTAAAAAGAACAAATAAAACTATTTCCTGACAATACCGTGACTAATCTCCAAGTCCTACCCCAAGCAGATCACGCAAAATTAAAATACTTCCATTACTTACAGGTAACTGTAATAAGCTAAAACCTCTATTTGTGAGTCATGTGAAAAGTTCAAGGTTTTTCATTATAAAATATACTCGTACTAAAATTACTGTTAACACTTTTTATACCATTCATCATTATGAACATCACAGACATTGCGTTGGAATATCATGGTCATGATAGGTTATTTTTATGGTAGGGAAAATCATCTAATGACGAATCACGCCCTTAGGCGGAGCTGGAAACAGTGTCAGAGCCTTACTGAGAAAACAACCTACCGATCCTTCCTTAGTAATACGCTTTCGCATCAGCCCTTGATCCTAGGAGGCTTCGACTCTGCTGGGCCCCTACAATTGCTGGCCTGACTGAATTGACTGGCCTGTCAGCATAGTAGTTAGTGACCCTGACTGCTATGTTGGAGGTCGTGGGTTCGATTCCCACCCAGGACAAATGTTTGTGTGATAAGCAAGATCATTTGTTCTGTGTCTGGGTGTAATTTATCTATAATATGTATGTATTTAGAAATATATAAGTATGTTTATCAGCTGTCTAGTACTCATAACACAAGCTCTGCTTAGCCTTAGACAGCGTTGTGTGATGGTCGTCGAATGTTATTACATATTATTGCTGACAACTCCTTGAGGTGTGTGGGAACAGTGCGCGCCGTCGACGACTTGGGCTCGGTCCGGACGGTTACCAGACGACTGGACGGCGTGTTTTTTCAGTTCCCGTTTGCGTATCAGAACCGTGGTGAGTATAAAAAAAATGCTTAATCCATGATTGACATAACAAATCAATCTAGGTTTAGTAGTCTAGACTTTTGATTGCACCTAAATATAAGACTTATCTGTCAATGCCTTTGTTCATACCTAACCCTGGCCTGACGATTCGTCACCGTCAATTAACCGATAAATCTTTAAAACTAGCCTACTATATAAATCACACTAACATTACAAGTCGAACTTTGTATGTATGTGTGTTTTGCTTTTTACTCTTTCAGTTCAAACGGAACGAAAGAAATTTGATACCAAAACAGCTTAAATATTAGATTAATATACTGGTAATTTAGAATGAACTAAAAAATCGACAACTTGTATGTATATATGTGAAAATATTTGCAACTACCGTGTCAAGTGGAGACGTATCACCATAGTATAAAGAGAAGGGCAGTAGGCTATCTCCGGCCCAATCCGCGATATAATTGCCTACTGTCTTAGGGTCGTCACTTTTAGCAAAATTTTAATTCAGTGCCTATAAATTGGCAAGGGTCGGGAAGTTGTATTTTTTACTTGTATAATAAAAATAAAAAACTGGTATAAAAAATACGTTTTTTTTTTGCGATATAAACAGCCGTAGGTATCTGTTTTATTCGTTAACTTAAAAGTTTCGTTTTTTCACAGCTTGGGAAAAAACGAAACTTTTAAATTAACGAATAAAACAGATACCTATGGTTTTAATTTCAACTAGATACATCATGCATTCTCGAGATAAAGGGTTTTAACAGACAGACATACAGATAGACGAAGGAACAACGAGGATCAGTTCGTTGTTCCTTCGTCTATCTGTATGTCTGTCTGAATCTCTGAATCTGAATAAATAAATAAAATAAATAAGGGTTCCGTTTTTTCCTTTTGAGGTACGGAACCCTAAAAATGAATAAAGTGACTAAAATATTATAATTAAAAGAAACACTAAAACACTATAATCGAATTTGTTGTTATGATTCGAACTTTGCTTTATATGTACCTATATCTGATTTACAATTAGTCAATTATTTATTTTGAATTACGATTTTCTAACTGTAAGTAGGTGAGAAACTAAAGTAACTGAGAAACCGGCATAACCAAACGTAAACAAAGCAATAGCAGCAAATCAATTTACAGATCAAAAGTAGAAATCAAGCCTACCTACCTACTTCCTCTGTGTGATAGAAAACTAATACAAAAAAAAAGTAAGTAGGTATCTCAAAGTCAAGTCATAATTATATGCTAGAATGAGTATTGAACAAGAAAGGTATTGTTCAATAGGTAATCTGAACAGAGACAATTCTAGAATCTATGAATTGTTAAGACACCCAAACACACAGCAATACGTTCTCCTGCAATTATCCGACATTTTGTTTTGATTTAGCGGTGCCGAAAAGCAGTTACGCGCGAAACTCGTGCAGTGTTAGCCCCGACTGGCACACTGAGAAACGGCGCGAGATTTTGTTACAGTGTGCGTGCGTCGACGCGTAGATACTATGGCGCACACATACAAGCCGCGCGCGGTGCGTTTGTAAGATAACCTACTTCCCTTCTCTTTATACTATGGTATCACTAGCCAACAAAAATGCAACATGATCAACTACGACAACTCTGTCAAGAGTGAACGACTAAGGAAGAGGACATTTGCAACTCTTTCACGCTTAAACAACTGAATGAATTTGAATAAAATTTTACGGGTACACTAGGTTTTAGAAAAGTTCATATGTTATCATTTTCTGTTTAAAGACGAGCGAAATCACGGGCTGAAGCTAGTATTTAAAAAACCTTTTAACCTACCCCAACTGACTCACTCCGATAAAAATAATTTAAAAAACAAAATAACAGTAGCGATCTAAATCGTATCTATGATTCACGCAAAAGTTCAAGGTTCACACAAAAAACTACTACAATAGCTGTAAATTAGAACATTTTCTAATATTAGTCATGTTACTCACGAGCAATTACCCCGCCTAGGTGGGTAGGCTAGGTATATCACTACTTCGACCATAGAACGAAATGCCCCAATTCCAGAGTGACTCACCGACGAACGGCCTTCGCTGTTATAAACGATGCCTTGTACGAGTATTTTGCATAATATCGATCGTTCCAGGAAAACGTTATTAATACTCGTAAGTGTTATTTTTATATCGATGTTAGGTTCTTTTTTTCCTTATCGCTTTGACGAAATGTCTAAGTAATTGACATAATAGTGTAGAGGGGAGAAAGGGAAATCACGTCGTTTTTAACGCCAGTTTTATTTTGTGTTGTTTTTGTTGGTCATTACCAGGTGCTTTTTTATGGAAGCAGGTAAAAATCATCTAATGACGTATCCCGTCCTCTTATTGACTAAACAACCTACCCCATTCCTATGTTGCCATATATACCAGGGCCAGAGCCTTACTTTCAGACGCGAACCCTCGGCCTTAGTTGACTTCGACCCTTAAAAATCTTCAAATGGATTCTCTCGCGCGGCCATTACTGATTAAACTCTACACATGTTTCTTCATTTGTTTTTTTGTATTTTAAAGCCATGATATATTTTTCAAACGTTCCTGCAGTCCCAATAGACATCAATTCTACTGAGCCCCTTCTGTTCTCTCAATCTTTTTGAGGCGCAATTAGAAAACTACGCGCTGTCGACTCGGGCTTAGTTCTTACTGAACGGCCAATCAGTGAACTACCCATTGTTTGTCTTCGAATTGTTATACGCAGTTACTATTCCTTAGTTTCATTATTAAACTAAAAGCTGGAGATGACAATTGAAGTGAAGCAAAGCCTAGTGTTTTGACTTTACTTTGTGTTCCTTCAATGTTTCACGTTTCTGTGTTTTCAATTGATTTCTATTTCTATTTCATTTTACCTTTATCATTTCTTGTAGGTAGCCCATACCGATCACTAAACGCCGCCGCCACAAGCCTTTCGCACAATTAAACCTTCTTCGTCAGAATCCGCATGGCATGGGTTTAAAAAGTAGAAACTGGCCACAAGTGGCGGTCGCGCACTGTAGCTAGGTTTGTGGCCGCTTCTAACTTCTTGTGGCGGAGTTTGTGGGTATCACGTGTGACTTGAATTCGAAGACACCTATAGTACTTAAGTTATGAACAGTCAAAATTACAATAATTTGACAAAACGTAGTGGAATGTTCGAATTTCGAAAATTTACCACGCTAAAAATGAAATTGTTGTGTTCAACGCCATCTAGCGAGAACACGCCGCATTTTTTTTTAATTTGCTTTTTCCAGCCAGTGTCATCAAATTACGGTTTGCGACCATATCAAATGTCTTTACTTGATTTTTACTAAGCTAAACAAAACTGTCTGAAAATAGGGTTTGATGAACTGAGATTCTAATTAGGTATTATTACCCCGAAAATAAGTACGTGTTATTAATTGCAAATCATACTTGGTAATGATCTTCAAAATGCAAAAAAAAACTATAAAAAATTTGAATCAGGCATTTTCACTTCCACCTACAACTTCAACAGTTTTCCAGTCAAAGTTTTAATGAAGAAATAAAAAAAGACTACGATTCATATTTCTTTTAGAAACCACAAGTGCCTCTTTTACGAGCAAACTTATAAATAACATCTCTTCCTATAACTAATTTTACTCATCAAGTTTTCTTAGCAAAACTTTTCGCAGAAGTACTTCGATTGTGCGGGACTACAAAGTATACGGTTCGCAACAAAAGGTGGACTATATCTCACTTTACTTGCGTACATTCTATATACCAGATTTCCATATATTTACATTATTAATTAAAACACATAGGTTAACACACACGTGATAACTAGTTTTTGCAAGTAAAGGTCGAATTCGTTGACCTCTGCTGTCATTTGACTAACTTGTTAGAACTTTGTAAAGTTGATAGGATTTCGCGTATCTATGTTAATATTTTGGCAAACATATTTTTGCCTCCCAGTAGGTAGATCGATGACCTGATGAGGGTCACGGGAATACGATGAATGTGAGAAGCATAGGGTTGGTCATTGTGTCGACGTTTACAGGAGGGCTGTGTCCAGAATGAAGTTTTGGCTAAGATGATGATACCCATTTTGTGTTCACCAACTTGATTTAAATATTAAGTAAAATCTTTCGAGTAGATCTCTGTAAAACAATCTAAACTTAGTACTTATTTACGATAAAAGTCTAAAGAGCATTTTGTGTTCCATGGCCCTGAAACGCAAAAGATATCTGAAGGAATACAGGTGGATTTTAGTCAGTAAAAGTCTGACACTCTCTCTCACTCTACTTACAGTACTTTAACTCAAAAAAAAATTATTGACATCTAATTGAATGTTTGAAGTTATAGAAACTTTAATAATATGTTTAAAAAATTTGACAGATTTTTTTGCTAACCATACCAACACCATACGGCCCTATACAAAATTCCCACGATAATGGGTTATGATTCAAAAATTTACATCTAAAGAGAATCATTGAAGAAAAATCTGCGTTCGTCCGCTTTAATGCGTCATTACGATTCCTGGTACAAATGTTACTTCGAAATGGTCTAAAATCACGTGACTATACTGGTATATAATAACTTAAGATGATTAATGTTTAACTTTTTTTTTTATTCTTGTATTGTCATGGTCATTTGCCCGTCCTTTGATTTGTTCAAGCGGACAACGGGTTACCGATGTCACAAGGATGAAGTGAAGACGCGTTAGTCACCGATTGTATTTTTCTATGGACTTTGCATCATATTTTATTGTGACGCAACAACGGACTTGTCTATCATTTTGAAACCGATACTTTGACTAATATAATCATGATTATTTGCTTTGAAAGAAGTGTCAACGGATATTATTACATTACAGCATAGGAATATTCGCCTTATATTGTTCCCATAGCTATGACTTCTTTCTAGGAGAGAATATTACATCAGCTGTTTCTATCTAAGCATCTAGGCATTCTTTGGACATACTCGTGTAATTTACAGGTGAACCGATGATCCAGATCGGTCTACATGAAGACACTAATAGCGAAACTCTTTGGACTTCGTAATTCAATTTAATTCATCAGCATTGATCGGTGAGAGTGTTCACATGTACATATCGATCCACTCTAACAGCTGTTTCCTTGTACATCGCCTTGGATATGTTCTGTAATGTTTTATTAATCGTAAATATATAAATATAAATTAATATTTTTTTACATGATTTTTTAAACGAATAACTTATATGGTTTTTGCTGGTTCTTTTCCGTAGAAAACGACCAATTGGAATTGTGCACTAGCTTCATGTTTCTGAAATGAATTGAAATTAAATATTAATATTTTGTGCGTATGCTTTTCCTTAAAAAATGTTTCTATGAATAACTTTGTACACAGGAAAACAATTCGTAAAGATTACTGCTATACCAAAACAAAGAAAAAAACATTATCTAATGCGATACACATATTCTCCATTCTTTACACTGCGTATTCTCTGGAGCAGAAATAAATTTGGTAAAAAATACACATTCATCATCTGTGCTGTACTGGGTTGATCTCTTGCAGGGATCAACTAGATTTATGACGTGCAATGACGTTCCTGATCGTTGTAGCAACGCATATTTACGGGCCCTTTTGTCTAGGTTATTTTTTTTGGGCTATTCGAGAGATTTTCTTTTTATTGTTGCGTAGATAAGGAGATAGATTTCTTCATCAAATATGGCAGTATTTTTGTCTATAAAAGAGAGGTTGTGTATTAGTTATTTGCTAAAGCCATAAAAATATGTTGGTCTTTTAGAACGGCAGGCTTAGACAATTAATATAAATATATTCCACAACTGTTACATAACGTTGTCTAGTCCCAAGCTAAGCAGAGCCTGTGTTATGGGTACTAGACAACTGATAAACATACTTATATATTTCTAAATACATACATGTTATAGATAAATTACACCTAGACAGAGAATAAATGATTCAGCTCATCGCACAAACATTTGTCCTGGATGGGAATCAAACCCACGACCTCCGACATAACAGTCAGGGCCACAAACCACTTAACCAATAGGCCAGTCATTTGGTTTGTTTACACTTGTAGTCGGTGACTAACTGAAGGAAAAAAGGAGCAGGTACGTACAGAACTGATCTGATGATAAAGCCGGATGGTAGGTACCAGAATTCTGTAATAGATTAATGTATACTAGATGTTTTTGGTATTTATTATTAGAATTGTCATGATGGCTGAATGATGGAACCGAATTGTGGAAGGTCTATCTATTTAAGTAGCTATGGCCGAGGGATATTGCAACTAAAAAGTGTAAAAATTAAAAAAAGTCGGTGATTCTATAATAGTTTTGGTCTCTTCTTTATTTAACTCTGTTTTCCGAAATTATAATTATTTTGCATTTTTTTTGTGGTTTTGTTTTTCATATCGAAGCCGGTTTTACTTTTTTTGTAATAATTTTTTGTTTCAATAATTTTTTCAGATATTTTTTAAAACCCATATTAAATTACGCACATGAATAATGTTAATGTTAAAATAAAATTTTATAACTTATTGTTTAAAGGTATAGTTTACATTTTAAAACTATCATTTTTTTTACATTCATAGATAATGTTGGTGATAATAAATAAAAAAAAAACCTTTTGATTCTTCCAAAAAAAAACCTCACTCGTTTGGTTTTTTTTTTGGCTAACTAAACTTAAAAAACACTTGAATTAAATAAAATATAATCTTAATCCTAATAAAATATAAATTGTTAGTTTGTAAGGACCTCTTTGCAGGTACAGGCCTTCTTCAATGTTGGTAGTACGTTATCAAAAAAATGATATCCATTCGCCAGTACAAGGATTTCCCTCCCCGCCCCCGCGTCTCATTTCATACCACTAAAGAGACCCGGTTCTTTTTATGGTGCGCAAAAATGATTCAATGATGAATCCCGTTTTTGGGCAGAGAGGGAAACAGTGTCAGACTTTTACTGACTAAACACCCTACCCCGTTCCTTCTCTGCCTTACGCACTGGGGCCAAGCCTTCCTTTCAGAAAGAGACCCTGGGCCCCAGTAGGCTTCGACCCTTTTGCAGAGTCCCTACGGAGACACGGTATTTCACTTCTCTGCAAGTTAGTCATGAAAAATCATGGAAATCAGTTAAGAAGTAGTGCTCAAGATCCGTGCTGGTATCTGTAACAACGTTTACAAGATTATCATCATCCTACCCTTATCCCATATTACTAGGTGTAGGCTCACCCGTCACACTATCACTAACTCCCTTTTCTTTCATATCACTCTTCACACAATCCATCCATCTCTTCTTCGGCCTGCTTCTTCCTCTCCATCCATCTACGTGTAAACT
This sequence comes from Mythimna loreyi, assembly GCA_029852875.1. Classification (NCBI taxonomy): domain Eukaryota; kingdom Metazoa; phylum Arthropoda; class Insecta; order Lepidoptera; family Noctuidae; genus Mythimna; species Mythimna loreyi. Next base: position 12,527,784 of record CM056789.1, read on the forward strand.
CAGAACTCTTTTTGTAACATGCGTTTCATCTCTCCTCTTCACATGACCATACCAAGACAAACGATATCTTTTCAACTTTTTAGCCACTGGCGCCATTTTCAGACTTCCTCTAATATACTCATTTCTCACTTACAACGCTTACAAGATCACAGTTTAAAAATACCGGGTGTTTGTAGCGAGTTAACTCTGACCCTCGTCCGCAATCTTGTTCGACAGCGGTAAGGCTTCGCTTGCATGTACCTCCGTTGTTTCACCACGTGACGGTAAGAGCCTTGTATGCACGGATTATGTAAGTTGTCATGGCACACGCGAGTTTTGGGCCTTGTGAGATCGATTTATTGTGTTTGTTGGCTGAATAAATAAGTACGATTTTGTATATGATTTTATGAAAGGTAAAATATTGTTTGACACTTATTTTTTTTTTTATTTCCATAATCCTTTAGCTTTAGGACTTTTATTAGCTTAAACCCACCCATGTTCTTCTTAAAAAATTAAATTCATATACATAAATAAGGCAATTATAAAAATTGCCTTATAATACCTTATATATATATGTTCCGTGTAGAAATCAAACCCACTACTTGAAGCGCAGCAGGCAATCATTCAATCTGTGCCTGACTTGCTGTCCGTATAGTACTGATCCTGTTACAAATATTGAAATTTTGTCAGATTTTTACTGACAAAACGATCAACCGTATTCCTTCTTTGCTTTAGTCTCAGAGCCCTGGTGTTACGCTTTCGCATTAATCTATGACCTCGATGCGGATGGTTACCGGACGATTGGACAGCGAGTTTGGGTGGGAAATCTTCAAAAAAACTCCTCCTACTCTGGGCGGATCGAGAGAAAACGTCAGATGGATATTTAATACTCCCTCTTATGTTCATTCAATTGTCATTCGCGTTCCAGGACCTTAGTAAATGTTCCGAACACTCCCAAAACCTTGTACTTATTACTTCTAAACAATATGTTTCCCGAGAGCCACTAAAGCCGAGCCGTGGGAAAAGGCAAGTCAAATGAATTTAGGTCAATTGCTTTTGGAAGCAAAACACTACACTCCCAAAAGAGTTTCTACGCTTTAGGTATTTCAAAGGAAACCAATCAGTGTTTTTGAATAGTTATAAGGTGTATGGCATAAGCACTTGGGAATATATGAAAGACTATTTTTCAGATATAACTTTATATCTGAAAAATAAAATAGCCTTTCACTGTTGAACAAACGCCAATTGTCGCTACAACGACCGGTCTTGTGGGTTTCACATCATTTGGATTCTGATGACCGAATCACAACATCGGATCACACTTTGGGAAGCCAATATACAACTACCACTGCTCTGTTGCCACTCCATGACCTTTTAGTCCCAAACTGTCCCTGCCTAAATGTTAACTTTGACGTTTTCTCAGACCACGTCCGTATCTTTGCTTTTCCTGCGAAAGCTTACCAACCAGAACTTGTTACACATAAAATAATTCTGATTCGCATTTCCCCCGAGTTATGTTTCTCTTTTCTCATGGCTTCTAACTTTCGTTCAATTTTAATTATTTCATATAAACATTAAAACAACTTTACGACTGTTCTGGCGTCCAAAAAACTTCGTAAAAGTACTGAATGGATATTCAGATGGCTAAAAATATGCAAATCACGGACGTAAAGTTAGTCAAGTGTTTCTTCTAGGTCACGGAACCCAGGGGGATAGAAAAAAAGAAAAGTTTATCTCTGAGATATTCAGATAAGTGTCAGGGTTCACTGGACATCTAGGTAGGTCATTATTTCAGTCTGGCTAGCCTTTTGCATAATGCTTACTGGGCAGTTTAGAGCATTTGCGTCGATTTCGATGATATAGTTCGAAGTCAGCACTTTTGCATACTTAACTTTTTACCTCAATTTTTTTATATTAATACTAAAAGTCCTTGACGACTTTATTCGCATCTTTGGTGGCTGCTATAATGCCATGGTTTGTACATTCCTCAATGAATGGGCTATGCGTTACGCAAAAAAATAATACAGTTTTAATTTAAACTCTTGGGCCCGAGCGAACGCCGGTGTTTGCACACCTATTGTCTTTATATTATGTCTCTAATAACGGTATTCAAAAGGTTAATCAAATAAAAGATGTTTTGTTTGATTGGTCATCAGTGGTTCCTGAGATTAGCGCGTTGAAACAAACAAATAAACTTTTGCGGGACGGTCTTGTCTCTTCTCATTCGATACCCGCACGAAACAAATATAATTGCGGGATCTACAGATATAATCATCATAATAGTTCAGGGCCTGGATCAGTGTATGTGAGTTTACATATTTGTGAACACACCCACAAGAGACATTCTAACAAACACATGATGATAGTTACATGGGTGAACTATGTCATGGAATAGCATATAGTATACTTTTTATCTAGGGAATACCTTGCCTTGCGATAATTTTCTACTATCACGGAGGTGTAGCAGAAGCTAGTTTTCTCTACGAATCCCCCACCAAAGATTAAAAAATACTCTACGTTGCATCCACATCCATCTACCCTTCAAAATACACCCAATACTACCCACTTTAAAAAATACAACCCATTACACAAACCTAACTACATATTTTTCACATAGCTACCCTCTACCCCAAGTACCCATGCTGCTCCCTGAGGGAGCCTTTCACCTTAATGACCGGGCTGGATCAATCTGCTCCCATCCGAGGCACGAGAGCTTGCGTGTCTCGACACACAACTCATCCAAGAAGCCAGCCCATCTCAATAATGGAGTTGGAGACACGCGACGTTGAGTGGATCTGCTTAAGTGAAACTGATTTTGATAAAGGTAAAAGTAAGTAAGATAATAGTATATAGGTAAAAGCTAATACTAGGCGTATTAACTTTTTTGAAAAAGTTAGGTAAAGCTGATCTGTGCCCTAATTCACGTAAAATCAAACAATCCCAATTCCATTGTCGTTCCATTGTCGTTCGATCGTAGTCCTATCCAAAATCGGTATTCACGTTTCCTTGATGGGGATTCGATAGAACGACAATCGAACGACTTCTAAACGACCTCTCTTCGATCGAACGAGTTGAAAATCGGTGTCGTTCAAACTCGATTGATGGATGGGAATACGAAAATGTCAAAGTCGCTACGATATCGCTACGGTTTTCATTACGAGAATTAGGCTACTGTTATTTAAGGGGACAATTCTCAAAATAAAATAAAAATCACTTATCATATCATCTAACGGGATGGTAGGTGATGTTTATTTTATTTTGAGTGTATAGGAGCATCATTATGACAAGAAAATGGTATTTGCTAAAATCGGACATTCCACTTTATTAGACTTATCTAATTTATTGTCTCAAAATCCATGCAATTCTAACTGTATGTGTACGATTACAGAGCTTATCTGCCATCGCTGTCATTTCTGCCTGATCATTTAAAAAAAAATCGCTTGAATCCTGCAGCGTGGTGCCGAACCAAATGTTTGTGGTATTCGTTTCGAGTGCAAGCAATAATGAACTTAACGGCGATTAGGAGAAAGTTTCTTCGTTAGTTAGTTAGTAAGTTAAATAGAGATCAGGCTCTTACATTTATAATAAGTCTTAGTAAAAGTAATACTTATTTAACTATTTCAGTCCAAATACTTCCGTATCTACCTACCTTTATAGTCTTATTTTTAGCTAGTTGATCATGGGTTTGTGCACAACTATGAAATATAATGGAACTTTTATAATGGTGTAATTCAAAAGGAATTTATCCTCAACAAATTCCCACAGCTTGTGGACACGATAACAAACAACGAATGGTCTTGGTATGTTTTCCTATAATTTCACGAAATGAACTGAAACACAACAATAACAATACTAAAAAAAAAACCAGAAAACCGTATACTCATAGTAGGTAAACAGACCTATTTTTACAAGCTTTTATTTTAGTTTCACCTGTTTCGATATTTGTGATCAAATCTTGTAAATTGAATTTGATCCACTTCCCGGTTACCCATTGAGCTGAAATTTTGCATGCATGTGTCAATCAGAAGACAACGCAAAATTAATGAAAAAAAAAACGCAACAAATAATAAACACCTATAATAAAAGGTACTTACTTTATTTGTCCAACCAAAACGTTACAAAAAAGTCCAAAAATTACTTAACTGTATACAAAACAAAAGCCTATTGATTATGTTTAACTAGTATGACACTTTATTCAGCAACAAAAAAAAAAACAGTTTTAAAATTCGAATACTCCAGTTTCGAATTTTTATGTATCCAGCCAGTCATTTGTTACCCTTTGTGCAGAATTTTTTCCATTTCATTTTTTAAAATGCGTTCCAGGTTCGAATATTGCATACAAATAGCGCATCGGCCCAGTAATCACAATTAAAATGGTGGGTAAGATGAGAATGCTACGTGGAACATTACCATCAGGAACGCTTAAGTACCGGCTGAATTGAAACCGTTTATGGGTGGAAAAATTAAATCGAGATTTGAATTTCGTATTCTGTGAGCGCTTGGCTGGGTCATAGTCGTAAACGATAATGCTTTTAGCCGGACTATAGGAATGTTTATAAATGAAGACAGATAATGTGGAAATAAACTATAAATTCACCACGTGAAGTCACGTTGGCAAATATAAATGTTGTTCAAGGACAAGTTTTGTTTTATTTTACTGAATAAAAATCTGGGAAAGTGCGAGTCGGTCTCGCACACTGAGGGTTCTTTATAAACATACTTACGTTTTTAAAATTTAAATTTCGAATCGGACAATTTTTGTTTGTGACGTACCTGCCAGATTTCTCTTGTGGTATAAGATTCTTTATGATACATTTCAAGGTTTTATGGTAACAAAAAATACCCTAAAAAGCTTGATTCCCTTGTAAATATCGAAATATACGTCTTTATGTCACGTAAACAGCCGTAAACTGAAATTCCGCAAATCTGAGTTATTTTTTTTAAATTGCAACTCGATACCATCATGGATTACACAAAAGTTGATTTTCTTTTGTCAAATCCAAAATCTAAGTACCAATACTGGAAAACCAACTAAAAACCAAAAAAACCGTTCACAAGTCGTCCAGTCATAACGAACGTTTTCAATTAATTCCTCAGCCATACAGCGAACGCCGGCGTTCGCGGGTACTATAGCGAACGCCGGCGTTCGCGGGTATTAACGGAAAGTTATTTATCTATAAAAACCTTTTTTTTACGTTCTTGGATAAATATCAAAATACCCTACAAAAAAAAAATCAAATATTGTACGTTAATAGTTTCCTTTATTACCCGCGAACGCCGGCGTTCGCTATAGTACCCGCGAGCGCCGGCGCTCGCTTGGGTGTCAAGGGGTTAAACCCTGACCCCTTATACTCTATCGCACATACAAAAAAAAAGGTAATTTCAATACACACAGCAAAAAAAAAAACGTCAAGAGGTTTTCTGCGCTCCATTACGGCCGGTTCGGATTACGAGCGACGACGTGGAAAATCTCTATATCGTTAATTGAAAACGAACCGTTCCACGGACAGACGGAAGAAAAAATGCATAAGCATGCTGTAGAGTGGGATTATTTAGTCTTGTCTGTATAGGGTGCCTGGTAATTCTGCCGCGCAATTTATGAACCGCCGGGATTCTGATGCCGATTTCTGACTACCGTAGGCACGGGCTTGCAGGCGGCGAACAATGAGTAACTCGCCGTCCGGTTATCTGGTAATAGCCCGGACCAAGCCAGTCGCCGACGGCGCGCTCTGTTCCCGCTCACCTCAAGGAGCTGTCAGCAAATGAAGAAGTCTAACTGCAGGGCCGAAGCCTACTGGGGCCCCGGTCCGGCTTCTGAAAGGAAGGCCTGGTATGAAGGCTAAGAAGGAAAGGGGTGGGTCGTTTAATCAGTAAGAGTCTGACACTGTTTTCCGCTTCGCCCAAGATTCGTCATTAGATGATTTTTCCCACCGTAAAAAAAATATAGTTGAATAATCATGCTCATCAACAATCACAAACAATTGTTTAGGGGTGGAAATCTAACCTACGACATCCGGCACTACAGCACTCCTCTAAACACTAGAACAACACGCCAGTCAAAATTAATTGACCGAAGAAATTCTTTGGTCAACAAGCAATTATTATTCATGATCTATTAACATCGAGACGCAAAAAAACGTGGAAAATCACAACATAGAACGAAGAATCATAGACTCAATAAATAACCAGAAAATACTCTCGAAAACCGCAGACAAAAATGTGTAAACATATTTTTTTTTAGCATCAAATAATTGAGTCATCGCAGATATTTGGATTGTCTGAATTCCAATATTTATTTTCAACAGAGCGTCCGAATTAGCGCAGAAAATGCTCGCACCCACTCATTTTGCGAAACGTGTGCTACACTTATTTTTAAACGTAATATACACACAAATTTCAACACTTTTTTGTACAAAAACGCTGGATTACCTATGAAGAATGGTGACCGAATGGCGACTGCCTCAACTTACCGTTTGTAGGCCGTGTAATTAATTTATTTCATCTCTCATGCTCTCAAAGCTATGAAGGAAAATATCGGGAGGGAACCGCTATGTCCTAGAACCAAACATTCAAATACATGTGACATCCACCAATTCGCACTGGGCCCGCGTGATGGATTCCGGCCCATAGGAGAGGGCTCCTAAAGATGAGGCCTGAGTCTAGCATAGTCATTCTTTCAATGTTCCCACTGAGTCCCAACAGTGGGAACATTGAAAGAATGACTATGCTAGAAACCATTTTACGTAAGTATTAAGTACCTACCTCATTAAATTTGGTACAAATTATTTCAATGACGTCAATGTCATATAAGATGCGCAGTTGTTTTGTACTTTATACCTAGTTTAATGTACCTACCCAAAGAAATCAATAAGTACCAACAACCCACTGTTGCACAGTGTCACTTTTATGTACCTACTAGGTACTTAACAGTAAAACTTCACGTATAACAAGAATACATTGCCCGCAGGACAGATACTCGATGGGGATGAAAACGTTTGGAGTGGCGACAGCCTGCCGAAAGACGCAGCGTTAGAAAGCCTCCCACAAGCTGGCCTGGTCAGGGTCGTAGGATCGTAGGCTACGAAATACCTATATAGGATCGCCTATTATGACGATAATAGTGGAAGACCTATGTTCAATTGGTGTACGATTATCGACTGAAATGGTTATGATACTGATGATGACTGCCTTTTTAGCTTTTCATCCTTTTCAGTTGAAAATCGTCCAGTCAGATCCTATCCGAAGCATCAACACATCAATAAAGTAGTTTTTACAACCACCAGATTTCTACGGCCAACAATTTTTGCAGATATTAACGCATAAAAATACACCCTATACAATATATCACCGAACTTCAAGAAATCTACCACGAAACCGCTGACCACTTAATCCTATTCTAAAATACGATCGCGTGTGAAAGAAACATTCTTTCCGAACAATATCCTTGCACTTGCACCGTAAGGGGGCGGCCAGAAACTGCAAGTTAATAGCCATATATTACAACGATACATCATTAGGACTACCCTTAAGTAAGTTGTAAGAAGAAATAAATAAAGTAGCCTGTCGGTAAATTAGACGCCATATTGCAGGAAATCTGTCGGTGTTAATCATTTTTGGCAGAAATAAATGAATGTACGGGTTAGTTTGCTTTTGGTGACTATTGGTATTAGAGGCCTACCAAATGTCAATTCTTTGGTATTGATCGTCAAGTCGTTGAGCTCCTTAGTAGTCCTGAGTAGAGCTACACGAGTACTGACAAACGCTTGCACTGACGGGACAGCTACACTCAAAACTGTGTGGTTCTTTCTTCAAAAGACCATCTCAGACTCCAATCTGCATGGATCTCATATGATTTGACCATTATATAATTTTGTATGGACTTTAAAAGATACTTTGACCCCTGAGTTGGTTTCAGTGTTTCTTCTCCGTGTAGTCAACTAGGAAACACCGGCCGAAAAAAAAAATGACGTGTAAAAGAGTTCGTAAAAACCTATTTACAAATAAAAATAATTTATCATAGAAAAAATAAATAGTTCCTATTTCAACAAGCAAAAAAAAAGGTATAATTAAATAATTCCTCCCGCTCTGGGAGTTTCTAAAAGTCGTTTCAAGAAAAAAAACTTTAGCAGTATAAATAAAAAGGTATTTTCTTTACACAGGTAATTTTTTTAAGAAGGATAAAGATCCGCCAAGACCTAGAAGGGTAAGAAGAATGTGAAAGAAGAACCAAGCTTAATATAATTATGTAACTGATTTATGTCGATTAAGTATTCGTTCTTAGAAAATCTAGAAAGCATTAAAAATTAGCTGGAACGAGAAAGAATATTAGAATTTTACACATTTAGTGTGTAAAATTGAGTTCATTCAATTACCCCACCTGAGTTCATTCAATTACCTTTTGCGTTCTAGTGTTATAGTAATCTTCGTCCAGGACAAATGTTTGTGCGATGAGAATGATCATTTGTTCTGAGTCTGGGTGTAATTTATTTAAAACGAACCGTTCCGTGGACAGACGGAAGAAAAAATGCATAAGCATGCTGTAAAGTGGGATTATTTAGTCTTGTCTGTATAGGGTGCCTGGTAATTCTGCCGCGCAATTTATGAACTGCCGGGATTCCCATTCTGATTTTCGGTCATCGTAGGCTTGGGTTTGCGGAGTTCATTCAATTACCTTTTGCGTTCTAGTGTTATAGTAATCTTCGTCCAGGACAAATGTTTGTGCGATGAGAATGATCATTTGTTCTGAGTCTGGGTGTAATTTATCTATAATTTACATACGTATTTATAAATATATAAGTATGTTTATCATTTGTGTAGTACTCATAACACAAGCTCTGCTTAGCTAGAGACTAGACGGCATTATGTGATAGTTGTCGAATATTATATTATTTATTTTCATTTTTTATTACCAAACCGCAGCCTAATCAAAAGGCAACATGGGAATCACAAAAACAACTAACTTAACCCAATGACGTACACCTACGCAAGTACTTTTCTAAGAAATAAGTCATTGAAACAACACAATAGCATATCATCGCCACTTTCTTCGAAAGACGGTATATTTTTTGTACTGTTTCGTGATTTAATACCCATTTACATACAATGATGTCCAGTGCCGTTGACAACGGCATTTGTATAATGAATAGTGCGCATAATCACGTTTTATGTCAATAGAGTTCGCACGCTGCGAACATGCTTACGTCATGGACTATCACGTGACCGCCTGAAGAGTTTTCCAGGCGGCTGGTGAGTCATACTAGCCATGGGTTGTGGTACAAGTCATAGGAAATTGTCTTGCTGAAATTTTTGCACGTGGCGTCAGTAAATTCTAGGGTGATGTGTGTTATATAATGTTGTAAATAGTACATATAGATTTGGTCTCATATATGAAACTGGTTACTGCTAATACCTTAACGGTATAAAGACATATATTAAAGATTTGAATTCAATAGTCATTTTAATTTGATTTTGATGCCATGTCAAAGTAATGTCATTGTTATTTTAAAACTTTGCACGGTTTCATCATACAATGGGGCTGTCCAATTTTTTTTTGTTGTAAGTCCAAGGCGTTATGTTACGTATCGTTGCGTCAAAGGACGAAACCTTTACAAGCCCAAACTCTAAATTATTTATTTCACGTAGACCTACTAGCTAGCTTCTGATGCTGGCTAATTAACTAGCCTCTGACGGGTTACAAATATCTTTTTGACATTTCAGAAGCTAACTATCATAAATAGATAGGCGATAAATCACCGGGCAAAGTAGCTGGCATAGTTAGAATCCAACTTACTTAACTGTATATTATAACTGCTTCAAAAACACTACGTCTTGATTAGCAGCCCATTCTTCAACTCGCTCCCTCTTATAACATAAACCTCATTACAGCCTTGAACTCTGTGTATGGAAATTTTATACGTCGTTCGTACTCCGTCGCACCCAGAAGCATTGTCGTCTAAAATAGACACGACACAGCACTATAATGACAAATATATGTACTACAATACTATTCCTCTTGTTATATTCTATTTTTGACTTGATCTTTTGGGTTTTTGAGCCAAATATGTTGTTTAGAAGGAATTTTTCTTTTCAAACAACATACTTAGCTCAAAAATATCACAGTAATGTTATAAGAGTGAAAGTTTATGCGTGTGTGTGTATGTTTGTTACTCTTTCACTTTTAAACGGCAGAATGGATTTGGATAAAATTTGGCGTACGAGTAGATCATGTGCCTGATTAGCATGTGGGATATTTTCTGTTTATGTATTACGTTCTCTGGGGATTATTTTCTACTTTTACTCCGGTAAAACGGCTAGTAGTTGGTAGTATAATCACTATTATATTATTTACTTAATAGAACACTTTGAACAGTAAAATGCCATAAACATAAGAGAGACGGACACAACACAGCAAATCCTTTCCTTTTCTTAAAGTAACGTAAATTATCCGATGTTATCATGTATTTTCCTGAACAATAAATCATTATTAAAAAAACAGACAACATTTTCTTTGAGTTCTTTTGCTGATTGCACTACGAATAATCCCTCTGGAACATTGTCTTAGAAAATTGAAGTAACGTTTCAAGTATCCCACAAGTCGAACTATTACTGTAAAATAAAGATCGAATGTATTTCTTACTTCCTCTTGGAGTTTCAATGAGGATTTTACAAGGAGTTTGTTTACTAATCTTTAGCCAAAGAAATGTAACCCCGATTCACATCAAGAAATGAGTCATTCACAAGCTGGCAACAACGGATATAAGTACTTTTATATATTATCTTAATTTACGTTATGGGTAACATAAAAAGCAATAAAGACACAAAAGTTATAGGGCACATTACCCATAAAACCTATTACCACAGAGGTATCATACAAGAATATAATTAACAGAAATGTCATTAATATTCGAATGATGTCATTTTCACACCGCATTGTTCTGTTGAGGTAAAGGACATAATTCATTGCTGCGACAAGGACACGACACCACAAAAGGATCCTCGATCCGACGAACATTTTAATCTATCCATAGCTGGTAATGTCTATATGTACTTAACTAAATTACTTGCATAAATCATATTTAAACGTGACGAACGCCGAGCTCCAAACCCTACAAAATTTAACACAAGCAATCACTAACTCTAACTTAACGGATTACGTTTCAAAATCGGTTGGCTGGAAGAGGATCTGCGGAAAATTCGCAGCGATATTAAAAATGTTATTTATGACTTGCGATATAGAGATCAATTTCGTATTTTCGGTTTAGGCGCAGGAAAATGTTATCTAACAGGATTTTTTGCGAGAATTATTTCGTTCTCGTGACCGCGTCGGGTTTGTGGAGTAAAAGCAGTTTTTTACAGCTGTTTTCAATTGCAGAATTGAAGTTATAAGTAGTATGTAGTATTTACATACGTATAGTCATTAACATGTAATTAATGCCGTTTAAACTGTTTACGTTATCTGCTGCGATTCACTCGACAATTATTTACATTTTTGTGGATTTTGCTCCCGAGTGGGATGAGGAATTTTTTTGGGATTAGGAATTCGAAACATTCTGCATATTTGCATCTGATATTTTCCAATTTGTTTTTACTTCTTTTCTATGAATAAGCTTCAAATATATACCGGGACAAAACGTCCCCCTAATCGACACGCAACCCTCAATCTATATGACACTGCAACGTTGCCAAGTGTCTCTCAACTTGACCCCCACCATATCACGAAGGATCCACGTGACGCGGGACATGGTGTTGGACACCTTCCCCTGACCCATTACTTGCCGTCCGCAAGCCTACACCTAACCTATGTACCTAGCTGTTTATGTGGCGAATATAGTGACAAATATCTCTTTCAATGCTAATGTATTCACACCTTTTTATTTTTGTATACTTTTAATCCTCTGCATTCAACATTTTCGTTTATTCCTTCCAAATCATTGTCTGTTTGTCAAAGTAAGAAAAATAAAAAATAACCTTTTTTGAGAATAGTGTAATTTTCAGTCATGGAATTGTTGAATATTTCGAGGAGGTAGTTTACATAACCAATACGAGTAACCCACCATTTTTTTCTCGCCCAATCAATATTTCATCAAACGATATTCAAAATTCTGGCCCCAATAATATGTACGACATTCAGCAACCATTTTCTCAAAAATCGGCCATTAATTCTAATTCCCCATTTTCTAACTCAAACATTTATGACATCTCAAACATTTAAGTCCCCATGAAATCGCGATAAAACAGTTTTATTCTTACGAGACTCTCTGGTACAATCTGTTTCTTCCCACCGGGGAGGTTGGTACATTCGGCCGATGATTTATTCCGTCCCTTATCTATGGTACATGTACATACTCCATTAAGATTAGGTATTCATGTTGCACACCTGATACTTTGAAAGCGTTTGACAATGTGGTAATGTTGGCTCTTTGTGTGCGTGTGTTGGTAGACTGAAGATGGAATTTCATCGTTTGGGTGTTTCTGTCTAGATGTTGGTAGAACAGGTAATGGAAGGCAGAATGATAGACAAGTCGTTACATTACCAAATGATAAATGAAAATATTATTTTCTTATTTACGTTTAACTACTGTAGTACTGCGAAAATAACTAACTTAAAACTGCAAAGCCTGACTGAAAAGAATATAAGTCATAAAAACTTTTTTCTTTCTCTTTATGACATTTTCCTATCCTAGTGTTGTACTAAAAAATGTGCAGTTTGATGTCGTATGCAAAGACTGGCTGAAAAGAATAATCAAACATGAAAAAGTCCTAACTCTCTTCATTTATAAACGGAATAATCAATTTAAAAAGTTCGAGATACGTGTATTTAAGGTTGCAATTAGCCTGCCGTATCTAAATCAAACTAACTGAGGCAGAAACTCGTATGCAACACACGTCTCCCTCGTTTACGATACTGCAGAATAATTAACACAGATTTGTGCTCAAGTTAGCTATTCCATATTAAGAGGGATGGAGGACATATCGAAAGGTACTTGCTAAGTGATTACTGTCTGCATTTGAAGTCTAGACCGATTAGTAATCGAAAGCGAAACACCGAAGCCTTGGAACAGAGGCAAAAAGAAACGGTAGATTGTTTAGTCAGTAGAAGTCTGACACTGTCTCCTGCTCCACCCAAGGGCGGGATTCGTCATACGATGATTTTTCCCACTATAAAAAAAGATCGATGTTTAAATTAGTTGTCTAGATTGTTACATTTTTGAGATAGATAATGCACGTTTGTTGAGGACACGCCTTTGGACCGGGAACGATAAGGGGCGGGTGGGTTTAATGACGTTTCTTATATTTTTTTAAATATATTTATTTGTTTTAAAAGAACATTTATTTAGTTTTTGTTTTCTGTGATAGATATTGCGTTGGATACTTTATCTTACTATATAAAAACACTAAAATAGTCAGAGGAGACTCTTTTAGTAATGAAAATTACTGAAAAAATATCTGACAAAATATGTAATAAAGTATAACATACAAAAATTTATTTAAATGCTCTATTTTAAATGCTAAAACAAAAATTAACTAAAATAAAATCACTATACACATAAATTATGAAATATTTTATTATTATGGACGTAAATAGAAGTCAAATGAAAAGTTACCTTTGACTCGATTTAAGCTTACTCCTACAGAGTAAGTTTAAAGTCAAAGAACATCAAAATCGGTTCAACAATTTGAACTTTTTAATTTTAGAAGTTCAGATTAAGATTATTATTTATAGTTCCTAATTCAAGATAGATATATTATAATTGAATTATTTCGTTTTTTGTTTAATTGTCTAATGTTAGTCGCAACTTAAAAATATAATAGTTCGGTTATATACGTATTTTATTATTGTTGTTTGTTAACTTGTTTAAATGTATTATTTTATTATATCTATAATCTGATATTTATTTATTATGCACACCTACCACAGTGTTGTTTTTTTAACTCAAAGGTTGACTGATAGAGAATGTTTGATGCACTTAGTCCGCCTATGTACCATTACTGTACATGAAGATTAAATAAACAATACATATAAGGTTAAAAATGAAGGACATACAGTAAGGTAGTACAATGTAAATTATGTATTAAATATTTACTTTCATGTATTCTATTAACATGGTTCATAGCTGCATGATTTTAATATCGGCTTTCACCCCAAATCCTTGGACACAGTCCAAGAGCTTATTATTTTGTCTGCAGACTAACAATGTATTATTAACACCCATTTTGTCATAAGATACGGTACTCTTTCGCTTAAACTTGGGTAATGTAATCTGTTCAAAGCTAGTATAGGATGGGTAATTTGCGTATATTCGAAGTGTTACTACCTTCATTTTAAAACAAGAAGATTACCGTACTTTGACATTTACAACATTGAGATAAAATCTTAACTAAAATTCTGAACATAGGTACTTTTATATGATTTTCCGCCCGATCGAACTTCAATCACGATAGCTAATTTAAATGATTTTTTTCTTCTACTTTTAGGAGACAAAATTATTATGTACAAGCGTATGCTCAAGCTTAGATCCACTCTGTTATTTTAGTCATTTTCCTTATCTTTAATAATAAAAAAAAATAGCGTTTACTATTCAACGCAATACTATCAATCTTTTGAACGTTTTTGGTGTACCCAAATGCTAACGATATGTTTAACATTGCTGTCATCTGTGTATAAGTAAGTACTTTGACTTTTTTCATGTGTTCCAGGAAAAACAACTACAAAATTTTTGCTCCTGCTGCGATCTGCCCATCCGATTATAATTTAGGTGTCTGCAAGACTAGAGCGAACAGGCACTTAGTAAGCGCTTCATCATCACTGCTTATCATCTGGCGGGATCGGAGACAAGCACTAATTTATATCATTAAAGAAGAAAAAGTGACTATGTCAAACTAGATTGCAAATTCTCTTAGTTAATTACATTTAAGCAATATAATATGTAGGTTTTTTTCTAATAAACTAGCTACAAATACGTCATTAATTAATAGATAGAGGGGCCTGTCAATCGGTAAGTACTCAACTTCTTTCTCTCAATCCAATAGTGAACTAAGCAAAGTTTCGTCGAAACCTATCCGATTCTAAGTTACTCCCTAAATAAGGGTCTATCCGGTCTCCCTTCCTCGCCTGACATCTGTAAAGGGTTTTCAATGTCGACAAAGTTGAACGGCCCTTAGAATAAATAACTAACAGTAGGTAAGTACTAGGGCGGCAGTAATAGAGCGATGGTATCTTTGTTTTCATCATTTGGTTCTTGTGTATTTGGTATATGTGACAGTTTAATAATAAACGTAGTGACACGGGGAGTGGTGTGATAATTATTGTTAGCATGCCATGCTTTTCTTTAATAACTTTGAAATGAATTACCACTTCTTTTTTCTAATCGCGCATACAAGATATCGAGAATTTTTAAATAAGTAGTACATAATGGTAAAATAAATTTCTTGTAATATTTAAAAAATGCAATAAAAAATAGAACTTTCATATTACCTATTTTTGAAATTTGGTTTTACTTTTGCGGCATGTTTCATAAAAATTATAAAATAAAAATGAAATATTTTTATTTTTATACTTATAATTTGTATGCCTAGCAGATGCGATGAAATGGTATAACTAGCATATTACAAAACAATGTTTATCTGTAAATAATAATTACATTCATGTGTACAAATACATAAATCGATTCTATTTCACCGGGTTTTCACAGCATAGTCCAAAAAATAAACCGAAAACAATTTAGAATCGTTAACATTCAATAACAAAATAGCCTCGCTGAAACGTTGTAATACTAGGGCTGCAGATTTATAAAGTACCTACTGCGTAGCGCTACGAGGCTACGAGCTACGTGCTACGAACGCTACGGTGGCGTGCTCTGCGGTGTGACATCACGCGCTGATTTACAGCCTACGATGCTACGAGAGTTTATCGACCTCGTGCTTTTATATGAAATATTTTGTTTCAGCGAAATAATAGTGGACTTTCTAACTATTGACGCCTTATTGTAAAGTATTAAACTGTTTAGATTTGTGTGCAGTTGTATTTAGAATTAAATTTACTTGATTTAAGTACGACAGAACCAAAGTAACCGATACAACAGACGACGAAGACTTGCCAAAGTTAAGTGATAGTATGCACATTGCTCTCAAAGCAGATGGTCGATGGGATCGAAAGATTCTGGAGTAGGGATCACGTTCCCGAACACGTAATGTTGGAAGACCTTCTACAAAGTGTACTGAAGACCTGAAGAGTGTTGCAAGAATCTGATGGATTTGAGCTACAAATGATCACACAAGTCAGAGTACGTCTTTCGCCTGAAATTTTAAAATAAAATTAAAATACACTCGAAAGCATGAATCCAAAAAAAATGTATTTGATGAAGTGGTCTTAGCGACCACCATTTTTAAAGGGCAACATCTTAAAACTTGATTTTCGTTCCGATCAAAGAGTGAGAATTGCATCCATTTAAAATTTCTTTGTAACAATAACTTGACCCGAACGATTGACTTGCTCATCAAAATGTATATGCACTTTGTACACCTCCGTTTAATCCTGGAATATATAACCTTGATAGCAACCACCGTAGGCGCGGGCTTGCGGACAGCGAGCAAAAGCTAGCTCGCCGTCCAATCATCTGGTAACTGACCGGACCAAGCCCAAGTCGTCGACGGCGCGCTCTGTTCCCGCGCCTTAAGGAGTGTAAGGGCTTTGCAAAAGGGTCGAAGCCAACTGAGGCGAAGGGTTCGCGTCTGAAAGGAAGGCTTTGGTCCTGGTATATATGGCAACGTAGGAATGGGGTACGATGTTTAGTCAGTAAGATTCTGACACTGTTTCCCGCTCCGACTAAGGGCGGGATTCGTCATTAGATGATTTTTGCCCAGCATAAAAAAAAACCTTGATAGCAAGCTTTAGTCACGTAGCCTGTACTCTAATTTCCAATATTTTTATCTGTTTCAAACAAACGATATTTTAATTACATTCAGACCACCGAACGCACCTGTCACCCACTCAGTCCCAATTGTTTATGCACATCGCTAGAGCGCATACCTATAGTTCTGCCTACACCACATGTATCCACACAGCGTGAAGCCGTCATTAACACGCCGTGACATGTGCAAACAAACGTGAACAGCTTACTGATAGATTATTGTTTAATTAGTGGAGGATTGGTTGAATTCAATTGTATTAAGACTTAGATGAAACGGTGAAGGAAAACATCGTGAGGAAACCGGCATGTCCTAGAACCAAAAATTCAAAGACATGTGACATCCACCAATCCGCACTGGGCCCGCGTGGTGGATTTTGGCCCATTCCCTCTCCTAGAGAGGAGGCCTGTGTCCCAGCAGTGGGAATATTAATAAGGCTGATGATGATAAAGACTTGGATACAAATTCTCTCTACAGAAAAGATAGATGGATTCGTGAGGTACGAGTACATACACTGGATATGTAGAGACTCTACTGCAGGCCCAGAGCCTATTGGGGTCCTTTTTCTGAAAGGAAGGTCCGACCCCGGTATGAAGGCTCAGAAAGAACGGGGTGGTTCGTTTAGTCAGTAAGAGTCTGACACTGTTTCCTGCTCCGCCCGAAGGCGGGATTCGATGATTTTATCGACCATAAAAAAGGTGCATTCACTAGATTGGACATTTATATGGAGAAACCAACTTTCACACAAAGTATTGAGTTTTGTATTTCTTAAAACATTTATTCTAGCTTTCCAGTAATAATCTATTGATAAAATACACTAATTAAAATTTAAAATCAAATCTTTTTTTGTACCAATTTGGTTAGCTTGTAATATAAACATACATGAATGCACTTTTCGCTACCAAAATATTTTTAATATCCCTGATATACGGGACACGATAGAATTTTTATGTCTGTACAAATTGGGCACTAAAAATATCCCAAAGCGATAAAGCCAGAGCAATTTTAAATGCTTCACAACATCGTTTAAAACTTTCCTTTATTATGAACGGTATGAATAATTTCGTACATACACTGACATGAGATTACCTCAAAGTTGCGTTATTAGTCTAATAAATTTTATTTATGGACAAAAAAAAGAATGTAAGGCCACGTATCTACTTACACACATTTTGGGCACATTATGTCCGCGCCATAGTCTGACCTCATATGTCCAGGCCAATAAATATATCGTTATAGCGTTTGAAGTCAGCCTAACAAAAAAATTACTCGACATTTTTTGTGTTGAACGGACCGTAAAAGTTTCGCAATCAAGTGAGGAAAAACAAGCATTTTCGATGGATATTTTTGGATCTTGGTAAGTTAAGGACGGTTAAGTTTCGGAACGTTTTATTTTTAGACTTTGTGCACGTTGTTTAATGCGAGTTTGCACGTAAAACGATTTACAAAAAGTGTTTAGAATTGATATACGATCCTTATCAGACAAAAGATATTGTATGGTATAAAAAACAAACTTATGCACCATGAATAGACAGATGGGCCAGGATTGTCACTCACTAGACGGCTAAAGGAAGTCGACGCAGTGAAAGGCGACCGCAAAGAAATTGGTGTGATGATCTGAAGCTCAAGTCAGCTATTACAATAGTGTCAGAATGGTCTACAAGTATCATTGATTTTATAATTGTTGATTTTGACAAGTTTGGTAGTCTACAAGTATGGCGTCATTATGCAATCATAACAAAGCCATTATATTTATTGATTGAGACAGTTCCAATGATCAACTACTGACACTCCATTGAAAGAAAGGTTAAGAATGGTAATCTCGTGCAAATGCAAGTCTGACGTTCAGTTTCTTTGATCAGTAATTTACCATTAGACCTTCATCCTACAATCATTGTCAAAATGCCTTAGGCATTAAGTCCGCCTTTGTACTTTTATGTGCATGAAGTGTTAAATAAATAAATTGTTTTTAACTAGTTATAAAATAGCTTGTACCAGAACAATGGGATTGTGTTAGAATGACGATAAAATGAAAATAGCAGACTTGTGCACCAGATCATGTTCGCGAGGTAAAATTAGAAGGACACATAAACTTTCCGCAGTCAAAATAAAAACCAAAATAATCAAATATATTTTTTCGAACCACCAATATCCGCTTTTAAAACTAATACCCATCACGCAAAACGCCCTTAAAAATACAGGTAGCTTACAAAGAAAAATCACAGCCTCATTGACAAAGGCCGTCCATCTTCAGACGACATTAAACAAAGAGTAGGGGGCCCATAATGTGATTTAGGCCCGAGGACAGACTCGCCACGTTAATCTTTACGTCCACTCCCCAGGGTGTCATTCCTGTGGCAGGACAGAACGTGACTTCTTCACGTCTTAAAATATTGGCGAATTGATTTCTTGATGGCTCTTGTAGACATCAATTTGAGTTTATTGTGTTTGTAGCACGTTGTCTGTGTTTGAAGTCTGATACTTGTTTTTTTTTTTAAATTGATTATAGATTCGCACTTGACCGCTATCTCTTCTGATGGAAAGCGACGATGCAGTCGACGATGGAGCGCGCTTACCTAGAAGTAACCTATTCACTCTTGACTTAAAGATGATTTAGTTCCTGCCTAAGGTGCGACTGTAACCTTGAGGTTTGCGTTTCGACGACCAATTTGGAACCGTGCACTAGCATCTGACGTTTTATAAGTGCCCATGTAGGCCCATGTGAAATAAAAATTTTTGACTTTGACTTTGATGCGACATGTTCTACGAAAGACAGGTAATTTAGGTGTCTTCAAGGCTGGAGTGAATAGGCTCTTAATAAACCAGTGCGCCTCACCATCAATGATTCCATCACTGCTTACCATCAGATGGGATCCCAGTCAAGCCCTAGTTTATAACAATTAAAAAAAAAATGTTCTGTGTTTTTCCATGCTTGCTTGAGTAAGCCTCATCTTTCTGATTGATCTACTCCTTCAGAATAGTCCCAGTAAATGATTTTATAGAAATTTACTTACTTTAACTTTTATTTGCGAACCGAATTTTTGAGATAGTTTAGATCTTAAAAAATTACAAAGGCATTTTCTTTTGGAAATGAAAGAAAATTTTGCCTTTTATCTGAGCTTTTGCAAACGTCGCCTAGAAGATAGTTAATCTAAACCAATAGTTATCATAAATCACTAAAGAAAAGTCTTTTCTTTCTAGAATTTCAGCTCTTAAATATTCACGTTAAGCGAACCTAAAACCTTTTCTATACGATCCATTTCCATAAACCTTATGACCTTACTCTCATTATTTAAGAACCTTGAAAGAGAACCTGGGCCTAACGGCAGGGGCCCAAATCTCTTATGTCTCATTTATAATTAATACTGACCCTTGCTAAATTAATTACTGGGACAAGATTTATTGATATCTATCTTTCTCTGTCACTTTCATTTTACAGATTAAAATGTATATTTAATATTCCCCCGTAGTAAGGTCACAGGTTAACAGGGTAAAAGCCTTGGCACCAAATCGGCGTGTCATAAAAGCAACACTGTGTTACACTGTGTCTTTAAATTGGCTACAATGTTCGCTGAATAATGTTACGATTTCGTCACAGTGCCTCAGCTGGAAAACGTTTACAATGTAGTAAATAATTTATGATCTCTTCTAAAGTTTCGCTCGCTTTGTTCAAACGAGGCTTATGATTAAGCTGTGGACATAGTAATGTTGTAAGTTGATATCTGTCATTAGTTCACCAGGGACCAGTGATGATCAGTAGCCGCATTGGGTATTTGAAACCCTGTTTAATTGGGTCTGACCGTCCCTTCTTAGTGTCTCAAAATAACAATGGCAGTCTACGAACCTGGCTCAAATTAGAATTCTACGCGTCGTCTAGTACCCAATTATAGTTGTGAAACTCAAATACCAGTCGCTACACAATATCAACTAATTCTGATTAGACTAAAAGTCTACCGCAATTTACTTGCTTAATAAGCATCAATTTTACTAAGTAATGAGAAACCCGCATAATCATTAAACTCATACGCTATGTTCATTCTTAACACGTGTCACCAATACAATGAAACTTCATTATTTCATTTCCAAACTCAAACTAAAGTAGTCTGTGAAATAAAAAATTCAATTAACAATTGCTGTCGTTTTTCAATGAAAACTAAACGAGCAGCGAGTTCGTGAGTCCTGCGGTAACTAAGTTTCACCTGGTTGACGCCGACGATGGAAAAAACGAATAATTACTCACCGCAGAGAGCCAATTGAATACACCCACCTGAAAAGAACAGACATCTTCATGAATATTCTGAAAGCTCTTAGTAGAAGTTTATTGAAAAGAATCGGCGGAAACGTTAAAATATTTTAAGGGCTGGGCTACATTTTTGGCATTTTAGTAAATTTTCTCTTAAGGTATTTAAGGTGGTCTACAGGATTTATTAAAATAGTTATTTTTTACTTTAAACACAAAGGGTAAAGGGCACCGGTAGGTTTTATTCAGTAAAAGTTTGACAAGCCATCACACTGTACCTTAAACAGGGAGAATTTTCCACCTCAAAAAAGATATTAAATAATATTTTAAAAGATATACATAGGATTAAAATTATTATTTTAAATAGTATTTAATATTTATAGTAAAGATAACTTTGTTTTAAATTAAGGTTATTAGTACAATTAAATACGTACGACGACAGGTCGGAGATTTTTCTTGTCAAGCGAGAATAGGCTACTTCTAAGTAAGCATGCTCTATTGTCGAATATCATCATCGCTTACTATGGTAGTAGTAAGCGAGTGATGGAACCAATGCAAACCAATCAACAATAAATAAAACTAAACAACACAACATAAATACAATATCTATTATCGTCAGAATTCAAAGACCGAGAAATCAAAGATCAGATCAAAAGTTATTTGTTGCAACAATACAATTTTCTTCAATATTGAACAGTATTTTACCTCTATTTTCTCAACCACAAACAATGTAACCCACCCTTAACTTAAACGAAATCTTATGCTACCGTCGCCGTCTCGGAACAAAAAAGGCTCCTATTAAATAAATATCGAGTTAAGTACATGCAAATGACGGGAGAGTAATTTAAAATTGTTTTAGATGAGTACCTGTATTGCTATAGGAAAGTAAAGTCGATAGATTCATCTTGATGTTTAATGCTTGCTGTTAAAGTGCCGCTTTTTCTTCGGTTGGAATCTGTCAAAACTAATTAACAGCTTTCAACGAGTCACTTGGGAGTGGAGGTTCAAAGAAGAACAAAAAAAATATTTTGAGTTGGTAAAAGTCTTTTTTTGGTGTTTGTCGTTGGTAAAATTAAATGTTTTTTTTTTGTCAATTTTTTTACCCATCAACGGCAAAGCCAAAGAAGAGAAAAACCGTAGTCACACGTTATAAACGCAATTACACAACACTTTAATAACGTGTGACTACGGTTTTTCTGGTTTCATGCTTTTTCAGCGTCGTTTTTTTGTCGTAGTCGGGTTTAAGTTTTTTTTTTCTTGTTATTTTAGGCGTAAAACAAGACAGATTGTTCTATTATTTTCAGTGCTTTTCCAGTAATGTAAGTGGCTCATTGATGAAATCAGAACTAATAAGTACTTGAAATAGGAAAGTATTTTTTTTTATGGAAGTAAAATCGAGTTCATAAATTTTTTCATCCAATGAATGTGAGACGTGAGAGTAAGTGTTCTTTAAGGCGACACTTGGAGGAGGCATATATCTAGTACTGGACGCCTTTTGGCTGAAACATGATGATGGTGAAAATGAAGTTAAAAAAAATTACTAACTAAAATGTATACTATTGCTACGATTGCTAGGCTACTGCATAGTAATATTTGGTCTGCAAGATTGTTCGTGAGAAATGTTGCAACATTGAAATAAAAAAGTAACTGAATAAACACATATGAATTCTAGTCAGTATTAATTTAACATTACCACTCCCTCTACCAAGAGTAGAAAAAGTAACTTATTGATTTCCCTAAAAATGTCCTGTCCTAAAAATCGTTTCACTGTGCTACAAAATCCGATACACTGAACATAAACCACAGAAAAACTCAGTCATTCAGAAATATCCATTTCTCATCGCAAACACGTTTACTAATTAAGGCTTTCAGAGATTATCTCGTCTATTAATAGATGGACAATAACAAAATCATCCAGATTACGTAACCAACAAAACCGTTAGGTATCTTTCCGCTTCGTCGCCTGTTTGTACTGCTTAGCCAATATTTGGGGATCTAATGACGTCATAATAGAAGTAAACGATTAATTATTTTTGTTATCTACCAAGATAGAATGACTTGCAAGAAGTATACTAACATCTTAACCCTCGCCGGGCTAAGATTGGCAAGTCTTGGCAAGGTTTTCATAGTGATGTGAAGCCGAATAGTTTAGCCCTGATAAGGGTTAAAAATAAGAATTTTATTTCACATTTTTGGGACATTTATGCCTTGTCACATAACAATACGGTGACATGTTGTTATGTGACACATAATTTATTGTCTTCAGTCTGTGACACGACACATACTTTTCAGATAAAAAATAACTATTTTTCTTATTGCTTACACAAAGGGCAAATTTCTAAATAGAGTATATTGGTCCATCAATCTCTAAAAACTTAACATGCTTACACCCGTATTTATAAACAAGTAAAACTAATTATTTGAAAAAAAAAATTCTATATAATTTTAGGAAATATTTTAATTTTTAATGAAAATTTCTAACCTAAAGTAACGACTGAAATGAGAAATTACTTGGCAACAAGTAATTACTTCTTTATAACTACGAGTATAAAACTACATTCTTCTTATTTTTAACAAAACAGCGTTCTCTCAATTTCGAAATACATAGATGGACATCGATACTCAATTCACGTCTGACGTGCAAAATAAATTCAAAGACGACGACATTTTTGGACCAATGAACATAACTTTATTTACCCTTTTTCCCAGAAATGAGAAAATACCCTTTTAACAGCAAAAATCTTTGACCCAATGCGAAGTTTACCACGGACATACAATTCGCATACAAAATATCTGAAAGGAAAAAGTTTGCGATAAGGGATCATTCACATCTGTGGCTAAGGGCTGTTCATACAAATGACTGCTGAATCCCAAAGCATTTTCTGAAGTACAGTCGTCAGCATAAATATGTGGTAATTGTGCCAAATTTAGGAGATTTTTTCTTATACATTTTGTGTTATCAAAAGAGTATTTTTAAAATGTATAACTTAACGTAGCATCAGCCTTATAATGTTCCCACTGCTGGAACTTAGACCAACTCTCTAGAAGAAGGAAAAAATGGGGAAATTAACCGATAATTTGTTTTAGGGCGGAGTGAGTTCTGATATGCCCATCAGAACATTATCGACTGATACCCCACTTAAGTTGCTTTACGTTCCAGGACCCTATGGTACCCTCTTGGACTACCCATGATTCGTTACAGTAAGGCGAGACTGTCTCTCTAATCTGAAAATTTGCATGTACTTTTGATTTCCGTTTTATGCTTGATCTAAAGGTATATTTTAATGTGTGCACTATAAAACGATACAAAATATACAAATATAGTCCAATGGCTATCTATCCGTCATTTAAACTTTTGTATTTGTCATCAATGTGACAAAGTTATCCTTAAAATAAACTTCAAATTGCGAAGTAATTTTTTTCATTTTCGATTCTTTACCTAGGGACAATCGAATTATGCTGATGACTGTACTCATGTAGTTGATATGTGTAAAGATTAAAATTTCTGACAGTCATGCCTGTGGGTAGTTGTGAAGTGTTTGGCGGTGGGTAGTTCGTATTGAGAGATTGATCACATGTTCGATTATGTCTGGCAGTGTTTTTGCTGTTCTGTGCCTCGGAACAGAAGTTGAGACAGACCTACTTCTGAAGTGTAATTAGTAACAATTTATCACTTGTTTTATGAACATAAAGATATAAGCGACCAAAGTTCTTCATTTATAAATAATCTAACATAATATTTTAACACTGGCAGAATAGTCGACACCAGCTCAGTTGCCATAAAGAAAAAAAAACATAATATTTTTTTTATGGTAGGTAAAATTCATCCAATGACGAATCTCGCCCTTGGGCGGAGCAGGAAACAGTGTCAAACTCTTACTGACTAAGTAACCTACTCCGTTCCTACATCGCCATCTATACCAGGGCTAGAGCCTTCCTTTCCGACACGAACCCTTGGCCCGAGTTGGCTTCGACCCTCCTGAACCTGATATACTTAGGTAAATATTAATCAAGTTTTTCACAAATACTTAATAATAATTCGAATAAAAATATATTCTGTAAACATATTTTTACAAAGAACAAAAAACAATTATACAAAATTATTTTTTCTAGATATTGTTATCGAATACATAGCTATTGTGTTAAAACACTAATACATTGAGCCCCAAACGAACGCCGGCGGTTCGCACATCTATTGTTCTTTAATTGTGTCTGTAATTACGGTTTTCGAAAGGTTAAAATTAAAGAAAAAAGTTCATCAAGCCAACCAAACAAAAAAAACGCATGCAATAAAAAACACTGCATCGTAAAATCTCCAATAGTTCCCTACATGTATGACTAATATCATCCCACCCTAACGAGCAACGCCATCTGTCGGTAATTACGGCTATACGTGCTTTGAGAAAAAAAATATGGCGTCTAATTGTTTTTATAGCAATACGCCTATGGGACCCCGCCATCCAAACAGAGGTTATGGTGTTATTTGCGAGTAATGATAATTTAATAGGCGGTTTCACACCACATGGTATGTTTGAAACCAGAATGAAAACCTTTTTTGGTTATATTTAAATGAGGTTTGATGTTTTGTAAAAAAACATGGGTGGTTTTTTTAAACAAAGGTTGAGAGTAAGGATGGGGTCTTAATTTCAGTTCATTAAAAATGTAAAACGTAATGTAATAAATTACGTTGACAAACATGACATATGTATATACGTATCTTTAGTTTGTGACTCCTTTTAAAATCTTTTTTTTTTATATCTACAAACCAAATATTGGGGAGAAAACTCTAATTCCCGTAACACAGCTATTCCAGAAGTCAGGGCCTCACTCTGCTAAACCTTATTCTAGTAATAAACTATTTTTTCATAATTAGATACTCTATGTTATTTGCTTTGTTTAAACTTAAAAATGTTTTAACATTATGTATTTACAAAATATAAAATGCACTAGAAAAACGACGCCATTGAACTTAAATATAATCATGTGATGTGTGAATCAGTTTATTTCGCAACTAAACTCAATAGAGCGAAAAATACACTAGTCCCAAACCACATTAACATCAGAAAGAGCATAATCCAGCGGTATTCAGGCTACAATTTTATATCCTTATGACGCCGCTCACAAAAGCTGATGTCATTGACGACAAAGAGTGAGATTTACCCAAAACTGTCGTTTTTGTCCACCGTATAATATGCGCATTTTTATAAGCATTGTGCTAGTGTTGTACGGCCACACTATCAGTGGTAAAATGTGACATAGTTTTTGGGTAAAAGCATAAATGATTTTGTTTGTATAATATAGCATATGTATCTGTGTGTATTGTTATCTCAATCCACTAATTATTACACAGGAGATACATTTTTGTAACTTATGAAAGAACTTAAAAACTCTTAAACTGATTTTTAAATTTTGTCACCAGTATGATAATATTTTATAATTGAGGAATGTAAGCATAGCGCGCCACACGTGTTGGTTTTTGTAATAACCCTTTTCTTCATCCCTTTTTACAATAGGACGTCTCATTTAATTATTAATTACTGTCCTTTCCAGATTGTCTGGAAGAGATCATAAAATACGATAATGGCCGTTGAAGGTATAAGTTTTACATTACATTTATAGTTCGCTCCAGACATAATTTTATAATCATCCATACTAATATTTCTTGCCTTTCATAGTTAAATTACTGTGCGATTAAATTTGGTATAAACAAAAAGAAGGACATAAGTGAGTTTTTATTTGGATTCGACTTCTATTTCACGTCCGCCATAACCGACATTCATGCAAACAAAGTTGCAGACAAAAGCTGGTATAACATAAAACTACTTACTTTGTTTAAAAAGAAGTTATAAAAAACCTTCAAAACCAGCAAAAGATACCAACATACTTTAATACAGAATTTATCGATTCTTAGAATCGAAGTATCTTTAGGATAAAAATCCTTCACGAAAATTTGCAGGCACTTTTAATATAAGCTACCATACGTACCCACTTACTTTTTCTAGACTATACGAGAAAGTAATATCAGAATTTTGTACCGATAAAAAGCGAAGTCTTCATCTTTCATTCACTGCCCTACTTCATCCAACGGCGGACGAAAACGGTTTTTTTCTAAATCCGGATTATATTCTCATCTCGAGCGAAATGTATTCTATATTTATCGTAGCTGGCCGGACGTTTTTAACAATGACCACTGCATACTTTATTCAAGAAGGGAGATTGTCCGGAATGCCTGAATATAATGAGGTTTATTTCTGTATCTCTGAAATGTAATTTTTCAGGTGGATAACCGCGTTAAGGTGTATTAAAATCCTCAAAGGAAGGTCGAGTAAGTAATTTATTTGGCTGAGTATAAGGGTCACCTTTAGTCTTGTTATGTTAGGACCTTGTCTGAAATGGAGGGTGCCTTGTCCTTCAGAAATATCCCGAGAGAGATTAACTTTCTTATATTAGGTTGTTACTGTTAAGACGTTGCTAAAATTACTTGAGTTTTTAAGAGAGAATTTGAAGTATTTGTGTTAAAACGGTATGGCCAAAGATTTGTATTATATAACCAGCCTTATGTTGTTCTTACCGCATGTACAGAAAGTTGCTCTCTAGGAAAGGGCGTAGCGATATCTATATATGTAGCCATATAAAAATTAAAATTCTGTATCACGCTATTAGGACAATTCCGAAATCAACTATCGGACAGTAGCTCCGACCAGACACAATACTCGTCTAGCTAAAGGATCCTCCTATTTAAATGGAAGTTTGTGAGACTTCATAACCTATTCCGCATTCCTGTGATAGGGGATGGGCTATAAACTACCACACGACGTATGTACAAATTGGTAGATGTTTCAAGTTTTCGATTTGAATTGATTCTCTCGAACAAAAGTATGAAAACAGTTATAAAATCTTCATTCACAGACAAAATATAATAAGATAACAAGTCAAATTCTTTAAGTCAAGAGTGAATAGGTAACTTCTAGGTAAGCGTGTTCCATCGCCGACGGCATCATCGCTTTCCATCAAGCGAGATAGCGATTAAGCGCGAACCTATAATTAATAAAAAAAAAAATAGCAATTTTATACTAATCATAGCAAAATTAGGAAACAAAGCCCAAAAATTTTTCTAACCCTGATAACGGTAATGCTTTCGGACAACGCCGCAGCCCAGGTTATTCACGAATACATAAACAATAAAATACATAGCAATAATACGTAGTGATCTATAACACTTACTGCTTAATTCTTTACAAAAACGATCAAACATACCCTTCACAGGTAAGCAAAGACGAATCTAATATGACCAAACAAAGTAACGTTTGATTACAAATTAAATAAACAATGGAACCAAACGAATCGTCCGCCGGAAACGCGCAGCGCCACCGGAAGTGGCGGCCGTCGCGCTATCAGGTGTCGTTCACGCGGCTTTATATTTCCGGTTGGACGTCGTACGACCTTCGGGAATGGGTAAACTAATCGATAGTTTCTACTGGATTGTGGAGAATGAAGAATTCTGAAATTATTCATTAATGACTACTTGATTGAATCACATTAATATTTTAACCTTTCGAGTACCGTAATTAAAGACATAATAGCAATACATGGTGTGCGAACGCCGGCGTTAGCTGGGGGCTCAAGAGTTTAGGGGTCTTTTTTTAGGTGGGTAAAAATCATCCTATAATAACTCCCGACCTTAGGTGGAGCAGGATACAGTTTTTTTTTTATTCGCTATAAACTAATGCTTGACTGCGATCCCACATGATGTTAAACAGTGATGCAATTGTTGATAGTGACGCGTATTAGTTTATTAAAAGCCTATTCACTCTAGCCTTGATGAAACCTACTTGAAGACGTCCAAATTATAATCGGATCGGAAGACCACAGCAGCAGCAATTTGTTCCAGTTATTCGATGTGAAAGATGATGCGAAACACTTAGTCCAAACCATAGAGACCGTAGAACTAAGGCAAGAAGAAACGGTGGGTCGTTTAGTCAGTAGAAGTCTGACACTGTCTCCCGCTCTGCCCAAGGGCGGGATTCGTCATTCGATGATTTTTCCCACCAAAACAAGTTAAGCATCTAAATTACATCTATGTATGCCAACAAAGATTGTTTATTCAGAAATATCATAAGACACAAGACTACCACCAAACAGCGGAGAAAATAATAAATAAAAAATAATAAGAAAACTTTCCCCATCAGAGGACTCATGTTGTGAGAAGGCAATTCACCAATTTTATTCAATCTTCAATCACATAGTAAAATCAACCTTGACTGCAGTAAGATAAAGTGCATTTTCAAGTGCATTGTGGAGGTAATTTCCTCGCCCTTTAGGTAGATCATTGAATGTGTTAGTGATGTTGGTACACTTGCCCGACCAACTGAGGTACTTTAGTTTAGTGCACTATTAATAATGTATTTCTCTAAGCATGATGTTCTAAATTGGCTTTAAGTTAGCTTATAAATTATGATAAAACTAATATACACTGCTGTGTTATTATTTCTTAAATTATTTATGTACACACGTAAAAGTACAAGAAAAGTAAAATTAGTTTAAACTCATTCCCCAAGCGAATGTTCGCACACCTATTATTGTCTTTTTATTATGTCTCTATTTACGTTATTCGAAAGAATAAAGAGTGATGCTTATTTCTAAAGTATGAAGGAGTGTTTATAATGACATGTACTGGATTTTTTTCATTATTTTCTAGAGATACTCGGAGCGCATATAGCGTATCTTTAATCAAATATATACCACGATATAGGTACGCAGCGATTTACCGATTGGCAGCGTTTTTTAGTATACATGATTGTGAACGCAAAAAAATAACATTAACAGCGCGGATATCACCATCATGATATCTGTCTCTTACAGTTAAATCAATAATCATACAGACTTTTATTTAGATCTCATAAGTAACCACAATGTTTTTAAACTCCTTATATGCTAAAATGATAACCTAACATTGCTTACTTGGTTACTTTCCCTAGGCCTGTCTACAGACAGCTAAAATAACGTCTACATAAAACAAAAGAAAAATCCCTGTAGACGCGTGCATAATTCGTCTATCAGCATAAACCCTCAGCCACACCCGCGGGTGTCACGTCACTAAGACACCTTTAACATTCACTTCCACCCAACACAGCCACAAAAGTTTAGGCACAGCAATCACTCAATGCGTAATCTCTCAGGATTTTCTCGACACCCTTGCAATAGTGTGTCTGTGCCCTTTTTGTTTTTTAAAAAGTCTGCATCTTAGAGATAAGGGTGCTCCCCTCTATGACGTCATTCGCATTAAAATCTATCAATGCTGACGCGGTATCTAAAACAAACAGTGGATCGCTTGCATTTTGAATAAAGATGATAGATTTATTTTGACAAGTATCTTGGAAAAATCTCGACGGGAAGTTGAGTAGTTGTCACGTGATATATACGTAGATATGACTGTCAGCCGTCGAGACAGGAGACGCCTTGATGTGTCGGGGATAATAGCGATCTTGGTGCAAACTTGCAGTCGACGGGCAATAGG
Organism: Mythimna loreyi; assembly: GCA_029852875.1. Classification (NCBI taxonomy): domain Eukaryota; kingdom Metazoa; phylum Arthropoda; class Insecta; order Lepidoptera; family Noctuidae; genus Mythimna; species Mythimna loreyi. The sequence goes on from CM056789.1 coordinate 12,558,428, forward strand.
TAGCTCGCCGTCCCGAGCCCAAGTCGTCGACGATGCATAGTGTTTCTCGCGCACCTCAAAGAGACGTCAACAAATCATGGGAGTACAGTAAGGTCAATGCCTGCTAAGACCATAAGATGGTTTCTAAAAAGGATATACTAATGGCCTTGGAACGGTAAAAGTAACTGAAATAAACATTATAGGTGTGGGTTTAGTTAGTGAAAATGTCTGACACAAAACGTTGGCTGATAAACAAGCAAATACAAAAAGTGACTTGAAATTTGTAGAGAAGACATAAGGACCATAATGGCTTAAACACACATTAAAGACGAATAGACTTGTATATAGTGGGTAAACATCCTCTAACAAGCATATTTGCCTTAATTGGAGGGTTAATACGAACGTTGATAATATGCATCAAATTGTCCTTGCATCAGGTGTCTGAAGCGATCACCAGAATAATTACTTAAGCCAATCAATATAGGTATTGTTACCGAAACAAGGATTGATTGATTTATTTATTCAAGAATAATTACAATTGTATGCGAATATTTAACTTAAAAACTAGGATCAAAAACATATTACAAAAAGAGTAGGACAGTAATAACAAATAATAATTAAATGTCTAAAAAGTTACAATTGTTTTTGTAACTTCAATAATAACAAATTCAATGTAAATATAATTAAAATAATAATAAATTATAACAATAATAATAACAATATCAATTATTTTTATAATTACATTAGATTTTTACGATTCATTCAGGAAACGCATTCTCATGTGGAAATCCAGAAATTACCAGAAATTAGTACTAGAACAAAAATATATCATTGTTAACTTATTCAAGTAGGTATATATAAGTATAAAGAACACTGCAGTATGTTCTACAGAGTTACTGGAGCCCTGCAACGCAAAGAGCAACTTTAAAAATATAGGTGGGTTTTTATTCGGTAAAAGTCTGACTTGTCCTCTCTTTTATTTTAAAAACGTTGCCCCATACTAGGAATTAATCCTGTGTCGTGAATGCGTACACAAACATGTATAATCACATCCACAAGATACCCAGACCAGACCTGCAACACCTATTTGAAGGCCATACAAATATTTGTTCCGTGTGGGAATTGAACCCCCGACCCTCAGTGCAGCAGTTAATCACTCAACTACTGTGCCATATATGTATACAGAACCGAAGCAATTACTGCAAACATTACTCGTACAACCGTCGCCTCAAAAGGACAAAAAAAAACAAATGACAGCGCTATCGAAAAACGTCAACAAACATCCCGCCAAAATTAAGTCCACTTACTTCATAGGGTTGGAAACTAAAATGGTCGCAAAACATCCACAAAGAAAATTATAGTCTTTGGCGTTTACCATCGACACTCCGTCAAAGCTGTAATATTCTCTACTTTAGAGGAAAAAAATGCTCTTCAACCCCCACACGCAAAGTTGCGCTAGCATTTTGTTTTTGACACTTCACTTTAATCACTGTAAAAAAAAACATACAGTGGTTTTCATTTCGAAAAGAGCAGAGTTCCCTACGCAACCGAAGTGCGTACAATATGAGAATCTGCATCCCTTTGTGTGTATGAACGGGGAAAATTGCTTTTCTTCCTTTTGAACGTCTTATCGCGTTGCAGAAAAACAATACAGTCTCCTAGATTATAATGTTTTATGTAATTGTAGTTAGATAAACAGAGTTTGTATAAAGTATTTTTGTTCTTAATGCAGTCCAGTCGTAGTGACTAAATTATGCAACAGATGCACTTTTCGGCAGTGTGCTTTAAAACAAAAACAGAAGCCTGAAGCCTGCTGAAAGTTCTATAAACGTTTCTGCCAGACATGGCAAGCTTTTAATTCGAATATTCATCTTTTATTCTTTCTAGTGATGCAATATCTATAAAAAATAACAGATCCGTGTTTTATTAGCATTTTACTTAACACCGCGAAAGTTTGTATGTATGGACGTTTGTTACTCTTTCGCACAAAAACTACTGAATGGATTTTGATGAAACTTGATACACGGGTAGTACAAGTCCTTAAATAATCCACAAGATACTTTTTATCCCGAGAGTAAGTTCTCTTAGAACAACTTTCTACTATCTAGCAAGCGAAGCATTTTTAGCAGTTAGTAACGTAATATTTCCATCAACTAACATTTTGAATCGATTAACTTAACAGAAATGTACTTTCATTTTTACTCTACTATCATTTGCTCACTAGTCGAATGCTCGCAACCAACTCAGATGATTCGATAAACAAACGAACTTCAGCTGACCGAACAGCATATTTTATACAGTTGACAGAAACAAATGGGTCTGTTACTCATCCCACGCGTCCTGTTGATACGAGACACCTATTCGATTACGTTTCACAAAACAATTGCACCCATTCGCATGCATAGACGGGATAAATCATCAATAACAACTACATAGCATCGATTTATTAGCGATTTCCGAATATCAAGAGCGAACATTAAAGCGGATGCATTCGATTATCAGTTTTCGAATCGAATAATCGATGTCATGATTCAATAAAGCAAATGAGCGAAATGAATACGTTCAGTGAGCCTTTGTTGTGCCCACGTACACTGTGATTGTGTTGTTTTACGATTTCCGCGCGCGTCAAGGGCGCTGATTGGCGCTTTAACGAGGCGCATATATTTAACGGGCAACTGCGTCAAATTTGCAACATTTGTAATGGGGGAGTTATTTGACGAGGCCCCTGACAATACTAAACAGGGATCGCTTTATTAGTTCTACAGTTAATATTACTCCTGTGTCTACGTCATCATCATCAATTCAGATGAAAGACGTTCACTGTTGGATATAGGCAACACCCAAGTGTCACCGTAACGTCTGGGCCTGTGGTTTTTGCATCCTTCGGATTTCCATAACCCTCATAATGTCATCACCAACTTGAAAGAGGCCTTTTAAGACTGCGTCTTCTGGTACGTGATTGCCATTGCTTCCGAATCTTTCGTCCCCATGGTCAACACAGGGCACATTGCTGTTCTATGAACAAAGTGCCCTGCCCACTGCTACTTAAGTTTTGTTTCTTTAAGCTACGAGTATGTCGGTAATATGTTTTACAGTTTAAGTAAAAAGCTCTTTTCCTCAGGTAACGTCTCACATCAATCCATATTCCTTACAACCCTCGTCAGGTTAAAGGAAGCGCGAACAAGAAGTTGACGGTAACAAATAACAGTAAAAAGTGCAGAGTTGAAGCGCGTTTATCGATAAAAGCGACTTACAGGCAATCTAACTTACCTTTAAGTTATGAAGAAACTTCAGTATTTTCCGTTTATGTAATACAACAGAGATAAAATGGATTTTCTTTGCGAAGAATATTTTGATTGACTATTCCAACCATCATAACTCAAATGTCTTTTGCGCAAATCAATCACAATGACGTCTTTTATCTAAAAATCGACAAAAAAAATACTTTTGGCTATTTACCGGTATTATGAAATTAACTAAAATTAAATAACCTTTATATGTCTATCTAAAATCTAAAAAACGACATAAGTATCAAGATTGTTTGAAGTATCTAAAAAGATGGGGTATAATAGCAAACTATAGCTACCACAATTTTCTTTATAAACGTTCAAGATAGTAATTTCAACTGAAATTGGAGTTTTAGCACAACAATACACATACTGATAAATTGGATTTAAAGTTCCATAGTTCATATGGCGTCTCTTCGCTTGTTCCATTTCAAAAATCCAAGATGGAATCCCTTAACCCCATGTTGAAAAGTAATATATTCTGATCTTGCTAGATATCTTTCTCTGTTCAATATTCAGCGAAGAGCCTTCAAGTAATACGTTACGTTCAATATTCATTTCATTCCTAGCATATCAACTACGAGATGGATATCACAATACAACGGGTAAGAGTAATGTTATGAACGAGTCTTAACTTGTTGTATATTGTGTGGTCAAGCAGATACTAAATCTAATAGTAGACAATGTGACGTTGATGTAACAAAAACATAGCTATCACACAGACTGAGCTAAATACAAGAGCCTAAAATTGTAGCACCCTTCAACTAAAACATAGCTTAGGAATAGGAAAAAAGCCGGGTGTATTTTTTTTATTAAACGTAAAGTTTCCATCCACAACAAAAACTAATTAGTGAGCAAAATTCTGCAGCAAAATACTATAAAATATTTACAATCAAATCAATCATAGCTACTGTGTATCTCAAGACTAAAATATAACCAAATAGGACATGAAAAAACATACCGAATTGAAAATTATGTCCTTTTATTGAAGTTGGTTAATAAGATTGACTGTAGACTAGCTCCGTCTTTTTGTTAAAATCGCATAAGATTGTTATTGGGATAACTTCGGGCTAGAACCTGCACAAAGAGCTCTGCTATCACTTGCGGATGTAACATTCACAAATACTTAAGAAAGTCACAGGTTGTCATAACGTCCTCACTCCACTAGCCCACACTTAGTCCGGTCATAACCGACCGCACCCGACTTTAGCAAAGTGAAGTCATCTTAAAACGTTCAAATTAATAATTCCAACACATCCTTCAGTCCCTCTTACACGGGGGATCTTTACAAGATAAACAGCCATTAGTTAATCCGGGGGCGGTCCCGCAGTAACTCAGCCAGGCAATATTGCTTATAGACCAACCGCTTTAATGAAATAAAATTTGCATATTATCAAGATTTATGTTAGCCGTACCAGTAGGCCATCGGAAAACAATGATGGCTTGGATAATTTTGAATGAGACTTGTTTGTTAGTCTTTTAAATTTATTGGCTGCCAACCTCGCTTCTTTTAATACTTGGTTTAAACTTTTTTCATTATGTTGAGTGGCGTTTGAAAGTAAGTGTGCGTGGATGGGGCAGGTGCAAATGTAAGGGGGCTTCACGAAATGATATCATTAACGTTACTTATGATTCCCGCTTTCTTTCTCACTCCTTATTTAGACTCGGTGCAGTCTGAGATGCAATTCTTGTCCTGTCTGGGTCGTAATTGAATTTATTTTTAAAACAGTTAGTTGCCTTTTTTGAGGATAAGGAATTTTCCTTATAAGACATTTGTCTACTCTTGTGTTTGATCTTCTGATGATCAGCCAGAGCAAAAGGCTTCGAAATGGAACCAGGGACCTCCACATAAAAGATTGCAACCCTGTTCCAACTGCGAGAGAAATTTCACAAATATATAGGGGTTATATAGTGTGGTGCGAAAATCTTAACTGCGCGATGTAGAAAACAGTACAACGCCATCTATCGATTGAAGCTGAACTAACAATACAAATTCTAAATGATTCCAACATTCCTACTATTATGTTAAACCACTTGACAAAACTGTTCTAGTATAATCATTTTATAAACCCACTGAACATAAAAAGAGAATAAAATATGTCCGGCAGCGCTTTCCTGTGATTAAATTTAATCACACAATAAAATGAACCAATTTCACTCAGAGATAAAGAAAAGGATTAAAATTTTAAATCATGGAAGCTTTCTTTGAAGTATTTTTATACAAATGGACAATACAAGGGAAGTCTCGGTTGTATTCTTTGCGCACAGTCCTCAATTCCTCTTTAGTGATGGGTTTCACTATTTTAGATATTAGAGGAATAGCGTTGGTCTTTTAAAGCTAATAAAAAAAAGCATAAGTTCGAAAATATTAAACTGTGCCGGCTTCGCATGTGTATAAATAACACACACACCTTTTTCGATTAATATTGCTCCTTATATTAATGAAAACCACATTTAATTACATTGCGTGGCTTAAAAATTGTTATCAGATATACAGACCGACGCAAAAACAGTGAGTCTGTTTTTGCGTCGGTCTGTTTAAACGTATTTTTTTTCTTCGCATTAATTTAATTGAGTAATCGGCATAAAAAAAAATTGTACGCCGATAATGGCTAGACATAGCATTCATTTATAATACGAGTAAGAACATTTGTAACTGACCCACCTATGTTTAAGAAATAAAAATATTTGTTTTTTGTATTTTAATCACACTATATGACACGTTTGTGGGTGATTGTTTGTAAATTCTCACAATTGACTATCATCAAATATCAACTGCTTTCAGTGGGAACAGAGTTAGATGAAATTCGGCATAGGGGTAGATCATATCCCGGAAAATTACATATAGACTTTTTATGTTTATGTATTTTCCCTTTGGCAATTTTTTACGAAGGCGATATAACTAACAAGAGCTGTACTATGCAAAAATACAAAACTTAACATATGAATTGTTCCAGTCTTAATTCAAAATTCATAAGAGAGATTAAGTCACAAGTGAAAATAAGAATTTAAAAATACTATTACTTTTAATAAAGTTTTCATTTGATTCAACAAGTCAAGATAAAATAAAACGTAGTTATAAGTCAAAGTAGCACTTTCTCAAATCGTGAAGATTTATGAATATAGAAAGAATTTATCTCAGTAATAGTGATCTATATGAAGTGGCACAAACTTCCTTCATATTCGTGATCTTCATTTTAACTCACCATTTTAGCTTTCTGATTGTAAAAACTATTCGAATGAAACTTTCTTAAGAAAAAATCGTTTGAGATTGAAACTGAAATTGCTTTTGAACTGGAATATCGAAGCCATCCTGGTTTTGGTATTCCAGATATAAAATACTTGATCACAGACTAGATGATTTTATCACATAAATTTCGAATTGAAAATAGTAGTGGTTTTACATATTTATAAAAAAGTCAGTAGGTACTTATAAGCCAATTACTGATTTTGGCGTTTTTTTTTTTATGGTAGGTAAAAATCATCCAATGACGAGTTTCGCTCTTGAGCGGAGCGGAAAACAAGTGTCAGACTCTTACTGACTAAACAACCTACCCCGTTCCTACATCGCCATACATTGGTATGTATGGCGATGTAGGGCCAGAGCCTTTCTTTTCAGACACAAACCCGTGGCCCTGTTTGGCTTCGACCCTTCTGCAGGGTCCCTACGGTTGCTGACAACTCCTTGAGGCACGCGGGAACAGTGCGCGCCGTCGACGACTGGGCTTGGTCGGACGATTACCAGACGACCGGACGGCGAGCTACCCAATGCTCACCGTCCGCAAGCCCGCGCCTACGGTGGCTACGGTGGAAGTCAGGATCGAAATCCCTACTGATTTGGCTTAACCATTCGAGAACCGTAATTAGAGACATAATAGAACGACAATAGGTGTGCGAACGTCGGCCTTCAATTAGGGCTCAAGAGTTTAATATCAATTACAGCTTATTTGTAATGTCTCTTTATATTACACTAGCTTTTGTCAGCGGCTTCGCCCGCGTACATAAAATATAGCCTATGTCACTCAGGAGTGAAGCAGCTTTCTATTATTGCTAAAATTTTTCCAATCGGACCAATAGTTCCAGAGATTACCTCCTACAAACAAAAAAACAAACTTTACCTCTTTATTATATTAGTGTAGATATAATTTTCGATTTATTTAACTTCCGTTTTATATTAACTATTACTATTGTCCCAACTGTAGTGATATTATAAAAAATACATACGTTAACATAGTTCAGAAATGCAATAAGTCCTACGTCAATAATGTTTATAATATTTTACTATATGTGGAGGCTTGTTGTTATATATTCAAAATATTTTTTGTTTACTCTCATTATAATTAATCTGTAAGCCTTCTTTAAAATTAATAAAAAAAAAAAAATATTTTACCCCTGGTGTCTGAAATACAGATTTTATTATTTAGTTCTGATAGTGTTCCTCATTTCATAATTTAAGTGCAATGCCTACAATAATTTGAATGTATTATTTATTTTTCAAAACAAACACTCATTATCTTTTTACTTATATTTTAACACACTGTGAGTAGTGGTCATAGGTAGACGTATATTACGAAATATTTTAAACCGGGATTTTGCTTTTTTTATTTATTTATTTTTATTGTTCAATACATTTACAATTTCTATTTCCAACAAAAAGCACTTGTCTGAAATCTTTAAATGTTTATGTGACAGAGTGGAGATAGCAATTGCTTTCTGCAGTGGTTTCCAAATGTTATGATTACTTATCACTAACTCATAACCGAGTGTGTGCGAATATGTATTAACCCCTTGACACCCAAGCGAGCGCTGGCGCTCGTGGGTACTATAGCGAACGGCGGCGTTCGCGGGTATTAACGGAAACTATTAACGTACAATATTTGATTTTTTTTTTGTAGGGTATTTTGATATTTATCCAAGATCGTAAAAAAAAAGTTTTTATAGACAAATAACTTTCCGTTAATACCCGCGAACGCCGGCGTTCGCTGTAATACCCGCGAACGCCGGCGTTCGCTTGAGGGGAGAGGAGCAACTTTCATAGATGTGGCACCAACCTTAAAATCGAGAAAATATCGCGAATTGATGATGTATCTGAAAACTCATTTTGTGTTAGCATTCCGAAGAGATTCTATCTGCAAACAGCCTTACAATAACCAGGGTTGCTATGACGGAAACCAGACGTAGCCACATAGACTAAATAATTGGCAGTTCCTCCAATTTCATGGACAACGACTTCGAACAATCTGCTTGAAACTGGATCAATTTGCATTCTGTGCAACTTGTAAGTCTATTACTGCAGATTCCATTTGCCCGGGCTAGTCTTCATGGAATGGGATTGAGCCAATCTTAATCTTAGGGTTAGCTTTGAAGCGCAGTGGGGAGTGAGTCAGGCTTCAAATGTTAAGGGCGCTAATGATTTATGAAAGACTATCTTTTGGCCCACGTGGAAGTAAAACATTATATTAAAGAAACACACTATTGGGATAAAAAGTATTACATGTCCCATTTAAGGATATGGGCTACAAGACTTGCAATTAAATTACTTTTGAGCTTGAAGGAGTAAAAACATACAAATATAAAAACAAACATACATTGTAAACTTTTGTCTTTATAAGATTAGTGTGATGCATAAGTTCGTGAGCAAACCGACTAAAACCAATAATTCGAAGACATGTAACATCTAAGAATCCGTACTGGGCTTGAGTGGTGGTCTACAGCCCATTCCATCTCCTAGAGAGAATGTCTTTGACCTGGGAGTGTGAACAATATAAGGCTGATTATGCGTTTAAATTCAAATTGTTAGAAATCACTTAGTTTTTTTTTCACATTGACGTAAGCTTTAACCTATATAGCGCCTGAAAGCAAAGAGAAGGGACGAGGTCGACTCAATTAGTTTATTATGTACTTAGATATCAATTTATTTTAAAACTTTTTCAATAGGTACTTAAACTAACAAAAAGAAAGATCGTAAAAGGTTTATTCTTTCAAAAAATTCTGCTCAACCTCACCGATTTCAGTCACCAATTAAAATATAATTTTAATAAAATACCTCTCTAAAATCTTTTTACTTTCAAGTTTAACTGAGGCATATCTCGTTAAAGGTCACCTCTTGAATACCAAACTTTTTAGACCATTACCTTTTTTCAATACAATGTTCAAAAAACGCTGGCTTTAAAAAGCTTTATCTTCTTACATTTTGTGCTGTAAGCGAAATATTAATTTCTTCGAGGTTAAGGGCCTTCATAACTCATTAAGGTAAATGGTTCTAACCTGGGAGACTCGGTTTTAAGGCCTAATCGCGTTAAAATACGTGGCGGGTCAAATTCAAATATATTGAGACAGGATAAGTTTGTACAATTTATTACTTTGAACATGCCCTTTGTTTTATTATTGTTTAGTTTACCTGCTTAAGCCTACAGGCTTTAGAATTAACTGCTTTTGTTTAGTGAATTCTTAGGAAATGTTCCGTAGCTCGATTTTGAACAATTAAATTACGAAGGAAAGTTGCGATGTTCATTATTTAAATGTAAACTTCTAGATAGACTGAAACTTGAACTTGGTGGTGGGTATGTTCCAGAATGACGCAAATTATGATGTGTTCTTTTTCAAATCCAACCAAAAACACTAACATATCATTACATAGTATAAAACAAAGTTGCGCTGTCCCTATGTATGCTTAGATCTTTAAAAGCACGAAATAACGGAGGGTTGAGGTGCTACTCATGGATTTTGCTTACCGCCCAGCCTGATACTCGTACGATAAATACAATAAATTGTAGTGAAAGCAAGCTCGTGCACTTTTCCACACTAGTGAGAAAAACAGTAAATCACTTTTAGGCACGCAATTTAAGGGAATAAGGTTCAGAATTTAATTTAGCGAAGGAGAGGATTTTCGAAGAAGTGTATTTTACAAAAACTTTTTCGTTTTGCTGACGAAACATATTTGCCTCAGTCTACAACAATAGTACTTGCAGACGACAGTAACATTCAATACACCAACAATTATAAACCCCTGAAGCAGCGGAGCCAATGCCTCTAAAAGGTGGCGATCTAGTTCAATTGTGCGGAAAATCGAAAATTATGAGCTATTCGGAACAGGGAGCGTCCGAAACAGAACTCCAACGAATTTACGGCTGCAAGCTTCGAAATATGAATATGAATGACAGACGATTAATTCATCGAAACGTTCGAAATTTGAAATAATTTTGTGCATTATGGTGTAAAAATATGCGATTTTAGCTAAATTATGTTCTTTATGTTTACGCCTTTGTGGAGAATTAAATATGACGTATAAAGTTATGGAAGTGTAGTTAATAAGCCGTGGAAGGTATTATTATTATTGAGTTAGATTTAATAAAAGACCTTGACAGAAGTCAAAAATATAGTCATAATATTGATTTTTTTTCCCTTTGTAAACACTTTAAGTTTGTATAATGGTTGCTACACACGTTACAGTGTACTTGCGCAAGTTAAGACTTGTACAAGTATACCTTAACGAGTGTTGGAAGAAATTTGCGCAAGTTTTTCCAACACACGTTACCGCATACTTGTACAAGTGTACCATTACTCTGCAGCATAAATTCATTGCATCATCTCGTTCAATCAACATAACACCTTTTTATTACCCAATATTCATAATTATTACTGCAGTCTTAATTACACACGTTAAAGCAACCCCTACAAACACGAAAACGTAAAGACGAGACATTTGAGCGCGCACAAAATTTCTAAGCTCCACATTCTCAGCTTAGCTTTGAACTCATACAAACACTTAATTGGACGATTACACTATTGTTCTACCCCCTCGTCTTGAAGGGGATATAATTCATAGAAGATCCCCCTTTATCTCACGGCAAGATCGGCTTTCATTGAGAATTTAATTTCATTTTCACCCTCTCCGTACCGGTCTTTAAGAAAAGAATGACCGACTGACGTAAGTCTTCAAGGGGCTGATGTGAAATTCAAGAGGGTACGTAACGTCTTTTTTGGATTTTTTTGTTGTCAGATTTTGTGTGGATCACGATAAATTGGAATAAAAGACCTGACTTAATGGACGCACCCTTTTTATGGAAGTTATGAATTCGAAAATAAAGTCGATGTTGATAAAAATGTCCTAAATGAGTCCTGTTATTTAGAATTGACATAGAATTGTATATATTATAATTATGGTGATCCAGTGATTCAGATTTGGTTAAGTCCAATCTTGAAAACCTCGAGCATGCATTTTGGAAAGTGTGCACGGGAATTGCACGATTCCGCCATCTCCGCCATATTTTACCATCGGACAACCCGGTATTCCAGATATTCACAGAGACATGATGCGCCTCACCATCAACGATTGCATCCCTGCTTACCATCAGGTGGGATCGCAGTCAAGCATAAGTTTAAACATCGTACGTTTAAACACAACTTTTCCAATAAAAAGAGAATTTATAAAATAATAATGCTATAAAACTTTATTCAGTTGGTTATTGTTGTCAATTTGATCATCTGCACAAATACTCAGTACATATATAATTAATTTTATCATTTACATTTTTATGAACACAAAAATTTAAATTATTTACACTTTTTTTAAGGGGGGCCAGACTGCTTCGGGTGGACACTCCCTCTCAGGGAGTGTCAGGCTTTTAATGTCCAAAAACTTATTTGGGTCTCTTGCATCCATCAGCTTTCCACGACTCCGCGACCCTAACCAGGTCATCGGTCCACATTGTAGGCGGCCTTCTAACGCTACGTCTTCCTGTATATGGTCGCAACTCCAAAGCTTTGCGTCTATGAGTGTGCCTCGCCCTATGCTACTAAAATTAGAAGATTCTTCGGCCTATGTCAGTCAGTAACTTTGCACAATCGTATCAGAAATGAAGATATACGCAAGAGTACCATGGTCACCGATAAGACACACCCATTTTCTTTCTATTGCAAAATGCTCTGTATTGCAATTGCAAGGGAACTTTTTCAACAACAATTTTGCAGCCACAAAGATATACGTTACAAAGACTTGTGTGTAGTATGGATTTATTAAAAAAATACACACTAATACAATATGATAAGTCTGTACAGAGAATGTCTGTATTTTATTAGCCACGTACGAGCAGTTTCTAAAGCACTTTAGCCACTACTCCTGGTCATGTTTTTTCGCAAAATATCTCGAGTTTTAGTGTGCGCTTGACAGCACATCGCTTAACGATTTTATACATTTTTGCCAACATCGTCTATTTGAAATAGCGAAGAAAGTAACTTAAAGTTTTCTCGATTATGGCTGTTGTTGCTTGGTTTACTAAGTTTTTGATTATAGACTTTATGAATGGTTGAGCAAGTTGTCTAAAGAATAATTTTATCTAGGTCTTTCTTTTTCTTTATCTTGTATAATTTTTTTCTGGCCCCGACTTACGAGAGTTGTAGTTTTTTTTTTAACTGTAGTTTTCAAAACGTTGTACATATTGTGATAAAAAATGGTTAAAAATTCTAAGACATTGTGACATATTCGATTACATCCCAATCACTCTCATAGTGAATGGATTTGAGGTTCATTAGTGGGAAAATTGTTATTCTGCAAATTCTTATATAACTTTTCACAGTAATTTGATTGAGAAACTAACTTGTAGGGAATAAATCCTGCAAACAAATTAAAAACCTTTTTGTATCACTCCAATTAAATGTGTAGGTAGCATTTTCCTTAACAAACATCAGACAAAAAAATTAAGAAAATCTACCACAAAGTGAAAAATAAAATTAGCCACCAAAAGCTCACGTAAACCAACCTAATTAAAACTAAGGTGAGTAATTGAAATTGTTTCCTAAATGAGTCTATTCTCAGTTGAAGTGCGGCAGAATATTAAATTTAAAGAGGCAAAGTCAGACTTTCATGGTCTCATACTTTATGTATGAAAACGTCGGTGGGTTTAAATTGAACTCACTTCACGCTAAATTCATCTGGAATTCATACCTTTCGGGAGCATAATACTATTACTGCGGAAGAACGTTTTATTTTGAATGACATTGGAGCATTGTTTTGGCTCGCAAACTCCTTGGGTGGACTGACTCCTCTGTACGTTGTTTGCATTTATAGGTTTAAGTTACAGTTAGTTACAAGACTTGGGGATTATCTCAAAGAGCTACCGCAGTGTTAAAACACAAAAGGCAACTGATGGACATAGGTAAGTTTTAGTAAGTAATAGTCAAACATTCCGTCTCCACTCAGATTGTATGTATTGTTGATATCATTTGATATTTTCCCATCAAAATATTTGTAAATTAAAGAATACAGAAGAATAAGCAATGTTCTTAAGACCTATGGTAGTAGGTATAAAATAATAATAGGTTACATTTTAAGCCCTATGGTAGTAGGTATAAAATAATAATAGGTTAACCTAACACTTTTACTATCTCCCCGTCTATTCTCACCCAGTATGCTACGTATGGGACAATCATCGCGAAATGCAATCATTTGCAAAATACTGTTAACACATGAACTTATATCAAGGTGTTCACAATTAAATCAAATGAAAACAAAAGACCAGAAACAAAAAGACTATAAACACTTGTTGATACAAAAATAGAAACACAAAATTAACTTCCTCCATACAAGATTGTTAAATTCACTCACTGAGTGTTACCTCACATGAATTCCTTATCAAGATCTACGAAACACGTCAAAAATAAAAATGAATCAGTGTAAACCCGTAACTTCTAGGAAACAGTACATACATTCACCCTTGAGGAAACTTCATGTTTAAAATATTCCGCAACTCCAGCCAAAGCACCGCAGATTTCAACTTTAAAAGAAGGAAATAGCCTTTATTTAAATTTTATTGTCGAATCTTCCATTTTTGCGCTTAAAATGAAAAGGGAAGACACTAGTAATGGTCTTATTCAACGAGTGTGGTCCCTTTATTAAACATCTCCTGCTTATTTCAGGAAATATTCGAACGTAAAAATATAACGAGCCTATTTTATTTCTTAATTTTCATAACAATTGGCTTCCTTTATGAAGTGGGAAAAAGAAAAAAGTGTTTAGCCTCAGACCTCTTTTTGAGAGGAAATAAACTTTTTGCGTTTTATTCATGACAAGGGTCAGCGCTTCAACCGTTTCGTCTATTTTAGGCTTGTAGCTGTATTTGCATTTAGGTTGGTTTCTGTGAAGCTTTGCGGTAGAAAAAATCTAGGACTTGACCTCGATGGACCTTTTTCGACGTAACCTTTTCGGATCTAACTCTTATTTGAACCCTATTTATGCAAAATGTTGATTGATATAAATGTGAAGAGAGCTGAATATTTTGAGTAGGGCCAACTTGTGGAAACCCATTTCATCATGATGCCAATTTCGTTGAAAACGAAAAAAGATCTACCAAAAATGTTTAAGACTGCCAAACGGAATTTTATTTGACAACATTTTTAAGTTTTCTTTCTACTCTTAAAAGCCCCTAAACTTTCTCAAAGTCTAACCACCCCAAACATGTAAGGGCGAGTTGCTCGAACCTTATCCGTGGAATCAACCCTGAAAGTCAATTACTTAGTCGCAGTCCTAGGCAAATTCAGTCAGTGCGTGACTTGCATCCCTGTGTTTATCCTTATTAGGTTTGGGATCACCCTTGCAAATGGCTACTGGTATACGAAGACATAGTTTAAAATTCGAATGCTGCAGTTCTTTTTTTAAAGTTGGCTTTTTATTCGATTTGGAAATGCAGGGGTTGATATAAACCTTTTTGGGCCTGTACTCTAATATATTTTTCTGAGTCTGTTTCTAATAATATTTGCCATAATAACATAATTATATTCTGCTTTTAATAATAGTCAAGACATGAAGTTAGCTCTTGTTTTCTACCAAAGAATGTATGCGAAGCCAGTCCATGCCAAATATATTAACGACATTTTTTGTTCCTATTATATATTTTTGAACAAAAAATAACACTTGCAGAGCATACAATATTTCAAAGGCTGCTGCTGTAGGTGACAAACAACATTATGCAAAAAAGTAACAGCTGACTGGGCGCCATTTTTCATAGCCTAAAAGCCTACAAAGAGTGCACGTTGCTCCCGCAAATAAAAGAACGCCCCTTTAATCGTCAAACGGTAGAAGTCGTAAAACCATAGAGTAAAGTTATGCTCTTTTTAATTCATCACATTCAGAACACTTCATTTTAGGGCATTTTTTCACTCGTATGGAAGGCATCAAAGCCGAAATGTTATTGTAGGGACATCGTTTTTTTATGTTTAGTTGTACAAATTCATGGAAAAAAGATAGTTTACTTTTTACTCTTTCAATTTAAACTCTTGAGCCTTAAGAGAACGCCGGCGTCCGTACCTCTATCGTCTTTCTTCTGTCTCTAATTGCGGTACTGGAAAGGTTATAACCAATTTCACTGATGTATTGATATTGCTTATATATAAACCAAACAGTTTAGTGAAAGAGAAAGCACGCAGTGCAAGGCTAACAAAACGACCCTGATTGATACAAATACATTATTGGAGGCAATATATCCTGAACATAGATCAACAAGGACACTCCCACAGCACCGTTGATTACATCGAGTCCCAATACCGACTGAGCTTCACCAATCTTCGCGATACTAATCCGATCGAACGAACAATGAGATCGTATTGCTCCGAGCGAACATCGCACGTTATTGCCTCTAAATCTTTCAGTCACCGGGATACATAGGACCCGAGGACCCTTTAGTGTTGCTTGTTGAGATAAGTTACTTTCGGCCGATACTAAGGTCACGGCCGAAAGTTGTAAAAAGTTCGATAAGATGTACTTAGTGTTGAAAATACTTTCAGTGTCGAAGAGGACGATATGATTGATGTTTGGACTTTTATAGATCTTACGAAATCCTACATTTTCTTAACATACTTTAATCTTTCAGCCGCTGAAACACGCGTCGCGTCCCGTGATAGTGTATACTATTGGGAAAAGTTAGTTTCGGCAGTTACTAAGAACAAGGTCGAAATTTGGTAAAAGATGGAAGAGAGTTGGTATAAGAAGAAATGGAAAATATGATTGACGCATCTTAGTAGCTATTTTCGATTTTGCTGTTATAGAAGTTACTCACTTAAGTCCTCGAATACGAAAGCAGCGAAACTATAAGGAGTTATCGGCTTTCGTAGGGCTCACGACCAACTACGGTCAAAACAAGTTTATGTCCGGGTGTCAGCTGATACTTACTAAAATCAAGAAAGAAAGTTTATAAAACTTTGAAGAAAGATGTGGTGCATAAAATAGTTTCAACGATGTTTGATTAAGACGAAATATTTGATGTTTTTCTTACAGAGTGTCGTTATAAGTTTAGCCGTCAGCTCTCACAAATTACAACTAGCTCTATAATTAATGTTTGCACTAGTTACTCTCTGTCGAATATGAGAAAATTTAGAGTCGAATCAATAATTTAATTATTTATTTTCAATATTTACACTGGAGTCGTAAAAAACATGCAATAAAAAATTATATGAATCGGTTTCGGCCTCCGTTTTGAGTCCCAAAACGTTGCCGAAACCAACCCTCTTTCTCGATCTCTATTCAAGGTGTTTGCGAACCCCCCTATAGCCCGGGGCTATTGCACTAGGCCTTTAGTGTTACTTTAGCAATCGATGGAGTTACCTTTTCTGGTTGTTCGCCTCGCTTGGTTCTGTAAATATTGACCGGTTCCGAGCTTTAGCGGATACTTTTATTGCGTGTTAACAAATAGAGGATTGTTTGTTTTATATCTACGTGCTTTAATGTATCGGTTCGAGGCTTTTGGGTAATGGTTTTTTTTTGTTATGCATGATATGTGAAAATGTATTGTATGATCAGTGATTGTATCGTGCATCCTGAATATTAAAGACTGTTATTTGGTTTACAATAATGAAAATAATCTAAAACACGTTTCAGTAGTTTTCTTCTATCTTTCTTTATCGGTCTATCTTTAGAAAATGACTAGAAGTTTTTAAAAAGCCTAATAGAGCACTGGTGAACGTATATATAATACACGTTTAAGAAAATGATAACTTTACCAGTGTCTTAGGCCCCACGCTCACGGCGATTCTTTGTAGCATGATACATTGGTGCTGTAGCGCGTTAGTAGCGGGTTTGGCAACTTTTCATCGATGCGAACGGGATACAATATTGTTGCAAAAAGTTACCGTGGGCTCTTGGCTATAACGTAAAAAAAAACGGCCCTTTTTTTTCACATTTTCTCTTTCATTGTTAGTGGCCTGTACCTAAAGATAAATAATAGAAAGTACCTCTTTCCAAAGCACATTTTTTTTTTCAAAGTCATTGCAAACTTTCATTGGGGCTGCTAAATTCGAATTCATGTCGACGATGTACGCAGTTATAGCTCACACGCGATTTTTTTTTTCGTATTCATACAATTGGCTACCCGTGTTCGATTTTTTAACTGCGGATTCGATTGTTTTTTTTTTGTTTTAATGCTTTTTGTTGATGAAAATATGCGCCGTGCATGAGTTATGATGTAAAGTTTTTTTTTAGGATGTATTTTTGAATAATTGGGCTTTGTTGCGTTTTAAAAACAATGTTGTTGCAAAAATTGAACAATTTGTAAGTTCCTACTAAAAAAAAATGTTTTTATATAATCATCACCATCATCATTATTTCAGCCGATAGACGTCTACTGCTGGACAGAGGCCTCCCCAAATGTCGCCATAATGAACGGTGCAATGCATCTCGCATCTATCGGATACCTTATATTAATCCTGTAGTAAAAAAAAAATAAATTTTTACTTCTTAAAAATTTCTATTCAATCTTCATTCGGTATTCCTAACATACAAAAGAAAAGCAGTAATGTTACACGGTCATGTATGTATAAGGGCCTAAAAGAAAACTAAGTTTTTTTATAAGACCCTTAGTGCTAGAAATATAGAATTAGTATTACTTTCACGTGCCTCTGAAATTCAGGTGCTCAGAACATTCCGGTACTTTATCGTCTATAGAACTGCAAAAAGAAAAGTTTTTCAGAAATAAACTAGGTCACTTGGAGGATGTGTTCATTGACCGCTGTTTGTGTTTGTGAAGTATTCAAACTTTTCTTTTAAAAAACTATGGTTGTGTGAGTATTAATTTAAGTTTTCCAATGACTACTTCCACTCTAGTGCATAGCGAGAAGGCTTATCAGAAGTTTACTGACTAAAACCCTCTCCTGTGTTCCTTCTTTAAAGTGTGTCCCAGGACCACCGGTTCCTGTTCGGACTTGGCGCTTGTGATAAGTAATAATTTTTGCTACGATAAAACATGTGTATTTTTTCAAATTAGTTTTGACCACACTATCTCACTACTTAGATTCTGCCATAGATATTAGGGCTAGAGCCTTCCTTTCAGACACGAACCCTTTGCCCTAATTGGCTTCGACCCTTCTGCAGGGTCCATACAGTTGCTGACAATTCTTTGAGGTGAGTGCCGTCGACGACTGCGTTTGGTCTGCATGATATTCCACGTTTGTTGTTTTACAAAAGTTTTTTTTTTGTGTGGGGCAACGATTTAAAAAAAGGAAAACAGACGAAAAATATTGAAAGAAGAACATTTTTGTGCGTGTATGTGTTTTACTCCTTCACGCTTAAACGGCTTAAGGACTTTGATGAACAGGTACAACATACGGTTTAACCATGTCCTAAAATAGCTTATAAGATATTTACCCGAGGAATATGTTCCTACATAAGATACATTAAGGAATATGTGAATATCCCAGGAATATGTTGCTTTAGGATAATTTTCTACTGTCACACAGGCGAAGCCACTAGCAGACGCTAAGTACTAAATCACAATCTGCAACCAAACTTCATAACTATAAACAGAAATTTATATCATTCAGTAGTCCAAATACATAATAATAGTAACCACAGAATTAGTCTGTATTCAGCTGAAAATTTAATGAGCCGGTAGCATAGACGAACCTCTACCTTTGACCCAGTTAACTCTATGACCTGTTCTAGTAGGCCAGGTGTTACGCTATTGAATTATTTCTTGTATTGTAATCAAAGTGATATCATACTGAATCCTACTCAATTTAATTTCAAAGTTAAAAGACTTTGAAATTAAAATAAAAAAACACTGTTTAGATAAAATTATCAAAGGACTTACACGTTTGAGCGTTGAAAATTATAGATGTGTCAAATTTTGACACGAAGTAATAAAAATTCATTAGGTATCCATTATCTAATGTTTTTTTATTAATTCGGGTTTTAGGCTGAACACAAGGGTCAAGAACGAACATATATATAGGTAGTTAGTAAAAGTCTGACACGTGTCCCGCATCGCCCTAAAGCGAAAACAGTGATTCATCATCATCATCATTTCAGCCCAAAGACGTCCACTGTCGGACATAGGCCTTCTCCAACTGAGAGGCCGGAGTTGAGGGGCTACTGTATTCCGAAATAAATTCATACGACAACTTAATTATCTAAAATTGTACAGCATTACATCCTGCCATCGATCAAAAACTCCCCTTTGATTTCTTTCTAATATATTCTGAATTTTTATAATTCACATCAGAAAGTCATCGGTTCGCCCAACCGTAGCAACGGCCCAGGTGTCCCGGAATCCGTCAGTTCGGGACCAAAAATAAAATTCTCTACCCGCACTCATTCCAATCACGTACTTCCGAATTTGTCATATTGGATTTTGGAAGCGGACTCCCGTCATACGTCTCCCCTTAGCTGTCACGATGCGAAAATGAAAACATGTATCATTTCTGCAACATCTCATCAAAATCCGACCTTAATAACATGAGGACAGAGATTAAATTAGCGTTGACACACAAATGGAAATAGAGGATTGTCAAAATTCTCTTTTTAAAAAAATGTCTTGTAATGAAATTTGTTTTTCGTACGACGCAAAAACTTTGTAGACATTTTTTTTTGGTTTTGTATCGAATAAACTTTATCATTTCGGTTTGGGAATGAATGAAGCTTGAGTTTTATTTCGTTTGGGAAAATAAAATGGAACGCTGACTTTGCTATTACATTTCCCTATAGATTCAATCTTTGCCGAAGGGTGACACACATTTGTATCGTATTTGAATCAACGGAAACACATGATAAAAAAACTAACACACTTTTCTGCTGCTACAAATATTTCTAGAAATTTCCGCTGAATTGATGTAAATAAACTTTTGTCGACCAAGTTCTTAATACGAATCGGCTTACTTCAATGTGACATTCAATTTGAACCAATATTAATTCAAAAAAGATTTATTTATACTCCCATCTTATACACCTTAACCCAACCTATTTATAATGGCACGTCGATGTCAAATTAGGCACGTGGTACAACCCTAAAGCTGACGTAAGCAACATCCCACAAAAGCTTGGGTGACGATGACACCAAGAAATTCACCCTAAATAAAATACGGTGTTTTTTTCCCTTTTAATACAAACTCGACCTTCAAACTGCTGTAAAAGGGAAAGTTTTCTGAGGTGTGAGCTTTAAAAGTATTTGAAGAAAATGGTTAAAGTAGCTCTTATTATCAATCAAATACTGCTTTACACTATTTAAGTGTATCTACTAAGAAGTAAAACGATGTAAGGATAACTAACAATAAATTAGAAACCTATTCGCTGTTCACAAAAAAGTTATATTTTTTTTTTAATAAAAATAATTTCGCATCATTACATATATAGTATAAAAAAGTCGCTTCCTGTCCCTATGTATGCTTAAATCTTTAAAACTACGCAACGGGATTTGATGCGGCTTCTTATAATAGATAGAGTGATTCAAGAGGAACGTTTATTTGTATAACACAAACATAATATATTTAATATCAGCATTGCACCCGTGCGAAGCTGGGGTGGGTCGCTAGTTAGGTTATTTTATCTGATGGTTTACAATGATGTAGTCGACGTCGTATTTGACAAAGGTGCTCTTTAAAAAATTACTGTCCGCCGTACACTTATTTTTAATAACATTTGTCCTGATTTCAATTGTATTTTCCAGACAAACCATTAAGGAACGCACTTAAAAATAGCCAAAAATTTTCATCTAAATGGATCGAAACGTTTACAAAGAGCTGACAAAAATTCATTCAGGAATTATGTAAATAAAGATGTCCGGAATTATTAACTTTAACATAACATTAACATGGATCAAAAACCCCAACTCATACAAAAACACAATAAACATGCTTATAAAAATATTTTCACAATTATTTCGTCCCCAGCTATATTTAGGCTAAATCCCTTCAAAGGGTTCTCTTTAAAGTTATTCTCACACCCACATAAGCTTAGTGAAATCACGGTCGATTTGTTATTCCTACTCCGTCATCAACAAATGTCGCTGAAATGCTGAAACAGCCTCAGTAAAACGCTATGGCCTGTAAAAATAAAACACACAGATTTTATAGTATTTTACCCAAACCGATATTTTATACCATACTTAGGATTAAGTCTTTGCTTGACATATACGAGTAATATGAAAGGTATCGCTGTGATATTGTTAGGATTTGTGAGCATCGACCGGAATACGGTACACTCGAAACTTATGACAAAATGAGATAAACCTTTGACAAAATCAGATAGACTCGAACCTCATGACAAAATTAGATAAACCTGTGACAAAATCAGATAGACTCAAAATGAAAAAAAACAGATTGTTGCCGAAATCAGACAGGCTTGAATTGAAAAGACTTATGATAATACAGAGATATCTACGGAAATCAAGCATACTTATGGCAAAACAGATATACATTTTTGGCAAAATCAGACATAATTGCGACAAAGTCTATAGGTAGTAAAAAATAGTAAATATCGTTTTTATTTTAGTGTGCCAGGTGTGCTTTTCAGGTGATTTACCATTTCAAAATCTGTAATCGTGAATGTAATGATACAATTTTAATAAAGAAGAATTAGTACTTAATTATGTAATATTGGTCACATCTTAAAACATCTGCATTCTGCAATCTTATAAAGAAACCAACATAATATTGCAGTAACAAGCAGCCTGAACATATCTTAAAATAATTAATTTTTCCACCCACGCCACGAGACAACACTACGAAACAAAGAATGCTTTCCCAGAAAAATAGGTCACGAGGAAATGAAATTCCTGAATTTCATATGTAACAAAAAGATTGCTTTGAGTCTTTAGTAGGAGCGTCCGTAAACTTTAATTTCAAGTCTCCTTTCCAGAAACTATGTAGCTAAACATTTTTTGAAGCAAATTACGTTTTATGCTAGTTGCTTGTTATAAAATGGTCACAGTAGCTTTTTTTGTTAGGAAATCATTGACTTCTATGTATATGCAGTGGTCTACTTTAACCTGTATCTTTTTTTTATTTATTCATTCGTATTATGTTTCATAGATATCGGATAGGAAGAGGTTACATACCTATAGCTTATTTATTTAATCTTAATGCATCACAAAAGTACGGAAATGGACTTAATGCTTTAGGCATGCTCTACCAGTGAACGTAGGACTCTGCAAAGGGGTCGAAACCTATTGGGGCCCAGGGTCTCTTTCTGAAAGGAAGACTTGGCTCCAGTGGGCAAAGAAGGAACGGGGTGGGGTGTTTAGTCTAAGACGACCCACTGACCTAAGAGTCTGACAATGTTTCTTTGATAATTGATTTGTCCTACCAACAAAAAAAAAACGTAGGGTTATGAAGAGTCAAATACACTTACCATATGTGCATAGAAAATATTTATAGGGAACAAAAAATAGCTAAATAAATATACATACCCATATTATTTAATATATTATACACATTTATTTAGTTGCCCTTCCCGTTCCACATAACACTTTCGAACAATCCGAGGCCACAACTAACTCAGTACCCTAAACTATAAACAGGAATGCCAAATATCAACCTTCAAACTATGTATCCCAATAATATTTGTTTACTAAGAATATAACAACTAACAATAATAAATCAAACATGACCGCTATCCCTAATAAACATAACAATATTGATACTAACCGTTATGAATATAGTTTCACGCATTGAAAGGGTCCGAAAGATCCAGCATTTTGTTACGGGCTTTATCAAAATAGCGGGAGGGCATTTTAAACCCAATCAACGGAAAATCAAAACGCGGAAAATGGGAGGGGACTCTAACTGAGGGTTAAATTCGTGTTATCGATTTGTTTTTATGACTTTTGCTGACATTCCGATTCTATAATCGAAAAGCCCAGAATCCGATTGAACCTGTTTGAAATCGATTCGCTTCGATATAAGTGAAAACAGCAATAAGGAGCTTATCTGTATCCGTTGGTGTTGTGAAAAAATTAAGGTTCTTGAATAAGCAATTTAAAAACTGTCTCACATATTTCGCAGTAGGTATACGAAAACATTATATTTTACTTACAAAGCAGAAAGCTTTGTTTTCTTAGGCTCATATTCTCAAGCTTATTTACGTTTTAACAAGAAAATTATACCGTAACAAATGTGATACATGTGACAGCTTTGTAATTACAATTGTGGATTCTCAAAACTTTGACAATTAAACGCAGGTTCCGGCTAATGGCCACTCATGGTACTCCTTATAAAGCGGACTATGCACGATACTCGTAAGCATGTAAGTAAGTGGAGTTGCCAGTCGTCAAAACAACTTAAGGAACCGTCCCCAATACTCATTATTACGGTATTTTTTCGCATGCTCACCCCAGATAAATTCCTGTCGTGAGGGGAGATATAGAAGATAACAGGAGCATTATCGAAATACCAATGTCCTTGTATTAAATCGGGAAAACTGAGAGTTAAATAGCGATTTATTATACTAAGGGTATGAGAGAAGAATGTTTTGAAAATATTCAATAAACATTGGAACTGTACACTGTGTGTTGAAAAAGATGTGTTAAGGTTGAGGTGCTATGTTGTATTGGAAGACACAAATCAGAAGACTGAACTACAGCGACGTCGCTGCGTTCAAGGCTGTTTTCTTGGAGAATAATCGCTGTGTGCCCAATGTAGCTTTACCTTTACCGTGACCCTACAATGCAAAGGGCAAGTAAAAAAACAAAGGTGTAAAGGCCTAACTTTTGTATGTATTAAAGCTAAGATCTCTCATACATCTTCCTAAGATTCTTACCAACAAAACTACAAGATTACTACCATAAGGACATGTCATGAATGTTTTTATGTCAGTCGTCTTTGCTAACGTCTAACTGGGACACACTAATGATATCTGAAGTATCGCACATGACTCATCTTTGCTGTCAAGCTTTCCTGAAAGATATTACGTTCTAAGACGACATTATGTTCATCTAAATGTAAATTGTAAAGATTCTTAGTGCCCTAGTTACATACAATTCCTTTTCACTTAGTTTTTTTTCACGCATTTCTTTTTTCTCTTAGGCGAAACGGAAACAGAGTCAGACTCTTACAAACTTAACACCCCACCTCGTTTCTTCTTTGCCCCTCGCACTGGGGCCAAGCCTTCCTTTCAAAAAGAGATCCTGGGCCCCAGTAGGAGAGTCCCTACAAACACATATTGGGTAGCAATTTACCAGCCAGGGCTTTTTTTTAAAGTGGACAAGGGTGTCGTATATAAGGTGTGTTACTTTTTGGTGTACGAAGTTTATTCTATTCTAAAGATCAACTCCAAAAGCCTGAGAAAGCTTTGAATGATGAAAAATAAAATCAGACTACAAGCAAGAAAGCCTACCATCGCACTTAATATACCGTTAATTACCCAAAAACTTTGGATTATTACCTCGTAACATTTACATCAGTTCATTACATTTTTACACTTCATTCCGCAATACTAACTTCTTAATATCCTAATTACTAACTACTTAATCACAAAAGTGGGTCGTTACTCGAAAATCACGTTCGGAAAAGTTATGGCCACCTCAAATAAACATTTTGCGAATTCCTCGTAAAAATTGTGGTACCAGTTATTGGTGTTTAGTCCCATACGTTTGGCCATTACAGGAGAAGGTACCGTCAGCATGAAAAATAGCTAAGTATTTGAGAAAGTCGGTTCTTGTGCATCAGTAACATTGATTCCAGTCGCAAGCTTATTTCTACAACAGACCATGTCAAAAACTAGGAAACAAACTGAAATTAATTGCTTGTATTCTGACTAGTGTCTATGGTGCAACACATTAATACCTGGTTCACACTTGACTGCCAGATTGTTGTATTATGTGCGCCTATTTTGGGAAAAATAAATATTGTTTTCTATCTTTTTCTTTTTTTCTTTTTAAATTATATTTATTTTGGCCACATTTGATATTTAAAAGGCGAGGTGGAATTAACGCCTAAGGGTGTTTTTAATAACGTTTAGATTTCATTACACATGCGGGATTGCTACGCAGCCGTAGCTCCCAAAAATTTCATGCGTGAAATACTCACGCGGGATGCGGGGCGTGAATATCGGGCAACAGCCCCGCATGCGGAGCAGTTTAGGAAGAAAACCTCATAATATTAAAAACAGCCTTACGCATTTTCACCGATCGACCTTTATATTATACAGATAATAAATATAAGTAGGTGGTAGATATATTCAAATAATGACGAGCAAAGAAACTTTGACAGTTGGAATCTATAAAAAACTTTAATTCTCGCTGAGAAAATATTTTCAAAGGATATTAGGTTTAGCCTTCTGTTGTTAACTGTACCAACCGCCCTTGCAACGATATTTCTTTCAGTTTCTTTATTGAAATTCTGCACGGTCGCGAAGTTTCCGATCAAATAAGAGGAGGAGTTGCAAGGATACTTATTGCAGTCTCCTTGAACTTTAATTTTCAAACAAAAAGGTTGAGTTTTCCATGTCTTACGAAAATGGTAGTTTGCCAAGATTTTGTTACAATACAGTTCTTTTGTTTTATCTAACGAGTGATCTTTGATAGCCAATAATAAGCTTTGCATTTTAGTTAAATGACAATTTTATGGGTGCTAATTATTTTATTTTTATTTATTCATTTATCATATTAAATGACAATAAAAAATATATTCATTGCTATCAGAAACCGGATAAAGTTACCAGCGTGGTGGTCAAGACTCCAAAAAAAGAATCTCCTAACAACCACATTCTTACACCTCTCAAGACCCAAACAAACGCCGGCGTTCGCACACCTATTGTCTTTCTACTTCTACTGTGTCTCTAATAACAGTATTCAACTAATCAACTTTACTTAGCTGTGTCCACAAGTACCGGTTTCTGAATCAAAACCCTGAACTGGCCGGCTGCAAGAGCCTCCTGAGGGTTTGTTCCCACTAGTTCTACTGAACAGTTCTACGGTAGAACTAATGGGAATTTTTTTTCCCACTAGTTCTACGATAGTAGGTATAACAAAATAGTAGAACTAGTGGGAACAAAAATTCCCACTTGTTCTACTGAACAGTTCCACGGTAGAAGTAATGGGAGTCTCTATACCCACTTCTTCTACCTGTTTCATCGGTAGAACTAATGGGTTATTTTGTTCTCACTAGTAGGTACTACGTTTCGATAGGTTCTAGAAATGGAAGTAAAGTACCAAATATGCCAGTTATATCTCAATAGCTATTAGGTTTATAAGAGATGCTAGCAAAAGTGATGCAGTGACCGCTTCTTGGACATCCACTATTTCATCGTCGGATAGCAGGTTGACAATTTCCATCGACGATGGCAGTGTAGGCACTTGTGATGATTCATCGTCTAGCATACATAGGTCGAGTTGGAAACTGAGGGGTTTGTTCAGATTGAATGAAAAACGGAAACGTTTACTTTCATAAACAAAAAACACGTTCCCTTTTAAGTAATAATATTCACATTAGCAAACCCGGCAGTTTCCAACTCGACCTATGCTAGACGATGAATCATCAGAAGTGCCTTCACTGCCATCGTCGATGGAAATTGTCAACCTGCTATCCGACGATGAAATAGTGGATGTCCAAGAAGCGGTCACTGCATCACTTTTGCTAGCATCTCTTATAAACCTAATAGCTATTGAGATATAACTGGCATATTTGGTACTTTACTTCCATTTCTAGAACCTATCGAAACGTAGTACCTACTAGTGAGAACAAAATAACCCATTAGTTCTACCGATGAAACAGGTAGAAGAAGTGGGTATAGAGACTCCCATTACTTCTACCGTGGAACTGTTCAGTAGAACAAGTGGGAATTTTTGTTCCCACTAGTTCTACTATTTTGTTATACCTACTATCGTAGAACTAGTGGGAAAAAAAAATCCCATTAGTTCTACCGTAGAACTGTTCAGTAGAACTAGTGGGAACAAACCCTCCTGAGGTGTTGGTTTAGTGTATGTTTATTATATTGGCTGATTATAACAAACCAATTTAAATCCCTAACCAACTTTTACTCTTACTGCTTACCATCAGGTGGGATTATAGTAAGCACTAGTTTTAATCAATAAAAAAAAAAACTCTGAATTGAAGTTATAGCTTAAAAAATCTATGTATATAAAAATCAAATCCACTATTCGTTGTTACTTTATAACTCAAGGACGGGTTCGCCTACCAAAACCTAATGTTTAGGCTTTGTTCGGACTATTTAGTAAATAGTTTATGTAAAGTTTGCACAAAATCTTCATTTATCATATTTTTTTGTAGCCGGGAGCGAAGCCGCGGGCGAAATCTAGTAATATGTAGTAGTCTAAGTCTAACATGTTTATATTTCAAGACTAAACAAGTACAATTTAACCCTTTATAAAAAGTTTGGGCCTCAAGTAGTCGCTACTAAACCTATTTACAAACTTTCCTCAAGGTAGCCCAATTCCGAACACATTCAGCCAACATCTAACAAAGGTTGACAAATAACATACTACAACAATTTGAAGGTACTCCCAAGAGGTCGTATGAAACGCCCTCCTCCCTTTATGGACCGATATTGAAATTCTGTGGCAAGATGTGACTCACATCGTCACTAAGGCAAGGAACAGAAGGGGATCGTCCTACTAATACCGAAAATGTTAAAGTAAAGATAGGCATTTTCATGGGTAAAGAGATGAGTTAGCCAATACTAGTTAGAACTAAGAGTGACAAAAAAGTAATAATAATAATCGTTAATTTTATCACTCTACACAAAATAAATACAAAAGTATCTCATAAAACAGATAATAAAGTGATTTCGAAAAACCTCGTAGACTTAAGCTTGTCAATAAATACGGCTAAATTTTGAAGGGTCGATCCGGTACATGAAACACTATCGATTGTAAAGATAGCAGCTGAGTGAGTCAATGACCTGTAGGTAGTTATTACGCAACAACTGATAACTAAGTACCTACACATTTACTTAAAGAAATCAGTTACGTACATGCGTAAATTAATTCGAGTTTTAAAAAAATACTCACAAATCGATAGCATTTCATGTACTGGATCCACCCTCGACGGGATTAAAACGATAAAAAAACACGTATCTATTTCGATTTGTCCGCTGGGTTAGCTATGCACTCAAGGCTGTTTTCTTGAAAATAGCAACCCTAGTTCAGACTGTGATCCGAACGCTTCGACTTCGAGTTGGATAAGCCAGTATAAGTTGGCGCTAAAAAAGTCTTTCATTGAATATTGAAAGTCGATATGTCACAAAGTAGGTTGGCAAGAGATGGAAGGATAAAGAATTTCATTGGAAAAGTTCGAGGAAATGGGAGCCGAACTCATTTGGTATGACAAAGTCTAGCCAAGCGAAAATTTACCTTGCTCTGAAGATTTGTCATTTTTCATCTTGGAAGTAATAAGCATAAGAGATACGAGCATTTGACCCAGTTTTCTTTGAAGGTAATATACATTAATATTGTCGTCAGACAAACTTTTACTAAGCCAACTTCTCAAAATGCAACCAGTTTGATTGGCTTAATACAATCTTATCTTGTCAAACCATAACATCAACCTTTCGATCGTGTAATTACAGACACAATTAAAGAACAACAGGTGTGCGAACGTCGGCATTCGCGTGGTGGGCTTAATGAACTAGTCAGAGGTCTAAAGGCAGATTTCTTGCGGACGGCGAGTAATGGGTGGCCCTCTGTCTGTCCGATTATCCGGTAATTGACTGGACGAAGTTCAAGTCGTCGACGGCGCGCATTGTTCCTGCGCGCCTCAAAAAGTTGTCAGCTGACCCCAGTAGGGTCGAAGCCTACTGGGGCCATAGACCAGGTTCTGAAAGGTAGGTCAAGCCCTGGCACCTGGCCTGTGGTTTTTAGTCAGTGAAAGTCTGACACTCCTCTTACATCACCAAGAGACGGGAAAGTTATTTAATGATTATTGTTTAATTCTTTTTCAGATTCTCTAAGGACGAACCAACTTAACCCTAATAAATCAGTATTATTTTAAATAGGTTTTCTAGCTTCGTAAGGAAAATACCAAATTATTTTTACCACAATATTATAATTTTTTTCTCAGAACCACTTTAAGTAAGAAAATGGAAACGGAAAATTCAGCGAATTCCCTTCGTTCCAGACTTTAAGAAATTCACGTTTAGGGATTTAAAAATAAATGTTTCTGTAGCAATTATGTTCTTGATTGTTCTCAGATAAAATTAATACCTCCCAAAAGTGGGGTAAAGTAGTACTTGAATCCTTTTATTACAATTTCAGAGAAATAGTTATATTTTCTTAAGCTGCAGGATTTTTACGAAGGAGTTACTTGGGACCTGGATCGCTAAGGTCAACTGAAGGAGGCCCAGGAGTCACTGTTGGGGTTTAGTCAAAAATCTAACACTCCCTATCGTACTAATTAAAGCGGTAAAGTTTTATTGTATACTTTTTTTAGCCCTTAATGTTCTGCGGCTGGACTAAGACCTTCCCCAAGTCCTTTTCAAAACAAATCAAATCATATTTATTGTGGATCATAAGTAAATGTACATAATACAACTGGTGTTAATTAAATATGTTGCGAATAGCTATGTAGGGCGTACATTATAGTAATCATCATCATCCTTTTTAATGTTCCCACTACTGGGACACAGGCCTTCTCTCTAAGATAGGGAATGGGCCGTAATTCACCACGCGGCAGTGCGGATTGGTGGATGTCATATGTTTATAAAACAAGGGTGATGAAATATATCACAAAAAGTATGACGCCTGGCTGGTTGTACATTATAATATTCGAAAACAACAATATAGATATTCAATCATACTCAGTATTCAAAATTTCTCCACTCCAACAACAAGCATGCGACAAGTCTATCGATAATATTGCTCAAAGAGATCGTAAATTATAGGAAGCGATAAGGTTCATTGACTTATCGAGAACAGCTCTAAGGTACAGACTAGAGGTGCGGTGGCTAGGTCGTGAAGGACCTACCTAGACGCTTGGTGAGGTGGCCGTGAGGGTACTAGAGGCTGTCCCGACAGGCAGGTTCTTACGGTTGACTGCGTCGTTATTATGTTAATCTTTGAGTTTAATGGCAGGTATGAGTGGATTAGTAAGTTTTTAACGTAGGTAATGTACGTTTTTTAGACGGCTAATTCAGAAGGAGCAGAAAAAAATGGCATACATGGTAATCTCGTTCACAATGTAATCTAAAATTTTGACAGCTCCTATGCTCAGTGACGTAGGTCACTGACGTAGGTCACTGAGCACAGAAGCTGTCAAATTTTTAGCTTTAGAACATAGTATAGCATTAGAACATCATTGTGCAAAAATTTCTTTTAATTCGTTACAAGAGAATTCGTACCATAATTCTATTACAAGACCACTGAACGACCAATGGTAGGCCTTTATAAATTAACAGATTACCAATTTTTAGCAAAATGACTATAGGATCGTGTTGAAATGACGACATTATGAAAATAGCAGAACTGGGCCCCAGCTTACACAATCTATAGGTACATAAATCTTAATCTATGGGTACAATGGCGGTCTAATCGCCGATAGCGATATCTTCCAGACAACCTTATGATGGATCGTATGTACTAATCTGGAACTGGACTAATCGTATGATAATCTGGAAGCCATCCCTAAAACAATAGGAAAAAGACAACTATTTTGTACTATGTCTAAAAATTTGTCCCAGTCTGTGAAAAGATAGTTACACGGTGGTAATCCTACACAGTGTAGGCCCCTAAGGAGAAAGAAAAATACATTATACGCACACTCGTTTCCATACTTAACGTTATTTTTTCACAGGAAGTGACAATCTTAGATTTGTCACGCTTTATTTTTACTTTGCATGTTTGCCTTACACTTTTCAAAGCTTTCCTATTTGTAAACGGAAGGGTAAAATAATATGTATTTGTTGGGCTCAATATAAGAATTTCCTTATTATTATGTACACACGTGGTAGTGTGTCAAGCCAAGCTGAATCAAGAGAAAATTTTGAAAATCCGTCGATAATTGGCGGAGTAATCGATGAACAAGCATACAAAAAAAAATACAAACATCCGAACATACTACCTCCTCCTTTTTATGAAGTCGGTAAATAGCAGACTTGGCCCCCTGGCAAGCATCACCCATGTGTATATTCTTATACATTCACGATACTTATCTATACATACGCCCAGCAAACAAGTCACACTCCGGTGTTAAAGCTCCTTCAAATTAGCCGCAACTAGCTGTGCGACCGCAGCGCGGCAGCAGTGCTGCTGTCGCGCGGCACGTTGATAGATTCAAAAGAGGGAGAGAGAGAATCGTTGAGATTAGTGTTGGTAAAGTAAAAACAGCCTTAAGCATACCAATTTTAATACAGTTGGTTGGTTGGTGGTATGGGTTATATAATTCTATAGGTATTTTTAAGCGGAACAAAAGTTACTATGGCACCAAATTCCAAATCTTGGTCTGTTCAGAGTTATACTCGGTTTAACATGTTAGTTTCAGTTTAAGTAAATTTATTTGCCGCGTACTATTCATGCATGGTTATTAGCAAATTTACTCATAGTAATGGATGTGCAAAAGCTTTTACCTACTCATTGTTACGCTAATATTATAAAGGCAAGAGTTCACAATTTTGTATGTATGCATGTGTGTGTGGCTTGAAATGTCTGAACGGAAATGAATGAAACTTGTGTGTATGTCTTGAAATAGAACATAATTCATAATATCCAACCTTATGTTGTTAAAGAGTTTCGCCCCGTCTATTAAACCGTGTATATCGAAGGAATGGAACAATTTGCCTGCTGCGGTCTTCCCATTCGATTATAATTTGGATATCTTGAAGGCAGTGAATAGGCTCTTAATAAACTATAGCGTCTTACCATCAACGATTGAATCACTGCTTACCACACACTAGTTCATATAAATAAAAAAAACATTTATTAAACTAGTCACCGAATAAAATGATAAATGGCAGTGACATAAAATATTAAAGAGGGTAGTTATGTCAAAATCTTTCATTGGCGCCCAGCGTGGGCCACCACTATATGAAACACCAAGTCATTTAATTAGACAACCTTAAAATTTATCATGTAAACTCTATGTGAAATCAAAAACAGTATTTTGCACATATTTACGTTTCGGGGAAGTTCGGTTATCTTCGTGAGACGACGTATATTTCTACGCACATCTCCGAGCATTAATTTTATTAACTACAAGGCTGGTTTAATGAAACTCTAACGAAGGCTTTCATATTCCGAAGTTTGGTGATTAATATAACTTTTATGAGTAATAACGTTAAGTAATAAGGTGACGGATATTCTAAAGATGTTTTATGTGTGTAAATAAAATCGCAGGTGTTTATTTTACCGAGCGCATTCTGAATAAAACAATTTTGTATCAGCGTAAAACTATTACTTTTATTCCTATCTCCAAATGAAGTACTACATCAAACGTCACTATCAACAAAGGCCCTGAAAATGGTCTTTCTTTACAGAACAATGAAACCTTTCCGTTTTACGAGAATCTCGTAAAAGCTGTCCTTTGCGTTAACATATTCGAAAAAAAAAATGTTACTGAGCGGTGATTGGCAGAAACGTGTGAGAGTTACGTCAAAGAAGAAAATTCTATTTTTAAATTGAACACGTTCATGTATGGCGAGGCACATGTACTACATTTGTTTTAGTAGTTGGATAAGGGTAAGTACTCACCATTGTTGTAGCTTAGTACAGATTATGGGATAATAAAGAAGAGTACTCACGACGGTAGCAGAAAGTAAGTTTAAGTGGATAGGAGACATAAAGAGTACTCAAGGGCTCAATTTTTATCTTGTTAGCAAGTAACTCACGCTATCAAACTCCGATAATATTGTTGTTTATTGAATTGTAATATTTACAAATGAAAAAAAGTTTTATTAATAAAAATCAAGTAAGAGTCTAAGAATCGAAGAATCTGTATAAGAATTATATTAACAAATTACCAAAACAAGTTTTTTTTAAGTTTTGTTTTTTTTTTTCATAGCAAGCGCGATATATAATACAATATATAATATAATTAAAACTCGTCAAAACGAATCACACGAACCCAAACTCGATGGGGTCGTGTCGTTTAATTACAGAGCTTCTATGGCGACCAGATCAATTCCGTGACTTAATAATTTTGCATTATCATCTGATTGACACATGCAAAAAAAATTTCAGCTCAATCGGTAACCGGGAAGTGAAATAAATTTAATTTACGAGTACAAGATTTAATCACAAACATCGGGACAAGTGAAACTAAAAAAAAATAAACTAAAAAAAAACTTTTCTTAACGATTAAAAAATGTAACCAAAAACCTATAAATACCCTTACAACAACAAAACCCAGTCTTAACAATTTTATTACTGACCGACTAGGTTTTCCAATTTCAAACTAAATTCATTTGCGACCCGTCCCAATTCCATCGTAAAATTCAAAATTAAAACTAACGATTCCCGAATACGTGCCCGACGGGGATAAGACTCACAAATAGAACATGTTTTAATTTTAAATATCGAATTCATTTGGGGCCTTATTTGCACACAAGTTTTGTTTAATCTAAATTGATGTATTGTGAGCTTAAATGCGACATTTCGTTCTATCTGATTGATATCCAATAGGAATAGTGCGAAAGTGAACACCGAACTCCTGGAACAAAAGACAAAGAAGGAATATACCTAGGTGTTGTTTTAGATAGCAAATGTGTGACACGCCATATAACTCTCTCCTAAAGCGGGATGTTGGACGATTTGTCACATTAAAAAAAAATATAATTAAAAAGCATACAAAACCTAGTTTTGCAAATCAAGCGCTTTTTTTTTCTTTAACAATGGAAATCATCCAATGACTTCTCTCGATCTAGGTGAAGCAGGGAGGCGTGTCAGACTTTTACTGATTTAAATTACACCTGTATCCTGCAGTTACCGTGCGACCGTCGTATCTGGGCGTTAACAGTAATAACAACTGCAGAGTTTTCAGGTTTTCAAGCGCTAAAATTCGCAGAGCCTAACTCGCCAGACTCGCCGAGATTCGACGGCTGTAATATACTCTTTACGTGTTAGGACTACGGCTGATGGATGTTGGATGACATTCTTTTTTCTTTTATTGAATTTTATATTTGAATTTAGAATTCAAGACAATGTTTAAATTTTATAATTCTTTATTGTATTATGCGTTCCAAATAAGAATAGGAAAGTCCATAACCTCGATCTGTCAAATTTTGAGTGAAATGTACGGTTTGCAAAAAAATCTTATTTGCGTATCAATAAAAAGTTTTATTTTTGATTTTTATTACTAAATCTTAGTTAATTCTAGGTGAAGTAAAAACGTTATGGTTTAATATAAATTAGCAAAATATATTGTTTTAAGTCATAAATAGTTTACAAGAGAAACTATTTTCTTTCTTATTTGCATTGTTAGAAACATTTGGCCTTTTTCTTCTATTTACCACAACTCAGACACATCACACAGTGAAACAGAAACACACAAAATTGAAAAACTGTATTCTGATTAAACTTTTTTTGTTCACGATTCGTAAGTAAATAATTTTTTTACAATTTTTTTTTTTGTTCACTCTACCTAATTTCTTCGATTTGACAGTTCGACGTGACGTCACAACATTGCAATCGATCCTATTCTCATTTGGAACGGGTTGTACACCGTTGAGGTCTTAGCTTTTTTTTTTCATTTACATGTTCTATCAAAGGTTCTATCAAATAGTCGAATATAGAGTGCTGAAGTCAATACTTGAGTTGATGATACTTTATTATACACCAGTACACATTTTGATTTGATTTTAAGACTAAATCTCGCTTAGAACCCAAAATTCATGGAACGTTTTAATTAAAGCGCTAAATGCAGTCTCAAATTAAATGTGTGTACATGAATAATTTAGAGTTAGACGATTCTGCCAAATGTTTGCGCGATACTTCGCTATCCTGCAAAACTGAAATTGCACTTCGAAATAAATATCCACAACATGTTTTACTGGAAATGAAATATTCTCGTGTAGCATGTGTTCGCTTAATGAGAGTATTTATTTCTAGGTACCGTAAATTAAAAATGGAAAATTATTTTACTCTACAATGCCTACCTTATTTTAGGTTTTGTTTTTGTGGTTGGTAAAAACCATTCAATAACAAATCTCGCCCTTAGGTGGGATATAGTGTCAGACTCTTACTCCTGTCCCCAGCGTCATCTATTCTGTATACAATGTATCATGCCCATTGCCACTTAAGTTTGGCGAGCTTTACTTATATAAATAAGTATTTATTTATTAAAAGTTTATGCACCAAAAAGAACACTGAGAAACTTAGATACAAAAGCAGACTTAACGCCGCATCTTCTACTAAACGACTTTAAATAACGCGTAGTTTATTACTTACTAGCGGCCCGTCCCAGCATCGCTACTACTGATATTGAATATATTATGCACATAAACCTTCTACTTGAAGCACTCTTTCTATTAAAAAAAACCGCATCAAAATCTGTTGCGCACTTTCAAAGATCTAAGCATACATAGATATAAGCAACTTTGTTTTATACCTACTATGTAACTAGCGTCCCGCCCCCGCGTCGCACGGGTACTGGTATTGAAATATTATGCATGTATTATACATATAAACCTTCCTCTTGAAACACTCTATCTATTAAAAAAAGCGCATCAAAATCCATTGCGTACTTTTAAAGATCTAAGCATACATATGTATAAGCAACTTTGTTTTATACTATGTAACTAGCGTCCCGCCCCAGTTTCGCACGGGTACTGGTATTGAAATATTATGCATGTATTATACACATAAAACTTCCTTTTGAATTGCTCTATCTATTAAAAGAAACTGCATCAAAGTACATTGCGTACTTTTAAAGATCTAAGCATACATATAAGCAACTTTGTTTTATACTATGTAATGATGAATAAGATGCAATGAACTTAAACAAAATAGTCTTCACTACCCATTATACTATGCAACCACTTAAGTTAGTCTGCCGCATAAACTTCCGTACACAATAATTTAAACTTTAATTACAGGTGGCTTTGTCCAAACGCAAACAGGACGGAAATAGCTCTCTAATCTAATATTAAAGGTTTTAATAACTTGGTTGAACGGACAAAGTTGAAGCTATAGTTTTACGATGTGCAAGAGGTCGGTGCAATTGTATGACTATCATAGCTTGCGAGAAGACTGAGTGAGTAGTTACTTATATATATATTTTCCTTTTTAAAATGTTTTACATAGTTTGCACCTAATCAGTGTAATTGGCATTTTGTCGTTCTGGTTAAAGAATAAATAAAATGCTTTACGAGATTTTTTTCCTATCAAAAGCTTAAGTACTATCAGCTGCATTATTCTTAATTTCGTAAGAGCTTGCTGCTGAAGAATACTGCAAAGCTACTCTTCTTGTTTGTGTCTGTAGTACAGCTAAAGATAAGTCGAATAATTTTCCCGTCCATGGTAATTGGATGATAATACATATTGGTTTAGAATAAGAGCTTGCAGGAAATCAGTCACAGAACAATTACCGGTCACCATAGGTGTAGGCTTACGTATGGTACGAGCAATAAGTAGCTAACGGTCTGGCCGTCCCACAAGTATCAAGACTGAATGATGAGAGGCCTGCAGAACAAAAAGGGACTTCGTAAATCCGATCCTGCTAGTGCTGCGGGACCTATTGGAGTGCGTTAGCATGGCTCTGGTTGGCAAAGAGTATCTGACTGCAGGAACACAGCTGGGTTTTGGTCAGCAAATTGAAAGCATCGTAAGAAAACCGGTATATCCTCGAACGAAAATTCTAAGATAGGCACGCGACTTTTACTAACCTAGACTGCGTCTAAGGAGTTGATAACAGCACATTCATTCTGCTAGACTGCAGACCTGAATCTCAGCAGTGGAACATTATATAAACAGATAAATTTCTCACAAATAAAAAGCCCTAATCCATAAAAACCCTTCGTTGTCAATAACCCTCTTTTCATTACAAAACAAATCTCGAAGTGGGCTGACAGCTCCAAACTTTTTGATTCCGAAAAACTGTCCCAAAAATTCATTAGGTATCGTTTCAAGTTAAGTAATTAAAGAGCAATGGAATTCTTAATCCCCCTGTTACCTTATCCAATTATTCTCCAAGTTGGATTTGATTATAAGAGAAAAGTTATTAATCCAAGTTTTAAATCGCTGACGATGATAGAAACGGGTCAATGAATTTCTCAGTTCAGCGAGCTAAGCTCGACAAATTAGTTTGTAAGCATAAATAATAACGTCGTGTTATTCCTGATGAAACACCAACTAGAAGGCTTTGGCTAAATATATCCATTGAAAAAGCCAAAGCTAATCTGAAAAGAGATTAGACAAACACACACAGTGAATTCCTTCCTAAAAAGACAATACCTCCGTATTGTCTTTTTAGGAAGGAATTCACTAAACAACTACAACTCTTAGAAGAGCGACAGTAATGCCTTGATCACACGTTCCAAAGCAAATGGAAGAGACAGTGCTCTCGGCCGATACACATGAACATAGCGCCGAGTGCTCGGCCGATCGCTTATCAACTAGCTTACTTCACTGTCTTGCACTTTCAGTCGGTTCTTGCGATTAAAACATAAGTATTAGACTTTTACTGACTTACTTATGTTCCTTTAAGGCTCTTTTGGACAAACCCTGACAGATAACGTCCCTCTCACTCTCTCTTTAAGGCGCACTTGGATCACAATGCGTAGTCAATTCGGACTTTGTCCTTACTCGACGACCGGATGGTCAATTACCCATTGTTAGTACTACGCAAGCCCTCGCCTAGTATGGCCGGAAATTGCCCTATGACTATCGATGCCTGTGTGACTTCTGCTGCTCTAGCGGAGGTTAGGGCGTGAGGATATCATGTCCCTCACGATTTCAGCTACCTCTTACGTCTTTCGCTAGCATTTCTGCCTCGTAGAAGCTAACCACTTCCCTCTAGCCCCGTACTTACAGAACCTGAGCTGGAAGGGAGAGGTCACTGCCATCTCTACAAGGGTATGACACGCTGACACCGCGACATATAGTCAAGGTGAAGCAACCATTTACAGAGACGCTGCACGATGGGCGACGCGTTAAACGTTCGTCGTATATTGCAGCAGTGGGCTACGTCAATACGCAAACATAAACATATGGCACTGTACAAACGCCCAACGCGCGGCGTATCCGTAAACAAGCACTAAGGGTCAGCTTCACACATACAAGCTTTCGCTATACATTTGTCAATACAATGAGTTAATACGGTTACATATAAGTACATATCCAATTTGAAACCGATAGTCAATAGGTATGAACCCTTTTCAATAACATCAAAGCCGTATATATGAAGCATGTCATGAAACCCAATATCCTGTGTTTACTAACAGGACCCGTATTGATCTGGCTACACATGTATCTGCCCTGTGCTCTCCATAAACGTATTAGCCTACCTTTCCGTCATTTGAGTAGTACGAGGACCTATGTCCTATATTTGGAACAAGAGGTGGCGGGATGATTTGGCACGGGAAAACAAAGTTTGAAAGGACTTGGGGAGGGCGTTGCCCCACAGCTGGGCAACGCCAGCGCCGGACAGTTAGGGCATCATAAAAAAAAAATCATGAAAGTGATGTGTACTTTCGGAGAAATCAGGACAGTTATTTCTTAGAATGATATAAACTACATAGTGATTGACTGCGATTCAACCTGATGATAAGCAATCATGCAGTTCGAATCAGTCGTTGATGGTGAAGCGCACTAGTTTATGCTCTGAAGAAACCTAAATTATAATCTGACAGGAAGACTTCAGACAGCAAATTGTTCCAGTCCTTCCATGTGCACGATATAAACGACGGGCACACACAACGCTTAGTCCGGATCTTTTAGGTAGTTGTAATAATGAAACGATAGATACTCCTCGTACTAAAAATGTGGAATCAAGTCATGTAATTTCCACGCACACACAGGGCATTAAGGATTCATCTTTTTTTAATTTAGGAATACATAGCAGCTATTTCAGTTACGTTAAAATCCTCAATTTCAAAAACGTGTATCACAAAATTCTAAAAAAAATACTATACAGTTAGTCTGTGTTTAAGACTATGTGCAACAAACTTCTTCACAACATGTCTAATTTTACATACTCGAGTACCCACCCACTGAAAAGATTGCCTACAAACTTCATAAACTTTGCCAACAAAACTCCAACTTCTGTGGCACAAGATGGAATCGTAACGAACCATTTTACAGCAGCCACAACAAGAGGCGACCATTCGCTAACTAGTCCCGGTCATGCTTGTGACTTTAGCAAAGTTAGATCTTCTCAAATTTCCATCGAGAACAAACTTTCTCGTCCAAAGCATAACGAACCTTCACGGACCGACGTGTAAGGCACAACAGACTAGAATTGAGTTATTGTTTATGGTCTCGATAATAGAGGGGCTTTGAGCTGATTGGGTTGTAAGAGTAAACCATAGACAGTGACGGGCTCAGATCCATTAGCGAGTATCGCTTGATCACAACTTTTCGTTATGTTTTTCATTAGTCTTAATAACGATTTTAACAATTGAAAGCTAAGTCTTAAGATTACAGGCTTTCTAATGTCTATAATTAATTTAATTAAACGAAATACAGTTTAACGTTATTCAGTTCCAAATATGCAGCAATAAACGACATTACCAGTTTTTTAATTAATGTCAAGAAATAGATTGTGAACAGTAAAAAACAAAATTTAGATTGATTGGAAACCAAATGACAAATGTATATTTTTTTTAACAAATATATTTCTCTCGCAAATACGCCGTTTTCTAGGAATATTTTATATGATGATTTTTCACTTCAAATATGTATCCTAATTCCATGGACATAAACATTATAAAAATTCAAGGTGATATGAAAATTTCAGTGACCCAATTCAACGAACATTTTTAAAACGCAATAGCCTGATCTAATAGCCTACTATTTAAACTATATGGAGCCATCAACGAGCGTGCACTTTATCAATTTATATCATGGTCATAAAATTGTCAATACAGCAACAAAACGAGCTATTAATAACGGCCAATTAAACTCACATGCTAAGTTCACTTACAGTAATAATACATGAGTCACTACTAGATCGAAACAGTTACAATAATACTCGTAATATGCTAGTACCAAAACATAAACTAAAACGGACACATTCGAGTTCATGTACTTTATGGCCATCGGATCTTGGGGAGTCTGTAGTTAGGTCCTGCGAATTTTAGCGCTTGAAAACTCATCATCACTGTCATAGTATAAAACAAAGTCACTTCCCGCTGTCTGTCCCTTATGTATGCTTAGACCTATTAAACTACGCAACGGATTTTGATGCGGCTTTTTTAAATAAATAGAGTATTTCAAGAGGAAGGTTTATAATGTATAATACATGCAATGCATGAATTAGAGGTTTAATGTAAAGACTATAGGTGTGCGAACGCCGGGGCTTCGTGTGAAGCTGGAGCGGGTCGCTAGTACAAAAATAAAGGTTTTAAAAAAATAAATGCCAATAACAGTTTTTAACAACAATAACAACAGCAAATTACATTTATTTGTTTCAAAAATAAAGGTTTTAAAAAAATAAATGCCAATAACAGTTTTTAACAACAATAACAACAGCAAATTACATTTATTTGTTTAAACCATTTATTTTTTACGAGGTTTTCAAGCGCTAAAATTCGCAGAGCTAAAATTCAGACTCGCCAAGATCCGATAGCCCGCTTAAAATGTAATCCTGGAACGTACAAGGTTGCTAAAAGTACAACGCACTCTCGGTGGAAGACTAAATTAATTATTTTGAAAATAACATTTGCACTAACCACTAAATAGTACCAAACATCAAAGTATTTTCAGTCACCTTTTTTTTATCCTAGACAGGCTCACGTTTAACCACAATCTCACCTGATAAGCGATGATGTGGTCGACGACGGAGCACGCTTGCCTAGAAGTAACCTATTCACTCTTGACTTTAAGACCCCTAGGTTGTACCTACAACCTAGGGGTATTAGGGGTCCAACCTAGGGGGGGTAGGTACCTACCTAAATATATTTATTTACTAGAACTCTCAAAAGGTTTATTTTACTTAAAAGGCTTGCTAAAATAATAATAGTTATTCGTAATGACCACGTCGTCTTGGTCCTGAACTAAAGTCACAATTAGTTGCTTTACTGTATAAGTTAGTTTGTTTATGCTAAATCGGGAAATGGCTGCTGAAACTATAAGTTAGTTTGTGAAGAAAATTGTTTAAACTACTTGGAAGGAAAGCATAGAAAACAGCTGTTGTTTGTCAACGTTTTCTCATAAATTGGTTGTTTTGATTGTTACAACGTACCTATTTTAATTGGAAAGCAATGATTTTTAGGGTTCTGTAGCCAAATGGCAAAAATCTACCATGTCTGTCTGTCTGTAAAAAAAATAGGCTCTCAATAAACTAGTGCGCTTCGCCATCAACGACAGCATCACTGCCATCCTACAATCAGGTGAGATCACCGTCAAGCACTGGTATACCAATGAGAAAAACATAGATAATGGTAGCGATTGTTTTCCAAATGAATCCCTTTTGTTAGAAAAAAACACTTCTTCTAATATAAAATCAAAACTCGGTGGAGGAAAAGTTTTAGTTGAAAATAATGTTTTTATATCTAACTAAAACTCTACCCACAACTATCACACACGTTCCACAATCAAAATGCCTTTGTAGTTAGTACCTTTGACCAAAACCGACATGATAAACCGTATTCTGTGGTTTTCACTAAGGAACGAAAACATTCCATAAACTTTTGTATGCAAACCGACGAAACGAACCGAGGGTCCTCACTCTATTGAAGTTTATTTCCTGCAGGGTTACACAGCTTGCAGGAATAAAATGCAAAACCACATGTTTTTAGTTTAGCTTACCAAAATGTTGTGGAGTTCTTTTATGCTTTACCTGAAACAGAGAAAATAATTTTAGGTCACAACATGTTGCAAAAGTTTTAAAAATATGATGGCTGGAATTTCAGGAAAGCGCCTTTTGAAATACATAAGAAGGTACAGTAGCCTAATTCTCGTAATCAAAACCGTAGCGATATCGAAGCGACTATGACATTTTCGTATTCACATCCATTTATCGAGTTTGAACAACACCGATTTTAAACTCGTTCGAGAGTGGTTGAAGCGTATTCAGCTATTTCAATCGTCTTTCAATCGTTGTCAGAAGGACGTCAATGGCTAAACGTCAAATATTGTGGTTCTAATATCGTGAATACCGATTTTGGATAGGACTACGATCGAACGATATTGGAACGACAATGGAATTGGGATTATTTAATTTTACGTGAATTAGGGCACAGTACGGCCGCCCGGATCTTGGCGAGTCTGAAGTGAGACTGCGAATTTTAGTGCTTGAAAACTCGCACAAAAATATAAAAAAATGGTTGCCTGTAAAGTCGGTTTTACGGGCGAAGATTTTACGTGACAACGTCCTAATTCTCTAGTGCTGCGCGCGCGGCAGACCGATCATAGTTGAGTGGGAGAGAGACGCAAGGCATTCGGCGGGCCTCTCTCTCGTTCGGTGACTCATCGTAACGTTACCGAGCGTTACACTTTTTCATAAGTGACTCCCAGCCGCAACCTAATTTAAGACGTTGTCACGTCAATAATGACAATAACAGTTTTTAACTGCAATAACAACTGCAGCTTGCATTTATTTGTTAATACCATTTTTTTTACGAGTTTTCAAGCGCTAAAATTCGCAGAGCCTAACTTCTGACTCGCCAAGATCTGACAACCGTACTGTATGATTCTAATTTCTTCAGAATCATTAAGCAACTTGAAAAACATAACCTGCTAATAAAGTGCTTGAAAATCTCGGTTTTGTAACCGTCGATGAAATTCAAAATAGGAATAGATACGATAAGTGTAGCTAATATTAAGTCCACAAAAATCGACCTACTAAAAATTAAGATTATAATTTTAAAAAGAATGGACGTACGGGCTAATCTTGAAGAATACTTGTAAGGCTCGAAAACTTCTTAAAGAAAAAAATAGCAAGCTTTCAACATCAAAGACCTAACTCATTGCGCTTGTAAGATTTCACGGTCAAAACAATCTAAAACAGTGGCCTTAAGCAAATGAGAAGACGACCGTCACTGGAAATTAGAACTGCCATTCATGGAAACCCTTAAAACGCGATCCGGGATTGTTCCCGAGGGAAATTATGGACTTAGCACCTGACAAGGCTCAAATTTTAATGTA
The DNA here is from genome assembly GCA_029852875.1 of Mythimna loreyi. NCBI lineage: Eukaryota > Metazoa > Arthropoda > Insecta > Lepidoptera > Noctuidae > Mythimna > Mythimna loreyi. Next base: position 12,602,139 of record CM056789.1, read on the forward strand.
GCTCCCGAAGCCCCTTGTAGCCGCGAATAAATTAACGAGTTTTTGTTGATTTGCTCTGAGTTTTTTGATAGGCGTTTTCTGTAAACATACGAGTGAGATGTAAATTTTGTTTTGACGCGTTTGACGTATGTATATTCGTAGATACGCTTTTGTTTCTCAACTGGCAAACATTGTGTTACTGTTTCAACTTTTTTATCTTTCGAGTCTTCACTTCGGTTCGAGTCTCACGAGGGTTTACTAACCGAAATGTTTAGGTAGATAAGTTTTACAACTTACCAACTTAAAGCAAAGGATAAAACATGTTTATATTGCCTACAGCTGCCTTAGATTAATAGTAACAATAATACCCTTTCAGTATTGGGTGAACAATTAGGATCCTACTTAATACCAAAACTTTTTCACTTAGCCATGCTTGCTAACCTTGGGTGAAGCTTTAACCCAACTGATTATTACCCAAGCAGGTACAACTGTCCCAAACTGAAATGGTTTAATTTAGCCAAACTGGCTCCAAATGATACTTAGAAATCCCAATCCTCAAGAAAGCTTAAAGCAATACTGTTCTCTATGTGCATGCAAAGTACCGAGCTAGGTTCATAAGTGGTTATATTTAGGCCCTAAGTTTGCCTTCTTGGGTATATAAACAGACTTACAAGATTTTGTAATGGAAGGCTTATACTCATACACGTCTCGATTAAACTCCAGTGGTTTCTTAAGGAGTGAATGTGGCAATATTAAAGTTTCACCGCAAACGGACCCTTATCTCGTCCGCCGGCGCCTAACGTTGTTACAAATTACGTTTGGACGTGTTACCAAGACTATCCGGATAAGTCGTTGTTTAGCTTGTTAATATATCGTTTATTCTGTCTTTATTATTTGAATGAAATTGAACATAATCTAGATAGAAATGCAGTTCGAAAACATCGTACATCAAGGGACTGGAACAGTTTGCCGGCTGCAGTCTTTCCGTCCGATTATAATTTAGGTGTCTTCAAGGCTAGAATTAATAGACTCTTAATAAACTAGTGTGCCTTACCATCAACGATTGCATCACTGCTTACCATCAGGTGGGATTGCAGTCAAGCACTAGTTCATTGCAAATAAAAAAAATTGAGATATTTTACGTCTTGCAAATCAAAATTATACCAAAACGATACTTCCAAACAAAGTTAAACTCAAAAATATTGTACAAACAACAAAGTAAGCAAGATGTTGGTAAAACAATAATTGTTTTATTACACAGTCTTTCTTACACAGAATGCAAAATGTTTGCTCGACAGCGCCTACACACTTATGTGCGGCAATAAAGCGCATATCTGTAATGGCCCACATTTTTTTAACAGGCGCTTTGTCGCTCTGATGCGTTCTGTCTGTTAGATGTTGGGCATACTAATGTCGTGTTTAAATAAATGTTCGAGGGATCGGTTTTACAGTTCGGCCGTCGGATTTTGAAGTTAGGCTCTTCGAATTTTAGCGATTGAAAACTCGTGGAAAAATAATGTTTAAAAAAGGTAAAAGCCAATAATAGTTTTTAACAGCAATAACAACTGTAAATTGCATTTATTTGTTTAACATTTTTTTACTAGTTTTTAAGCGCTAAAATTCGCAGAGCCAACTTCTGACTCGCCAAGATCCTACGGCCGTACAGTAGGTCCTAAGACTATGTAAAGTAGGAAGTACTGTTATATTAGATACATATTTACTATAGATGGTTAAGGGTGAGATCTAATATAAGGTTGTTTTGCACAAAAATCGAAAGCTATAATATCTACAGAGATCTCATTCAGTAATTTGAAATATTTCAACATTCATTTTCACATCAAATATTTACATAACAGAAACTAAGACATTACAAAAAAACCCTTACAAGACCGTCAACAGACCGGTTCAAAATAAATAATAGTAAACCGTACAAATCTCTCCCACAGCCTCCGTCTACGTCATTAACTCGCTAACCTCCGAACTCTTATCTCATGAACGTTAGCGTTACAAATGACGTCACGTCCGCGGATACAAGTTGACACAACTATCTGCATATTTACTAGGAGGGTACAGTATTTTGTCGGTAAGTAAAATCGCGGAAAAAACAGGTTTTAACTGTTTGAACGTGCTAATCTCAGAAATGACTGGTTACAATTGAAAAAATATTTTAGTTCTCCATAGTCCATTTATTAAGAAAGGCTATATAACATCACGCTATATTCCATAGGAGCAGAGCCGTAATCAAAGACGCTCGTGTAACCACCGCTATTTTTTTCTGGTGGGCAAAAATCATCAGACGAATCTCTCATATGACGAATCCCGGTCTTAGGCGGAGCGAAAAACAGTGTCAAGCTTTTACTGACTAAACAACCCACCCAGTTTCTTCTTTGCCTTTCGCACTAGGGCCAAGTCTTCCTTTCAAAAAGAGACCCTGGGTCCCAGTAGGCTTCGACCCTTTTGCAGAGTCTACAGTTTTGCTGACCACTCCGTGAGGAGCGCGGGAACAGAGCGCGCCTTCGACGACTTGGGCTTGGTCTGGACTGTTACCAGACGACATCCCATCAGACCACATCTCAACTTATAATAAGCGACGATGAGGTGGACGGGGGAGTACACTTGCATAGAAGTGACCTATGTAAGTTAAAGAAGTTCTAAATCGTACTCAAAATTTTATATAACTCTAACTCTTTACAAATTTAAGAGTAAAGGGTCCTTTACTCAAGGTGACTTTCGCTAGTATAATCCGGCCCTGCACATATTACATGTTCGTTAGGCAAGCTTGTGCATGAAAACTGTAAGCATCCTCGTTAAAGCCGTCTCTTCAAGTTTTCGTTACATTTTCTGTTGCGTTGCACTTCGCAAAGTTTTGCTCGTGGATGCTGGGATCGGTTTGATATGGCTCATTTATTATTGGTGTGTTCGGTAGGCAAGTTTTGCGTGTCTTGTTCTGAGTACATACCAGTGTCTTCATTAATACGAAAGATAGAAAACCGCTTGAATAGCTACTTATTTAGAATTGTATGTTGAGAATGATATTCCAACAAAGCTCTCGAAATTCAAATTTACTTTTTTTGCATTTTGCAGGACAGTTCACAAAAATATTCTTTTTTAATACATTTTTTACCTACTAATTATACAACCACAACATCACCATCATCAGCCTTTTAATGTTCCCACTGCAGGGACACAGGCCTCCTCTCTCTAGGAGAGGGAATGGGCCATAATCCACGACGCGGGCCCAGTGCGGATTGGTGGATATCACATGTCTTCGAATTTTTGGTTCTAGGACATGCCGGTTTCCTCACGATGTTTTCCTTCACCGTTTTGAGAGCAGTAGTGATGAAATAAATTACACAAAGTAATGCGCCTGGCTGGGCTTGAACCCGCGACTTACGACTCGTAAGTCGGGGCCGTTACCACTCGGCCACCACTGCTCTCACAACCACAACACATGTATAAAGTTCCGAAATAAAACCAACTGTAAATTATTTAAAAATCTTTGTTTATACAAGGTCCATTAATTGAATTGTCTTAGAAGACACATGGCTTACCAAAAATGTTTCTGTTCACAAATAAATAAGATAAAGATTGAAAGCTTTCGTATGTAAATTGCTTTATTACAAGACTTTTCGGGTAAAATTATTTTTTTCCAAACAAAAACTTCTACCAATACTTTTTGTAATAAGTAAGAGTAGGGTTCCGTAGACTTTAAAAAAATTTGAATTGGTTAGTGATCAAAATTTTTGAATAACATACACACTCGGGCTGTAATAGCACAGTGGTAACGGCCCCAACCTAAAAGATGTAAGACAAGTTGTATGGTCGCTGAATCAAACTTAGGTAAGTGCTCATGTATAATTTTGTTTCAACACCACTGCTCTCAAAAACAACATGAGTAAACCGGCATGTCCTAGAACCAAAAATTCGTTAACTTTTCGATAAAAATTCGAAGAACTGCTGGTTAGTTGTATGGTTACATACAACTAACCAGCAGTTCTTCGAATTTTGTGTGGGTGTTAACCCACACTGGGCCTGCGTGGTGAATTACGGCCGATTCTTCCTTCTAAAGAGCAGGACAGAGTCCCAATAGTGAGAACATTATAAGGCTAAGGATTGGTTATAAGCTTTCATTAAATCTTTGTACGTACCAACGACCGTAACCATGTCGGTGGTAAGTTATACTTTGCCCATGGATTGGTCTAGCGTAACAGGGAGTTCAAATATTGTAAAAAGCCAGTTTATACTGGTTTTTTGTCTCCGTCGGCGATTTTTGAAATTGATTTAAATATTTCTACATGAAGATTGGGTAACTGTTTATTATGGTCATGAATATTTTAAGGTGAAATAGAAGAGAAGTTAATGTAAATAAGGGTAATTATGAATCAATATCAAAGACATAAAACATATCTACTAACTGAGATTGTAGAAGGAATTTTATTGAAATTGGCTTATAAGTTGGTGCTATGGCTTAACAGTTTTGCTATCTAGAAAAGATCCATTCTTCACTACAGAACCCCAAAAACGGTATCTATCAATAATTATTGATTAGAGGAAGTCGTAGGTGGCCAATATATTAAAATTAACATTATGTATGTTGGCACAATTTGCATAAGTAGTCGGTATTACGGTCTAGCTTCGTTATACAGTAATTTATCAAGAAAACGGCATCTCGAAAGTTAGGATTGTTTGAATTCCTGCCTTGAACAATTTTGGTTGGTGTTATCATTCCGACGAGGAAAGGTCTCGGGTCCTCGTTTGATAGTAACATACTTGCTAACATGGACATAACTTTAAAATAACTGATATTCCGCAATGACCACGGGTTACGTAAGATTTATGAAACTCGAAGCTTTTTGAAGCCTACTGTGTCCATGGGCTCTTTTCTTAATGGAATTCTCGACCGAAACTTAGGAAAAAACCCACTCTGGGTTTTCTAGTCAGTAAAAGTCTGACACCTTATCCTGCTCAACGCAAGGGCGGGAGTTATCATTAGATGATTTTTACCGACGGAAAAAAAAGAAAAAAATATTTTTTGATTGTGGAATTCATCGAATAACTTGTCCCACTCTGTGGAGTAAAAGATGTCTGACTTTTATTGGTTAAAACCCACTCGTGTTCTTTCACTAGCTCTTTAGAACAATTCAAAATAAGAATCTAAAGTGAAAATCCGTCCGTCAGTTTTTCTTTTCCGCAATTTACTGACTCGTAAAAATAAAAATAAATATTCTCTTGCTATTTTATTATTCAGACGATTAATCAATTTATCCCCATATACCTGACAATAAGATATAATAAAAATTATTTACCCTTGATATTTTATCATTCAGATCTCAACTAAATTCTTTTACCACAAATAAAAATGATACTCTCGCATCGATATCAGTAAACTTGTCATCAGGATATTGTCTAATCATAACAGCGTAGTTTACGTACTATGATCTTCTCTTCAAGGTCTACGCCGCGTAGTTACTAGCTACGTATTGCGTAGCAGTCCGCTACACGCGCTGAAACCATCCACTGCGTAGTAGCTGAGTCGCCGTAGGCGCCACGTGAATGAAATCACGAGGAACGTTATAATAGGAATTAATAGTAATAATAAGATTTTTTCAGATTGTTTCATCTTAACAGTGAAGTGGGAGGCTGCATGTAACCATAGCAAATGGTCCAACTTATTTGCCGTGTAATATAAATGTTTCGGTCGCGTTTGCTGATTTTATAACAGCTTGCACTTAGCGCTTAGATTTAGCGCTTGTAGTTGCTCCCTAGCCGATTACAATCGTATCGTTTAGAGTTAGCACTTGTAGTTCGCCACGTCCCCAATTCCCTTATTCGAACGTCATCTCAACAAAGGAGTTTATCGTGGTTATCTACAAGCGGTAACTCTAAATGAAACGATTGTAACTTGGCTAGAGGGCAGATATATGAAAAAAACAGTATGTTTAGCATCTCAGTATTGTAGTTTCTACCTTTACGAGTATAATGCCTATTAAAATCTCTATACCTACTTCAAAATTCGATTAAATCTTTACTAATTTATTGCATTTAAAATACATCAAGTAAATATGCAGAATGGTTACCGGTAATCCGGTTTTTAAGACAGAAACACGTATATTCTAACTGTATACCGTCTTAATTGGCTTCCTATTGATTAACAACACCTAATTTATACGATTCTATACAATTTATTAAATTGTAGATATCCATAAACATTTAATTATAATTAGTATTTGAAGATTAATCTGGTAAGACTTACAATGCGCCCGTCGGGTTTTGGCTAGTCTGAAGTTAGTTTTGCGAATTTTTACGCTTAAAAAATCATACAAAAGTAAATGTTTAAAAAAAATTAATGCCAATAACAGTCTGTAACAGCAATAACAACTGCAAATTCAAACAGTTTCCAAGCGCTAAAATTCGCAGAGCCTAAATTCAAAGCACCAAGATACGACGGCCGTACAGTAATAACGATTACATGATGTGGACCACAAAGTATAAGGTTTTTGTAAAGAAAACCTAAAGAACAAAAGAATGGCAAAAAGGAACAAAGAAATTAAGATCAGTAGTACTAAACCTTCTTGTAATCATGACTCTGATTGCTACTAAGCTGACCCGAGGTCAAACACAAAATAAGTCGATTAACCCAGTACGTTGCTTACTATAATCTCTTCCAAGACAATATCCCACGGAAATAAAATATAATTACATTTAGTGATGTTTGAGAGTAATGGCTCAGTGATAACGGCACCAACTTACAAGTTGTAGATTCCTGGTTCAATCCCAGGCAGGTGTATTACTTTGTTTGTTTTTGTATGACATCGCTATTACTCTCAAAACGGACCGGTAAAGCCTACAACCAAAAAATTTGAAGACAGATATACCAATGCCATCTTCCAAAACGCACTGGGCCTACGTGGTGGAAAACGACCCATTCCTTTTCTTAGAGAGGAGGTATATAATATATCCCAAGTAACGACCCGCCCCAGCTTCGCACGGGTACTGATATTGAATATATGATACATGTATCATACACATACCTAAACCTTCCTCTTGAATCATTCTATCTATTAAAAAAACCGCATCAAAATCCGTTGCGTACTTTTAAAGATAGGGACAGGCAAGTTTGTTTTATACTATGTAATGATAATGAGGACTTCATAAGACTTGATAATCTATGACTATGCACATACAGTATAGCACCGTAATTCTTCCAGCAAACTATACCACACAATCCAGACAATGCTCTCTGACCCGGTAATAAATTAGTCCACAATTGCAGCCTGAAAATTGCATTTAACAAAACTACAGTTGTCCTAGTTAACCCAAAAAGAGCTGTTTCAGCTACGAAACATTCCCAAAGAGAATTAAGTACTTTTAAAACCGGGAACTACAGTTTAATTTTGAGTTGTTTCAGGAGTTTGAAGCCAACTTAGTTAGTACTGAGTCCTTTGACATTGTTCTACTGTTCCCATGTTTATGTGATGTCATAAAATGAGACATTATTTAGGCTGTGCACAGAGTGGTTCGACAAAATATTGGCTCAGACTTCGCTATAAAATCTTTGTCATTCGTTACCAGTAAGTACAGGCGTAGAAAATCTGACAGTCGACACTATAAAAAGATATCTTCTTACTAGATAGACGGGCGTAGTAATTGCTGAATAGAGGCACTGGTGCCCAATAACAGAGAGAATAGAATATAGTGTCCTTTATTAAACATGAAAATAGTAACCATTTCACAGAAACTATGAAGTTCTATGGGTACAATAGCGGTCTTATCGCTGACCTTCAACTAAAAGGGGGTAAGTAGTCTTTTTTTTGACGAAACCCGCTCTTAGGCGGAGCGGGAGACAGTGTCAGACTTCTACTGACTAAACGACCCACCGTTCCTTCCGGCTTTAGTTCCAGGGCTGTGGTACTCATGGATTTTTCCTTCATGCATTGCACACTCATTGCCGTAGCTCGTATACTACAGGAAACTTCGCATGTGTTTCTTTGTTTTAATTTCTATATATGGACAGAGATTTTGTTTCCAGTGTGTACACTGTCTTAAAGTCATTACACTTCAATTACACGGCGAGACACAGAGCCTCTAGGACTAGTCATAGCCAAGAAGTAGGACTATCTCTAAGTAGGCACTAAAACCAAAATGGCCGTCTTTAATGTTCACATATACGCCAGATGTGAACTAAGCTCCAAGCATCTTCATATTTAGTGAGTCACAAAATGGACTACATTTCTTGGTGGTAGGAACTCTTTGTTTGTTTTGTACTAAGGTACCGTGCAAAATGGGGTGAATAGAAACTCAGGGGGTGAAAAGAAACAAAAAAAAATATTCGGTTTATTTATTTATTATTATTTATTTATTTAAACTTCATGTACAGTAGTGATACATAGGCGGCCTTAATGCTACAAGGCATTCTCTACCAGTCAACCTTTGGGTTAAAAAAGACAACACTGTGGTAGGTGTGCAGAGTAAATAAATAACAGATATTTTGAATAGATTATAATATAAATTAAGTTACTAATAATAATAAAATACGTATATATGCTAATAAAATAAACTAATAAATACTATGATAAATATCAAATAAATATAATTAATAGAAATTAAAATATGACAATTAATATGACGAAGACTTAAATTAAGGTTGAGAGGACTTTAAGTAGTAGTTCCGAGTTTTGCGCTTGAAGGAAAATTTACTTTCAGCTTTTTTGATGTCAAGGGGAAGCACATTCCAGAGTTTTATGGTAGAAACAGCGTAAGAGTTAGCCATAAACCCAGTACGGTGAGAAGGAATTTGAAGAAGTTGGTTTTTAGAAGCTCGAAGGTTGAAATTATGAGAACTGCCCAACACATTAAAATATTGTTTTAAATAATCAGGAGCACAAGGATCATTCAAAATAGTGAAAAGCGTGCAGAGAGATCTGAGGGATCTCCTGTGGCGGATAGGTAGCCATTACTTACTTTGATTTCATAATTTTAGTTTTGATAAAGCATTTTTGTTTTTAATATTGAATTTAAAAAAAAAATATGCAGCAAACATGTTTTAAATAACGTAAAAAAAAGTTGCTTCTATTAACCCCTTTTTACGGTAGTATAATATAGCACAAATATTATAAAGACGAGTTTTTTAATGTATTTGAATTTTGGCACTGGTTTGACACAAGGGTAATTGCAAGGTTGTATATTTATAATCATGAAATGTATTTCTACGCATTTCAAGATTGTAACACAATTTACACTTCACAATATTATCATCCTGAACGTACCTTCTTTCAAATATTTTTTTCTATTAAAATCGGTTTACGCAATCCGAACTTACCACCAAAAAGTTACGGAAACTACGGCACCCTATACTGAGCATGTACCGACACGCTCTTGGTCAGTTTTTTCATAATTAAAACTATCATTACGTACTTATGTACAAGCTTTGGTCTAAATATTATCATACAATCTAAACAATGCACATACAGTCAAAACATTAACCCACCCACTTCAATCACACTTCGCAGTCACACACACAAACTTCCTAACTCACACAAACACAAGTTGCACAAAACGCAATCTGCAGTGTCCCTGTATGTATGAATAAAATATATTGACACGTGTCGCGCCACCAGATTCGTATTACAAAGTACAGGCGCCTTGCCAACGAACAGAATGAATTTTCATAACACGATGTCCCTGAAAGGAGTGAGGAATGAGCTGGGAATAACATGAAGATGCAAATTTTGATTTGTTTAAACATAGTTTTTTGAAGGAGGGTTTGAAGATTTTTAAATGGAAAATCAGCAAATAAACAAATTCTAAAAAGAGAGACATGTATCAGGCTTTTATCTCATCTGCCGTTTCGTTGATGCGGGAACTTTATAGAACAATCCAATAAGATTTTGAAACGAAAGGGTTATGAGATTTTTTAATGACTTTCCGTGGTGTTTTAATGCAAAGGGTAACTGAAAGAATACATGTTGCTTTTAGTCAGTAAAAATCTGACACTTATTTACTCCACCTTGAGCAGGGAGTTGTGATTTGATTAATTCGCTAAAAGAGTGATGTTGTAGATATCCGAAATTCATTCACTCCATCACAGCAACTAGTTATCAAACGTTTAAAAGTTCTAGTCCCATTCATTTCTCGATATTTTTTCAAAGCTGGGCCTAATCTTGGCTAACCCTAGGTTAAACTTTTCATAAAAATGAAATTATTTTTAAACATCCATCGTAAATCACCAGCCAAGAGCTAACTTCCTCAAACAACCATTCCATCAATACATAGCGAAAAGCTTATCAGGCTGCCAACAACAGTGCAAACGCCAACACCAAATCTCGCCACCGTTCATAGATTAACTGGCCTGATTGCTATCGAAATGTACCCACAGTATTAAATACAGCTATGACCAACACCATGATAACTGAGCTAGGAGCAAATGAAATCAGCGGGGAGATTACAGAAGTAAGCCTCTGCTGCTGCAGCCGATATTAATCTACGAATCCATTTCGAAATCCAAGATTAATTTATAGAACGTTGTAAGTAATAATGTGTAAAAAATATTGAATGGCAGAATGTTTGCATTACCTATGAAATATCGCACTGAATCTTAAGAATGTGTTAAACGAACTGTGAAAAGAAAACTGCCTTCTATTCAGTTTATTTTCAGGCGAATTGAAGAGACACGTCAGCACGTAGATAAAACGGGTGAAAAAGCGCCGAAATTTTCAAAACAATTCCTGATCTAACATTCAAGGCAAACAATAGTCGTAAATTGCACCCTCAGGCCATAACAGAAAAGTACTAACGACCCATCAATCCCTCACCCGTTTCACAGCTTAAACGGTCATAAAAACTAAAGCATTGTCCAATGCCGAGTGTAATCCACTTAAACCGACTACCTATTGTACATACAATGCTATGTATGATGTACAGTGCAACGTCACTCCAAACAAACAATGTACGGTGGCTGGATGGAGGATCCGACGGAAAATGCGGACAAGGACCGTTTCATACTGAATAATGATGAGATGACATCGTGTAGATGTGGCAGCACTCGCGAATTGTGCTTTGAAGTATTCATTTAGCTAACAGATGCTAATGACTCTAATGAGTCTTGTAGTACAATCACTGCCATACATAATGGTGAGTGGCTTGTCACGGGGCACTCAGGCAACTAGGAGTTGAATACAAGATTAGGTCCTATTACTACTCTCAAAGCTTGTCAAAAAGACTACATTTCCGCGTGATGAGATACGAGCGTGACAAAGTCAAGAGGTTTGATTTAGCTGGCTCTGCCTTATGCAGATATATATACGAGTGTTCCATCTGCAAAGCTAGATGACTGGGCCCGTTTTAAGCAAACTAGGTGAGTGTCGAAAGCTTTTAGGAACGCGTAAAATTTTAGGACACAACTGTGACACGTTCATAGAAGCACTATACGTAGATAAACCAATTTCGTTGGTAGAACGTACACAGAAAAGCTTATAGACTTTACCCGAATCGGCAAGAACCTTCAAACTGAATTCCCTAAACCTAATTTGAGTTCCGAATCAACCGAAATTCGATTATCCTTTAACTAAATAAAGTAATCAAAACTGTTACACGACAGACCTTTACAAAATTGGACATTCATTTACTTTTAAATCTGTCAGTAGTGTCAATCAATCATCGTGTTCATTTCAGCTGAAAGACGTCCACTGCTGGACATTGACCTCCCCTAAGTGCCGCCACAAAGACCAGTCCTGTGCGTCTTGCATCTATCAGATTCCAGCAATCCTGACCAGGTCATCGGTCCACCTAGTGGGAGGCCTTCCAACGCTGCGTCTTCCGGTACGTGGTCGCCATTCCAGAACCTTTCGGCCCCAGCGGCCATCCGTTCTGCGTGCAATGTGTTCTACCCATTGCCACTTAAGTTCGGGAGACTCTTTTCGCTATGTCGGCAACCTTGATTCTCTTGCGGATATCTTCATATCTGATTCGATCACGCTAAGATACTCCGAGCATAGCACTTTGCATTGCCCTTGCCGTGCATTACCATGTCAATCAATAAATTTAATTAATCTCTGAAACTCAACTGAATAGATTTGCCGCTAATACTAGTGATGTATTTAGCGCGGCGGATCCCCGGCTCCCTGCCGTAGGGGTGCGACTGCATTCCTATTAATATTGCATGCGGATACGTGTACTGTTTAAACTAGAGGACCGCCATGGGGTCCGCAACACAAGCTCGGATCTCGCATAAGTCGGGAATGTAAAATAATTTTGCTTTGAGAGTGAAATATTTGAGTTTAGTTTAAACTTGTAGACTTATGTTTCGAATATTCTCATGGCTGTGAGGTGGACAGTTGGGAATCTTGCAGTGAAGTTTACTTTTTATGTTAATCTGATAACCTGACCACATAATCTATATGCATGCAAAAGACTTGATTAAAACTAACTAACTTCTGCCATCGGCTTTACCCGCAAGAATGTAAAAGATCATACCAAGGAAGTATAATCCAGTGATAAGAAGTGGGGCATGAGTTTGTTTGAGTACTTCAAACACCCACAGACTCATAACCTGGAATTGAATAATGCAGTAAAAGACTGACACTCTCTCTCTATTTCGTTCCACCTAAAGCTGGAGAAGTTATTTAATCATGTCCAAAAAAAAAAGTTTTAACAATAGTTTCGGGTACCGGTACCACCATCTTTAAAGTTTTCTTAAACATCATTAGTAACGCAATCACTGAACACCAATCCTTAAACCAAATCCCTCTCGTAGGTACTTCACTTACAAAAAGACAATACACAAGATACAGTACTCCTTCCTATAAATATACATTGTCTGAAGTTCTTAGCACAAATGCGACCTCCTCATTAGAATGTCTGAGAGGCTGCCGTCCGAACTCCCAAAACGTTTCTTTGGCTACCCTCTTTGAGTTGTGTTAATGCATAAATATATAAAATGTGTGCTTTGCCTGAGAGTGTGGCTACCTCTGGGGAGAGTGAGTGTCTTAGTACGAGCTTGTTTCTGGAAATAGATTTATTGAAACTAAAACCAAGTTTTCTTTGCACACATCAAGTATATATGCGAAGTGCATGAAAGACAGAAAAAATAAATAAAAAAATACTATGTTAATACTATGGTATGGTATGGTGGTGGTGGTATGGTGGTTCTATGGTATTTTGATTTGATTTTGTATTTTGAAAATATTGAAAAGTGTTGGACTTTTCAATACTTTACAAATTCTAATATTCTTTCTTAACAAATGTAAACTTTTTAAGGAAGCGGTCGTGAGATGTAGAAATACCCACAAAGTTTGTACGTTTTATTGTTGATAGGTGTGCTCTCAACTGCTTTTTCCTTTAATGGAAGGGACGATGCGAGCGCGCTTGCTTATTATCATATATTTATCCTCTTCACTCTTGACTTATATATTTACTGCATTTTAAAGAATTTTTTGTAGTATGTGAACCAAATTTAACAAACAAGCAGTAATCCCCTCGACAAACGTACGTACGTTACGTGGTTTGGTAGGTTTACAAAATATACAATATTTTTGGTGCAAAATAAATAATTTATATATACATCATGTGTCGTTATATCCTTTTGAAATTACTAGAGGAAAATGTGACCCGAATCTACAAGTTTTAAGTTATCCTACAAAAGTCAACCACTTGATACATCTTTGCCGTTTATTCTTAAAAAAACGTCACATTAAATAAAGTTAACCTACTTATTTAGGTACAAAGCTTCCACAAGTTTACATAAAAATAAGCGACACTTACACCACTAGTATTACGTACTAAGCTCGTGAAAACTGAATGAGAAAAGTTTATAATCTTATCAGCTTTCAGAGACTTTAAATATTTAATTCAAAAAGCCTAAGACAAACACGAAACATAAAATTACACCACGTTCACACGGTGGAGGTGTGCCCTGCTTGGGAAGAGCATCGCCGTGTCCTCGTGGGGGTGATCGGCGGCGGCGACCTCTCGCGTCGGGCCCTGGTTCAGGCCATGGTCCGCAGCGAAGAGGAATGGCAGGCGGTCGCCTCCTTCTGCGAAGCAGTAATGCTCGTAAAGGAGGAGGCCGACCGCATAAGGCAAAGGCAACGGCGTACTCGCCGTAGCCGTCGCCGCCGCGATCCTGCCGATATCCGGCCACCGTAGACACTGGCTCGCGGACGGTGAGCAATGGGTAGCTCGCCGTCCGATCGTCTGGTAAGACCGAGTCCAAGTCGTCAACGGCGCGCACCGTTCCCGCGCGCCTCAAGGAGTTGTCAGCAAACTGCAGGGGCCCTTCAGGGTCGAAGCCTCCTGGAGCCTAGAGGGTATGTGAAAATTGTAACCTCGACTCCAGAAATAAGGCAAGGAAGGTACGGGGTAGGTTTTTTAGTCAGTAAGAGTCTGACACTGGTCTCCCGCTCCGCCCAAGAGCGGGTTTCGTCATTGGATGATTTTCACCTACCATAAAAAAAAAAAAAAAAAAAAAAAAAAACACCACGTTGGAACACCGACAAATGCACAGACCTGGAAATAATTCCCAAAACTTAATTATGCAAAGTGGCAGATATTTTTAGGCCGCCTCTCCAAACATTTGTCCAGTGTGCAGGTGAAAAGGGTGGTGCTACGTACAATAAAAGCAAATCTGTCATGGTATGACCACAGAGTAGATACAGCACAGAGGCTTCATAAAGCACGCACATATATCTTCAAACGCAAGTTTTTTAACGCAAGTGTTTAATCACGCGATTTCAGGTTAGTCCAGATATCGTATCCCGTGAATAGTCACGGGATAATAGTATAAACTATACCCTAGTCTAGTTAGTAAAATGTAATTAGTTTTACTATTGAATCAAACCGGAACTCATTGTAATGTCAGACCGGATTCACCGACTGATATAGATAGGTCACCGACTGTTCTAAGGAGGGCTACCTATATGATAGGCCTCCTTAGAACTTTTGCACAATATCTAAGTTTATATAACTCGATAAAATGTACTGAATAGCAGTTGTTATAGCGATATTACGGTTTTCTCTCTAAACAATGTTGTAAAAAGATAAGAAGAATGTACGCTATGGGCTGCCGGGTTCTATACAAAGTGATATTCTACCAGTAAAAGTTACGTAAGTTCCAAATTGGATATAATGGTAGACTTTGAATCCTTTAAGCCTTCTTAACAATCGTCCGTTTATGACAACAGTATATATTTATATTTATCAACCTACGTTTACACTTGTTGTACGAAGCTGGCGTTCTGTATCTATTTACATACTCTGCGGCGCGGTGTTACGTACAATAAAAGCAAGTCAGTCACGGTATCAGCGGACACCGTGCATTGCAACTCAGCCCCACAGTGCCCAGTTAATCGGATTCTATTCCCCTACATTACTGCCAAACGCGATGAATCACTGTTTGAGTACGTTCGAAGTCATTATTTTGACACTGCACTTGAAGACCACAACTTCATAAAGAAGAGTTTAATTGGAAAATTAGCTCAATGATAAATTGATTTAGCCCGGTTTTAAACAAAAGTTCTATAAACAATTAAGAGGGTAAGACAATTATCAAGAATGCAAAGTAATTCTTCTAGTACTGTTTGGTTTTTTTTCAACATACGTTTGTTTATTTATAAATCATTATCACCATCACTTCAGCCGAAAGACTTGCACTGTTGAACTTAGGTAGGTATACCCCAAGCGTCGCCATAACGACCGGTCCCGTGCGTGTTGCATCCATCCGATTCCAGCAACCGTGTTTTTAAATATATTCAGAAGACATATGCTATTTTATCGCCAGTGTTTTAAACTTTGTATCATCATACCATTACAACATTTTCCTTAAAAACTGATGTTCATTATCTTCGTAGCCTCTTAAGTCCATGTTTGTTCCTATAATACTAAGTTTAATTTCCTTAATATGAGGAACAGTGTATCACCTGTTTCCGTGTTGCGTAAGCTGTACAGAACCCAGGAATACGAATTGTATGGCTGACGCGTCTTATCCACGTGTTTGCACTATGCCTTTAATTACAACTACGCTACATTATACAAATGGTACGTTTGAGATCTATTATGTCATTACTGTAAATAGAGTATTTTGTTTTTTCTTACTATTCGATATTGTACTGTAAATTATAGATAACTTACGAAATTTTGAATGCTACGGGTTAATTGATATACTCGTATCTATTTGCGTAAGCCATCTTCTCAAATGAAAAAACGCGTACTGCGTTTAGTATTTTTAGTAAAAAATAATTAAAAATAAAATATATTATTATCTATCTATTTTTATTTTTTATACGATATTTTTCCGTTAAAACTGAATATTATACAACGCTTATAAATTTTGACATTGAAAATCAGAAGGTTAAGAGTAACAGAATGTCAGTCAGAAAGAAAAACAATGTCATTATTTTTTCCCAGCATTTTCGCCGTGGCTTTATTACCTATGTCTCTGTATAAAAACTGTATTTTACACCACTTATAAATATCATTACTGTTTAATCGCATTATACTTGTTTTAATTACTAAGAAATACGGTTATAACAACACTTAATCTTTACTCCGTCACGACCTACGAACGATAATCGAAAATAATTTCGACTTCAACCATGAGTGTCAATCCCGCATTATTCCACCCTACGATCCCGGAGGATCCCGGAGCACCCCGGGGCGAGACTCCCTCCGTATCAAGCAACACAGTCACTAGCAAATTACGTAAGCCTCCAACGCTACAATTTTTCAATCGCCGATCGCTCCGAGCGAAACCATTTCGCTCACTAAATTGAGGATGTTTAGCCATAATTTAGAAGATCGAACAGGTACCTTGTATATGTTTATGAATAATCAGATGGGTGAATATGAGACTTGAACATGCTTTCAGGTTTATTTCAATTGTTTTAACAGGTATAGGCGTAAGCATCATCATCAGCCTTTTTAAAGTTCTCACTGCTGAGACACAGGCCTGCAAAAGGCTTTGGAGTGGTGACAACGCACCTGAAGAATCAGGCTGGCAGTCATCGGTTCCTTGACCGATGACTTGGTAAGGGTCGCAGGATTAAAATGGATGTTATACGCACTGGACAGTTCGTTATTGAGACACTTGAGTGAGGCCTATGTCCAACAGTGGACTTTTTTCTACTAAAGCTAAATAGAAGCTTATAAAATCAACAGAGAGCAACAACAAAAACATTACATCCATATAAGTGACTCAGCCCCCAAGTGTAAAGCCCAACAAATGGCTATTGCTAAACAACTTAATGAGTCTTGTTACCTATCCTTTAATTCCGCAAAGTGAACGCATTTCCTACCTAAATTCATTATTTAAATGCAGCGTTTTACTTATAAACAAATAATAATTTGCATAATGGACGGCAATTTTTCTCAGTCTTAATTTTCCCGCCCTAACGTCACGTCCTAAGACAAAAGATTGATATATTCTCTCTTTTCATTAAGTTAAAAATGATTTATTTTATAACACCCCTACTCTTTCTAAACGTAAACGTTTACGTTTAAGTTCCGTTTTGAGAAACTTTTAAGTAAGGAGTTCATTAAGTGCCGCCCTCAGATTTACGTTCAGAACGTCAATACTTTTGAAGAGGAATTAATTTGATTTGATTTGAATGAAAAGGAAAGTTTTATCACAAAGTTATTTGGAAACGAAATGCATTTCCAAATAATATACTACCTTATTAAAAATATAAGAGACTAGATGTCCCGGCGAACTTTTTTCCGCCTTTAGAAGCAGTAAATAAGCAATGTTTTTAAATTATTATTTTTTTATTTTTAGTTTCCTATGTCCTTCTCCTAGTACTTAGTTACCTTCCTACCAATTTTCAGCCAAATCGGCTAAGCCGTTCTTGAGTTATAAATAGTGTAACTAACACGACTTTTTTTATATATTCTTATTCATTTAATAATTTTATCATACTCCCCACTGATATTATACGTAAAACGTATGAGTATATATATATTGTTTTTATGTATAATGTTGTTACAGTACTATCTCACGCTGAAACGTGTTACAGAATTTTGGTACACGGGCAGACCATGTCCTAAAATAGCACATAAAATACCTTTTATCCCGGGAATAGGCCCTTGTGGGATAATTCCCAATTTTAACGCACCTGAAGCCGCTAATACAAGCTAGAAGGTATTACAATCTAGTTTATAATCAATTAATTTTTAATTACGATGTAAAAATAATGTCGTTATTGTTTGAAAAAGGTAAAAATATAGCATAGCAGGTATTTTAATTTTTATTGGAATATTATAAAGAGAACAGATTTTGATTTACCTCATTGAAGATATCTACTTACATACTTTTTTATCGTTACTGAGAAAAAAAAACTTTCTGTCAAGTGAGTGAGTCGATCAAATTAATGATTTTTTTTATTCGTTTACGATTAACAAATGAACTATGATTTCATTACGATTAAAGTTCATTTGATTATAATTACCTAGCGACCCGCCCGTGCTTCGCCGGGGTATAATACTGATACTAAACATATTATATATATAAACCTTCCTCTTGAATCACTCTATCTAATAAAATAAACCGCATCAAAATCCGTTGCGTAATTTTCAAGATCTAAGCATACATAGGGCCAGACAGCGGGAAGCGATTTTGTTTTATATTATGTAATGATTAAATAAGTACATTTATAACGAAGACTCGTTGTGCCAACTACATTTGAAATGTAGATACCTAGGGTTTGAGTTAACATAATTTAGTATGTATTATTACGGTAATAATGTGTAACTGATATAATTACAGTTCCCTTTCATAAATTAACGCAAATACTCGTAACTAATCATTAATTATGTACGACATTTAGCGCTACACATATAATTAAAGCTTTGCAGTCGTATTTCATATTCTTAGGCAAGGAATTGTTTCTTGAAAATACAAGAAAATATTTGTAAATCGGACACATTTTTTATGTAGTCAATATTATGTATTTTTGTGACGATTTTGTCGCGCGTTTTGTTTTTCCTTTTACCAAAGACCTTCCTTTCAGAAACCGGACCGGGGCCCCAGTTGGCTTCTGCCCTGCAGTTGGACCTCTACATTTGTTGACAACTCCTTGAGATAAACAAATAGAGTAGGTATATGTGTTTCAGTTGCTCTTTCGTTTATACGGCTATTGTCACTCTTTCAGCCCAGAAAAAATGCCCTATGATTTGTTCACCTCTCCCAAATAAGTATCATACGACATCGATAATACAAACTAATTACATACAATTTAATTGGCACAATCACAGGAAAGACAGGTAGCATTCACTCAAGGGACACAGCGTCCCACTGTCCCCTGTCCCCTATGTAAATGCGAAATTATCGTTTGTACAAGGGCAGGGGACATCTGATATTAAGTTTATTGTGTAGGCATAGTTTACCTTTGTATTTGATGGGATAATCGACGGCGTGAGATGGGTAGCCGTTGATTTTAGTACAGATAACATTCTTGAGTTAAGGGTTATGACACGGAACATTCCTTGACCCTTGGAAAATTGAATAGGTTTTGTTTGTAGTTCGATTATTAATATTAGTTATTCGGTTAGATACCATCAGTGCTGGGCCCGTAGCGTACTGGGACTTAGGCCTCCTCTCTAGTAGAGGGAATGGGCCATAATCCACATTGCAGGCCCAATGCGGGTTAGTGGATATCACATGTCATTTTTGGTTCTACGCCGGTTTCCTCACGATGTATTCCTTCACCGTTTTGAGAGTAGTGATGATGAAATAAATTACACAAATTAATCCACCTGGCTAAGTTTGAACCCGCGACCTACACACGCGTGGTAGGATACGGTCCATTTTCATTCCTAGAGAGGATACCTGAATCCCAGCATAGGGAACACCCATGAGTAATGCAAAAGTGAAACCTGGCGCTCTGGAACAAAGGCAAAGAAAGAACAGGATTGGGTAGTTTTGGTCAATCAAAGTCACTGGATGATTTTCATACCAAAAAAAAGCAGGGACATACATAACACAACAACGACTCACTCATAGGATTCCCGGGGAGTCCCAGGACGTGAATCAAGTGTAGTTCTAAGAGTATAGTTTCCGTAGAAAATGTATAGCGCGCAGTGTAGTGCTCGCTTGATTATAGTACTATCTTATGTACCACTAGCTGTGCCCGCGACTTCGTCCGCGTGGAATAGTTATTTTGGGCATCATATTTATTTTTGCAAACAACCTCCTCAGCTTTATAAATTATAGCTGTTACCCACGACTTTGCCCGTGTCAATTTCTGTTATTATTTTAGACAATTTAGTTTTTAAAAGAACATAATTATCTAAAGGTACTTCATAGAGCTACACCCCAACTTGGGCACGCCATAATCTCGGCGGTAAGTCCCCTCTTTGAGGCGTGATGTCTATCACGGCATCCTCACCTTCCGCATGACGTAGATTCTCACCGGACATGGGAAGTTCAGAAGATTCCTGCGCGCCGCATTCGTGCGGAAGAGACGCCCGGGTGTTGCCACTGTATGGTCAGCCTGAAGGATACGGTGGAGCACACGGTGGAGGTGTGCCCCACTTGAGAAGAGCATCGCCGTGTCCTCGTAGGGGTGATCAGCGGCGGCGACCTCTTGCGCCGGGCCTTGGTTCAGGCCATAGTTCGCAGCGAAGAAGAATGGCAAGCGGTCGCCTCGTTCTGCAAGGCAGTAATGCACGTAAGGCCGATGAGGAGAAGGCCGACCGCATAAGGCAAAGGCCACAGCGCCCTCGCCGTAGCCGTCACCGCCGCGATCCCGCCGATATCCGGTCTCCGTAGACGCTGGCTTGTGGACGGTGAGCAATGGGTAGCTCGCCGTCCGGTTGCCTGGTAACAGTCCAGACCGAGACCAAGTCGTCGACGGCGTGCACTGCTCCCGCGCGCCTCAAGGTGTTGTCAGCAAACTGTGGGGCCCTTCAGAGGCAAAGCCTCCTACAACTGAGGGTTGGTGCGAAAGGGTTATACCGGGGCTCTGGGAATAAGGCAAGGGAGGAACGGGGTAGGTTGTAGTAGTTGTAGTCAGTAAGAGTCTGACACTGTTTCCCGCTCCGCCCAAGAGCGGGATTCGTCATTGGATGATTTTTACCTACCATAAAAAAACCCATCCGCGCCGCGCGCAAGCAACCCCTCTCCTCGCCCGCCGGCGCAGCGTCAAGTTTTGCATATCATGCATCGCGTGTGAATTTTATATCGGAGTTATTTTAAAATTGTGTAGTGCATTGAAATTAAATGATGTCAAAGACAATTTTGTTTACAATTACATACTCTTAATCAAAAACACATTTATTTGGATAAAGATTATATTACTATGTTGATACAACTCTAACAAATATTCGGTAAAAATTGGCTAAATTTGATTCGCATAAAAACGGTTCTAGCAAGTTAATCTTAAAAGATAGACATATACTGTCGCGGACATTTTTTTAGATCATTTTAAGAGGAATAATTCTTTCATACATATTTTTTTGGTATCTTAAACCGTTTTGGCAGCGCACGCAACGGAAGCCCTCAAAGATGAATAATTTTCCCCGTTTTTTCCACATTTTCCGTTGTTTCTTCGCTTCTATTAGTCGCAACGTGATGTTATATAGCCTAAAGCCTTCCTCAATAAATGATCTATTCAACACAAAAAGAATTTTTTTAAAAAAAGAAATTTGATTAGCGCGTTCAAACAAACAAACAAACTCTTCAGCTTTATAATATTAGTATAGATTTAATATACGATGATACATCTAGACTAATATACTAATTACCTAGGCAAGACCCAGGAATGTCCAAAAACATATCCTAGACACGCAAAGGCTAGTTAGACTAGACTCTGAACAGCTAACCATCACACCAAAAACCAATTAAGCGATAGGTATTATTACCACCACGCAAAAAACATGACTCAACACACAAAAATACACGCGATTTTAACATTTACGCCCTAATATGTATAGCAGATATATTTGCGTGCAAATTACTACCGTAGTGATGTGTTTGTTTAATGTAATATAAGAGTATGTACGCCAATATATAGTTGTACACATCAAGTCGATTTACTGTGTCAACACTTGAACATCTATTTTAGAGAAATAGAATGTTAAATATTTATTTACATCTTATAATTATTGGAGAAATTAAACAGTGGGTCTTAATGGTAATTTATTAGAATATTCAATGTTTTATACAGAAGTGTTTAGGTAGGTACAGTGTTGACTGAATATTTTAACGGTAAACCTAAATATTCATGCCGTTAAAGTATTGTACTCTGATATTTTTTTTATATTGTAACTTTGATACTTTATATGTATAATACAGATATAATTAAATCATTTGATTCCTCCATCATCTTTCTATCATAGGAAAACCCCATGTACGGCATATGCCCAGCCTTTTATTGTTGACGCTTCTACGCTCCGGACTAAGCGTTTCGCTTCGTCATTTATTTTTGGGTTGTCTTTTTTTACCCAAAGGTTGACTGGTAGAGAATATCTTGTAGCATTAAGTCCGCCTATGTACCACTACTGTACAAGAAGTTTAAGTAAATTTTATATCGCATATATCGAACAATTTGCAACGGTCAAGCACTAGTTAATATCATATAATAAAATAATTAATAAAACACAATCTCCTCATCTACGCAACAATAAAAAGGATACTACTCTAATAGACCAAAAATATAACCTAGACAAAAGGTCTGTAAGTAAGTGTTCCTATAACGATCAGGATATTATATAAAAAGCATTTTTACAAAAGATTGTATATAAGTTTTTGTAAGCGTTGTAATTTTTATTGGCTAAATAAGTAAATTACTATTATTATTCTCTCCTATGTATCTTGTGTTTGGCTCGTAATGTAACAGAATAACGGCGCGCACTGTTTTCGCACGCCTCAAGAAGTTGTCAGCAACTGTAGGGGCCCAGCAGGGTCGAAGCCTTCTGGGGCCAAGAGTTGATACGAAAGCGGAACACCGGGAACTAAGGCAAAGGCAGCTAAGCCCTGGAACTTATGCAAGAAGGAATTTACGGTGGGTCCGAGTTTAGAAGTCTGACACTATCTCCCGCTCTGTCCAAGGGCGGGATTTGTCATTCGACGATTTATCCCATCATAAAAAAAAATAAGAGAATATAACGCCTATAATAAGAATTTTGTTTTAAAATTTTTGGAAAAACGATTTTTTTTAATACACTTCTCACAAGGCCTTCTAATCCTTAATCGCTCTACCGAATCATTTAGTTATCCCAAGTTATCCCAATCACTAAAGAGTAAACGATACTGTCTCCCCTTTTAGTTAACACGAAAAACCACTTCCGTTGGCATAGTGATGTTCCAATGCTTAATTTGATATTTTGGTTACTCGCCTATTTTTGTCCAAGCTAACGAATCGACTAAGAAAAGAAAACTGGTTTTCTGTGACTTTATTTTAGCCTTGTGAGTATTTTTTTTTTTGTGAGTTTTATTTATAGATTTCTAAGGTGGTATTTATAGGTCTTGATAAGATCTAACGACGCTTAGTACTTCTTTTGTATTATCGAAATTGCTGCGTCCCTAAACTTTATCAGCTCTAATAGTCATTATGTTCAATATATGAGTAAATATCAATATAAATACGAGTATCTACCACATATTGTAAAACTTTCTTTACTTGTATTGATTTTTGTTCCTTAGATATATGCCCTACCCACAGTGTTTTATGAAGACCATTTTTCGGACATTGCTTTTTTATTTTAAAAAACTGATAGTTTAAGTTATATGAATGCAATATTTCGTATCCCCATTTCACTAGCATGTTTAGTTTTTGAAATAGATTTTTTTGAAAATCGTCTTTTTTTGGAATTAAAAACAATCTCCGAAAAATGGTCTTTACAACACCCATTTTTTTTTAACCGATACTCATTCAAACACGTGATTGTACTCATTATAACAAACAACTATATGGGACCAAACCTAAAATCACGAAAAAAACTGTACTGGTGTTTTTTTTTATATTTTCTTATATTTACTGAACTAGGCTTATTTTTTTCGCGATTACAGATTTGATACTCACATTACAGCATAGTCAGCATCAGTCAGCATAGTTATAATATTCCCCCACCTACTGTAATTCAGGCCTCTTCTCAGGGTTGAAAATAGATGACCTTCTCCCGGATTGAGCCTACGAGGGGCTCCCACGCAGGCTCAATCCGGGAGAAGGTCACACACATATGTTATGTCTTCGAATTTTCCGTTGTAGTCATGTTTCCGCACAATGTTTACCATCACTGTTTCGAAAGTCTGTCAAATTTATTTATAGCCATAATAAAGGGCGACATAGGCGTCTATAAGGTTATTTTTAACCAATAACCGGTACTTTTTTGTAGCCAATAAATTAATATTCTTAGTCAATGACAGTCAATTAATTATAACGGTATATTGACTAATGCTTCAATTTAGGGACAAACTTTACCGATACCCATAGGTGATATTAATTACTGTATCTTCGTTTAACGGTAAAGTGCTAAAGGTCTAAATGTTTTGGTTAAAATAATTAATATGACAAATGCTAAAACATATATCATGTCCGTTACTGTTTAAATATTTTAGAAATTTAATATTGGAAATGACATATTTGCGCGAGAATCCGTCGAAAACGTTGAATTTACGAACACGTGTAGCATTAGAAATTAATATATTTCAGTAAATCCTTTTTGATGTTGGAACTCAAACAGTAACTGAACAATAGGGAACTGAAACCAGAAAATACAATATACAATGTACAAAAAAAAGTTCAATTATACAGGTTGGTCGATAATAAATTAAACTGCGTAAGTGTATGATCTCACTTCCCAGTCTGTATACAAAATAATATTCGAATACTTTCAGTAGTTTTGTCACAGGTCAAAAAACAGACCTTAACGTTTTATTTTCAACTTTAAACAAAAATTTCCAACAGAATTTACTGAGACAAACTTCATAGTTATCGTAATTTTAATGTATTTAGTTTGATTAGAAAAATATATTTTTTTATTGATTTTCATATACATAGTTTAGTAATTAATATTCATAATGATAAAAGAAATATGATACGAGTAATCAAATTTACTGTCGTATATGTATAGCTGTTATTTCATAAGAGAGAAAGCAGAAGTACAAATCTAAAGTTGGTATTTAAATAAAGACATTTGTTTAGTCTAATTTAACAGCTTCCCGTACCGTATACCATTCAATATCCAAACGTACTTCTTAATAAACCTTCCTCGTTTCAACATCAAAACAATTCCAAGAATCCGTTTCAACTTCACCACTATCAAGAACAGGTAGGACAGACTACCACAACAACTTAACTATATTGTAAATAGGCCAATCAATATACTAAATTCCCTTTGATGGTCCGTAAAACCCTACAAAGTTGGCGAGTAATAGAGTTTTCACGTCGTTGCCAGCTGCCCGAGTGCCAATCAAATTAGGAGCGATTATCGAACGATGCCGATCAGGCAGGACTCACTTTGAACGATCGCAACTGAAGCTAATCTACGAATTAAATTCTTTTACTCAATCGCCACAGGGATTTCGAGTAATCTCATCTCATAATTTGAGAAAAAAATGCCATTGAATATTATCGGGAAATTGATTTTGCAACAGAGCTTTATTGTGCTTTGAGTGGAAGAAATGGGTCGCTCCGTGGATCGGAATTTTCTTATTTTCCATAATCACTTAGTATCGCTTCACCTAATCCGTTTCTTTGTGAATCCTTACCTCAGGGTTCTCATTTGCATAATGTATTTTGTGTAATGATATTTTTATCGTTCTACTTAATTGAGAATTATAATGTTCATTGTTAAAAAAAAAATTCTAATCACCCTTTATTATTCAAAATAATTCCTTACCTAAACAAGCACAGAAGTGCTTTTCTTCAGCCATAGCATCGCTTACCATCAGGTCAAAAGCGAGTATTTCTAATATAGAATACAAACACTAAATTCCCCACAATTTATTTGAAAAAAAAAAAACAAGATAAATCTACAATTTAATGAGCCCCTTCTCATAAACAAAGAACATTTTACTTAGGTCGACAGCATCCATAGCTATTTTTTCACCATAATCTAATAGCTTTTCCGAGTTCGTATCGGTGATTAGTTCCAATTATTGGCATTCAACGCACATGCGGCTCGCCATTTCAGTAATTGCCTTTATTTCTTCAGAGGATCCTGCTTTTACTACGCGGTCTGTTGTATTGTTTTCTTTTTTCGAAGTCTTACAATGGAAATTGGAGTTAGATGGTCAAATTAGATTTTAAATAAAATTATTTTTTTCTAAATAGTAACATTTGAGACTAGATCAGCACATTTTGATTCCAAAAAATGCTTCTGTAATAGTTTTTTGTATGCCTACTTCAAATTCAAAGGCAGAATAAAAACCAACGTATCAAAAGAAAAACTTACTACTCCAATATAAGAAAAAACTTCAAGAGATCCAATCCTAACAAAAATCTGAATCCTTATAAAAGAAAATAAATCTAGTTTCAAGAAAAACCAACTCTTGTAATAAAACGAAAACTTGCGACGGTTCCATTTCACCTCTTCACTCTTGAATACAGGCGACTTGTAAAATCTTCCAACTAACATATTACTACGATGAGTCGTAACATCTTCGGGATCATAAAACGTACGCGACAACGAGATACTAAGATCGTATGTTGAAGTTTATATTAAGTCTTTCCAAAGTTTCAGTTTTCATAGAAAACGTGTTGCTTAAAGTACTAGTTTGGAGAGTTAGTTTTATCAGCCAAAAGTGCTGACGACGAACTTAGCAGATTTCAACACTGATTGTATTATTTTACAGGTTCTTTTACAAAAGCAAGGGTGATTTAAAATGTAGTGGTCAAAAACTGCTTTACTAGTGATAACTGAGGGCATACAAAAGGAAATACTAATTCCTCTGGCTAACTTAACCTCTTCCTAGACTAACTGAATTGTATGCAGCACAAGTTGATATCTCAAAAAAGCTGTGTAATCATTATTGAATCATAAATTCAAAATTTACTTAACATACAAATTCAAATTATATAATGACTGGAACTGTAACTAATATGGCAGTCAACATTGGCCCTTCAGCCGTTCATAATAAAGCTAGTCATAAAGCCTAAGGAGTAAATCAAGATGAGACATCCTGATACACACAAACAAGCAAATCAAATTATATAAATTACGGCGACGTGGTGGCAGTGCCAAGTAGTGAGGAACTTAAAGCAATAGGTCATGGTCGTAGCTTCGGGGTCCTTCGAAAATCAGGTCAAGAAAATTTTATCGTTCAGATTCATTAGCAGATTGAGGTTGAGAAAGATTTTTAGAAAATTCTTAAGCTTTGGAGTAAAAACAAGACTTTTTAAAGAATACATTCAGTTCTGAAGGTGAAAGTAATCTAATAAATATCATAGCGTAACGTAGACATATTATGTAAACTATGTAAATAGTTAAATTCCAAGAGTTGACTGGTAGAGAATGCCTTGTTGCATTAATTCCGCCTATGTACCATTAGTACAGTAGTGATGAAGATTAAATAAATAAATTCCCGAATCTAGTATCATTAAGATTTTTCCGAATAACAAAAAAACTTTTTTTGACGTAAGTTGTAACTACTCATTTTGCAGTTTACAGGTTTTTCCTATATTTGATCTCAGAAACCTTGCTTTCTGCCAAATTTCAAGATTCTAGGTCGCCGGGAAGTACGCTATAAGTTTTGATTTCCCAACGACTGTCCAACGGCCTTATCTTTGATTGCGTTGACTTTTTGTTTTTTTTTTTTTTCACTACTACCCTCACATAGTAACCAATTTAGTACGTGATATTAATTTCAGTTTCATATTCCACGTGCTCTTTAAAAGGATCTTTAGAGATGGACAGATGGACAACGAAGTGATCCCATAAAGGTTTTTTTCGAGTTAGGCGCATAACCTTAAAAACATGTTGCGCCAACATGGGACAAGGGCAGACAATTCAATTGCCTAGAAAATAATGACTGGTTTGGATAAGTTTAAGTCTGTAGCTTAGAAGTATGTTCTTGAGAATTCAGAAAATATTTTGTATATAAATCGGATCGCTGTAAAGGGACACACATCAAATTACAATTGATGCAAAATTTCTAATTTTAATAACAACATTCCAAATGTGAAGTGTAGCACCACATAACAAATTAACTTAGGCGAACATTATCCCCCCGGACTCAGGGGTTATTTAAATGACTTCCCCATTGCAACCGAACTCCATGTCGATGTCAAAAAAAAAACAATTTCGCGACGCAAACTTTACACCGCCCGTTTTGTTCCTTCTAAATATTCAAATAGGATATGAAAGCCTGTAATGGTTGGTTAGATCGGAGATGTATCCGCTCTTGGGGACATTAATTTATGTAAAGTATTAGATTACTTGGTACCACAGCCTACTCAATATCTAAAACGTGATCCCACTGTTGATTCAAATTGGCATAGACTCTGTTGTATGTAACTTGAGTTAATAAACCGTTTGGAATTCGTTATTAATAGGAAACAAACATCGTTGTTTTCAACGAACATAAAATTGATACTGTCAAGAAAAACCTCAATAAAAATGTTTTTCTTGAGATTTTTCTTGCTTGAAAAAAATAGCGCTTCAATTGCTGCAATGTTACTCTAAAAAGTTTAATCATTTGTTTTTACCGTAGACTACACTAGAACAAACTTTTCTAAATGAACTGTACAGTAAGCTTTAATAAGGCATGTAAAATTCAGATGTTCTTATAAAAGTAGCTAAACTCCAGGTAAATCAGTTGGAAATAATTACTTCCTAACTTTATCAGTTCAGGTATTCACTTTACCAATGATAGCCGATAGGCATAGATGCGATTTCCTTTTGACCTACGCAACCCGCCGGAAACAAGATTATCTATGCTGTCCGAGTAAACATTGACATTACCTATTCAAATGACATTATCTGTAGAGAGGAGATTTAGCTCATTGATAATCAAAGACCAGACGAATCAGATCATACAATTCTGAATGAGTTATCTGCAAATTATGACCGAAAACGTGTCAACGTGTCAACAATCATTTGGTTAGAAGAAATTGAAGAAGGGGAATACAGAATGTGTAATAAGTTTTATGAAGAAATTCCGGTTTCATAAAACTGAACACGATAACAATACAAAACATCCTAACACAGTAACATACACTTAAGGAGAAAAGTTTGAACGAAACGATCTTTTATCTTGTCCCAAATAGTTTCCTTGTCTATTCTTATTACTATCTTATTTGAAACTTTAAGAACAAGCTCATTTATTTACAAGGGTAGACAAATGTTTTGTGAGATAAACAAATAACCGGCGGCATGTGATTTATAGTCCACTACACATCAAAATCTCATCAGCGTAAAAATCTGACGACTGAACGTTTTTCTACAACGTCGCTTTTACACAACGGCTGGCATATCCACAAAATATGATAAAACACGTCTCACAGACTCATGCATGAGCTAGCATCATTGAGAACACTGACACCGCCTGAAACTGTAAACAACATGAGACAACGTTACCTTTTAATGAAGAATCAGCTTCTGCAACGGACCAGCGATGAGCAGACGTCAGCTGACACTAGTACCAACAACACTTGCAACACAATTTATTGTACGATATCACTGTCTCTAACAGATTGTTAATTCACCGATTGTTTTTGTATCACCACTGGAGACACGAGGTGCCCCTACGATTGCTCGGGGGTGACTGTTAGTGTCACTCAGACCTACGGGTTCACCCCGATGACGTCATCCTAGACCAATAGGGTGAGATTTGGGACGCATGCGCGTCGTGCCAGCCGCCGCGGCGCCTCTACCGCTTCCGAAAACGACGCCGCCGCGCAGTCGGTGCACATTGTATACATTGCTGCTTCAGTTGTTTGCGCTTGTGTGGATTCAGAAACGTGAGCGTCAGTGGATGTTCAGACGCGCGTTTTTGCCGATTTCGATGTTTACGATCGTAGTGAAGAGTGCTTCTGGGGGTGACAGCTTTGAGAGCACCCCCCGATGGGCTTTTCAAAGGACCAGCGCCACCATTCTTTTTGTAACTGCCTGTGGCATATACCGCGCGTTTGGAATAATTGAGACGCTCGGTATATGATTTAATTTGCCCTTTCGCGGGACCAAATGTTTCACCGTAAGGGGAGAAATTATATTTGTGTCTAAAAAATGTTTACCAACAGAAAAGGGGTAGGTCCCTTGGCGGGCTAAGAGATAAATATTAATTAATTACATATTTTATTTAGCGTCAGTAATTTTTTTCTTGCATTGCATCAGCCTTTTTTATTAATGTTCCCATTGCTGGGACTCAGGCCTCCGCTTTAGGAGTGGGAATGAACCGTAATCCACCACGCGGGCCCAGCGAGGATTGGTGAATGTCACAATATGTCTTCGAATTTTTAGTTCTAGGACAAGCCGGTTTCCTCACGATGTTTTCCTTCACAGTTTTCACAGTAGTGGTGATAAAATGAATTACACAAAGTAATGCGCCTGGCAGGGTTTAAACCCGCGACCTACAAGGCCATTACCACTCGGCCACCACTGCTCTAAACGTCAGTATTTGATCTTCATTAATTAGGTACATGACATTGAGAAGTGAGAGTTTTGATGCCTGTAAGTATCATTAAACATTTAAAAAAAATAGATGTAAAATGTAATATTATTGTCGGCATCCCTGATCTATGAATTACAAATTAATGGGGAACGATTTCAACGGTCACTGTAATATATGTATAAAGTATAATCTGACAAATTTTTAGTTAAATATATAAAAAAAGCAAAGTTTAATTACATAGAATTCCCTTCATTTTTATATAAAAACTATTTTTCTTTAATACTTGTACATGACTCGTACCTACCGATACCCCAACACTAACTCGAAAATACTATTTCCCCAAATCGAAATAACAAGTACCAACTCATTTCGAAATCTAAATCGTATCGCGTCATACGTTGATCGATAAGTGGCAATCGAATAGCCATCTACAGCGATTTTTCATACTCGATCACCGGTACAGGGTGGTGTTTAATTCGCCATCCGTCTTGTTACTTGTAGCAACAGATTTCCCTTCAAGCCTAGCTGATTGTAATCTCATTGTGATTGGCTGGAGTGAGACCGATGTGTTGTTGAAAAGGAAAAGTGTTGGAACCGTTTTGGATTACAACGTTTTTTTAGTTTCTGGAAACCCTGTTGCTAATTTATTCTAGCTGAAGGTTTTTTAACAATGAATGTACACTCACTCACATAAAATGCAGATAAGAAGAAGAAAACAGTGAGAGAATAAAAAAAAATAGTACTAGCTTTTAATTGCGGCTTCACTCCCTTTAAATTCGGGGTAACACGGTTCATCTTTCCTGATTTAGAACATGGAACAGAATATTATCTCATAGTCTCATACAAATTTCCATCCTCTATTTTAGGGATTGGGAGATTTCCAAAAAAAAAATAAGTCAGGGATTTTTCGTTGATAAAAATAAGTGCCATGTCACTGAAGCGTAAGCTGATGGACATATGTATTCTCCCTATTCTGACATATGGTGCACAGACTTGGTCTTTGACTAACATCCAAAAGTCCAGGCTCAAGGTGCAAAAACACTGCGCTCCAAAACAGTGTTTTGGAGCGCAGTGTAGTGTTTGGAACGTGGTCTGTTAGTTTAACACATAGTATGCTGCGCTCCATAGCACGCTGGCAAACCTTGAGCCAGAGAGTCAGAATGGGGAGAATACACATGTCCATCAGCTTACGCTTCAGTGACATGGCACTTATTTTTATCAACGAAAAATCCCTGACTTATTTTTTTTTGGAAATCTCCCAATCCCTAAAATAGAGGATGGAAATTAAAAATAAATAATGGATGTGGCTCAAAAGGCTGCCCAACTTAAATGGGACTGGGCAGGGCATGTCTGCCGCATGCCTAGCGAGCTGTGGGCCCGTAAAACACTGGATTGGTGCCCGGTCACAGCGACGCGGGGCCGCGGCAGACCACGAAGGAGATGGCGGGACGACCTGGATGTCTTCCTTGAGAATTGGAGCGGCAAAGCATATGACCGAGATGATTGGAAAGAATGGAGGGAGGCCTTTGCCCGGCAGTGGGACAGTACAGGCTAGGTATAATAATAATAAAAAAAATATGTGCCGATTTTAAGTTTTCTACCTTGAAAATTGCGGAATGCTTCATACAAACTTGCAC
This sequence comes from Mythimna loreyi, assembly GCA_029852875.1. Taxonomy (NCBI): domain Eukaryota; kingdom Metazoa; phylum Arthropoda; class Insecta; order Lepidoptera; family Noctuidae; genus Mythimna; species Mythimna loreyi. The sequence goes on from CM056789.1 coordinate 12,634,293, forward strand.
CCCGGAAGTGAGGGGTTGTGGAATTTCGATGGATGCGAGAAGCATAAGACCTTTCATTGTGACGACACTTAGGGAGCCCTATGACCAACATTGGACGTCTTTCGGCTGAAATGATGAAGATGATGATGAAGGTTTTAAGCAGAACTTAGCTCACTAACTGTGAAAAAAGAAATGAATATTGTCGTTGAAAGCACTATTGGTTCATATTTTCAAACAAGGACAAAAACCGTATCTGCAGAATATCTATTCTCGTCTACACAATTTATAAACAAAACCAAACACAAATACACACGTATCTACATACAATCTCTTACAATACACCATCCACAAGGCAGAATGGTAACAAACGAACCAAAATTTACGTAGAAAACTTTTTAAAACTAAATTGGAGTTCGTTGGAAAAGCAAATCCTAGTACGAGGACTAACTTTTGTACTAAAACTAGATTACTTGTACAGTCAAACATGAATTAGAACTTACCAGTGCAGTACCTACGTCAAAATTTCAGAAAGATGTTTATAGCGTTTTTCTGTGCTGATTTCAGCCTGTAAGCTACAATTTACAGCATTTTTTTTTATTATACGTTCGCGCTTAACCGCTATCTCACCTAATCGAAAGCGACAATGCGGTCGACAATGGAGCGCGCTTACCGTCAATAACCTATTTACTCTTGACTTAAAGATTCCTGGATTGTAGCCATCAGGAAACACAGACTCCGGCAAGGAATTCCACTCCTTGGCTGTACGCACAATGAATGTGTTACCAAAACGGTTTATCCGTACTTGTGGGATGTCCACCGTGTACCGGTGACGCAACGCCATACGTCTGGTGGTCTGATAATGGAACGGGCTATGCGGAATTAAATTCAAATCGGTTTTATACACAACTAAATTTTGATTGTTTTAAATCCCGTGGAGGGCAAAAGACCTGTAAGTAGTTAGTACCGACAACCACATACAGGTCATTGACCCGCTTAGATGATGTTTACTTAAAGATATTCATTTCGTTCATGCGTATATTAATTCGAGTTTTAAAAAAAAGGACTATATTTTTTATTTTATTTTTACAAATCGGCATAATGCAGGTGTGTAGTTTATAATAGAAGTTCATTATACTCGCAAGCATATACCTAGTTAAATAAAAATATCAAATATCTCATTATTATACTCAGTACTAGCTTTTGCTCGCGGCTTCACTCCTGGCAACAGAAAAATACTATAAATAAAGAACTGCTCGATAGATTTTGTGCAAACTTCACATAAACCATCTTCTAAATAGTCCAAACAAAGCTTAAACATTTAGTTTGGATAGGTGAGGTGAGGTCTTAAATTATAAAATTACAACGAAAAGTGGCATTGATTTTTATATATATATTGTTTGTTATTTATAATAATTAATGTATGCAATTGTATTAATTATGTATTATAAGTATAAAGCATGCAATATTCCCTTACGTTCATGAGTCGCGATCATTCTTACGACCAAACCTGCAGCTCAGATGATCATAATAGACATTAAATCCAATAAATAACAAAGGAATCTAGTTATTGTCCTCTTTTTCTCATTGTAAAATGCTCTCTGAAGGAACTTTACTGTTCATCCAAGCATTTTAGGACAAGGTAACAAGAAAGGTCGTACGCTTGAACTGAGTTCAGTCTCTTTGACTGAAATGTGACAAACTTCATCTTGACTGGAATTGAATACTTTTTTTTTAGTTGGTTAATCATTCAATTAAGAAGTGGCTCAAATCCGCGTTCACAGGAAATAATGGAGGGAGGCCTTTGCCCAGCAGTAGGACAGTATGTGTTAGAAATGATGATAATAATAATCCTCCAATGATTTTTCCCATTCAAGGGAGGAGTGAGAAAGCGTGTCAGATTTTTACTGATGATATGTTTATCGAACGTGTGAAAAGTGTATTTTTAGTAAAAGTTTTTTTTTTTTTTGTAGTGTATATTTTAGGGTTCCGTACCTACCACAAAAGTAAAAAACGGAACCCGTATAAGACCACTTTTTTGTCAGTCTGGCGGTCTGTCTGTCAAGACCCTCTATCTCGGGAACGCGTGGAGGTATCGAGTTGAAATTGAAACCATATAATATATCCAGGTTTGCGGTCCTTTGAAGCGGTGAAAAAATAAAAGTTCTATATTAACGCAAAAAAGATACGGACATTTATGTTGTAAAAAATTGTATTTCGACACTTAAACGAATCAAAATTTATTTTCCGTTGACCTAGAACCTTGAAACTTGACATGAAACAAGGCCCTATAGTACAAATACAGGAATAAATCTGAAAAAAGAAAATTTGTGATTAAGTCACAAAATACACAAAATTTTTCGATTCAGAAAAATCTTCAAGATTCAAATCGGGAATTGAATTATTTTGTAAATTATATAGTTAATTGATACGGAACCATCAGTGTGCGAGTCCGACTTACACTTGCCCAGTTTTTAATGTTTAGTAATAGAATAATCTATAATTCTGACACACAAAAGTGTATACAATGATACACGCAGTCATACCATTGTACACACTTTCGCTTCTAAAATGTTAGTGTGAAATTTTATGCAACAAAAGTTTATGATCCTTATTTAACTCAATTATCCAATTACTGGTTTAGTTAATCCAATTATCAGATTAAATCCCTCTTTTAATGGCATTAATTTACAGGCGCATTCTAATAAGACGCACGCAACGGTAATTACATTGACGTTTTGATGTCTTTATTATTGTCCAAGTAAACATGAGGTGGACATAACTGTCTTTAGAACTTGTGATTTCTCTCATAAGTATGTTGGTGCATACATTACCTATATATGAGTGTCAGTTGGCAGCTTATTCAAATGTGAAACGCTTAGTTACGTTCTTGGTTTTAAGTCACAACGCTAACATTTCAAAAATTATACTAATTCGGATTACCAATCATACTCAAATGGCAGTAGTTTAGGAATCACAGTAGTTTAATATCAGTTCACAGTAATTTATCAATTCAAGTTCGATCATGAAAATTTTTCACACAAACTTTTTTCTTTTTCTTTTCTTTTTTGCTTTTTATTAGCTTAAATACGTATTTTATTGTAGTAACTGGTTTTAATGATACTACATTATATAGGGTGTCCCAAAATTAACGCAAGATTTGAATTTGCCGCCATTTATGCAGTACAGTGTTGCCAACCCTAAAAACAAAATAAATCGACAGTTGACAGTTTAGGGTTAGTAAAAATGGAGCGTTACACAATAGAACAACATGTCTTCATTGTTGAGCAATATTTCAAAAATAATGAATGATTGGCGGCCGTAGTTCGCCGCCATTTATGCAGTACAGTGTTGCCAACACTGTACTGCATAAATGGCGGCAAATTCAAATCTTGCGTTAATTTTGGGACACCCTATATTTTATATATCTGGTATTTATTACATTCTCAAAAACAAAAAAGTTATGCCCTAATCTTAGATTAAACCAAAATAATTGATAACCCTAATAACACGGAATTAAAACATAAATGAGGGTTTATGTGGGTAAACTTTATACATCTACTTAGCTTTAGTTATAAAATACTGTTATCAATAAACAAACATACGACTACAGAAATCTCGGAATGTTTTTATCATTGATTAAAAAGAGATCCATGGTCTATATCCAAAATTCCTCAACAAATTATCACCAAATTTAGATTGAGGTCTTCAGAACCAGTTTGCAACATGAACGAAAAGTTAATATTCGATTTAAGAACCTCTTCTTTCTTAAAGTCGGTAAAAAACGTTTTTCTAGTGCTCAAACATAAGAAGCTCGTTACCGGTAATGTTAGTTGCTCCAGCTTTTCCGGAGATGCCCGAATATGCTCGAAGATTCCCGAGGATGTACGAAAATTCCCGAGGATGTACGAAGATGCTCGAGCTTGATTTATTGTCAAGATAGCTGACGTTGCCGTCATAACTCACACGAGTCGAGCTCTTGGCAAAAACTCGACGAGACGGTCCGATAAGTGAGCCATAATTGTTGTGACTTTAATATTGTCTTGTAACTTCGTGTTAGCGTTAAAGAAATTAGATTTTGTTCGGGTTTTAGAGAAAAAATCTTGGCTAACCTTTGAGCTGTCGTCTGGTTAAAAGGACAGATTGCTAGCTATGTCAATGTCTGTGTTAAAGGGTGGTTAAGAAACCTTGACAAAAAAAGTATTCTGTAAATTAAATAACTACACTCTATAAAAAAAAATCTTCATTATAAAATCTCCATAATAAAAAAAAAAACATAAAAAAGCTTAAGTAAACAAACTTTTTATGTAAATAAATCGTGTATAAGGTATACACAAGATTAATTAATTGTGTGTGTACATCCTTTGTTGGAGGTCCTTAATAATAAATAATTAATTCAAATTCAGTTAATTATAGGTAATTATCTGAATTATAATTAGCTATTTACCTAAATACTGATGTTAGGTAGGCTAATATCAGTATTTAGGTAAATAGGTAATTGTAAACATTTTTCGACAAATTTGAGATAAAAAAACATGAAGGTTGTTTATATTTAGTTAAATACCTAAACATAGTACAGGTAGATATCTTTATTTTCTGTCAAAACAAATGAAGTAATTGAGACAACGTCGATTGATGTAATGTATTTCTAAAACTATTTACACAGTTTCAAAAACAAAGAAATACTATTCAATAGAATTTATACAATCCAAAGAAAATACATAAAAATACAAAGCCGATCAATAATCATGACATCATCTAAAACAAGAGATCAAATATATGCAGTTGATATCATTTTAAACAATATATTATTCCTAAACCGTAAACAACACGACATATTCAATACAGTCATTAATCCAGCAACATAGCCTACCATCATGATCAGTGGCGTAGCTACCAAAAACTAGTTGTGTCCCGGGGCCTCCATGCCCGGAGGCCCTAAAACTGGTTAACAAACCTCTTCTTGAACTAGTGAAAATTTTTCCTACAATCTAAATAAAATAGGTTGCAACACTAACTTAGGCTCTCAGGCGACTCAGAGGAACAGAAGTAATTTGATGACCACGTAAAAAAAGACTCCAGCTTTTAGGGTTACGTACATAAAGTACAATTGTTAATACTCCACTGTTCGTCTATCACCAGACTGTACCTCATGACCCATGATAGACAGTTGAAATTTAGTTTCACATATAACGTTGCCGTTATAACAACAATTACTAAAAAAATATCTAAAGGGGCTCCCATACAACAACCATGATTCTTTTTTGTCCCAAAGTCGGGTGGTCGTCTAACTACGCCCCTGATCACGACAATACAATGATCGATTAAGCCATTACGAACCACAATACAATATCCACCTGTAGAACACATACATACGTGCTTTTGTTACGATTCAAATTAATCAACAATCAAATGCAAATAAAAAGGTACAAACGACATTGGTAGGGTGTCGATTGAGTCCGCGCGAGGGTGCTAATCCCAGCCCGACAGGTAAGCTCCGCTAATTTATCATCCCTAAACAATAGGGTTGAGTACATACCCTCTATGTAACGAAATAGAGGGTACAATAAACAAAGAGTGAGTTATTACTCTATTACGCAAACGAGACTGTAACCTTAGTGTTGCGTAAAAATTTTGATATAGTTTTTTTTTGGTTTCTCCAATCACCAAAAAATATTAAGACAGACATTTTGTTGTCACATCTCTATCGAGATATTCAAAACTAACCTTTCGAAAATCGTAATTAGAGACATATCAGAAAGACAACAGGTGTGCCAACTTTCGGCGTTTGCTTGGGGATCCAGAGTTTAAGATTCATCATCATTTCAGCCGAAAGGCGGCCTCCTACAAGGTGGACCGGTGACTGCGAGCATCCTCGTGGTAGCGCTGTGGACGGCTGCATGGCCCTTTTGAACCTTTCAGGCAATACTAGTGTTTTAAGGATGTCGATAAGCCGCTGGGCAAACGTCAGTCGCCACGCTATAGGTTCCTGTTAAGGGAAAAATCCGCGAAGACTGGTCTAGACAGTGGTGAAATGGCCTGATCACGTACCATGAGATGCTATGGGAAACAGTAAGGTCTAAAAAAGAAAAAGATAATTATTATAATTTATTTTGAACTTATAGCACAATTGCAACACTGCCTGACGCTGCCATTTCGATATAAATCGGCTCAAAGAATCAATATCATACAAAATACCAACAACCGAACAAGAACGGTCTTATAATTGCTTGCTTAAAAAGCATGTTGTACGTTATGTGTTTAAAATGTTGCATGTTCACTTATTTTCCATTTTATATTCAAACCTGCACACGAATGAGGTAAATGTGAAAATATCGAGTTCTCGTTTCAATTAGGAACTGCGTATGGCGAGTAATCTCCCTTTTCATAGCGGATTTTAGCTTACACGAGTACCCACCAACAAAGAGCTTTCATCATTTTCCAATATGTCTATATTGATGATACATTCATTATGTCAAAATATTAATCGTGCTACCTCAGTTTTAATTAATTTTTAATTCGTGCCTGATAAAATTGAGCAGAAATATATGTACAGATATCAAGTGTAATGTGAATCATACCTACACACTTTACTCATAAATTAAGAGGCACTTAAGGAAGTGCTTAAATTAATATATTTCTGTTACATTCACATTTAAAATTCATCACACGGACCCGTCTTATCTTAATTTTAATTTGACGGAATAACATGTAACTCAACACTGGTTCACAAAGTCATTACAGCATAACGGCTTTAAGTATTTTCTGTAAAATGTCTTGGCAAACTTGACATTACCATCTTGATTTCATTCCTTTTTATACCTACTCCCTGCATTGGACCAGTCTGTACCAAAAGTAAAAGGTTGAGTTCCATTACCCCTTTCTTATACGAAAGATCAATCGAACCTTGTAGACAAGAAGCAATGGACTACACTTCTCTACCTCTGTGGATTAATACGAAAACGGGATCGTGATGACCCTCTCCCAAATATTTCAAAACCGGTTCGAACGCCCGGGAACAAGAACTCGTGAGCATTTTGCGGTTTTTATTATAAAAGTAATAAAAGTCGTGCAATAAAGTTGAAAATAATATGTAATGCGTCTTTTGGATGTATGCATTTTCGGACATAACGCTGCTTGAGTTTCCATACGGGGTTTCTAACAAAAGTATTAAAACTAAAAAATTTATCACCTAAACATTTGTCATGTTAACTTATAAATCTCCTTGATTTAGTTAAATTAGTATAGTATATCGGGCTGATATCCGCAACTCCACGTCTAAAGCGCGTATTTTGAGTACATTTAGTTAAATTTTGTCTCGTATAATTAATGTTCCTTATTGTTCAATTAATTTCCATTATTAGTAATTCTAATGTAAATATTATAATTCGAATGTAATAATAGCCCACAATTTTAGAACCATATTTGTACGCCGGAAATGGCAGAATATTATGATCATAATATAAAACACTAGCTTTTTCCAGCGGCTTCGCCCGCGTACATAAAATATAACCTATGTCACTCAGGAGTAAACCAGCTATCTATTGTTGCTAAAATTTTTCCAATCGGACCAGTAGTTCCAGATATTACCCCCTACAAACAAAAAAAACATAAAAACAAACTTTACCTCTTTATTATATTAGTGTAGATTAGTGTAGATATAACTACTTTGTACAATATTCTTCAATATTCTGTTCTAATAAATAGTAGGTAATTTTGTCTTATTTTTGAAAAGAAACGATTTAAACATAAAATTATATTCAAATTTGTAAAAATGATATCAAAAAACTTTATATACAAAATAATTCATTGTACACAGGCGTAATAAGCCTTACACATTTTCTATCAGCCGATCTTAAGGTGTTACAAAGGTTCTTTGTAATCGTAACATTGTCTAAAAAATAAACCGTTTCTGTCTACCTCATTCACCTTCAAAAAATGCTAAAAGGGGTTCCCAAAAGTGTGCACTTCATTAAATGTGAACAAATAAAATAATCGAATATGAATCCATCTCGATACCTTTTGTTAATCGATTGTCAGAATAAACATGCGTTTGCCGCATCACTATTCAGGTGAATCGAGTCATGATCAAATCGCACAGGATGTGCTCACTTCACAATGACAAAGGAAACAATTGAATAATAAAAGAAAATAAGAAGTGAAGCCTGAAAGCATTACTTATCGTTGTAAGGTCACTGATCAATAATAATATTAGTGGCAGTTTGTGAAATCCGACATTTAGATTATTTCCTATTTTTCTTTTGACGCTTCTCTATATTATGAAATGTTTTCGTTATAATACTAATAAAAAGAAAACTTTATTTCAGACCATATAGATCTATCGCATAACCTCCCAACTCATACAATTGCATAGAAAAATACAAAGTCGAGTCCTAAAAAAAGAGTGAATTATTTCAAACAACAAAAAGTAACTTAATAAAGTTTGAAAATAAATTAATTTTAAATGTGTAGGTATTTAATTATAACAGTAAGGAATATTCACACATACAGATAAACCCTTTCCGTTTCATTTTCTGTTTTGTTATAAAATTTTTCTTATTTAAAAAAATGTTCAAGCATTTTACTTTAAAGCTAAGAAATAACACAATGCTTTGTTGCTGCTTTTAAATAAACATGACTCTTAAGGAAACATGGCAAGCCATTTGTCTCAGTTAGCTTTTCTGCTTATGTTTTATTTTGATTAAAATAAACGTATTCGTATATTTTAATCAAAATAATACGTTAACACCGCAACAATTTTATGTCCTCCAAAAAATATTTTACCCTTCTTTTTACTATTATTCAGTATGTCTTATTGTGACATTTTTTTTTTAAATATTGTATGTATACATTTATGGTAGTATATCTTTATCAACAACATCATTATCATCTTTTCAGTCGAAAGACGTCCACTGCTGCACAAAGAACTCTCCCAAGCGTCGCCACAACGATTAGTCCAGCGCATCTCGCATTCACCGGATTCCAGCAACCCTGACCAGGTCCTCGGTCCACCTTTTGGGAGACCTTCCAACACCTTTCACAGCTGGGACACAGGCCTCCTCTCTAGGAGGCCTGTGTCCCAGCAGTGGGAACATTAAAAGGCTGATGATGATAATGAATTCGGTAACCTTGGTTCTCTACAATATATCGTATTTAATATTATTTCAATGATAACTAAATAAAATAATAATAATGTTTGTCCTTGTCCTATGTATATTTGTGCGGTGTACTATAAAGTATAAGTAAATAACTGTTTTGTTTTTACATTTTTGTCCTATTACACGCGACGTCTAAAATCTCTTTTATCCAACACTCCTTTCACAAGTAAGCTCGAAAAAGTTTCTGAAAAAATAACCATCACCTTTGTACCTATTTCTGCGTTTCCTTCTTCTTATCTTTTATTCAATATGTTATATATATAGTTAAAAAATATTTTTACTCTAATAGATTTTCCATTAATTAAAAAAAAATTGTTTATTGCTTTAACTTTTCTTATACAATATTATTCAGTTGCCTTAACTACCCAGGAAGCATGTAGTAATGCTTGTATTGGGTGGTTCTGCTCTTTCTTAGGATATAATCACATTACGTCCAAAAATTGGGATCCTATACACGATTCTCAAAAAAACTGAATCTTATTATACTTTTATCGATTCCTCTCGACATTACGTACAGTATTTCCACCCATTACTCCACCACACTCATGGTATCTCATTAACTATGTTCCGTTGTCAGGAAGGTTTCCGTTTCAAACGGAAATAATTAGGAACAAGAAATGTGAAAAGATTTACGGTACACAGTCAGACTGTCATTGTATTATGTCATACAACTCGGCGATGCATTATACATTCTTTTACAAATTGTAAATTTACAGAGCTTTTAAATTTCTACGTGATGAAAGACAATTTTTCATGAAAAAGAATCAAGTGACGTGCAATACTTTACCTTCCCGAATACGGAGAAACCTGTCACTTCACTTATGGATTCTATTATTTTCAAGTACCTAGAACAAACAAAGAAGTGATTAATACATGTGTCTGGGTGTAATTTATCTTAAATATGTATGTATTTAGAAATATATAAGTATGTTTATCAGTTGTCTAGTACCCATAACACAAGCTCTGCTTAGCTTGGGAATAGATAGCGTTGTGTGATAGTGTGGAAAAAAAAATACATTAAAATAATATTTGTTTATTTGTAGAAATCTCCGTTAGTATGACGACGAGACCCAAGAAGAAAATCATATAAGAAAAATAGTCGATTATGAGGTTTTGAAGTCCTGTGAAAGTAGTAAGATAGACTTCGATTGGTTATTTCAGTAATTTTACCTTTCGGCTACCGTAATTACAGACACAATTAAAATACAATAGGTATTCGGACACCGGTGTCCTCTTGAGGCTTAATAAACTAAAGGATATTAAAAATAGACCCATATAGTTTTTAGCAGTTACAATAACGATACGTACGAAAAACATTTCAATACATTGTTTTTTCTTGGGACCCGTCGAGGTATAAATTGAAGGTCACCGTATATCATTCCAGATATAACTTATAATAGTGTTATAGTCATTGATGACATATCACCGAAAAAAAATACCAGCAAAAAACTGATCGACTTCTTCAAAAATATTAATATTTTTGCTAAGTGCCGGATTTCCGACGTCTACTACAACATAAACAAAAACCGGTCGTCTGGTACCAAACCTAACGAATACACACTTGTGGACTACAGTACAAAAATATACAAGCAATGGGCGTTCATTCTGTCAACAACAGACTGTCTAGCTGTCAATGCCATTCATTTTGTTTTGAGCTAATATTTAAAAATGGAACGTTGTTTTTTTGTTGAAGAGGGATACTGGCTGATTCAGGCTGTTTTTTTTTATCTACAAAAGGCACGTTTTTTGGCTGTAGAATAGATAACGGGAGCAAGGCCACTGGAAAAACTAGTATTTTATTACAAGAGAAATTAAAAGTTTTTCTTTCTTACTTCAGAGTGACAGCTGACACGACCGTGATTCTAGAATTTATGAGACTACTCGTACTTTCGCGGAACCGCTGGAAAAATTATCGCCAAATATGGGTCTTTTGATGTACTTGTCGTGAAATGAACTAACGGGAATATTATTATAAGTGTTTTATTCGCCAATGACAGTCTTATTCACGTGGTTTGAAGTACCATTTCACTTTATAGCAGGTTCTTAAAGAAAGGTAGTAAAGATTTTAATGATCGGAAGCCTCACCAATATTGTTAGGTACAAATTTATCAGTCATTGAAAAACGACCGCGAAGTGGTTGTGGCTAAACAAAACCAAAAGTTTGTGGAGGAAAATTTCTTTAGAGAAAATCGATTAAATCCCGGGATTTAGGAAATGGAATTAACTAAGTAAAACTGTGAGATAAAAACAAAGCTCTTTAATTGGACAGTTTTAGTACGGAACTCTAAAAACGTATTAAGATTCTATTACTTATACAATTCTAATGAAGAATATATAATCGTATTCAAAGTACCTACAATAAGTAATTCGCAGTTTCATAAATCACAATAATCTGATCGGTCATATTTCTGATTGAACCGGAGTTTTTGTGGAGGTATTATCTGCTCTATATTTCTACGAATTTCAGGTAAATATATTATACATATTCCAACCTTTGGTAAAAACAGACGACGATTGGAAAATCCCAAAGTTCAAAAACGTAAAAAACTCCTTTCTTATATCTATGACAGTTACCGAAGCCAATCTAAGATGGGTGGACTATCTTAACATGCCAAGATTCCTTGGTGCCTAGGAAAGCACAATAAAGCAATCGGTCCATTATGATTGGGCATGGCCAGATACTAGAAAATCTTAAACCAGTCTTATCAAAAGGGTACCGTGCTACCCAGTAACTCTGTATAAAATACTGGTATCGAACTCCACCAAGTTTGACAAGAGGAAAAATTCGTCTTACTTGGGAAGGGCACGGCGGTAAGATATATTTGAGGAGTGGCTAACAGCAGCGCTGATGTCCGGTAGGACCGCAGGGATTTTCTGGAAAGGACACAATGGTCAACTGAAAGACACAGGTGTGGTTTTAGTCAGTAAATGCTAAACAGATTTTAAATAGAACCACACCACCTTTAGTCAACGCCTCCTTATGCAAAGCAGTAATACTAGTGGAGGAGTTGGCCGAACTCGTGAGAGGACGGACTTTCTCATGCTCCAGCCGCAAGAATCCCGACTTAGACTAACAGCCACGGTAGACGTGAGCTCGCGCACGGCGGGCAATGAGTTATCGTAGGCCTGTAGTGTGCTATGCTCGCTTCAAGGAAAAGTCAGCAAATCTGTAGGGCTCAGAAGAGTCGTATCGTAGCCTACTGGGGCCATAAGTTCGTTCTTTAAAGGAAAACTCCTGGAAAAGTCTGGGCATTGGAACGTAAAGAAAAAGAGAAAGACACAGGTGCCCGGAAAAGTCACTGAATAACTTCCCAACTCGAAAAAAAATATTGCTTATGAAAAGTTTCGACTGATTGAAAAAAACTGCAACTTTAACTCATTGAATCTTGTAGATCTACGCAAGACATAATAGCTTTTTAATCGTGTCTCTAATTACAACATACGAAAGGCCAAACGTCAGTACAATAAAAACTAACAAAACAAATATTTATTCATAAAGAGATGAGTAGGAGCAGTAGAATGTATCAACTGCTTATTATTCCGCGCAAGTTATGAATGTCTAACAGAGAAATAAATCCGAGCACATTACACCGAGCTTTGCTATGATTCTCGTTGGCGACTTGACTGTAACACGACAAAAATATCCACCTACAAAGCCATAAACATCTTCTATTGTTTTATATATTGTCGTTTCGTGTCAGACTGACTGCAGGTTGAGTAGCTGGATGATGAAAAACATAACAGAGAGAATTTATTTCCATAGAACTTGTAAATTCAAAAATTAATACTAAGATCACATTCTTATCGATGGAAAATCATCATAACAACCCATGCCCCTGTGAATGGAGTGATTGTCAGACTTTTACTAACAAAAGCCCACACAATGTTGATATTATAAAACTGATGAATTTCTAAATGATGAATTAATGTAAAATTATTTATTTATTTGACTGTAGAAGCATTATTATTGCTTGTTTTGTTTTGTTATTCTTTTATTAATTTGTGATTATTTATTATATATCTCTTTATATTTTATGTATTTTGATAACATTAATTTTGACATTCACAAATAATTCGACTTGAATTTTCTTTTTCTCCTTGCATAAAACTTAATTTGTACGCCTTATAGGCGTTACGCAAATAATACATGATTTTGATATTGAATGTTCTTTCAAGTGTTCTTTGCGTTCCAGGGACACGGTCGTTTCATCAGTACAGCTAAAAAGACGACACAAGACGATGTATTGAGGACCCAAAGGGTAAAACGGAACACTAAGACTCCGCTGTCCGTCAGGTGGTCTAGCTGTCTTTCTGTCACAAAGCTGTATCTCAAAAACCGTGACAGGAGCAATAAATTCATACCTCCCGTTCTATTAGTTCCCACATAGTTTTGACTTTTACTAATATGTGAATGAAGAAGGTGTGAACGTGGAATTTATGAGTTTTACCGTTGTTGGTTTATTACAAAAAATATTTCATAAACATACAAAAAAATAAAAATGTTCAAATGTTTTGACAATTTTTCACCGTTATCCTTTAATTTAACACCCGTGTTGATGCTCGTATAGTCAGGACCCGTAAATCAAACACTCGGCACGTGAAATACAATACTTTTTAGGTTAAAGAGCATCCCCCTTACTATGGTAAGCCAAAGCCGACGAGATTCCACTGTAAAAGAGAGACGGATATATACATGACATATATCACTATCCCTGTTCAAAACGGATTAAGGATGACCACAATGTCTATGGCATACGTCATAGTAGCGGGGCCAGATTATATCTTTCAAACAGTTTTAACACTTAAATGATATATTGAATATCATATTACAATTCACATACCTAAAAATATACCGTTTCTGGAAATGCATGTCACTGTAGGTGTCGTTAATATTTTTTTATTGCCAATAGATCCAAAAAATTCTAAACTGGTGTATCATCTTACTAATGAATGATTTTATTGACTTCTCTTACGGTTTATAGATTTGTCATTTTTGTCAGTGTTCTATGGATAGTGCAGTTTATTAGAATTTGCATGAGTCTTTGAAATTTTGCATGTGTTGATAGAACTTTTTATGGAATGTCTTTTTTAAAGATTAGATGCTTTGCAAGTGAACGTTATAAAAATGACTAATGTTTCAAAATAACTTATAGATTCTTATAAGAACCATAATCTAGCTGAGCAAATTAGAACATTAATGTAAATGCGCTCAAGCAAATTTTAGTGATATCATAAACGATATTTTTAACAAACCGCAGAGGAATCGAGTTCAAAAAATTGTCTGCAGAGGAACACTGAGCTCCTTCAGTATAATGATTTATTAAGTTGAAACCGAAACCCTAATAAAATAAAAGCCGACACAGTATCACACAACTTCTTAGAAAAACACTACACCAAATAAATCAAGAAATGTACTGTATATTTAGACTTACAGACCCTAAGATACGAATCCAATCACAGTATTTCTGACGGGAGAATTGAAGAAATAAAACGTAAGCTCGAACAAGTGAGTGATAACGATCGATAAAATCTACAACGTCATGCGAATGTGAATAAAAACATTCTGTGAGATATACAGACTTGAAAAATTACGTATAAGTGACAGGACGCTGACTAAACATAACATTATCTTGAGAACTGAACATAAGTCATTTACTACACATAAAATACAAAAGAAGCAACTTATATAAAAGACATGAATAAAGCCTTCCATAATAAACTGTCTAGTCCCATATTCTATGATATTATGTCTAATAAATAAGTCTTAAAAGTTGTGTCACAAGGTCAATAGAAAAACACGTTCCATAAAAACGGTATATATTGCTATACCGATATTAGAAATTAGTTTTATCAAATTAATAGAAGCTTTTATCAAAAGACTTCAAAGGCTGAGTAATGAATAAAATGAAAGGTAAAGTTTTGCCGGCATTTACGTAAGAACCGTTCTCCCCTATAAAAATATCATTGATACCAAACAAGTTTTTAACAATCACAATATTATTCGAGGTTCTCACCATAGAATAAGAAAAAGTAAAGCTTACGTAAGTAAAAGTGGTTTTTATACGACTTCAATTACTACTGAGCCCTACAAAATATTAAGTTGTACAGAATTGTAAATGAAAAAAAAATAAGCCTAGATTTAATCTTCATAAATTGGTTCCATCAGTCACAATCTTTTTTCTTTTAATAAAGTGACTGGTAGAGCACTTCTTAACTCTAGAGCAATAATAATGCAGATATCGATGATCTGAGTACGGTTCGTTGACAATGGCATCGCCATCATTACGCGGCATTGTGTTCCTACAAGGTCAAGCCTCTCAGAACTCCTGAACTTGAGCCTTATAGGACTATGAAATGTTTGCAAAATAAACTTAGAAATGACCATACATATTCATTTGAAAATTTATTTGTAACACGTTATATCGGTAAAATTGGCACATTTACAGTTTCTGATGAATGTACCACTGATCTCAAAAAAGGCTTGGTTGAAGGACCTTATGCAACAAGAGATATTTAGAAGGTAAAATTTTTTGCATGATCACTTTTCACTTGAAAACAGTATAACTGTACATCAATGATGAAGCAGGTACAATAAAATATCTCAATACAAAGGACCTTGAACACAGTTCAGATATGCATGACCGTTCAAAATTTAATTCAGCGATAAAATTTGGTTCAGATGTTTCATACCGTCATACCTTGTATGAGCTTATGAAAACTGTATAGCATGCAGACAAGTGTCAAGAGGGGCATAACGTGGCATAACG
Organism: Mythimna loreyi; assembly: GCA_029852875.1. NCBI lineage: Eukaryota > Metazoa > Arthropoda > Insecta > Lepidoptera > Noctuidae > Mythimna > Mythimna loreyi. The sequence continues at coordinate 12,650,194 of CM056789.1, forward strand.
CTGTGCCAACGCCCACGTAAACGTTTAACCTATGTACCTTGAAGTTTTGCCAATTTTGGTATTTTCAAATTGTTGGTTTTGGGACAGACATATTTACTAGCAGCGTTTTACTGAAAGTTGTGACTGTAAGCTATTTAGAAAATTTATTGAGTTGTTGACTGTGCCCTGCGGTAGCGACCCTCACTTTTCATAAGTGCGTGTTAACTTGTACATGGTAGGTTCAAACTCAAGTAGGCTAATTAATTAATTTAATAAATCACCTCTGATCGTAAAACAGTTAAAAAAAAATTGTAAGAAAGAACGGTATATCCTAGAACGCAAAGTTTTTTTTATTATTGTTGTTAGGTTCGTGCTTGACCGCTATCTCACCGCAAATTTCTTGAAAACATGTGACATCCACCAAACCGCACCGGAACCTCGTAATGGATTACGACCTTTTCTTTCATTTAACGAGAATGCCTTATTCCCAGCAAAGAAAGAACGGGGTTGGGGTGTTTAGTCAGTCAGAGTCTATCACTGTTTTCCGCTCCGCCCAAGAGTGGGATTCGTCACTGGATGATTATTGCCCACCATAAAAAAGCAGTAGGAACAAAATACTGATAATACTTTGTAATAAAATTATATAATAAGATCTTTTGCTACTTTCGTACTGTATGTTTGCTACTTATTATATGGTTACTAATCAGTTTACAAAATCTAGCAACAGTAGCAACACAAGACAGTTTTCAAAAGGTAATGCGAAAACATCATCGTAAGGGAGATGTAGTTAGCCTTCTTTGTCGACAATAAAATGCTACACCATTTTTACGAAATCACACATTCTCTACATGTGCAGTAAAGACATAATACCAGTCTATAGGAGCGTCTCAAATCATCAAGGGCATCTATTATCCTGTAGAAGCCCACGCAAAGGTTTTTGTCGTACAAACACATAACGCCGATGACAATCTAGAATTCTTACGTGTCTAGAAATATCAAGAAAGTAGATAGGTACAATGGTAATCTTGTCACGTCAGCATGGAGCATTTTAATCTGCTATTTTGATCCCGGGACAAAGTAAATTGCTTTTGGGTCGATAATTACGACGGAGATTATATCCATGTCATCGACAAAGACATTTACATAATCGATACACAAGCGGAATTTTAAGGGTATACAACAATCGGTTGCTTCCTTCTTTGGGTATTTTGCCATTGATTTTTTCTTCAATGTCAAGACCGTATCTGATGTTAAAATTACGAAATCGTTGAGATATAGAATTCAATAAGAAGAATTAACAAATTATCTATATATATTATGAACTATATTAGTTTCAAGAATAATAATTAAAAAAAAAAAACTGGATTTGAATTGCAGAGAAACGCTGATTTTCACCACATTCAGGAATTCCTTTTACTTTGCTTCTAACGCGTGATAAAGCGCGTGAAATAAGGAACGGGGTGAGTCGTTTATAGTTCGTTTTTTAATTCTACTCGTACTCTTCGACTACGATTGGATAACTACAAATGGAATTTGACATTTTAAGTTGTTTAATCGTAGTCTAAGATTAAAAAACGAACTATAATCGAGTTTGACACTATTTCCCGCTCGACCCATGGACTTAGTTTATTATTAGATAATTTTTTCCACCATAAAAAACCTCATTCAAGAATTCCTTGTACTTTATTTTTCGCGCGTGGTAACTAATAAATATAGAATTACATTAATCAACTCTGTGGCCACTTTTTTTTCAATAAGCCGCTACTCTAATAATAGCAGTATAAAATCAATCTTACAAAAAGTGCTCTAAAACTAAATATAATTTTCCTAGTAAGAAAACTTTCATTATTCCCACCGACCAGAGTTGTCAGTCTAACTTTGCGTCTGCCTTTCTTTTCCAAAAGTTGAATGAAACCTCTTTCATTTTCTCGTATTACGTTCTCAGTTGTCTATTGTGTGGAAGTACGGATTCATTTGGTTCTCTCTCTTCAGAATTCGTATGGTTTTCAATTGTTATACCTTATACTTTTTAATATGTCTCGGTCGATTGAATAGTTTGTTTAGATATCTTTCTCAAGGTTTTAACATTTCAATTTGTTTAGGATAAAATGAAGTTGTTATTAGCAGTTCCGTGTTTACGCTTTTGAGTAGGGTACTCTATTATTAGGATGGACTTTATTTTTTAATATATAATCAGGAAGTAACAATACGACAATTAGATTTGTAGATCCTTCTTTATTTATTTTAATATCAGGTTTGGATAGATCACCCTGACTACCAATATTAGTTCCAGCAGGAACTGAGTTATCATTATTTATTTAGGCGAGGCCTAGTTTTCTGCGACTTGAAAATATTATGCTGATTTCGGTTATCAAGTAACCCACTAGTACTAATACTAGCAGATTCATGGTTGAAGGCATACGTAACGCTGGCCTACATTTTGCCTATGCAAATGAACAGGAAACCGTCAGGGCTGGAAGCGGTAAAGCAAACCGTTACAAAGTAAACCATGTTTTTACAGAACTAACAATACATGTGACAAGGGACGATAAGTTGCAGGCTCAAATGACATTATCGTTTGACAAAAAGCTAGAAGCTCTGCTGCAAAATATGTGTGAGTCTACGATTCATGATGTACATAACTAATTCTAAAGCTCAAATTCATCAGATGCAGTTCGGAATGTCTAGACTATACTAAATTGTTCGAATACGACAAAAACTGAGAAACCTTGACAACTAAATCATTGTAAGCTAAAAAAAACATTTGCATATTCCCCATATCAATCTAGATGAAATAAAAATTGATTGATTCCTAGCCATGTTAGTACCGGTCGTTAAATCATCACTCCATTCAAATATCGATTCGAATCGTTTTTCCTAGCCTAGGCCAGGAATTATTGATTGAAAAACTACCTACGACATAGCCAAAGAAGAATTTTAAACTGCTTCATTAAATTACTTGGATGAAGTAGTAAATAAAGTTTTACCTTCAATTTTTTCTTCATAAATCTTGATGTGCCAAAAGATTTGTGTTTTATTAATAACACCGTTATTTTCGCAAAACTGGGTTAAAAGAGCTAATTAATCACTTGCTTAAACGAATATTAATTAATACCTACTAATTCTAATAGGCACAACAATTTAGCATGCTACTGTGAATGCTCAACTTTCTTTAGATCCACAAAATGTAGCAGGAACTTCGAAAGCAGACCAGAAATAATTTTGGTAATGCATTTTTACAAACTTCAGTCTTATTAGCATATGTCAATTGCAATAAAAGTATGAACTTTTAACATAATCGAAGCGAGTTCATTGACTCCATCTGACCTTGCTTTGCGGAATCTTTCGAAAGGCCCATTTATTTGACCATTTGCTTTCCTTTTTTGTATCATTTTGATACTTTTCCTTTTATTTGTTTTATTTTCATTCTTTGCGACCATTCCTTTTGATTTTGAGGTCTTTTTGGTAAAATTTTGTGAGTCGTCGCCCACGGAATTAATTACTTGGTTTGATTTTCCTTGTGTTTTAATGCGGATATTATTTTTCTATAAACCTGAATTTATCTACCTTTCATGAGAGATTTGAGGATAATGTTTTCTTCAAGAGAATAAAATATCTTTATTGGACACTTGATTATTGAAATATTTATTTTTACTTAGACACGGACATTTTACGAGTAAAAATAAATCGTATCATAAGGAGTACAATAAATTAAGCTAAAAATTAATTACATTTTGAAACTGCAAAGGAACGTGCACAACATTTATAGTAATGTAAATAGAGTATAAGCACAGTCATATTATACAAGGCTTTTGTCTGTGTGATAGTATATTATGTAACATACTCAGGTGTGACTCCTTTACGCTTTAACGGCTGAATGGAATTTTTACAGTATTAAGACTTATTAGAAGGTAAAATCGCTGTCAGAAGTTAATATCGACGCAAATCGGATGACCATATTTTATATTATTCCCACAAAAAAAAAAATACAAAGAAAATGAGAAAATCCTTTTTTGAAGTCGATAAAAAAGTTACTTCCGCTTGATGGCAATGCCCTTATAAATCCAACGGAGATGAATAAAAAACTGAGGCATGACGTCAGCATGAGGAGATGGCCCAATACAGACTAAAAATCTTCTGAGATGCGGATCGCTATCACTTTCTTAGCCGTCCCAAGTAAGAGTTTTTAAACCTTATTTTTACAACATTTTAGACCCAGGTTTAATGAACTCGCTTAGCAGTAGATTTACCCAATTAACAGTAACATGTCGCAAATAAAATGGGTGTTATCTAAAACAAATTAATCACAACATGTAATCGCGTCTTAACCCTGAATTTGTCGAGGTAAGGTAAACAGTCACCGTGAATCACCACCAGGGGTCACTAACACAAGAAACCAGTTACAAAAATGCCATAATTTTGAAACGTCAGGATGTTTTTTCGGTTGTTAATCAAAAATATGGCACTATTCCTGGAAATCCTGCAGGCAGGTTTTAAAATTTCATGTTGGAGCAAAAAATAGGTCATCGACTCAATGTTTCAAAAGAGATATCACTCATGCTGTCAGCCCTATGTTATATCAGTAGAAATATGGCGTCGGAACTCAAACGAGATTGTCGAATATTATCCCAAGCTTAAGGTCGACCGTTGAGTTTGAATATGTGAATATTAAGCGATCCAATTTGTAATATTCAAAAAGGGTTATTAAGTGGGTTGTGACAGCTGTTAACGCAAAGAAATTTCATCGTCAGTGTTAAAAGCGAGTAATTTAAACTACACTTTTACCACACACTCAAACGAACATAATATACATACATGCAAATTTCAGACTATAACTTTAAGCAAACAACACGGCAAGGTATTTATATTTTAGTACAGTTCAGAATTACCTACTATCTAAACTCAATTATAAGGGATAAATCAATACAGCCACCTAAGGCTCACCGCAAACCGCAGACCGCGCCTAACAAGACACAATTAAAAGAAATTATCACGGATGGCAAATATAAATCACGATGCGGTAACTCGGTCCCCATATTTTTGTTATCGTCGTAGGTTTGAACATATTGCAGCTTGTTCGTTTCGGAAACTTAATTACGAAATGATCCTCAGGGATTTACGAGGTGCCAGTTTCTGGTACGCCTTAATAATGTAACTTGGAATCGTAGATATTGGATTAATTGGTGGAATTCTCCACTAGAATAAAATTGCAGGGATATTTTTGCAGACATTTTCTAGTAATAGAGATTTGGAAACCTTAACTAGTGATATAAAAATTATAGAATACGAGGAAGCAGATTCAGAAACGTTTGTTACTAAAGGTAGTGAAGACCAAAATACAAATAGGACAACAACAGGAAAAGCTAACTAAGCTAAGTTGTAGCTATCAAAACATCACAATTCAATTCGGAAGCCTAAGCAAAAGAATCCAAGAACAAAATCTACTAAACACACGCGCAAACATAGATTTACATAAAAACCGCCAATCCAGACAAACTTAAACATACTTGAAGTTGTCTCGATTCTAGAGCCTATTTGAATAATATACACATCGACATGGGAACTAACTTTTTCTTTAGAAAAATTTAGACTGATAACGTTACGCTATAACTAGGTCAAGAAGAAGTAACGGTGAATGGATTTGAAGAGGTTTTTATGCTTGAAATAGGATAATCTCAACATGAGGTTAATGTTCATATTACACGTATTTATTTTTAGTAAAACACGGATATAAACAAACGTGTGTGCTACTAGGGTCATTGTTTGTGAACATACCGGCTCTAGATCATAATGATAAGGCATGTTTGAGTCAACTCAGATATAGTGGTGAGTCAGCTTTTGTTACTTTTTGGTTTTCATTGGTTTTCGGGCAGATACCTATTTGTAACTTTTTTATCCTTATGCTTGCAACGTTACGTGCGTAGCAGAAGTTACAGACAAGATATCGATATTCTGTACCAATTAAAAAGATGCAAAGGATATGATGTTATGGGGATATACATACATAGCGAGACAAAGGTACAAAAGTATATTTAGAAGAAACACGTCAAACGGTGGGAACGACAAGCGATAAATTTAAAGAAAACATTCCTCACGAAGATATTCCTAATTGAATTTTGATCGGGTCGGCGACAGGCTCGCGGGAAGAAAAATTTACGAACTGTTGCTCATTTATCTAAGTGAATTCATCATTCACTTTGAGCGATATGCCTAATGAATGTTTTATAAACCATTGAAAAGAGTGCAAAAAAAATGGACCACAAAGATTGTGACAAAATGATATAATGTTTACTTGATATAAAATTGTTTTAACTTGCTTGGTGCAAGATTGAATCAATGAGTCTATTAATTTCAGAACTGTCACATTCATTTTTTTTCTACATGTTTAGATCTATCTTCCGAACTTAGTTATTTGTCAAATATTTCTTATTGGTAGGTATATAATTTAAAATAACTTCTACATTATGTTAATATTCACTAAAGATATTCAATAAATAGCTTGTTTTGTAGGTTAATTGCACCTAAAAACCCATTACTGCAAAAAACTTTCTTTGAAGACATTTTAAATTCTTAAAACAAGAGCTTAGATTTATTTGTTTTCGAACGGCTCTGAAAGAACTGTTCTACCATATATCAAAACGTTTGCTGACACTTTTGTTAAGTTATCTCTGCCTGACCGCAGACGTGGGCGCACTTTATTACGTACCGCTAAAGGAAAGGGATTGATTATTTATTGATTTCACGAAAAATTTACACTTTACATTCCCAACGTCCTGACGTCATCTAAAGAATTGAAATTAGTAAGGAGCCTTGGGAGTTCGGGACTTACTTTTATTCTTATTAGCAAAGACGGTCTGGTAACATGAAATAAATAAAATAAATTATTTATTGCTCAAACAAAGAAAATACATTATTTGTTACATAACAAGTGTATGAGTTCCTTTTACAGATAGCTTTATGAATAATGTCCCCTATACTAGGTAAGTCCTTTATTACAGGAGACATCCATTCGTCCGTAATTACAATTTACCACTAGCTAAAAACTATTATATATTGTATTGAAAGGACGAGAGGTAAGTAATTACCTCTCTTTTGTCTGTCTTTGTTTTCAAAAGAACCTTGCTTATTTATATGTGTGTATTTAATTAAGTATTTATTATTATATTTTGTTTCCTTTCTTCTATTTTTTTAGTTGCACGTACAATTTTATGTTTCTGCACCACCCTAAGGTCGACTGGTAGAAAATGCCTAAAGGTTTAAGAGCACCTTAAAGTTATAAAGTTTTTATAAATAAATAAACTGTATTTGATGTCATATATTTCAATAATTATGATTAAAACCTGTACGGATACTTGTTTCTTTTTTAATTGAATTTTCTTAAAGAAGCATGTATTATCTCGGATCACTTAACATCTTCTCGATATATGTTGTAACATTTGATAACAATGAAATAGTACTAAAAAACTAATTGTAATTTGTTGTACATTGAAATGTTTAAATAAAATCCCCGTACCGCGTGAAAAATATAAAAAAATAGTAATGAACTACGATAAACACAGCAACATTTTAAAACAAAACTAACTTTTCTCTACAAAATCGTATAATCAAACGAATATGACACACCCTAAATTGTTTTTATTAACTTATTTGTTTAATGTTATTGCAATTATCTGCGTCCAATTAATCTAAAGCTTAATTATTGCGACCTTACTCAACTCAACTTTCCTAAAAACCGCTACATCAATGCAACCTGGTGGTGCTCGCAATAGAAAAAGTAATCATAAAACACAAGTAGCTAAGCAGTTATTAACATCAACAGCCTGACCTTTGCCAAGATTACGGTACTGTAAGATAAAAACAAAGAAAATGTTATGCCAAGAAAGGATTTATTTGCTAAAAACGGGAGCCCTCTCGGGCAAAGTATTACGCATTCACTTCGAACACACTTGTATTTTATGCTCTTGTGCAAACACCTTGTTGTGCACAAATGTATGATCTCTTACCGTTATTTCATCGTCATAACTTCAAGTACTTTTTGTATGAGAGACTTCTTTATTATGAAACACTTGAAACACTAATTCTTCTTTTCTAAGATGTGAATTGATTCATTGAGTGGTGGCCGAGTGGTGAAGGCCCCGACTTTAGAGTTGTAGATCGTGGATTCAAACCCAACCAGGCGCATTACTTTGTGTAATTTATTTAATCACCTTTCATCACGAAATGGATTATGGCCCATTTCTCCTAGAGAGGAGGCCTATGTCCCCACAGTGGAAACATATGAATAAGAAAATAAATCCCTTAAAATTGAAACTTAGCCAAAAGTAGGTACCTAAGCTACTGCCAATAGAACAAGCTACTACGAATAGAATTAGCTACTGCGAATATAGCTTCTGAGCAAATTTCCGAGTGACACCCATATGAAGAAGTACTTTGACGACGGCTAAGTGTATTTTGTCTAGTTGAATAATTTGTAAAAATAGTTATTTAATGTTTAAGTTATTGGTGTACATATTTTATTTTATAGATACCTATACTTTCGGTGTGTATATGTAAGTGTTTACATCTTTATAAGACAGAAACATGATAGCATTCTTGCACTAGTAAGCAATGTTTTCATCCATTACAAAGTTTATTATTCAAACCACGGTTTATAGTAATGTTCGCTGGTAAACCTCCAAAGGTAGTGTTTAAAAAGTCGCTTTTAGTTTTATTTAAAGCTCATACTGTAGTATTTGAATGATCTGTTGGTCTAGTGGTTAGTTGCCCTGACTGCTATCACGGAGACCGTGGGTTCGATTCCCAACCAGAATAAATGTTTGTGTGATGAGCTTTTAATCTTTTGTTCTGTGTACAGACACAGAACAAAAGATTAAAAGCTCATCACACAGGAGTGTAATATTTATGTATTTAGAAATATATATTTATGTTAATCATTTGTCTAGTACCCATAACACAAGCTCTGCTTAGCTTGAGACTAGACGACGCTTTGTGACAGTTGTGGTATATATAATACTAGCTTTTGTCAGCGGCTTCGCCCGCATACATAAAATATAGCCAATGTCACTTAGGAGTAAAGCAGCTTTCTATTGTTGCTAATTTTTTTCCAATCGGACCAGTACTTCCAGAGATTACCTCCGATAAACAAAAAAACAAACGTTACCTCTTTATTATATTAGTGTAGATTAGTTACGGTGTGCCTACAATATAGAGTATACACCGTGAAATTTAAATGGTTGTTTTCCCGCAGCAGAATGACTTGCCATAAGGAGTACTTTTGAAGCATACAGTAAAAATAAAAAAAATAAAAAGTTTTTTTTTCATAAATAATTATTAAAAATATTCATCAACTCAAAAAAGCGAAAAAAATAGTGACATTAGACGTAATTTGTAGGTACTACTAGAGTCGCACGCGCAGCACGCCATCAAAGGAAACCGATTCATTAAATATTTAAACCAATATAAGCTCTCGCACGTTGTGATACGTCATAATTAGCTTGCACTCTACAAGTCCATTTTTTGTTTTTAATATTTTATTTTTTTATCAAACGTTTGTATTACCAAGACACAACCATTTCGCTGAGGGAAAACAACCATTTAAATTTCACGGTGTATATATCTATCAATCTATCCTCATACCCCTTGCAATCTACATGTATTAATGTAAACTCAAACAAAAAGCAATATTACAAAAGATTGCAAGACATAATATGGCGGGGATTTATAAAATTCAATCATATTATTTTCGGGACCCCACGCATTTCCTAATAACCCTTATGCTTTATCATATTTTGCGTTTGATAAATACAATTGCGGTTATTCTCATATTAATAAAAGCCTTTGCAGATTCATATCTGTAAGAAGGGATCAGACCATTTTTTAACAAAACAAACATACTTAGTACGACATGTAACAAACAATCTGAAATTAATAGGTATGTTTAGAATCGGCTACTGATTTAGCTGTTATTAAAATATGTTTTTTTTTTATACTAAAATATTTCTGGTTAGTAATCAAGTTAAAGGTACAAAATCACCTATTTTGATAAGTCTACACTAATATTATTAAAGAGGTAAAGGTTAAAGAGATGTTTTTTTATGGAAGGTAAAAATCATCCAATGACGAATCCCGCCCTTGGGCAGAACTGGAGACAGTGTCAGACTCTTACTGACTAAACAACCTACCCCGTTTCTTCTTAGCCTCGATCCCAGGGCCATGGTAATACGCTTTGGCAACCCTTGGCCCCAGGAGGCCTTCACTCTGTTGGGCCTCTTCAGTTTGCTGGCATCTCCTTGAGGCGCGCGGGAACAGTGCGCGCCGTCGACGACTTGGGCTCTGTCCGGACTGTTACCAGACAACTATGCTGATGTATCTATCTACATATATAAAAGGAGAAACTGACTGACTGACATAACAACGCACAGCCGAAACTACTGGGGCTAGGAAGGTGAAATTTTGCACTGGGCTTCCTTTTATGACGTAGGGGAACACTAAGAAAGGATTTTCCAAAATTCACCCCCTAAAGGGTTGAAACGCGTGTTCAAAGTTTATTTTCAAAACCTATTTTCACTCGGGCGATGCTGCTGGCAAAAAGATAGTATATAATATATGATTTTATACACTAATTCCTCATTAACGAACACTTCAGTAAATCCAAACATGATAATCTTCAAGGACAACAAACGTCATATAGGTCATCCATGACGCATTGTGCTTCAAAACAAAATAAAAGTAAGTCAATTAAAAAGGGCATAATAAAATCATTTATTGTCCAAAGAAACGTGAAGAAACCTGATGTGTCATTGGAACCTTGAAGGTTGACTCACGGCATCCGGAGGTGTCCTTAACTAGGGCATTTCATAAGAACTAAGAAGACCTCATTCAAAATTCCCTAGGTTCATAATCGTATACTAAATTGTTAGTAAAAATGCGACATCATAATTATTATTTTCCTCAATTATTAATCATATTTTGTTATACCTATCGCATTGAAGCGCTTTTACTGTAGCCTCCTTTTCTGCTTAAAATAAAAAATGTTAGAACATTTTTAGAGTTCCATATCCAGTCAAATGGGATCTGTTGGCGATATAACAATTACTAACAATATTATAGGTAACAGACATTATTGATTAATAGGAACATTAAAATAAGTCTGAAATACATCATTTATTTTTATTTTTTTATTTATTGTTTTATTATTCGTTTTCATAGATATAGTCCAGAACTCTTAGTGCGTAAATCTGACTGTTTTTTAAATGATACCCAAAAGCTACACCATTGAGGTAATCTGTGACATGAAATCTATCCTAGTTTTAGGATTGATTTATCATAATTGATCCGTAGATGATTAAGATCTTTGAGATTCAAACCCATTTCGGTGTCTATGACAATAAACAACCGACAATTTCACAAAAAAGAAACTGGAAAATTGGATCTTGAAGGAGGAAACGGCCATTCAATATGACCGACATTTTTGGTTAAGATTGATGGAAACCAGCCAATTAAGATGAGATAACTACAGGTGACTTCATTAATGATAAAACTCATACTAATAAGCAATTAAGAACTAAACTTTGGGAGGAAATAGGCATTGAAAAAGCAAAAAGAATACCACAAGGACAAGGTAAAAACGCATTAAATATGAGTCTTTCTGCAGATACCAAAAAAAAACTAACCTACACTGAACAGTTGAAGTTCAATAATCTTCTAAATCACGATTTATTAGACCTGGTGGCGATTTGCATATAAATTTATTAAACTACGGCGTTAATTTCTTGTAAATGGACTTGGACATGTTATTTGTAGATCACTTAATAAAAACCGTAGTTAGGGATGGGATTATAGGTTTTTGGTGTCGAATTAGCGTTAGATTAATTATTAACTTTATGACAAACGCTGAGGGTTTTAATTGTTATACAAATGGCTCATATAAATGGGTCTGACTCCAATTTTTCTTGAAAAAAAAAATGTCGAAAAATTTAAATAAACAGAATTTTACAAATACGTTCAAAGTAAATTAAAAACCTTTTACAAATAGAAGGACAGGAAAAAGGAAAAATGTAAGGGAAGAACTGTCAAATAAGAGAAAAAGGATACACCAAAAGAAATGTGCGGTCATCGCTGCAGTAGGGCCGATGCCCGCTATGGCCACGGGGATTTTTTTCAAAAGCAAATCTGCTAGGACGCAAAATCCAACTGTGATTCGCCACGGTTCGCATAAGTGTGGTTTTAGTCAAGTCTGACACACTTTAGTCCTCAATCCTAGAGCAAGAGAAATTATTGGAAGTATCCCCACCTCAAAAAAAAATGTTCTTAGAAGTATCTCTCTTCTACGGATTTGTAATTACCGAAGGTCTAATCAGAGTTGGGCCTATAAATTGCACCCGCATGTCCAATTGGGAGGAGCCTGTTGCAATGAAATGGGCACAAATCCAGACTTTTTAATGTTACTTAGAAAATGAAATCCTAAAAACCTGAGAATCGAACAACTAGACTAAAATGGCAGTCACATACAACTAGCTATCTCCCGCGTATTCAGCCACGTCCTTGACTTTACAATGTTACAATTGGTACCGGTTATGTTTTATCATGCTCGAAAGATTCTAGAGTGGCAATTGCGTACCGAAAAATTCAGCGTTGGAAGGCGTCCTACAAGGTTGACCAATGACATGGTTATGGTGGATAAAGTAAGAAATGAGTATATTAGAGGAAGTTTGAAAGTGGCGCCAGTGACTGAAAAGTTGAAAGGAAATCGTCTTGGTATGGCCATGTAAAGAGGAGAGATGAAACGCATGTTACGAAAAGAGTTTTGAGTTTACACGTAGATGGATGGAAAGGAAGAGGGAGGCCGAAGAAGAGATGGATGGATTGTGTGAGAAGTGATATGAAAGAAAAGGGAGTTAGTGATAGTGTGACGGGTGACAGGACAGAGTGGAAGAAAAAAAACATGTTGCGCCGACCCCAAGTAATATGGGATAAGGGTAGGATGATGATGATGTACTCAACTATTCGCTAGTATTGTTAAGTACTAGTTTATAGAAATTAATATATATATATATATTACACCGGAGACTACCCCCTGTATTAATTTTAGTTCTTACGATCCATCCTAAGGTTGTCTGGTAGATATCGCTGTCAGCTATAAGACCGCCATTGTACCAATAGATTTAAGTTTTGTGTAAGTTCTGGTTCTTTACTTTTTGGTGTACAGTAAAGTTTAATCTATCTATTTATTTACAGGATACTTGGACATGTGTCTAAAAATATGTATTTTCCTGCATTTACTTTTGTTAACAACACAATATGAAATATTATTCTGAAAACAACAACTTAATTGTTTGTTAAATGAAGTAGCAACCAGCATTCCAAATATTGGAATGTGGATAGTAGGGGTGAGATGGGAATATTGCTATCTCTTTTGTACACAAGTTAATAGCAATGACGTCATGTTTCAGTATGTGGGTCCTTATTCTGTTACTTGACTGTTTCCCTTTCTACCAGTTTTAAAAATCCAGTCAGTTTTGAAGTTAACTTTGATTGAATTTGAAAAATTCCTTCTATTTACGATTTTGTATAAGTGATTTCATGATACCATCAATAAAAAAAAAATAGACTAGTGCACCACAGTTGACCAGTGCTTCAGGAAGGGACTGTCCATTCCTGAAGCACTGAGGAAAAATATATGAACTGAGTGGGGTTGATATGTTGATGTTGTTGATTTTATTTTGTACTAACGTAGTTTTATAAGTTTTTTTTTTTGGTTTACTAACACTTTATGGATTTTTAATAGTCAACTATCTGGCACCCACAGACAAGTGCGACTTACAAATGTAGAGCAGTTTTGTAACAACTTTTACGGAAAAATCATTGTCGCATAGTTGTCTAACTGTCGCGCAACACCTGTCTATAAGACCAAACTTAGTACTCCTTAGTGATAAAGCATTCCTTCTCTGTATGAGGCCTTTGACCCTCAATAAGAAATTTACAAGCGGGTATTACAAATTGGGAACAGAGAGTACCAAATGTGATTTATGTTCCGTTGTAATTACAATGTCTTGTTATGACTTATGTGTCTTAAATAAATCATGTAAGTAATTTTGACAATCAATAAAGTAATGGTTGATGCGGTTTGTTTCATCATGGCTTGTGATGTTGATATTAGGGACAGCTTCGGAATATTTTAGTCTTTATGTCTATTCGATAAAACGTCATCATCATCAAACATTTAGCTAAAAGACGTCCACTGTTGGTCACAGGCCTTTTCCAATTGTTGCTGAGATGAAAGGTCCTTTGTGACTCGCATTCAGCTTTTGATTCCCGCAACCCTTACCATTTCTTACTTTATCCATTCGCGTCACACCACACATCCATCTCAACATTCTCATCTCCGCTACATGCAGTCTTTTTTCATCCATCTTCTTAACAGCCCAACATTCTGATCCATACAGAATGACAGGTCTTATCACGGACTTGTAAATTTTACCCTTCAACTTCAGGGGCATCCGTGGGTCACAAGTTGTTCCCGTGACCTGTCGCCATTTCATCCATCCTGCGTCTCATATGTAATTAAAAAATATCTACGAATCACTTTAAAAACAACATTGTGAACTAGGCGAGTTATAAGATCTTCAAAGACCAACGAGAGAAATCCAAATTATGCAGTTAGTTCAATTAACTTCTTTTAACTTACAACAAAGAATATTAACAAAACCCATCGAAATTGATATATTAATTTGAGATATGAACCCTTAATGTCATGCTGATATAAGTCCACTTAGAATGAAGATAAAGACAAAATCAAATTATGTGCTTCATTACGAAGCATTAGTTGAACACCTTTGTGATTTTGAGCCGTGACATTAAATTTATAACAGCTTTTTAGTAAAAACATTCCGTAAAACGTTAAATGGTTGCTGTTTAAATTTTAGAAACATAACTTATACTGAGCAGTGGTGGCTGAGTGGTATCGGCCACGACTACGAGTTGTAGGTCGCGGGTTCAAACCCAGCCAGGCGCATCACCACTGCTCTCAAAACGGTGAAGGAAAAGATCATGAGCTACTCGTATCAGCATGTCCTAGAATTCTACCAATCCGCACTGGGCCATTCCCTCTCCTAGAGAGCAGGCTTGTGTCCCAGCAGTGGGAACATTAAAAAGGCTGATGATGATGATAATGAACTTATACTGGAACGCACAGGACCGGGTGCTGTGGTGACAATTGGGGGAAGCCCATGTCCTGCTGTGGAAATCTTTAGTCTAAAATGAAGATGGCGTTGATGTTCTACAGTCAAGTCACTCATAGAGCAATAAAAGGGCGAGCCTTAGAGTTGATAAATATAACCTGGATGTCCGATGATCAGATTGTATTGATTACTTTTAGGCAAGTGTGTGTAATCGTCGACCACACCACTACGTGCCAATAAACAATTATATTAAAAACCTAATTGCGATGATGTGAAATGCACGGGACCAGTCGTTGTGGACACGCTAAAAGACGACCTATGCCCATCGATTTATGTGTACTACGGACTAGATGAGTCGTGCCGTACAATGACTACTCCACTTAGGTGATCAGCATGCCATACACTTTTACGTTGATGACATTAGTGCAGTTTTGATGTATCAGCGCTGTAAGTTTTAAAAGTTTTGATTGACGACAAAATGATAATGAAGCGCTGCAGCGAACTTTTATATTAACATTTCAGTATTATGACAAAGTTTTTATGAACGTGCTTGTCTATCGCTAGGATATAATTCGATGCCTATGTTTAACAGTGGACGTTTTTTTAGCTGAAGTGATGACGAAAACTAGCTTGATTTGTTAATTAAAATGCCGACAATTGCTACGCATATCATGATTTGATGATTTATTTGAAACTAAACAATTATGTTATCATCAACACGGAAATCCAGAATAGACAAATAATATCGAAATAAATTATACTAAGTACTATAAAATTAATCGGTCAGTAGATTGTATTTCTTTGATTGGAAACTGGAATCTATATACATATATAAAACGGAGAAACTGACTGACTGACATATCAACGCACAGCCGAAACTACTGGGACAAGACGCGTGAAATTTTGCACAAGGTTTCGTTTTAAGTCGCAGGTGAGCACTAAGAAAGGATTTTCTAAAATCACCCCCTAAGGGGATGAAATGGTGGTCGAAAGTTTGTATAGAGAAACCTACTTACACGAGGGTGAAGCCAAGCCGCTGGCAGAATACTAGTTTATCAAAAATATTTAATTGTTGGGAGCTTATTTTGTGATATAAAAATTAAAAGTTTTGTCAAGGTCAAAACATTTTTGGTCAAAAAGTCTCTTCATCCCACGCGTTGCATCTGAATGCCTAAAAAGCTGAGTTAAATGCTTTGATATTTCCTCAAACATGTACAATTAACTCTGTACATAATCTTAACTACGAATATAAAAAGGTAAAATTATTTAGCTGTCTTTGTGTACAAGTTTGCAAAAAAAGTAGTGATTCGCTTCTCTCTTTTTTTTTTGTAATCATATTTATGAAGAAAATGAAGGTTTTTCAGGTTGAGAAATCCATATAAACAAAAGCAGAGACTTCTTCTTATCATGTCGATGGCAAAACCAGTTAAAGTCCTTGCCTGGCCCAGTATTTGGCACGGCAATGCTGTCCACTGTCGCTGTCATTAGGTCCCTACATGAACAGGTAACAGGGCAAAGGAGAGGCTGACTTACCGACATACCTACACGCCGAAACTACTGGAATTAGGCGCGTGAAATATTGCACAAGATTTTCTGTAAAAAAAAAATCTTAGTGCTCGCTTGCGTCATAACGCAAGCGAGCACTAAGATTTTTTTTTTCAAAATTAACCCCCTGAAGGGATAAAACGGGTGTCCTAAACTTGTTTGGAGAAGCCTAATTTCACGTGGGTGAAGTTGCTAGCAAAAACTATCATATAACTTCCCCGGAGAAGCAAGAGGAGCAAGATGAAGTGTTAGACCTTTACTGATAAAATCACCATTATTCCATCAATTTACTTTGCATTTCAGGGCTACACTGATTCTTCGAACTCTTTCGAACAACCCCGTAGCCCTGAAAATGTACCATTGCAGTTTTCAAATAAGCCACAGAGACAAACACGCGGGAAAAACTAGTACATAAAACATAATTGATCGAGCAATTACACGCTTTTTTTATCAAGACACCTAATAAAGGCTTAGGACGCTGGGTCGACAAGAAATGCCTACGCTAAAATAAATAATCTTGTTTTCATACAAAGATTTCAAATTCGAACCCCAGTGAGCGCTCCACTGAATTTTCTTAATAAAATATTTTCCCTTACGACAGTAGATCTTTTATGAAAACAGGATTACATACTTACCTTCATGGTTTACGTTTTAATATGACATGATCGAATTTTATTTTTGCTATTTTTTATATTTACCTGCTCAGCTTAGGTAGTAGTTTGCTGGATATGTCTGCCACATGCCGATCTTGCGGTGGACCAGTAAAACACAAACTTGGTGAAGTGTGTTTACTCTGCTACTGCTACTGCTCAGCGTAGGTAGCAAATGGCTGGATATGTCTGCCACATACCGATCTTGGTGGGCCAGTATAACACAAACTTGATGGAGTGTGTTACGTAAAGCCGAAAAACATAACCTCGAATAATACTTTCTCGAAAGTTTACTAATCCGAAACAGGTCACAACGAATGCACGCTACAACGAAACCATGCCTTCTCGAATAACTTGATCCCGAAAACACACATCGAAATAACATGTCCCCGTATGTTTACTAATCCAATCAAGCCAAGGAATAAGATTGTCTCAACAATCTTAAACAACCCCTAAATCATTTTAAAGAGGTAATTTTGCAAAACCAAGTGCTGAAAATCTTTCTCATTTCGATGCCTCCCACGTAAGTTGTTGTAACCCCAAAAATGCAATTTTACAGGAGAGCGTTTTAAAGATACTTTTTGCGATACAAGCCACATTTTTCAAGGAATCTTTTTGAAATTTGGTATGAGTGTATAGTTTTTAATATGTTATCGTTTACTACATGTCATTACTTTATAATTTTAACGGTTTCTTGAATTTTGTTGTTACAACTGTTTACCGCGACAGGAGGTCCTCACAAAATGTTGTAACTATCACTTACATTATTATACACGGGAGTTCAAGAGCCGATTTGGATCATATCTGATACTTACATCAATTTACGTCGATTACAAATAAAAAAAAAGGTGTGGTATGTGCATCATTACTTGATATAATAAAATAAATACAATGTTTTTTCAGCCTAATTTCGTTTAAGACAATACCTTTTCGTTGATACGTTACCGAAATACAAAAAAAAGCAGAATATTTTCAATCAAGTTTAACAAAATTTTACATTTTAGGGTTTAGAGTTTAGAATAAGGACCGATATTTTAAAGATTAGAAAAACATTAAAGATTAAGATAAAAATCATTTAAAAAAATCTGAAAATAAAAATTGAAGCTTTTTCAAAATTTAAATTATACTTTCAATTCATTACATCGTCCTTTAATCAAATTTTTACTATAGCTTAAATAATCAAAACTCAAAAAAGTATCGTAACCAAAATGATTAAGAAAATTCTTGTAAATTCTAGTAAAAAAAAGTGAGATTTAAAAATAGGTAAATCATCATGTTCCTATCTTAGTCCAATGTGATTTGGAGTCGGTGGAACAAGCTTATTCTTCCATTTTGTCGTATCACCCGTCTCACTATCACTTTGTAAACTTTTCCTCTCTCCATTTTTTCAAGTGACTATACTTATAGCTCATTCTGTAATATGCTTTATTCTTCTTCTTTTCATAAGCATATCCAAGACAAACGATAGGTAAAACGTAATGTTTTCTAACTTACACTGAATCTAGAAAAGCCTGCAAATATTAAGTTTTGCTCGTAATTTATACAATAGAGGGATTGTTTCCCGACCCCAAAAAGCTGGTTTCATGCACCTAACTGATGTATTCATATCATCAGCATTTTGGCATCTTAAGGTATTGTTGTTGAAAGAAGTGGTCATTACCTTACAGTCTGATAAAACATTAAATTAATATTGAATCTTCAGAACAAACTGGTACCTCTTTTATTTTTACGATATTATTATCTTTCAGATCTTTTTCTGTTTTCTCTGTGTACCTTTTAGGCAAAAGCTATACGTTATTACTATATACACTAAAAGTTTAAACCTCTGTCTTAATATAACATTAGTGAATTTAGTCAAACATAGTGTGACTCAACTTGCAAGCAGTTGAAAAGACTTGAAATGGTCACAAACGATGGTTTTGACAGACCCAGACTTTTTCACTGGCTGTTAAAAATCTTTTTGATCGGGGATTAATACTGCTGTTGGTATATCAAATTTAACTAACACCTTATTAAGAACTTAATCACTTATAGAAATGGAAAAACTGTTGTTTACACACGTCTGAAGTTTGAAGTTTCAGTAACGGCAACAGGCAATTTATTCTTATTTAGTCTCACTATAGTATCAGCATAAATTCTAAGCTTGGCTCTCCTATAACTAAATTAGCCATAGTTATACAGTTTTTCTCTGTCACCTTTTTAGTTTAATTTATTGAAATAGTGCTTACAGTAGACTCGATAGACCAGTTTTCCTACTGGCTGTTTTTTATATTTTACTAGAAAGGTTTTCTTTGACGTTGTTAGTCTTTTTGAAAAATCTCTAGTCTGTAAATGTGTATTTTTTTCATTACCTTTTTCAAACGATACTTTCTTCAATCAAATAACTGACTGACTTAGCTTAAAGAGTTCAACAGTGCAGAAACATGCAGGTGGTGACTAAGGTAAAAGTAACGAACAACGTTTTCTGATTTGGGAAACTAGCAATAAACACGAACAAGAAGGAAAGTCCTAGTGAGTTTTAATCAGTAAAAGTTGCTTTTACTGACTAAAACTCACATGTAATCTTTCGGTGCCTTTTGTGTTCCAGGCCCTCATTTCCTCGACACAACCTGGATGTCTTCCTTGAGAATTGGTACGATAAAGCGAGTAACTAAGATAACTGGAAAGAATGGAGGGAGGCTTTTGCCCAGTAGATCACAGGCTAGTTAGAATAATAATAATATTATTAAACAAAAATGGCTATAACAGTCGTAATCTAAATGGTTATTATACTACACAGCTATGAAATACGAGTAAGTGAGCAGTTTCAAGGTCCAAAGTTATGAATATGCTATCACCTTTTAGTTTAGTCATTTAAAACTTCTCAGATTCATTGAAAATGGTTGCCTTGAGTGACTCTGACTTCAGTGATATTCGTAAAACACTCCCTGAAAAATACATACAACGTACTTATTTCAAACGAAAAGCCACGTAAATCATTGTATGTGATGTTACAACTTACTTTTACATATCTAGCATCGAAGTAAAATGTTTTACGTATCACTTAACATAAAATAATTTAAAAATTAGCGACGTAAATTGTTGTATGGGATCAATACCATATTTTAAATGGTTATCATGTTAGTTAAAGATAAGATTAAACGGAATAGTAATTACTAGAATATTAAATTAACGACGTAAAAATTGCGTGAGAGGTGCAACTGGCAGCGAATTCCAGCGTAATCTGTGATATGTGTTACATACAACGGACGCACGTGCGCTTTTCTCCGTTGTAAACCATTGCAAGTAATAAATACTACAGTCTACGCCGGAATCGTTCGAAATATACAACATTATACGTTTCAAAAGTACCTTAAATAATAGGTTTTTTGGACTTTTTGTTTTTTTGTAGGATAGATTACATAAAATTAGACACTTTTACATAAAAAAACCAAAATCGCCATTTTGTGGGTTACAACAACTTACGTGGGAGGCATCGATTTATTTGAGTACTATTTACACTAAGTTTCAAGTATATAGGCAAGAGGAATAAAATTGCACATGAAAACTAATTTTTTCTCTTTTCACCGTCTGAAAAAGTTAACTTTCAAATACTTCTTAAGCAAATCCCTTCTTATCATTGTGCAAAATTTTATATTCCTAGTCGCAAGAGTTTCGGCTGTGCGTTGATCTCAGTCCGTCACTCACTTAATTTATCTCCGCCCCAGCTTCGCACGGGTGCAATGGTGATATTAAAAACATGCATGCATGTATTATACACATAAACCTTCCTCTTGAATTTAATTTTAATTTAATTTAATTCTTGAATCACTCTATCTATTTAAAAAACTGCATCAAAATCTGTTGCGTACTTTTAAAGATCTAAACATACATAGGGACAGAGGTAAGCAACTTTGTTTTATACTATGTCATGATGATTCCAGATTTTAACACAACATGTTTGCGAAGAAACCATTTGGTTTTATAATTGCGGCCGCGACACGGTATCCTGATCTGAGTAATGTTTATTACATGCTTTTAATCCTTTATTGCCAAAAAGCTCATTTAAAAGCTCTGAGACTAAACACAAGACCTGAATTATCTGAACAAATATTTGATGAGTTCTGCATTTTTATTGTTTTGCTTCCAAGAGAGTTTATTTAGTTTACAAGTTAGCATCTTCATTCAACAACTAAAGTTTACTGTTTTTTGGTGTAAACATTGCATTTTTGTACTAAAAAACCCCGTGCCTGTACTCATTTTAGCAATTATTTTTTTTCCGTTACTAAAAGAAGTCTAGATATTTTTACTTGTGTCTTAATTTTCCTATCTGCTGTAAATTACTAAAATATTCATCAAGACTGGACTTGTATGCGAGACACACAAGATCGTCCATTGAGGTGATATTTGGGAGGCCTATGTCAGTAATGGACGTCTTTCGGATGAAACTAAAAAAAACAATGAAATGACGATGAAGATGAGGATGATTGCAGCAGTTTAGGTGTAAATTTTACCAACAGACTGACAGGTGTTCGTTTACAAACATTAGTATTCTACGGATATTTGTTTTACCGTTACAAAAGGTATTTATGAATCATATTTTTGTGTATCTCGGGACCCTTGTAAGGTGTGGCAAGTTTTTGAAATACCCAAAACGCAGCCTACGTAGTGAGCGGTTAGATCATTTACGCGATATTATATATATATTGAAATTTACCCATTCGTTCCACCCTTTTTTACTTTAGCTAATACTAGCTTTTGCCCGCAGCTTCGCCCGCGTACATAAAATATAGCCTATGTCACTCAGGAGTAAAGCAGCTTTCTATTGTTGCTTAAATTTTTCCAATCGGACCAGTAGTTCCAGAGATTACCCCCTACAAACAAAAAAACAAAAAAACAAACTTTACCTCTTTATTATATTAGTGTAGATGTAGATTTCGGAGCATTAACTAATGATTACAACACTATTTATTTGCCAAATTTGACGAAGGTTGAAAGAGGATTTTTTTTGAGGTCCTTCATGTGTTGTAGGTATACTAGGTACCACTGAAATATACTGGTATGAAATAAGAAATTTTTAATGATACAGTGTTCTCCTCCGCATATGGACATGTAAAGCGAAGCACGGAGCGAGACCTACCGGTTTCGATCGGGACTCTCTTAAATAATAGCAGTTTGACATCGACATACGAGT
This sequence comes from Mythimna loreyi, assembly GCA_029852875.1. Classification (NCBI taxonomy): domain Eukaryota; kingdom Metazoa; phylum Arthropoda; class Insecta; order Lepidoptera; family Noctuidae; genus Mythimna; species Mythimna loreyi. The sequence goes on from CM056789.1 coordinate 12,672,720, forward strand.
ATGTACTACACACTAGATGAGGCATGCCATACCGTGATTTTACTCCACTTAATTGATCAGTACGCTATATACACTTTTACATTGATGACATTTGACGTAACAGCGCTGTAAGTTTTAAAAGTTTTGATAGACGACAATGCCAATGAAGCGCTGTAGCGGACTTTTGTATTAACATTTCAGTATCTTGTCTAATAATTTATGTATACATTTTTAAGTTTATTTTAGACATACCGCACGTAAAGCCGTTGGGCGCAGTAGTAATTATTTGTCGATCTTGTACCCCTTAAAATAAAAGGGTAAAATTTTATATGCCAGTTTTTGCAGTTTTCAAAGTAGGAGGTTAAAAATCGGTATAACATAGACTCTTTGTTACCAACGAAAAATAACAGCATCATTTTTTTTTGGAAATCTTTCTTTAACCCCTACAATAGGACATAGAAATTTGTGTGAGACTATGAGATAATATTCTGTTCCGAGTTCTCTTCTGTACTCTAAATCAGGAAAGAGGAACCGTGTTACCCCGAATGTAACGTGAGCGAAGCTAGGGACAAATGTAGTACAGTTTCTTGCAACCAATCTACTACCACGTGAGGTATCCTTCGAATAGTTATATATATCTTTTTGTTGGTAACGTGATTGGTTGCGCCGCTAGTAGATAGTTCTAATGAAATATAGACCTTAAGACTCGGCGAAAATGGACCATCGACTTTGTATAGACGCGCCGCACACGTGTATCGGTGGCAGCCACTCGCTACTGCTGTAAAATATATTAAAAAGTGTGTTAAGTCGCCGTCGTTAGCCACCGGTGGTTGTGGTCGGTGGCCCATTTGAGCCGAGCCTAAAGAAACTCGTGAAATATCTATAAGTTAAATTGATGCCAACTGGGTTCATAAAACTAGTCGTTTTTATTTAATGCACCAGAATTTTCCTCAAACACCCTGCCACACACATTTCTTTAATTTATAGATTTGGTTTTTTGGGAATTCCGTATATTCTTGTGGGTTTGCATTCTGTTAGTATACGTCAACTAAATAAATTGGAATGTGTAATCAAGATTAACGTTGCGAAACTCTGGTTTTTGTAAAATTATTCTGTCTTCTGAAGAATAAAGGCGTGGCATAATACTGTACTAAAATGCCTGTTGTTTTCCTTAACTCAAATCGCATTTAATTCAGAAAATGTGCTGAAAAATACAGCAGTCACGAATAATAAGATATATGTGTACGATACTTGGTTCTAAATAACCTATTTAGGGTAGATGAATTGAGAAGTACGGTGGTGGCCCAAAGGCTACCACCATACAGTCCCGACTTATGAGTTGTATATCGCGGGTTCAAAACCCAGCGAGGCGCATTATTTTCTGTCATATAGGTATATCATTACCATTGTTCGGTGAAAAAAATCATCGTAAGGGAAACCTATGCCCTAGGCAAATTATTATAATTTATTTTTTGAATAACAAAAGTTTAGGTATATAGAAAATGTATACTTTTTTGCTCGTTACTGTACTAAATATCATATTGACCATAGCATCAGCCTTATAATGTTCCCACCGTTGGAACTCAGACCTCTTTTCTAGGAGAGGAAATAATCCACCTCGCGGGCCCAGTACAGGTTAGTGTATGTCACATGTCATCAAATTTTTAGTTCTAGGACATACAGATGGCTCACGACGTTCTTAGTCACCGTTTTGAGAGCAATGGTGATGAAATAAATAGATTACACAAAGTAATGAGCCTAGCTGGGTTTAAACTGACCTATAACCTTCGACCTATAACTAGTAAGTTGAGGTTTTTACCACTTGGCCACCACTGCTCTTATATTAACCATAGCAATCGGGATTTCAAAAATCATAACTAGATTTTAAACTCAAATATTGTATCTAAGTAACATTTCTCTCATTTTCAGACTCGGCCTAACAAAAAGCTCTAAGAAAACTTCAGTAAAATATCAATTCTAAAGAATTTTCCTCATTCTTGTCTCATAAAAATCAACATTGACTCATTATTATGTCAGATTTGCATATAGAATCCCTATATCACAGGGATTTAAAGGATACAAAATGTACCTTTTGGGTTTTTCGAAAGATTCTGACATTTTCAAATTTCTTATACTTCAAGTCATATAAACATACGATTATGTGTCACATTATATATGGGATGAGATCCTTTATATTCATTAAACGTATATTTTGCTCTGAATCAAGTCAAAATGCATAAATACGTTGTAGATAAAGTACAGCCACGAACAAAAGTCGGTAGCTTTTAAGGATCCATTTATTTACCTAAATAAATCGTTTTTGCATGTGCACGTTTTAAATTTTAAAGACGAAACAATTAGGTTGAACTTACACAGTTCCTTTTAAAACGTACCAAATTTGACTTGTTAAAACTAAATACTTGTTTTGGTCCGAAAGAAAAACCTTTTTGAATGCGAAGTTTTGAGATTGATTCCCAAATTGGTCAAAATACATTTTATTTTACAGTTTGAAAGTTTCTTTATTAATGACTATAAGATACGTCCTTTCCTTAAATCGAAAAAGTACTTGTACACGTATTTTCTTTATTAGTTTAAACTAAATGAGGCTTTAAAACTTTATTGCAAAAAAATGCAAACAAAAAATTAACCTAGTATTTCTCCATGACTTTACTTTTGAGTATTCCCTTAAGGAAATATATTTAAGACCATTTATCTACAACTTCAGGTAAATGGTTTAGGTATATCATTCTTAAACCAGCATGATTTTTTTGTGATTTATACTGTTGCTTGATTACACGCTCTAGTTTATTAAGAGCCTATTTCGCTGTAGCCTTGAAAATATATTTCTAATTTCTATATAATAATAATTCCTATATTTTAATTTTTTCTCTAGAAAGTATCCTACCCTCGAAGATTAGCTAGGAGAAAACTCATTATTACGAGTACGATAAGCTCGGTTTCGTACTTGAATTTTTATATCACTGTGTACCTACTATGTTAACTTTTATTCTATGTAAAATAAAGAATTATAAATGCAAAATTACTTTTTTTAAATTTCATAGCTAATCTATAAGTAATAAAAACTAATAACTAAGTAGGTAACAATAACAACATCTACAAAATCAGTACAACCTTGAGTCCTACACAAAACCCAAGCAAAAGTTATTGACATAACTAAACAATAATGAATCATACAAGTGCAAGCCTTAAGAACCAATTAGGACTATTCACATCGCCCTGTTTCGGCTAACAACTAAGTAAATAGGCAAATAAACGTAACTCACGCCCACAACTTGTTATGAATGAAGCACTTGCCAACCCATTCAATTCTTTAGTTCATTAATAGATTTGAAATACTATTGCGTTTTCTTACAAAAGTTTCTAGCCTTTTAAACGTGTTTTCAAAATCTTTAATGTAATGTACCTAATCTTTCAAATTGTTACATCCTTGAACTTGCCAACGAATTATGTTTTGACTAGACAACTTAAAAACTTTACAAAAAAATACAATCGAACGAAAACGAAAATTAATCGAGAATTTCCTTATTCTTGATCTTGGAATGTGAAGAATATCTCAATAAATCTCATTTTAACCTAAAATCACATTTTATTAATCATATGTGTGATCTAAGAGCGAGGTCATTGTGCGCAAACGCAGAGATGTACGAATACATGAGGACGCAGGATATTTCGCCATATAAAATGTTGGGCGACCCCTTGTGACCACAGTATCGAACGGGGTTCGGAAGGACACAGACATGAAGCTGGTGAGTCCTTGGATTTTTAAGTTTCGTGCCAGTGCGTGTGAAAATAAATAAAATATTTTATAAAATTTAAATCAGTGAAAAAAAATTCAAAAATATTTTTTCGAGATTGGTTTTTATTCTCGCCTGTACGTTAAAGTTGTATTTGTGTTAAATATTTATAAAATAAGTTATTTATATTTTTTTAAATCAGTGCATCAATTGTTTATTATAATTTTCAACCAAACATAACCAATTTAAGTTTTAAAATAATAAAAAATAACTTTTAAAATTAAATTCTAATTTAAATTTCTTTTATAAATTATAAATGATTTAAAATGTAAGTCATAATTAAATGATTTTTCAATGCGGATGATAGCTTTTGAATGAGAGTAGCCCCTCGTTAATCACTGATTCAAAGTAAATGTTTTCTGAAAACAAATCTTGTTACGAGTAATCTTCATTTAGCACAATTTAGAATGTTTGTCATTACGACTCAAATTAATTAAAAACAAAATATTGTTGAAATTAATCACACATAACGGTAAATCACTAATTTGAAACAAAATAATGATAAATCTCATTTCTTAATTACCCTGTCAGTATTTAAAACGCCTATGTAAATTCATAACATGAAAATAAATTCGTTAATTAAAACTCACAACAACGATAACATTATAATTACCGCTTTTATCACATTGAAATCTAACTACACTTCAAAACCTGCCGAAATATAAACCCCGACTTTACAACGTTTTAATGCAAAGCTAATTTACATTTTTCTAAACAATTAAATAATGAAAATTATAAAAAGCGAAGCACATTCATATAGAATTAACACTAGAACAATCACGCCTGACTCAAATACCTCCAGGTTACAACCATCAGTAAACTACGACAGAGACAATTTCTAAAATTTCTATCAACCATCACTAACCAAATATATTTCTTCCGCAGTTACTACTTTTCGCCGCCATCTTGGCCTTCTCATTGGCCGAAGAGGAGAAGAAACCAGAAGCTCTAGATGACTCTCAAGCGGAAGCTTCGGCAACCATTGAGCTTATGAAAGAAGGAGTGGATCTAAATGCTGCAGCGAGTACATACACCTCATACGTACCGCCAAGTCAGAGACCTCCACACTGGACCCAGCCTGGCTATGTTCCACAGAACACTTGGCAGCCTCCTAAGCCTATCCAGTCAGTCCAGACAGGAGTGCCTGCTAATGTACAAGCCGATTACTATCCTTCAAACTGGGGCACTCCTGTGACCCACCCTCCTACCACCACCACTCCGGTGCCGGTGATCTTGAATGAGCAGTTCTATGGTGACAATGGATACTACAAATACGAGTAAGTTGATTATTTATAATTATTTATAATATCATATCTTTTCTAATGTTGTGTGGTGCATCAATTGATGTTAATACTCGTATTTCAAATCTTTTGTTTAGTCCCATTTTGCCCCAAAACTAAAACCCTTGTTAACCACACTTACTAATAATGCAAGCATGGAGATCAAATCCAGTAAAGTGGGGAAAAGTAGTTCTTTGCAAAATATCTAGGAAAAAGAAAAACAGATCAATAACTCTCAAAAAAGAAACTAAAATGTACCAAGTAGCTGCTTAGATAGACACTAATGTGATCTGAATAACTGCTTATTGGAAGTCTAAATTTAAACTTAAATAATTTATTTTGTAAGACATCTATGTATGTAGGTACATTTTCCTAAACAAAGCCTAAGATACTCAAGAAGTTTCACACTTTAATTCACGCATTTACGTAACTAAGTGTACAATTTGTTAATGCGACGGTTGTAATCTTGATAAAACACGAGTAAAGCTGCAACAGTATTAAAGCTTTACAAAATTCCGTCTTGAGCCTACATTCACTTAACTACTAATTTCTTAGTCAAGTACTCTACACATTGAACAGGCTTGAGTAAATAATAGAATCAGTCTAAGTCATTCTTTCTTTCAACACAGAACATAATAACATTTTTTTCAATTACCTCTTAAACTCTCACGTCCATAAACACTCAGTACTGTATCCGTTATTTATTGTACAAACATACTCAAAAAGCACAAGTCAAGTACATTGTCCTTGACAATCAGAACTCGACTTAAAATGCAAATATTATGTAAAAAATATCTGTATTGATGGTAGTCCCTAACGGTCACACAACGGCTTATACAGGTTTTATTAAAAATCCCAAGTCATCTTACCCATAACTGTTCGATCTTGAGACTTCGAAAAAGGTCCTAATTGTGTATAAAGTTTGGGACCCCATAATAACTGTTTTGACTACTCGCCGTCATCGGCAGGAAAAAATATCCAAATATTTTTACACCTTAACCGTTTTCCCATTGAGCCAAATTTATTGATCCATAATTTTTATGATATCACTGTCGTATTGGAATTTAATTTAAATCGTGTATAACAGAATATCTTTCTAATACGAGAAATGTTGAATTAATGAGGAATATATTAACGGTGCGACCTATTGATCTACTAATGTCGATATGGTAGCTCTATTGTTGTGTAGACTGCAGATAAACTCCTTATATGGCAATTTAGGTACTTAGTTCAAACGGATGATATAAGTAGGGTTGATAAAAAACCGCTAAGCACATCCCGCGGTGATGCCAATCTTTATAGTGTGGCAGGCCTTGAAAAAAACTAGCACACGGAACATAAAGGCACATATCACACATGAACTTCGTACATATAGTACTTTTAAGGTACCTCCTGTATTCTTTGTCGGAAATCACAAAAGTTCTGAACATCATAATCGCATTATCTGAGAATTCGTGGTTTTTATGAAGACATTTCTCCCGATCGAATAAATGAATATTTTTGTGATTGTTTTCGACAAACTCAAATAAGAAATGACACAGAATGAAAAATAGAAAAATATTGTATTCGGTTTCCAAAATGCACAGCTAAAAAAAAAAAGTAGGAAACATAAAATCTATTAAATCCGCCAAAGCTGAAGCGAACTCACCGTTCAACATTCGTGTTAAAGTCTGTATCATTTTGACATATCCCATATCATTGATACCCAAATAATCCTATACCTTTCACAGATACAAAATTGCTGACGGCACATGGGTGGGAGAAGAAGGTTACTACACGGACCCCAAACAGACTGAAGAGAGCCTAGTGAAGAGGGGCTGGTACTCCTACGTCGGTGCTGACAAGAAGACTTACACCGTCTCATATTATGCTGACAAGACTGGCTACCATGCGTACGGTGACCATCTGCCCACTCCTCCCCCTGCCACTCAGCCGTAAGTATTTGGCTAGATTGCATTTATTTTTCTATAAAAAAAAACTTTAATCAAAATCTTTCTACTTGTAAATAATATTGATACAATTTTGAGCATATAAAGAAGACTACAGATGGCCCAATAGCAACCCATCAATACAAAAATTTAACAGTCACATTATTAATTTCTGCTTTACCAAAGATAAATAATAAGTAAAATGGTAAATAAGAAGAAATTAATAACAACTACCATCAGAAAAATAACGATATTAAACGCCAATATTTTTCTACGAATTGAAATCTTAGTATTACTATGAGGGCCGTGACCTCGTGGTTTTATTGTTCCCCTACTTTCCTGAACTGGGAGGCGTGTTGTTGAGTGAATTATAGCCTCAAGTTGTTTGTCATAGCCGTAACAAATGGCGACAAATAACAACAACATAAAACTAACATAAGGTTTGGAAAATTCCTCGCAAAAATGTAAGTGTTTTCTGATGTTTAGATGACCGTTATATTTTTTTTTCTATTAAAATAAGCAGGTGTGACTCATTCAATTGTATTAATTTTACGACCTTACCTGTTTGCTACTGGAACCAGTTAAATTTCTAAAATGTATTCAGTAATCTAGTCCAAAGAAATAAATTTAAAATAAAAATCTGTGCTACGGAGCTAATTTTCGCGTACCGTTACACACTTTGTGGTATTTAATATTTACAAACATATTAGGAACTGGATCTTTGAACCCATAACAGCTTCAAAAATCTCCTATTAAGATGCATAAATATGATATTTAAAAACAAATGATATCTTTTTTAGTTAAGCAAAAGGCAAGCTATAATATTCATGCTTCAATATATAGAACATAACAAGGAATCGGAAAAACGAAACAACAATGAACATACATTAAACATAAAGTCTTGTAACATTAGGCACCGCCAAACAATCCTGATGATATGACATATCTCAATTACAAAGCCATGTCCAACACGATATAAAAACGGCAGATATTTCAAACAACGAAATAAAAACGGCGAATATACAGTTAGAAGACCATGTAACGAATGACATACCTCCAAATGGAGTAAGTTAAGAGCTTTAGCTGTCCGCCCGCTTGTCATGTCAAATCTAGTATTAGCATAAAACATAATAGATGGCGGGTCATAGATGTTAAAGAGCTGGTTTAAATATACCATTAATCAACTTGGAAGAATTAATACTCAATGCCATATTGGTTAAATGTTTAAGAGTAGAAGAGACAATAATACATCACATAAGTAAAACCATAAGGCCATCATTTGTAAGGTTTTCAATTTGTAAAACATTATCTAGGATACACTGAGACAATAATTTACACAAGTAATGTTAGCACTTATAGTAAATAAAAATAAATGCTTGTAAACTCAAAGCTCCAGGTGTCATAGGAAATAGATTATGCATAATGAGATAATGTGCCCATGAACCTAACACACAACTGAAACCAACCAACCTTTGCCAAATAGAACAGCTACCCCAGGTTTTAAACAAGAACTTGACGTGTTTGAAGCTAATAAACAATAGAAAGCAATAACTTACGATTAGAAACAACACAAAAATGGGAAATACATTATTATAACTAATGTAACGGTAAATAAAAATCACGCATGTGAATAACTATTGAGAGACAGATTTTTATGGAACTTTTATGTTATCTTAGCCATAAAAACGACATTTTCGCCGCTTTATATATAAGGCGCTGGTGGATGACATAATCGTTCAACCTCAAGATGCCCGATTTGGGATTTGTCTTAAGTTGTTTGAGAACCGCTTTAGAAAAAAATTAAGATAACTGTATATATTTTGTGATAAAGTGGGTTTAAATTTTACTTAAAATTTTTTAAAGAAAAATATTCCTTTAAAAATACACGTTTTTGTTACAGTGATCCAGTCAAGCCTCAAAAGCCTCAATACGATGAGTACCCCACCCAGACCCCTGCACCAGTTCAGTACCCAACTCAGACTGTTCCTCCGGTCTTCAAACCAACTTATACTCCCGAACCAATTTACTACCCAACTAAGGCACCCGTTGCACCACCTGTACCCGCGTATCCCCAGCTGCCTACCTACAAGCCACCTCAGCAGCCCTTCTACCCTCCTCAGCAGCCAAGCTTCCCTCCTCAGCAGCCAAGCTTCCCTCCTCAGCAGCCATCCTACCCTCCTCAACAACCGTACTATCCCCCTCAGCAGAACTACTACCCGCAGCAACCAAACAACCAAGTTTAAATATTTTTTGACTGAACTCATAAATAGGTAGCCCTAAAACCTGTGGTATATTCATAATGCAAACAACGACTATAGAGATAATTTATGTATTAAAAGTGACGATTGCTGTCTTCTGCACATTAAAACATGTCGTGTTAAATATTTTAGCATCATTAGTTGAAAGTACTGTGATAAAAGATCTAAAGAACAACTTTCTTGGGCTTATAGTCGTATTAAAGTAATGCCATCATGAGACCAAATCTGTTGCGCAGTAATCGTAAAAAATAATGTCACCAAAATGGTCGGCCGCTGCGCTGTACTCTTCTAAGGATATATCACTTTACTCTAAATAAATCGATGAATTCTAATGTACAGAGACGCTTAGCTCTATAGGTATACGAATAATTATTACCTCTGAACGATTTTAGTGATGTAAATCGATTCGATCGATAGGAGTCAGTGATCTTGGTCACGATTATGAATTGTGAATTTGATCACTGATCGAGGTATGACAGGTTTTGTGATAGTATTGTACGTTCAAAGCCAGTGATATATGTGATGTATTGGTAACCAATAAATAAGATTTGTATATAATTTGTTGTTTTTTTTCTGAATATGATCCTGATGTTTGTCTGACGCTTAGACTTGGTGGATGACACCAAATCTAAATGAAAGCATAATGCAAAGAATCGGTATCAAATAATTAATTACTTTTAAAAACTGCTTCCCCTCTACTGTACTGTTCATATCCTATGAATGAACTGACATTAAAACAATTATACTGCTCTAGCCTCAGCTATATGGATTCGAAGACAAAGCGAAATTAAAAATACACCAAACCCATGGTATTTAAGAACTTATTCAACAAAATTTTATCAAAATTGGTGACGTGTAACAAGTGTACAGAATTACGTTCAATATAACAACAGTACCTATAATATTCCATGTTTATTTTGATACTAGCTTTTGCCCGCGGCTTCGCCCGCGTGGTATTGGGGTTGGGGTTTGGGTTTCTGGGATAAAAAGTAGCCTATTTCCTATTCCGAAGTGTATCCTATGTCTGTGCCAAATTTCATCCAGATCCGTCCAGCCGTTTTGGCGTGATTGAGTAACAAACATCCAAACATCGTAACTTTCGCATTTATAATATTAGTAAGAAGAAACAAATAGGTACTTCCATTCACAAAATATCCCACCATGTAATAAAGGCAACATTATCTTAGACAGTTATGTAAGTCCCTAATTAGCAACTTTGTACAAACAAATAAAAACAAGAAGAAGACTGATTAAATTCCAAATAAAAGTAAATAAAAAAAAATTAAGAACTTCCGATACCCTGAAAAGATTCTTAAATAAAACAAACACACGACAATATTAACGAGACATAAAAAAAATAACCCCTTTTAAACATACAGAGCTGGTAATTTAACCGTGGTAGGTTTAAACCAAAATTCTTCAGAACCGGTTTTTGGGCCATTGACTCGACTTTGGCCATTACAGAACTTGCATCACTTTACGATATACGAATTTGGGATGACCACATAAAAACCTTCAATTTATCGTGCAATTTTCGAATGCTGCCTCTCTCTGTATCCGCCTCGGGGGTTTTTGATCCTTTTAATTAATTAAACTCCATGATTCATTCGGCCTTTTTTCTTTCTTCTTTTAGAAACACTTCGTATCCTGAATCAATCGTTTTTATTTTGCCGACGAAAGGGTAAAATACACAATGAATGATGTTCATCCATTGTTTTAAACTTCACTATTTGCGTATGAGATAATATTTGATTATAGTTTTACAATTGAAAACATATCATTCATAAACATAATCAAAGAAACATTTCAGTTGCAAAGAAAATCTCATTCTTCATTCACGTTTTTATACCGCAACACACGACTTCGGAGGTAATTGACTCGAGCAAGTACTGTTATAAAAACATTAAAGACACGGTTGTTCGAACACACACCCCAATACTGCTTATATAAATAAATTATCCTTCGTTAAGACTACAATCATACATCGTTCAATGATGCTTTTACTTTGAAACCTTAATTGCAAGCCGAGTTGATGCAGTATCGGATATCTGATAAAAACAACAACGAAGCAAAAAGCGTGAATCGAAGAAGAGAAACGTTGTCGAAACGATCTCTTTCACGAATGCCTGGACACATCTCGCGTGCATATAAATATATGCGGAATTCATTTTCATTACCAGTCTATTTTACAAAAGTGCAATAGTGTGACGTGAAAATTGTTATCGAAAACATTCACAGCTTCAAGAAGTATGAAGCTGGTAAGTGGAAAGTGTTTGTGTCGTTCAGTGCACATGGATTTTTTATTTGGATGATTACAAACCGTAAGTTGGTACTCAAATTAATATTTAATGTTATTTTTCAGATACCGCTAATAACTTTGACGCTATGTTTAGCAGTGGATAATAAAGCTCATGAACATTTTACTTTTCCACCACAATTTCCATCTGGAATGTTTACATCAGAGAAAAACCATTATTTGCCTCCTGAGGCTCACACTCCTCTCCCATATTTCCATATGAATAATATGAACAAATTACCATTTCCATACCTTCCACCGACGGCTACTAAAGCGCCATTCGGGTACCCTTCACCTTTTCCTATAATATCATCAACACAAAGCCCGCCAAAAATCGAAGATGATGATGATGAAGAAGATAACAAACCAACAACACCAGTTTCACAATTTTTACGTCAGAACATTTTTAATCAATTTAATCATACTAAAAGAATGGCGAATCAATTGGCAGAAAGAAGAGAACTAAGACCAGTTCCGAAGAGTTTTCAAAACGCTATAGATAGAATAGATACAAAAATGCAGTTTCAATTCAACACTAGCCCTGAACCTACACCACAAAATGCAGGTCTGCAAACAGTAACGCCTCGCAGTATAAGTATAATCGATATTCAACGCGAACACAATATGGATCAGATGAAAGCAGCAAGTTTTCCTGGTGCTCAATATGTACCTCAACCTGGTATTTACATATCTTCTACAACAGAAACCGCAATACCCATTCTGCGTTTATCAAACGAAATGGATTTAGATGGAAGCTTTAGTTACGAGTAAGTTGGACTAGTTTTAGTGTTTAGTAGTTTTATTGTTTTATTTTTTAAGGTACACAAAAATATTACATATTACACAGTGATTTGATCATTCATGTACAAAGGCCAACTTAACAATAAGTTTTCTCTCAGTAAAGCTTTGAGTATCCTTAATGTTACTTTCATCACACTTTATAAATAAATCTTCTACAGTACTAATCACATCCTATTTTAGGGCTTTGGGAGCAGATCAGACCCATTACGTGCAACATAGTCGCATGGAGAATCCTGGTACTGGCAAGGATGAACAAGTTGTAGAAGGATCTTACTCTTATGTTGGAGATAACGGCAAGACCTACACAGTCAACTATATCGCAGATGCGAATGGATTTAGAGCTAGCGGCGATCATTTACCCGTGGCTCCGCCAGTTCCAGAAATTATTCAGAGGTAACATATACATAACATTATTTTTCAATTTAACAAATATATTATTAGTCTAGGTTTTGCTTTTAAACTGTAACTTTTATTTCTAGAGCGATTCAGTACAACTTAGCCGAAGAATCCAAAAAACCACCGCATTTAAAAACGTGGTCTGCAGAACAGCAAGAAAATGAATTAAGCGAAACCGAAAAACGACATCAGTTTGCTATCGCACCGCCACGACTCAGTAATTTGTTTACAGGGAAAACTCCTGAATCATTCTCGTTTACTTTTTCACAGCCAACTAACAATCAAAATAATTTAGTAGCCGCAGCTAGTTCACAAAGTCCCGTTCAAGCTGCCATAGACTTCACAGATCAAATGCAAACAAAACAAAACAGTGGAACAATTTCCCCACAAATAACTTTTCTGGCTTCACAGGGCGCACACGTTCCGTCTGTGAATGCGCCTCAACAACAACCAGTAAATAGAATGTTCACAACTGAGAAATCCGCGTTGCCTCAGTTAGTAAATTATGAAGCAAACATGAAAGAGTCCGATCAAGAAAGTAATAAAGCATTATGGAGGTGGCAGTACGGCCTTAATGCGAATAGGAACGCTAATCAAAATATGGAGAAAAATTCAATTTCAAGATCATTTGGTGCAGATGATATAGTAATAAACTTTAGTGATATGAACTCAGAGCAGTATACCAAAATGATGAAAGAACAAATTACTCCATCTACTGAGAAAATAAATCTTGAAACGACGCAGCAAGATGGAACCCCTTATTTTAAAGACACTGATTATTATGCTGAGTACAAACCAAATCCAAATCTTTATAATAACGATAAATTAAAGCCCGACCTCCATGTTAATGTTCGTAGTAATAATAACCAAGAATCGACTGAAAAAAGTTTACCGGTAACACATGCAACTACCAGTACCCACTTTTATACTGATAGTAACCAATACGATGCCAACAAAAGTTATTTTCAAAGCAACAATGTTAACACTAGACAAATACAAAACGAAGGTAGCCAAACATCTCGACCAAAACTTATAACACAACAACAATTTGTTCCACAAAGTCAAACCGTAACCCAAAATTACAATTATGATTATGACAATTTTGAATCGAGAAGAACTAAAATGTTAAACTCGGACGTATCTAATTTTAACGATTACTTAAACGTGTTACCTTTAAGTTACGAAAAATATCTTCAGTATAATGCAAAACCTGAAAAAACCGATACTAAGAGCGAACCGAAAATAACTTACACAACAGAAACCCCTACCACAGAAGAACCCACCACTAAACTCACAGACTTTTCTACACTAAACACCGTTAGCAGTACTAAAATCAAATTCTCTGATTTTATTGTGCCCGAAAATAAAGAAGATTTCAAACCAATATTTAAATTTGAACCTGAGCCGGAACCAACGACTACAACAACAGAGACAAGCATCGAAAATGTATTTGAAGAAAATATTTTCTTAAAAAACATATTTAGAAACAATAAAAATGAACAGGAAGTCCATAACAACCTACGGGAAGACAATAACAAAATCCAAAATAAGCAAATTAGTACCAAAAGTGACAAGCATCCAAAATTCATCCAACATCAACCCAAACCTCATACTGAGAACAAAGCTACAAGAAAAAAGCCGGTCGACATCGCTGACATACTTAATTACATATCAAGGAATCAATTTGAATCAAGTAGACTAAAATTGGCACCCAAACCGACGCCTAATAACTTTAAACAAAAGAACGAATTGCGTTATTATAGTCCTGAACAAATTGATGATACCACAGAAGATCACCAGAACAGAAATCAACGCACACTACAGCAACCAGAAGAACTACGTGGAGTTATCAAAAATTATAAAGTTTTAAATCGAAACAATAACTTTGCGAACGTACAGCAAAATAACTTTGATGAATTTAAAAGAAATTTAAGTCCAACACACTTAAAATCTTTACCTCCTCTAGGGCGAGCAGGCCCATCAGTGAAAAGTTACCTACCGCCAATTTACGTGTAAACAAAAAAGTTCTGTGATTAATTTAGATGCTTTCGTAATTTTAAAGTTTATTTTTATTGTAAATAACCATTTCGTGCATTTATTAGGGATATCACTTAAAATAAACGTTACATATAAATTAACTACTTTTGTTTATTTTACACTCAATCATCAACAAAATATGCCACAATCACTTTAATATAATATTTCAGGAGATGATGGATTACTTTACGTTTACTCGTCTACAGGTAAAGGATTTTTGTTTTCTTCCCGAACCTCAAGAAAACCGACAACATTGTACTACTTATTAGAAATTAAAAGAATGGTACTGAAAGCATAAGTAAAGATAGCGTGCGCATCTCGGATGCATCATCTCACCGTCCGTACTGAAAGCGTAACGAGAGAAATCTTTCCAACAATTACTGGATGCATTATCGCCTAATCGATGTTAAGAATGAGGATAAATCTTTGAGTAAGGTGATTAAAACTGACGTTTACGTTGGCAATAAGTTTAACGCTGACAAGAATGACATTCTTTTTCACCATGTTCATTAATTTGTGTTCATTTCTTTTCTTAGTCAGTGTGCATATAATGCACAATATGGTTTTATCTTATTCCTTGGGTTAATAAATTTGATACTTGGCACAAATTTTAATCAAAATAAATAACAAAAACTGTCATCATTTAACTCTTGGAAAACAGTTTTAAGGAATTTTAAAATTACTATGAAATATTTTTCGCGAATGAAGCCGTTGGCAAAGTGTTAATCTATAAATTCTTTACACTTAATATTATAAAGCTGAAAATTTTGTTTGTTAAGTTGAACACTCTAACCGCTAGAACACTACTGATTAGCTTGTAAAAATCTTTAGATATTAAAGTTAGATGATGATCTTTTGTCGAGGAAGCTATTTAATAGGATTTATAACAACGTGCAACCAACAGGAGCTGTAAAGTAACTAAAGAAGCAGGCGAAACGACGGGAGACGACTAGTCATTAATAAAACTAATACTCCGGGGACAGAACAGTCTTGAACCTTGTTGCAATGTTTTTCAAATAATTTTGACAGATTTTGATTGTGGGTCTATTATATTTTGATCTATGTGTTTACCAATAATGTTTTCATAGTCTGTAAGGGACAGTTTTGTGTCATCGCTATAATCTCGAAAATAAAAACCCGCTAGTCCATACATTTTGTCGAGTTATGTGAATATAAATCTATGGAGCAGCGTGTTTTTTTTTCGTGATTTTTGGGTTGGTCTTATAGTAAACGTTTTTCATATTGGTGTGTACAATGACCTTTTTAAAGGAAAGCCCATCAATCGTATCAACTTTGTATAGTAAAACTCTAAGCAGATAAAAACAGGTACCAAAGTCTATTTTATTTCTTTAAAGGTCGTCCTTTAATCACATGATGCTTTTTAGCAATTTGTCAACATACTCTCCCCCTCCTGATCCCTAATCATACTTAGTGAAATTTTAGACTAAACTTGTTTAAAATAATAAGATTTTTTTAGCCTTATGTGATCAATGGACGATCTCCTCGGAGACAAGGGAATATTATTTCTAAAAAACCCGCCAAGTGCGAGTCGGACTCGAGCGCGATGGGTTCCATACGTGGGAAGTGGAGGAGGTCGGCGATGGCGATCTCTCGCGCCGGGTATAGTCTACAGCGAGGAGGAGTAGCGAGCGGTCGCCTCCTTCTGCGAAACAATGCTAGCAGTGACATCGGCAAAGGCAACGGCGCCTACGCCCGCCGTGACTCCGATTCCGATGTCCGGCAACCGTAGGCGCGGGCTTGCGAGCGGCGAGCAATGGGTAGCTCGTTGTTCAAATGTCCTGTAACCGCCCATGTCGTTGACGACGCGCGCTATACCTGCGCTTCAAAGAGTTAAATAATAGAGCAAAATATAGTGACCCAGCAGGGTCGAAGCCTCCTAGGGCCATGGGTTAATATGAAAGCGTAACACCAAGGCCCTGGGATTAAGGCAAAGAAGGATCGGATGGGTTTTTAGCCAGTAAAAGTCTGACTAGCTCCCGCTCCGGCCGATGGCGAGAGTTGTCATTGGATGATTTTTTCCCCCATAAAAACGGCAAAAAATCACGTTTATTGTAATAAAACCGCATTTAAATTTTATTGAATTTTCTTTTTATCCGACCACGGAAATGCTAAAGGCGGGTTATATTATTATACTTTTTTTGTAATCTACTAATCCTAATCTAACTTTCTATCTAATCTACTTATCAAACTCGATATGTGATATCGTTAGAACCGTCTTAATCGTCGGATAGGCTATAACTATGACTTGTCACATAACTGGATGTGGCGCCGAATAACAGTATAGAAGCATAGTGATTTAACACAAAAATAGTTTAAATTAACATGAAAAGCCGTAATCATACGTTACATTAGAACCGCTACAATTTCATAACGTGTAACTACGCTTTTTCTTTTTTACGGTTTTCTAGTTTTGTTCTTTTTCGGAGTCGTTTTTGTCTTAGTCGGTTTTTTATTTTTTGTATTTAAAGTTAAAGCGTCAACAGAAATACATCATCTGTTAAAATATCTGTTTACCTATCACGGTTTATGCCCTATCTCATGAACCGTGATAGGTAAACAGATATTTTGTTGGTGATAGACAGACGAATAGCTGTCTCTTAGCAATAAGGATCCGTTTTTACCTTTTGGGTACAAAACCGTAAAAAAAGACGAAATAAGAAAAAAAAACAATACTTATATATTGCTTGATATAATAAATGAAAGTCCCTGGACAACAGTAGTCTATATTGTGTGGCAGAAACGTATTACAAACTCTATTAAGTTGTCTTTCAAACCCATTCTGTTTCATTGTTAGTGAAAGCTTTAAGGGAGCAAAATACACTACAGCAATCCAATTTGTGGTCTAGCTTAGTTTCTGGAGCGTTATTAATTTATCGAGGCAACTCTGATGGGTACAGACTATAATTTTAAGTACCAAAAAAGTAAAAACGAGCCTATTGGCAACATTCCGATATCTGTCTGTTTTGACGGCTCGACTGGCGCTGTGGTTGAGCAATTGACTGCTGCGCTAAGGGTCGCGGGTTCGATTCCCGTACGGAACAAATATTTGTATGGCCTACAGATAGGTGTTTCGTGTCTGGGAATCTTGTGTATGTGACTTTACATGTTTGTGAACGTACCCACGACACAGGAGTATTTCCAAGTATGGGGCAAAAATTAAAAAAAAAAAAAATCTTTCTGTCACCAGGTTATATCTCATGAATCGTGATAGCTAGAATTTTGAAATGTTTCACAGATTTAGTAACTCTGTTACTGTTATGACAACAAATACTAAAAACAGAATAAAATATAGATTGAAGTGAGATCATGCAACATACGTGATGATGTTGCCACTTTTTAATACGGATGTACCTTTGGTTGGCAAGTCTGTCTCACACTTGGCCAGTTTTCTTTTTTAATTTTATGTATAGGCTGTCAGCGATAACACAATGTTCTCAAAAAGAAAACCAGTTCATACATAAACTACACTATTTTGATTTGAATGAAAATATTTATTTTTATTTGTTTTTAATTGCTATAAACTAATGCTTGATTGCGATCTCGCCTGATGGTAAGCAGTGGTACAAAAAATAAAATATTTGTTTGGATACTTGTTAATTTGCTCAAATTATAATGAGCATTGGTCTTGTTCATGATTTAAACATACAAAGGTTTGATAAAACATCTAACGTATTATTTTTCATCGTGACTACGAGGCTTGTAGGTAATCTGTTTATTTCTTACAGAAAAAGTAAATTAGGTAATATTTGTATCGAAGAGTAACAAGAGATAAAGAAACATTATTTATTACATTAACTTCCAAATAAAAAACATTCATATATTCTCTAAGAAAGCAGCCTTGAGCGCAGCGCTAGCCCAGTGACAAAATCCAAATACGATTCTGTAAGAATTGTATATGATTTGAATAATAAAGAATAGGGGGGCTGATCATAAGCCTTGGTTTACAAGACTGAAAATGAAAAAAAAAATATGAATGTATTATCACAGTTAGGGCTGATTTTTTAATCGCCTGATAAATTTTGTTTGAACAATTTGTTTGAAATTTAACCAGCTTTTGTGTAGAAAATATGTCAAACCGCCATATTTATTTCTCAGATAGAACTGTTAACTAAAAATTGAAAAATCGATGATTGTGATTATGTCACAATTTTCTGCACAAAGACAATTATAGTCGTAATCAAAATGCAAAATTAATCATAACAATTGCGTACATAAAACAGATGCGCAAGGTTGAATAAAGAAAAAGAAACAAAAGACTCTCCCTAATTCACCAAACAGACTTGGAATCCGCAAACGAGAGAAACTTCTTATTGTGATTCAAATTACGCAGCTTTGCTTTTATTTCAAACTTAATTAAACAAAAATCTGCCTCCTCATTAAACATTTGACTGGGTGTAAAACCCTAGAACTCCACTTCATTTTATTTTCATAAACCAATTTCGTTCAAAAGCATACTCTATTCTCTGAACCATATCGCATGTTTTCAAATAGCAACAAGGCAGAGTTCGACCTTTAAATTTACCTGAAATTATTACCTTAATTAATTCATTTCAATGAGCTTGTAGTTTATTGTTTCGTTTCGTTTAGTTTCAGATCAAGATACAAGAGTAACAAGCCGAAATTAATTACACACACTAAGTACTTCATACAATTTTTAATTAGGATAATTCTGTAAATATCTCCTTCATATAACCCTGATAAAAGTATTCATTGAACCTAGCTTTAAGATCTTATGAATGAACATAAGAATAAACTGATATGGTACTATTTGTAGTTCTTCTACAATTTAAATATCTTATGTTTTACTAGCTTTTGCCTGAAGTTTTACTCATGTGAAATTGTACTTCCTATAGAATAAATTAAAGATGTGTATTTCTGAAATACCATCTTTTTTATGGTTGGAAAAATCATTTAATGACTAATCCCGCCATTGAACGGAGCGGAAAACAGTTGACACTGTTTCTGGCTGACTCTTACTGGCTCAAGCCTTCATACCGGAGTCGGACCTTTCTTCCAGAAACCGGACCGAGGCCCCAGTAAGCTTCGGATTAGCAATTGGGCCTCTACATTTGCTGAAAAATCCTTGAGACGCGCGGGAATAGAGCGTGCCGTCGACAACTTGGCTTGGTCTGGACTGTAACCAGACAACCGGACGGCGAGCTATCTATTGCTCGCTGTCCGCAAGCCCGCGCCTATGGTGGCCGGAAATCGGATGTACCATTTAAGCTACATTATTATAAATATTATAGAGGCGAAAGTTTTTATGAAAAAACTATGTTTGTATGAAAATACTATGTTTGTGTGAAAAAAATATGTTTATTGCTCCATCATGCTCAAACGGCTGGACGGATTCAGATGAAACATGGTACACGGTTAGACAATTTCCTAGATTACGACTTCTTTATTTCAGGAGTAGATAGATAGTTAAAACAAAAAAGTAACAGAACTTGTACAAACTTAAAGTAGGTATGTTTTCTTGGGATAATTATCGTCTTTCGAAAGGCGAAACCGCAAAAAAATTAGAGAACTCAATTATCATAGACATAGAAGCAGATTCACACACACATACACAGCTCCCTGCCTAATATGGAACCTAATATCTGCAGTGGCAACCCCACTTCATAAATATCATTGCTTTAACTGCATCTGCACAAATGAACGCGTCAGGTGGTGTTATTTTAAGCCCTATTTCGCCGCATTTTCAATTACCAGCGCGAAAACCTCTTAGGATTACTAAGCCATCATCGAATATGAGCACTAAGTATCATATAACATTAATTTGGATGGCGGGGCCAAGGAAATAAAGAATGAGTGAAAGGCATAATGGATTCGGAGTTCGGTTTAAGAACGTAGTGAGCTGATACTTTGATCCTCATCAAGGTCTTAAACCAGTGGCGGTCCCTTCATACAAGCCCAAAAGCCCGGCATGCCTTACTACAATGCTCGATAAGAATCAATATCAAACCCGAACAATTTAAAAGTTCGCGCGCTTAATTCTTATCAAAATAACACAAAGTATCTACTTAGGCCCGCCCGCTGCATTACACATCGCGATTGTTCGCGCGCTTCGCTTACACTCGGCACTATATATAGCTATCTCGCTTTCACTTACCGGCTTTTACCGGGCTTTCAATGTCTCTTTCGCACTCATAGCGATGTGCCGTATAAGTACTTAGGACGTTTTGCGACTACAAATCGATCAGTATAGAAGATTTAAGCCGGGATTGCGCATGAAGTTGACCGCGCATGCGTGACCTTGTCAGTTTGTCACACTTTAGTGTTGCCGTTTTAGCAACGTTGTGAGATCTTGGAGATTTTTAACGAGTTTGGAGACTTTTTTTAAGATTTAGCAACAGTAAAAAGTAGCGACTTTTTAAAATAACGAAATTAAATATTCAAGCATTAACTTAAAAGTAAAAAAAATGCGACATTTAGCTAGATTTTTCATATACCTGGCGACTTTTTTTGCCTAAATGACAACACTACAACTTTGCGTAAATAGTTTTTGACACTCGAGTGCAACTAACTTCAGTTTTATTTGTTTTCTTAGTTAGTAAGTTTTTTATGTGTTTTCTTAGTTTTCCCAGTGTTATATGTAACTGTTTTGGTGACTTACCTACAAAAATGGAGCTAATTGTACCTTGTGAGGATTTAAAATGCGTTCGAGTTTTGATTGGCGAAGATAAGGTAAAATCTTTAAACTTTGCTCAGAAAAAACAGTTAATTTCTTCATTAAAACCGACGCCTAATCTGTGTATTTCTCAGTCTAGTAAATCGCATAAACGAAAATTTAATAGATCAGTGTATATATAAATTACTCATATTTTCCTACAGAGGGATTAGATCCATTATTTGACATTTATGCAAACTATTTCGACAAAAAAACAATAAAAAGTTAATTGATTTGCCTAAATTCTAGTCCTGATCTAAAAGATCGTAATGTTTTGGAATTAATTGATTTCATTCATGAGAATAACCTCGAAAAGATGCCTTTCCTGGATTGTTAAAATTAGTGTATCTTGTTTTAACTATTCCGTCTGTAATGTAATTTAATCATTTCAGAAAGATAGACAATTCCTATTAGAATATAAATAATTAATTTAAATACCTTTTTATACTCTATGTAGGTATTTTTTTAATTTTGCTTTGGAACTTTCTGTTTTGTTTTTTTTTTGTCTGTAACCTGTTAGTCCTGTTAGGAAGAAATCAACTACTTACCATAACTTTGTTTCCTCAAGCAATGAACCAAATCAAATGGCTTTTTTCAAAGCCACTGGAGGTATGCAATTGCTGATATGTTTATTATATTTAATCTAGTACTAGCATGCCTTCAGTGAGTGAAATTGAATAAAAAATAGGACAGAAGATTGATGAATTCACTTTTAATTTATTGTATCTAACCAGTAGTTTATGAGAAAATTGCGATGATCCATACGTAGGTACTTACATACTCAGTCCAAAACTGAACTTTCTTTTTTTGAAATTGGTTAAAATTTTTGGGCTTGCCTTATATTGAAACCCTAGGCACGCCACTGTCTTAAACAGAGTGCAAGATTATTGGAACATGAAGGACATGAATTCAAGTACAAATCCTTTCAATAGTTTTCGCGTGAAAGAGTAAACAACATGCAAACTTTCACGTTTGTAATATTAGTAGGATTTTAGTCTGAGTTGCCTGACAATAAACAAATAATATTTATTTATTTATTAAAACTTTATGCACAAAACAATGTACAAAGGCGGACTTAATGCCTTAGGCATTTTCTACCAGTCGACCTAATATACATATAATATTAATAAAAGTTCTATGCCAGACAATAAAAATATATCATAGAAATAAAAGTTGCAGACTGGGTATATGCCTATATACAGTAAATTATATAAACACAGGCTGGAAAACAGCGCAGACACACAACCGGCGCACAATACGCGCGTCTGATTGCGCCGCGCCAGACTACGTAAATTACATCGTATATTGTAACAAACCTCGTTTGTATGATACCGGCTTCTCCTAATCATGGACTGTAAGATCTTGCAGACGGAAAACAACTCGAAACTATATTCCTTACATCTAGTTTTAGGTCTGAAATTTTGAGATACAGATGAATATCCCAAAAAACAGAATATCCTAAAACTAAAAACAGGGTGACTGGTAATTAGTGATCGATACTTAAACACGTGATTGTAGTCATGATAACAAACAACGTTTATGATGGGACCAAACTTGAAATCGCGGAAGAAATCAGCAAGTTCAGTACCTACATTTTGACCTTATAGGTGAACATAAATTATATACTTACTAGCTGTGCCCGCGACTTCGTCCGCGTGGAATAGTTATTTTGGGCATCATATTTATTTTTGCAAACAACCTCCTCAGCTTTATATATTATAGCTGTTACCCACGACTTTGCCCGTGTCAATTTTTGTTTTTTTTTTTTTCGACAATTTAGTTTTTAAAAGAACATAATTATATAAAAGTACTTCATAGAGCTACACCTCCCTTGGGAACGCCATAATCTCGGCGGTAAGTCAAAGAGGGGTCTTTGAGGCGTGGTAGGATAGACATCACGGTGTCCTCATTTACGCATGACGCAGGTTCTCACCGAACATGGCAAGTTCAGGAGATTCCTGCGCCGGATTCTTGCGGAAGAGACGCCCGGGTGTCGCCACTGTGTGGCCAGCCAGGAGCACACGGTGAAAGTGTGCCCCGCTTGAGAAGCATCACCGTGTCCTCGTGGGGGCGATCGGCGGCGGCGACCTCTCGCGCCGGGCCTTGATTCAGGCCATAGTCCGCAGCGAAGAAGAATGGCAAGCATAAGGCAAGGGAAACAGCGCCCTCGCCGTAGCTGTCGCCGCCGCGATCCCACCGATATCCGGCCACCGTAGACGCTGACTTGCGGACGGTGAGCAATGGGTAGCTCGCTGTCCGGTTGTCTGGTAACAGTCCAGACCGAGACCAAGTCGTCGACGGCGTGCACTGCTCACGCGCGCCTCAAGGTGCTAACAGCAAACTGTGGGGCCCTTCAGGATCGAAGCCTCCTGCAGCCGAGGGTTGGTGCGAAAGCGTTATACCGGGGCTCTGGGATTATTCCCAGAGAAACAACCTACCCCGTTCCTCCCTTGGCTTATGGCAAGGGAGGAACGGGGTAGGTTGTTTATTCAGTAAGAGTCTGACACTGTTTCCCGCTCCGCCTAAGAGCGGGATTCGTCATTGGATAATTTTACCTACCATAAAAAAACCCCTCCGCGCTGCCCGCAAGCAACCCTTCTCGCCCGCCGGCCAGGCAGGCGCAGCGTCATATTTTGCACATCATGCGGCGCGTGTGAATTTTATATCGGAGTTATTTTAAAATTGTAATATCTTCTAAGATGTTCATTGAAAATAAGTGATGTAAAAGACAATTTTGTTCACAATTACATACTCTTAATCAACAACACATTTATTTGGATAAAATATAATATTATTATGTTGATACAACTCAAACAAATAATTGGTAATAATGCATTAATTGCGGCCAAATTTGATCTTAAAAGATAGACATATACTGTCGCGGACATTTTTTTAGATCATTTTAAGAGGAATAATTCTTTCATACATATTTTTTTGGTATCTTGAACCGTTTACGCAGCGCACGCAACGGAAGCCCTCAAAGATGAATAATTTTCCCCGTTTTTTCCACATTTTCCGTTATTTCTTCGCTTCTATTAGTCGCAGCGTGATGTTATATAGCCTAAAGCCTTCCTCGATAAATGATCTATTCAACACAAAAAGAATTTTTCAAATCGAACCAGTAGTTCCTGAGATTAGCGCGTTCAAACAAACAAACAAACAAACAAACAAACAAACTCTTCAGCTTTATAATATTAGTATAGATTAGGTCCCAAGTGGAACTCGGATGCTATGTAATAATAATAATAAATTTATTGAACCTTTGTTACAGGAGTTGCCTTATAATTATCGTAACTAAATGTAGTACCAAGTAACTATTAACAGATTATTGGTATAAAATAAACGGCGGTCCCCAAATTCAGCAAAGCCTGTATCTTGAGGACCGATATGTTCTTTGTAAGACATAGGCATACGATAAGGAAGGATCTTTCAAAATTCTACCCCTAAGGGAATTAACGGGGACCAAAGTTTTTGAACAGATTTCCAAGGTTCCGTAGGCGAGAACATAATTAAACACGCACAACCAAATTAACAATAATTTGATACTGGGCAATTAGTAACTGGAAAAAAATACTTTAATACACAAATTACATAATCACATTTTACATAATCAAAACTACTGGGAACTAGGAGTGTTAAATTTAACACAAAATTTCCTGACTTAAGGCTAACACAGATATTTTCCCAAATTCCCTCCCTAAAGGAATGAAACGAGGTCCAAAGTAAGAGAGGAGGCATCTATTTCTACGCGGGCGAAGCCGCTGGCAGGGGCTAGTAATGATATATCCTACCAAACTGCAGAATCACCAAACTTAAGCGGCAGGAGACAGGATATAGTGCAGCCAGAACAGATGATCTTTGGGGCCGAAAGGTTTACTGGAAGACGCAGCTCTGGTACTTGATAGGCCTCCCACAAGGTGGACCGATGAGGGGCGTAAAAGGTAGGTTGTTGTGGCGACACTAGGGAGAGGCTTATGTCCAGCAGTAGACGTGTTTCGGCTAAAATGATGATAATATGTGCTGAAACATTTAGAAGTTTTATGTTCTAAATTATGTACAAAATTTATGCTGAGACTACAATAAACACATTGTTCAAACTTTCATCTTTACGTGGCAGAAAAGATTAATTACGGTAAACTAAGTACTAAAGTGCTTACATTTATTAAACTCAGGTCTTGTAGAATTTCCACTTTTATAATTAAACTAAAAACAGCGAAAATTCTGTAACATTTCCGAGGCTTGTTTAGCGGAACTTTGTCGAAAGTGTTGAAAAGGGCAAAATTATGGCGTTAACTTCTGAAAATATCCCCGGACACGACAAAACCACATTACATAACCTTTGTTGCCCACGTTGGCCATAACCGTTATAGGCAAAGTTTGATCGTTGGTCTACGGAACCCCTAATGGGTTTAATGATTAACAGTCAATAAACGGGAATAGATTCTTGTTATAACAGATAATGATCCCTGAAACTATTATGTGCCTACCGTTTGTATACGTAGATAAGGGTTTATGCGAACTTAAAGTTGGGATAAGTGTTATTACAATGCGTTTTAATATGTCAGTTTCTATGTTTTTGGGTGTTGAGTAAACTCGTTATTGGAATAGTGAATGGAAATGCTTCGCTGGGCACAATGTAAAATATTATAAAGTAATTTTATTTGTTTAAGTAACTCTGGGGTGCGGTAATAACAAAGCGCAACGTAATTAAAGATATGAATACACTGTTGAGAGAAATTATTGGATAATTTCCCACATTAAAAAAATCCTTTATGTTACGTTACTTAAGGGCGGGATTCATTATTGGATGATTTTTCACCACCACAAAAAAAAACCCAGACAGGAATTAGGAGGCCCCAACGTTTTCGAACTATTCTTTAAATTTTGTAATCACCCTAGTTGCATAAAAATACCCAACAGTACTCTTGCTAAAAGTTTTACGCCGCTTTGTAAAAATACAATCTGGCTGAACGTGAGGTAGTCGCATTATATTACAGCGAAATTCTTCAATCGTGAGCGCCTTTTTGTAACACAGCATGTTATGACCATATAGCTGTGATATTTTTTAAGCAACTAAAAATATATAGCAACTCTACTTTCTCACTCGTTACTTGATTTTAACAAGTTTACAAAGAAAATATATTTTTCATTACTCATACTCTGAAAGTAGGTGTAAAGTTGCCTGCGGACAGGGTTGGAAGAAGTACTTTTACTCCCTAGGGAGTTTTACTTTACAACTGACAGTTGTTTTTTTAATATTTAGACAGCAAATATTTAAAAAAAAAACTAGTTCAATTTTGACATTTCTATTGAACCGTGACCCGATTTTTTATACTACCAGTACAATGAAAATGACATAGAGATAGAAATTATTTAAGAATACTTTATTTTAATGACTTTATTTTAATTTACTTTCAACTATTTCATTAAAACTAATATTATATTTGAGCAAAATGTTGACCTGACCAATTTTTACAATGATAAAATGAAAAATATTTACTGAATAGCCAGACGACGACTAAAAAAAAAAATGGCGGGTAAAGTCTCTCTATAATCTGTGGCCGATTTGGTCTTTCTTGATTTTTTTTTCGAGGTGTAGAGTTTTGTTTACATTTTGCTAAATCTCTGTTATAAGAAATTTGTATTAACACGTTCATCATCAGCTTCAGTTATAAATTTAACGCAAGAAGATTGAGCAGAAAACCGCTTACCGCCTAAATCAAAAGAAATATACCTACCTAAAAACATACGATGACATTTGACGACGATTCAGGTTTTTATTATTATTTTTATTTTCCTCGTATTCGTAATGAAAAGCACAGTGTTTACCTCGGGTTAAAAAGTTATTTTTCATTACTCATACTCTGAAAGTAAGTGTAAAGTTGCCCGCGGACAGGGTTGCAAGAAGTACTTTTACTCCCTAGGGAGTTTTACTTTACAACTGACAGTTGTTTTTTTAATATTTAGACAGCAAATATTAAAAAAAAAACTAGTTCTATTTTGACATTTCTATTGAACCGTGACCCGAAACTTTATACCGAATTAAAATGACAAAGAGATAGAAATAATTTAAGAATACTTTTTTTTAATGACTTTATTTTAATTTACTTTCAATTATTTCATTAAAACTAATATATTTTTGAGAAAAATGTTGACCAGACCCATTTTTACAATGACAAAATGAAAAATATTGACTGAAAAGCCAGGGAGCCGAACACTGAAAAAAAGAATTGGCGGGTAAATGGTAGACTCTATAATCTGTGGCCGATTTGATCTTCCTTTTTTTTTCGAGGTGTATAGTTTTGTTTACATTTTGCTAAATCTCTGTTACATGAAATTTTTATTAACACGATAAGTTCATCAGCTTCAGTTATAAATTTAACGCAAGATTCTTAAGAGGAGAAAACCGCTTACCGCCTAAATCAAAAGAAATGTACCTACCTAAAAACATAACTTAGACGACGACTCAGGCCTTTGACGACGACTCAGGTTTTTATTATTTTTATTTTCCTCGTATTCGTAATGAAAAGTACAGTGTTTACCTCGGGTTCAAAAGTTATTTAGTCCCTCGAACTATTAGCGACCTCGCTCTCGCTCGGTCGCCAAGAAATTTCTCGGGACTAAATAACTTTCTTTCATCCCTCGTATAACAATGTACTATAGTCCCTCGAACTATTAGCGACCTCGCTATCGCTCGGTCGCCAAGAAATTTCTCGGGACTAAATAACTAACTTTCATCCCTCGTATAACAATGTACTATTTTTCATAGCAAGCTTATTTAGCGTTATTTAAAACTAGTCAAGACGAATCACGAGCCCAAACTGGATTCGGTTGTGTCGTTTAATTACTGAGTTCCTATGGCCACCTTGCAGTTCTATCATCAGATCAATTCTACGACATAATAATTTAGCATTGTCATCTAATTGACATATGCAAACAAAAATTCAGCTCAATCAGTAACCGGGAAGCGGATCAATTTTAATTTGTAAGATTTGGTCACAAACATCGGAACATGTGAAACCAAATAAAAACTTATAAAAAGATATCTGCTTCGAAATTGAGTTGCAAGATTTGAGCCGAACATACATAGTTACATTGCAAGCTAAAAAAACTTGTAAAAACGTTTCTCTTGATTTGTAAAATACTGAGTTATATACAGAAAACATCAACCGCTAAAATGCGGAAATGTACGTACCACATCACAACACAACTTTAAAAGCAGTGGAAATGAAGAGGGCTTTTACAATCCAAAGAAAAAAGGGAAACACGAAGCAATACCGATGTCGAGCGAAAATCAGTCGGCTTCTGAACCTCCCACTTTGATCTCACGTCAGCATTAAAATTTACATATTTTCCGTATGTTCTTGTATCTATTTGTGTAACCACTTTGATGTCCTTTTCAATGCGGTCGAATTCTGTTTGTATCGATGGAGGTTTGATAAAATGTGGTTTATGGTATGCAAGTTAGTATATGGCGGTTTGTTTTGTTTCTTTTTTTGCGATCATTTCGTTGTTCAGCAGTGGTGGCTGAGTAGTAATGGCCCTGACTTATGAGTTGTAGGTCGCAGGTCCAAACACAGCCAGGCGTATTACTTTGTTAATGTATTTCACGACTAATGCTCTCAAAACTGTGAAGGAAACATTGTAAGGAAACCGGCATGTCCTAGAGCTCAAAATTCGAAGACATCTGACATCCACCAACCCGCTGGGCATACGTGGTGAATTACAGCCTGTTTCCACTCTTAGAGAGGAGGCCTGAGTCCCAGCAGTGGGAACATTATAAGGCTAATTCTATGCTATGCTATAAATGACAAACATACGTCCAAAATACTATATAAAGACTACCACACACGAACCTAAACTAAACAGTTTGAATTGATGTTTTTATACCTAAACAGGTTCGAGATTCAAAGAGATAACTGTCACAAAGACCATTCAAGTAAGATGACATATCATTATCATTCAATTGCATTTGATTGGCTCACAAACAACACCGGCAGGGACGGTCATGCTAAAGCTCAAAGGATTATTGATAACTTCTTTATAAGAGCATCATTTATGCTCCAGTATTATAACACGTAACTAGTGATGCAACGATATATCGAGTTTTTAATGTTATCGATTATTTTAACATTGAAATAGCGATACGTTAGCATTGGCGATACTATATTATCTTAACGGAATTAATTAATAAATAGTAATGCTGCCAGCATTCTGGGCATATTTCTGGATGACAGCGATGTGGAGGAATACTTTGACGCCTAAGTGTGTGGTACTCGTAGTTTTGTTTTTTGTATATGTAGGTACGTAGTTAGGTTTAGTATACAAGTTTTTGATAGTTATGTTTAACCGATTTAATAAAGTTTTTATATTAATAAATTGATATTTATATGACAAAAATAAAAATATACACCGACAAGCTTTGATAATTTTAAACAATACATAAATGATTATTTTATGATAGATGGTAATTGATATTTTAATCCGCTCAACTTCAAAGTAGGAGTAATTATTAGGAACTTATTTATTATTTTTGTTTATTTTTAAATATAAATGGTAATTCAATAAAAAATCTTTTAAAATAATTCTTAACAAATTGAAAGACAATTATCGATAATATCGCGTCAAAATTGTCGATTATCGATATTTTCACTCACGTGCAACCCTACACGTAACCCTTTAAAGAATTTGCAGTCATCCTTTTATTATAACGCAACAAAGTGCTGAGCAATTTTCTAAGGTCCCTCTTCAAGATTCCTGTGCACATTTCAGCTGTGAGAGGTTCTATCCAATGAATATTAGAATATGCAACTCACACAGCACATCTGTTACAAATAAAGAAGTGTATAATACAACTTAATGGTCGTTTCAATCTGATATGAGACGTCATGTATTGAGAGAGCATGAATATACTAAATTACTTCCTAATAAATGGGTTTTTAGTCAGTAAAAGTTTGACACTATCTCTCGCCTTAGCCAAGGGCGCGAAGATGTCTTAATAGAAAAGAGTAAAAAAAAATGGCTCTAATGATGAATGAATGATTACATCAATTAATATATATGTATAAAAATCAATGCGACTTTTCGTTGTAATTTTATAACTCAAGAACAGCATCAACTATCCAAAACAATTACTTAGGCTTTGGTCGGACTATTTAGTAAATGGCTTATGTAAAGTTCGATCGAGCGGTTCTTCATTTATCAGATTTTTCTGCGTGCTAATCCGTGGACAAAAACGAGTTTAAGATAAAATTTTAATTGACTGGGTAACCTCAAATCAAAAAGAATTCATCACAAAAATTCCAAACGTTTAATCATTTTAAACAAGCCAGAATCTCAACACATTAGCTCCCATTACTTGTGACAAATATTCGAACAACACTGACAAACGCCCGACACATGTCGGC
This sequence comes from Mythimna loreyi, assembly GCA_029852875.1. NCBI lineage: Eukaryota > Metazoa > Arthropoda > Insecta > Lepidoptera > Noctuidae > Mythimna > Mythimna loreyi. Next base: position 12,703,608 of record CM056789.1, read on the forward strand.
CATCTCGTGACTTTTCCCCTTTCCCTAGGTTCGGGCCTTCCCGGGATTTATAGCTACAAACTTTGCCAATATCGCGGGAATCAATTTACACGCGTTTAAACAAATACCAGCCGATTGTGATGTTGCTACGGAAATCCGAAAGCTTTGTTACTTATATTGAATTCCAGTTAAGCATTTTATCTTGTGAATAATTTTGTATGGGTAGATGATTTTCCTTGTGAATTTGGCTAAGTAATTGGACTATAGGCACGACATTTGCTGTTTTGCAAGGTTGTGTTTATTTTTCGAGTACCATAATTAGATACATACCGTACGATGGGGCTATTTGATTCATTTTTTATGAAAAATTACGTTTTTCACAAAAACTACTTAGGTTATGAACTTAGACAATTTTTTTTACGACTAACCTTATCAATACCTTCTAGAAAAATGCAGTTGTATTTATGTATTGAATATAGATACAGAGATATCTTTTTTCAAAAGTGCAATTCCAAATATCACCGGTTTGGGGCTTTTTGTAATCGACATATTCTAATTTTGTTTTTCATCGACCGTTGGAGCTGTATCAATGTAAACAGGTCTTGCGACATTTAGATCAACAGAAGGATAAACAGCCTTTTATTCTATCATAGTTTTGTGGTTTAATTTTAAATAAAAAGCCAAATATTTAACATCGTAATATTTATTATAAAAAAGCGATTCGCAACTTTTGGGTTATTTGGAATCTGTAATAAAATCTTATACTTACAATTGTTTATGAATTAAGGCAATATTTGGAACATTTAAGGGGAAGCTAAAAATATACTTAAACATTGAGATCTTTATAAACCATGAAATAGGTACCTACTTACTAAGTAAGAAGGTACCTACCCACTTAAAATAAAATGTGAAATAGATAAAAAATAAATATTTGGCAAGGAATTAACCACAATTAAAATCTGGGTAACGTTACTTATACTTATGATAAACAATACAGGATGGAGGGGCCGCATCGACGCACAATCGATTAGTTACCACGTAGGTATTCAGTAGGCACCTACATGATTCTGAACGCCTAACACAGAAATTATACTTCATAGCGTACTCTTAGGTATATCATAAGTATCGGCAGCATCAGTTAGCTAAAGTTTTCCAGACTTAACTGCCCCACTTTACGGTAGGTACATGGTACGAAAAAAAAGGAAACTAAATAATTACTATTGATCATTCAGGTATGACAATCAAACATGCAGGAAAAGTTCTTTAGTTTTATACAGCAGTATAGGTAAATTATTTTGTGAGTACCTAAGCCGAGAAATATCTTGCCCTTAACATGCTCAAAATACGCAATTGGGACTATTTGGAACTATGATAAAATTCCTTGGCAATGTATAACACATTTTAGAGGGGCTATTTGAGACTACGTTCCAATTAACCCCAAAATAGAAACCAAATAGCCCCATTTAGAAAAATCGAAATATACGCTAGCTCGTAACAGGTAGAAACGAGCAAATGGAAACACTGAAAAGCGCATTAAACAAACTATAACTTAGTTTATTCAATTTCTTACAAACCTGTCTAGATTTTGTGTGGTAGACGAAAGTTTTCAAGGCACAAAATGAACAAAAAATACAACCTTTTTTAAAATTACATTTTGACCCACTTAGAAAGCCGTTATGTGTCAAAATTCCTTTGTGACATTGACATTAGATGTCACTGCATTGCCAAATGGTAAAATATAATTCCTACTGTTCTTAGATATAAAGATACACACGATCAAAACTTTTTTTTCGGAAATTCTAAATAGCCTACTGGTTTGCAAATAGCCCCATCGTACGGTAATAGAAAGACAATAGGTATGCGAACGCCGAACGTATTCGCATGGGGTTCAAGAGTTTAATATCATGCGGATTTTATTTCACATGCGGAATTGCTCCGCATGCGGTGCTACTGCCTCATCACACCACGCATCCCGCGTGCGTATTCCACGCTTTAGAATAAATAGGTACTTGTATGAAAAGGGCATTTGGGGCTGCGTGCGGAGTAATCCTGCATGCGAAATAAAGCTGCACGGTATTAAAAACACCATAAATCGAATTCATCTTGTGTTAGAAACAATAAAAGCGTACAACTGAAACAACGATCACACCAACCCCCCCCCCCCCCCCGTAGACAAAAGTCTACGGGGGCCCATGGTCTCTTTCTGAAAGGAAGGCTTGGCCCCGGTGCGAAAGAAGGAAGTGAGGTGTTTAGTCAATAAGAGTCTGACACTGATTTACCGGTCCGCCCAAAAGCGGGATTCGTCATTGGATGATTTTTGCCCACCATAAAAACAACCCATGAATATTTTAATCTTGAAAACACACTAACTATTTAAAAGCTTATTCAAATGAAGCGTCTAAATTACGCCGCATGCAGACAACCACATCAATAATTTAGGATCATGAAACCTTTCGCGTCGGGCCCTAGTTCAGGCTATAGTCCGTAGTGAGAGGAAAAGGCAGGCGGTAATCTATTTCTGCGAAGAAGTAATGCTAGTGAAGAAGACATAGTTTTAGGGCGATCGCAGGCCACTGTATGCTCGGATTTACGGACAAACGAGCAGTGGGTAGCTCGCCATCCGCCCGTTCAGTAAGGACCAAGAACGAATAGTCGACGTCGCGAATGTTCATCGCACGCCGCAAAAATTCCAACCATAGGATCTCAGCAGGCCCGATACACGCTAAGGGTAAGGGGAATTTCAGAAAAAGAAACCTACAGTCCTAGAACACAAAAAACCCCTGAAGGACATGTCTTAAACTGTACAAATCTAACACGAGTTCTCCTGCCCTATCCTAGAGCGAAAGATGCCATTGAATGATTTCTCACCTATAAAAAAGTCTGTTAAAGCAAAGTACCTAGTTGGATATTATTTATATTAATTCTGGATAGTGCTATTTTAAAGTTTATTTTATTTTAGAATACATATTTAAAAGGTATTTATTCCGCAATGTTTCTAAGCAGTAAGCAATTCAATCAACAATAGATGGGAAATGATCGGATCGATTCTTTTCAATCTTGCATGCTTTTGCATGTCATACAATGTTTAAACGAATAAATAATATCTGTCTATCTATTTAAGCGTTCTCTAAAATACTAGAGGTATTTTGCGAGCAAAGTGATATCGCTTCGTCGGAACGAACCATACTCTAAAACTGCCAAAGCTTATTACCATAATAAGATAACGTGAATCGTGACAAATATTATCAGAGCTTGTGATATCTTTGGTCTACGACAAAAAAATATAACACAAAAATGAATTTAATGAGCATATTAGTTCCTAATAGATCATTGTTAAAAATATCTGATTGGACGCACAAGTTTTCAATGTTCTAGTTATCATGGCAGTCTATAAATCACTTTGGCAGTAAGTACATATATTACGATTATAATAACAAACTAAACTCAATCATTTTTTTTATGAGACAACATCAGATGACTTCTCCCACTTTCGGGTGCTAGCTTGTCAGGCTAATTAAAATCCTCCTGTGTTTTTCAGTGGCCCTTTGGGTTCGTTTCTTTATCAGAAATTCCTCACGGCCCTAGCGGGTATCGTCCCTGCTGAGCCTCTATGTTTTGGCTGACATGTCTTTGAGGTGCACGAGGAATACGATGTGCCGTCAACTACTCGAACTCGGTCCTTAGAGGCTCTCCTCTTCAGATTTTAAACTGTAAAAGTCTAACACCTCTCTAGGTGTTAGACTTTTACAGTTTAAAATCTTAGTGTCTTCCTTTGTTTGTTCTTCGACTAATTTTTAACGTTTGCTCTAATGAACACAGTAGCGCAAACGTAAAAAAATATTCAAAGTTATTGTGTAGAAAAAAAAATTTTTTTTCGATTCTGGCCCCTCTCTGAAATTGGTTACAATTTCTGGCCAAATTAAGAAATTTTGCCCACCACCTTTCCTAGACCTCATGGTCTAGGATAACACATTCAAACATTCGCGTAGCATAAATTCAGCTATTATGTCTGGATTTGGAAAGGTACCATGACTCCTAAAGTTTAATTCACGTCTAAGATCACATACCATAACATGCTAGTCTAAAGGTGTCTTTGAGAGTGGCCTGACCGTTACCAGGCCCAAAACCACTTCTGTACACCAACCATAGTAGTAGTTCTATAGAACACCTACAGAAATAAATATCTTTGTTCCCTTTTATTATTTCGTCTAGATGAGTTATAATTTCTAGCGCACTGTCGTTACTTCGAGTCTCATACATAATAATATATCAGTTAAAAATGTTTTAAGTATTTTATCCTGACTGGTAAAGCCATTTACCAACACTATGACTCAGACAAAACCTAAACCTAACCATATCAGTATCTCCTAAGTATACATCGGTGCCCAAAAAAGTGGTCCGGCCGCAAAAACCCACGGCGAGATATTTATCACTGTATGTATAGTCAACACCGGCCAAGACAATGTATTTAAATCAGAATAACTTATAGTTTGTACGAACTTGAACCTCAAACGTCCAGATCGTGTGAAACCTCGTGTATTTGCACGCTTAAGTGGTTTGTTACAAGACCATATAATTATTGTAAAATTTATGTCCAAGCTAGATCGTTTAATTGGACATTTCGTGTAGTGGCCGGCCCGGATTTTGTTTTTTTTTTTTATGTTGGTACGAGTATTACAAATGTTTGAAATTCTCTAATTCTCTGTATTATAATATACAAATACATTTTAGTCGGCCTCATTAACCACTCTTTCTATTGAAGAAAACTGCCAGGAAATGTTCAGTAGTCTTTAAGTTTATCGCGAACAGAGAACCAAACACGGTGGGGGACTTCGTTTTTTATTTTTGTTTTTATTGGATTATTGATAGGGTCTCACTTGACCAGTATCACACCTGATTAATGAAAACTTGCGATCCATTATAATGCTGGTAAATATGTAATCAATTTGATTGTATCAAATTGTACATTTTCATGGAGATTCTACAGATATTAAATGAAATTCTAATCGGCAAACATTGACTATTATATGGTATACCTGAGACAATATCATGATATGTCCAATTCAACGATAAAACTGCATCATTTATAACTCTGACAAGTATCTAAAATATCATACACACAAGTAAATTAAAGTTGTTGAATATACCTACCGAAACTGTTTCGCCTGAAAGCCCCGAAGGGTAAGAAAAAGTTTTCTCAGTACGATGTTTGGTCCCATGTGACGGGCAGGGCATATTGCGATGTGATTGCTATTGTGATCTTCTCATCGAGACCTCTATAGAGAGAGTAGAAATACTGACAGGTAATCAATAAGTCATAAACACTAGTTTGAAATTTAAAAATAAATAAGAAAGTATGGGAATATTAGGGCGATTGACAGACTTTGAGCCTTGAGATGTTTTTGTAATTATGTCATACTTTTTCGATTGGAATGGAAAGATACTCATAAACTACGCTTTATTGTACAAGACAAAAAATTCTTATCTCTCATCACGCTTTGTAGTGGGATATCATCAAATAACTTCTTGTGCTTTGGCTCTTTCCCTTCCAGTATTACCTACCTAGTAAAATCAACATACAGTGGTGGACAAACAGGAAACCTTGTATATGAAATAGATACCTGATACAGCTAAAATTCCTATAAGATCGAACCCAATATCACGCCAGCGAACACTACCTAAAATTTCCGATCCATCTAAGCGTGAGATGCATATAGGCGACAATGCGTACCTAGGGACAGGGAGAGGATGCAATGTCATCACAGCGATTAATTAGTGGAAAATGAACATCGCACGACTCGACATTTTCAATTACAACCCGTATCCGAAACTGAAGTTGATTACAGTAGCCGAAGGGAATAGTCGAGCGATTTTAATACGCAAGGTTTTAAGGGAATTGTCGAGTGGTTTAATACGCATTTATAATCAAGTTAAAAACTACCCAGTTGGATGATTAACGAATTTTAAAGAGGATTTTTGATGGCTGAGGCCCAACGAGTGTTTATTAAATTTTGTATTATTATGTTCCTCAATTTGAAGCGAAAAATTTTAATTTAAGGGATGGATGGGGCAAAAATTTTAATACGATCGAAGGTACTGTCATGCATAAGTGTATTAGAGTAAGTTGCAGTTGTGTAGCCATTAAATCTTTGCCTTTTTTTGTATGCGAAGTTATAACTTATCTTGTTCTAAGTGGAACTATAGATAATGTCAGATTTTTACTGACTAAAACCTACGTGGGCCTCAAGTCAACAACAATATTACTTACTAGCTTTTGTCCGCGGCTTCGCCCGCGTACATAAAATATAACCTATGTCACTCAGGAGCAAAGGAGCTTTCTATTGTTGCTAATTTTTTTCAAATCGGACCAGTAGTTCCAGAGATTACCTCAAACAAAAAAACAAACTTTACCTCTTTATTATATTAGTGTAGATTTATATTACTAATAAGCATAACAATATAGTATATTTATTCAATCTTATAATGTTCCCACTGCTAGGGCCCAAACCTCCTTTCTAGATTGAAGAAGGGGTCGTAATCTACCACGTGGATCCAGTGCAAGTTGGTGGATGTCACATATCTTCGAATTTCTGGATTCCTCACGATTTTTCGGTCACCGAGGCTTTCAAAAGCAGTGGTGATGAAATTAACTACACAAAACAATACGCTTATCTGGTAAATAACCTTTATTAATTGTTGAATTATAAAAAGCTATTTCTAAACAGTTAAAAATAAATTAAATTCACAAGTTTTACAAAAGATTCACACACATAATCGCAAAATCTAAATAACGAAACTTGCGTGGAGATGCAACGCCGGGGCGAAGATCCGCTGCCCGAACATGTCGAGGCGTGGCGGAAGGAGCTCCGGCGAGATCTCATGGTGAAGTGGAAACAGCGACTGTCGCAACCCAGCGCTGGGCACACCGTAATCTCAGCGGTAGTGCCCCTCTTTGAGGCGTGGCTGGATAGACCTCACGGCGTCCTCACTTTCCGCATGACGCAGGTTCTCACCGGACATGGGAGGTTCGGGAGATTCCTGCACCGGATTCGTGCGGAAGAGACGTCCGGGTGTCGCCACTGTGAGGCGAGCCCGGAGGACACGGTGGAGCACACGGTGGAGGTGTGCCCTGCTTGGGAAGAGCATCGCCGTGTCCTCGTGGGGGTGATCGGCGGCGGCGACCTCTCGCGTCGAGCCCTGGTTCAGGCCATGGTCCGCAGCGAAGAGGAATGGCAGGCGGTCGCCTCCTTCTGCGAAGCAGTAATGCTCGTAAAGGAGGAGGCCGACCGCATAAGGCAAAGGCAACGGCGTACTCGCCGTAGCCGTCGCCGCCGCGATCCTGCCGATATCCGGCCACCGTAGACACTGGCTCGCGGACGGTGAGCAATGGGTAGCTCGCCGTCCGATCGTCTGGTAAGACCGAGTCCAAGTCGTCAACGGCGCGCACCGTTCCCGCGCGCCTCAAGGAGTTGTCAGCAAACTGCAGGGGCCCTTCAGGGTCGAAGCCTCCTGGAGCCTAGAGGGTATGTGAAAATTGTAACCTCGACTCCAGAAATAAGGCAAGGAAGGTACGGGGTAGGTTTTTTTAGTCAGTAAGAGTCTGACACTGGTCTCCCGCTCCGCCCAAGAGCGGGTTTCGTCATTGGATGATTTTCACCTTACCATAAAAAAAAAAAAAAAAAAAATAACGAAACTTGTACCTGTAACTATCTTTAGAAGTGAGTGTACCTGTATGAGTGTAATATGTTATAACGACTGGCGGTACAGAATGTTCCAAGTTTTCTCATAACGAAAGTGGAGAGCGAGCTTTAAGCTTTCACTGAGTAGTGTTGCTACAGTTTTTGTAGACTTTTCCTTTCTGTACACGGTACTAACGTATGTAAATAGGCTAGCTTTATTTCTTAGCGGGTATACTTTTTCGCTTAAGAATACAGACCAGTAAAGTAATATTGTTTAAGAAGTTGTACTTTAGTCCATTTCTCTTCCACATTCTTCATTGAAGAGGGTAGTCACATTCCGGTCATTCAGAAATCGCAAAATCATGGAATAACAACGTGTCTACTACAATAATTATAATCATTACAAACCAGCCTAAACTGTCTCATCGTTGTTAATAGAAGCTCTCCCAAGCTTTGCCCCAAAGACCAGTCCTATGCGTCTCGCATCCAATGGATTTGCGCAAACGTTCACCAGGTCATAGATCAAGTTTGTAGCAGGCCTACCAACACTACATCTTCCGGTACGCAGTCGTTATTCCAGAAACTTTTGGCCTCATTGACCATCGGTTTTCCGAGCAATAACCCATAGCTATGCAAAGATTTTCATCTACTCCTTGCATCTATCTTGATTCCGAGCTACATTTACCAATTCTTAAAGAAAGCATCCAGTACGAAAGAAGCAGACATAAGAAATTGAATTAACTCTCAGCTCAGTTAAAATCGTATAAAGCTTGCAAGGTGATAAAAACACTCAAGCGACACAGCACTTTAGCACATTAATCCACTAGTTATAAATATAGATGGAGTAGACAAAGATTAAGTAACAGTGGTTCGGGAAAATATATAGATTAAAGTTGAAAACTACATCGCCAGTCTTGTCTGAAATCTGAAAAGCGACGCGATTCTATTGTTGTTGACGTTGTCGTCTAGATACAATGAAATTTAATTTAAGAACATGTCATATTGATAAATGATGTACTTCATAACTAGATATCAGTCAAAGCACTGAATCATACACCTTAACATAATAACTATCTACTGAATCTGCAGCATGTAGATAAATACTTAAAGGCGTCTAAATTATCTAGTAAATGTTGTGATATCGAAGGAGATTGCATGAAAAAATAGCTCTTACTAACAACTTTGTGGCTGGTTACACAAATATACCTTAAAGGGGTTATATAAAATTAAAATAGATGTTTGATGATTTGAATTTGATGAAAAAAGAACTGTTTTTTTTTTAAGACAGATGAATTTATGAATTATATATATATTATATTATGAATTTATGTATTGCTGTCAAGATAACCAGATGTAGTTTAAAATTTTATATAATTAATACATTAAGTGGTCTTATAGGAATAAATCATGTAGTTCAATGCACAAAAGCCTTTCTTTTAACGTCCGCCTTCTGTTGTGTCTCCTATCTGAAAAACACATACTGAGGTGATCAAAGTTTTAACAATATTTTCATAAAACTAAAAATTTTTCAATTGAAACCATATAAAACAAACGACAAGTGCAAACCACAAAAAGGGACGTAACACAAGGAAATCTATTTTCAAACATTTTCAGTCTAGCAGACTTTTATAAGTCTGGGGGCACATCTGGCGTCCGCATTAGTATGTTGATGAGGCAATCGCGATCACGCCGGGGATAACGTGATTTATATCACGAATAGGGTTGCTGCTGAACGTAATAACAATAATATGAGTGGCAATGGCAATTAACTTTGTTTGGCTGGGCTTTTAAGTAAAAAAAAAATTGAAAGTGTTAAGTATCTAATGTAACTGCGCCTTTTTAACGATGTCCTGAATATCAAATATGTCAATGGATTATTACAATAAAACATAGATACTATAAGCAACCATCATGCTTTTTGTCGTTCTATACTTACTGTATTTTAAGACTTGATTAATATTTTTCATATGATCTTACTGTCAAGAACTTTTGAACGCGGGAAATCATTAAGTACATAACTGCCACTGCCCAGTCAGACTTTTACTATAAGCCAGTATAGTTGCCCTTTTCGTGGTAATAGTAAACAAGAGCTAGAATTATCATCAGGAAATTTGAGTTTATGGCGCTACAGGTATACTTAACGAAGAATTATCTTCTACTATCTATTATCTAAGAAAACATCAAGCAGGTAACACTAAATAAACACACAATTTTACGTCAATTTCATAAAAAATATCAAATTCACTATAATAATTTTAAAAGAATATACGACATATCAAAACAAACGCAATCACAGCCCTAAAACCATATTCTAAGGATAAATTAGGGTCGTGTGTCAAATTTTTCACGTATTTTCCTTCGATAGGCTGTCGGCGCGTCGGTGACCGCGCCGGTGTAATTGATAGGACAGATGATATTAATGTCCTCCCCTACACAACGTGTGCACACAATTTATGTTGCAATACCACACAAACTACAACGCACCCCTTGTACACGAATATTCACGCAACTGTTTTGACGCGAAAATCAAGTTACGCAACAGGATTTGTGTTTCCTGAGTGCCTTGTTATCTACAACCGATTTTCAAATGCGTTTTAGTTACGTAAGTAAATATCATAAAGTGTGTGTGGTTTCAATAAAAAAAAATAGTTCAAGCATCTATCAGTGAACCAAATCTAATTGATGGAAGCTCTATCTATAAACTTACCTACCTAACAATTGAGTTAAGAGTGCAGATTCTCAGAATATTAATCTAATTATTTTAGAGTAAAAAAACAAAGGTCTCAGAATAGGACTCTGTGGGACACCAATAATAGTCCAACCAAAAATATGTTGCTAACTATTTTTTTATTCTATTATTATAATACCTTGCGTTTCAGAAACGAAACATAGATAAGATAAATATGGTAGGCGTTTTAATCATCCTTAAAAGGTTCAAGAAGCATAGCTCATCATGTCAAAAGCTTTGCCTGGATCTAAACAAGTGCTGTGTGCACAATTGAGAGCAAGCTACTCATAAATATTATGAAGTAAGCTCATAGGTAGTTTGCAATATCTACTGAATACATCAATTGAATCTACATTATCTTCCCAGTAACACCAATCTAGAAGCTCTACAAAAGCGACCTCTCTGACAATAACTGAAAACTTCTACCAACCAAACGTTCAGCGCCATCTACTGATTAAAGCTTGAAGCGCCAAGCATGTAATTTGTTAGCACACTAGCTTTCTCAGATACGGAATCGTGCCACAAGATGGCGCTAGCTGTACCGAAAACTGGCATAAAGTTTCAGCGATGTTGCTTTGTTTTCATAATAACATTAGTCATCATTGAAATATTTCATCATCACTGTTTTTAACCACATTATTTACAGTTACAAAGGTGTCAGTAGCTTATCGCTTATAAATTAATCGGATTTTTTTAGAGCGGCCTCCCGCAGGTCAACCTATGAAGTTGTTGTCTGTTCAACCGGACTTGCTTGTGGCGGCCATAATTAATTAATGCCAGAACTTACAAAAATTTTAAAACTAAGTAGACGACTAAATGCTATGGGCATGCTTAGGTGCCCTGTGTGGTACTGATCTCAGTTTAGAAATCGCTAGGGGAAAACAGCAAGTTACAGGCTGGATTGAATTAAACCTGAATGATATGATCCATATATTTACAAAAATACCTTTAGTTACTCTTATGTTATTAGTTAGTTATTTCTGAATTAGCTAGATAACATATAACACCTTTACTATATGTCAATTCTTTACTCGTCTAAGCAAATATGTCAACCAGTTCTCAGCCCTTTACCTGTGATTTAAGTTAATTAGTTTGTTAATTTATGCTATTGGGAAGTTTTAAGGACTTTACTAAGCAATATCTAGTAAATTGTTTCTACCTACTTTGCAATTTTATGAACACTTTAAAAAAAAAATGGTCAGTAGGTATGTTAAACTAGTTACCCATTTATAAATCAATCTTGATTATATTTGTATCATTTTAACAATAGTTAACAATTATTCAATAGTTATCTTAGCAATAATAATGATTAATTTAACTAATAAGGAAGGTACCCTACAAGGATTTAAAAACCGTATAACGCTATCAGATAGTTTTACCTTACACATTGCCTTTTCCATAGTGTTTTAAGGAAAATATTTCATAAAACTTTTTACCAGTTTGAACTGAGATAAAACCCAATACGGCGCTAACACAATTTCTGCGAAACGTTGTATTGATGTGCTGAAGTTCAATAGAGTTCTTTTACGGAAATCCTTTTTCGCAGACTGTAAAGTGGACCCTTTGTGGAGAAGATGGCTCATCTAGATAAGTGGGTACGCTTTCATGGTAAGAACGGCGGCGGTGTCATGCGAGCCTTGACTTGCTTTGACACTTCAGACAGCTTTTCTAAGGAACTCGATTTTACAACGATAGAAAACCGTTTGGTACCAAAATTAATTTTAAGACCGCTTCTGTGAATTTAAAAAAGGAACGTCACTACACTACGCTAACATTTTGAATTTGGGGTCTTTCGTTTTAAAAAGAAATGTCAATACACTACGCTCCAATATTTTAAATTTGGAATCTCTTCCGTTTTAAATAAATGCGTATTTGCATTTTATAACAATGGATACACATACTCGTACAGAATATCGACGACAGTTATATGTAGGTACTAAAAAGTATTTTGACAACAACAATTTTTTCAGTATGTCCACTGTGAAGTTCATTACCCTTTTAAACTACAGTAGGTATAGGTATCTCTCCGTTCATAGAACCCCTATAACTATTAAATGTCTAGATTGAGACCCGCATTAACATAAATAAAGTACGGCGTGCCGAACATAATTCAATAGAACGTTTCATGTTTCATGAATGGTATAATAGCCAGTAGGTACTCTTACGCTCGAGCTCTGACGTCAGATGACGATAAAGGTCTAATCTTTGGCCCAAGGAAAAATTATCCGTTTTCATTAATAATTTATCTTTCGTTATCTTTTACTGAATTTTCCTGTATTACTCCCACTTCTCTAATTACATTATCATAAATAGACTGCGTAGGTAGATATCTGAACAAGCAAGTAAGTTCTTGTTATTGAGATTCATACGGAACCTTTGCAGAAGCAGAACCCGACTTCAATAATCAAAGTTTAGACGAATTGAGAACATGTTCATTTTTTGGGAGTCCGTTAAAAAATTAAAGGCGGACTTAGGACGGGGGACTTTTTATTTTCTTACATAGGCCTGAGGTCTTTAAGAGTTATCTCTTAAGGACCTCAGGAAACGCCTTGCCTTGTCGAACTCGTAATACAAAACCCACGCATTCATAAGACCAAAATGCCTGTATTCACACCACTTTCAACTAAACTTCAGGAGCTGTTTCAATTATTAGTTACCGTATTCGCTAATTGATTCCTGATGGAATTGAATTGTAAAATTGACGTAGTTTCGAGTCACGTGTCTACACTGGACAATAAATTATGTAGAATAGATACTGAAAATTATTGTTCTGTTTTGTTAGATTTAATGATTCTAACAAAACAGAACAATACATTTCAGTATCATCAGACGCGATCTCAGTAAGATTGAACATTGTGGAGCAGGCTGGGCCTTAAGTCTGCTACTACAATGGTGTCAGAATGGTCTATCATTGATTTCATAAATATTGAATTTGACATGATTGGTAATCTACTAATATAGTGGCGTCATTAGGACTTTCCAATGATAAACCACTGACGCTCAAATAAAAGAAAAAGTTTAATTATTACAAACTAGCTTTTGCCCGCGGCTTCGCCCGCGTGCGTTTGGGGTTTCCGGGATAAAAAGTAGCCTATGTGCTATTCCGGAGTGTATCCTATGCCTGTGCCAAATTTCATTCAAATCCATTCAGTAGTTTTTACGTGAAAGAGTAACAAACATCCATACTTACAAACTTTCGCCTTTATAATGGTACCTAGTAGGATAAATATCCGACACATGCGGTAATCTGCTAATATTTTAAAAGTTCTACTTTTGCAGCCAAAACCTGCATAAACATTCTTTCTTGCCTTTTTTATCATTATTCCTTTTTTTTTGTTATTTGCCTAGTTACATATTTATAATGTAAGGAAAGAGCGGAGCCTTCAAATAGGTACAGGCATTTTTATGTTTAACTGGAGACTCCTCGACATGCAATGTATGACAAAATTAAATGTAATAAACTTATTTTATTTTAATGTTTCTGCAGTTATTGCCAGCAAATTCTAATAGAAAACAAAACTATATTCCGTATCAAAAACGAAATACTTTCTAAACGTGACAGTGACTAATGACTAAACACACAAACCCGGTGAAGCCAAAACTTACATTCAGCTTGAATCGAATAGTCTAGTTAGATAACCGAGACTTTCGAGTGTCTGACTGCATTAGTACCTGAACATCTGTAAAGTCTAGCTGACAAGTACAGACATTATAGATACCTATCAAAAGAATAACATTTATTTATTTTTTAAACTGCATGTGCAGTACAGTAGTGGTACATGGGCGGACTTAATGCTACAAGGTATTTTCTACCAGGCAACTTTTGGGTTAAAAAAGATAACACTACAATATATCTATTCACGCCATATTTCATAAATATATTCATATTTTACCTGAAATTCAAAAACTTTGTCCAGCTTTTTGCTTAGTAAAACTTATAATTATAACTATTAAGAATTGTGGTCGGTCTTTATAGTTTTTCTACATATTCAAAGTAAGACGTTGCACTACATGGTTTTTCATCAATGTCATGTTGATGATCATAACTAGCAGAACATAATAAAAATATAGCGTTACCATATTGCCTCTAAACGATCAATAGGTTCTTCTATTTGAAACTAATTTCTAAGAATGAGTGTTCAAACCGAGTAATGCTATTTTTTCGCCAGGTCTTCAGAAATCAACCTTCAATTCAGTCTACATAATCAACGACTCGTCGCGGATAAAATAAAGTTCAGTTCGAGTTCGAAACTAGTTGAAAAGCCATACAGCAATTACACCAGTGGAGCACAAATCATTACAGAAATCGCTACTTTCCAGCATCATACGCGCGATGGAGAATAATACGTAAATCCTTCTTAGTCGTCCACTCTAGACAGAATAGTCTTGGTTGATAATGTTTACATTTTCGTTGGCAAGTGAGGCTCCTCCCGCGATACGTCTCCACTTGCCACGGTTTACGGCGTCTCGGAAACTCTGGACTATGGAGGTTTGTGCTGCAGCTCTAATGAGGTCTAACCAACGTGAAGATGAGCGGCCGCGTGACCGCTATAGTAAGTAGCTAAGTAGGTAGATATTCTTCGAGATTACAAGTAAAGTGTCCATACCTGAGAGCCAGAAGCGAACTCATCAGCCGGGGGTTCCCTGGTGAACCTCTCGAACTTGAAGCTGTTGGAGCGGTAGAGCTCGTTGTCTTCGCGGGAGCGCCTTCCGCGGCAGAACCGGCGAGTTATAGACGTGTGCCTGGAAACGATATTGCAGGGTTAAAACAAAAGTTCAACCAGTTACTGGGTTGAGAGCAGTGGTGGCCGATTGATAACGGCCCAGACTTACGAATTGTAGATCGCAGGTCCAAACCCAGTCGGGCGCAGTACTTTGTGTAATTTATTTCAATTAAAAATTTAAAAGAAAAAAACTTATTATTTTAACTCAACTGTAAAGTCGGTACTGTGCACCCCTTTAGGTGAAGAATTCGCTGTGATAATGGTTTATTAATAAGATTGTAATTCCTCTACTCTATAAATGTTTCTCCGAAATATTTATTGGAGTGCCGTAATAAATAAATAAAATACTGGTGTTCAGCTGCATCCGAAAAGAATTGGAAAACATCACTTAGGCTCGTGAGAAATTGTTGGTGATGAGAATACATATAGATATCTTCATCCATTCTGAATGTGGAAAATCATTAAATTACTCATCTCGCTCTGTGTGGAGAAAGACTCTTTCACAAGCTTTTATTTAACTTCCTATGTATATGTAACTATGTTTGTGCGGGTAGATTTTATATTAAATAAAAGGGCTTTATCGGGTAGATTTTTGCATCTCAAGATGTGCACAACAGTCAATACACCGATTGTAGAAGTTTTGAAAAAACCTTATTAATTTTTTAAATTCCTTGAAGATCCAGGTAGTTACTACAACTGGAATCGGCCACCAACGATACAATGAGCTTTCTTATCTTTTCTTAAATTCACACAAATAGTCAGCCATTGTGGTGGGCCTCCCCTTTTGTTTTTGGATATTAGCTAGGTAGGTTTAAGACCCTTGCCTTTTGTTTTCAAATATTAGCGTTTTGGAATTGAATTTATGATTCAGTCATAAAGAAATATTTTGCATTAGTAAACTTTTAAATAAGCCCGTATAATCTCGGAGTTTTTATGGTTCAGGAACAAAGAAATATTTTGTCTTAGTAAATTCCAAATCCCGATCCCTTTTGTTTCAGTCCATCCTAAGGTTGTCTGTAAGAGATTGCCCTGTGCGATAAGACCGTCTATTGTGCACTTAGTTTCCACATTATTTGAGGCGTACAATAAATAATATTTATTACTCATTGTAGAAGAAAGGCGGATTTTTTTTAAATGGTGAAATAATGTTGATTTGTACAAAATTTCTTATTCAACAATGTCTCGAATTTCGATATGAAAAATCTGTACCAGAATATTAGAGGGAAATGCAAATCTTTAAAAAAATAGAACTACTTTGGCCCCACGTGGGCAACATTCGCCGATCTGGACGCGTCAGTTTCCATATATTTTATATAGCAACTAGGCATGTAGAGCTACGTACATGATATCCATGCCACGAGACAAATGAGGCGTGGTCCACGTGTGTGTCACGGCCTGTCTAATGTACCCGCTTAACTGCATCGATGCATCAATATATTATGAAATAGAATGAAAATGCCCTACCAGTGTAATTCAAAGCTCAAAGAAGCCAAAACATACCTTTGAGCTTTCGTCTGGTACAAGTTAAGGGTAATCATTTTGCCTTGAATAACTGACTATGTGTTCCTCAATAGACACGTCTGTATCTCTTTAACTTTACCTGAAACGACTTCTAAAAAAGATCAAATTAGTGATTCCTTCATCGTTATTATACCCGAAATCCACTTTAACCTTGTAAAGCCCGACCTAAATTTAGGTTACATTACAACCTGTAAGAAAGTGATAAAAATAGTTTCAAGTAGTTGTGGCCCAGAATTGTTTCTAGCTAACTTCTTTTTAGCGGTATTTCCTATACCTAAAGTATATTAAGCAAATTCATGGTAAACTATTTTTAAGATTTTTGAAACCAAAAACTACGTTTAAATATCACGTCCTAATTTTAGGTCACTGGGCTGTAATTTTATCATTTTAAAAATAAAATAGGTTTCTTAGGCAGATCTTAAAATTCCCACCTTTCATCGGTTCCTAGTAGGTATGTTTTACTGCGATCTCTAAAGAGGTGGTTTATACCATTGTTCTAAAACATGGTTATTTTATACACTAACTAGATTCTGCTAATGGCCCTCATAAAAGTAGCTTTCTTCATAAGACCATTCAGAATTAACTTTCAAAATTCAGGCCTTAAGGGGATGAAAACGACCCCCATTTCATTTCCCTTAAGGGCTGAAAAGTCCTTTCTTAATGCTCACCTACATCATAAAAGGGAACCAAAAAGTTATTCCAAATTTCACACTCCTAGTCCCAGTAGTTAATTTCAGCTGTGCGTTAATATGTAGTCAGTTTTATCTTACTTAAACTTAATTAGATTTAGTATTTATTAGCAGATCTTTTGAACCCGCTAATTGGTATTTAAATTAAATATGATTATGGTTAGCGAGTTGGCCTTGTTGATTTTTAAATATTACTGCCATTGTTTTAGATCACATTATAATGATAAAGTAGCCATGACATTAAAAAATATGAACTGTTAGTGACTACTATCACAACGGCACCTTATCTTTTCAAACTGGAATTTTAATCCGTAATAGAACTGTAGTTAAAACTACCTGGAAGAAGTTCGCCGTCCGGTTGTCTGGTAACAGTTCAGACCGAACACAAGTCGTCGACGGCACGCACTGTTCCCGCGCGCCTCAAGGAGTTGTCACGTTACACCGGGGCTCTAGGAATAAGCCAAGGGAGGACCGGAATAGGTTGTTAAGTCAGTTTGACACTGTTTCCCGCTCCGCCCAAGAACGGGATTCGTCATTGGATGATTTTTACCTCCAATAAAAAAAAAAAACCTTGAAGAAGTTAGGGGAGGCCTTTGCCCAGCAGTGGGAAAGTATAGGACCGGTAAAGAAAATCAAACTATAGGTATATTCCGTGAAAAGGTTCCATCAATGAAGGGTCGTAAAATTATCTCTTGCTACTAAATAATAAGTTGTTAAAACGCCCACCCGTCACCAATTCCTAGTATGTAATAATGTGATCTGTGAACAGGTGGCATAACACACTGATATGCGCGGGGCACGTGTGCTCTCTTGACTTGTAGTTACAGGAATTAATGTAAAAAAAGAGTTTAGCATTATGTGCTATAATAAATCTATGGGTACAATGGCAGTCTTAACGCTGACAGCGATATATACCAGACAACCTTAGGATAGATCGTAAGAACTAAAAATAACACAGGGGGTAGCCTGCGGTGTACTACTAGCGCATTTAAGAACGTTATAAAAGAAGTTCTTATTTTTTTTTTTTACAAAAAATGCAACTGACTTCCAAAGAGGTCGAGAAATCTAATAAATTCTCAATTTCTTTAATTTGGAAGTCGCATCGTTTCTGGTTTCGAATTGTGATTGTAATTCCTCGAAAGTTGCTTCATGAGGAGTTCTCTTGCCACTTCTACCTACTTCCATTATCATTTCTCGAGCCCTTTTTCAATTAACTAAGGATTAACTTCCAGACTAACCAAATACAGCTGAATATACGTATTTTACATACCGAGGAACCACTGCCTAACAGACATACATAACTCAGTTACTGAGCATACTCTTTGGAGGTTTGTATAGACTTTCTGTCTTCTGCTGACTAGGTACAGTACGGTCGTCGGATCACAGAATAGTCGGATCTTGGCGAGTCTGAAGTTCTACTAAATTTTAGCGCTTGAAAACTCGTACATAGTATAAAGGTTTTAAAAAAATTCATGACAACAAAAGTTTTTAATAGCAATAAAAACTGCAAATTGCATTTATTTGTTTGAATGCATTCATTTTTTTACGTGTTTTCAAGCACTAAAACTAACTTCTGATTCGCCAAGATCTGACATCTACAAATGTACAAATGACAACAAAGAACTATAGTTTAACGTGACCACGGTCAGAAAATCAGCAGTCTCTATGATTATGTCATAAAGATCAAAGGGTAATTAAGCACTAATCAAATATTGATAAATTAAATTGTAAGACATAGATAATAATATGCCACATCTGCTCAATCAGACGTAACAAAGATAGTCGTGAAAAGGCTAGGCTGATAACAGCTGATAAAGAACAACGTCAGCGTTCTGCGACTGATAACATTATGCTGGACCAATCTGGGCATTAGTGGAATATTTACAAATTGAGGTACGCCACCCGTAGCAACAGTAGCTAATAGGTTATTCCTATTTTATATTTTGTATATTACTCTTTTTACTCGACTACAAGAAGGATAATGTTTTTAATTTTTATTAGGTACATACTTATTTACATTGTAATTACTATAGAATTCATATGTAAGAAAACATTTTGTAACTCATAATATGAATAAAAGAGGGTCCATGAAGTTTTTTAGACGTTCTTCCCCATAAAGATTTATGCTTTAAAACGTGCAGCTTAGGTTTAGGCCTCAAGTCTGTTATTACAATAATACATAGATAGTAGAAATCACAGTAAAGCTAGCAACTAAGACTGAAACCTCGGTAGGTTTCGGTAAACAAACAAAAAAATAAATAAAAGATTTTAAAAAATCAAACAACAACTAAACGTAAAAAAATATAGTGTCCATCATTGGTTTCATAATTGTTGATTTTGACAACTTTGATAATCTACTAATATAATGGCGTCATTATGACTATCCAATGATGAACAACTTACTTCATTAAAAGTTTTTTTTTTAATGATTATCTCGTAGGTACTTAATGACAAATGAATGTTTGACGTTTGCGATAAACTGCTAAAATTTTGAGTTCCTTTGATCAGCGACTTACCATTATAATATTATTGTGAAGGTATTATTTTTAATTTGTTACAAGACAACTCGTACGGTACCACACGCCACAATTGTATAATGAGACCGCTCGCTGACTGACCAATGATCGGCCATTATAAATTAGTTGGAATGACGGTAGAATTACAATATTTTGAAAATAGCAGACTTGGGCCCCTATATCTTTGACCGTCCATATAACCACTTAGTAAGTTAGACAGGTAGTGGTCAAACGAGTGCAACGAAGCGCAATTTTTTTAAAGTTTTTGTATACTTAAATTGTGCAAAATGCTAAGATGAAGATATTATAGTAAAAATCTGTATATCTTAAATCTATATCACCAATAATGCATCTCTGTAATTGGAGTTATCAAACGTTTCTTTTCTAGCTCCGTTTAAAAAAGTGGCAAATGCTTTGCGAGCAATTACCGGCCAATCTTTCTTACACATTCCAAACTTTTAGAAAAAAATTCTAACAAAAGTACTTGTATCAAATAACATTCTGTCTCCCAACCAATTCGATTTTAAAGCCAACCGATCCACGAATGGGCAATCTCGTATGTGTGGTAAAATCCGCGCGATATTAAAAACATCCTAAAATTTACTGAACACATAACAAAGTACGCAGACAAGGGAGAAAACATGTGTTGGTGTTTTCCTTGGTCTCCTAAAGGCATTCGATACAGTTTCAATTCCCATTTTCATAAACAATATTAGATAACATGGTAATCGGAAGAATGACCAGGAAAGGTTAGGTTAAAAATTACCCATCGGGAATCTATATAAATATCTATAATAATGTTATGTGAATTGTTAGTTCTGATGCTTCCGATACTTATGGAGTTCCACAAGGAAGTACTATTGCCCCTTCATTATTCCTGGGGTAAATTAATGAACACTGATGTCAAAATCTAAAAGGCGACGCCTTGATCTGACACGCAGTCCACTCATTCCTCATAGACTCACACACACAGTGACTCACTCTTCTCACTCAAGGGTGAGTGACACACTCAAATCATGTATCATGTATTATTACTAATATTATTTCTCTGTTTTTCTATCATGCTTCTTTTGATAATACACACTGTATTTTAAGTGATCTGGCTCTTGTGAAAACACCACAGATATTTGTGTCTATAGTGTATTAAATTATTATTATTATAAAAAAGCATATATGTGTTAGTATTGCGCTGTTTCGTTGTCGTATGGTGACCTTAGAGCCACTGCTATATTTATCAACCTAAAAAATAAGCCGTATGGTAAAACCGGCTAGACTGATATCGTAAAGCCGTTATGATATGCCAGTCATAATTTTTGTCTTGTCATCACAACACATTATTAAACGCTGATAGAAATCAACACAGTAATCCCAATTTTTGCTGTGTTATTTGTTACAAGTCAATAAATAACAGAAAGACCAGAAAGATGAGCAGTGAGCTGCTAGAAAAGAGGATTAAAAAAAAAGAAATTGACCACGATGACCGTTACTTTTGCCGAGACTAATGTGATTAAGACTAATTATGTCACCTTTACTTGCTTGTTTTGTAGCATGACTGAAGATCCAGCAGAGAAAGTTCCGGTAATGATGATGATTACGGAAACCAATATCTAGACTACAAGATATGCTGCAACAAGTCCAACCGAGAGAGGTAATCGCAAATGGACAGAGAAACAGGCAGACATTGTAAGTAAAGCTTTCATTTTTATTACCACTTTGGAATCAAGATGTTGGTCAATTTGCTTGATAGTTCGAGAAAACGTAGAAGTAGAAATCTTTACAGAGAAGAAAATGCAAACAGATATTAAAAAAAATCTTTTCAATAATATGTCACATGTTAGTGTTGAAATTTAAAAAAAACAATCCCCACTTTACGTCCAGGTGTGTTCACTTATAAAACTTTTTTTTCTACTTTTTGTACTTCGTGATTGCGATGATTGATATACCTACATATAGGTACCCAGCTTTCTAGTGCTAACGATCACACAGACGGACACGGACAGACAGACATAGCGAAACTATAAGGGTTCCTAGTTGACTACGGAACCTTAAAAACAGTAAGCAAATAATTGAAGGAGCGGGACATCTGTAATGGTTTTTAAGGACTCCTGTAAGAAGGTGATGCCAATGCTCGATTTTTATGCTACATAAGGTGGACTTGATTATTCTACAACGTGATGATTTACTGTCAAATCGAGGCAAAATATTTTTAAATTCAATTTATTTACGAAAAATTTAAATTATTTACAAATAGTGAACGAAAAAAGTTTAATCAGAAGCCAGTTTTTCAATCTTGGAGTTCTTCGATTTCGGCAAAATATCTTCGATTTGACATTACGGCATGACGTCACATCCTGACAATTGATCCTATTCATATTTGGAACACATAGTATTGTGTAAGGTTACGTACCGAGTATTTTTATCTACCAAAGTGAGGGACTCAGATAGCCATTAGTGACACACTTGTACCGCTATACGTGTCCTACAGCTTCATACCGAAGGTGTAGGTAATGGTTTTCTACCTTCGAAGCGAGCTCAGGGCAGCCCTTTTGATCAATAGCGTAGGTATGGCCGACACGTGTGATACACGTGCCCCCTATCTGTTTCATTACAACATTATCATTTCTATTTACTTTAACTAGGGAATCACTTAATTACGTCCGTGAAGAGGGAATATTCCAGTGTATTTGCTTTTAGATAAAAAGAAAGAATTGTTCGGAAAGGGAATGAACTGTTAAATTATCTAGCATAATAATTTAAATTATTTGTATTACGCTCACAATAGCATCCCCTATTGTAGACAAGGGCCAAGACTTCCAATAATTTTTCAATACACTTACTCGAAAACTGCCTCTTATCGCACTCCTATTAGGTTCAATATAGCATGTATATCACCCAAGTGCTTTTTTGAGTTTATCACAACAAGGGCTTTTTTTTTCCTTCCTTATCGTCACGGTCACGGGTGATTATTTTTTTTTCTTAGTTTATCGAATCAGGCGCGAGGCGTCCCCCAGAGTCGCTGGACGACCCCACGAAATTAGAAAGACCAAAGCAGATTTGAATACTATATTTCTTATATTTCTACTGTATGTTTGAGATACGATTAAACATTTTTTCTTTCTTTCTTTATTTCACAAGTCGTAAGTGTATTGAAAAACGTCGTTTGATACACGTGCAGATTTGTCATTGCAGCCCTCGGCTCCATAACACACTCGCCTACGGCTCGTGTGAATTTCGCCTCGGTCGCAATGACAAACTTCCTGCACTTGTATCAAAATGTACTATTGGGTGTGTAGATTGAATGCTCCTTTTTTAAAAATGAATTGTATTTTTACGAAATCTATGCAAAATCTAAGAAGAAAGTCATAACTTCATGACAAAGATAAAACAAAATTGTGAAATCTATCGTTAGAAAATCATGAATAATATAATTAACTGGAACTATCAAGTGAAGTGCAATCTGATAACCTAAGAAAATACTGTGACTTGTGTCTCAAAACAAACTAGATATGTTAACATTTTCATCTGGAATATTTTTTTTGTTATCGTTATTTCAATTACCTACCCATAAATCCACAATTCCTTTAATTCTTCCTTCGTTACGTAAAAATACAATTAACTTTTAAAAATGAGCTCACATCTCTCAATGACCGTTACAATTAACGGTCAAAAGAGAATTGTCATTTTGAAGCAGATTTGCGATCCCTATGTTATAAATGGAACAAACTGTCCTTCCGACAGAATCGCTTAGTCAGACGTCTCTCAGAGTGATCTTCGCTATGACTCACGACTCACCCTACAATATTAGGTCAGTCTATAATCTCGAGATGAGTATGATATTTTATAGGAATTATATACCTCACGGGTTATCTATCTCCAACAGAATATTCCGCAGCTTGCATGCAACCTAATCTCAACATACGTAAGAAATAAAGTTGCGCATCATTGAAGAATTTAATTTATATTTAATCATTCATCATTACCCATCGTTAATTTTTTATGCGTAAACAACAAATTATTTTACCACGAACGCTTGTTGCATTGTTGCGTCCGCGGCTAACTGCAAGTTTACATAAGACAGACTGCAATCATGTCGTGCAATCTACCGTATTGCAGTATAATGAACCTGGCTGATAAAGTAACCAACATATTTCTGATGTAAATGAACAGTTACCTAGAATCGCTGGAATGTAACGGCCATTGTATGCCGAATATCTTCAGCCTGGCTGGAGGACGCCTCTTCTGCTCCGTGCGAGTGTTCTCCTCAACGGGTGGAGTATGATGTCTACTCCCGGAAGAAGCTCTAGTGCCACTCCTACGACGCCTGCGACGTCGCCTCTCGACCAAAATAAAGTTATCTCCGTTTCTAATAATGTACGAGGAGCGTAAAGTTGACTTCTCACCCTCGCCCTGCCTTTGTCTTATCAAGTCAGCTGTTCTCAGTGTGTGTATATTCTGATACTCAGCCTCCTGTGGCGGCGGCACAGCAGCTGGCGTCGCTTCCTTGCTTGTGCTAGTCCCGCTTCCATCCCTCTTCTTCCGGGAGGAATGGAGACCAACCCGACGCCAAACCTTTTCCATCTGTCTTTAATGTCATCCCATTATTATGCTCACTAATCGTCGCAATTGTAACGCGAAAAGTCACTTGTCACTGTACGCACTATCACTATGTTTACTAAAACGAGTTATCTTCGGGGATCATAAAATCGTTCACAGGATTTTACCGAAAGTTATCCGAGGTTCCCACATAAATATTAACACAAATGAATCACTGTCCAATCAGCCGTTCCCTGTCATTGTTCGGGCTGATAAATATTTCAAGAGTCCTTAACGAATCCTCGGTTCCTGATCGGAGATTCGGTGTCAACGATCAAATCACAGATATCAGGGCGTATATCATTAATTTCTCTTATTAAGACGTACTAGGTTAGTAGAATTAGGGGAGAGAATAACGTGTTTTTTGACATCGCACTTGCAGAAGTCCCGGCCCTAACAGGGTGCGGGTGCAAGCTTTGCGCATGCGCGATCCCCCTTCACCCGTAGCCCCGTCTGACCGAAGCTCCAAAATGGCGGACCTCCGACCCCTTCCCGTTATTGAATATCTAATTTTATCGCTATGCATTTATTGTATTCAGCTGCGATGCATTCACGGCCTACTTTTATTATTATACAGTTACCTGGCTGCCTCATAAGTTATGTATAAACTGCGGCAGTTCTCGCCAACTTTAGCTCAATGAAATTCAGAGATTTATTTATCAAATTAATGGGTATCGAGAATATTTTGACCTACTGTTTGTGTCTGGATCATTATGTGTTAGAATTCTGACAAAACGAACCAGCAGAATCAACAAGTATTTCTGTTCTCCTATAGCTATGAATAGGTACCGAGATACTAGAACTTATCTACAAGTATACCGATAGTCTTTACCCACGCTAAACTGCTGCCTTGACTGGATTGCTTTTCCAGCAGTTTTGTCCTAGTTTCCTAGAACACAATGTTTGTCCTGAACAAATCAGATCTCGTTTTTTATCTTTACGCATCTTATGGTAGGCATAATAAAAAACAAATTGTCTTTTAAATTTTTGATTCAGCTTTTAAAAAGCAAGAGCAATAAATCAGATATGATTTTCTTAATAATTTCAATCCTTGAAAAACTTGGGCGGTTTACTAGTTTGTTATTACTTGATATTGACTCTACATTCTCTACCTCAGCCTCGGTAAATACATGTTGTATATTTAGAACTCTATTATTTTGGTAGACGTCCTAAACTGTAATGCGGGGTTAATTACCTTTACTAACAAAGAAGGTAGCTGCGTACGCAGGTTGTATTTATCTCAACCTACTTACCTATAGGACTTTCTTACCAAAGTATTAATTTGTTTGTAAGAAGTGTAATCTCCGGTAGATAGGTACGGAGGTTCTATAATGAGCTCTAAACTGAACTGTTAAAGGCATGGATCTATATAACTTTTCTACGCGAATTGCACGTTTTGGTTCCGCTATCTCAATTTTACCATCGGACATATCCACCATTACGGCAAATATCATACATTGGGCCCTTACGTTGTTGAGACATCTCCAGTCCGGACTAAGCGTTTTGCCTCGTCGTTTAAACCGCGTACATCGAGAGACTGGAACAGTTGGCCAGCTGCAGTGTTGCCGTCTGATTATAATTTAGGTGTCTTCAAGGCTAAAGTGAATAGGCTCTTAATAAACTAGTGCGCTTCACCATCAACGATTGTATCACTGCTTACCATCAGGTGGGATGACAGTCAAGCTCTAGTTTATAGCAATAAAAAAAAACTGACATGTTTTACATGTTTTTTTTTAATTGTGGATAGGCTTGCGTTTGACCACTATCTCATATGATGGTTAGCGATGATGTGGCCGACGATGGTGCGCGCATTTTTTATTTCGCTACAATAGACTAAATCATTCAAAACTCACACTGACTCATCAAAGCCTGCCCCAAACCCTTGAAACTAATCTACGAGAGGCATAAAAGCGAGAACTGGTATGGAAGACGTTTAAAGATAGTATAGGCGCCAATTACGTTGGCGGATTAGTTCATAAATTAAAAAAAAAAACCCTTGAACCTAGAAAGCTAAAATTTTGCACATTGATTCCTTTTATGTTGCATGATGATGAGCCTTTTTAAAGTTCCCACTGCTAGGACACAGGCCTCCTCTCTAGGAATGGGAATGGGCCATAATCCACCACGCGGGCCCCCCGGCTCGCGGACGGTGAGCAATGGGTAGCTCGCCGTCCGGTCGTCTGGTAACTGTCCAGACCGAGTCCAAGTCGTCAACGGCGCGCACCGTTCCCGCGCGCCTCAAGGAGTTGTCAGCAAACTGCAGGGGCCCTTCAGGGTCGAAGCCTCCTGGAGCCTAGGGTGGTGCAAACTGTTACCTCGACTCCAGGAATAAAGCAAGGAAGGTACGGGGTAGGTTTTTTAGTCAGTAAGAGTCTGACACTGGTCTCCCCCTCCGCCCAAGAGCGGGTTTCGTCATTCGATGATTTTCAACTACCAATAAAAAAAAAAAACAAAAAAAAAACCACGCGGGGCCAGTGCGGATTGGTTATGATGCATAGGTACAAAGAATAAGAACATGATGTTCCCAAGAGGACGTGAGGGATTTAAATTTTGTATGGACAAACCTACTTTCACGCTGCCGAAGCCGCTGCTAGAAGCTAGTAATGATGTAATGTTGTTTTCAATATTTTTTTTTCTCTTTTTATGTGACTCTTTTTCTTCCCACCACCCAATTGGTAGAGAATGCCTAAATCCGCTTTTGTACATTAAAATTTGTATTTACTGAAGATAAAATAATACAAATAAATAATAATCTACATTCTATCTTTATCGACAACAACGTGATTCATGCTTTGATTCATGTTTCTATTCAAGATTGTAGAGCATTCGAAGTAGGTAACTAAGAACACAACAGATGGCGTTGCCTGTCTCAAAACAGAGTCTGTTATTGACATTGATTGTAGTAAATTCACCCGAAGCGAGCGATAAGTTTATAGGTAGAAACAGTAGAAAGGTACTTTACATAAACATGATATGAAATCCATTGATATACATAGATTTCAGTAGGTTTTTTTTATGGTAGGTGAAAATCATCGAATGGCGAAACCCGCTCTTGGGCTGAGCGGGAGACCAGTGTCAGACTCTTACTGACTAAACAATCTACCCCGTACCTTCCTTGCCTTATTCCCAGAGCCGGGTATAACGCTTTCGCAACAACCCTCAGCTCCAGGAGGCTTCGACCCTGTAGGGCCCCTACAGTTTGCTGACAACTCCTTGAGGCGCGCGGGAACGGTGCGCGCCGTCGACGACTTGGGCTCGGTCTGGACTGTTACCAGACGACCGGACGGCGAGCTACCTATTGCTCGCCGTCCGCAGACAGTGTTTACGGTGGCTGGATATCGGCGGGATCGCAACGGCGACGACGACTACTGCGGGTGCGCCGTTGCCTTTGCCTTATGCGGTCGGCCTCCTACTAGCATTACTGCCTCGCAGAAGGAGGCGACCGCCTGCCACTCCTCCTCACTGCGGACCATGGCCTGAGCCAAGGCCCGGGCCCGAAGATTTCAGTAGGTAAGATATTCAGACAATGCTTGCCACCATGAGGTACAGGCCAGTGGCGTAACCAAAGAGAATTAATATCATCTAATTAAGGTCCGTAGCGGGGTCCAAAAAAATCGTCTCGTTGTGATTTGTAAAAAATTTTGTAAAATTGGGTTACTTCGTCTGAGCTAGCAGCTACAAGCACTTGGGGGCCGTGTCGGAACGGAGCCATGCTACCTTGTAGTTCCGCCGAACAGAGAATCTAAACCCGCATCAAAATCGCGATCCCACATGTCCGTCGGGTTGAAGACAACAATCCGCACAACTTGTGGGATTGGGATTTTTAATTTCTTTTTTTGTTTTAACTAGTAATAAACAAAAAATCGATCAAGTGCGACGGACTTGAACACCGAGTACCTATATATTTGTTACAATTTTTTCCTAGTTAATAGGTACCTAGTACGATTCCCGAAATGGGTTTCGAATACTCTCCGAATTTCGAAAAAATATAGTATTTTATAATGAAAACTTACGACATTCATGTAAATAAAAATCAACTGTGAGAAATGCGTATATTAGAGGGAGTTTAAAAGTGGCGCCAGCGCCTGAAAAGTAGTAAGTGATTGAAGAGAAAAAAGTTGAAAGGAAATCGTTTGTCTTGGTTTGGTAATGTGAAGAGAAGGGATGAAACGCATGTTACTAAAAGAGTTTTAAGTTTACACGTAGATGGATTGAGAGGAAAAGGAAATCTAAAGAGATGGATGGATTGTGTGAGGAGTGATATGAAAAAGGAGTTAGTGATAGTGTGACGAGTGACAGAAAAAGTGAAAAAAAAATGTTGTGTCGACCCCAAGTAATATGGGATAAGGACAGGAAGAAGAATAATCAACTGTTTTTATGTAACAATATTATTGTATTATTCTTAACTAGCTTTTGCCCGCGGCTTCGCCCGCGTGTTATTAGGGTTGGGGTTTCCGGGATAAAAAGTAGCCAATGTCCTATTCCGGAGTGTGTCCTATGCCTGTGCCAAATTTCTATCAGATTCGTCCAGCCGTTTTGGTGTGATTGAGTAACAAACATCCAAACATCGTAACTTTCGCATTTATAATATTACCTTCATCTAGGAATGTAAATGCACGTGTTGTGTGTGTGGGGAATCCCTAGTCAAGTATGACTAGGGATTCCCCACACAACACGCTACTACCTACTTTAAATTAATAGCTAAACTATGACGAACATATGCTCCGTTCCAATTGCGATACAGGACTCGCACAACACTGTGAAACTAAGTATGAAACAGATGTTTGAAAAAATGTTTAGCACGGTAAATCAAAAACAAAATAATTATTTTCTAAAATTTGTATTAAAAAATGTCACGAGTTCCGTATAAAGTTTCCTCACTTTTTGACGAAGATGAGCTGGGTCTAATAAATAACAACCAAACCTGCGGCTGCGCCGGCAGGTAGTCGGAAACCAAACTCTTCTAGCCGTATTTTTAAAACCATAACTTTCTTATATTCTGCAGTATCAAGAGGATTCGTAAAAATGCCTAATCGTTTTGATTTTAACTCAGTAAATAATTAGACAATGTTAGTGATATAAAATTAATGAACTGCTAAATATTAGTAAACATTGGGAATTCTAGTTGATGCGAGATGACTTAAAACAACTAAAAATACCCGAGATGGGTGCCTTAACGTTTCGGTAGCGATTGTTTTCCCTGCTAATATGTATCATATTGCATTCTTTAGTCTTTCCTTAACTACTCAGTGAACTAAAATAATGATTTCAGTCGGCGCTCGCGACACTGGCCACTGCACTCAGCGAATGTGTTCAAATATGAAGCAAATGACAGCGACCAATAAGAACTCGATATAGTAGTTACGTCATCGCGACAACGACGCAACACGAATAGCGCCATGTCGCGTAGCTGACATGACGCCATCGCGCCAGTCCAACTCAAGCTCGAGCAGTAACAAGGCGGCAACATTTTCACAATCATGTGCGACAAAAACATGCAATTAGTGAAAGCAATTGAAAAGTTTCCCTGTCTATACAATTATAATTTGCCTGAGTACCTGAAAAAGGACATAACTGACAAAGCGTGGCATGAAGTGGCTAGCCAAACTGTAATGCCAGGTAAGTACGATGCGATGTAATTATTTGGCACGAGAGTTTATCTTGTTTTGTTTGTGCACATCATAAATAAATAATCCGTCCGAATCAAATGGATATTGCATAGAAAAACTAACTTTAGAGTTGCTTTTCCGAATGTGACGAACTTCATATTAATGTAAGTACTTACCACATTATACCTTATTAAACAAACAATTAGTTTATTTTCATTCTGTTTCAGTTGCCGAATGTAAGGAGAAGTGGAAAAATCTGCGTTACGGTCTGTTGCGGAGTTTGAGGCTAAACCCGGATGGAACAGGGAAGCGGAAGTATTATTTACATGACGAAATGGAATTTGTATTGCCATATATTAGATCTTCAAAACTGCATGAAACTGTTTTGCAGCAAATAGATGTCGAAACAGATGACGAAGTCAATGGTTTTCAAGATCAAGATAAAGACACTCCTACACTACAACTTCAGTATCAAGAAATTGAAATGCCTGAGCCTTCTAGAAAGAAATCTAGGTCTGGCAACAACTTAATTAAATATTTGCAACAAAGACCAAATAATAACAATGAGGTCGTTGACGACTCAAGAAAAATGTTTCTGTTAAGTTTGCTGCCGGAAGTAAACGCGTTATCTGAATGTCAAATGAGAGTATTTAGGAGAAAAATGTTATTACTTTTGGACGAAATCGTAGATAGTCCAAGTCAATACGAAATGTGTTTACTTCAGTGGCAAAAGGAATCTATAAGTCAAGAAGGTCAAGGAAGTTCTACTAATGACACAATTAAAAAGGAACCACTATGATACAAAATATTTTTGGTATAATAGGCTTTTAAATGATTTATAAATTCCATATTATTTTATTGTTGATGAACGCAAAGCGCCATCTATTGACTGTTGTAGATACCAAAATGTACCCAAAAGATGGCGCCCTAAGGAACAACGAATATAAATTTTAAAAAAAACTGTGATTGATAATAAATGAAATAATACTAACATAAGAAATATAAATAATATTTTATTTACGCTTAAGTTGTCAAATAATAAATTAGACTGTATTCCTGGAAGAATGTTGATGATTATGTAGCAAATGCAAAGAAAATGCTGGAGATTTAAAAAAAGCAATTTAATAAAAAAATTAAGCATCTATTTTATAGGTGCATTCTTCATAGATTTTGTGGTAACAGGATTACCATTAACTTTGCTAATCAACTTGTTATCCTGCCAGACTGCAAGAAGGCTATCATTTGTTTTTAGGTCAACTTGTAGTTTTTCCCAAACTTTCTTTTTAGGATTCAAAACATCGTCAGGTTCCCCTGTTTCATATCCTTCTATTACCACCCTGTCTCCTGGTTTACTACCTTCTGGCGCAAAAAGTGGTTCAACCTGTTTAGGTTCATCAACAGAAGCACAGAGCACCATTCCTTTGGATTCAACACCACGCATTTTAGCTGGTTTCAAATTGCAAAGTACCACTACATCTCTGTTCTGCATCTCTTCTATAGGCACAAAGTTTACTAAACCAGAAACAACAGTTCTTGGTTCTTCCTCTCCCAAGTCTATCTTTTCAACATAGAGAGCGTCTGCATCAGGGTGTCTGGTAACTTCTACTATACGTCCAACCCTAATATCAAGTTTTGCAGGTGTTATTTCATCAACTGCAGGTGCATTTCCTTTGACTTTAGCTGGAGGTGGGTAAGCTTTTTTAGCCAACTCTTGAAGCTTAGGGTCTTTGAATATCTCTTGAATAGGGCCTAAGAGCTTGTTAATTTCTATCTCAACACTAGCTTTTAAATCTCCAGGATGAATTTCCTGCTTAGCATAAGCACTTTCAAGATCTTCAAATTTTGTATATTCAACATTACCACCATGTTCTGGTGCTCTAGTAATTTTGA
This sequence comes from Mythimna loreyi, assembly GCA_029852875.1. Classification (NCBI taxonomy): domain Eukaryota; kingdom Metazoa; phylum Arthropoda; class Insecta; order Lepidoptera; family Noctuidae; genus Mythimna; species Mythimna loreyi. The sequence goes on from CM056789.1 coordinate 12,735,536, forward strand.
ATGATTCTTCATTTTTCATAAGAGGGAAAACTACATACTTGATAAATGATAAAACTCCATTATCAGTAATATTTCCAGGTTCACAAAAAGCTTTTTTTAGCTTCTTCTTTACATTTGCAGGGTTGTCTAAAAGGTCAATTTTACTGTCTTCTTCTGATGCTGACATTTTTCCACCTGTAAGACCTGGCACCATAGGGTTCATTAAATGCACTCTCTTAGCATATCCTAGTGCTGGCAAATATTTCTCAGCCAATGTAAATATTTTTCTTTGATCAACCCCTCCAAACTGTGCGTCAACTTTCAAATATTCTTCATCTAAAGCTTGGAGTCCAGGATACAATAGCCCACTTAGTAATGGATGATCAACTTGTTTAACAACCTCTGCTCCAGCTTTTTTAGCATCGTGTTCTGTTATGACAGATGACATGCGGTACACATCAAGTGTGTACTCTTTGCTAAGCTGATAATCAGTACCCTTAACAAACTTTAGTTTCTCTAGTGGTACACCAATTGATTGAAGTATGGCTTTGATGGCAGCTTCATAGTACTGAGTACGGAGCTGCAAAAGATCCCAAGGCGCTTTCATGTTGTCTAAATAAGCATGTAAATCAGCAAACAGTATAGTCACCTCACATCCTGCCTTTAAAAAGTCAGCTATCTTCGACATAGGGACGAAATAAGCCACATGAGGCCGTCCAGTTGTTGCAGTACCCCAATAAATTTTAAGGTCTCTTTGCTTCAAGATTTCATTAAGCTTTTCCTCTCCCAAGAATTCTTGCAAATTGCGAGTTATCAGTTGTTTCTTCTCCTCCCAAGTAGCCATGGTTATTAAATCAGTAGATTCTGTAAAATGAGAAATAAATCTAGGTTAAACTTATGGCAAATCTAGAACAGATTTTGTAGTTAAGTACATTAACAATACAAAAGAAAGCGTCGGTACTGGATTGATACTCACCGTTTGTGATAGAATTTTAAATTTATTATCAATAAATAGGTTTATAACCATAAATACTTTTTTTAAAATTACATGTATGGGACAGATACGAGAAGCAATAACACGTAAGTGAAGTGTCTTATGAAACTAGATGAAACATAACCTCCAAAATTAAGAGAAGTAAAAAGGTCTTCAAAACTAACGCATTGCCACTTAATTGGCTTTAAAAAGTTGGAGTAAACACTTTTAATGAGATTTCCATAGTAAAATCATTGATTATCATTTGTTATTAAGCGAAAATTAAAAAAATATTGTAAATTTTGACAAGTGTGAAGTTAGTCACAGTTCAAAATACCTGTTACCAACTGCTAATTGGCGCTAGTATCGCGGTGAATGCTCGCGTTTCCTGTCAAAAGCGCCATTGCGCATGACAGTCAGTGCGGCCTTGCAGACTGAGAGCGCTGCCAACAAAGGCCGAGTCGATGGGGTTACAAAAAGATTGTTAATTTGGACTTCTAAAACCCTTTTGTTGTTGTAATTATAATTTTATATAGGTTGTGAATTTGTGATTACGGTTAAGAAAATGTGTGAATGATATGAATCGTGACGACTAGCAAAGGAGTCAGCTGGTCCACAGTGCGAATAGTGAATAAGAAATGGCGGCCTTGCCAGCAGGTGTTCAGTATGGGTTATCATCGGAGTCTAGTTATAAAGAAAACAAGGAACTAGTGTTTGTGAAATTAACGGATTCAGCGCTGAAAGCTATTGAAGACTTCCTTAGGAATAATAGGGTAAGTCCAATCGCCATATTGTTAGACCAAAATAAAGATAAGCCAGCAATGTCAGGCGCCATACTTAAATTACAGTAATTGAAATGAAACTGCAAATTTAGAAGTTTTATTCCATCAAATCAGTTTTCTAATTATGATAATTGGCTTCAAAACAAGTTTAGGTAGGTAGCATTGCGATAAATACTCCTCTCCAATGTCACGCCACGTCAACATGTAGAAAATTTGCTCTGTTATTTTCACAGATTTACATTTCATACGGCTATAATTAGAGAATTCGGACTTATTGTTGCGGAATTCGACGTTTACCGTGGAGTTATGTTACAAATCGTGCTTTTTTTCTTCGCTACCGTTTCACGTTACGAGAGATCGTGCCCCTACGACAGTATCAATTGAATTCAGAATAAAAACATTCAAGACGAACAAATCTTGCTTTACTTATCTGGTTAACCTACTGGAAAAACACCACGCTATGTTTGTCGATGTAGATGAATTCATAGTATTTCGTAAGAAAATTAGAATGCTACAATTTCAAACAATCATTTTTCCATTATCATTCCCACAACAACTTGTTAGCAAAGGTATATATATGTTGCAGGAACTATGAATTGAATACTTAAACAACTAAATATTTCTCAATTATGGATTTATGAACTATAAAATAATTGGAACATAAATTATCATATCATATTTCATGCCAGGAATCAGTTTATAGATGACTAGGCATTTCTAAAATACTGTCAATATAATAGTTTGGCTTCACTAGTTTGTCCAACTGTTGGCTATATTTTTATATCAAACAATCACATATCATTTCTAAAGTTTTATGCACAGGTAATGTGTCTTATGACACAGAAAACAACAATTTTACATCTAAAGTTATAATGAAATGAAATTAAGAAGGGAAATACATTTTCAATGTCAACTATCATGCAACAACTTAAAAGTATTGCCTCTGGCTCATGATTGCATCAATCAATGGAAATCAAACCTCAAGTTAGTTTCATCATTTTATCACCAAGAGAGATTCGTCTTGATTTCAAGATTTCAGTATGTTTCCTTTAGTAACATAGAAATAAGAAGTAAGTACTATTTGGTAAAGATTACATTTCAAGGCAACATTTTTTCCTAGCGCTAATCAACAATTCTTGACTTAGTACTACATTATGACAAAAGATGGCGCTCTATGTTTGTTAATGATAATGTTACGGTCAAGTAATTATCTATATAATTTATAGACTATAGTTCCAAGTTGTTAATAAACAATATTGGCATTTAGTATCTTATATTACTAATGTTATACCTAGTTTAGTATTAAGTAAGAATATGTCATTAAAACTTAAATTGTTATTCAATGAATATAACATCCTGTTTGTCATAAATGGTACCTCAGTGAACACTATTTAATTAAAAAACACTGATTCTAGCCAGGAATGTTTCTAGGCCCTTTAAGAGGTTTGTTTTAAAGATAATTTATCTATAATTGAAAAATATGACAATACCTAATCAAAACATTCTTAATCACACTTATTAAGTAATGAACAAAAAGTAATATACCTAATTACCAAGGATTAAATAGTTTCTTGGATGTTGGAAAATATACATATTCTAAGAACTATTAAAAAGGGGAAATACTTTACAGCAAGGCCAGCTAACCAATCATTGTGGCCCTCTTAAAGTACCAAATATGAATTAATGAGCCTGTCTTTTTAGTCAATTCCATTCTTATCAATTCTAAAAAGTATAGATAACATTTACATTGTAAACTTCCTTGGACTGTGATTTTTAAAGCATATAACTAACCTAGTTGCATATTATAAAAGTATCTAATCTAGGTCATCAACTTAGAAGTTGATAACCACCTTACAGTCTAGTCAACTTGAAGTATTGATTGGAACAAGTGAACAACTAGCTGTCCTACTCTTTAGCATTCAATTAATAACAGAATCAGTTTGTTCATTTGAATCTTTCACAATGAATATTTGAATCTTAAAGAACATTGTGTTATTTTTAGAATTTATTAAGTAATAACATCCGCATAGGTTGATCTTCAAGGTTCTGAGCCTTGCCTGTTTGTGGACCTTCTGTGACATGTCAAGATCTAGTCATACCTCAAATAGCGAGCTGGTAGTTCAAGCTGAAATTTGTAGATCTCTAACAGTCATTACAGATAACCATGTCTTATTATCTGGCCTTCTTACTAAGCCAAAATCGGTCGACTCAAGAAATATCACCTTTGTGAATTATTATAATACTGATTAAAAGCTTCTGCCTACAGCTTCACTGGCTTTTGATGGTGATATAAAGTCTTAGATATCTCAAGTCCTTTTCCATGTCTTAGACCATAGCTCTTGGGACTTAATGAATTAAGGTATTTAGAGCAGAATAGTGATCTAAATTCTGGATTGTAAAGGTTGTACCCAAAGCTAATCTATACAAGTTAGGTAATGTAAGATTGTATCCTCTACATCTAGTTTCATTAAAAGCCCAATATATGTATTTAAGAAAAAGCCAAAGAGATTGATTTGTTTTCAGAAGTTACCATTCAAATACACTGTCTCAACACATAGGCAAGGTAATGTTGCATAGTTTAATGAATGAGTTGCGAGTCATTGCAACAACAGTTAAGAAACTTCTGATAACTTCACAACATTATTAACCATACCATAATTGATACATTGATAGGAGTATTAAATGCACATCTATCTATGTATTATCTTTAACAATATCTTAAAATCACTACACAAGGAAAAATAACAAATACATAAGAAAGGAGACTTTGTAATTGTATGTTCTCGCTTTTTCACACTCTAACAGTTGAATGCATTTTGATGATATTTGGCACACCACATACACTTTTTAACCCAGGAGTATGTTCCATTGGTATAATTTTCTACTATCGCACAGCAAAGCAACAGCATCAATTATATTTTTAATATCATAATGAATTTTCTTTCTAATGAAGATTTAATATTTTGCTAATTTGTAATGAAGATTTATTCCAAAGTAACTACCTGCGTCTGTTATGCATGGTTGTTAGTATTTCAGTAATATAATATTATGTGTATTATACACCTAAACCTTTGCCATGACTCACTATAACTATTTGTGAAAACTGCATGAAAACCCATTCAGTACTTTTTAAGTTTACCAAGGAAAGACAAGTAGAAGTTACATGGTACTTGGTTTTATAATATGCAAGAACTATTCTATTTATTATTAATGGCAAATAGAGCTACTAGACTCTTCTGCAAACATCAAAAGTAAATTGGATCAGCAAGAGTGAAGATCATAACCACTAGCTGAACTATTTTAGTTAGAAACATAGTAACTGTATACACATTAAAATCTGTATTGATATAGTTAAAATTGTTGTGTTAGTACTGGAAAGTAATATTAAAAAAATATATATTATTTTTTTAATATTACTTTCCTTTACTAAATACTATTTATCTATCTATAATAATACATAAGTCTAGATTCATAATTGTTGTGGCTGATGAAGCGGAGACATAGAAAAATATTCAAGGATAATAGTAATTCATACTTAAATACAATATCAAACAATTTTTAAAACAATACATAATCTTTATTTATTAAGAAAAAACTTAATAAAGCAGAATAAATGTAGGCATAACTATTATAATGGAATTGACAGTTTTGTAGGAAATTCCACGTATTTGACAATGCTCAGTACACAATGATGTATTACTAAGAAGTGTGGGAAGAAAAACAAAGTCCACTTAAATAAGACCATATACATTAGGAAGTAGAAAAATAAGAAAAAAGATATCCAAAGCCCACTTAACTCTTGGTGAAAGTTATTTGCTTAAAACCCAAAAGAACAAGTTGGTAAAGTCTTCTAATAAATTGTATTTATAATTAGTCTTTTATGTTTGCATACCAGTTATTTTCCAAGCATTGTATCATATGTTTTATGTAACAATTGAATTATTTATGAAGAATTGCAAATTTTAGTTGCAATTCTGAAAGCAATTTTTGTTGCACTTATTTCTTATCCAAATTTCTAGAGATTTGCTTGTTGTGATGAAAAAATACAATTAAGTAAATCAAGAAACTTATAAAATTGAATATGGATAGAAGTGTACACCAGAAAAGTAACACCATTTATGCATAAACTTAAATCTTTGGGTACAATGTACAATGGTGGTCTTTTAATTGCAATGGAAGTAATGGGGGAAGAGTGCTCAGCAGGGGAACATTGCAGATTACATAAAATGACAATATTCATTGGTGATCAGTAATATTATGCAATTTGAATTTTACATACTGAAATTAGGTTTAAAATACATCGCTTCAATAAAGCTCATTAAGTCACACCACAAGGGTTTCCTCTTCATTTATTTTATTTAACAAATTATGTACACCAAATTACAATAAAAGAACAAGGAAACTGAAAAACAGGAACAAGGGTACAACATCGTCAACTATTTCATTAGATTAAAAGTGACTTGAAATATAATTAACTATCTAGGAGCTACAAACATTCTCAAATAATTTCTGCAACACTTTTAATTAATAAAGCAACAATATTCAGTGTGTTATTACCTAATTTCTAAGTAATAAACTGCCTATCTATTATAATGAAGCCATTATTCTATGCATATTATATAATAAGTGGCAAACTTAATTGTTTGCAGTCATAAAACATGTTAGTATTACACTGGTTGAAGCAGGTATTTAAAATACACCTTTCAAAGCAAAACATAAAGCATATAAACCTATTTTCAGTCTGGAACCATTGAGACGATAAATTTGTCTATCGAGTCAATGTTTTTTTTGTTAGGTAGGACATGGTCAAATAACTTTTCTCTCACATTCTTCTACAACTTTTCTTACTTATTCTGGGAAGGAAGTATCAGACTTTTATTGATTAAAACCTGCATGCTTTTTCTGTAGCCATATACATTCCAGGACTTTAGTAATTCATTTGAATAATCCTACAAGGCCACAACCCTAGCAGGATACCAAAATGACCTGCCACAAAAAAAAACCAGTTTGTGTGAGTTTTATTCAAGCAGTCTTTCCTGCTTGTTACATGACAGAAAAAAATATTATCCTGCACCTTTGCATAAACAAAACACTTCAAATCCGCCGTGTTTTTGTATTGATCACCCGAATTTTTTGCTGTAAGGTTTAAAAAAAAATTGAATTTGGTTTAGCACTTTTTCTACATTTATTTTTTATTAAAACATCGTGCAATACAAAAGAGGCCTAATGCTTTATGCATGCTCTACCAGTCAACCCAGTTTTGGATAGACAACATGTAGGTGAATAAAACAAAAAAGACAGGCACTAAATCTGTTTTCCTAGTAATTAATTAATGGCTATGTTATAATAGTTTACAAGTACTAAAGTTGAACCATCAGGAAATATACTCCCGGAATTAGAAGAAAGTATGGATTTTATCCCCTAAAATGCACCCTGAAGGACCTAAAAAACGCCATTGACGCCGCTATAAACGTAGCAACCTACTGGGTCCAAAATTTTGAGGGAAACGGAGTCCATCGATTCGAGAAGAAGAAGAAAGTATCTTATGCCCTTCTCTTCAAGGTCTCTATCTAAAGATAACAGTTACTTTCGCATTTATAACAGTAGTTTGTTGTACCATTTCCTATGCTATACATCAGATTGCTCCTATTTCTAAATCGTAAGTATTCGGCGCGTGTCTAGCCGTTTGGGCCCAGTTTCGCAAACTCTGTATATTAGGTAAGCGAATCGGGCGCATAGCCGCAATGACAATGTTCGGGCGGCGCCGGCGGCAGGTGAAAGTACCAACAGCTGCCGGATTACTTATACAGCGCAAAAAATCTTCCCACTAAATAAATTCTAAACCATACGCCACTTGTTCATGACTTATCAAATTTATTGCGAAATTAAAACCTATGTAATCAAGCTGTAATTGTTTTTTTTTTAAATGGCAATTGAGCCGGTTACAACTATTCTGCCAGTGTCACGTTGAGACGGTGACTGTGTGAGGGCCTCCTTCGAACTTCGTGGTAGATGTTAAAGATTTGCAGTTATAAAACAATTCGACATAATGATGTTTCTCAACTAATACGTTCATGTCTTGTTGACAGTTGTAAAGATAATCTAGTTTTCCTTACATGTACTGTGACCTCGTTTTGAGTGATTTACGACACCTCATTAACATGCATCTGTTTCATTACCATTGATAGGGCGTCATTATCAAAATCACTGTGATTAGTAGAACGGGGACAGTACGATTGTTTTTTTTTTTTAATATGAAAAGATCGCACTGACTGTCATAACTTTGGATATATGACGTTATTATATAATAGTTATAAGTCAAATAGGGTAAAAGGAACGAAGGGGTGAATAGAAACAAAGATTTGAAGAGGATGCTAAAGTTATTTTCAGCATGTAATCTTTATTCGTAACTTGCCTTCTGCCAGCGGCTTTGCCCGCGTGAAGTTAGGTTGTCCATATGATACAGACCCCAATTTCATCTCTTTAGGAGCTGAATTTTGAAAAATCCTTTCCTAGTGTTCGCCTACGTCGTAAAAGGAAGCCTTGTGTAAAATTTCACGTTCTTAGTCCCAGTAGTTACAGCTGTGCGTTGATGTCAGTCAGTCAGTTTCCTCCTTTCATAAATATAGATAGATAATAATTGTTGATCTAATGAAAAAATCCTAATCAAAGCTTTGTTCCTATGCACTTAATTAACTGAAGTACTTATTTAAGTATCTACAATTATGGTGTTAACACCATTCTTTCAATCATAAATTAATAGATTTTTATACCTAGTCATTACGACGTATGTAACAGAATAAGGTAAATTAGGTAATCAATGAACTAAGTACGAAAATGTACCAATTACCTAATTTATCAACCATTACTGATGACTGCAAAACGTGATTGTCAGTTATGCTTTCTGTTGGCATAGATAATATATTTATGTATGTAATTAGCGGCTTTATGCTCCTTAAAACTTCCAACTAAGTCATTAAGAACTCTGATTAATGATGCCTATAACTTCACATTGTATGAATGTGTCATTTGAAGTTCATTACTATTTTCATTTTCTAATGATAACATTCATAGACGCGTTGCTTAATAGTCGTGTTTGTTTGATTCCATTTATTTTTATATTATTATTCTTGTTATTTTTAAGTCTATACTGTTCCACAGCTGGGCAAAGGTCTCCCTCCATTCTTTTCAGTGTTCTCGGTTTTGAGCCACCTCTCGCTAATTCCTAAGGAAGGCATCTAAGTCTTCCCGCTGTCTCCTTCTTGGTCTGCCGGTTCCCCTTCGATTTATTTATTATATTATACCAGCCTATTTACCTACTGGCATTTTATTGGCGAGCAAAAAATTGTTCAAACTGTAAACATGCTTATAAGTTGATGACTTCTGTTTACACTTGCTAATATTGGCCCTTCGACAAGATACGTCGGAATGAATAACCTTGACAGAGTCGAAATTATATTAAGCTTTCAACTCCATTTCGTCAGTTTCGCAGTTCAGAAGGTACCATTGCACTCTTCTGATTTTGTCTTCAACTAGTTGATCTTCTTTTTTCTTGTCGTCTAACTCATTTTTTCTTTTGACCGGCATTTGGCAACCTTTACAGCTCTATATGGCCTCGTATGAGTCGAAATGATATTAATAAGCTTTCAATCTCCACTTCGTCAGTTTCGCAGTTCAGAAGGTACCATTGCACTTTTCTAACGTTGTCTTCAACTAGTCTTGTTCTTTTTTCGTTTTAACTGTATAAAACCTTAAAAGTGTAGGTGGTTGTGCACAACGGTGTATACGTTATTCTTCCCGTGAAGAGTTCCACTCTGGCACTGTTTGAGATGGGTTGAGAAAGACCTATTTCGCCAAATTGTTCTTCTAGCGTCTAATCTGGATCTGCAGCCGGTTAAGATATTTCCTGATTAACCACTGCAGTTTGTGTCCAGGCAGTTTGATGTTCTGAGTTTTAGGTGTTAGGACAGCTTCAGCTTAGAACACGGTTCCTCGTATTAGTATTGAAAAATCAATAATTTGTTATTATTAGTTACTAAATTACTGGCGATCCCCTTTGCTTCGTAAGGGTGTTACAAGAGATAATTTTCCAGTTTTTTCTTATTGTTTTTTAATATGCATCTATAATACACCGAAACCTTCCTCATAAATCACTCTATCGGTGGAAGCTGCATTAAAATCTGATCAGTAGTTTTTGTGTCTATCGCAAAAAGAATCAGACAGACGCAGTACGGAAACGTTTTAGGGAAGAATAGCTTGGTATGTAATATTAGGCGAATACGGATAATATACCTAGCTATGATTTATATAGTAATATACATAATCTGACGTTGAAAACTGCGAAAAAATTACTATAGTCCGATTTAATCATGAGACTTGGTAATCATTAACAATCAACTATAAATCATTGTCACCATATATTTAAAATAAATTGCTATAATAAATGAATGTAACGACATCATTTTTCCTATTTAATAACGGTAACTACTCTATATGTCTATTTAATAACCAGACATCACCGATATCAATCTATCGCTGATAGTTATTTATAATAACGTTATAAAATACGTGTGTGGGAGGATTGTATGTAATAGACAATCAGTCGAAAGCACAGACTCGGATTTGTAGTCCGTATTCCAAAGTTTAGAACAGGGACCCTACTCGGAATTCCTTCGATATTTAAAATTGAATGAATGTTAGAATAATAGAGATCATGTTTTTGAATTAATTAAGTAGATACTTAATGATTAGTTCAAGAAGTAAAAAAAAACTACCTTTAACTAGTCTAGCTAACAAGTTCATTGTTGTATTGTATGTGATTTTATAAAAGCACAAAATCTCTCAAATCCCTCTTAAATTTCTCAGCAATTTAGAACAAGTCAAACCTCATCATCAACACATTTTGGTTTCGACTTGCTTAACCAAAAGTAAAGCATATTCTGGTGCATAAATAATAGTGCACTGTCGTTAATATTATTACATAACTTATAATTAATCATTTGATCGAAACACATCGAACCTATTTCCTTATTTGGTCATGGCGATTAAAATGCGGTGACATTGTTCACGTCATTGAAACATTACATAAAAATGCTACAGATTTAAAAAGTTCTATCGAGATACCAAAAAGTTTCGCTTGCTGCCAATACAAACAATTATGTAGCGTCATTCAAAGCTGTCGCCCACCTGATTATGATTCCCCAGTCCATGCACGTGTTTAACAACGATACATTTATTTTGTGCCGGCCTAAGATCACGGGCACCACTATTATTCGACTTTGCTAAACGATTATCAACACTCTTTTTATTCAGATAAAACCCAAATTCCTGTACGCTATTGGTTGATGTGCCGCAGGTTTGGTGGCCGTTTTTTTTGTTGATGCTTTGTAAGCGTGCCACCTGGCCTTTTTTCTTGGGCATAGAATCCATTGAAAGCCATGAATCACTTTTGTAACGTCGCCCAATGAGTGTCCAGCGTATCGTAATAGACCCTTAGCCTTATTGAATGAATCATAGCAGCTGTAAAACAAATAATACAGTTCTACTTAGTGCATACTTTTTAGTCCATTCTGCAATAGCCAGATCAAATTTCAGTTTTATTAGAATTCATTTCAATGAATGACTCTTTATGAAGTAGGTACAAGTACTTTGTCGCGTGCGTGTAAAAGTAGGTATCGGTACCGGATATCCATATTGTTTAAAGTGTGTCATATTTGCACTAGCGATACCGGAATTAAAAAATAAAAATTATCAGTTTCATTTATGATATACCACCTTCCACGATTCTCACGAAATTAACAAATATATCTAATACATATATTATTATTCTTGGGAGGTATATTAGGAACTAAAGTCTTGAGACAATTCAACACAATTATTGTAATTAGTGGAGGGAGAGTCATTTTTGTTCAAATAGGTACTTAAATCTAAAAAATAAATTAATCGACAAAAATAATAAAAAGCACGAGTAATAGAATTTATTTTAATCTATTTATAATCCTTAATATAAAAATACACAGTATTTGCAGCGTACCTATTGGCAACATACAATGTAGATAATTTTATCATCTCACTTTGACATCAGGGTCACCGGAGTAGTAAAATAAAAATGCCAGCGGCTACTGTGATGAAAGTAACCGCTACAGAACATCTAGATATCAAATTGGTAGCGGTATCTATGGCTTCACATAAGAACAAGAATCCTACATCTCGCAATCAAAAGTTCTCCACGCGATTTGAACATATATGACAGTCCGAAAACAACTATCGGACAGTAGCCCACCAGACAACAACAACCGTCTGGTCGGAGGATCCCTTTTCAAAGGAGGTATGTGGTACTCTCTGTTCCGCATACCCTCCAAACTGATGACCCTGACGTTAATGATTAATAAAAAATTTACAAACCTACAATCTTATAAGTTTAGTATCGCAAGAATAAATTAGGGATAATTGAAGATTTTCTCGCAAATGTTAAGAGTCTGTAAGCAAAAGTTCTAAATTGATCTCTAAATTGTTTGAAGGAGAGTCAATATTTGTGTGTGATAGATGTTGTGACGTCTGCGTGACGATGAACACGAGCGATAGGGCCCGAGGTCGTCGCACCCTCGGTCCCCCGAGCCTTGGCACCTGGTTGTCCCTTGCTAAGCAGTTACTTGCGAACAGATGTTAGCCTCGAGAAAACCCTCCGCCCGCCCCTTCATTCTATTTTTATCCTAAGATTTTTAAGTATTGTTCGTTAAAGTTTTTTAGTTATGTCTTCAGGTACCTCATAACTATTACGAAAAAGGTTCTGTCCTTAAACGCAAGGCATTTTATACCGATAATAAATGTTATATGGTATTGTTTTGCAATTAACCGGATTTCTGAAATAAACTTAATCATAAAATGAATGCAATCCATAACCATTATTAATTTAACCTTTTGAATACCTCTATTAGAGACATAATAGAAAGACTATAGATGTGCGAATGCCGGCGTTCGTTTGGGGCTCAAGAATAGATGCCTTCATAACATTTTAAAACGCCTGAAGTAAAAAATAAACCATGACAAAGAGGCCATTCTCTCTGATTACAACGTGAACATTTTAACTGCACGGTTATCCTCGAAATTTTAATTGAATAATTGTTTACTTCAATAACTATACATCATTGTAATATGCTTTTAACATTTTGTTTACTAGCGTGTAGAGTTAGAACAAACCAGTTTGCAAAATGTCAGCCAATCCGTTCAGCAAGTGCGCAAACTTACATGTTGCAACCAGAGTATTATAATGGAGATATATATTTAATTGTTTGAGCAGGCATAAAGCGTTGGTGGACCACTGTCCCCATAAAGTCGTGAAACGGTAGTAAAATGGAGAAATGTATCTTCGAATTATGTGTGCTTTTTATGAAGGTGGCCATCATTTACGACGGGGTATACCGCCCCATGAAAGGCGACGAGCAATAGAAAAGGATGGAAGATTAGAAATAGGGCGGTTAGGGACGCCAACCTTACGGCAGAGTCAACGTACAATAGACGTGTGTGTAGTTCGTTAATATTGAAATAGAGTGGCTTGCCTGTGAGGTCAAAATGACTGACTACACTTTAATCGTCGATCAAAGTTAACACAGACACGTTGCGGCAACTGCTAAAGCCTGTAATTGCTGTTTTCATAATGCCTATTCCTTTTTATAACTGCGTTACTTTGTAATTAACTTTAATAAAAATATGGGTCAAATTAGATAATACCTCCTCACTACTCCTAAAGAAATTCAACGGAAATTCCACAACCATATAGTTCAGTAACTTATAGGAATAAAATTACCGATTACGAACACAAAACAAAATATTGACAGACAATAAATACCGGACATCGACAACTCTAATTTTAGACCATAGATTTGGGTAGCAGATAGTAAAAGGGTTATCCTTAATAGGCAAAGAAATCGGAATAATTATAATAGTGTGTTCATTTTTCAAGTAATAAAAAGGGCTAAATAAATGAAAAAACATGTAAAGCGTAGGAAAGCAATGATGATGATCATTTGACATTGTAACCTTATAATATTACACGTCATGGAAAGCAAAATGACGCAAACTTGAAGAACGATCACAAAGTTCAACTGAAGAGAAATACTATTAATTCGAATCTAGGTAAAATGGGAAACACATAGAGTAAAGAAAAAAAAAAGACGGAAGTCATTACAAATGTCGTTTCTTTTCAATTGGTAATTAATAATGTGCAATTAATTACTTGAATGGATGGTTTCATTCATAGGATTATGTAGGTACATAATTCACAAAAGTGTTAAGGAAAAAGGAAAAAATGGTAACGAAATGGTTATTGAAAATAACTGCTTGGAACTTTTAGGGCAAATAGACCTTGTTAATGTTATAACCTAGTATCATAACTCAGATTAGGTATTAATACTGATTGATCGATAAAACGTAAACACTGATGACACTGAACAGAACCTTCATCTTTGCAACCTACACATTATAACCTATTCGAATTGTGAATAAACTGATGTAGATTGTTGACACTGATCATTGCAATCTGACTGAATCTTCTTGCACTTTTATAAGAACAAGTATGGCATCCTAAAATTACTTTACAATCACAATCGAAGCATCCAATCATTCAATTTATACCTCGACGTAATTCTAATTTTAGCTTCCATTAACTTCCCTAATTAAAGTGTAAACAAGCCTTCCGTGAACTTCACTCCCGAAGACACCTCGTAGGCGCCAGCACTATTGGACCACCTGTGGAACTTACAAATTGCATATCTTCCAATAAAACACAGATGGGTGTAAATTATGAACTGAAACTGAAATTATATAATGAGATTCTTACACTAGAAGCGATGGGTGGGTTTTCAAAGAAATATTAGCTTTAATTCAATAGCGTGTGTGCTAACAACTGTGAATAATTATCAAAGAAATAATCAAACGATGAAAAAGGAAACCAGTAATTTACAAGGCCTGGCCATCAAAACTTTAATAAAAGAAAGCCTTGGTGTCTTACAAAGGAACCGGATTAGTATTAAAGAATATCAATGATAATATTCTTAAATTGATAACCAATCGTTACGTTCGTTCTTTTCTGTATTTCACTGAAGAAGGTTGTCTAAGATTAATCTAAAACCACTAAATTTATAGAATTTATGACATTCGACTCAGGCCTGATTTTTTCTGCAATGAAAATGAAATTTCAAGTGACAAAAATTAAAATAACTTGAATTTTAAAGCAATGCGATATAATTAAGTAGGAACGTGATTTAGGAAAAAACTTCATAGTAGTGTAATTCAAAACTAGACATGAACAACTTTCATTTTATAATTCTCGGATTCCGTGGCTCAGGTAGGCGCCCAGACACTTTTATATTATATAGTCTTTAACGGAAGATCCTTTCACGGTGTATTTGAAGATGGCTTAAGTTTTTATTGCACTTATTTTACTCTTTGCCTGCCATATTGTTTTGCTCTTTATTTTTATTTCTGCGGTACTTCTTAAAACTTGTAACTAATATTTCATAAAGAAATAAAGGCACAAAAGACTCTTTTAAGGCATTATTGGAATTTGGGTGTTAATAAAATGTGTGTAGCTAAGTTGTCTTGATCAAAACATTTCCTACAACGGCTCCAAACGCCACGGTACACATTTGGCAAAGGCTTATCTTGTGAAAACATAGAACATCGTGGATTTATCCCTCTTTATTGAAACCACATTTTGTATTGACAAACTATTACTTCCCTGTCAGTTACGTAATAGTTTTGTCTTCATCCCTAAATACACTGTTGTAGTTATGAATATACATATAATTTTTACAACCCGAACATTTTGAGTCTTCTAAGCCGTCTGAAATCGAAGATTCTTATGAAATAAAGACTCTTATTGTTTCTGTTATTCTCAAATATCAAGTGTTTTCGGTTTTTCACTAATCTAAAAACGTAAAGCTTGTAAAAGTTTTTTTACTTAGCTAAAGGTCACCAGCATATTCCGCTAAGGTCACTTTATGCAGGTATTTTATTGCCTCACTCCGTACAACGCAGCAATTCAACGCAAGGCCAAAATTGCTTTTATATTTTTTACTCGACAAAATTATACTTATTTACTACATGTAGTTTAGGTATACTTATCTCTTTATCTACTAAAATCGTCTATTCAGACGAATTTGTTGTTCGTAATGCTGGAGGTAACTGTTTTATTCTACGCAGTCTGATGTTGATAAATATTGTTATTTGCTTATCACTTCTACTTATTTCCCAATCTCTAATCATTCTGATTCTAATGTTAATGATAGTCATTATCTTTTAAAGGCTCCCAAGGTACACAAATTAGTACAATAAATAATATGATGACGTAATACTAAAGACTAACGCAAACATCTTTGCTCCGATCGATTAATACGTATGAAATGTACTACATTTTAGTATTTTAGCTGTATTTGCTCGCTTAGTTTGAATAGGAAATTTAAAACAGCGTATTATGACCTTGCCAGTATAAAACAGGTTTGACATTCGCGACTGATTTCAATCTTAATCAAAGTAGACGATTCTCTTATCGTACATTCGTAGCATTCACATGTGTATTTTTTTTTTCAAATTCAAATATAATTTTTATGGCCGTATAGATCAAAAATGGTTCTCTTATTGGCATAGTAATTGGTTGACCCTCGAGAGATCGAGAGTCACGGCCATGGATGCAAACCACGACAAGTTCCGGGTCATCCCTTCCCGCTGTGAGTCTAGACGGCAATGCAACTAGTTGAATTTCACATTGAGTTTTGCGGTTAAGTAAGTAAGTAAACCAATTTTTAAGTTTACATCATCAGCACTGCCGCCCAGCCTAGTTATGTTTCTCGCGTTCGACCATCGCCGGTTGTGCAACGCCACGACTTGCCGACACTTGCTTATTGTGGCCAACCCGACGCGTTGCCCAACTAGTTTGGCTTCTTGTCGTCTAATTACGATGTTTCATTAGATTATGCCTTTTAATGTAGAAATATTTGACCCTCTCCGTGCTCACTTGAGATAATATTTGATTATGGATATGAAAAAAATTATTTACTCTTTCATGCTTAAACTTCCCTATTATTAGCATAGCAGCATTCTTTTTAAACTCACTGGCTACCTGAATATGATTCCATGAATGGTAAATGTAAACAAATAACAAACAGATGAGAGTTAAAAGCTATTAGTATATTGTTAACAATTACATGACCTGCTCAAAACAGTTTCTTTACAATATAGCTAGTAAAATAATAGAACCAAGTTTAAAACGGTGTTATTGTCATTTATATTTCACCGTTCTTCAAAGCGCGATGAATTGACATATTATTTGCTTTGATTTTACTGTGCATTACTGTACAATAGTTTTACCTTATAAACACAACAATAATACACGTCATGATGTATTTTCCTGTCTACGTCAATTAGTTTTTAAAATATTTCCCACGTCAAAGCATTAGGCATCTTTTTTTTTCCAGAAAACAAATATTTCAAATATCTACCGACCACATACATGTCTCTATTTCAAAACTCATAGAGTCAAGTATTTACTTAGCTATTTTATTACTCTCACACTTGTAGCATTGTATAGTATTTGAGGTTTGTTCAAGTTCCTACATACACACATTTTAAACGAAAAACTTCAATTTTATTAATGTCTAAACACAGCATTATTAATGAAATCGAGAAAATCCGAATAATTTTCAAATAACTCTTATTTCACATTTCATGTTTCACATATTTATAGTTAATCTGACACTTAGTGTACATACATACATCCTTTTTTACAAAATATGAAGACGCTAACCATTGTTTTTCTCTTTTTTCAGGACAGATTGGCGAAACCTAAAATACAGTTCCTACCCGGAAATGAAGGGGTGAGTTTCACAATTGTTTTCTTAGATTTAGAAGTGCATTGTAAGTGCTGCGCTGCGTACATATCCACTTGGTAAGTCTTAGAGATTTACCAAAATAAGCTTTATGAAAGAGCAAAACTTCATGGATTATGCCATAAAGTTTGGAACTTTCAAATATGAACTTTAAAACTGGTTGCCTCTGAAGTATCTTTTATATTCTTTCTTTTTTTTTATCGAAAGCTTGTAGCATTATATTATGCAAAGGACCACAAAAGAAAAATGAAAAACAGTACTTATCATGATCTTCCACAGGCTTTTGACAGGGGGAGTAAAAATCTGTGAAGGATAATAAATTATTAAATTTTATTAAAACATATTTTAACCTTCCAATGGGCTTTATTTAGGTTTTAAATTCTTTTTCATTTGTTTGCTATATAACTGGAAAACTATGTATTGGTTAATTACTGCAAGGGTTTCACAAGGCAGTGTGCTAGGACCACTATTAGTTGAATAATTTTGGTTTCTGACTAAACAATTACCAATATACTTTATCTAATTCAGCCAATACTGGAACGTTTGTGGATGAAATTATAAAACTGTTAATATTCCATAGTATATTGTCTTTCTCACTTGTCAAACCCTTTTGGTTAAGTGAAAAATTAATATATGCAACAAAATACCAAAACATATTTTGCTCAAAATCATACTCGTTTTGAAAGGGGCCGGTGAATATGAAATGTAGGCATTTAAATTAGTAAATGGAGGTATTTAACGGCAGTTTAGAAACATAAATAAAACTGTACTCATTAATTAGCATACTTTTTAGCAGTAAATTGTCAAATAACTTCTCTGTCACGGCTAAAGCAAAATGGGGTGACACTTTTACTCGCTAAAACCCATCCGTATTCTTTTAGTTGCCCTTTGCCTTCTCTAAACTCGCGATATATCATCCTTATTATATTATAATATATAATAATTCTGTAACCCAATTAGCATACCCTAGTATCTTTATTTGTTATTTATTGTTCAAACAAGTTCCGATGTCGTATAAAAACAAATTTACAAACGTACTTGACATTTAAATGCAATTCAAAATTAAATACCTTTGTCTTCTGAAAAAATATAATATTTTCGTCGCTCGTAGAAAGTCAATTTTAGTGTAAGGTTTCAAATTGTCCTCTTCTCAATTTAAATAATTCTTTTGTGCAATAAACGGTACCTGACGTTTATCGGGTTGATGCAATGTGTTAACATTTACTTCATATATCAATACATCTTTAATATAATCAATACATATTTAATATAATATACATCGGAATCTTTTTACCTTTGAATTTCCTAATATGTGTGATATAACAATTGTCTGATTTGCACGTACTTCTCTTAACATTTTACATAATTCAATGACCTTATCTCTAATGACGTTCAGAATGAACATTAAGAAACATTTTATTAATAACAACGTGCGTACATCTCGTTATGGTTGTCACGAGTAAACATACAATTGACGTGTTTCGAAAACAGCTTAGACTTAACTAAACACAAATGCAAAACCAAAACATTTATAATTTACAACTTACATTCAAACTTATTATGCAAGCTCTAGCTAATAAAAGCAAGCATGTTGTTCTAGTTCTAAACATGGAGTTATAATAAATAGTAAGTCGATCACTTGTCGATGTCGAATAGAGATATTGAAGATGTAAGAACATAATGAAGGAGTACAGCTTCGTCAGGATCTGGGCCTCACCGTCGTACGGGCCTTGACTCGCCTCGGGCGTACTAGTTAACGCTTGCGGCACTCGATTCGCTTGCGAAATTATATGATGACCCACTTAGCCGATTTCGATTTGCTGCTTTACGCTGCGGTCGGTGGTCTATTAAACTTTTTACCCTAAATTATTTCGAAAAACATTTTTTTTTTTGTAGATCACATGCCGTCACGTAGTCGAAGCGACCTCGTCGATTAACCTGGTAGCGCACGAACTCTTAAGACTTTGAATAATCTGACAGTCAGTGGCATTGTACCAGTCAGTATGTCTGTGGTTAAGACTATTTAATATTCCTTCAAGCTTTTTCCTCTGAAAGACGGCAGCGTCTTGTTTACTTATAAACTTTCCGCGTGGGGCTCGTCGATAAATTACGTCACGTATAAACCGTACAACCATGAAGAGGAGATGGCGAATTTGTGCAAAGCTGTGTGAAATTGAAGTATAGAGCGTTGGTAAATTATATTTGGTTTGTTTAGAAGCAACAAGTATTACAGCTACCGCCATACCTACTTACTGTTCACTCATTGCAAAAAACGTGGCTAATGCAATTTTGTTTACAAGGTGTTAATCCTCGGTCGATCCCCGCGCCCGGCGCCCGGCGCCTTCGACCGGTTTGCTTGTTGCCACCGCTCGCCTCGCCTGCCGGTTTGACGTGATCTCTTCTCTTGTTGCTCGTCGAGAGTCACTTGTTCGTATCGTATGTAAACGACCCCGTCCACCTCATTCGAAATCTAAAACCTCACGCTTCAATATTTTCCTGTATAACTAAATTAATGCCAATTAAACGATTGGACATGTTCTACTTTGCAAATATCATGCCATTTTGTGCAAAATAACAAGACATTATGTATATAGATTGTAACACTGTTAAACCTAATAGCAAGTCAACCTTGGCTTTGTGTTATTTTTTTGTATTCCTAAGAATATGTTCGGGATAAGCGCTGTTCTCTGAAAACGCTTCGCCATCATTCCTCGAATATCTCTGTATCGGTGTGTTAGGTCCGAGACTCGCTGGCACATATCCAACTTGCACATAATAACCACAATTCAATGAGTCGCAGACCAGAATAGTAAATAAGATAGAGTGGAGTGTGTAAAAATAGCAACAGTTCCAGTCGCTAGTGGGCACATGTGGAGTGCACCTCACAGGTGCGACGGCCGTTGTCCCCTTTCGCGATAATGATTTTAACAAGCATCGGAATCGGTACTCCGGAATTATCTTACCTGCATCATTTTATGCACAAAATTTTAGAAATTAATCCGAAAAATGCTTTTTGTAGCATACTGGATGTAATTTTCAACTATCTAGATAGTATCCGCATTAGTTTTCCGAACACAACAAAACGCCAAGTCTAGTATCGATGTTATCTCTGTATCTAATGAATCATCCTCCTATGTACATTGAACCCAATGTTCTGCATTGTAAAATTGAATGTTCCTCACAATGTAAGTTGGAATACGTCTTGACTCGGTCAGGTCGTTGTCCTCCCAGCACTTTACTACCTTCTCCAACGGTTTACGGAACATTATCGCAGTCCTTGAAAACAGGATTCGATTTTGTATTATACGAAAATGTATGTTTTGATGTACAGATAATTCTCACGTGTCAAATATAAACTTCTTTCAATATGTACACAATAATCTTTAAATTTAACTTGTCAGGGATTGAAAAAATATACCGTTGTTTAACAGTCGTATGTAGTATCAGGCCAGACACAGGCCACTTACCTCTTGTTGTAATAATAGTATTCAGTATTCATATAGATACGTATAGTACAAACAATTTATGGTTGACTGGGACCATGGCAACTCGGTAACGACTTGCCAGAAGTAATATTCTAGGCTCCACTTAATCATTAACCTTCATCTTAGCTCTGCTTCCCAGCCACATTTACTCATCATGTAATGCCTGACTGATTGTGACTTCTGAAGGTTAGCAACCGATTGGCGATTTCTCTGTATTGCTCATTATGAATTTTGTTCATATAACCTTCCCTAGAACCTTGTTTGACTTGAAACGTGACACTGACTTGATTTATTAACATATTCTCAATATAAAATCAAAACCTTTAAATGATAAAGTTTAAAAATAATCGAAATCCAATAATCAATATCTGTTTTGGGCCTCTTTGGGAATAATGCAAATTCAGTGGAATAGGCGTTTCTATGACAGACATTGTTACGAATGTAGGTATAGAACAAAGGTGTGTTGGCGTGAACCCCTTTATCAGATCATAATA
Organism: Mythimna loreyi; assembly: GCA_029852875.1. Taxonomy (NCBI): domain Eukaryota; kingdom Metazoa; phylum Arthropoda; class Insecta; order Lepidoptera; family Noctuidae; genus Mythimna; species Mythimna loreyi. The sequence goes on from CM056789.1 coordinate 12,757,133, forward strand.
GGTGCAGCCACGTGATCAAACAATAGTGTTTACACTCGCTACAAGGACGACCTGTTGTACCTACGTCCAGTTCATAAAGATCTCGAATACAGGCCTATTGTTTTTAACGTCATGTCTCGCGTTAAACTTGGCCCACTCTTTAGAAGCCTTGTCCGAAATAAAATTGCTACATCAAAAAGTCATAATTTTACTTGCAAAACAGGCAGTTTAGGTTTAACATACAATATAAGAATCACCTGTGCAAACAAATTCTGATATTCGATTGTTTATTAAAATTTCCATAGTTTTCCGTAAATGATTTTCTTGAAATTTTACCAACTTCTAGAAAATTTCTTTGCTTATAAAAGGAAACTCAATCTAGAGCTGTGGTTCTGTTACTTTGTATTTACTTAATGTTTCCAATCAATGTTACCCAATAACCATCTTTTATTTCTATTGTTTATGTAGTTAAGCAATGCCTTTTCATTTAAAACAACTCTTGATTCAGTTTACATTTGACGCGCTGTTTGACGTGCTTACATTAATTTTACTTGCGTATTGATATTGACGTCATTTGACTGTTAGCTACTCATTCATTGCTTTATTACTTTTTACGCGAAATTATTTAACTATTGGAAACTACGCGCGTAAATTTAATCTTGTGTTACTTTCCATTTTCTTTGAGACATTCACACGCAACACCTCAATACAAATAATAAAGTTACCATCGAATAGGCTAGACAGTAGTCAATGCTTTAGCAACGTGACTAATGGTTACGTAACCCAAATCCGCGATATATTGCGGACCGGAACCAAATAAATGTAGAAGAGCCTTAGAATCAATAGCTGCTGAGGCCGGCTAGTCTCATGTGCTCGATTCAACCTTCGGGTCAGGGTTGGAAGTACATTCATTTGATATCCCGTGAAGATAAAATACAATATTGTTTAGGTCGACTTATTTAAGCGTAGGTGTGTCAGGCATGAAACTAAATATCCTTACTATTGAAGGATAACGGTAAAGGTAAATCCACTTCCCTTTAATTTTATTAGTGTCATAGTTTACTCATTCAACTTAGTATGGTTGTGCAATTTGAGAAGTGATGGTTGTTATTACTACAAGACAACAGGTGCCTCGTAATTGGAATGCACTTCGGAAAGATTCAGCTGTGCGGTGTCTTTAGTGAGGGTTCTGGGAGCGACTTGGCGGAACGGTGCTGATTTCCTCGTGGTAATTGCAGAAGTATGCGGACGACGGTGTCGTCTTATTGGGGCTGCGGGCCGGCCGTACGTGCGCGCTATTCACTTTCACTTCGCAGCGCGTGCTTTTGCTATTGGACCTGAGCGCACGCCGATGTGGATTTGGGCGTATCTTGGATTGTAATTGGGGCCACTACGCACTTAGATCCATAAAAGTCACCAACAAGTAGTAATTACACGAAAACTGTACATTTTACTTCCCCAGGAAAATCCTGCGTATTCGTCATGCTAACAATGAAACATACCGTAACGTCAAAATATTATGTAGGTATATCAATCTTATAAAATCACGCAACGATGACGGCTACAGTACTCTTATAAGTAAAGTTTGTTTGATACGTTATCAAATTATTTGGAAAAAATTAGGGAGACGTATTCCTAAAATTTACCTGGTTTATAGATAAAAACGAGGACACAACTCGAAACATGATTCAGACTTCTTGCCGCAGATAAAACTTTTTTTTGGCTATATCATCAAAATTTATGAATTAACGGGCCCTATAACATTGTTCCGGTAGTTGCGTATTTTCACGGTGGTCTCAACGGCCATTGATAAAAAATTTAGCATCGATAATCATTGAGCTTCATTCTCAAGCTTTCACTTTTTGGCTTTAATGGTGTTCCATCGTCTTCATAGTTGTTAACGACAACCATTACTACCTACTTGGCCTATTTTGACTTACCCAAATAAAATTAATTAAGGCAATTTTGATTAACGACCTTCGCGCAAACAACAATATTCGGACATTAAGGACACAACAGCATATTAAAACAGAAATGTGCTTAATTCGTTTTCGATCTTTTACAAGATTTTTTCGGACATCCGACGTTCTATCTTTTGTTATCTGAAGCGCATCATCTCTGCTTCAAGCATTGGATTCGTAGAAATGATTGCCAGGTAAGGCTTAGCGTGATCGATGCTATAGCAATTATGTAAATAAATACGAAAACTCGTGATGGATTGTCTCATTTCGATAAGGTCTGTGTTAAAAAAAACATTAAAAACGAACAACACCATTTTGATGGAAACAATTTGCCTCTGGTGGTGGATAAATTGCATTGTGTCGTATATTTTTAAAGATTTCTTAGAAAACGGAGCAGTCCCTGCACACTGGCCCAGAATAGAATTATATTAAACATTGTCAACACCTTGACTAAGTAGAGCTTGTGGTCAAGCCGGTATCCCACGCGTAACGCTGGTGCCTTTCGAGTTTTATCCTTAAGGCTCTCGTTTTAATGTCGTTTTTCCATTAAAGAAGGGAAAGTTGTCGTGTGCGCCGACGCCGCGTGTCCATCATACATAGCTAATACCGCTTTCGATGCCCAACGAGGAAGTGGACGCAAAATGTGGCTTGTGTGCGTCGTATGCTCAAGTCAATAAATGCGTAAAATCGGTAAATTCACACAATTTTATTTATTGCATGTTTTTAAAACCAAACATTGAAAACTATTAACTTGTGTGTGACTGTGCGCTATTACTGGCGTTTCAGTTTTATTAAATGCTTCGGTTAAAAGACGATCGTTCCCTCGTAAAGTGTCCAGTTTATTTTTAATACTAGAGTCGTTATAGCATCTTTGAGCTGAATATCGCGACCGAAGTTACTAAATTAGCAGTCGTAAACATTTGACACTGAGAACTTCCACATGTCACCGTGTTTATGGCCAGTGATGGGTGGCGCCACTGTCGCTTTAGGTCCACCCGTCTCTTATATGCACGCTGTGAATTTCTCCTCAGAAATGCCGGTTTCCTCGAGATGTTTTCCGTCAACGGCTCGTGATGAATGTGTGCATTAAAGAATCTGGACAAATCTATAGGGCTTTTAAGTAATGTGGTAGTAAATATTAAAATAGTTGCTACTATGTAAAATTGTAAATAATTAATAGTAAGTACCGACCCATTAAAATCATACTACCTAGTTATTTACCTATTTTAAATATTATATACTGAAATCTAATGTTCTGAAACATATTGATAACATAAATTTGCTAAGACAGAATAACGATTTAATATCCCATATGTTTTTGAAAGGCTCGACTGAAAGTGATAAATTCATGGACACACCCTTTTGGCACAAAAAGTGACGTGCCTTTAAATTATTTTTATTACTATAATTTTAAAAAAATAATAGCGTAAATTTATTTCATAGAAATCTGAAAATTTTATAAACGCACTTACTTTTTTATTATCAAAAATAGTTTGCGACATTTACACAATTTGGAAGCGAATGAGATCACTGTATGCAATGATGCGTGCAATGTGACATTGCAGCTAGCTTACTGGCGGTTTCCAGTGATTTTCCGTTCTCAACCTTACTGCTACGTAATAAGATTCGAAGGCAACAAATCAGTTTACCGGCCATTCGTACTTATAACCCACTGATAATGGATGTAGTGTTATTGTTGAATATCAAATAGGTAATTACGCACATCTTTGTCTTTACAAAAACTGCACTGATTTACATTGGCATTCCAATTTAGCACTAACCTTCTTTAAATTGTGTTTACCTAAGCCGAAATTAGTACTTACGTATCAAAGTTTACTTAAATCTTCATATCTTCTGGTTTTTTATAAAGTATTGTGTTCATAGAATCTATTTAACGTTCATTATAATTTACTTTCCAATTGTTGAGCTGAAAGGTCAATAGATCAGGCATACGCTTGTAAGTCTTCGGCCTGCGCCCGTCACATTTTACTAACTTAACTTCTACATTAGCATTCATTTATTTCATTCTATTGACTGCCCTATTGAAATATGTATCAGCTGAGACCCTCGTGAATCGTGACACCTTTTAAAATACAAAATAAACATCAAAAACAAACAGAAATGATTACATGAAAACGGTTCAATAGCTACAAAATGCTAAAAAAAACATTGCACAATTGATCAAGTAAAGAGCTAAATATCGTTTAAAAATATCTATTTTATATACCGGTTCCTAACGCAACAGTTGACGTAGCAAAACAAACAAGAACACCTGTACACTTCTAATTGCAGCTTTCACTTGACTCCATTCAAGAAGACTTAGATCTTAAAGTATGATCTATTTCTCAGTTGAGCTCGTAGACTCTTAGCTAATCTTGAGATATTCCAAATGTTCCATCGACTCAACGAGGAATTAACCAGCAAACGTCTATTTAAGATGATTTACAAGGATTTACTCGTAGCCGTTGCAAACGCGTGCCGGCTAGTCTAACCAAGACCCAAAACATCCGGGTGTCTATGAAAAGAGGACAAGTAGACATAAAGTGCATAAGCAGTGCTGGCTTACATTACGAAAGCTCGCAATGGAGCCGATAATAAATTGTGCCTGGCAGTCTTACGTAACCAGGTAAAAGTTACCGCTCGTTTGCAGCACTATTCTGAACTTCACCTGAGTAGCCGGCTAACACTGGACAATTGGTTTTTTATAATGTTACCGTCACGCCCGTTATTTACAAAAGAACACCAATATGTTATTGTTGCCGTGATGCACTACCGTTTTCGCTGATGACGTTATCAGACCCCAATGTGCTAAGAATCGCTTTCACCGTTCTTATCCGCATTACTTGTTATCCTGTGTTGAAAGTAACTCGAAACTCTCAAAAATAGGACAGAGGAAAAAATACTTTAAAAACAGTATAAACATCTCCCGAGTTCAATTACAAAACCATTTATTTTGTTAGCTCATTCAGAGGTTTACTAGACTCGTTAATTGATACAATTAAATAGGTACAAAGCAATGTAAAAACCAATTAGTGTCCTGTATTAAATGTTTTGTGTTCCAAAAAAGCAATGTTAGCAAGAGCTGCATGGCCTTCACCTCAAAACCTATTTTTGATGAATGTAATGCCACGCCGTTACAAATGTGACTAAACCTCGTTGCTCAAGTCTTCATTAATGATAGCACCTATATTCGGAATCAACTAATTTGTCATTACACTACACGTGCTATATCTATGTAAATAAATCAATGTACTTACATGTATTTTTATTAAAATTCACATGTAATTATTTTTTTAATTTACATTTTGAATACAAGACACCTGTAAATATATTCCGGTACAAAGTTCTTTCCCAACAAAACAAAATAGAGCCGCAAAAAGGTGTACAATAAGATTTCCTTTTCAATCACTGAAAATGTCATCCCAATAATCTATAGACAGGCTTCAATCGCCAGTCGTTCATACAATCCATTTGAATGTAAAATATAGGGTATTGAACCGATATCCATTTACAATTCGCTATGACGTGTGAAACAAACAGCTGGGACAGTTCTACTTCAAAAACGTTTACAGAATCGTTTTCAACATTAAAAAGTAATCCTTTCCTGTAGGTAATTGTCTCGTATTAGACGATATGTAAATTACATTTGTCTTGTTTTGTGTTAACGTTAATTTATTTCTGAATTACAATACCTTATCCATTTTGTCTCTTTCTGTAATATATGCATCGGTCGAAGCGTTTCCTGTAGTTGTTATCTTGATTCTGGTTTTACTTCAGTCAAAACTTCAGTGACTGATTGCAATGATGTCTAGTTTCTTGTAACTTATTGTAATGATTTCTTTCAAGTTAGAAACTTAGTTCTTTTTTTAAACTCGCATACAAAATTACACGCCTTTGCTTTTGACTAAATTCAAAAGTATATCTAAAATCTGACACACCATACGGCATTAGTAAGAAAACCGGTCTGGCCCACAATTGTTTTCGCCCTGTTGGCCGCTCGAGTCGTAATGCCCGTTATACAACAAATCTTATTAGCTAAACTAGAGGCCAACAGTTAGTCGAGTACAATTGTCTATTGATCATGTACATACGGTACAGTTAATAATTCTGCATGCATATACACCAATCTTGGTTACTTCAACCCCATTGCCAATCAATAAACTCGAACGAACGAAAATTTCATCAAAATTCATTGATACGAATAAGTCAACTTCTTAGTCGTCTTATTACATTCATAAATTTTCCATCAGCTCCTCTCGTGAATTTATCATCACCAGAGTAACGGTTGTGTTTGCTGAGAGTGAAAATTTTTACAACATAACGCAAATTAGGCACACGAGCAACATTTGCGTTTTGTCACATTTTTTTAGTGTGCCAGAAATATTCAATTACCAAACCACTTTTCTTTGTGCTAGTTTTCTGTTTAGGTGTTTTAGGATTACATTTAATAATATAATCTTATGAACACCGGTGGTCTATTGCTTTTTGCGATTGCTTCCCATTTTAATTATCGTTTATTATGATTACACTTCAGTTCGAAACAAGCCGTTTAGTACAATGATAACATGAACAAATTTCAATTTAAACCTGCCTTCAACCTTTCTAGTTTCACCTTCCTTTGTAATATTATAACAAACGGCTAAGTTTCAACTTGACCAAAGTCGTTTGAAGTTCAAAAGGGTTCATTTTCAATAGTCTGGTATTGATCATTGTGATTACTATAAAGCTATTGATCCATCCACAAATCTTGGTTAAAATAAACGATAATTTGGTCGGGAGCATATCCGCCTGGAAACAATAAAGCCGCACCTACAGTTTATTGAATTCAGCCACCGCGCGTGGTTTCGCAGTCAATTTGTCTGCTTTATTGTGTGTGTTGTGCCTTGTGCGCCGTCGCTGTTCGCCTTTCAGTCTCAAACTATCATTGACATATGGCTAATTTATTTACAACCTTGTTGGCACTGTTGTTATATATATCTAAATGCGTGGCCGGTATTGTTCCAGAACTGTACTTCTCATTTTTCTCGTTATTGCTCATTTCAACTGTCAATGTAAGCACGAATACTTTCAAAAATCTACACTTGATCATAAGATCAGCTGTATAAACAGTTGAACAACCAAACCAACAGTTGAACAACCAAATTTGGCGGATATTTTAACATCTTATTGGTTTTCTTTAGACTTTTAACAAAACGACGATTATTTAGTGATAACTCCTTTATTCTATTTCGCCAATTCTCATAATATACTCGCTGGGCTATTACCATTTAGCTCAACCTATTGTTAGTTTCGACACTAGCCGTAATTTTAGAGAACGTAATATGTGTGCATTTATCCGTCTATAGGGCTACAAATTCCTTGTGATCTCAAACGTGATGTAAATGTCAGTGTGGCTTGTATAGATTTTGTGTTCCTTCTACATCAATAATTGCGTCGGTAGCCGACGTAATATAAACCCGTAGCGTCGGAGGCGTGGCCGGCGTCACGTCGCGTCGGCGCCGCGTCTATGCCATTGGATTGTTCTGGATCCGACGTTTACACACAACTCATTCGCTTCTAAATCAGATTGAACTCTAAAAAATATGATTTCTAATTTAAAAAAAAAAAAAGAAAAGAAAGCACTTGTCCACTGAATTGAGCTCTACTCTTAGTCATAATACCAGACTTCTCGAAATCACAAACCTACCCTGATAATTGTGTAAACTATATGTTATTGTTTGTCACTATCAGCTGTACACTGTCTTATCTTTTACACACCACACCGAGTTTTGATAAGATGCCGTTTAAAATGTAACTTTGTCCCCTCCGTGACCCTATATCTAAATTCCCATATTTAGCTCGACGCATTGCGAATTTCCCTTTTGATAGTATTTGAAATTGCTTTCCGTTTTAATATTCAATTGAATCGTGTGTGGATTTCTTGTTTGATACATTAATTTCTACTGTTGTATATTCCGCTTTGGTTTCATTATGAATTTATGCGCTTCAACATGAGCGCGAGCGTGATCTTCAACAAAAATTCCTCGGATCCGATCTCGACTCTCGAACGCGTGTTTCGCACCTTGATCTAAATACTTGCGACATTATCTGGTCTCGTCGTTATATTGTGCGTCAGATACTGCATCGACAGTTTCGACTGCCTTGAAGTACTGTTAACTACATTAAACTTAAATTAAAAGTAGAAATATTGTATTGGTGTCATGTTGAACAATAACTGTCCTCTAAATTAATGACTAGAAATCACCGGGTAAACCTTTATTCGTAAAGAGAATCGTGACTTATCTGAATTTTATTAGACGAGCTTATTTTTCCGGTTAACCTCTTTCTTAGCGTCGAGTCCTGAGGGAAATAACCTCGGTCAATCCCCTTTCGCATCAGTATGCTACATTTTGAAGCGTTGAATCTCATAAATTTGTTGTTTTGACTCTTAGTTGTTTTTAACACATCTTTGAATCAGTGTTGTTCTTTTTATATGTTTTACGTGAGGTAACACTCGGAAAAGGGTTTTGTTCATTTGTATAAGTTATATATTATAATATAAGAATAATCTTTGCGGGTAGGTTAAAAACCATGTATGCAACTCTTCTCAAATATTAAATGAAATAGTGCTCCTAAGCACACAATCTTCTCTGAATTTGCACTACGACGTACAATTCATCTTCTGCCCTAATTCTGTAACGCCTTGCGACATATTCTTATCCAATTAGCGACCTTTTATTCTGACAGTTCTATTCAATCATTGGTTGCTAATCTCTAATGATATCTTGATTAGTTTCTTTCCAAAATTACCCAATAATTCCAGTGTTTAAAAAAATAGAACCGTTTTTTTTTTTTCTATTTAGTTCTTCATTTCTATGGTCTCTCTTGTAAAACTACTATCTATAGTGGTTTTGGCATATTACATTATTAGTATAGTTACCACACGGCCTAAATGCGTGGGTGAATGTTGGTTAATGTGTTTGTGGTAAGTGAAACAATAACTTGTTATTCTGTTGATAGTTAGTAAAAGTAACTCGGTTTTGTACAATGGCTCAGTTTTACTTGCAGTGGGAACATCCATTCGCCTTTTACTTACTTACCATTGTTTTTGATGGAGCGATCTCTAGAATCATGTTTTCATACGTACTACTTAACCATCGTCGTCATAATAATTATCATCGACTGTCTTCAAACTGTTCGCAATCAGATTGTTTTGATGTTTTTGTTGTGCTTAACATGATAAGAATTTACAAGGAACTTTAACTGATGCTATTCTGTTTTCGCATTTGGTGAAATAGTTTCACCATTATAAAATGTCACAATAATGAAAGATTTCTATGTATTTCACGTTGTATCAAAAGGTGTGCCGGCAATAATTCGTTACGCAAGGTAATCACGTGATCTGCTGGTGGTTTATACGGCGAAGCAAGTATGTAGGTATGTATCGACGGAACTATCGGGCGTTGAGTAACCGCGGCTGGAAAGAGCTTCGTTACGTAGAGGTTTCGATACAGCCTCGCGACGTAAGGCCGTGGTTGCAGTCACGTCGCCGGTGAGAGGTGCCCCTCCTCTGGCGGAAGGTCGCGAGCGGCCGCCGCGAAGGAGAACGGCACCAGAATGGATCCTTGCAGAGACCCACCCGTCAACCGCAGCGCTCGTGATATTTACAATGCAACGCACATAATTTTATACTTCAATGTTTTTATTCAACGCTACATTGAGCAAAACTGTATTATATTTTGTCACGCCCAAAGAATAATCTCAAGTTTGACGTAATCAACGGTATCTATAGTATAGGAAGCTACGATAACAAAATACACGCTCAAGTGGCCTGCGTGTGCTAATCTAATCATTTACCACGCGCAAATAATTAACATAGTTCATTCACCGCAATAGAAGCTTTACGTAAAATTAAAATTACTTATTTGTCGACAAGACAAAGTTTGATTAGGTATTGCAACCGCAACATTTTCGCAACCGTATCAGTGCTAGGTGTTTGCCCAAGAAACAGAAAATTGCCAAGTCTGAAATGATTCGATTCGTCAGTGCCGGTAGATTCGTGGCACGATTGCTTGGTTTCAATCTCAATCGATCGGATATACGTAAAGACAAGGCATTCTGGTTTGCGATCGCGACTTTTTAATAAGTGCCGCTGCAGCCAATGAGCGTTCGCCGAGCGAGCGAAAAAACCCAAGCTAGACTGGCATACACAACTGTGTTCAATGGCAACAATGCGCGAGACTCGAATACTGTTTTTTCAACATAAGTATATAATTAAATGAATCAGTGTTACCTCACCGCTGCCGACGATTGCGACAAGAGCGGCCGCATCGTCCATTAGAAAGTCGGCGAATATGCAAATAGTATCGTAGAAACCTCACGAATAACTGGCCACTCACTTCGCCTTTAAATGTGTCTGCGGCGATGAAAGTGACTATTACCGTTAGTAAATTGTGTTAGAACAATTTCTTCCGCGGACGCATTGCCAAATTGTCTACTCTCCATAAACTGGACTTGGAACGTTCCTATCTTGAAAGACAATTCTTTTCGTACCGTATCGTCAAAACGGAAAACAACTTGTTCAAACAGAACATTGTTTATCAACACGTCAACTACTTGATCGTTTACATTCACATGTTTATTTATAAGAAGCCCTAGTGCTTATTTCTTACGATTCCTTATTTTAAAGATAGTCTCAAGAGGTTTATAATAAATATATTTCAGGTTTATAATACTTTTTATTGTTCTGCAAAGGGCACGCGGTCATTTAATATCGAGATCAATTCGTTGTTGCTTGTTGTTTAACTGATCGAATAGATTGGTTATCTGTTTTGAACTACGTGATAATTTTGCCGGTCGATACCTTAAATTTTTGATAAATCTGATATATGACGCGATAAAAAAGGAATTAATTGCAATCATATTACTTGGATTAATTAAAGTGGTCTCTTTGTATCTTATCTAAAAAGTCGAATTTATATTAGTTTGTAAAAGGTTTTGCTTCCTGCCACTGCATTGTATTTAAAATTGAAGGTTGAATTATACGAAATGGAAGATTGTAGGTAATTTGACTTGTCAGATTTCTTTGTTGTTTTCAAGTTTGTTGTTTCCTTTTAATTCCATTCCAGTCCAGCATTTTCTGGGTTGAAGGTTGAACTGTAAACAACTTAGCAATAATGATTGCCAATACACATTATCATAATATATCATAAAGAAAATAACAAGTCGGCAAGCAATTAACATGGTGGCGATCACAAGCCAGTCGCGTGGATTTCCCGCTACGATTCGTGTTGAAGTGAACCATTTATTATCGTACACTACTGACGTATGCTAACATCGGTAAAACGAATATTGTACCAACAGCTAGATATATTTAAAGTTCAATTTGCATCGCACGCACGGTGCCACCTCCGCGATGTTACGTCAATAAGATACAACACGTTAACTCGAGGCTGAGGCACACGACCGCTGGTTTGTGTCCGGGTTTGTCCCGTGGTATTGTAAAATACATTATGTATTTTATATCTTACAATACTTTTCGAACGATTACCTAGAAACAAAGCGGCTTAATATTTATTTGTATGTGTGAGCATATGTATAAGCCAATCGACAAGCGAGAACACTATCTGCGACGTAGTTGTATATCTGTCGGTCGAGCGAGTCGAGCGGACCGGTTGTGACGGCCTCTCACTTCGCAAGCCTGTGTACCGCTCGCCGCTTGCTGTGAAATTAGGTAACCAACAAAAGCCACAGTCGTTGCGCACGACGGGCAATACACAATAAAGAAATCCCCTAGCACAACCGAAAAAATCAAAAGAATCCAGCTGAAAACAGTTGTTTACGCATTCAGGATGACGTAACCGAAAGATTTACGGGCACAGCTGGCATGTGAAGTCTGATAAAACAACTACGGATTAATCGGCTAGGGGGCATTTTAATAATGCCTTGAAAAACGGACGACGGATTTCCTCGTGTACACCTATTTTCCGGTCCAAACGAGGCGCACTGGCCGACCTTCGTCAGAAGACACAATGAAACTAACGACCTTGACATGATACTATTTGCAGATGGTTAGACTATTTACCTATAAATAACTATCTAATCGTGTATGTTATTGTATTAGTGACAGTCACAAAAATCGGTCAATAAAAGCAGCAAGCCAAAACAATACAGGGAACCATGGAAGGAGCAGCGGGCGATGCGGGCGAGACGGCTGTTCACCGAATGCCGAAGTGTTCCATCGCGAGGCGCTCTTTATATCGGTCGGCTGTACCGCAGAGAAAGCCGCGCCCCGCACTCCCCCGCAGTGTCTGCTGCCCGCACCGCTCGTAGCGGGTTTTTTCCTCATTAGCTCCATAATTCCATATTATGCTCTATGCCTTTACCTTGTGTTTATCAGACTTGAATCGCGTGATGGACGACGACGCTTTGTGCATTATTGACTTAGTTTTTATGGAATACCTGTTCAGATTCTGCAGCATATTGCGAAGAAAACGATAACTGGCTAAAAATATAATACTTATCTAGCCAAATGTATAGATAATGTTACATTTTACAGTAGTTTGCGAATTAGTAATCAACCTTTTGTCACGTTCGCCAAGCAGGAAAATACGGTTGTTACTTAATTAAATGTCCCATTTTATCAGCTGGTTCGGGGAGTAAACATTAGAAGAAGACGAGGAAGGGTGTAATCAGCAATCTGAGTATCGGCTAACACGTTAGCGGCGGGACTTGTCGGGTTATTGCTCCATCGGTGTCCGCTTCGCGGCGCACTCTTTAATAGGTTAATTGCCTGGCATTGTGGTGCTGGCACACATCGCCAGCCGCGACCTTACGGCGACTCGCGGCCACGCATGTAGCCGAGCGCGTCACCAAATGAGGCACGCCTGGACACTAGTCTTGCTCTTGTATACTACTTTATAATAGAACACACCGCTGGCAAACACACCGCCTTTGCGTCAAAAAGGGTCATCTTGTAGTCATGTTTCATCAGACACTGTAAAAAGAAACTAATTTCTGTAGTGTCTGTGAAAGGGAAGTGGAAAATCTGGACAAATAAATTGAGTGCATTTGTTTTTTCTGGCACTGCGTAGCGAACCATGAAGAACTCGCTGCGACCTCAATAAACAGATTCCGAAAGTTGAGTGTTGTTTTAACGATATTCGTATTATTAATATTGTTACAAATACTATGGGCAAAATATTGATTCATAAAGTTTGATTTATTTACAAACAAAATGTATTTAATGGTGAAACGGTATGATACGCTCATCGGCTGTGCAGTCGCGGCGTTGCCATACCAGACGATGAAAGTCATTACTCACTTGTTGAGTTGTGTACGTCTATGGACGCATATGTACATACGCGGTTGCAATTGCGTTAAGCCTACTGGCCCAGGTCAGCCTTATTTGGAAATGTAACAAGAAACTTCGTAGATTTCTCATGGGATTACTTTGCTCTTTATCAACTGCGCGGAATCGTAAAACAGGTGGATAAGTGTATGTAATACAATAAAACACCAGTCTCCCATTATGTATGATGCTTGATTTCGTCAAACAGCCCCCATAGTAATTTGGCGTTTTATTTGTGTGATTCACACAGTGATCTCGTGCCAGATTTCCCACGTTGAAACTCCTAACATCTTAGACACGCGATTATACAGATTCTTTTCAAATTATTCACGTGCTGCATAGTGTTTCAGACTCTTTCCTTCGATTATAATTATAACAACGTTATCTGTACCTACTATTCGGTCTGGCCGAAATACTTTTGTTTATCATGTACTTACGTCAGTCATCATCTTGTTACGACTTAACTATTATTCACACGTTTCGCGCACATCCTATTTTTGTACTATAAAAACGAAAACATAAAATAAATATTTATTACTACAGCGTTCCTGAGATAGTGCTCAAGGGCACTGTAAAAAAATACTTGATTATACAGGTATCTGGTTTAGCGAGATGGTCTTGTACGGAATACATGTGTAACTAATCCAAGGATCGTTTTTGTTGAACCAATTGTTGATACTGTGAGCAGAATTCAAATGTGTTGAGAGATATTTTAATGTCTTCATAAAGATGTCACGTGCATTAACTGAATGACATTGTTTACATTGGTTCTGTTGATAAGGGTAAAAAATACTTGTGAGTTGATTAATATTATTATTCATAAAGAATACTACAATCTTCCAAGGCATAGTAATATCGGGACCTTGGCTTTAAACTCTCTCCGTGACCAATCATCCAATTGAAGCACGCTTAAGAGCCTAATCTAAGAACACTGATGTGTTGTAATTGCTAATTTACTAGACTTGTAACCAATCAATTTGACTCTCCAGGTCTCAGCATTTTCTACGTTGTGATTACTCTGTTTCAGCAATTAATCTGGTGTTTTTCCTATTTCAGAAAATCTCCATTCCGGCGCCAGCCAGTGGCAATGGCCAATCAGGCGAGGCTACGTTTCACTTCAGCTTTAATAGTAATGCAGAAATGGAGGGTCCACAGGTAACCAACCAGTTCATACCATTAATTTAACTTAGCCTTTAGATTCGAGACGGTGTTAAATATCTTTCTAGTTTACCATTCAAATTTCGGTGACAGGTAATTTAAGATTTCCATCAGGTTTATTGGCAACATCTACTTCACTGATAATATCTCCGATCTCCAAGAACGTGTCTAGCATAATAACTATTTGACATGATTCCCCCAAGAACATTTGTTCTTGTGTATGCGGGAGGCCTATTTTCTGTAGATGAGTTGACATCTACGAGCTGTTTTGTATGTCATTTACAACGCAGACCTTTTCACACCCATAGGTGACCAACATTCCAAATGAAAGTGATCACAGATTACAAAGCGCATTTTTGTGTCTTAAACCTATTTTACTCCGTTTTAATTCTAATGTTATACAAGTAGTAACTCCTTGACTACTTAAATGCATGTTAATTTAAAAGTAGATGAGATATTCAAAATTTTTTACCAAAAATATATTGTCTCTTAGGAAAATCATTCAAAATTAATTTGTTATGATAAATTATTATAATGAGTCCAACGTATTTGAACCCATCCCAGATAGATGAGAGAGACCTTGATACAAACGGGTTTTTGCGACATGCGGGTCTTATCAAGCATAGGCAATAGTCATTTTACTTGGATTTTTATCTTTACTACAGTTCAAATTATTTTCCACGTGATCTAGTTTAACTTTGTACGTTCCTTTGTAATAGATAAAGAGTTCTACATTAATGACAAAGCTACGTGAATCCCTGACCTTCTTCTGAGTATCTTATTGTGATTAAAATATTAATAAACATTTTACTTAAACGTTTACAAGTGAATAAACATTTATCCTTCATGTATAAACAAGTTATATTATTTTCTATAGACAAAGTATGTAGGTACTCCAATCATCTCAACAAATATCAAGGTCATACATCAGGCGACCAATTTGTTGAAAACCTGATCATATATTGCAGTGGACATTTTATAAGGCCTCTATTTATGGTAATATATAAAAATTTCCAGAAGTATTTAGTCGCAAAACAATTTATTAGCACTTGTTACATGGTTACAAAGTAAATATTTTTCCGTTATTAGAATTTTCTTCTTGGAATCAATTGAAAACACAAATCTTAGAGTAAACGCAAAAATTCACTGTAAACGCCTAGTAGTTTTTTTTTTGTAGAACATGCTTTGGTATCATGTAAGTGGTACTTTGTTTATTATATACTTGATTACTGCTTTTCTACAACAAAAAGATGGTATCTCAATAAGCCATTCACAGAACTTCATTATCACTTGTTCCAAGGTTATAATAAAGGAAAAAGACTTCCATTATTAGAATTTTCTTCTCAAAAACCAAACTTGTACAATATCTTGTTATCATGTAAGTGGTACTTTATGTACGAGTACATGGATTACACCCTCTTTTATTTTTAGTTCTTACAGTCCATTCAATGGTTGTTTAGTAGATATCGCTCTCAGAGATAAGAACGCCATTGTACCCAATTTGTGTAAAATGTACGTTACTATTTTGATGGCATAGCATAGCATCAGCCTTGTATTAGCTGGGATGAATCCCCTTCCCTCTTCTATAGAGGAGGCCTGAAGGCCTCCTCTATAGAAGGAAGAAGAGGGAACAGGGAGATGGTGCATAATGTATACTGTCTTAAAAGATAAGAGGTAGTCTGTATTCAAAGTTGCATTTAACAAATTCATTAAGCTGTTTTCTCATTATTTTAGCTGTTGATTATTATCAATTATCTCCTTTGGACAGACTATGCTATTGTATCATCTTACGTCTCCCATTCAACGTTAACTTCAATTATAAAATATTGCATTGTGTTATCAGGTTCTTGACATACATAAAACGTATGTTGGGTTAACAACACAAAGCCCTTGGCAACTGAGTTCTATACACTGTGTTATATACAATCACGCTTTCGTCTTTCACACATCTCGGTCAATTTTTACGACCTAACCGAGATAAGAGACTCAAGTCTCTACGACTGCGTACATTCAAAACATATCAGCGAAATTTAAGCATATAATTTACGGGCTTGTGGATGGTGAGCAATGGGTAGCTCGCCGTCCAATCGTCTGGTAACCGTCCGGACCAAGCCCAGTCGTCGACGACGCGCACTGTTCCCGCGCGCCTCAAGGAGTTGTCAGCAAACCACCTGCAGAAGGACCCTGCAGAAGGGTCGAAGCCAACTGGGGCCAAGGGTTCGTGTAGGACAGGAAGACTTTGGCCCTGGTATATATGGCAACGTAGGAATGGGGTAGGTTGTTTAGTCAGTAAGAGTCTGACACTGTTTCCTGCTCCGCCCAAGGGCGGGATTCGACATTGGATTATTTTTACCTATCATAAAAAAGCGTATAATTTAGCTGTGTACTAATCAGCTGATTCAAGATGGTGGCTGATTATTATTCTCCATGCTTCTCCCATGCTGTGACGCGTTCGTGGGTTTGTGGGTCGCGGAACAGTTGCAACCGATAAATAAATTGCGTGACCGACAAATTCGTAAGAGTAAACTTACGTGTGCCGCCTTTACTATGCCCTGAATATTTTCGTGAGACCACGTCAAAATATTTTTAAAATGACGTGTAGCACTGGCAGGTATTAATCGCATACGTATTGAATAATTTATGGCGGCTTTGATTGTAAATAGATCAGTGATTTAGTAAATGAAAAGACTAATGTATGTTCTATAAATATTTTTTTTTAGTTCAAATTTGTATTAAAACTAAAATTAGTCGTGATGACTCTTCAGACAAGAACGCTGGCATGAAGTTGCATAGGATGACGCGGCATATTTTACAAAATAAAGCAAACTTCCGCACTAATACAAAATGATCAAGAAATATATATATGTGTACAGTACAACAATTATTCTTCAGTCGTGATTCGTAAAAAATGTAAATTTCACGTGGACTCGGAATGCGGTGGTACGAGCCGTACTAAGAACGTTACCCAATAGCCGTTAGAAAGCGCGAATTCAGTCGCAGAACGCACACTACGTTGCATCATGAAGTAGCTTCATTTTAATTTTTAATTCAAAGTTATTCTTCCATCTTGTTGTTGGAACCTGATATTTATAGTTACACTAGCTTCTGCCAGCGTCTTCGCCCTCGAGAAAATAAGTTTCTCCATACAAACTTTTGTCCCTCATTTCATGCACTTAGAAGACGAGTTTTAGAATATCCTTTCTTAGTGTTCGCCTACGTCATAAAAGGAAGCCCTGAGCAAAATTTCACGCTCCAAATCCCAGTAATTTTAGCTGTGCGTTGATATGTCAGTCAGTCATTTTCTCCTTTTATATATATAGACTGGGAAAAGAAAGTCTTTAATGAAAAAGATGTAATGGGACACTCGATGTTAACCCTAAAGGTGAGATGTAAGAACATCACAAATAGCTGAAACGATTCATCGCCTCTCCAAGCGTTCTCGCGTGGGTGTAGTAATTTCACCCTCCCACGAACTGCGTCCAATAAGCTTCGGAAAAGCTTTTATAGTAAGGCAATTCGCCTTTATTTTTTCGTTACACGATCAAATTCCAGTAATACCTAATGATATTTTGGGAAATGGAATGGAAACAATAGCTTCAAGTAACAGACTTACAGCAGAAATTCTTCGTAAATTATATTTGCAAGGTTTCTTTTAAACAAAGAGGCTTTGGATTATAATGAGATTAGGAAGAAACTCAATTTCCGCGGCCAGCAAATCTTTTAATTGAACGGCCTTGTTCGTACAGCTGAGTTATATTTTAAAAAGAAAAACTTATTTTAGTACATAGCCTTTATTTAGCCAGTCACTTTTTCCTGTAAGGCAATCGTGTTCGTAGCCATAATACTTTGAAAAAAGACTAACAACTAAGCCCTTAGATAAACCTACGAAAAAGAAAGAATAATGCCAAGGGCCTCTATCAAATTTAGGCCTGCCTGTCAATAGCTATGCGTGTTATGTCGTTGAAAAGGTAATTTTGAGCTGAATAAATGTTACTGTGGCACCAAGCGGCTAACTTTTAGTCCGTTCAGAGTAGGAGAATAGAACTTTGTATTGCACTGTTTAATAAATACAACTCAAAAATAACGATTTAACACACACAGCTATTGGAAGGGATGTGGATTTGTATATTCCTCATTCTCTTATAGCCAATCCTGCATCATTTTACAGCCCTTACCCAAACAGTAGTTCTGAAGCTTTCCGCTCGTGTTCCAGGGTTCGTTCGAGTGCGTCCGGAGTGGCGGCGCTCGGCGGTTGGAGTCGTGCGGGCCACTGCCACGCAGGATGCGTGTCCAGGCCAACGACGACTCGTACGAGGCCACCAAGGACCGTATGGCGAGAACTGTTGCCGCGGAGCAGAGTAAATGGTCAGTACTACGCACTACTTGCACTTCTCACGTTTTAGCACATCAAGCATAAACAAGCACTCGAAACTTTTCGCTTTTGTTGCAAATAGAACCAAAGGACCAAAGAGGTCATGTTTTAAACTATGAGCTTCATTAATTTGTTTGATTCTCACTAAATGAACCTTGGTAAAGTTATTAAAAGTATAATCAACACTTTGTTTAAGCCTCTTTTGCCAAGTTTAATAAAACGGAGGTTCTTTTATTAGTACAGTCGTTTAGTTAGTTATTTTCCCGGATATTCTGAACCTTTCTCTGTAATTATTTCCTTATTTCTGATAAAACAATTTTATCTCCTTCTGTTAGGTATATTTAGCATTGATAATGGATTGAAAATAAAAACAGGATACTTAGTTAAATTAAAGCTTATCAACTCATAAATTAAAGGATTACATAGTATGATTATTTTGTAAGAAAGTAGGAATACACATTAGATATTATTACTGTTAAATACACTTAATTTTAGAATAATCTAAAGTTTCGAGCAATAAATTCCGCTTAAGCTCACTCAAATGGTCCTATTCCAGCACCCGCGTGATCAAACCTAACCAGACGGACATCGGACGTCGCGTCAAAGTGCGCACAGCGCATCCTTACTCGGTTGCGGGAGCGACCCAGTTAGCCGAGCGGGCGGAGAGGCCCGACCGGCCTGACAGGCCCGAACGACCCGAGCGGGCAGAGAGGCCCGACAGGCCCGAGCGGCCCGAGCGACCTGAGAGGCAAGAGAGGCCCGAACGGGTGGAAAGACCCGAACGAGCGGAGCGGCCCGTCCCGCCACCGTCGCGCCCGCAACCCCCGCCTGCCGCGCCGCCGCATCAGCAACACCCCCAGCATCAACAGCACCCGCAACACCCGCCCAACCCGCACCAGCCGCAGCGGCTACCCCCTAATCCGGATCTCACTAGGCGGTCCCTGAAGTAAGTTTTTTGCATGACTGTTAAACTGAATAAACCACTTTAGAAACATGACTAGTCAGGGGAAAATATTGTTCATACATTCAATTCACAACCGTAATTACTTGAGAGTTATATGAAATAGCAAATTTCTAAACAATTTATTTCCCTGACTGTACATATATTAGAAGGAAACCTAAGTATTCTAACAAGGAGGCAAAAGTGTTATAACCTTAAAAGCAACTCTCCGTACATTTGCGCACAAAAAGGGCATCAACGTAAGACCAAATCTTACATGATCCCTATTTTGGGCACTAACATCATAATTCAGACTGCATCTATGAAATACATGTAAATTAGTACCTTACGTAATATTACGTATGAAACATATCTGGAATTTGAGTGGGTATAACCGATGACATCATAACTGAAGCTTATTCATTTCGATTTTCATAACCTTTCACAAATATTGTACAATAGTGTAAGTATTTCAATCTGTTGCACTATTTGATTACACAATTTAGCAATATTTGTGTAAAAAATAATAATTATTAATTATTTTGCTGAGCTTCGTGATAAAATTACTTACGTAAGGGTCACATTCTATTTCATATTTTAATAATGATACATGAAATTGTGACGTCTCACAGGACGGTCTTATGATAATTTTGTCACATCGTTATCATAATAAAAACCGAAGTGATAATTTGCGGCTGATATACAAAGGAACAGCGGTATATGTTACATTTTTGTGTACAAAATATTATTTTAAAATTTACCTACGGCAAAAAAACAAAACGTTGTTTTTAACGAAACGTTATGATTGCGACCTCGTTTTAATCATGATTTTACTTTTAATTATCCATTTGATTACTGAAAAATCGGACTGTACTTGTTTTTTTAATGTGTCGAAAGTAGGTTCTATAGATAACACAACCTTTTTCGAGCAATTTGGACAAGTGTTAGTAACATGTCTGTAATGCCTATACATTTTTTTTGTATTCATACAAATGATGGACATATTGACGTACTTATGCCTTTATATTATTTCCTTGTAGTCGAACAGTACAGTATTCAACGTAATTACATGACTCAGAGTCAAGGACATCATAAATTATTTCTATTGTACTATGGAAATGGCTCGCAAGGTGATTTCCACTACTCAATAAATCTCGAAAGGAGAATAAATTGGTTCACTTTTTCATGTTTTTCGCGGTGATAATAGAGATATGTATGAAAAGTGATTTGTTATCTAATCAGTTTATCATTAAATATACAAAAATAGAACACTAATTGTGAAAACAATATTGAAATAGGTGGAAAGGCAAATGAGGAATAACAATTTTAAACAAATATGTATCTCTCTCTCGCCAGTATTTTTGTGCCTGCGAGGTTGAGTACCATTTTGGACATTCATTTTCTTATTAGCAACCTTACATGTATTTGTTTACTAAATCTAAACTAACCCACACTAGGCCCGCGTGGTGGATTTCCACTTATTTATTCTAGAGAGGAGTCCTGAGTCCCATAATCAGAACATTGTAAGGCTTCGGCTATGCTACTAGATCTCAAAAGAAAATGCATTCATTTTCCCTAGTGATGTCGTCATATCTACTCAGGAAAAGTTCAAGGTAACACTTTTCCGCGAAGTGTAATAGATAAAACTCATAACATGACTCAATACCAAGTAACGATAGTACGAGATAATCATGCAATCGCTGGAAAAGAACATAACAGTCTTCTTAAAACATCCGGTGCGGTGCAGCACTACTGTTTGAGATATTTCCATAAATATTATTAGGAATTACAAACGTCAGGAAATCCCCGAACCTAATCCGTCGAAAACCGAAATTATCAATGAGATATGTAATCGGTTTCCATTAAGGTTTAAGGCACAACAAATATATTTTTCTATGTATAAGTTAGGTAAGTAGTCATTACTCTCCAACCCTCTCTTTTCTCCGTACACTTCATGTAACATGTTTTCTTTTTTTTGCATCTCTTTTTTTTTGTAGAATATTATGAAATAACTCCTCTTAGATCAGAAATCCCACCCGTACGTACAAAGCTTTTGGCAATACAATTATTATGCGTACAGCTAATGAGGGGGATTACTGACAATCCCGCAACCTTGATCTACATTTCTATCAGTCTTTCATTGATTGTCTTTGATTTAAAAAGTGTTATTGTAAAGGTGAACTACATTTTCGACCAACCTTATACTGGTCATCATCAAATAACTACTCCCACGGGTGAAATAAGAGAGACTGTCTGAATTTTACTGACTAAAACTTGACAAATGTAAAGGATTAACATGAGTAGGTTTTTTTAGTCAGTAAAAGGCTGACACTACCTCCTTCCCCACCCAAGGACGCGGAGATGTCATTAGATGATATTCCCCACCTAAAAAAGCCTTGAAAACGTTATACGACTTATATAAGTACAACAACTAATATAAAACATTTCCTTCTATTACAGAGAAAGACTTATACAGTTATTAGCATTGAAACCCTTCAAGAAGCCCGAATTGTACGCAAGGCTTTATAGTGGTAAGTCGAGATTTCGAGCACGGTCGTGCATACGCACAAACACAACTTGATTAACACTCGCCATACCATTGCAGAGGGTATCAAGGACAAGGAGCGCAGTTTGGTGAACAAGATTTTGCCATCGATCAGTTCGCTCAAGGATAACTGTTACCATTTAAAAAGAAACATTTGGAATGACGTCAATGAGGACTGGCCTTTTTATACTGAGGAGGAGAAACGTATGCTCAAGAGGTATAGTATTTATTTACTTGTTGTTTCTAACTAAGATAATA
This sequence comes from Mythimna loreyi, assembly GCA_029852875.1. NCBI lineage: Eukaryota > Metazoa > Arthropoda > Insecta > Lepidoptera > Noctuidae > Mythimna > Mythimna loreyi. Next base: position 12,779,675 of record CM056789.1, read on the forward strand.
TTGGTACTCATGCTGGGTATACATTCGGCCATTGGTTGGGAAACATTTATTTAATCTTCATGCACTGTAGTGGTACATAGGCGGACTTAATGCAACAAAGCATTCTCTACCAGTCAACCTTTGGGTTAAAAAAGACAGCACTGTGGTAGGTAAAACATTCAACAGTCAAATTTTTTTTTTTATTTGATATAAACTAATGCTTGACTACAATCACACCTGGTGGTAAGCAGCAATGTAATCGTTGATGGTGAAGCGCACTAGTTTGTTAAGAGCCTATTCACTCTAGCCTTGAAGATACCAAATTTAATCGGATGGGAAGACCGCAGCAGCCGAATTGTTCCAGTCCTGTAATGTACGAGGTGTATTCACGACGTAATATGAGGCTTTGTTGTTTTGCTGTTTGTTTGTGTGTTATCAAACCGAAAAACGCATCGCTTATTTGTTGACGCCAACATTTACCAATTTTGACGAAAAACTTAGTAAAATAACTTTTATCCTAAATAATGTAAAGGTAAGTCTCATCAAGGAATTTAGAAAGTAAACACTACAAAAAACTAGTAAGTTAAACATATCGGAATAATTCAATCCTTTTTGCGAATTCTCGAATGTTCTACAGTAAAAAAAATACAGCATTCACAGCTGTGTGGAACGGAATTTAATGTTCTATAATTCGATATGGAATGTTGATGAACATTTACATAAATATAAAGATGTTATTAATTGTTGTTTTCAGTTCCAGTATAATACACAAAGCAATTAAACTGAATTATTTTATTGTCAAGCTTGATTGTACAGGGATTACAAATTTTTCCATACTTTTACCATATTTATAATATAATATGTATAAAAAATGTCACATTATCTTTGAACAATTTCTTCGAAAACAAGCTAACATAAACAGCTATATTATTCTTCAGTTTCAACCGAGATTACACTAAATAAATGGAAATGAGGTCAATATACTTACATTCTCCATAATCATTGTAGTATAGAAACTTCTGGAAGATGAAATTCTATATTTTTAACAATACTATAACAACCTTTACTATGCGTCAAATAAGTTAAACTGTCATGGCGGTCGATCATGTATGCGCAATAACCAATGTTCAGGTCCCGAGCGAAGTGAGGGTTCGCGTGGAACCAGAGCAAATAGTATAGCTTGGTACAGGTGCTTACTGTCATTCGTATACCAATGTACCGTTCATTGTGGTGTGGTGTGGTGTTCATTTGGGGGAGGCCTATGGTCTATAATCAACAGGATATCTTTTGAATGAAATTATTAAGATGATACTGTTATTTTTTTAATCATCAAACCTTTAATACAGTTTTTTAAACAACTCCAAAACAGGAAATTTTTGGCTAGGTGATTGATGGTCATGACTCAATACTACCCTTTCTGATTCACAGGCGGAAACCTCAAAACCTAACGCCACCGCTAAGCAGCGATTCGGCGAACTCTCTATCCCCGCGGGCGTCGCCTCGCTCGTGCATCAAGCGGCCGAGCAGCGCGACGGGCGTGGCGGGCGCGGCGCCGGCGCCGGCGGTGCCCAGCGCGCCCGGCGCGGCCGCGGCGGCCGGCGTGGCGGTGCTGCCCGCGCTGCTGCCCGAAGAGCCGCCGGCGGCCAAGAAGCAGCGCATCTCGCACTACCGCCGCCCCTCCCCGCCCTCCTCCGGGTACGCCACCACCTCCTCCGGCGAGCGACAAGCCTCCGACAACGAGGATGAGCGGACCAATGGTGAGTTCACTAACAACCATCACTAATAATGTAGCTCAAGCCTCCAAACGAACAAAACGCTCGACATTACTGTCACAAGCAAATAAACGACTCTGAAGAAAAGAATTACGAAGAAATAATGACAGACCCGTCCTAGAGAGGAGGCCTGAGTCCTTATAGTGAGAACATTATAAAGCTGATGCAATGCAATGAAGACCAATAACCGGTTGAAAATCGCAAAAATTGGCCTGAGAAATAAATAATTAGATATAGCTAAAGTAGCATGTATCCAGCAGTGATCGGATCTTCCACTGAAATTCACATTTCGTCATCACTTCTATGAACAGACAAATCCCAAACTAAATAAAACACTAGTGCTGTTAGTTGTTACTGTAACACTACACACTTGTAATACATGATATTGCAATCTTATCCTTAAATTGGGGTTAATGTCTCTTATAAATAGGTTCAATAAGGTTATTGACCTTTATAGAACTTAACACAACCTGTTGTAGTTGATATCTCTCTAAATATTATGAGACAAATATGTAGGTGTCACTTTCAATCAAAACAAATAGCGGAAGATAGGTGACTCGCCTCTAGTGCGTGGACTGCTGAAATCAGGTTCCCGACGCCTAATTTCACAGTCTAGGTTTTCAGATTGCAATTTCTTATAATACATCAACAAGGGTCACTGACCCTTTGTGTCAGAGAGCGTTGTGCTAAGGATCATTCATAAGTTCATGTCTGAGAGCAAGGTCTCCGAAAGGTGAAGTAAGGTGACTGAAGAAAAGACAACACACAGAATCCTTACTTGGGTAAAAATTTTATCAGTGCAGACATCAATGTATGAATCATAGTAATCAACACGTAAACAAATGTTCGTGTTACTGAATAATGGTAGACTTCCGAAAGCATTTGCATTGGTTTTACAAACATCAATAAAATCCACTGCAATTATACTATAACTTTATTTAAAATTAGCTAGACTACCGTGGTTTCACCCGCATCTATAGTAACTGCCCTACTCCCTTAGTTCGTAGCGTAATGTTATATAGCCTATGTGCTATTCCGGAGTGTATCCTATGCCTGTGCCAAATTTCATTCAAATCCATTCAGTAGTTTTTACGTGAAAGAGTAACAAACATCCATACATCCATACATCCATACTTACAAACTTTCGCCTTTATAATAGTAGTAGGATAGGCTTCTTTGATAAATGGACTATTCCTACACTAAAAGAATAATATAACCACAACTGTCACACAACGTCATCTAGTCCCTTAGCCTTGCAGAACTTGTGTTATGGGTACTAGACAACTGACAAACATACTTATATATTTCTAAATACATACAATTTACAAATAAATGGGTGTTCCACACACACAGAACAAATGATTGTGCTCATCACACAAACATTTGTCCTGGGTGGGTGAGAATTTTTCAAATGGGACTAGTAATTCTTAAAATTGGTTAGGTACAAATTCATTAGGTTTATAATATTAGCATAGATACTTTGAAAATATAATATTACACAAATGATTTACTTCCTTAGTTATGGACGATAGGAAATGACGTTAGAAACACCTAAATAAAGGATATTGTATAACCGTAATAACCCGCTTTCGTGGCGGTAAAGCACGAACTATTTGATAGCAAGAAAATTTATTGTTTACCAAGCGACAGTGAGTCATTAAAAAACGATTAATTAGAATTAGAACTGCGAAATACTGATTAGTAAAAAACGTGCCTTTCACTTTATTAACCAGTTAATTTTATATGTGTTTTTTTCTTTATCTTTTCAGTTAAAAAGGACAATGGTTATACCCTCAATTATAATACTGTAAAGGATCTCTGTGCCAGTCCTGTGAAGACAAACGGCTTTAGAAGTAGTCCCCCAGTAGAGCAAACTAATATCATAGGTGAGTAAAAAGATAAAAAACGTATAACAAGTGATCATTAGTGAAATTAGGTGAACAGTTAGTGTGACCAAGTTTACAACGAGTATAAATACGGTACCAATATTAATCATGGCTTTATAAATAAATTTTAAGGAGGGCGCCCACAAACAACTTAGTTGGCAAACAACTTTTTTTCCTTGTTTCCTATCGCTACGGGAACAACAGCGATGCGACTTTTTCGTAGTTTGCTAGCAATAGACTGGGTGATAGTTCTATGGCGTCACTGCATGCGCTCACTTTTATTCAGTCTCGTAAACTTGATTTGAGAAACAAATTAGTTGCTGGGACGAAAGTTGCTCGTGCACGCTATCTCTTAGACTGACGTAGAGCATACAAACAAAGGCTAGCGCAACGCATTCCTCTTTAATTCGGCCAGTCGAAAGTCTGAACCAACAATAAAAACTTGGTCATAGTAACTGTTCAAATTATACACTAGTGAACGTATTTGTAACATTCTGTTCTTGTTTATAAATACTTACAAGGATCCCAAATAAATAACGCGATTATATTCTCCAAGTTTACAAATATTACCATTTTTAATATAAGAATTTTATGCAAACATAATATGGCCATTTCGTATGACTATCGCAGGTGACTGACACTTGTTTAAATATCTTGTGTTTTCTCCAAAAATATGCAAAACTTAATGATAAGTAATGTATCTTTTTACATTACAAGGAAAACTTGTCAGGACCTAAAGAATAATTTTGTTATTTTTCATTTACAGAAAAAGACATCACAAATAATGAAACTTTAGAAAATACTACAGAATTACCGCCTGTCCCTGATGAGAATATGACTGATTTGGAAGAGATTGAAAGGTAATTTGAATTACATACACTATAAAATCAGTAATATAACAGATTTAACATACACTTAAGGTATTTCGTAGTTTACTTACAGTTGATAGAGTATTTAGAAATATTGGCGTAGGTCTAGATTTACTTAAATCACACTAGTTTGCAAGCCCATCGCCATCTATTAAAGTAGCATAACTCACTCCCTAAATTGGTCTTAAAAAGTAAAATTGTAATAGATAGTAATCATTTGATACATTCTATGTTTTTCTTTATCCCCAGATCATCAAGGATTTCAAGGTAAACAAACATTTTGAACTAAATTTATACGGTATCTTTCACACGAAAGGACGCGTATCGCGAATGTTAATCAGTTCTAAGATTGATTCTAAACGAGATGGCTACTTTAACGCGTCGTGTAAACGCAGCATGAAAATAAAGATGGCGTCAATCAATTTGCGTGGGAAATGCAAACGTGTGATGTACCAATAACAGTATTGCCGTGCATACATGTGATCGTTTTCTTTGAGATTAGCATTTTGTTAACAGCTAGCCAGGTGTAGTCTCTCAATAAATCGCTATGCGGCTGACATTTTGATCTTATGAATGTAAATGTCAGAGTTTATTCCAGTGCATATACTCGGTAGGAGCAAGTTCACTTGCAATTTATATGTAGCTTACTTTGTCAAGTCATCTATGTTTAGTTTCTTGAATATTCGTGTTGGTAATCGATTTGGTTATCGTAGTTAGTCTTACGGAGCTAGTAGTTGCACCTTTGCACCTAAATATTTCTAAGTTACAAAGTTCTAAAATGGTCTTACGTAAACACGTAATCATTTACTAGACAAAGTACTAACGTTAAGCAAAGGCTCGTTTGCGTATAGTAACTTTACTTCAAGTACAAATATGTGGACTAGGGAATATCTTAATAACCGTAACCTTTCTTCTTTCCAGGCAATATCCGCCTATCACTAGTTCTAACATTCGGCGGGCGTATAAGAACGAGTTCGCGGAGTTGTATACGGAGTACCGGTCGCTGTACAGTCGTGTGGCGCAAGTGGCTGCCCTGTTTACTCGCTTAGAAGCTGAGCTTAAACGCGCGCAACCACTGTCACCGCATCATCAGGTATGTTCACATTCTATTTAATTGCGGGGCGGGTTTATCCACGCCGTGAAATAACTACACAAGTCATACACCGCGAAAACCGTCCACATTCACGTTCACGCCCATTTACAGAAATTCATGGCACTAATCCGGAGCCGCCATTGCAAAAATAGCGATTACCTTCAGCCTACGAAGTTTAAATATTTAAAAATATTTTCGCGTTCTATTTGCTAGGGTTGTGTGTTTGTGATTTGGTTATTCCAAGCTTCGGAATCCTTATGGTGAGTGACGAGATGAAGTATTTGGTCGTCTATTTGCGATGTTGGCGGATTTTTTTTTAATGATTCATAACAAATAAAAATCTTTTCTATTTAATATTAGTATAGATATCAAAGAAAAACTAAACAAAGATTATTAATTATTGCCTCCTAAGAGATAATACACAATGGGTGGTCTTATCACTTGTGTCTTCTACACAATCTTTGTGATGATAATTTTATGTGACAAACAACACATTCCACTCGTTTAGGAAGTTTTCCACAAATTAACTATGAATAATGTTTAGAGGACAATTCACAAATGCAATATTTCAATGTGGGATTATTCCTAGTTCAATTGTTGCTGTTTGTATTTCCCTGACAATCTTGGTATAAAAGGAAAGTTATTACGACAAAATTGTAAAATGAAGCCATGTCTATTAGTATTGTTTCTGACACCGTCTTCTATGTTTTAAAATAAAATGGCGACGCAGACTTAAAAATTGACGATTTAGTGCGGCTTTAATAAACATGTATTATACACCTAAATTTTCCTCATGAATCACCGTGTATTTCGGTGAATACCGCATGAAAATCCATTCAGTAGTTTTTGAGTTTATCGCGGTCAGACAGACCGACGCCATGGGTTTTATAATATGTAATAATCATGTAATCAACCAACTATTTACAAATTACGACTGGATCGTAAAACTATTAAAATAGATATCGAATTTAGAATTACGTGATCCATTGAGAGTTTAACACATAGATATATCAAACAGTAGAGATATGGCAAGGGGGCGTGGTACTTGCGAACACAACTAGGCCGGCATACTTCTTCCCGGTACTAAAAAACGCAATTATGTGCCAAGTCAATTCTTTGAATTGAGAACAAATATCATTGCTTGCTTAGTTCAGATCGACCAATTAATCAGCTGGCCTAGATGCACAATGGATGTGTATTTAACGGAAAATCATGCATTTGTCTTTTGTTTTTTTAGGGATGTAAAGTAATATTTGTAGTTATCGATATTTTTCATGATCCCCACGAGTTTCTATGTATGTCTGTCTATTCGCGAGTAACTAAAAAAAAAAACTGAACGGAATTTTATGTGGTTGTGATTTATTTTTATTAGGATGAAAAATTATTTATAAAAAATATGTAAAATTATTATGTTTGTATATTTCTTCCTCTATATTACCTCTTATTTTATTTTAGTTTAGTATTTTATTATTTTTAGTATTTAGTATTTTATTTTAGTAAATATTTCATGAATAAGTGACTACTGACAAAAGCTTGTATTGACGTGAAGAGTATACTTCTTTCTTCAAAATACCATCTCAGGCACCAATCTGCATGATTCTCATATTATTTGATTATTACATGTTTGCTGTATGGATTTAAAAAGAGACTTCTAAGTTTGTGTGTATTTTGTTCTTCTCATAGTCACCTAGGATACACCGTCCTCATATAGTTTAAATTAACCAAAAAATTTATGTGTAAGAATTAACTTCTAATAAATAAAGGAGATGGCTAAACGGCTGCCCTGAGAACGTATAAGAATTTCACACTAACCTTTAGCATTTAAATATTCATTCATGAATTATTTAGTATCTAATAATTTCCTATAACTTTCGTGAAATAATAAACTTAAAAAAGTTTCTTAATTGTTTTTATGCTTTGTTTTGGTTTGACATGTCAAGATCAAACTTGAATACCGCAATCTAGGGAGGAGACAAAACGCATTTTCAGAATGTCAAATCGAAATAATTGCTCTAACATCGATTTTTAATAACGGTTATCAAAACGATTTATTTCAGAAAACAACATAATTGTAACTAGATAAGTATATTACTAACACTTTGGGCGCATAATATAAATGTAATAAACATATTTTGTGCTTGTCGTGGTTGACAAACACATTTTTTTTTTTTCATCTCTTTAAATTAATTAATCGATTAACAAAATCGATTATTTGAAGTCCGTACCATCTCTACTCTATGAAAACAAAAACAGACGTCGTTTGAAGTAAACGCTCTGCCGTTTACTTGTTCGTTGTGCTTTTTAGATTTGGATTTTGGATTTTCATTGACCCTCGCTTGTTTATTGGACTTATTGTTTGCTCGCCTACCTACGTTACCGCCTAAGTTGTTTACCTTGGTTCTCAAAATACATAACTTAGCCACAAGGGACCAAAAAGACTTCTTGTAATGTTACGACGAAAACAGACCGGTAGGTAACCTTAGATGACTGTTATTTAATCAAACCTTTAGGTTTTTATAACTTATGTATTATGGTACTAAGTATTATGGTACTTAATTCACATTTGTTTTTTTTTTAGGTTCCTAGGGATGCCAACATTTGTCATCCTTGTTATGAATTACTGAATTCGGAAGCAGCAAATGATGGTCGTTTAATTGGCCATACAATGGTGTGCATAACTTGTGGTTGTTCTGTGAGAAGTGTGCAACGTCATGCAGTGGAAAGAATTGATTTGATGATGCAGGATTTACCAATGTCACATCCAGCTTTCCATCAGGTAATTATAGTGATATATGAATACAATAAATTGCTTTATTTATTTATTTATAGCAGGTTACTCTCTGCAGTAACAGTCAAAACTAACTAAGAGTCCACATACAATGGTCTACACAAGACTAAGTGCGGAAACCATACTCAGACATAACATAACTAAGAGTCATTTTTATGTCTATATACTATTTGTACTGATACTATAAAGCTGAAGTTAGTTTGTTTAGTTGAACTTGGTTATCACAGGATGTATTGGTCCGATTTGAAAAATTCTTCCACTGTTAGATTACCCATTTACTGAGGAAGGTTAAAGGCTATTATAACAATGCAGGTGATACCGCAGGGTACAGCTAGTTATACTTAATATATCTTACATAAACAAAAATAACATAAAACACAATATAATTATCCAGATATTCAGTTTCTCAGCCTATTAACAGCCAAATACTCATTTCTTTTTTTATAACAAAGACATCATGCAACTAACATAAATTACCTTTTTTTTAGGCTGCCAACTACGTGTGTCATCCTCCTTGGATAAGGCATCAAAGGCATTCAAATCGGGATGGAAATCGGTTAACCCTGCCTAGACCTGAACCTGTGCCACGAGCTGGACCAGAAACTGAGCCACTACCTGGATCTGAACCTGAACCAGCACCGGGACTTGTTCCAGAGCCAGAACTAAACCTGCCAAACTATAAACGGGCTGCAAATACTTCTAGTCACTGTGTGTTTAATGAACAAAATGGTTGTATTAATGAACAACAGTTACATGTTGTTCCACCATTTATAAAAAAGATTCTTATTGGAACATATAATTTTTATATCCCCCGCAGTGCAAGGGTATGTGATGTTCAATTAAACTTGAATGTTTGGCACTTGTTGCTTAAGAATAATAATATATAAAAAAATAAATAAATAGGTACATCACATTTTTGTTGTTTTATTTCATTTTTTTTTGTCCTTAGTTACTCAGTGCGTTTATGAACTTAATACAAAAATCACAAATATTTAACTCAGGTAATCTTTAGTCTCGGCTGCTCTGGGTACCGAGGTGGAAGCTACCTAGGTTTGCAACTGGGACAAACGCTATGTTGATGATGAGCTCAGTTAATTAATCTTTAAGATCTATTTCAAGTAAGTACATTCACATCATTTTAATCAAAATGTTATTACCATAGTCTCATTTGGATAAGCAGGTTTTACAACAGATAAAAATTATATTTTTGTGATTTTTATGGAGCGATTAACCTTTAGTAGATATTTATTTCAAGTAATTTAGTGTAAAATCGCCAGATAAAAAACAATTATCATTAAAAATCGTCGCAGAGATACTAAAACGCCTACATAAAAGTTCATAGCAACGTCATTGTTCGAAGTTTTTGTTTCTTTGTCGTAGGAGTTACGCGATTTTATTTTCAGGATTGTGCAGATATGAAAAGTTCCTGAACTGTTATAATTACAAAATACTAATTTTCAGCTGTTCAGGATTATATATTGCTAGGAACCATGTTTATACATTGCCAGGGCAGTCGTCCATACTTCAGTTTAGCCATGTCCTTTGTGTACTAAATTCTTTCATGGAAATCTATCAAACCATGAACAACCTGAGATTTTTTTTCAAAATTGTATGTGTTTTTATTTACTTAATAAAAGTTACAATTATTTCCTTACTTCCTTTATATGGAGCACACTTAGAAGTGGCCAGTTAATCGTAATGTAATTTAACAGCTGCTGTTTATTAGAGCTATGAATAGATTCTAGATATTGTTTACAAAATTTAAATGATTAAATAATATGATTATAAATTAAGATCTGTCGCTCGTATAGAATTACGTTCCTATTAAACATCTCCCAACTCGAATTTTTTAGCTTTTTATAAGTGAAGATATTTTTTCGTTAGATAGAAGATAATAGTTGTATGGAGGTCGAAGTTGGTGACAATCCTGGATGCGTGTGTAGACTCATTACACATTGTTCCTGTGTAAGCATCAGCTATATTTTTTTATGACACAGTTTTCCGTGTCATGAAAAATATAGCTGCAAACGGAATAAAAAGTCATTAACGTATAATCAAAGATTGCATTGGTGAGATAGAACAAATTTTGCAACTCTGAATTTATCGATATTTTTTTCTCAGCTACTTGACATCACTAATTGTATAATTCGCATATGTGTGTTTAGACTGAACCCATAGTTACAAGAGGATGCTCCACCTCTTTTTTGAGTGTGTTTCATAAAATTGTTCATATGTGTTGATATCTATATCTCTGTGTCCGTGAGACATGTGAGGTCGTGTGGCGTACGTATAGATTTTGTTTTTGTGTTAGTGAAGAAATGGGCGTAGTTTGGAGACATCTGAACTCGAACAAAATTGTATTGATAACATATCTCTACTGTTTGATATATCTATGGTTTAACACGTAAACAATTAATTATATTATCTGCTAGATTTCTCTGAGTAATTGATAAAAGACACAATCGTATATTTTTCCTAGATATAGAAAATAACTATGCATGATTCGGACTCATTTGAATTTCTATTACGCAACTATACCTATTTAATAATAATCATATTGAAAGCCTAAAACTGACTATCAAATCACGTGATAAAGGATTGTGATAAATGTTTGTAATGGAAGAAGATTACATAGATTACTTTGATTACGAAAATATAACGTTATTGAATCATCGAGATCTTTCTTTGGATCTGGAAAGTTCTACAAATTTCTTTGGATCTGGCAAGTTCTAAAAATTTCCTTGGATCTGGAAAGTTCTAAAAATTTCCTTCGATCTGGAAAGTTCTAAAAATTTCCTTCGATCTGGAAAGTTCTAGAAATTTCCTTGGATCTGGAAAGTTCTACAAACTTCCGCAGAGATCTTCTGATGACGAAAGATTTAGAGGTCATTGTCATGATTACAATCCATCAAAAGTGTTGCTATCGTGATATGACGTTGAATGTAATCAAAAAAGGTCTTCATCCTTATTATTTAATAACCAAAATGAACACAACACATGTACGCGGGAATTACCAGAACCGGTTGTTGTGGTTTATTTCTTGGAGTCCTGCAACTGATATAATGATAATAATGAACGCAACCGCCACCACAAATACTGTTTTTAATATACTACTAGCTTCAACTATTGGCTTCGCCTGCGTGAAAGTAGGTTTCTTCATGCACAATTTATTCCTGTTTTACCCCTTATGAAGTAACGACGCTTCTAGTTAGGGCACGAAACAGTTTTCCAAACAAAAAAAAAAACTACATGTAGCAGTTGATGAATGCTGATGATGTAGCTAACCCATATTGATCTAGTAGAACTTTCTTCACAACTCCACATACTATCTACACTTTACTAATAGTCCTATTATTTTTACGCAGAGTATAGAACAGCGCATCGTCGACGAGTACCGGCGCGTGAACAACAACCCGGGCTACAAGCAGGAGAGGCGGCGCGTTAACTACCTGCATCGTAAACTCACTCACATCAAGCGTATGGTCTATCAGTATGATCAGCTGGTGAGTTTATACACCTTTTAACTTTTATTTTATAGTAATGAACTAAAAAATGTAGAAGAAGTATGCACCAACACGACATAATGAAGTAATCGTATACGAAGTCGTAAGTCTACATTGAATGCCGAAAATTTGAAGGAGTCATATCCAGTTTCCATCATAATTATGTCGTCATGCAGCTTATATGAGAAGCCATGTAGCTGGCGTCTTTATTAATCATGTTACACACTCGCTGCCATTGTGGATTATAGCACATTCTCTCAATGTGAAGAGGTCTGTGTCTAGATGTTAAAAGCTTTTCAGAAGCATACATGTCAATGGTTTTATTTCAATGCTCAATTATCGTAATAATGCCAATATTTATTAAATGCTTTTAAACTGGTTCCTAAAGGGTTATTTCAAAGCAGAATGCACCAATGAGTTTGTGTTTATAATTGAAAAGGTTTTATTTTATGAGCAATTACTGACGAATTTCGCAAAGAAAAGGATGTTTAGACTCCAGTAAGATATGGTATTCAAATTGTTTAGTTTGCCACAATTTAGTTATTTTTTTTTCTTTCATCTTGAAGGGGACCTATGTATGTTGGTCTAGTTACCAATTTGATATAGTTTTTTTAAAGTAACTTGTCTGATAGATCAAGGCAGACGTAGGTCGATAGTACATTGATAATAATATTGGTATAAATAAAAATATTGCAGATAGATTTTGATGATGATGTAAAAGAAGAATACTCTAACGACCCCAAAGATGTTCTGTAAATCTTTAGTGCGGCCCTTCAATTTAATTTGTTTATTTCAAGTCTGTATCGCATTTAAAGGACTACGGAAATATACCAGTAAGTGATTACAATGTCACCGTAGTTCGATACGTTGTATGTTTAGGAGAATGTGTTGTTTAGTAGAAGATAATAATATTTATATATTTTTAGATCGAAATCTGTGTCTCGTCTTTAGACTGGTGGTTCGATATCAATAACAATTTTCAATAGTACAAGGGCTGATTTTTCAATAACCAAATATTTATTAGCTCAGGAATAAAAATTATGGTTTGACAGTTTTTTAAACTAGCCTCTACCTACGGCTTAGTAGGTTTCTCTTTACAAACTTTAGACTCCCGTTTCACCCCCTTAGGGGCTGAATTTTGGAAAATCCTCTATTATTGCTCGCCTATGTCATAAAAAGTAGCCTTGTGCAAAATTTCACGCTCCTACTCCCAGTTGTTTCGGCTGTACATTGATATGTCAGTCAGTTTCTCCTTACATGCACACAATGCTGATATTAAATAAATTATTTTATAAGAGGAAGGTTTATTATGCATAATACATGCGTATTATGCGTAATAAACCTTCCTCTTGAATCACTCTATCTATTAAAAAAATCGCATCAAATTAAGTTGCTTAGTTTTAAAGATCTAAGCATACATACAGATAGCGAGATGTGACTTTGTTTTATACTATGTGGTGATTAATGTCCGACCGAACCTTCGGTTTCGGTTTCGGCCGAGTTTCGGCCAAAAATCAAGTTTCGGCTGCAGTTTCGTTTTCGGCCAAAATCGGCCGAAACTTTTGCCGAAACCGAAACTTATCTCGCAAAGTCACGCACGTTCGCCTAACTTCGTTTTCCGCGGCAAAGCTGTGTCGTAAAATAAAAATGTTATTAAGATTTTTTAATATTGTATTAAATAAATGATTACAATACAACAAACTGAATTAATATACTGTGTTTTCACTTCATGCCCTAATTAATGCAAAATAATTGTAAAAAACACCAAATTTTAGTATTTTAAGAAATTTTATACTTGACCATGTGAGTTTCGGTTTCGGTTTCGGTTTCGGCCGAAACTGAAGCCACGGCCGAACATTCGGTTTCGGTTTCGGTTTCGGCCGGAAAACCAGTTTCGGTCGGACACTAGTGGTGATGTCAAACCGCCCTATTTATTTATATAAAAGTTATTTGACTATTGTAAAATCAGACCCTAATCATTTCAGTTTCCAAAACAGTTGAAATATTGATTTATAGACCCAGTTTGTAATGTAAAAAAAAACTGGCTTCCATTTTGAATAAAGCCACTTTTTTATTACAACAAGCTTATCTCGACAATCAATTGTTATCGGTATCGGTTCCACATGCGAACGTATGATGTTTAGTATAGTGAATTAGTGATAAGACGTGTCAAATGATATGCAAATATTTTACCATTCCACTTTGAATGCATGTGTTTTCCTATTTTTTTATTACTAGACTCGGAAATGACTGATATGATTATCTAGTTCAATGTTTTAGTGTATAAAAAATAGGTAGATTATAAACCCTCTTTAGTATGAGCCATTATCAAACAACCCTACCCTTTGGTTGTTGTAAGATTGTTGTAGTAAATTATTGTTTTTTGTTTACAGCGAAACTTAAAACCAGATCGTGTTTCGACCGCGAGTACAACGCAAGCGTACTGACACTCGAGTTTCTCGCCGCCCGCCGCTCGCTGCCTTTAGTACTGAAATATAACTAACACGCCTACACAGAGCATCTCAACAGGTCATAGACATTTGTATTATAAGATCTATAGTTTTTATACGAGTCAGTGTCTCCCGTTTAGTGACAGAGTTAAGCTTTTTATATATATAACGATAGGCCTTCGATTTACTCTTAACGGTCCTGGTAAAGCCGCGCTGACTGCAAAATGTTTTATCACAAGGATTTTGAATAGCGATCAAGCCTTATATTGTTTGTAAGGGACGGTAATCTGTGATCGATGCCTGGGACCATATACATGTTTCTGTGAAATGCAGTTGTTGTAAATATCATCAAATAGTAAGTAGTGGGACTGCCAGTTCCGGCTGCATTGGTTCCATTCTTTGATCATAGTCTATTCCTGTTGTTAGGGATCCGATTATCGTCTCTAAATAACGTTATAAGCCAATCGCAGATTTGTATGTAGTTCTTGTCTTGTGGCAGGTTTACATATTTAATGTATGTAATTATTTCTTTCAATAATTGTGGGTTTACACGAAGCTGCATTTTTAAATCCATTTTCCTTTTGGGTATAAGTGAATTTGAAAATGTGGTTTGTGATGTCCATTCTACGTGTAATTCCCCTTAGAGCGTTTTTTTTTTCAATGAGCGGTAACTCGAATCATGAACAACGTTTTCGCTCGAGTCTACAAGGAAAAAACCTTAATAAATATGCATGAATCATGCCAATCAACAACTTATTGTCATTGGAATACTGTACGTACTAACGAATGACCTCTACTTGGACGAAAATGAAAGTTGCTATTCGTTCGCTATTGAATAAACGCTTGATATCGGACTTGAATTTCGCGTTGTTTTTTAAAATATGCATCGATGATGCAGTAACGTTGACCTGCCAATTAGGCAAGACGAACACTAGTTGTGACTACACATGGTTAAGGTAATTATTGTTCTGTTTTTAGTCATTCTCATTGTAGTTAATAAATACAAAATATTAAGTTACATAATAGTATATTAAGTTTCATTGTTCTTCCATTAATTTTAACAGAGCGATACCTTGACCATCTGATTGAACAGAGCGATACTCGCTGTAACTAATGTGAGTTCCCATACTGAATAAATCTTATTCAATACTTTGTAATATAAATATACGTTCTTCCCTTCGGACCTAATGTTCTTGCTTTTGTGACAAAGTGCAAATTTTATCAGATTTTTACTTAGTTTTATACAGAGTGAAAACAAGAAAGGTCCACTACAACTGTTCTCGTTTGCCATTGTCATTGAGACTTGTCGACAGTTGCAACTTTACTCCGTCGTCACTCGTATGGCGTGAATCTATTCCCCATATCGAAGACTTGAACTGGTTGATTTTTATATTGTAAATAGCATATATGTATATTAAAAATTTAAATTATCAAGTATATAATAGTCCAATTAGATATATGTTCGTCCACATTTAATTCCAGTCGAAAATTATTGCCGTCTAATGTTATTGTTGTCCAAATGAATTTTGCTTATACTGTATGCTGAATTATTTTACTATTTCTCTTGTAACAGGTCAAAGTGTAAATAATTTAATGTCGCAGACGTATTACTTAAGTACTGTAAACTGACAATTTTGACGAGTCAATTTGATCGACTATTGGCCTTCTATAACAATTATAATGCCCTTTTTTATCTAATACTAATAATTAGCCCAATGTCGTCCCTTTCGCTTCTAAACAATCCATCCATATTTTAATGTTGGACGTTCATTTTATTTGTCTTGCCCGGCTTGCATGTTGTAAATAGTAGTATCTTATAAAAGAAATTTATTCACGTTCTTGTTAAATTTTGTTATGACTAGTGTAATTCGGGTTTATTTTCAATAATAAATAACATATTTATTATTAAAATTTGGCTGTGTCGTGTTATTGCCGCGTAAAGATCTTGTAAATAATGTATGGCTTTAAACTATCTCATCGTATGTCACAAAGTAAACTCTCCATAGAGTGATGGCTAATGTTTTAGTGTTAGAACGGGTTCGCGATCACACGACAGAGTTCCAAATGCATAATGAGGTTATAGTGTTTGCCAAAATCGCGGAGTAAATGTTTATTTTCTATTGCCAAACGTAACGTCTCGAAAGATAGCAACAACCGGCCAGTGTTGGACATCCACTAGAAATAAGAGATTTATCTGGTCCTTTTCGGAAATACCCTCCAGATCACAATAAAATTCTTAGTAATTTTAGTATACATTCGGGCCAGTCGACCGACAGCGGCCAACCTTGAGTACTTAGAGACGAACAGTTCGGACGCGACCACCGGCGCCTCGCTCAGTCCCTGGTCCGATGTGTGGGAAGCCGTCTTGCATATTATGTCCTGAAAGTAACGTCCATATTTGAAATGATTTAGCGTTAAGTGATTCTGATTTTTATCTTTGAAAGCAAAGTCAGTTGTGCAAGTCCATTACATAATTCCAAATGCAATTTGTTAAAGTCAACTTAAAACGGCATAAGCGTCCTTAAATTTTGATGATGTCATTGTAAAGTTAATTTTCACCTAATGTATACTTCTTTGTTGTTATATGCGTATTATATAGTGAAGCGCGAACATTTTGCGTAGGTTTACGAAACCTTGTTAAAGGATTAAAGTTACTTCTGTTAGTTTTTTGTCAATTAAAGTGTCAACACGGCATTAGGATTTCATTTTCATTATAATCGTCAATTGTTTTATGTATATACAGGAACAGTAGATTTTTCATTAGTGATGTGAAGTTATTTGGTCAATTCAAACGTAAGTGCCCTTTTGTTGCTCACGATAATAGTTTGTGGTTTTATTATCGCTTTTTTTTACTCATTATAATGCTCAATATTGTGGTCATGATATTAGATGATTAAATTTCGCTTTGGATTATAATTTATTTCTGTTATTTATTTATTCAAAAATCACTCATTCTTTTCGTCATAACAGTCACCATAACAGTTTGTTTCGAAACGTTATTACAATATAATGCCCTTGAATGTACAGCGTTTGTTAGTATTAACAATTCAATTGAGTGAAAATCGTATAGTTATCAAATTAAACGTTTATTACGTGTCGAATCGTTAATGCAACACAATCATTTTTACAAAGGAGTTTATTTGTTCATTTAGCATACCTAGTGTTTATATTGTTGTAATAATGTTTTTCAACAAGAACACTGTTCGTGGCTGTTGGAGATTTTCGGCCAGATATTACTTGTACGGGAATGGTCTTATCTTTGTTTATAAACTGACCTTTATGGCAGACCTCACTGACAACCTGCAACTGATAAGTCATATCACCTACTTTTCAGACGTCAATTGATTATTCTCATAATTCATAAGATTATTCCCGCATTAGTAAATCCTTAATCTTTAACATTATGCTTACCCTTCCTTGCATCGCATGATGTTAAATGTCATTTATTACAAGTATAATAAAAAAAAAACTCAATTGAAATCGATAGGAAAAAAAAAAACAGTTAAAAATGTTATTGTTACCACTAGTTTAAGCACTATCGATTGTTTTATTATAATAATTCGTAATAACTATTGAATATAACATGCATTATATTAATTGAATCATTCGTTTATTGATTGTAGATTTTCTTCTGTTAATATTTTTCGGGGAGGTTTAGTTGTTGGAAGTTATTGAAGTGGATATTGTGAAAAATGCATTCCATTTGTCAAAACCGTTGATTTAGCACTGTTCATCGGCGCACCTAGTACACGGATAGCGATAAAAGAATGTGAATACTATATTTTTACAGGCAATAAAAATGCATAGGAGATACGCGGTCGTAATAACGTTTAGATTCAATATGACACTACCAACTAGATCCCCAATCACTAACGCGTTGTGTCATATTGACGTCTGCATAACGTAGATTAGACCAATATTTACAAATCCCAGACCATTTAAAATAAGATATCCCTTTCTAACGTAATACAATATAAATATCTAATGATACTGTCACAAAGGGAGTAATAAATTGTCAAATGTTGCTCGATTGTTACCGGTTAAGTTATTATAAAGTTGGACAGAAATATTTGTATTTTGTCATGTTTATACAAAGGAAAAAAATATCTCAATAAAATATCATAGTCCATTGTACAGAGTAGAAGATATTTAGTATCTAGTGACGTCATCTTCTTCTTAAATCCTAGTTAGTGATATTTAGGAGTACTAATTCCCAAATATGTATCATTTGTTGTCGCATGACAAATCCGCCACAATATTTGTCTACTACGTTACTTTCGTTGTCATCAGATCGCGTCCACCTATGGAACTTCAATTCAGGTTGTGTTAACCCCATATTTAACCGTAACAATGAATGTGGCCTATTTTATTTAATTCAATAATGTTATGTACGTTATCGAGTGGCATTTTTGTCATGTGCAAACTTAATATGTTATATTACTTAACATAGTTGATATTATAGCGGCTTAAGGCGGGCGTTACATACATGATGATCCTTACCTTACTTTAATTTTTAGATATAGATCTTTGAGTTTGCGTATTCTGATCAAATGTTATTGTAAATTTGCTGTACAGTAATCAGAGGTGGCCGCCGCCGCGAGCCCGGGCTCGACTGCTCGACATCGATCTCGCAAGACTGTCGATTCACCGAACAATTTGAATATTATGTATTATGTCAAATGTAAATAGAGTACGAATTAGACATTTAGACATGTTAAGGGATGTAATCTTAGTGTTTTATTTTTATTAATTGCTATGAAATGTATATGACGGGGAAATTATATGAATATAGAATGATGGTTATGGTTGGTGCGAACCGACCGCGCGGCGGCGGCCTTAGCGCGTTGCGCGCGATGAAACAATGCTGCGATATTCCTTGTGCCCCTCGAAATATCAGTGCATTATATATGAGTCAAGATGTATACACGATGCGGTAGTGTTAATTATGTATAGATACGTTTATACAAGCTCGAGTCGGGCGGACGAGAGAGACAGACTTGCCAGCCGGTTCGAGCGAACGACGACTAGCTATGAATCCTGACATCGGCTCACGTTAATTAGCTTATAAATATTTCATCAAAATATAAAATACACAAAAAAAAATGGATATAAATTTCTCGACCAAGTACTGGTTGTTTTTAAATTATTAAAATGTAAAAAAAAATTAGAATATAAACAAAGTATAGGTACAATTTATGAATTATACTTTTCTTTTCGGCATTTCATGTAACAGTGGAAGAGACCTAGCTTTTTTGCTACACCGAAATATTTGTGTAAGTTCGCAACCCATGTTCACATAGAACATCAAAGCACACTTGTTGAAGCAACCTTACACAATGTCGAATGTTTCTATATATTTTGTGATTTCTTTTGCTCATTGTCCTCTTCCATTGCTTTTTTTTGTTTGTCAACTGTCTAAGTGTATAATATGATTTTGTTAAGGCAGGGTAATGCAGAAATGTGAAGAGGTACTTTTTTAATTTGAATTGATTGAGGATTTGTTTGAATGTTTTAAATTGAGTTACTTTTATCCATTCAATGGAATTTGTATTGTTATGAAAGGAGCCAGAGTTTGTTGTTTTTTTTTTTAATTAAGTCAATTTGAATTTCGATTTAATGAGGCAGCAGATTAGTTTATTATAACTGTCAAGTTACCACAGAAACAATAGTCAGATGTAGGCTCTCTTTGGCGTTGTCCTTGTTTTGAAAACTTTGGCAGTGCGCGGACGCTAGCCGTCCGCAGTGCTGATATGAAGGTATAATAGGTAGTCAGTATTAGATCATGCAATACATGAGCTGAAGAGAGGTTGTGAAGAGTATCGTTATAAAAGGTACCTATTCAAAATCTGGGCAAACAGACTAACTTATCTTATACGACAGATAGTGTTGCTGCAATGTGCATTTATGCCATCTTCACTTTAATTTGAATAATGGGATCAGTGCCAAACTTTCTCCTTCTTATTTAGCTCAAAACGATGCAATTGTTAGCATGCTTGATGAAACAGCTAAGTAATTGTTTAGTTAGTCTGCCATTTTGTGAATATTTTGTTTTGATAGTAATATGTAAATCTTTTATAATATATTTGTTTACAATAAATAAATGACAACATTATAAATAAATGAAATTGTATTTTCCATTTAAACTGATGAAAAAAAAATATAAAAAGAATAATATGCAATGATATCTGATGTTTCATTTTAGGTTTAGCCCTAACAAAAAGTGCGTAGAAAAAAAAAAGTACATGGGGAAGAAGTGATTTCCTGTGCATACATTTTCTTTTTTTTTTATCGTTATTTGTATATTATCACCATACCACCTTTTAGGGCTAACGCTGCGTCAGGCCCAATGCTAGCGGAAGCGCACGTGGTGATAGCTAAACCAGCAACACTTCGTCCACGCCCCACGGAGACCGGCCGTGTGACTCTGCCTGCGGACGCCACGATGTACACTACGTTACGTTAGCCCTAAAGCGGGACCCCGCTAAAAGTGCTCGCCGAGTCGCTGCCATTCCGGTGTGACTCTGCCTTAAAAAGCTTGTTACACCATCCTAAATTTAAGATCTGATATTCAGGAGCCGATTTAGGTAAATAAATTGTCATATATACTTTATCGGATCCACTCCTTCCTTCGAGAGTGGCGAGTCCGGAGCACCGGACGGAGGACTTCTATGAGACCGCGCGGGCTCCCGCTTATGCAGTATTGGCCCTAAATAAACCAAACCCGACAAAGTACAATGAAATGAGAGAATGCAAGGTCCCACCAGTGGTTAATTATAGATTAATTCTTATTATTTTGATGAATTGCCTGTCTGATATTATCTTGAGCCAGACTAAAAGTATGTAAAGCAATATACTTACACCGAAAATAAGTTCCGGGTCTAAAGGATTTCTTAACTCATGTAAGTGAAAAAAAAAAAAGTATATTTTGCTCTATCAATCCTCTGATCTGGATGCGGTCAAAGAGGATGCGGTGATCACAGAATGAATCTGATAAAGATTATATGTTCGGTTAGTACCAAGCACCATGTATTCTTTAATTTAGCAACGTTATTCATTCAGTTAGTCGAGTTGTTTGTCGGTCCCGGATATCTGGCCAAAGAAAGGGCGAAAGCCAGTTAAACTATCTATTAATTGGGATGTGGAAGTCGACGCTTCATTTAAATATAAAATACTGGCATGGACACCCACCAGAGTAATTGTAGAAAAGAAAATGCTAGGTTGATGACGATTGGTTCACGACTGCATATCTCGTAATCAGACATGGTCTAAGAATCAGACATATTCAAATCACTTGTTGCAATGCAAAGTGAGATAGATTTATTACAATATAGATATAGGCAAACATTCTGACTCTGACTACAATCAGGGTTCGCCTTTGAATTGAAATTCATATCTTGTTTTTTGGAAACATGATTTTAAAAAATGATATTATGATTAATTAGTCGATTTTTTTAGACGAATGCTTGGTTGTTTATGGTTTTGTGTTATCTGTGTACAGTTGTAACATCACTAACTGACGTGAAGTTTGTGCAAGTTCATGAACGCGAGAAAACTGAGAGGTTTTATTTTCGTTTTTCCAATTTCTTTTCATTGTAGCATGAACAAACAATGATACATTTCAAAGATAATAAGACGAAATCAGCACTGAGTACAAGATGGGCTCAAATGTCGAAACAGGAACAAATAATCGAGAGGAAGAAAATGGAGATACAGGCCAAGTTGGAGTCTCAAAAGCAGGCTGCGGCGCTTGCCGCTCAAGCAAAACTATCTAAGTAAGCCTTATTTAAGAAATCCAATTACGTATCTTTGCATTGTCACGTTTTCATGCAGTTGTAATACTTTCTGTATGACGCTCATGCTGCTCAAATCAATATGATTTTACGGATGTAGTGGCTTACTCTAACCAAAGTATTATTCTAGTTGTTACTATCAACTATTTGAGTCGCTGGCTATCGTTAATCAACGATA
Source organism: Mythimna loreyi (assembly GCA_029852875.1). Lineage (NCBI taxonomy): Eukaryota > Metazoa > Arthropoda > Insecta > Lepidoptera > Noctuidae > Mythimna > Mythimna loreyi. Next base: position 12,801,983 of record CM056789.1, read on the forward strand.
GCTATAATTTCGGAAACAGAAACAACAGCACCCGTTGTTGGCATGCAGTGGAATGTTAGTCCTAAGCCTGTAACTTCATAAGATAATGATCTGTATGAAAAGAAGGCATGGTTTTTCTATAGTAAATCGGTAAACAAGGAATCGTAACCCCTTAAGAGGCTGTTGTAACTACCATCATAACATACTTGATGAGTTTTATGGCATAGACTCCTGGGATCTGTGTTGATAAAAAATAAACATGGGATTCAATACTCCAACAGTACTCCTGTTACATTAATTATTGTCAATAATCAACAAATCCAATATACACCATAATATCATACAGTTTTATCCAAAAACTTACTAAAAAGACAAAACTTTGCAATTATAACTCCAAATATTAAACTGCTTTGATATAATACACTATTATGTATTTGTATAAAGACATGTATATTTTATACATTTATAACTCTCAACACCTTTTACTTGAGTCATGTAATCCTCATGCATTGGCATTCATAACCTTTTAACTGCCTTTGTCGCATATATCTGACAAATCTACACTAATATAATAAAGAGGGAAAGTTTGTTTTTTTATTTTTTTGTTTTTTTGTTTGTAGGAGGTAATCTCTGGAACTACTGGTCCGAATGGAAAAATTTTAGCACCAATAGAAAGTTGCTTTACTCCTGAGTGACATAGGCTATATTTTATGTACGCGGGCGAAGCCGCGGGCAAAAGCTAGTACTCAATATGTTTATTGCATTCCACCAAGTGAACTTAGGTGGTAGGTGCATAAGGATATAAATACAATAATTTTAAAGCATTGTGGGCCTTGTCGGGTATAATGAAATAAGTTCATTATGCCAGCCCGGTGTCAAATTTGAGGTCGGAGTTAACTCTAATGACATCGCAGGGTACCCTACACTCACATTTATTAACGCAAACATCAAGTTCTATTGTCAATGGCTTACTCCTACCTACCCTGCTCGAAGTTGGAGTCACTTGGGTTAACTCTAGGGTAGCTACTGGATTAACCTTTTTTATGTCGATGCACAGATCTACGCAAGACACAATCCCTTATTGTGTCTCTAATTATGGCATACAAAAGGTTAGTAAAAAACAACTCTGCGTTACAACTCTACACTATTCTGAACATTATTGAACACAGCTCAGAGTTGTAAGTCCATATCCAAATACTCTTACACACAAAAGAAACGGTACAATCTTGTCACCTATTGGGATTGAAGAGCTAAACAGGAGAGCTTAAGAAACTGGTGAACCCAGTCTCACACTGACCCTGGCGAATAGGACATGAAAACAAAAGTCTGACAAATCTAACACAAGCTATTAAAAAATTGATTCATTGTCCATCATCAACAACACTTTTCATATATATACAGGAAATGAAAGGGTGAATGATTGGAGCAAAAATGTTCCATTCTTTATTATAATTATTGAGTGGAACGAAACATTGCTAGTCATTAATAGTGTTAACAACATGCTTTTAATCATTGGGAAATACTAACATGTAGCATTTGAAGTCTGTAATCATTTTAAAGGTCATAACAAAATACATATATGTGTTTTGTTATATCATTGTTAACAAAACATATCACACATATTTTGTTAAATACCACAGAATACAATAATTTACATTAGTTACATAATGTGTAACTAACATAAATTTTGTTATTCTGTGCACACTATTTATATTTAAATAGCCTTTGTATTACAGCTACAATATTCTACCACAAAGAATGCACATAAATTCATTATCAGCTATTTAATGTGTATGTTGGAAGTTGTTGAGGCAGAAACAGTAAAAAAATGTTGTTGAATGCTGATGAAAGTAAAATAATTATGTGCCTACTTGCCACATTGTATCAAGTGTGTTTTAAACAGTTTTATGAAACAGAAATTGTTAGTAGTTTAATATTCATACTATCATCAACCAACATAAAATTATATTTAGAAATAAACCTTATTTCAGGGAACTAAAAATAATGCTTTATCTCTAACTATTGAAAACTTTGTTTTAACCTTTTACAATAACAGTATAATTAGCGACATAATAGAAAGACAATAGGTATGCAAACGCCAGCATTCACTTTAAGCTCCAGAGTTTAATAAAAAGTCACAATCGAGTTTAATTTTCTATTCCAATAGATTACTAATTTTAATTTTAAATTTTAATTAGTAATCTATTGGAATAGAAAATTAAACTCGATTGTGACTTTTTATTAAACTCTGGAGCTTAAAGTGAATGCTGGCGTTTGCATACCTATTGTCTTTCTATTATGTCTATTTAGTCACAGGCCAATGCCTGCAACTGAATCTAATATTGCTTTCAAAGTTACATAACTGAAAATAATGATGATGAAAGTTAAATTGATTGTTTTAGAAAAGACTAGAATTTTCGTAATCAGACGATTTGATTACGAAAATTGTAGCTCTGGTAGAAAGCCACACTATAAAATATTTGACTTATAAATAAATATGATGGATGGATAAAGGGAATTTATGATGTATAAAATGAAGAATAAGAATGTGAGAGTGAGAAAAGGAAGAGTAGGGTAGGTAGAAGTTGTAAAAAGAAAAAGCAAGGTATGCAACAGCCATTTTATTCATTTTCTATGCAGACATAACCCATAAAAATACATATATACATAACCATAGGGTACGCATAATACACGCTTTAGACGTGGAGTTGCGCATACCGGCCCGAAATACAACCATATTAAATCAGGGCATAAGTATTTTATGCATAAAAAATACAAAGATTGAATAATGTGGGTTTGATGATGCTGCTGGCACCAATAAAAAAACTGAGAAATAATATCTCTATTACTTTTATTTCCAGTCCAACCTCAAAGGATGATAAAGGCAACGTCAACATATTCTCCAATGATGGCAGCTTCATGAACCAGTTCAAAGCACTACTAGAAAAACAGAAGCAAACTGACAAACAAGACAAAGAAGAGAAAGAGAAACATGTTAAGACTGATGAAGAAAAACCTGTCAAGCATGAGAATAAAGAACCAGCAATGGATGATGAGTTTGATAATCAACATTATGGTCAGGGCAGTGACGACAGGAGGAAGTCAGGAGACAGAGGCCAACAAAGGTAGTTAAAATGTTTTAAGTAACTTGTAAGGGCCGGTTGTAGTTACTGAGTATATTGTATGACCTTCGCCCAGGTCTTTGTCTACTTCACGGTCCTGAAACAGTGGTATTATCTATACATATAAAAGGAGAAACTGACTGACTGACATATATATGCACAGCCAAAACTACTGAGACTAGAAGCGCGAAATTTTGCACAAGGCTTCCTTTTATGACGTAGGCGATCACTAAGAAAGGATTTTTCAAAATTCAGCTTCTTCTCATGTAGAACCCTACTTTCACGCGGGCGAAGCTGCCGGCAAAAGGGTAGTTTTTATTAAAAACAAAATGACAAGCTAAAATTTTAAATAGTTATCTATTCAACATTTTAGCATATCAATAAAATAATAATAAAATCTTCTTTTATATTTCTCACAACATCACAAAATTATTTTTTGTTGGTCTACTGCAAATATTTTGATATAACATTACTCAGTAAATAATTGAAGCATTTGCTATAGTTAACATTTCGATCGACACCCAAAAACTCCTCAAACAAGTTGAATCATCACGACGATGACAGTCGACTTTTGTTGAATGCGCAGTAAAGCGAAGTGGGAGGCTGTGCGCAAACATAGTAAATTGGTCAATTTATTTTCCGCGTACTATACTTTTAATCCCTGACTTCATCAAAAAAAAATCATAAAACCAAAGATCCTTAAAACTGCATGAAAACTAGTTTCGAAAACACAAGACACATAAGCAAACCTCAATTGATTGAATCTTTGATGAAGTAATAAAGTACTTGAAAACACAGAAATAATAAAAAAATTTTTGTTAAAATACATCATTTGTAAATTATGATTAAAAGCTATTTGTTTTTGTAATTTTCAGGGAGAAACATCGCCGATGGAACGATAGAGGTCGACCCCGTGCCCACAGCCCTACCACACCAATAATAGAAGAAAGAAAGAAACATAATACTGAGAACAAAAATACTCACAATATACCTGCACTAATGCAAATCCCTGTCATGCCACCAAATACATCTATTGATTCAGATCACAACCAATGGCATATGGGCTCCAAGTCAGATGAAGATGTAGATTCTAGTGGAGAACATGGGCCGAATATGAACTCTGGACCTATGGGACCTGGACCTTTACCTCCTGGTATGATGGGTCCCAGTCTTATGGGTCCCGGGCCTGGCATGGGTCCTGGTCCTATGGGCCCTGGACCTCACATGGGCCCTCCATCTAATATGGGACCAGGTCCTAATATGGGACATGGCCCAAACATGGGACCTGGGCCCAATATGGGACCAGGACCTAACATGGGACCAGGCCCCAACATGGGGCCGGGTCCGAACATGGGTCCTCGATCAGGCATGGGACCAGGGCCTATGATGGGTCCAAGAGGGCCAATGCCACCTATGCCGCCTGGTGGTCCAATGCCTCCATTTATGGGTGGGCCACCTAATTTTCCTATGCCACCGAATTTCATGGGTCCAAATGGTCCAGGTCCCATGGGACCAATGCCGCCTAACATGTGTGGCCCTAATATGGGCCCTGGTGGTCCTAATATGGGTCCTGGAGGTCCTAATATGGGACCAGGTGGTCCCAATATGGGGCCTGGTGGTCCTAATATGGGTCCCGGTGGTCCAGGACCAAATGGTCCTATGCCTCCTTTCTTTGGTCCTCCATTCCCGAATCCTATGATGGGGCCTAACGGTCCTCCTAATTCGATGATGCCACCAAATTCTATGAATAATTCTAACATGCCTTTTATGGGTGGTCGCCCGCCATTCGGGCCTAATGGTCCTCCAAACTTTGGTAACGGCAATGGTCCTCCCATGCCGCCCTTCATGCCTCCGAACTCAATGCCACCAAACTCCATGTCAATGCACCACTCTGACTCTAAATCTCTTGACAAACCTTCAATGACACCGGATGGAATGACGCTGCCTCCGCCTCTACCACTCGGCCTGTTGGGGAACCCTAAGGACATGGAAAATTCTGGAGGACCCTTCAAACCGTCGCAAGGTAAAAATCATCCGTCAACAACTACCTTCCATGCCTTTGCATTATTATTTCCATGGTTTATAATAATGCAAAGACAATATGATGAATATTCTAATTTAATTTCAATAGTTTTCTGTTATTTAGTAGTCTGAAAAATGTTTTATTCAATAAAAATATCATAGCTATTCAAATGAGCCCTTAGAAATGAAATGTCATTGCCATTACCTAGTATTGAAAGTCTAAATTGAATTCTAGTAAACAACTTTTCTTTCTAGTAGTTCAATTTTATCTGCTATTATTTTATATTACTGAAATATTAGTTGCTGCAATAAAAAAGAAATGGCAACCTGCTTTCAATGTAACATAAAGAAAGTTCAATGAAATTATTAGAGAATTTGCATGCGCTGCAACCATCTCGCAAATTCTGATCGAATTATATGTAGCTTATTTATTTATAACTGTCTGTAGTAGACTATTTGGTTTAATGTTAGAAGATGCGTAGAGTAAAGACTGGAATGGGCAATGCCTAAATGAACACCAATTTTCTCGCAAGAAACGTCGCCGCGTGTAACTTTCGTATTAAGAAGAAAATCCGAAATTAAAAACCCTTGTTAAATTCGCTAGCAAGTTCAGTAACGTAAGATAACTTCAGCAACTAACCAGGTTCGTAAAAATACATGGGTGTCAGACTTTCGTCGATCATCATTGACCAAAGATGCCAAAATATGTCACCTCTAATATCTTACCTCTAAAATATTTATGTCACGGTGTCGTGGATCGACCGACCAATGTCTGCAGGCATGTCAATGTGTAATTTGATGTTTGTAATTTAACTTTGAGTTGGTTGTGAAAGTTATGCTATAGGGAATAAGCATGAAAAATGTATTTGTTATCTTAACCAGTTTATAAATAAATATGCAAAGATATAATACTGTGAAAACAAAATCCAAATTGGTGGGAAAGCTAACGAGATATAACAGTTTTAAACAAATAAAATGTATACACCATTTTCTATGGTGGCCGTATATGCGAGAGGATAGACTTTAGCTTTGAAGAAGTTCGATGTGGACTTCTCTTTCTTATTAGCAGCTTTGAAGCTTAATATCTCTTAGATATTTTATAAATCCTTTCATATTTCTATATTCGAGCGAATAAATAGGCAATTTAGCAAATAAAAATTCGTGCATATTCTTTATTACATTTGCTGAAGTCAGTGTATTTAGCAATAAAGGTGTTCATTTAGGTATTGTGACGTATCCCATCTTTACCTAAGAAGGTAGTAAGATTAATGCCGGCCGGCGCAATGTCGACGTGTCCGCCAGACAATATGTTGACTCGTGGTGTGCAGTTCTCTCTGCAGATGCGTTGCCGCCCACAGTGCTGCGCGCCGCCAGCGAAGTCGCGTGCAACGGCGACCACTGGGAAAATGTCCTGAAAGCAATTCACTCACAAGATCAAAATTTGTGGTAATGCCACTGTAGCCACTTTGATCCCCAACTGGAGGATACGTGCTGTATTCTTTTTTATATTTACATACATTTTTTTGTTGCAATCTCTATGATGGAGCAGAGCAACTTGCTTTCATTCATCCTAAAAAAATATATCGCAAATCTCCTTTTTATTTTGTATATTTGTTTTTTTTTCACACTGTTCCATCATAGAATTTTCAGGTTAAGTAAAACCTAACACAAAAGCATCCTTTGTTATACTTTACCCTTTACATTAGATCATTGTATTAAGCGAATCATTGCAGGTTCCTTCACAACACAAATTCGAACGAGTATAAGGCGTTTAGAGATATAGTTTCTAAGATCAGGGGAGAAAAAGGCGACAAGAAGCCTGAAGTAAAACCTGAGGACAAATATGAACCAGAGTTCAGTTTGGAGGATGATGACAGCAATGACGATTACAGATATAATAATAAGGATGATAGTAGAGATGGGTATGTTATAAAAACAACTACATTTTTTTCACGTTTTAATATATTTTTTTTTGTTCATAGTCGAAATATGTAAGTAATTTTAACTTTAAATCTTTAAAAGTCAATGATTTATTTAAATATCAGACGATCATATTAAAATTTACCTCTTTCAATAGCAATCAATTTGGTTACGGTCGGCCATACAAGCGGGAACAGGCGAGCTCCCAAAGTGATGAGGAATCTGACAGCAGACGCGAAAGACGTAAGAAGAAGAAGTCGCGATGGAGCGATGACCCGCCGTCTACTGATATTAAACCTCCCGGAGTAGTAGCACCAATGCCGACTTTGTTACCAGGTAGAGTAGAATTTAACAAAACCTGAAAAAAGACGGACCTATGTATACTCTAAAAAGGAGGATCACGTTTGCGATCTTCAGTCAAAAAGTCAATATCGATTTATGTGGTTTTAGAACCAAAGTCTAAAATGACTCGTTTATATTAAACTAACTGATGTAATAGTTTATCTTTGTCTAACTTTAAAAAGACATTGATGATAATAACATGATGATAAAGATACTAGAAAAGAAAATATAAAAATAAAAAATGTTATTTTAATGTGAGATTACTCTTTGTAAGAAAGATGTAATAATATAATGTAAAACCGACTCTTTTTATTTTACAACCTTAACTCAAAGTTCGTAAATAAATTAGATTTTTCGCAAACAAACTGAATTTTGAAACAAATATGATGATTATGTAAACAAACTGAATTTTAAAAATATCTTGCCTCTATTTGACAGTTAACTGTGACATCACAACATGGTAATCGATCCAATTCTCATTTGGAACGCATTGTACATATTTCTAGTTACAACTTATATAATATAATAATATATAATATCGGTGCAAAGGCTTAATTAAAAGAATGTAACTAATTCCTCCATATTCCATCCACTGATTCCTAGGTGCCAAGTTGGCTAAGATCGACGAGGAAGGTATAAAGCTGAGCACAGTGAACCGCAGCAACCAGGCCCTGATGCAGTATGCTATGACCAACTATGGGACCACCAACCTCAGTGCTGAAGACTGGAAGAAGTGCGAAGACAACTTTAAACTTAATCTTTTGTATCAGGTACTTATTCTCCTGAATAAAATAATTTTATACAAGATACCTTATAATACGCGGCATAAAAGTTGAACCAAAATGTCGATAGACCTTTAATGAGCAGTAACAGATTTTCTTTTTGTTTCGGTTGGGCTCAATCTAAGTACAGCATAGCGGGGGACTGCGCGTAACCATAGCAACGTCGGTCATTTTAGTCCAACTTATTTGGCTCGTACAATACCTACAAATCAATTTGTAATTAATCTCGTAATAATCTGTTAGAGCAGTGGTGGCCGAGTGGTAACGGCCCCGACTTACGAGTCGTAGGTCGCGGGTTCAAACCCAGCCAGGCGCATTACTTTGTGTAATTTATTTCATCACCACTACTCTCAAAACGGTGAAGGAAAACATCGTGAAGAAACTGGCATGTCCTAGAACCAAAAATTCGAAGACATGAGACATCCACGAATCCGCACTGGGCCCACATGGTGGATTATGGCCCATTTCCTCTCCTAGAGAGAGGAGGCCTGTGTCCCTGCAGTGGGAACATTAAAAGGCTGATGATGATGATAAACTGTTAGGAGTCGTCTTAGTACAAAGCGATCATCTGAAGGAACTGAGAACCAAGTTCTAAACCACTAACTGTATACCTTTCGCAAACAGGACATGTTAAAAAAACGACAGGAAGTAGAACGGTTGGCGGCAGCTGGCAAGTACAAGTATGAATACGACAGCGATGAGGACACTGCGGAAGGCACCTGGGAACACAAGTAGGTTTAATTTATAAAATACTAGGTTTTGCCCGCGGCTTCGCTCCCGGCAACAAATGAAGAATTGTTGGGCCCATCTTGTGCACACTTCACATCACATACATATATATATATACCATCTACTAAATAGTCCAAACAAAGCCTAAACATTTAGTTTGGATAGTGAGCCCGTTCTTGAGTTATAAAATTACAACGAAAAGTGGCGTTGATTTTTATATATATTGACTTGAACCACTATAGTCTTAAGTTAGTCATAAGGGTATACGCTCATAAGGTCTACCAATACGTAGTCGTGTGAACATAGGTATAATTCGCGAAATATAAGTACAAATTTTTCTCATTTGAGAAGCAGGACTACGCGTAACCATAGCGTATGTTGGGATCCTGCAGAAGGGTCGAAGCCAATTAGGGCCAAGGGTTTGCGTCTGAAAAGGAAGGCTCTGGCCCTGGTATGTATGGCGATGTAGGAAAGGGGCTCGTCATTGGATGATTTTTACCTACCATAAAAAAAAAGCCATAGCGTCTGGTTTTACTTATTTACTTCGCAGTATACTCTAATTATCTCAGAAATGTATTTATTGCCAAAATATTAAACAAAAAAAACGAGACAATAAACAAATACAATTTCTGCCAAAAGGCTTTCTCGTGTAATTTTAGGTCGAAACAACTAAACATTTACTGCATAAACTTTGAAAATTGCAATTTTTTTTCAATGTTATAGTAGTTGTAAATCACGAGGCACGAGCGGATGTCTTTCATAACAAGTCTTTATGGCATTCAAATATAAATTATGGATAAGGTGGACATACATTTTAAAAATGCAATAACTGTACTAGTACGACCATTTTAAAAATAAATATCTTAAAATCGTTAGTTCTTTCACATTCTATATCGTATGTATTTCTTTATTAAAAGCATATAAACTTGAGGAAACATCGTGAGGAAACCGGCATGTCCTAGAACCAAAAACTCAAAGACATGTGACATCCACCAACCCGCACTGGGCATGCGTGGTGGATTACGGCCCATTCTCTCTCTTATAGAGGAGGCTTGTGTCCCTGCAGTGGGAACATTAAAAAGGCTGATAATAATGATGATGATGAAACAAACCGCTTAAAAAAAAGCGATGAATCGCCTGTCCAGCCAAATAACAGATTATGAAGATCATTTTTGGCACGTGTACTAGTCTGTTTCAGTTACATGTGATAGCAACAGGTGGCACCACGTGTCTTTTTGTTTTGAACATCGTAGTCTTTTAATAACTGTCTGACTATGATAATTATATATCTTTGTTTTCAAACTGATTTTTTATTTATTTATTTATTTGCTATAAACTAATGCTTGACTGTGATCCCACCTGATGGTTAGCAGTGATGCAATCGTTGATCAGGCTTTTAAGCCTATTCACTCTAGCCTTGAAGACACCCAAATTATAATCAGATGGAAAGAAGCGCAGCAGGCAATTTGTTCCAGTCCTTCGAAGTGCGCGGACTGAAAGATGAAGCGAAACGCTTAGTCCGATGATGTATATTTGATAATTGTGTATTTATTATCTTATGTTTAGGATACTTATACGAAACAACAATAAACACACATAAGATATTTTATTCGAAAATTAGCATGAAAATTACTTATTTAATGAAACATCATTTAGTATTTCAAATATTAGTAAAAAAAAAAGTGGTGGAACATCTCTCTATCTCTTCACATTCAGTATTTAATTTCACTACCTCATTTTAGTTTGTATATCGTTTATATTTTTTTCTTCTTCTAATTGACCTTCCCTTCGAACCACATTCATTTCACCTCAAATCAATGAAATAAAGTAAGAAATTCTTTATATCTTTTATGATCGGTAAGTAAAAGGGGACTTTTACTTACCGATGTAAAGTCAGATACTGTAGGATGGGAATCCTGCAGTATCTGACGTTATATTTGTCTTAAGCACCCTGAATTTAATATTTTTTTGTCACGGACCCCTTCTAGTTTTGTATAAACATTTTGGTCCAGGGAATGTTTGGTCTAAATTATAGAGACTGTCAAAATAATGTTTTCACTGGGAATTATTTATTTATATAAGACTCAATCTTACAAACATCTACAACACCTGATGGATATTTATCGTAAATATACAAAACAACTTTAAGAAAAAACAAGATCATTGCCATACAAATCAAACTTCTTTGTTTTTTTGTAAGACAGATCGCTGAATTACTGAGTGTTTTTGTTTATGTAACACATTTCTTATTCTTTGTTCGTTTCCGTTAATAGGTTAAGAGCTAAAGAAATGAATGCTACTGAAAAGTGGGCGGATGAGTTAACCAAGCAGGCGGCTGGAAAACATCACATCGGCGATTTCTTACCACCAGAAGAGCTTAGAAAGTAAGTTTACGTTTAAGAACACATTTAATTCGCATGTTTTGTTCGCAGTCAAATATAAACGGCGATTAATTTCTTTTTACTGTGTAGTTTGTTTATTTTCAGTTTAAAACAATATTAGTTTTACACGTGAATGTTCTAAAATTGTTTTACAAAATCATGCCACTTGATCTTTTCCGTGCATTGTTTTAATTATTCAAATTTTGAAAAGAGTTCTTACAGTGTGTTGGTTATTAGATTGTTTATGATTAATATTATTTTGTTGATTCGTTTGTAACTTTATTGGCGCTCAAATAGATGAGTCCCTTTTGGGCGCCAATAAGTAATGGTGTAAATCCGGCTCGAAGGACCAAAGTTATACAGACATTCCATGCAAAGAAACATTTTGTTCGTTCCTATTACTACACGTCATTGGGTTTACAAGTAAAATATGATAAAATCCTCATCCGGACGTCTATATTAATATAAGCATACTTGGCAGATTCATGGAGAAATATTCGGCGTTCAAAAGTGGCAAAGAGCCAGACTTGAGCGACTACAAAGAATTCAAGTTGAAGGAAGACAACGTCGGTGAGTGCGCCTAAATATTTCAGCGGATCTATTTTGTAAAAATCTTATGCGGGAAACTTAGGTTGAGTGAACATGTAATAAAATAACATTTTACCATTTGTAATGTTTGAGGCAATGTTTTGGCATTCACTAAAGAAGGAGAAGGTGTCACGAAGGGTGTGCAGGAGGGGATGTTTATGATGAGGTTTTTACAGAATAGCACTGCAGTAACATCGTCAAACCACAGATAGAACTGAAGTACACAACGCAATAACTTTTGCGACTCGTACGTAAATTTCAAACAGACCGAAACTCTCTTAAATATGTGTGATTTATTGGGTTCTTCATTTTTTTTTAAAGTATGTACTGTCATGAGCAATAAGAAATTATATCATGTTTTCAATCTAGCTTAACTTCTGCTATCTAAGTAATAAGTACATTACAAACAGTTATTAATTACCAAACTATAAAGTATGTCATTTAGAACCAATTGTTGTACACAAATTTCTTGAACGACAAAATTAAACATGGATAGAGCATATAACAGAAATGTCGGGCCAGATCATGGAAGTTCGTTGATGACTTCATGATATGGCCAAGTAAAAGTGGCCAAATCATATTAAACGTTAAAGTTTCTTTAGTATTTTTATAATCATAGAAATCCTACATAAATGATAGGTATGGCCAAACTAGCCATTTCATCAAATTTTAATGTTTAAACAATTTGGTCAATTTTAGTTAGCCATATCTTGAAGTGACCAATTTCTATGATTTGGCCATTATTGCTCTTGACCATACGAAAACGAAATGTAACAATCACTTAAAATGAATGACGCTCGTGCAGTGGTTTTATGTTGCGTTATTCTTCATTTTAAGTGTTAGCTATATTCTAGGGATTGTCGGACTTTTTCTTAACCTTTCGACTACGATGATTACGCTCGCGTTCGCTTAGGGCTCAAAAGTTTTATTCCAATCCTGTCGACAAAACATGTCAAAGTTTAACGTAGTTTGTGAGAGCTATGTAGGTGCTTGCTCCTCATCGTATTTTAAAATTAACGTTTTCAGCTGCAATATTGTTTGAAGGTTTAACCACAACTTACTCGAACACAAAGGGCAACTGAAGGAACGGAGATGGGTATTAGTCGCTACCGTAAGCGTGAGCTTGCGCACTTGCAATGGGTCTGGCCGCCCAGTAACCATCTGGATCAAGCACGAGACGTCGACAAGTAGTGTTCCACGCGTGCTTCAAAGAAAGCTGCAAAACCGTTGGCGGCCAACAGGGCCATAGCTTACGGGGCCCGGATTCTGGAACTTAGGTCATAGGAGGAACATAGGAATGGGTTTTAGTAAAAGTTCGGCAAGCCTTCCCCCTACGCCCTAGATGGGGAAAAGTCATTTGATGGCTTACGATCCAAAAACAGAATTAGGTCTCAGTCAGTATCCTTATCACCGGAAAGCGAGAAGCCGCGAGAAGGACTGCTAGTCTTATAACAGTGCCTCTTGCTTCGCCCAAAGCGGGAGTAGATATTTGATGATTTCCTACCAATTTAAAATAAATATTTCTACACGATATTTCGTACGTATGACATCTCAAATATTTGGCATCTGCTATTATCTCTCGCGCTATTTATATTGCAACGACAAGTTATGTCGCAGTAACTCATAATTTGACCGGCATACTGTGGGAATTTTTTTACCATCTGGTAATTTTTTTATTTATAATCGTATGGTAATCAATGCTCCGAAAGGAGCATGGTCGCCTAATAGATTAGTTGTCTTAATGTACCTAACCTTTTGAATACCGTAACTATTACGATTGCATCACTGCTTACCATCAGGTGGGATCGCAGTCAAGCACTAGTTTATTGCAATTAAATATATATATATATATATATATAGACACAATAGAAAGACAATAGATGTGCGAACGCCGCGTTCATACATCACATCCTATGTTCCTAACCTATTGTTCCTTAGTTGTGTCTGTAATAACGGTATTGGACAAGTAAGCACGGTATTGGTAAGCCATACGTAACTAGAACTACATAAACTGAAGAATCGCCAAATTTAAGTGTGAATGAGCAGAGCATATTGCTTGTAGAACAAATGTTTGATGGTGACGAAAGGTTTTGAAGTAGTGATCATTTACCATATATATAAGACGCAGCGTTGGAAGGCCTCCCACAAGCTGGACCGATGACCTAGTAACCTAGTGAGATTCACAGAACCTGTCGTTATGGTGACACTTAGGGAAGCCTATTATTGGACGTCTGTCGAATGAAATGATGATGACGATAATCTATGAAAACTAGGTTTCGATAAATAATTTTACATGAATTTTTGCGGAGTCGTTTTACGATATAACAGACTGATGTGTTGAGTGGCAAAGAATGCATGTGTAACACTACTGTTCACTAAGCTTAAATGAATGTAGTTTTTGGCAAGATGTTGTTGCGCCACTCATTCTTTGCGCCACAACGAGAAAGTGGTGACAGATAGGTTTTTATTTTAGTGGAAAATCATCAATATACTTCTGGTCTGGATGGACAGAGACGGACGAGAAAGAATAGAATAAAATTTGTTGTACACCAAAAAATTTTTTTTATAGGAATTAAATCCATGATAGCAATTGCGGTCTTATCGCCTACCTTACTTACCTTAGGAAAAATAAACAAAAAGAAAGAATTTAACATGCCAGTGTTTTTGCGAACTGTCTTCTTCCATAGAAGAAGGTCCCCAAAAACCATTTGATGTTCAAAAAGATATTTAAATTCTCAGTTTAATCTATAAATGAAGGCAAGAAGTGCCACGTAGCTGATCTGGACGCGTCGGTCTACATACATTTAATCTGGCAACTAGACTTGTACATTACATCAAATCTACGCTTTGTGACGACGTTCTGCGTAACAATCAGGCGTGTTCTATGTTTGCGTCAGTCTAATGTAGTTCTAGCTTAAGATTTGATTTTTATTCTAATTACGTGAGGCAAAAGCCCTTAAAAAAAAAATGGTTGCCTGTAAAGTCGGTTTTACGGGCGAAGATTTTACGTGACAACCGACCGCCTAATTCTCTAGTGCTGCGCGCGCGGCAGACCGATCATAGTTGAGTGGGAGAGAGACGTAAGGCATTCGGCGGGCCTCTCTCTCGTTCGGTGACTCATCGTAACTTTACCGAGCGTTACACTTTTTCATAAGTGACTCCCAGCCGCAACCTAATTTAAGACGTTGTCACGTCAAAAAGGTATCTTTGTTGATTGTAAAGCTAGGAAAATAAAACATTTTTTTTTTTCAAATAGCCCCTCTACAATATAACATAGGTTATGATATAGGTTCCTATCGGGGGCAGTTTGCCTGTGGAAGGACGGCTAAACCCTTCCTTTTTATTCAAATTTTTCATTTTCAAGGCGAGGTCATTCCCTATGTCACTTGTATCTTTAGCATTCTTAACTCTGACTTTATCAGAAGGAATGTATCACAATTCTACGAACTTGCTCCGATGTTTGGATACAGTCCAGGTACTCGAATGAGTGGTAAATACTGATGACACACTTGAAGAATTACCCTTTTAGTATCGGGCAATTTATACGATAATCTTGAAACAAATTATCACATTAATAACGTTATCACTGCCTTCAGTGATTTCTTCAGTAGCTTATAGCTTTCGCTGTTTGCGGGCTTTATAATATCTAAGTCTCTCGTTGTGTTATACTGTCATGGCACAATTGAAATCACTCATACCATTTTTTTGAAGGTGGGCGATTATCTTCTTTTCTTGTCCTAGGATGGAGTTGGAGGGGCGTGTCAGACTTTTACTGACTAAAACCACACCTTTGTTCCTTCTTTGCCTTGCGTTCTAGGATCCCCTGGGGTTCCCTTTTGGAAGTCAACCGATTGTTCCTCAGTAGGCTTCGTTGCTGCCCTCTATTTTTTTGGCGTTCGATTAATATCTACACAATCAATATTAAAATAAACTTTACCACCCTGGTTGAAGAAGAAGTGAGAAAGAATGACAGATTTTTACTGACTACAACCCACCTGTGTTACTTGAGTTGTCCTTTGCGTTCCAGAGTCGCGGTGACTTTCGATGTTACCCGCTATGCTGGCATACTTATAATTAAAATTTTCTGTGTAAAGGCTTCAAGATGCTGCAGAAGCTTGGCTGGACAGAGGGTCAGGGTCTCGGCGCTGAAGGTTCTGGAATAGTGGAACCTATTAACAAGTAAGTTATCACATAACATAGAAGTCGATAAAGGCGATTTTCGCATGTTTTTCTGATTTTACTGTACCTCCTAAATCACACAATTTGACGCGGTGTTCTCAAACAAAAAAAAACAATCGAATTGAGAACCTCCTCCTTTTTTGAAGTCGGTTAAAAAGAGCGATTAACGGAGACGAGTTGTATGTATAAATTACAAGTGTGCGAAACTGGGGCGTGTCACTGGTTTAGTATTATAATACTCAGTAATCGTTTACCGTATTACAAGGTGAATGGATAATAACGCCATTTTAAAGTGGAGTTTTAGCGTTATTTAAACTTTGTTCGCAGCTTTTAAGTAGGCATGTACTCCAATTTATGAATGAATTAAAATAAAAACCAATCCAATGTTTTGTTAAAAATGAAAATATGGTATCATACCCTAATTACAAGTTTATATCTATACACTTTTCTGTGTATGTTCACCCCGTATTATCGGTACTTAAAAATACTTAGAAATATTTTTGTTTCTTGAGGGGTATTATAGCCTATAGGTAATGTATAAGTAGGTCTATTGTAAAACTATTGTTTATTCATTATAAACTTTTGTATACCTCATAATGTGGACAGGATAAACCATTTACAAAACTAAGTGTACAATGGGCGGCCTCATCGCACAGGGCAATTTCTTACAGACACTCTTAGGATGGAATAAAACGAAAGGAGATAGATAGACGAAAGGAGAGAAAACTATCTCCTAGTTGCTGTATGCCATGGAAGTGACTTGGCATTATGACAATAATGATTTTTGACGATGATCATCATTCAATCAATAGTTTCAAGCGAGACTTACTTAGATTATTTTGTTCAATAGTTTTTATAGTAATTTTTGTTCTATTTTACAAATAAGGTCAGTAAGATTGTAAACAAGTTCAATATCAATATGCTTGAACTAATAAATAACAGAATCATGGCACCGCGCTGTCATGCATAATTTTAGGCAGTTTTCTAAGAAATATTGTCTGGAGGCCATTTTTTATTATGTGAACTAGTAGAACTGGTTTTTATTTTAAATTGGTCTCCGGACTTTGAAATAGTATTCCAAGTATTTAATACTATATTGACGTAAATATATTTGATTATTTTTTAATGAAAAAAAAAAGAAATTATGTTTCTTGTGATCATCAGTTTTAGTTTGCTATATTTGCCTATTTCGTAGTTAATTCTGTAGATTGTGAAAAGTATTTCGCTTTCTTTTTATTACCGATATAATCCTCCTTTTCATAGTTTGTTGAACGCGTTTGGACGATAGCGTTAAAAATTCTTAACTAAATCTGTACTAATATTTCTATACAATAGTGCGGGGTGACAGCTTTCGGATTCATTTGTACAAATTGCTACACTGTTGTACAAAAACAAAGGTTAAAAAAAAGATAAATGCCTATGATAACTATTGGTAATACTCTAATAGCAATAAGAATTACTAATGGCGTTTATATTTTTAAACCACTTATTTTTGTACGAGTGCTCAAGCGCTAAAATTCGCAGAGCGTAACTACAGGCACGCCAAGTTACTGTAGACCTACTTTTCTCTCACCTTAAAGATGAATATTTTCGTCCTACCCTTACCGTGTAAAAAATATACTTAATTTTTCAAAACCTTATCATGTCAATTTCTTATCACAGAGCAAACCAGCCTGTAGCCAACTTGGGTCTGGGAGCGTCCACGTCTGACAATGTTTCGGCTGAAGATGACGAATTCGACGCATATCGGAAACGGATGATGCTCGCCTACCGCTTTAGACCAAATCCTTTGGTACGTATCTCATTGTTCTAATAATTAAGATCTTTTGTTTTCTCCGGGCCACACTAACAAGAAATGCCGAAGATTATCGCGATAATCGACGTTAACGTTTAACGCGATAATTTGACAACATAGGCTTTAGGCGATAACTCAACCAAATTTGCCACTTTAACGCGTTAAAATTATCGCGATAATTATCGGAGTAAATATCGCGTTGACGCGTTGTAGTGGGCGTTGTGGGATTAGAGGAATACGGTGGAGGTTTATTTAGTAAAAGTCTGACTCTACCTCTCACTACACTGAAAGCGCGCTTTTCTTGCGATTATCTCTACTAATTCTGGCTTTCAAAAAATGCTGTGAATGGAAACGTGAGTGCGGGCCCGTCAGAAATGCTTTAAAACAGGATACCCATAACATGTAAATAAACTATTTTCTATGAGTAAAGTTCATAGCATTGAACTTTACTTCACTTTGCTTATAAATAATAGCTATATATTATTTATATGAAAAAAATGAATATTCCAGCAAAAAATAATCGTTCTGTGACGAAAAACATGTAATAAATCATCAGAATCACATTTGAATAGATTATACAGGTAAAATTTTAGAAGTATTCGTGGATGGCCAAGACCGAATCAACTAAACATATGGAAATAGCCCAACATGCGTAGAGTTTATGGTGCGAATAAGATGAAAAATTAAATGACATCAGATTAAAAAAAAGACAAATTAAGGAATCAAGCCCATTGATTTTTTTTCTCACTATACTTAGGGTTAACCCTTTGCAGCTGAAAGTAGTATTTTACATGGAATGAATGCCCTACTGACCTCCACAACGCAGTGTTGTCTGTTGTTAGATTTTCTGGCTCCTTATGTAATAACTGTAAAATCTACAATTGACCAACCGCTTTAATCCATTAAGCACGAAGCGAACGTCGGCGTTCGCATATTTATTGTTCTTTAATTGTGTAATTACCAAAGTCAAAAGGGTAACATGCTTTCCTACACACAGACGAATCTCGGTATTGTTAATATGGTTGCTCATCTAGAGAGCGGCCTTGGCAAGCATTGCTTTATCTTGGGGGCTCTATCCTTGGCCATCAAGTTTACTTGAAAATTTCACCTCGTTTATCGAACTCAATCGTATTGTTATGCTAAAGTATTCGTCTATCTTTAACTAGACTGAACCAGTTGAAAATAACTTGTAAATCTATGCTCTCAATCAAATGTATTGTTTTGAAGTTCGCACGTGCATTTCAATCCGTTTCGTATTCCTCCCTCCTACGCCAAAACGTGAATGGAACTCGAAAATAAACTGTCATAATATATTAAGGATGTTTGCCAATTACGACGGCTGTACTTTGCACCTGTTTGCTAATTACCGAATGTCCATGTTGAACTTAAAATAAATCAGAGTGACAGATAGATTTTTTCTAAATAGACTAAGTTTTGAACAAGAGTCTTTTCAACAGATTGTTTTCTTTTTTTTTCAGAATAATCCACGAAGACCTTACTATTAGGAAGAATTTATGAAGACTAAAATATTTCCGTAGTTAGATGAAGGTTTTGTTCGTAAAGGTGTCAAATTAAGTTCAGCGGTGTTTATTAAAGATATTTTTATTCCTTTTATAAATGGTTGCTATTAATGTTGTTGATTATGCTGCCAAAATGATTTCTGTATGTTATGTGGATGACTTAGTACTTAAGTTCCTTACTTAGTTCAGTACAAAGAAATAAACCCTTTATTCGCAAATATGACCCTGTCGTTCATTGTCTTTACACAAAATGAAATGTTATTTAATTCTTCCAATATTTTAAGATTTTTGTATGTTAATTCAGAGGTGACTGAAATTAATATGAAAATATTTAATATAGGTTTTATTTATAAACGTTTATAAATGTCAAGATTTGTATGCATGGGGGTTATGGAACTTTGTTCTGTAGGTGGATAGAGGTACCTACATTTTATAACGTATTTTGCATTATATCCTTTTTTCTAGTAAATTGAGATTGACTGTCAGTCAAATGCATTAGCATAATTGTATTAACATAGACAACAACCGTTCAGGTTGAAAGGTGCAATATAAATAAAGTCAGTTTAAACTTGAATTCAAGATCTTGGATTTTATACCGCAAACTTGAGGGGATAGAGTTTCAATTCCATTGTAACAATAATTACAAATGGTTACTCAAAAACCAACTTAGAATACATTGCGCTAAAGTAGATAGTCGAGTAAGCGGTATTTATAGAAAATTTAAGATTTCGAATTTAAGTATTATCGTTACCCACCCAATAATTAATAAAATCCTGTCCTTATTAAAATATACAGCGATGTTATAAGACTAAAGGAATATGTTCTAAAATACAAATTATGTGAGTGTTGTTCATAACTTATAAGTTGGTTATAGCTAGTTGGCAATAAAGGAGATTTTAATGATTAAGACTTTTTAATTGTTTTTTTTTATTATTATTATCTAAACCTTTTTGGTTAATTTTTGAATAGGAAACAACCAAATTTTTGTCGGACAATATCTGTCCCAAAATACCAAAAAAAATTTCACTCTATCCACAATTTTTACTTATACCTATTAAGGTATAAGTAAAGATACGGACTGAGTGAAATCTAAAAAAAAAAGTTTTATGGGCTGAGTTGGTAAGTATTCAACAGAAAAAACATCGCAACTGATAATCATGACAAATATACAGATTTCATTTTTTGTATCAAGAACTAACTATCCAAAACAGATAAAGAATTATTCAGAGAAAACTGTCAAGTAACAGGAAAAAATGCACGATTTGAAAAGTGACGTCACCATTTAAAAGTTTACGCCTGTCAAAAAGAGCGAGATGTCCCCTCTACTCTTCCATCAATATTTGAAATGCTAATTACTGCTGACGTAAGTAAAAACCTAAGTTCAATTGTGGTGCTGTTTTCATGGTGGCTCCACTGTCCATTAACAGTAAAAGGATGCACAAATTGAAAAGTGATGCTACCATTAAAAGTTTACGTCGAGATATCCTCTCTACTCCACTCTTCCTCCCACCAATATTTGAAATGCTAATTGCTGCTGACGTAGATAAAAACCTACGTCCAATTGACTGGCCTGTCAGTCTAGTAGTTAGTGACCCTGACTGCTATGCGGGAGGTCGTGGGTTCGATTCCCACCCAGGACAAATGTTTGTGTGATGAGCACGATCATTTGTTCTGTGTCTGGGTGTAATTTATCTATAATATGTGTATTTAGAAATATATAAGTATGTTTATCAGTTGTCTAGTACCCATAACACAAGCTCTGCTTAGCTTGGGACTAGAAGGCGTTGTGTAATAGTTGTGGACATATTAAAAAAAAAAAATGTAATGCTGTTTCAATGACGGCTCCACATTAGTGCCGTAAACAGGCGTGAACGTGAATGTGGACAGTTTTCAGGGTGTGTTCGCAGATTACGACTTGTGTAGTTTACTCATGGCATGAATTCACGGCGCTAATGTGGAACAGGCAGCAATCGTCCAATGACGAATTCCGCCCTTGGGCGGAGCAGGCAACAGTGTCAGACTCTTACTGACTAAACAACCTACCCCGTTTTCCTTCCTTGCCTTAATCCCAGAGCTCTGGTGTTACGCTTTCGCATCAACCCTTGACCTCGGGAGGCTTCGACCTTGCAGGGCCCCTTCAGTTTGCTGACAACTCCTTGAGGCGCGCGGGAACAGTCCGCGCCGTCGACGACTTGGGCTCTGTCCGGACTGTTACCAGACGACCGAACGGCGAGCTACCCATTGCTCGCCGCCGTCCACAAGTCCGCAAATTCGTTGTGTTATTATATTATACACAGCTTCTGAGATGTAGTATTTATTATCGTTTTTTTTTTCAGCTTATATGTGCAAACATGTAAGCAGAAAAAAAACAATAAGACAAATATTTATCTTGAACCGTGAACAAATATCGCAACCCTAAGCACAGATCGCGAAAACTGCATCACCTTGTGAGTGAGTCAACACAAGATCACGAGATAACAGCAAACCGCATATTGATAAGAGCGCGTTCATCGATACTAAATAGATAGTAACGATCAATACTATCAAATGACGGGTAAATAGAATACGGCTGTTCATTTATAGTGTTTGATTCACTCCCTGAGCTTGCGTACATTGTTTATAAATCCGAGTTATGTGCGGTAGTAAAGATGAATTGGGCGTTTTTCGACTGATCTAATTGTATGATGAGTCAAGCCGGTCTGCAATACCGAACGCCGCGGGCGCTTTGCTCTTTACATCTTCGTTTAAATTTAGAAGCGAGTGACAAAATTTTCATGTGTGCGCGTTATCCATTCAGATAGTCAACTATTTCTTAGTTTTGAAACAGACTTCAAAGTGTACGCATAGTGAGTTCTGTGATACTGGACGTTTATTATAAAACCGTTTTTATTACGTAGTGTTAAGGTGTAGAACACAATGCCAGGGTCAAAAAAGCCGTTGCCCATGCGCAAGAGTGCTAGTTGTCAGGTGGTTACGTTTGTTAGCCATGTTAACTCGAGTAGCAGTGAAACATCGGCGTCGTCGAGTTTGTCATCAGAGAATGATACGCCACTCAGAAGGTAAGGAATACAACAATAAATAATTATCTATTATTTAGACACTCTTAATTTATTAGTAAGAAAAAGAAAATTCTGTTATTACCTACTTGTTATTATTGTATTTACCTACGCTTGGCTATACAGCTGAATTAACTTTAAATAAATGTTAATACGTTGTTTAACTTTGAACTCTTGGTGCTATGTCGAGCGTTGATAATCCAACAGTGCTTAAATACTTCCATCTGGGTATTATCTAGGTATCTGTGAAAATGATCAGTAGGTATATTTAAATTCACAATTTGAGACAAGTATCTATCAAACGAATTAAACAACAACACAACTTTAGGGTGATTTTAATAGCATTGCGCATGCGGGATTGCCCCGCACGCGTAACCAATAACACGATTACAAACTAATAGATACAAGAGTTTATTGTAACAGCCCCGCATGCGTAGATACATATTACTTACAATGTTCCCAATGCTGGAATTCTGGCTTTCTTTTTGGGAGTAGGAATGAATCGAAATCCACTCGACTCATTCCCGCTCCCAATCCAGTTCGGGTTGGATTTCCAACCTAGATGTAGATTTCTTTGAATTTTTGATTCTACAAGATTTCTCAGAAAAAAAAAATTGTAGAACGCTTGAAATGAACCGATGAGTACCTACCGATAATTTATTTATAGGAATATATCTTAATCTAAATCTATTACATGTTAATTTACAAAATCAAAAATTGAAGGCATTTTGAAAATAACACGTTTTCATTTTTCATACATGTTAGAATTCGCTTTGAAAAATGCCAGAGCCTCGAAGAACATTTGCATAATAATAGTTTTTTTTAAGTAATTTTTTCATGTCTTCAGTTTCTATTTTTGGCATTTTACGCATTTACCTATTGGAGTAAGTATATTATAATAAAAATATATTTGTTAATATTGTATGCATCTAGTTACCTAGTTTTTTTTTTTTTGAGACACCCAATTAGGCCTGAAAGTTGTGGTGATTAAATATATACACAAAGTAAAGCGCCTGCCAGGGTTTGAATCCAAGACTCAGAATTCGTAAGTCGGTCATTACCACTGGGTCACCACTGCTCTAAATGGTATTCTGGTGGTCTAATGGTATGGTACTTAACTTAAAATGTAGTAAACAACGCTATTGCTGGAGTCGGAGGTAATGCATTGAATCTTAGTAGAGTCATGTGAAGAGGAGGGATGAAACGCATGTTCGATATCTACTAAAAGAGATGTTAATATACTTGTGAATATCTATCCGGAGAGGCAGGCCAAAGAAGAAATGGGTGGATTGTCTGATGAGTGATACCTACTTATGAAAGAAAATGGCAGGGAAAAGGCGGGAAGATTACCTATGATAATTTACTAACTCCATAGTCCAAAGTTAAAGATCATCATCATCCTAGCGGTAGTCCCGGTTGCCAACCTTGGCTTTCACCTCGGTGCCCGGGGTCCGCTTTCTTACTAAGACGCCTCCACTTCGCTCGGTCTTTCGCGTCCTTTGCCGTAAGACCATTGGCACGCATATCGTCCCTTACGACGTCGATCCAACGCCTCTTAGGCCTTCGTTTTCCGGGTCCCGGCGGAGGCGGCATGGCGAGGCATCTGTTACCCACGTAGTCCAAAGTTAAAGATGTAAATCATCTTATGCAGAAGTACTTAGGTACTGTAACATCTCTACAGAGGTCACATACGCCCCGGATTAGCATACTGGCTTGCAAGACGTTCGCAGACTATTTGTAGTTTAAAATATTTAAAAAGAAATATATTACGTTGTCATGAAAAAAGATTAAGAATATATGTCGAGCCGATAAAAGTAAAATATAGAAAAAGTCTAAAGTAAAACGTGGTTTGATTTACTGTTACCACGTCCCTGAATGTTGGGCGCCTCTCGAGTGGAATCGAGGCTCCCACAGTACACACACAGATGTATCACATCTGAATAAGTATTCAATTCAATTTAATTCAAACATTTATTTGCTAGAATATGGTACATAAGTTCTTACAATAAATTTGTTTCAGCATATCCTGCCATAACATGGCGTGCAAATGTCAAAATAAGTTTTATCAATGTATTTGTTAATCTAAGTTACAAATTTCAGAATCAAAAAAGTAGGTAGGTACTACAGACAGACATTCAGGTTAACATCAAAATTTTCCTTACTTTTCGAACTAAATTAATTTCCGTTGAAAAGTTAATCAATAGAGCTTCAACATTTTGTGAAAGAATGTATTCGATATGGAATCCTGGAAGAAGCGTTGGCCTTGCTAATAGGTACTTACTTACATACTGTTTAAGCGAGCGCGTAGGTGGTCCCCCGCACCGCGCCGCTTCTTTAGTGGCTGTCACTCCAACGCACACACGTCGTTAGGAAGTAGCTGATTCTGTACTAATAGTACTATTGCGTAGGTGTAATGGCTGCAACGCGTTCCGATATGAGGATAAACTAATACCTAAATAAATCACACGCCCCAACGTGTAGGAAACAGGTAGGTATATAACCTAATAAACACTATATACCTATATACTTACTATATAACCAAATAAACACATGACAATTTTACCTATGAGTAGGTACTATCTAATCTTAATTAATTTTATCACAAAAAAAAATATTCGTCATAGATATCTAATATTTTATTTAACTACCCCCCGCGGTTTCACTTGCATCTGTACTTACTGCTCTGCTCCCATAGATTGTAGCGTACCAAATGCTCACCATTTGGTACGCTACAATCTATGGGATCTAGCCTATGCCATGCTCGATATATTGGCTATCTAGCTCATAAATAACTTTTCAAATTAGACCAGTAGTTCCTGAGATTAGCGCGTTCAGCCAAACACTCTTCTTCTTCAACCAAACTCTTCAGCTTTATAATATTAGTATATATTTTCAAGTACCTACCTACCCACCTTGAAACCAACTTTATTGTATGAAGGTACTGAATGTTTCAGGAGTAACGGTTATGGTTACTGAATGTTATAAGAAGCTATAACAGTGCGGGCATAAATACCATGATCATAAATACTGGAACGATTACTCTACAAAGTAGGTACCGAGAAGTTTATTACCACCATTACCACTATTATTTATTACATTATTGCAAACGTTTTTGGTATTCCATTTTAGTCAAATAGTTCTCGTTGTTAGTTTTTAGTTGTTTTGAAAATCGATGCTCTTGGTAAGGTTAGTGAGCCTCAACATTTCTTTAGCTAGGTACCCTTTTTTGTAATGTGTCCGTCGTGACTCTTCCTGCTCTGGATGGAACGAGAGGGTGTATCAAACTTTTGCTTACAAACACCGATTTTATCATCAAATAAGTCTTCCTCCTGCCAAGTATCTAATATATAAAGATATTTTCGGGTCGGAGTCTCTTTCTATAATCGAAAAGTTTTGTGCCAAATACTCCCAAAAAGGCCAAGAATTTCTTAAACTAACGTAATCTAAATAAACTTTTTACTTCGGTTTTAATGAAACACTGAAGTAAAAAAAAAATAAGTTTATTACATATCATTTAGTCATACATTGTATGTCGAGGAGTCTCCAGTTAGATATCAAAGTGTTGATCAACTTTTGTTGCTGACTGCACGAATAATGAATGAACTGCAAAAAAACTTTCAATTATTCATGATAGCAAGGTAAAGATTATTATCGATCATATCAAAAATATAACCATTTATCTAAATGTATCAAGGTGTCAAACTGATATCAAAATCGACATCAAATGTAGAGGCCCTACTGCGTCGACGGCGCGCTGTTGACAGTAAATTGAGAGGACTAACTGTAGGGCCAAAGCCTACTGGCGCCGGGTCCGGTTTCTAAAAAGGAAGGTCCGACTCCGGTGGGAAGGCTAAGAAGTAACGGGGTGGGTCGTTTACTCAGTAAGAGGAGTCTGACACCCCCCTGCACGAGTGCGGGATTCGTCTTTAGATGATTTTTCCTACCATGAAAAAAAAAATGAAAATCGAAAATTTACCGATCTAACTATCCATAAATACTTATTAAGTATCCAGGGTGTGCCTAACCCTGGCATGGCTACATTCGTAGATATCTACAGCTGCCTAATGCTAACCACACACGATCTTGTTTACCGTCAAGCCTATCCCCACTTATGTCACCAACTTGACCACTCATATATATATACAGTCTGATCAGACTTGTCACGCACCGTCAAGTTTACCTGACGCCGCTTCAAGCGTACTGCAACTAGAGGCCCTACCAGGAGCTCTTGGAGCTACGTAGCAGTACGCAGGTATCTGCACGGATCTTGAGCGCTGACTTTTTGCTCCAAGGCAGATTTCCACTTGCGCAGAAGTGAAATAACGGATCTCTTTAGTGATATGAAGTGAGACGCAGGGGTGGGGTGTGCAATCCTTGTATTAGTAATTGTCTCGCCGATGTGTACGATGAGCAAAGCGGTCTTTGGTCTTTCACCGATCGCGAAGCAGGGTCGAAGCCTCCTGAGGAACCTAGAGTTGACGCGAAAGCGTAGCAACAGGGCCCTGGGATCAAGGCAAGGAAGTAACGGGGTGGGTCGTTTAGTCAGCAAGAGACGTTGTTTCCAGCGCCGTCCAAGGGCGGGTATTCGTCATTCGTCATTAGATGATATTTCCCAATAAAAAAAACTTAGTGTGTTGCGCGCACGTCTGACATTTAAACACAACATGGTACCTCAAGGAGTTCTCAGCAAAGCCGTAGGGACTGCAAAAGTGTCGAAGCCTACTGGGGTCCAGGGTCTCTTTCTGAAGGAAGGTTTGGCCCCAACGAAGGGCATAGAAGAAACGTGTTGGGGTGTTTAGGCAGTAAGAGTCTGACACTGTTTCCCTATCCGCCCAAGAGCGGGATTCGTCATTGGATAGTTTTGCCCACCATAAAAAAAACACGTCATGTCAAAGCCTCTGAAAGTAAACATGATCGTGTGTGGCCAGCATAAGCACGTATCAGGTCGTTTCATCCAAGATATAAAGCACCTATTAAGGTTAAGGTAAGGCTTACCCTAATTGGGTTAGTTAAACAGCGACCTTCGCTTGAAGGATGGGATGACCCGGTCTGACCCGCGGGCCACAACCCTGGGCCTCGAGTGAAGGTCGGGGAGGAGTCGGATCGATACACTTAGGTACGGGATAATTCAAAACTTGTGGGTTTGAAGTAAACTTTGTATAATCCTTTAGGGATTACAAGGGTGTTGTTATTTTTATTTTGTTGAAACTAAGTTTGAGAGCAGCGGTGGCTGTGGCAACGGCCCTGACTTACGAGTTGTAAGTCGCCGGTTCAAACCTAGCTAGGCGCATTACTTTGTACTTTCTTACCAACCGGCACTGGGCCCGCGTGGTGGATTACGGCGTATTCCTTCTCTTATAAGACCGCCCATTGTGACACTCTTTTAATTTTAAGTTCCTATTGTTAATTTTATTTTTGGTGTGCAATAAAGAATATATCTATCTATCTATCTATCTATCTGAGTCCCAGCATTGGAAACATTATAAGGCTGATGCCACTAAGTCGATTGATCTTCGTGGCAGTGGGCAGAGGGTTTGTTCGAAAGAATTAGTCACCGCGGTTCTAGAAAGTAATTGGAAATGGGTATAGATGGGATTTAGTCAGTAAAAGTTTAATACTCCTTTGCCCTCGTTCCGCCCAGAGTATTTTATGATTACCCTCTTCTTTGTACATGAATTGTTTAATCACTATAGATACTGTGTTATGTCTTGGTGCAATAAAGAATTACAAGAATTCTAATGATTACTTCAGGGCTCTTGGCATGAAGCTTAGCTGCTGAGTATTTACTTCATAGCTGTTGGTCATCAATGTCTAGTTCTAGCTTTACCAAAGTGTTTTTAGAGGAGGAGGCTATCCTTGGCTGAGACGATGTGGTCGGCTGATGAGACGACGTGGTCGGCTGGTCAGCCGACACAATAACAAAGCGTAGCCGACATTTTCGCTGAAAATTAAAGTTTTATTTTTTACGGAGCCGAGGACTGCAGTGACAAATGCGCACGTGTATCAAACGACGTTTTTCAATACAATACCGACTCGTGATGGTTGACGCGCACCTCGTGGGGTTCGCCTCTAGCCTTATACGACAAATGTACTTAATAAATAACTGCATGCTCACCGCAACTCAATACGGTGAGCATGCACATTTTTATGCACTAGTACGGAAAACGGTTAATTGCGTGCTTAAAAAACAGCCATCCAATGACGAATCCCGCTCTTGGGCGGAGCGGGAAACAGTGTTAGACTCTTACTGACTAAACACCCCACCCCGTTCCTTCTCTGCCCTACGCACTTGGGCCAAGCCTTCCTTTCGGAAAGAGATCCTGGGCCCCGGTAGGCTTCGACCCTTTTGCAGAGTCCCTACGAAGCTAAGCGTTTAGTAGTTACAATTACGAGATAAGCAAACATTATTGAGGTATTGTCGTCTGCATATTGCGTATTACGATCATGTTATCCACATGTGTAACCTACTTATTGGATAAAACACGTTCCACCCAAGGATGTGTTAACGTCTGTATGCTGACGTCATGGCGTGGACGGCGCGAATGTGCGATTCATAGACTAAGGTCGCGGCCGACTGACTGGTGAAGGCGAAATGACGAGAGTAAAACGTTTTTGCATTTCACACGAAGAAAATATATACAAATGAGAAATAAAGACAGATCGAAAGCAAAAAGAGAAAATAATAGTTGGGCTATGTGTTTTTCGATCTAGACTCGTTCCGGAGGTATAGCCAGAGAAAAGATAAATGATAGAGTGTCAGAAGGGTTTGGTGGAGATAGGGGAAAGTTTCTCAGCTCGTTATCTACACTAATATAATAAAGAGGTAAAGTTTGTTTTTTTGTTTTTTTGTTTGTAGGGGGTAATCTCTGGAACTACTGGTCCGATTGGAAAAATTTAAGCAACAATAGAAAGCTGCTTTACTCCTGAGTGACATAGGCTATATTTTATGTACACGGGCGAAGCTGCGGGCAAAAGCTAGTATCAATATAAAATCAATACCACTTTTCGTTGTAATTTATAACTCAAGTACGAGCTCACCAATCCAAACCAAATTACCAAATGTTTAGGCTTTGTTCGGACTCTTTGGTAGATGATTTGTGAAGTTTACACAAAATCGGTCAAGCGGTTCTTCATTTATCACATTTTCTGTTGCCGGGAGCGAAGCCGCGAGCAAAAGCTAGTAATCTATTTATATAAAAGGAGAAACTGACTGACTGACATATCAACGTACAGCCGAAACTACTGGGACTAGGAGCGTGAAATTTTACACAGGGCTTCCTTTTATGACGTAGCCGAACACTAAGAAAGAATTTTGAAAAATTCATCCCCTAATAGGGTTGAAGCGCATGTCCAAAGTTTATACGAAAAACTCTATTTTCAAGAGGGCAAAGTTGCTGGTAGAAAGCTAGTATATCAATAAATGTTAAGCTAATTTAAAAAAAAAAAGCTGTAGGTAGGTCTGTCAACCTAAAACTGATTTACCAAGAAATATCAGCTAACCGTCATATCTTTCATAATCATATCTCTTTGTCTCATCTGATCATCTAAGGTACCTAAACCTAATCGAAATGAAGAATTTTACTTAAAGCTAAAAGATACGACTATCAAACTGCCTTACCATACAAAGCTGTTCGGTTGTTATAAGCCAATTCCTCTCTTTCAAGGGACTAAGATACCTACATAACAAAGATGCTATTGGGTAGTAGGGTAAGTTGTCTCACATTGAACCAGGTAAATTTCAAAGTGTCATAGTGGGCTGGATTTTCAATCAATCCCTTTAATTTTTTGTGTATAGGTAGTTAGCATATCTATTTAGCTTCAATTTTGTAACACATTAATTTCTCATATTCCTTTTACTTTCATTGTAAAATAGGTTTTTATGAAAAATTATTTTTGGTTCATTGAGTACTTCAGGTGGTACCCATTTAACCAGGGCATCGTACACATTGAGCCACCTTATTGACTATGTCTTCTAGTTAAATTTATAAGACAAATACTTTGTAATAATACTAAAAAAACAGTAATAATAAATCAGCCTCATGTTTATTAAAATCACTTACATCACATAAACTTTTCAGTCAAATTCAAAAATAAATACAAAAGTAGCATAATATTCTTGATACATTTAAAAACTAAGAAACTAAATAACTTTTTACTTGGTTTTTGAAACAAACACAAACAAACTTCAATCAAAGTAAAAAACTTTTAAAAAATTCTTCAAAAAATAAAACAAAAAAAAATTCTATTCACTTCTTCACTCAATCTATGCAGTTTAAGGGCTTTAAGCATGTCGGCATCACTTTGTTTGGCGCTATTCTATAACAAATTAAAATAATTGTAACAAATACACTCATTTAACGAGTGGGATGTACACAATGAACAATGGTTCAATGTGTACCACACTCAGGTGGCTCATTGTGAGACACATCACGTTTTGATAGCTAAACTCAAAATTTTACTGGTAAATCAATCTCGTTAAAACACAAATTATAGCGCTTTTTATTGCTAAATAACCGTAGAAAACAGTGTATATATAAATAAATCGATATCATTTAAAGAAAAAAAGGTAAAAAAGAATGAAATTTGCAAAAAAATTTTACTTTTTGAGTCAGTTTGCTTTTGAATGCTCCTCACATTAATACTTTGCATACGATCGCCACGCAAACTAGTGGGCAGAGACGGAACGTAAATACCTCTCTTTCACTCATATTAGCATTGTTTGGCAATGTCGCATTTTCGAGATTCGGCGGTGGTTAAATGTAGCTGCCTGGTTCACTGTGAGACACCCGACCCTACAGATTTCTACTAGGTACCTTCTATCTTAAGGTAAAAACCGCATAAAAATTCTTTAAGTAATTTTTGAGTTTATCACAAACAGATAGCTTGACTCGGTGGAGAAAATTTGAGTATGTCTGAACTTTGATCACTAATTACTTAGTCATTGATGGACTGTAAGCAAAGAAAATGAATCATTGAATTAAGTACATGATTAATTACATTTAAATTTAATTTGTATGATAAATAAATTTTATATTTACTACTTTTAGATTGTGTGTTTTAGGAGATAAGTGTGAAGGCTTTATCATAGTATTAAGTGAAGTCTATGTTCATGTTATGTTTGTATTGATAAACTATCTCCAATAATACTATGACTAATAAAATGTTTGCACACCTGGCTCCCATAGGTATTTAGATAAAGCTGATATTTCTTAGTAAATCGAGGCTACTATCGCATATTGTAGGTGACGAAGAGATTGCAGAATAAACACTACGACGCAATTTAGGTTAATGAATCGTAGTCAGGGTTGAAGGGAGTTCCTTAAAACTGACTCACTAGTATTAACACGTAGCAAGCACCTTAATTAATAAAGCCTGCTCTACACTACTCGCGAAGTTGCCATGACGTTGATCGAAGTCTGAAGTTGTGACTACACACTCGTGCAACCTCGAGAGGAGCTCTTCCAGTCCTTTGACTTGGGCGCAAAAACCTGGAAGTTGCCCTAAGTTCTAAGGAGACTACGGACGCCCTAGGACGCCTCGGCCTCGGGCATCCTGGGGCGTTCGTACAATGTGAGACGTCATGATATCCGTGGCGGACGTACCGCGCAGTATAGTTCTAGCTTAATAGCAGTCCGAGGGCCAAAAGTGCTCTAAAACCTCCCTTAGGTGGGGTTGTAGGCCTGCTTAAGATCGCAGAAACATGCGAGAGATTGGACTGACCTCTGAGGAGACTTCGGAGATATCCTTCAATTGATGATGAATTCGAAAGTAGAATAAAATAGAACAGTTACCCAAAATGAAAGCGCCAGTATCGCCCGCAAAATACTTTTGTTAAGATTTTTTCGTGTCACCCTATTAAATAGTTTTTTTATAAAGTCATTCATTATGATAAGACGAACTAAGAGGCTTGTATTGATAATTTTAATGATCATAATTCCTTATACATAAGTATAAGGGCCACCAATAATAGGTATTTATTTTAATTAACATACAACTTGAGACTGACTTGCAAAAAAAAAACTTCAGGAAGAAAGTAACCAAATATGGAAAACAAATTTATTTTTGTGATAAAAAAGTTCATGAATAAATAATTTATTTGTCTTTACGATTTGCCATCGTTGGCGCTGATTTAGTACCTAAGTCTAGTTATATTTATATTAATTTAAAGTACATTCATTTAAAAAAATCTAATTATGGAATTCTATTTCTATTACCAGGTATTTGTTTAAAAATTTTAGTTAAATCTAATAGGACCCTTAACTAGCGAAACTCCGTGTCGAACTCTATATCAGCGTTATTAATATTGCCTTGCCTAAAGCCCTTAGCGAAAAACCGATACCTATATACCATACCACCATATAATACCAATATCTAAAGCCGACATATTATAAGACAAGTGATTCATTTTTCTTCTAAGCATCTTAAAAACTACCTCAAGCACTTTTCTCACAGCGAATAAATTACCCTCTGAAACTATTTTTTGTGGTGGGAAAAATCATCCAATCATAAATCCCACCCTTAAGCGGATCAGGAAATAGTGTCAGACTTTTATTAATAAACGGTCCACCCCGTACCTTCTTTGTATTAGTTCCAGGGCCCTGTTGTTTCGCATCAACCCATGGTGATCCTCTGTCATCAAGGGCATACCATTTCCTCATCTGGCGAGTTCAAGCCAGTAATTACTCTTGTATTATGATTTTAAAAGATAGAAAAGCACTATTTTGTGCTGCTTGATGAGTTCATTTACGAGACATATTTGGTAACTTTCCTCTACCTTTAGCGCAAATAGGCAAGTTAATTAAAGCCGTAGGGACCCTGCAGAAGGATCGAAGCTAACGGGAGCCAAGGTTTCGTGTCTGAAAGGAGGCTCCAGCCCTGGTGTAGATGGCGACGTAGGAACGGGGTAGAGGTTGTTTAGTCAGTAAGAGTCTGACACTGTTTTCCGCTCCGCCCAAGGGCGGGATTCACCATTGGATGATTTTTACCTACCATAAAAAGTAAAAATATAAGTTAATAGGCCTTTTATCTTACAGATTCAATCGCATCCTACGGACATCCGTGGCGCGGCACTGGCCCCACTTCAAGAGGAACAATGCCAGGGCACTTAGCAGGTCGAGGGGCCGCTCCGTGTCGGACACAGGACTTTGTGAAATCGTTGAGAAGGGTAAGGCAAATGGTAATCATTCCTATAGTCTGGTAAACGAGTATAGGTGGGTACTTACTACTACTGCTGTACTAGGTACCTATTGTATACACATGTCTGGCCCCCTAGCCAAGTCACAATCGTTTCGTGACGGGTCTCTTTCTACAATCGAAACGCCTCAACGTAAGTAGGTATTATCATTACATGGTATAAAACAGAGTGGCTTCCCGTTGTCTGTAGATCTTTAAAACTATGCAACGGATTTTGATGCGGTTTTTTTTAATAGATAGAGTGATTCGAGAGGAAGGTTTATATGTATATTAGATGCATATTTTTTTTATATAACCATTGTACCCGTGCAAACCTGGGGTGAGTCGCTAATTATATCATAAAACTGCAGGATATAGCGATGATTATTGTAGAAACGATTACATTTTATTCTGTAATTTCGAATGATGTGCACTTGGCTACTAATTTCGTTGAAACTATGTCATTCCCACACATTTGATTAGTTGTTTACTAGCATTAACGATTGTAGATTATCATCAACTTGGCTATCGGGGCTGTTGTCTTAAAGACGTAGATTCTACGTATTTAAAATAACGCACGTGATTCAAAATGTTATTATTTGTAAACCTTAGTAATAATATTTCATGTACGAGGGTATATTTTTGCTGGCGGGCCTCTGGCATATTGCCGGGAGGCCGCAAGAGGCTCGCAGGCCGCGGTTTGTTTATCTACGTCGTAGAACCTATTTGTTTAATTCATTAATTTTTTTAATACCGTAATCAGAGACATAATAGAAAGACAATAGGTGTACGAAAGCCGGCCTAGTCTTGGGGCTCAAGACTTTAAGCCCCAAGGGGACACCGGTGTCTACACACCTATCGTCTTTTTATTGTGTCTGTAGTTACGAAAGTCTAAAGGTTAATTTGGCATTGGAAGGAAAATAACAACTGAAGGAATACAGCTGGGTAAAGTTTTTTGTCGGTAAAAGTCAGACACTTCTCCTCACTTTTCTCAGAGCGATCTAAAACTTTAGAATACCTATATTAAGCGTTTTTGGGTTCAGTAAACCTTAAAAGCCTTGCTTACTCTAGAGTCCTCGTCGGAGATGAACCATTACAAAACCTATGAGCTATTATAGAGGTGTATGATTGGGCTTTTAGGGCTCACAGTTGAAGCTTAATTTGGTTAGTTATAGTGGACCATTCTTGCCATCTCTGGCTTAACAATAGCTACTGTGATAGACACAATATTGTTAAGCCAGAGAGTTAACCCGAGTAATTCAAGTCAAAGTAACAATAGTTACAAAATACTATGATTCAATTCCTGATAAGAAACAAAGAGGTATTGAAATCACGAAAGACTTTAATAAAAAAGAAAGTAAAATCTAAGACATTGATGCAAAATCACGCAACGTTTGTTAAATCTCGTGACTAGAAAGAATTGATCGCTTAGAAACTAATTCTGTAATAAAAGTCGCGACAATATGGAAGGCCAAGCAAAAAGCATTATGCTTACAAATGTGAGTAAAAGTATTTTTTTATAATAATAATTAATCATAGTTCCAAGTGCCCTTGAATTTTAATCATTCTTGAATAAATAAACTTTTATAAGCCTAGACATTTGTTTGCGTTTCATTGCCGTTTTCATCGACTTACGAATCGAGTATATCCTAACGATAGACAAACACGTTCTAGTTCATCTACACTAATATCTACACTTCTACACTATATCTACACTAATATAATAAAGAGGTAAAGTTTGTTTTTTTGTTTGTAGGGGGTAATCTCTGGAACTACTGATCCGATTGGAAAAATTTTAGCAACAGTAGAAAGCTGCTTCATTTCTGAGTGACATAGGCTATATTTTATGTACGCGGGCGAAGCCGCTGACAAAAGCTAGTAATATAATAAAGAGGAAAAGTTTGTTTTTTTGTTTTTTGTTTTTTATTTCTTTGTTTGTAGGAGGTAATCTCTGGAATTACTGGTCCGATTGGAAAAAAATTAGCAACAATAGAAAGCTGCTTGACTCCTGAGTGACATAGGTTATATATTAAGTACGCGGGCGAAGCCGCGGACAAAAGTTAGTATAAACTATTTGTCAAAATACTGAAAAGTTAATACAACAAGCGCCTCATTAGCATTATACCGTCTAACAAAACTTTTATCACTCTGCGCTCTCACGCTGCGTGGACGTCAATATAAAGGTGTATGGCCTGCAGATCACATAAGACATGCAAAGTGGACGTACGGTATGTCCCCTAGGGCGTAGGTAGTACCTACATATAACATATCGATGGCCGATTTAAACAGTCGCACATTCGTGTTGGGAAAACACATGGAGTGTTTTCTCTATTGAAACTGAAAGTGTCAGGGAAAATCCAATGTCTACTAAACTATTTCAAGAGCTTTGTTATCATCAAGAAAATTATATAAATAATTCATAATTTAACCCGAGATGTTTAATTACAGTGTGTATGTAAGAGATCACTTCAAAGGAGAGATTTTCCTCAAAGTGTTTTTAGTGGTAAATAATATCACAAAACTTCCCCACTTTCAAATATTTTTAGATATTTACTTAACATTAGCCTCATTACCAGAATGTTTTTTTTTTTTAAATTATTCTATATAATAAAAATATACAGTGATGCAATGATACCTAATGCAATCTGTTACTTTGGTTATTTATTACCTCTACGCTCAGCCTCGTGAATCTTGTGATAATAAAACAACCGTAGAAAATTTTGAGAATTTTCCTACTGATGCAGTAGCGAGCCAGGCAAGTTCGAAACATTGCCATGCCAGGTTCTCTAATATTCGGTATACTAGCTGTGCCCGCGACTTCGTCCGCGTGGAATAGTTATTTTGGGCATCATATTTATTTTTGCAAACAACCTCCTCAGCTTTATAAATTATAGCTGTTACCCACGACTTTGCCCGTATCAATTTCTGTTATTATTTTAGACAATTTAGTTTCTAAAAGAACATAATTATCTAAAAGTACTTCATAGAGCTACACCCCAACTTGGGCACGCCATAATTTCGGCGGTAAGTCCCCTCTTTGAGGCGTGATATCTATCACGGCATCCTCACCTTCCGCATGACGTAGGTTCTCACCGGACATGGGAAGAAGGAAGAGACGCCCGGGTGTCGCCACTGTATGGTCAGCCCGGAGGATACGGTGCAGCACACGGTGGAGGTGTGCCCCGCTTGAGAAGAGCATCGCCGTGTCCTCGTGGGGGTGATCAACGGCGGCGACCTCTCGCGTCGGGCCTTGGTTCAGGCCACAGTTCGCAGCGAAGAAGAATGGCAAGCGGTCGCCTCCTTCTGCAAAGCAGTAATGCTCGTAAAGGAGGAGGCCGACCGCATAAGGCAAAGGCAACAGCGCCCTCGCCGTCACCGCCGCGATCCCGCCGATATCCGGTCTCCGTAGACGCTGGCTTGTGGACGGTGAGCAATGGGTAGCTCGCCGTCCGGTTATCTGGTAACAGTCCAAACCGAGACCAAGTCGTCGACGGCGTGCACTGCTCCCGCGCGCCTCAAGGTGTTGTCAGCAAACTGTGGGGCCCTTCAGGGGCGAAGCCTCCTGCAACTGAGGGTTTGGTGCGAAAGCGTTATACCGGGGCTCTGGGAATAAGGCAAGGGAAGAACGGGGTAGGTTGTTTAGTCAGTAAGAGTCTGACACTGTTTCCCGCTCCGCCCAAGAGCGGGATTCGTCATTGGATGATTTTTACCTACCATAAAAAAACCCATCCGCGCCACCCGCAAGCAACTCCTCTCCTCGCCCGCCGGCTAGGCGCAGCGTCAAGTTTATAACATCATGCATCGCGTGTGAATTTTATATCGGAGTTATTTTAAAATTGTAATATTTTCTAAGATGTTCATTGAAATTAAATGATGTCAAAGACAATTTTGTTTACAATTACATACTCTTAATCAACAACACATTTATTTGGATAAAGATTATATTATTATGTTGATACAACTCTAACAAATAATCGGTAAAAATTGGCTAAATTTGATTCGCATAAAAACGGTTCTAGTAAGTTAATCTTAAAAGATAGACATATACTGTCGCGGACATTTTTTTAGATCATTTTAAGAGGAATAATTCTTTCATACATATTTTTTTGGTATCTTAAACCGTTTTGGCAGCGCACGCAACGGAAGCCCTCAAAGATGAATAATTTTCCCCGTTTTCTCCACATTTTCCGTTGTTTCTTCGCTTCTATTAGTCGCAGCGTGATGTTATATAGCCTAAAGCCTTCCTCAATAAATGATCTATTCAACACAAAAAAAAAATTTCAATTCGAACCAGTAGTTTCTGAGATTAGCGTGTTCAAACAAACAAACAAACAAACAAACTCTTCAGCTTTATAATATTAGTATAGATGAGGTCTCAAAATATACTACTTTTAGACCTCATTTTTCTATCCCGGCTTCGATGGCAGACTATAGCATTTTGAAAATTGTAGCAGAAGTTTGCATAAATGGTAAAGCTCATTTGAAAGATGGAAATCAATATTAGATTTAATTTGGAAAACAATTACCTGCACAGAGCTAATAACTTCAAATTTACAGCAACTTTTCACGTCAAATTACGGCGCTTTTACCACATTCCTCTTAACTCTTCCTCCCACAGGTCCAGACGTGGCGTACCTGGACATACAAGCGGTGTCCCCCCGGCGCTCCCTGCAGACGATTGGCAACGAGTCAATTGACGTACCCGCGCTTTTTATCACGTGAGTTGAGTTGACAGTTGCTGGCTTAAAGCTCGTGCACACTGAATGCGATTCGACAATTTTCCAAATCGATTCCACTAATATTAAAAAATCTCAGTCGTGTTTGTTTTTCACCAAGTCTTCATAGTAAGAGAAAATCACAATGAACCAACTGTCAAAAATTATTTGTGGAATTAGGGCCTTGTGGCTCTACCACCAGCTTTTTTTAACAGCAATTAATTTTACGATTTAAAACTGATCTGTCAAAGCTGTAAGAAAACTGTATACATACATAGCTCCATACTCTTTCTCACTCGTACGACTGACGCAATTTGACACGTCATATCCCTAGATTTCCAAGAATGCGGAAATGTCATTGAATGATTTCTCCACCGTAAAAAAAAGTCCCTAGATTTATGGAACAATTTGCGACATAAACTCGCTTTTGAATAGCACATTAATTGCTAACTGATTTTAAAATCAAATATATAAACGTTATGTTTGTAGGTATCTACTTTCATAAATTTCGCATTGGAAGTACTAACTAAGACTAAATCTGATCGCTATCTGTGTGCACAAGCTCTTTTGGCGGATATAGATTAATATCTTTGTTGTGTCTCGTCTTTAACTAATCTAATTTTGTATGTGAGACTGTTGTGACTGCGAAGTGCGGAGATTTCGCTACGTTTCAGTTTCATCTGATGCCAAACATTGCAGGATGTACTGTTAGTGCAGCACCGGAACCTATTTAGAAGTTTTTGTTGAAATTATTTAAAAAAGATGTAGAAGTTTGAAGATAAATTGGCAATGTGTTCTTGAAGAGTGAGTTTTCAGGATAGTTTCCGGAGAGCAGTGTCATCATGGCTCACCACGTGACTGTAGCGGATAATATGCTGATATGTACGAAGTTGCAATAAGGGGAGCTGATGCGTTGGAAAAACGATATGGAACACACTACGGAGTATTCAAATTATAGTTTTTTTTTTAATTTTCTTTAACAGCTGAAATACCGTATCGAATGTCTAATTAAAAACGCGTATGGATTTTTAAGGCTATTTAGCACCAATAAATTAAGGTGTTTTCTAGTATTAGTGGAAACAGGCATGCATTTTCTTTCTCTGTATGAAACCTAACACAGACGAAAACGGCTTACAAAATGTTTAAATATAATAATGGTTATATCTATGTAGAGCATTCAGATAAAGAGTAGTCCAAAAACTGATTTAATGTTATTTTTATAAGTAGTTTAGCGTTGAAAAACAATGCCAGCAGCTGGTGAACACTCCAGTACTATGACCTCCCACGTCGATGACGCAGGACGTCAAAACAATCATGTTTGGGGGTATATAGGCTATCGCTTCAACGTCGTTTGAGATATCATAAATAATAACAAAACAAAAACTCATTAAGTAATTCCTTCTTACTCTCTCTATACATGTTCCTTCAGTAGTCCTTTGACTAATGCCCAAGATAAATCTTTCGTAGCCCTGTATATACCTTGGGCGTGCCATAATCATGGCGGCAAGTCCGCCCTTTGGGGAGTAGCTGGAAAGACCTCACAACAATGCATAAAAAAGCCTTGTTCCAACAAATGAAACAAATTGTATTTGTTTTTTTAACGTAGGTGCACCACAGAATAAATAATAGTACAAGCTGCACACGCTATCTGCTAGTACAACTTTAAAAGTTATAATACCTACATAGATCACTTTAAAATTATTAATAAATAAATTATTAGTTTATTACGTAATAATTTCTAAACAATAATTAAGGAGTGTGCTATTAGTCAAGCCACTGTCTTTGCTGACATTGTCGCACATTTAGTGGACAAGAAGCAGAGCTAAGTACCATAAAATGAATTTAAACTTTGTGTGGCTTCCTGGTTTTTTCCTTACCGACACAATACATTTTTTTCTTTTGTAGCTTTTACTTTATTGTAGCTTTTATGGTATTTGGAAGCTAATCTCAGAAATCACTCTGAGATTATATCAGTCTAATAGTACTCGACGAATGACGAACCCGTACAGAGTCCGAGTGGTGCATTGCTGCTCATTTCCTGAGGCCTGAGTCCCAGCAGAAGGAACATTAAGGCAACCCTTGATTCCCGCGCTAACAGTGGGTAGATATGGGGCCATTGGTTGATGCAAAAGTGAAACACCAGGGCCCTGGAACTAAGGCAAAGAAGGAACGATGTGGTGTCGTTTAGTCAGTAAAAGTCTGACCCTATTCCCCAAAGGACAGGATTATTCATTGGATGATTTTCCACCGAAAAAAAGAAAATAGAAGCATTAACTATTATAATAACACATTAGAGGCTACCTTGACCTTTCCTGCAGGTAATTGTGTCGGAGATCAAGTTGATTCCGTTTACGTACCGACCTACCACATGCATGCCACACTACCTACTATGTCCACACGAATAGATAAACGGTATCTATCGATTGTTGCGTGGGCATCACGGCATCGATTGAATACCTACAGAATTTCAATCACTATAGAGCCTCTATGAGTTCTTAAATAAAGGGCTAGTCTAACTGTCTAGATCTGATAGGCTATGAAGATGTTTTTTTTTTTAGGGAGAAAATCTTCCAATGACTTCTCCCGCCCTTCGGCGGAGCAGGAGGACGTGTCTCTTTTTACTGACTAAAACCTAGTTCTGTTCCTTCTTTGCCTACGTTTCAGTCCAGGGTCCAGTGATTCTCATTCATTCAACCCATGCCTAAACCTGACCAAACCCTAGTAGGTTCTAAGTCAACATCGAACCTGCTGGGCTATGTATTTATATGTATGTAAGTTGTGGAGCAGTTTGTTTTAAATAATTTCCAGACAAAATATTTCAATCATGTATAATATATATATTAATATTTATTATAAAGCTGAAAGTTTCTGTTTGTATAA
Organism: Mythimna loreyi; assembly: GCA_029852875.1. Lineage (NCBI taxonomy): Eukaryota > Metazoa > Arthropoda > Insecta > Lepidoptera > Noctuidae > Mythimna > Mythimna loreyi. Next base: position 12,843,165 of record CM056789.1, read on the forward strand.
AATTTTATGTTTATCACTTTTTACGCCCAAATAGCTGAATAGATTTCGTTAATAATTTTAACATATAAAAAGATTAGGCAGATTTTTCACATAGGTTATTTTTAAGTCTTAGACGAGGAATATGAACTCATTTTTTCAATGTAAGTAATCCTTAACTTTCGGAAAAAAATTTTATGGTAAAAAAAGGGCATTCAGGCAAAGCCACGGCTAGTAGCCGTGGCTTTGCCTACATACATGATCTATAGAAATAACTCATTTAAAAACAATCAAATCATTTTTGTAATCAAATTCATATCCTATTCTAAATTTACATCACCCTTTTAGAAGTATAATATATTCATTAATCGTACCACGCGCTAACATTGTGAATTTTGTTAGTCATGCGAATTTCCTCGATATACAGCTATATATCAACTAACAGCTGACTTGATTTTCAGTTTAAAATAATCTGTGAAGTGCGACTAGAAAGATAAGTTAGTAGATAGAGAAGGGTTCCGTATATTAAAAATTAGCAACAAACGCCGACAAAGTAAAGTTTCTTGTATTAAGTAAGTATTTATCGTTGTAGCGGCAATAGAAACACCATGCTATGAAGATTTCAACAGCTTACCTTTTAGCCTCATAAAGTTTATGAAAAACGGACAGGTAGTCAGACGGACAGACAATTAGTGGGGATTTAGTATTTTAGTAATAATGCGACCTCGTTACACCCATTGGTTATGTAACTCTAAATATAGGGCCAGCGGGCTTACTCAAGTTGATAATGTATAAACGTTAACGCTTTTAGAAAACTAATAACATAATGGAAATGACATCTCAACCAAATTCGTGGCCAAGTTTAACGTACGGCAGTCCTGCCAGACGAAGATTTGCCTGAAAGTAGCAATTTTCTGCCGTGCAGACACTAAAACGCAGTAAAATAGCGTATTTTGCAATACTTTTACTGCGTTTTAGTATCTGCACGGCAGTTTGTCAAAAAAATACACAAAAATATACCTATAATTACATTATCATCAATCAATATACATATATGCCACTTTTCACGTTTAGGCTTTGTTCGGATTATGTAGTAGATGTTTTATGTGAAGTTTGTATAAAATCGGTTGAGCGGTACTTCATTTATCACAGTTTTTCTGTTGCCGGGAGCGAAGCCGCGGCCAAAAGCTAGTAAAGTTATATTAAAAAAATATGATAAGAGTCCACGTGTAGATACGTATCACTCGATGTTATAAAAGCAATAATTATGTTAGTAAAATTGATTACGTATTTGCATGTAGAGGCACTAATTAGTTATTCGTTGCATCGGTGAACTTATAACACCGCGCTTGAAAATTATCTAGTAGCTCTATTATATCATTTCATGATAACCTATAGCCATAGGGATACTCTTAAAATTAAATTGAAATTCATTTATTTCAGACAATTACAATACCCATAAACATCATTCAAATCATCATTACATAGTATAATACAAAGTTTCGTAGATCCTATGTATGCTTAGATCTTTAAAAGTACGCAACGGATTTTGATGCAGTTTTTTTTAATAGGTAGAGTGATTCAAGAGGAAGGTTTATAGCTATAATTTATCACCTTTGCACCCGAGCGAAGCTGGGGCGAGTCGCTAGTTTAGAATAAAACAAGGAAAAACTTTTAATTAAAATCGTTACCAAATTACCTTAGAGACCACCAAAATATTCAATACACTAAAATTCCATACATTTATTAAAATACATATTAAACATATTCAAATTGAAAACAAATAAATACTGACGATTTGCTAATAATCCAAGAATTTGGAATATGCTTTTCACTTTGGTATACCCAACCAAAGAATGTTGTAGAGACCCCTGCTTGAGATCTCATTGGAAAGAAAATATAGCAGGTTTGTCTACCAAAACTATGCTGAATCCTGCTTCTAAGCGATTTTTTTTTTAATAGCAGTAATGTATAGTATCTAGGTTTTTTGTGGAGGTGGAATCAGAAGACGGGATTATATGATAGACTTTTATTGATACTTTCCCCAATTACGTTCTTTTAGTTGATTTTTGCGGTCTATGACTACAGATTTCCTTTTCAGAAATTCACATGTGACCCTAGAACGAATAATGGGCACGATTCATAAATTTTAAAAGTTGACGAACAAAAGATGACTGTAAAAACAAGAATTCATTTGTCAAACGATCATATTGCTGTTTTGTTCAGGCACCCGGCACTGGGAGTTAATTAGGTCCTAAGAACATAACAAAACAGCTTCATTACGAACAAACTTTCTGTTCAGTTAGATTAGTTCTCGCCACATTTCACACGGCGAATTCGTGTGCAGGAGTAGGTACTGCTTCGTATTTAACTTTTTACGAAACGTTATTATTTACGCTACGTCGCCGATCAAAGGAAGCTGAAAATAAATAATTATAGACTTTACATAGCCTTCTGTATTTATAGAAAGGTTATTTGACATGTTTATTATACTTTATATTTATAACAGTTTATTTATTTTATAAAAATCATACTAAAATATTTCAGTTAACAGTTTTATGATACTTATTACATAAAGAAAGCATCAATAAACGCATTGTCTACAAGAAAACGGAGCAAATTTTATAGTTACCGGAATCTCCGTCTAAACGGTAATAACCCTCAAGTAATAACCATGTAAAATGACAATAAAAACCAAAACGAAATCAAATTTTCCGCCATATTTTCTATCATACATATGATTGCAATCAATATCGTGCGCAATGCACCACTGCGCATGTTTCCCTAAGACCGGGTTATTGATAAGTAAGTTTAAACTTTAGTTGGTGAGTGGTAAGGGTGGGGTTTGCTTGAATGGGGGTAACCCCAGATGACAGGCCGTGGTTTGGAGTGGATGGACAGTTTGCACTGCCTGTTTTGTGTAGTCTGTACAAAATACGTAATATTAACATAATATTCAGTGTTATCCTCGCCGTGTTATCACAGAAAGCTGGGCCTTTACTATCAAAATATCGTGTGTTTCAGTGATTCCGTGTGGTGAAATTGTAAATTGTAAAATTTCCTTTAAAATCTGTAATTCGATGCGTTTGTTAAAGTGCGTTAATTAATCGGTTTTAAACGTTTAAGATTTTCTTTTTGTTACGAGGTAAATAGCTTCGAAGGTATGGTTTTAGAAGAAAATATTCAGGTTTTTAATTTGATGCTTTTTTATGATGAAAAATAATATGAAAACCAATGCCCTTATTGTAAAGGCACATTAATTGACCGGTCATCCTGAACAATTTAACAGAAAAAGACGTTTTAAAATAAAAAGTAGAGCTTTGCTTGATTTAAAATCACGTGCTACGATTACAGTTTTATTTTACAAAAAAATATCAACTGTTTTGAAAAAAATTGAGCATTCGCCACAAAATGATAATTTGTATTGTTATTTATTTACGCAATAAATAATTCCACAATCACGTAAGTTAATAAATAAAACGAGACAGAAATGCGACGTCGCATTATTTACTTGTAATTTCCTCATAGCGACTAATAGGTATTACCAGTAATAATGCATCAAGAATGTTGAGATTCTTTACATAATAGTATTATATTTTACCGTACTTAACAATTCAACAAATATAGTAAACAATGTTGTTTAGATTTATTATTTAACTCTTTAATAATTTCCGTGTTCTTCTCATTACACAATAATAACTGGACAAGTGGATTTATTTATTCTAATTTGTCGTTACTTGTATAACTTTCATAGTATTCTAGTAGTACTTTTCCAGTTTGAAAATAGATTAGGTATTTAGTTTTTTATTTTCATTTCTTATTCTTATATTCTTTATTGTACATAAATTACAGAAAAACAATTAACAAAAATTTCATTTCTTACAAATTTAATTTAAAGGGTTAAAATAAAGATACAATTTTAATGTTAAACAAGCTAAATAAAGTAAGGTTTTAAAATTGGGTACCTCTAAAAAAACATAGCCAAGTTTATTCCACAATATGGAACACAAATTAAATTATTTCTGAATGAGCGCGGTCTAAACCCTTGGATATACGCACCTAGTACTAAAATGCAAAATTGAATGCATCATGTCATTGCATGTAATCCAATGAAATTGTAAGTCATCGCCGACTCCTCACACTAACTTTATACGTTCGTCTTCCGATATCTAGTTCACAAAATGGATGCTTCTACAAGTTGCATTTAATATGCAATTTCAAACCGTTCATTAAATTCACAGAATTTGCGGAAAATAACTATATGAGAATTTCCGCATAGCTTCAATTGTTGTTAATACTTTTAATTGCTCCTATTAAGTCAGAGGTTTCATATTACAAGTCTGAAACAGTGTTAAGTTACTTAGGCAGGAATAACGTAAATCAACCTCATTAATTATGTACTTAGTTTTTTTTTTTTGACGCGTAAAAGAAACGGATTTACAGAATTATGAACATTTTGTATCTTTAAGCATAAGAACGTAAAGTTATTTTAAAAAACTGTTGAAATAAACTGCAAAAACTAAACTCAAAAGGAAGTTACGTGAACAACTACACAAAAAATTGGCAAGTTTTTCCTCGTTGAGTGATATTTGATTACTGATGGGTTATTTTCGCTTGCCAAAACTAACAATGTGTCATCGGAATCTGGCACTAAAATATTTTTGATAACAAACAATTCAATTAATTTTATCTGAAAACAGACCTGATAGACAGACATTCTGTAAACTGAAATTAATGTAGGTCACGCATCGATTAATAATGAGTAATTAACATCTGGAAAATCATTTATCTATACTAAAAAATAGCATGAAATCATAAAAATCGTCGACCACATCACCGCTTACCATCAGTCGAGATCGTAGTCAAACACGACCTAATTAATAATATTTAAAAAATCAGTTTAGCTTCTGATTAAACGAGCTTTGACTTAAACGTTAATTAATTTTAATAAACACGCCTCAGGTATCTCGATCGGTAAAATTAATCAGCATAATGGAATCGGCCTACCCAAACCAAAAGTGATTCAAACTATGTACGAATGTGCCCAAGTGTGCCCATAGCATAGTATTGTGTGAGAAACGTGTATATAAAATACCAAGTCATTAGTCGGCTGAAGAGAATATTTCGGTAAGTTTTTTTTTAAGAGTATATTTTATTTCAAAATTATTTTATAAACTTGGCTCAACCACTTCCTTGTAGGACAAAATACACATACCTTTAGGTGGGAGAAAGGTATGCAAGTAACAAGTATTCCATTAGGCTGCGGTACACATACCTGTATCTGGCATATAAGTATGCAAGTAGCTTGAATGTCATAGTGACATAAAACAATCAGAATTTTTCTGTGGTACACTGACATGCTTCCTCCTACTTGCATACTTTTGTACTAGTTACAGACAAATGTGTCACCGCCTATATAATAGTCGCATCCACCAATCAAAACTTTTTATGGCTTACTGGCATGCTAGCCACTTGCATACTTTTATGCCAGCTATAGGTATGTGTTTCGGCCTTACATGGAAGTTTTTGAGGACAGGAGTAAATTCAGAAATAGTATAAGGATGTTCTTATGTAGGTGTACGTATATTTCTTAAAATAATCAGTTTAAGTAAAAGATTCAAAAAGTAAATTATTTTGTAATAGAGGAAAGTGATTTATCTCAAGATTCTTCTGCCTCGAGACATTTGTAAATTCAATCGACTGTGTTTATTGAATTGCAAACTGCAACGAATTGAATGCACTGTGCAATTTTATAAATTCTGGCAAATTAAATTTCATTTTTTATATTATATTGTGGCAATGGCACAGAGTACTATTATAGGTTAACAAAGAACTATTTTACTGACATAAACTTGAGGAAAATCGCTGTCTGGGTTAAATACCTAAGTAGCTTGAAGTATTTAATCACAGCATCTTGTAATTCAGTATGTTATATATTAAAACACTGGTACAATATTGTTATTATAATTTATACTGTGTATCTAATAGAAGCTTTGGGTTGGCTGCAGACTTGTATCAGAACTTCCACACTAGTATTATAGAGTTTAGACGGCCGTTGGGAGCCGTATGGCTGACGAGCAATAGGTAGTTCGCTAGTTAGTGCCAAACTCGGCTAAAGTATCGTTAGAGATGTGATGAGCAAAATAGACCGGTTATAACTGCAAGATGAAGAGATTATTCAAAAGAGTTACCATGGCCCTAGTAAATAGAAGCAAAGGGAAAACAGGCAGCTTTTATTCAGTAAAAGTGTGATATACCTTCCCGATCCAACCAAGGCAGAAAGACTTATTTGATGATATCCCACGTAAAAAAAATAGTTGAGTGAATAATGTATTTTTCATACTTTCCACCATCATGGCGGGTTCAAACACGGACAGTTTATCCGTTTGTTCTCCTTCTCAACGAGCTTCATTGCCTCAGTCTATTTCTGATGGTCGCCGCTGATAATATAGCTTTCTTGATTAGTAGCGGTAGTAGGGAGTAGAGTAAGTATCTAATCCAATCTCTACCGTAACTCCAGAATAACGCAACGGATGTTAATAACGTTTATCATTAATAGAAAGAGCAATAAACCAAAAAGGCAAATTAAATGTATGTATTTAATTCATACCTAAAGGAAACTAGGATAGGTCACTCATTCAGTAGCATTCATTATAAAAAAGTAACATTGCCTATGAGTTCTCAGTAATAGGTAACCGTCAAATTACTAATCTAACTACTATAAAGAAAATTTGAATGTCACTAAAAGAAATCCGGCTCGAAGGACCAATTTTCGGTATGGGTAGAAACGAGTGCAAGATTATGATTTTCATATTTCTGCTAATAAACATTCGAACAGAAAACTATTATTTTCTGAGTATCACCAAAAAAAGGCAGCATTTCTATGGGTACAATCAAAATCCAACCTGTACGTTTCTGTGTTAACAGTTTACATAAAAAATCGATAGGTTCTACCACTGATAGTAAGTATTCTACTGTATGAAAGAACATCGATAGCTCGTAAACACGCGGGCAATCAATCACTGCCGTCTTCCTTCCTGTAGGTACGCCTCTATACTATCATAAAATAAAATAGGCGCTGACTGACTACGAGAACTCAGTAGATAAAGCTTTTTGTTTTTTGTTTTGTTTTTTTGTCTGGCCTGTCAGTCTAGTAGTTAGTGACCCTGACTGCTATGCGGGAGGTCGTGGGTTCGATTCCCACCCAGGACAAATGTTTGTGTGATGAGCACGATCATTTGTTCTGTGTCTGGGTGTAATTTATCCATAATATGTATGTATTTAGAAATATATAAGTATGTTTATCAGTTGTCTAGTACCCATAACACAAGCTCTGCTTAGCTTGGGACAAAGAGAATTAAAACCACTTGAGAGCTCATAGTTGGTTATATTGTCATTGGCTTGGGACTAGATGTGTGATAGTTGTGGACATATTACATTAAATATTACATTATTACATTTTTTAAAAATAAAGGATGATGTACATATAATGACAGTATACGTGTATGAAGTAACTTATAGTACGAACATCGGATTTTGGCGAGTCTGAAGTTAGCCTCTGCGAATTTTTTCGCTTGAAAACTCGCAAAAAAAAATGGTTTAAACAAATAAATGCAATTTGCAGTTGTTATTGCTGTTAAAAATGTTATTGGCCTTGTAACCTTTCTTTTTGTATTAGTAATACTAATACAAAAAGAAAGGTTATATGGTTATACTAATTTAGTATAACCATATAACCTTTCTTTTTGTATTAGTTTTCAAGCGCTAAAATTCGCAGTCTAACTTTCGACTCGCCAAGATCCGACGATCGTACTGTACTTGTAAATACCATTGAAGTTACAGAAATGAATAAAATACCACTTTGTGGTGAAACGGTGGAATTAACTGAATCATAATTAACTTTATAGACATCACAATGGCCCCTAACAAAATACCAGCGCTGCGTTATTTATCGTATCAAATTCGCTGCTATTCGCAGCGTGTCTGAATTAGGCCGCCATCACATATTTAATTTTGGTATTTTTTTGGCCTCGTCTCGTACAGATTTTAATTTTCTTTTTCCATTACTTATGTATTTTTAAATCAAAGTCTTTCTTTCTTTTCAAAATAAGCTTAATTTATTGTAAACACTATAAAGACTTGTGTTTAGTAACATTGGTAGTCAAAATTAAAGAACCAAAAAATGATTTTCCGTATGATTTTCTTGGAGCAAAGACCCTAACATTTTTTAGCCTAGAGTGAATAGGTTATATCTAGGCAAGCGTGCTCTATCGTCGACCACATCATTGCTTACCATCAGGTGAGATAGTGGTTAAACACGCGCCAATCAATAATAATAAAAAAACATCTTGAGAGCCCTTACAGATCCGGTCAAAACCATCATGTCTGCGGCCAGCCTTCCGCCATTCATGCCCTTGTTATTTCTAGGTCTCAGCATGGCGTGTGACAAGTATATCCCTAACCATATAACCGAGACTTAGTGCCTGCTTGCGGCTTTTTGAGAGCTTATAATGCGAAGGTACTGAGTATATGCATGTGCATGCCTGATTGTGTAGTAGTGTAGTAGTAGTTATGCTGTGACGCGTGTTTTTCTTTAGCTGTCCTGCAGGCTATGACAAATGTCTTGTCAACAAGCAAGTCGAATAGCTGACAATTCGGACACAATATATTCAGATCGTATTACCTATATTTTACCAATGACCAATATTTTACCAATGACCAATATTTTAACCATTACACCAATATTTTTTCATTGACGAGTCGGACACCACCAAATTTATTGAAGCTGTTTAGTAAAGTCAGACAAAACAGTTTTCAAAAAAAATAATTATTACCCGAAGCTGCCGTTACCAAAATTATTTTAGGCTAGATTAAAGATCTAGCCTTATATATATAATTTTGGTAACCGTCTTTTTCTTCATATATATTTGTACTTTTTATCTGACTGTAATAAACAGTGTGTGTCCGAAATGTCAGTGAAAAAAATATTGAAATAAAATGTATCTATTCGGACACTGTTACCGATCATAATTTATTGTGAACGAATCGTCATTAAGCCGAAAAATCATTGGTCTAAGCCTGCTATTTGGTAAACAAATGGCGTACTGAGATTTTAAAATAGGTAAAACTTACCTATGTGTTTTTAAAAGGAGTTTTTTTTATCTACCATACAACATGTAACTGAAGTAATGCACACCTTAAAAGTTAAATTACAACCATAATTTTCATCATATTTCCAGAGGTTCTATAAGTACAAAGATGGTAGAACCTGGTCTTAAGCATTGAAATTTTATTTAAATAATTGAAGTTGATTCGATTTTGGACATCGAAAACTATGCTTTAGAATTAGCGTAATTTTTCTGACATACTGAATTTAAATTAAATGTTTTTCATTTTACCATGCAGATTCATTTGTTCAGAGCAGTTTTGATTTAATCTATACATTAATTACTCTGATTGATACGGAAACTCGTAAATGTTGAGTTTGTTTACCAAATAAGTTATGCAAAGTAAGTAAAATATGCTGTATCTCCTTTGTTTTCCCTTTGTCTTCAGCACTCTGCACTAACCTACTTAGGTAATTACTAGTATTACTGTAATCTAGCACGCTTTTACTATAAATCAGCTAATAAACTGTCTGTTTTACTTTGAAACCTAGTCTTGTAAACTCTGTACATACCTATTATCTAGCCTAGATGTTTGAATTTAGAATTCGAAGATGAGATTGTGTGTGAGATTCGTCAAACTCTAGAGTTCTACAATCTGTCAAAGTTTGGCATTTAAATGGAATTTAACAGGTTTTTACACCCCTCGCCCCACACATGTACAGAAAATTTGTCGTTGCTATTTAGGTGGTTTTCATACGAGTCGCAGGCTAATGTGTTAAGAAGCCAATCGAGGCCTGCTTTGCTCGTATATCAAACGATCTTTTTTCAATATAGTTAGTTGTCTACGCATGCTCACCCTAATACGATAAATGTAATAAAATTTGGGCATGTGTACTTTTATGCACAAGTGGAAAACAGTCAATTGCGTGCTTAAAATCGGTGGGATAAGTGTAGGTTTTCGAGTAAGTGTACTGAAAAATAATTTGTTATTGCTTTTAGTATATTAGGTACCTATTAAAATTAAAGGTACCTATTTAATTATTGCAAAAATAATGTTATCCTATATACCTACCTAGATTTTGATAACGTTTGATAAGCCACTGTATGTATTTTTCAAGTAATAATAAGGGAGCAGCTTTGAAGCTAATAATTTCCTGAATTTCAGTGTTTTCCTTGAAGTCAAAGTATTGACATGTTTCAGTGTTAAGTGTTAAATTATTTGTTATTTATTTAATCTTTTAGTGGTGTTTTATAGTGGACTTAATGCAAAAAGATGTTATCTTCCAGTCAACCTTTAGGTTTAAAAAGATTACACTGTGGTAGGTACTCTGGTTAATTGCATAGCGATAAATCTTTCTTTTTATGAATTTGGGCTAATTTTATTGAAACATCGATATTTATGTACTACGCAATAGATTAGGCGTATCGTAACAATCACTTAGCTTGACTTAAGTGATCTGCAGGCTATATTCCTTTACATTGATGACATTAGTGCAGTTTTGATGTATCAGCGCTGTAAGTTTTGTTAGACGATATAATGCCAATGAAACGCTGCAGCAGGCTTTTGTATTTATTTTATTTAACTTTCAGTATTTTGATAAATAGTTTCTATGAACGTGCTTTATATTGCAAATTTGAACATCTATCGAAGCTCAGGGTACATTTCAATACATCGATAATGCATTAAAGAACACACACACACTGAAAAGTCAGTGTATGTATCCTTATTCTGTCATTGTTGGACACTTTCAGTTTCCATCAGATTTCAAAGGTTTCTTAGTTACACGATTTTTGAACGCATTTCAAAAATTATATTTGCGTTTTATGATGAAGTTACTTTTTAATAAAAATAACAAATAAATAATGTGACAATTACTCAATTATTCTTTGTGGTTGATCACCATCACTACTTAGTATAAAATAAAGTCGCCTCCAGCTGTCGGTCCCTATGTATGATTAGATCTTTAAATTTAAAACTACGCAACGAATTTTGATGCGATTTTTTTATGGATTCAAGAGGATGGTTTTATGTATTATACATAAGTAATATATTTAATATCTGCATTACACTCGTGCAAAGCTGGGGCGCGTCACTAGTTTAGTATGATTCCGGCTAATTGAATATACCTACTGTGTAATTTTAAAACGTAAGCGTTTTCATTGCAAATGTGTCTCATGTATCGTGTGTGCCTCAATTTGTTTGTTTGTTGTTGCTCACATCGTGCCTTTTGTGTCCCGCCTCGCAAGTAGAGCAACCCACTTGTTCTCTCAACTTGCGCCTTTTGAATGTGTGTCCCACTTGACAACCACTTTTTAGTCTGTCTTTCCAGCTTAGATGGTTGATAAACCACGTATAGTAACTCATCACAAGAACTAGGTTTTCTCTATGTGATAAATCATCTAAGGTCTCGCACTTTAGGATAAAGCGAGACGGACGTGTCAGACTATTACTGACTAAAACCCACTCCTATGATCCTTCTTTGGCTAGCGTTCCAGGGGTTTATCTACTCCTGTGGTTCCAGGACTCCTGGTTTCTCTTTCAGAAGTGAATCCATAGCCATCTCAAAAAAAAAACAAAGTATTGCCTAAAAAATCAAAGTCTGATCGTTTGAAATCATTACTTCACTTTCGTATTCAGATGCTATCACAGAAATAAACTAATAATTACTGTATTAGCCATGAAATGTATTATTGTTTCAGTTTGTTTAGGCAATCAATGTGACATTTTCCTTCGGGCAATTATTTTCTGTTTATTTGATCTTATCTGAAACTAATTACTTCTATTTTTGATGCTTCTTGTTTGTTCAAAGCTTTTGGCATCAGTCAGATGCCAAAAGCTTCTATTCGGTCTATCATATTCTATTAAGAATTTAAAATCAATTTGTCTATTTGCCATGTATAAACTTACTATTGATGTTTGCCGCGGTTTCACCTGCGTGTATGTGAGTTGTTGTTACGCGATCGAAATGTTTAAAAGTATCGCATTTGGCTCTCTCATCAGCTAAAACCTGACTCGTCGACGTCAGTAGATGCACATACAGACGTCATCGTCGGATGCGCCCGTCGACCTATAGAGGGTTTTTACAGTGGCAAAATCAACCAATGGCAAATCCCGGCCTTCCAATGGCAAAACAGTGTCAAACTTTTAGTGACTTAAAGACCCACCCCGTTTCTTCTATGGCTTAGTTCCAGGGCCCTGGTGTTTAGCTTTCGCATCAACCCATGACCACAACGTATAGAAAGGGTAATTTCTGTATCTGTTGTATTAAGGTATTTAACGTCCGCCGATAGATCCGCATCAAATCCGATTGTTGGCGATTTTTATGGCACAATGGTTTCGGCGCGAACGTCTGTCGTCTGTCCAGCCGTCTCTTGACGTCTGACGACTCATCAGTTTGATCGAAACTGCGATTGAGAATGCACGCGTGTTTCTTGCCTACTTTGCGTAAAATTTCTAGCAATATTAACGCCAAATAAACTTTTAAGTTACTTGAGCTTTACCAAGCCGAAAACTGCGAGTTGCGTCTGTCGACTATGAGTACAGACTGATCGACATACAGACGCGTGGACGATTAGTAAAGATCTGTCTTCTGATGCATCTACCAGTGTCCGCAGACGCATCTGTAGACATGTACCTAGAGCAGGCCAATCGGAGCGTCAACGTCATAAACGTGCAGATCGCGTTATCGTAACTGAAACACGCACTAGGCACTCTGATTATCCCATACGTATCAGTATATTACATTATCTAGATTCTAAATTGATATTAAAAACTCGATAAAACGCAACAGTAGGTGGAAAATTCCGATATCTCGTGCAAGCTTTCAATAATCCGAGCTAATCGTAATACTATCTTCATAAATAATACCACTTTATGGATTCTAACAACATAAAACAAATACATTGACCTACATCTCCCTGTATAAAAAGTGATGTAAAAAATATGAAGTATTTAGTGGCTTACCCATTTATTTATCAATAAACGCTTGACCAAAACTTTCCATCGCGCTGTTTTTTTATGACGTAATCATAATACAGCAAAGGATTTTCTGTCATGAATGAGCTTTTGACTACCTTTCTTTATCATAATGTGGCTAAACTCAGAGTAAATCAGTGTCTTGCTGACCGGTTGATTATCGGCATAAACTATATATGGCTCATAGTTTTAAAAAAAGGTCTTCATTATGCAGCCTATAAAAGTAAAAAAGCTTTCCGTATCTGGCAGGCTCATTCCCGTAAGTTTATCGGAATCTGTATCGGGACCATCGGAACGGAATATTTAATAAATGTGTAACAACTCCGTTGATATGTTTGGAAAGTAAAACTTCACCGCTAAAAGCTTTTAAATTTAATTTAAAATAGACATAGCTTTGAACCGTATAGTCACGAGCAACGCTTTATTTTAATATACACTACTAGAAAATCTGAATTTTTCTCGAAACTCACTTTGACTGAGTTATAGCTTTTTCGCTTCCGAGAGCAGGTAGGTACAGTTCTTCAGTTTCTACTTGTAATGCTGAAGTTTAAAATGATGCTCTAACCGTTTCTGTTATAATTCAAATCTGTGTTAGTCTGTTCCTCAAACTCTAAGCTAAGCTATTGTAGTTCGAGCTAATACGAAAGAATTAGATGACAAAGTTTTGTCTTTGCATAATTTTGCGCCGAAACTGGACATGAATACGACTCAAGTTCGCTTGTCGCCTTCAGGTGCTGATAGACCTGAGCAATTACTTGTAACAGAACACTAAGCGTCTGCCGTTTTTAAATTTGTCGAACTGTACAACGAGTCGAGCCAAGCTTAGAGCCAAACATTGCTACAAACATTTTCATGAGCACAATAGGTGTCCATAGTTAAAATGCTCGCCAGAACGCTTGAGAGAATGTTCGCCAAAGCGCTTGATAGAATGCCTGCTAAAACGCTCTTGTTATTGTTCTGTAATGTAACATTCACAAGAATGCTCATTACAAATGTATGCCCAAGTTCATCAGCATCTTTCCGGTGCGAGATGATGCGATATCAAGACTGGATTCTTCTACTACTAGTTTGGCTGAGCTGTTCTTTTGCGCAGGTCGGCGGGCGGGTCGAGCAGCGTCGGTGCAGAGGAGGCCAGTGACGGCAGCGACGCTGAGCGACCCCGCAGAGGACACCATCTCCGTGTCCCCACACCGGCCCTACCGCAGTGAGTACTAAGCTTAATTTTATTGCAGTTTCATGTACACTTCTGATCCAGTGTTTAGGCAGAGTATACGTGTGTATACTCTGCCTAAACATGTGTATGTTTACTAGAGTCAAAACAGTGTTCTTATGCCGCAAACAAGACAATTTTTCTTTGTGCTAAAACAGGTTTTACCCAACTGTCCAGTCAACTGTGAGTAGAAGCGTAGTGGGTTTTCGAGAGAATATGTACTATGTCATTTTCTTTAACACGCCATGCAGCTTGTTTGGATATTAATAAATGAAATGTCATTAGAAGATGTGACATAATCTTTATCTATTTTAAATAAAGAAATTGCCATTAGGTTAGTGAGGTCGTCAAACAAATCAAATCGTCATCGTTGATACACCAAATCTATGATCAAACTAACATATTTTAACCTACTACCAACTGCACCAGACAGGTGAGATTTTTTGTTGTTTTGTTAGGTTTTTGTTATTCCTGTGACACTTTACTCTTGAACTGATATTCAATAGTGTGGTTAGTTATTCATGTAGGTACGTAGAATTCGTCGAACGAGGAAAACGTCGACGAACAATTTTTGCTTGTCCTCAAATTGAAACAAAAATTTGCGTAGAAATAAAAATGCAAACCGAACTGCGATCGCTATGATTTCCATTCAAGAGGAAAATGTAAATAGATCAGTTAAAAACATCATAAATTATGATACAACAGAAATAGGATGAGGATAAAGTTAGTAATTTACAATTGTCCAATGGAAAGTAAATACAGTTGGTCAACTTTTACGTAGCTGTGTTACGTCTCTTTGATCCATCACGCAAACTCAAGTCAGTTGGGGAAATCAGTTAACGTTATTACGTTAAGAGGGAGATATACGACTTTTAATTATTTTAAATCTAATATCATATATTTTGTTAGGTTAGCCGATATTTTCTGAAAAAATTATATGTTAAACTAGGCTATTTTCCATAATTTGATATACGAATATTTTAATTTTTTCATTGTTGAACTTGGCAAGATTTATTTTTAAAGTAATGTCTTAACACAGGAAAAAAGCGAAGATCAGGGAAAAACCATTGGGTGTATTTTTATGGAACTTTCCGAAACTTAAAAATAATTCAATTACCGATCTTTTGATACTGTGTTTAATAAATGAATGACAAATTATTAATTACTAGCTTCTGCCCGCGACTTCGTCCGCGGAAAATTTCTTGTAGTGATAGCTCGGTTAACATCCATGTTATATACATAATTTATACCCTATGTCACTCAGGAGTAAAGCAGCTTTCTATTGTTGCAAAAATTTTTCCAATCGAACCATTACTTCCAGAGATTACCTCCTACAAACAAAAAAACAAAAAAACAAACTTTACCTCTTTATTATATTAGCGTAGACTATTCGACTAATCTTGATGCGTGGGAAAAGAAGCTAGCTTCTCTTTTGTTCGCTTAATGTCGCTGTCGTATATCGGCCCCTTAATAGGCATTAAAGAGTTGATAACTAGCTGGGAGATATTGTGACGTCACATTTTCTAACACGTACGGGATTTCAAGTGTCTCTAATGCATTTCATGATCTCAACACGCGAATGCCTTTCGTGGTTATAACTCTCATAGCTTAGCAAATTGAAAATCAATTTGTTCAACATACTAACCGCTATGCCAAGTTTCTATCGCCAACCTTGACTGCCACTCCATCAAGATACAAGTGCTTTAGTATGGGTAGGATCGTTTATAATAATAATATTATTAATTTCGTACTCTGAAGGGTTTTCGCGGTAATGTGTTTGGTATAAGTTTCTGCGCGAATCAGTATGGCCATTGGTCTTGTTTTTAAAAGCGAGATGGCTTATTGTTAGCGAGTTAACTTATTTTTACACAGGGCCGTTTAATTATTACGTAAGATTTAGGGTTGGAGGGGTGTCAAACGTGTCTTACTTTTCTTACATGGGGGTGAAAAAGCAGTCAATCCGTTTTTTTTTCTTTAGATTTTTATACAGTATATTTATAAAACAAGAGGAAAAGAGGTAGGTCTATTCTTGTTTTTTTATATTTAAGGGGTGGGTGTTAAAAGCTAGTAAATATCGTCTTACATAATTAATGGCTCCATATCTATTGTCTTTTAATATTTGAACTAAATAAAATGGTCTATTAAAAGTTATAGACTCGTTTAACTTTAAAATGTGTGTTCTTTTGAAAGCTTCACAACTTTTCAAATCAATAACTACTTTCACAGACTAAACAAACTATTCTACGCTTGTTCAAGGCTTGAAATTGTGTTTAAATTAACATTTTGTTAAGTCACTGCGATGAAGGTCTTGAAACTAATAAAACATTATAAACAAAAATCTTGTATTGTCCAAACGTCATGTCGTACGTAATAACTTCGCGCTTGACGATAAAAAACATTTGAAGCGTAAAAAAAAATTAAACTCAACTCACATCAGTCATAAAATAATTTAAACAAATACAGTACGTATTTACACATTTTCCAACATTATCTTAAAACGTAAATATGAAATAGAAACCGCTGAGATAAGGGCTGCAGCATTCATTTAGTTTCCAACCTGTTGTTATCGTTTTTAGATCGTGTAATGCAATTGTACGTGTAATTCTGTTAATTATTCCTAAATCTACGATAAAATGGCCGTAAATAAATGTTGAGACGTGAACTGTTGAAATTACTGTGTTATGTGGTAGTGCAAATGGAAAAGAATGGAGAGAAAACTAGTGTTCGTACTGTTCGGTGGTCGCTGCGTCGGGATAGCTTACCTTTAGCTCAGTTCAGGCAGGCCTTCCTCAAGGGCAAACGGAGTATCTCTCCAGACAATTTACTTTGGCGACGTCGGTAAGTTTTATCGAAATATATCTCAAATATTATTCTAATATTACCATGTTTTTGAATACTAAAACAATAGAACGTAGCATGAGCTCCGCGCGTTTTTCAGCGTCATTTGTTTTTATTCGATATTCAAATTCAATATTGTCTTTGGTTCCTGCCAGTATCGTATTTTTAAAAGGAGTTCGTATTGTATTATTCTGTCGCAATTTTTCAACGTTTCGTGGTTGTCCGCAATGTTCGTGGCAACTAGCAATCGTCGTTCTTCATTAACTTCAATTGGCTGAAAGTAATCTCCATTGTAATGTAACATACAATGAATATCATTAACTGTCAATGACTAACAATAAAAGTTATCTATTAATATTAAAAAATCTTATCATATTTTATTTATAGGTGAACGAAATACTGAATTTAATAAGACAAAAATTCATCTAAATTTAATTCAAGACTATACTTTCCGTGTTATTCATAAATTGAATTTTATGTACCTACTAATTGATCATTCCGCCCCAATATCCTCTGGGCCTTGAAATCTTACAATGTTATCACGA
Source organism: Mythimna loreyi (assembly GCA_029852875.1). Taxonomy (NCBI): domain Eukaryota; kingdom Metazoa; phylum Arthropoda; class Insecta; order Lepidoptera; family Noctuidae; genus Mythimna; species Mythimna loreyi. The sequence goes on from CM056789.1 coordinate 12,860,817, forward strand.
AAAGCCAGCGTGAGAACAAAACAACGCTAGCTACAATGTAAATTGACATATGTGTTATCAGTGAAGAGGGCATCTAGGGAAGATTATCAACTATTATATTATTACATATGACCCGTTCAGTTATGTAACGTTCACACTCGAGTGCGTTCAACTGATAGCTGACCTAGCGGGTTCATCGATGCGGAAAACGAAATTGATGGTCATCGATTTTTGTAGGCACGAGGAAAGCACGATGTATTGAAATGCTTTCTCTATTAGATCAGCTTGAGCTCGTGTCTAGCAATCACAGTTTATCACTACGATATGGCACGCTACCATGCTGGAGTTCGTGTGATCGCACTGATTATTTTAACAATATATGGGAGTCATCTAACAAAATCATGTTCTAGCTTAAAAGGAAGAGTAAGAGAAAGACACACATACAACATGTTCCTAAATGTAATATATTATGTTATTAAAATATACTTTTTTATAATATAATGAGGGAGATGTCGGTTTAGGTCATTGTGATATTACAATGCAAGTGCAAGTGCAGTCGTATCGTAGTCAGTAGCACGTAGCGTAGTATAACAGCAAAGTGACGAAGCTCGTAGCGTCGTAGAGCCGGTAGCGTGTAGTGTCAAAGCGCGTAGTGCGTAGCGCGTATTGTTAAAAAAGGGTTTTATTCGTAGCTCGTAGTTCGTAGCGCGTAGTAAAGTACCACGTATTGTTCCAATTGGTAGAGTTCGCATATAATTAGGTACCTACACGACTATGTGGACATAAGTCACCTGAAGTATTGCTGAATCTACATGTTTGTGAGACATGCCAAATACGTAAGTCTAAAAACTTTTCTTTTCTTTTTGTTTTTTTTTTATCTAACTAAGGTTATAAATAATTATAATTCAGTCCTGCAGACCATAGCGGGACGAGATACGTTTCTCATTAGTTAGGTAATGTTGTTTAATGCATTATGAATAACAACCTTGTTTTTAAGATAGTGAATTACACACACAGGAATAAGTTTTTCTTAATTGTGTATGACATAAATACATGTAAAAGGTACTGTCAAGGTAATGTCACTAATATGAATAAAAGTTTTTTTCATTACTCATACTCTGAAAGTAGGTGTGAAGTTGCCTGCGGACAGGGTTGGAAGAAGTACTTTTACTCCCTAGGGAGTTTTACTTTACAACTGACAGTAGTTTTTTTAATATTTAGACAGCAAATATTAAAAAAAAAAACTAGTTCTATTTTGACATTTCTACTGAGCCGTGACCCGAAACTTTATACCGAATTAAAATGACATAGAAATAGAAATAATTTAAGAATACTTTTTTTAATTACTTTATTTTAATTTACTTTCAATTATTTCATTAAAACTAATATATATTTGAGAAAAATGTTGACCAGACCCACTTTTACAATGACAAAATGAAAACTATTGACTGAAAAGCCAGGGAGCCGAACACTGAAAAAAAGAATTGGCGGGTAAATGGTAGACTCTCTATAATCTGTGGCCGATGTGATCTTCCTTTTTTTTTCGAGGTGTATAGTTTTGTTTACATTTTGCTAAATCTCTGTTACAAGAAATTTTTATTAACACGATAAGTTCATCAGCTTCAGTTATAAATTTAACGCAAGATTCTTTGAGGAGAAAATCGCTTACCGCCTAAATCAAAAGAAATATACCTACCTAAAAACGTACGAAGACATTTGACGACGACTCAGGTTTTTATTATTATTTTATTTTCCTCGTATTCGTAATGAAAAGCACAGTGTTTACCTCGGGTTCAAGAGTTATTTAGTCCCTCGAACTATTAGCGACCTCGCTGTCGCTCGGTCGCCAAGGAATTTCTCGGGACTAAATAACTAACTTTCATCCCTCGTATAACAATGTACTATTTTTAATTCTAAAATAGCCACTACAGCTGATAGCGGTTAGCTTTACTGGCAGTTTTTATTCCGTTTTTAAATATTTGTGTTCATAACTTACTAGTATACGCAAAAACGTGTCTCGCAAAAACGTGTGTGTGTGTGTGGTTTCCGATGTCAGAGGGTAGTTACTATGCGTAAAAACGGTATAAACGATGATACGGATACTTACTTAGTATCTATGTTCATAATAATATTGTTTATTATTATGATGTTAGTTACTACGTCGAGTATCACGGGCGTACGTGCTTGAAGCAAAGTTTACGTTCCAGTGTTGAGTAATTAAAATAAATATTTTCATATCAGATTTGTTATCTTAAAGTAGATACATTCTGAGAAAAACATACGAAAATTGTTTAATTTACTAATGGGATATTATAAATAAACAACATAATAATTACATGCTGTGTGCGAGGAGCTCGTTAAATAAATAATTGCTGAACTTCGAGGTTAAGCTGCGTTTGCCGAGGTCGGTCCGTGGATGGGTGACCATCCTTTACATGCATCATCATCTTCGGTACCTTAAAAATCACGTTGGGACTTTTTGTACAAGTTGTATTGATTTTGTGTGTCTACCTGAAATCAATGTCGAATATTACCAATGTTCTCCTCAAGGAGTTGTTAGCAAACTGCAGGGGCCCTTCAGGGTCGAAGCCTCCTGGAGCCTAGGGTGGTGCAAACTGTTACCTCGACTCCAGGAATAAGGCAAGGAAGGTTAGGGGTAGGTTTTGTAGTCAGTAAGAGTCTGACACTGGTCTCCCGCTCCGCCCAAGAGCGGGTTTCGTCATTCGATGATTTTCACCTACCATAAAAAAAAACCAATGTTCTAGTGCTTTTGCAATGTGTTACCTTTAGCATCCTTATCATTTCTTAGATCACGTGCCTCTGCTGACGACTTCGCCAGCATGAAAATACGTGTCTCCATACAACATTTATCCCTTCGGGAGGTGAAGTTAGTGCTCGCTTACTTATTAGTTCATTAAGACCCATGAAGACACCGGTGGTCGCACACCTATTGTCTATAATTATGGTAGTCGAAAGGTTACAAGAAAACCTTGTGCAAAATTTCATGCTCCTAGTTCCTGTAATTTCGGCTGTGCGTTGATATGTCAGTCAGTCTAATTCACATTTTTTATATATATTTTTAGGAACTACTATTGTTTGCGAATCGAAACCAAGTAATATAGAGCGTTTTGATCTATTTGCTTGAACTTTTTAACAATTCGATAATCATTTTTTGTAAGAAGATATCTTCTTACAAAAAAATATATTATATATACAGGGAAACTCTATATATATAGAGAGTCTCTTTTACACACTATAAATCAAAGCCATCACCTTTCCTGATTGCGATAAAATAAAAAAAATAAAAGTTAAACTATATTCATGCGATTTTCTCGAACACGTGGGATCGCAGTCAAGCATTAGTTTATAACAAAAAAAAAAAGAATCTGTTTTTTTAATAGTTAGGTAATCAAGCTGTATGGCATGTATCTAAAATTACAGAATTCATAATGCAAGATGGAGCTATGACTAATCTTGAATCGGTTTAAATACATATATTTGTGTAAATATAAGGTTCGTATATCTATGTGCAAATCAATTAAACTCAGTGCCAATGGGATTGCCGCTCTATGTTTAGATGCATTTCGCAAATTCTATTTCAATTCTGTGAATCCAGTTTTGTGGATAAGCCTCGAAATTCTATGAAACAAAAAAGTTGAGTCGTGCAGTAGCTTTATAGCCAACGACTAAATAATTCTCTTTGTTTATAGCACACTGTGTTATCTATGTCCAATTCTATAAATTGGCTAAAGGAGCACGTTAAATCGAATGGTTGTCGGACTTATCCCCATCTATTTCAGGTCGTATGTAGAAATTCCAAACAAATGGTAGTGGTAACTAGTCGTCAGGAAAACTTAAAAAAAGTAGGTTTTGACTCATCCTCGAACTTTCCTTATCTATATTAGAAGAAATTTCCTGTTTTGGTGCACTCGTGAGGCACGCAACTTAATTATTTTTTGTTTTCTTTTTTTGTTATTTTATGTGTTACCGAACTATTGTACCTGTATGTGCCTTATGCTGTACCGAATAAATTCTTTTTCTTTCTTTCTTCAAATTATCCGTGGTTCTAGCGGCCATCTGCCTTATGGTTTTGCTAATCTCTTTGAGGCGCGCCTTTTAAGCCAGTTTCTACTGCCTTTGACTTTTTTTTCACCCCTGGAAATCCACAAATAGAGAACACCATGAAAAAATATTTAATTAAAATTGGCTTATATGACCAACCGCAACGGCAACAATCAAAACATGATTAATAAATTAGTTGGCTCTAAAAAAAAATCGAGAATCTGACCCTATTTACTATTTCAAACGTGTTTGTATGTATAATTTATAATGTATATGAGATTACTTTAGGGAAATATGTGAAAGTAACAAAAAAATAAATAAATAATATAGCTTGATTTTTAAAAGTACGTCGCAAAAATTAAAATCTTGAGTGGTTATTGTTTATTTTTTTATAAAATAAAACCGCTGTTACAGAGCTGCGACTGTAGAAGTCGGCATTGACCTGCGGAGGTCGTACAAAATACACAGTGACTACAAACTGGCCCTTAACACTAATCGCCGTCGACTACTCAACTGGACGACTCGACAATATTTAAAAAAGTCGTAGAAAAGTAAACAGAACTAAAAGAACCACTAATAGCAATGCCATAATTATTGTAAAAACAGTCACCAAGCCGCTCCTTTGACTCACAACACAGTCATTGTCCCGCGCTCAGTCCACCATAAATGTCCATTCGACGTTTTATTGTATAACCTCGTCCCATTTCCAATAGGCATTCGCATTAACGTGGGAACACGCCTCCAAGATAAGACGACCTACTACCTGAAAACCAGGTTAAATTTCCCGTATTAGAAAATAGAAAAGTATTGCGTAAGCACAAAGGGTTACCATATCTCAGGATTCGTTCTGAGATTTCAGGGTTTATGAACCCTTATCAGGATTAAAGATTATGCAAATTTTAGGATTTCTAGAATTTTCAATAAAATTACATAAATTTTTAAATTAAAAGTAATCTTCCTTTAGTAATAATTGTCCAATTAAAAAAACTGCTATTTACTGTCGAGGATGTATCTGTCACTCCTTTCCTTCCACTTTTAGTACGACGTGCAAATAAGAGCGAAAATATTACGACCTAAAATCAGGTTCTTTCTATATCCGGACTTTAATATTTTCATCTGGTAGGTAACCCATGCGTACCTTGAAACGAGTTTTGTAAAGAAATTCTCAACGGAAGATTGCGTCTTTGGAAACTCTTTCAATATTTGATTAAGAAAAGCTATTGAGGAGTGAGAATCCAGGGCTCCTGCGTGAAGGTCGAGGATAAACTAGCTCGCCAGACGTCCGTAGTGATGATATAAGAATTACATATGTATGAGCCTTTTCCTCTTATGTAAGGTTTCCACTTCGATGCATCCGTGGAGGCTACATAACTTTATAATCTGTTTTGTTTATTTATATCTGTATTTATATTATAATACGCTTAACGAACCTTAGTAATAAATATATTAAAACTTGATGAATGAACTAATTAAAGTCCTTACTGATTAAAACTAGCCCAATCTAAAATATGGTGTCGAAAAGACGAAAATCTCCTTCGCATAGCTGTCAACCTACTGGTTGCCATGCGAAGGAGATTTTCGTCTTTCAAAATTTCGAAATTGAATTTCAAATAAAGAATCTGTATATTTTCAGCTGCGATCATCAAGAATTAAGAACAAAATCATAACGCATAGTGGCCTAGAATAGCTACATTTATATTTCTTTGAGACAGAAGTTATAAAATAAAGGTTTAAAAAAAATAAATGCCAATAACATTTTTTAACGGCAATAACAACTGCTAATTGCATTTATTTGTTTAAACCATTCATTTTTGTACGAATGCACAAGCGTGAAAATTCGCAGAACCTAACTTCAGACTCACCAAATCGTATTGTGGTAAGTATTTGTGGTGATTGTTGGGCTGTTTTTGAAACAGTGATCGGTGATCTAGTTACAGTCGAAGATTTTCAGAATAGGTAAAATATTTTTATTGTTACGTAGTAGGCAATTGTATCATCATCATCATCAGCCTTTTTAATGTTCCCACTGCAGGGACACAGGCCTCCTCTCTCTAGGAGAGGGAATGGGCCATAATCCACCACGCGGGCCCAGTGCGGATTGGTGGATGTCACATGTCTTCGAATTTTTGGTTCTAGGACATGCCGGTTTCCTCACGATGTTTTCCTTCACCGTTTTGAGAGCAGTAGTGATGATGAAATAAATTACACAAAGTAATGCGCCTGGCTGGGTTTGAACCCGCGACCTACGACTCGTAAGTCGGGGCCGTTACCACTCGGCCACCACTGCTCTCCCTCGGCCACCATTGCTCTCACTCGGCCACCACTGCTCTCACTCGGTCACCACTGCTCTCGGTAATTGTATAATCTTATGCAATCGCTCGCATAGATTCCATATTACCTATTAATTTATTGAACAAAACTGTCAAGTTGTCAGGAAAAGTCACAATTTTCCATGAACGCTATGTGCTGACGGCAAATAACTATTCAGGGTAAGGCTACATCACACTTGACCTGAAACGACGCGATAAGTGATTGAACTTTATAGTGCATTCAGTGTGGAAGTTTTTAATGAATTCACTTTTTTTTTCGTTGGTTTTTTTTTCCTGCAAGTTATGTCATAGACTACCTACCTGCAATAAAAACATTATTGAGTGAAGAAATTAACAATAACAGTAGAAATTGTCTAAAGAGAGAGAGGTTGAGAAGATGCTACTACCGCAGTATTGATTTATTTCATAGATTTATTCCCATTTTTTATTGGACCTGTCCACATGCAGTCAAGCGTACAAATGTGGTGTACAAATAATATTGTTTTTCAGCAAAAACAAATTAACTACAAAGTATCAAATTAGGTTACTCCAGGTATGCGTATGACATACTAATTTTTGGGTTGCTATACTGATATTTTTAAATTTATATAATAACTAGCTGTGCCCGCGACTTCGTCCGCGTGGAATAATTATTTTAGGCATCATATTTATTTTTGCAAACAACCTTATAAATTATAGCTTTATAAATTATAGCTGTTACCCACGATTTTGCCCGTGTCAATTTCTGTTATTATTTTAGACAATTTAGTTTTTTAAAGAACATAATTATCTAAAAGTTCTTCATAGAGCTACACCCCCCCTTGGGCACGCCTAATCTCGGCGGTAAGTCCCCTCTTTCAGGCGTGGTTGGATAGAAATCACGGCGCCTCACCTTCCGCATGACGCAGGTTCTCACCGGACATGGGAAATTCAAGTGATTCGTGCGGAAGAGACACCCGGGTGCCCGCCACTGTGTGGCCAGCCCGGAGGACACGGTGGAGCACACTGTAGAAGTGTACTCCGCTTGGGAAGAACAACGCCGTGCCCTCGTAGGGGTGATCGGCGGCGGCGACCTCTCGCGCCGGGCTTTGGTTCAAGTCATCAGTCCGCAGCGAAGAAGAATGGCAAGCGGTCGCCTCCTTCTGCAAAGCAGTAGTGCTCGTAATGGAGGAAGCCGACCGCATAAGGCAAGGGCAACAGCGCCCTCGCCGTAGCCTTCGCCGCCGCGATCCCGCTGATGGTGAGCAATGGGTAGCTTGCCGTCCGGTTGTCTGGTAACAGTCCAGACCGAGACCAAGTCGTCGACGGTGTACACTGCTTCCGCGCGCCTCAAGGTGTTGTCAGCAAACTGTGGGGCCCTTCAGGGTCGAAGCCTCGTGCAGCCGAGGGTTGGTGCAAAAGCGTTATACCGGGGCTCTGTGGAAATAAGGCTAGGGAGGAACGGGGTAGGATAAATATCCTACCTTTCCTCCCTTGCCTTATAGCGGGAAACAGTGTCAGACTCTTACTGACTAAATAGTCAGTAAGAGTCTGACACTGTTTCCCGCTCCGCCCAAGAGCGGGATTCGTCATTGGATGATTTTTACTTACCATAAAAAAAACCCCTCGGCGCCTCTCCTCGCCCGCCGGCCAGGCGCAAAGTCATGTTTTGCACATCATGCGGCGCGTGTGAATTTTATATCGGAGTTATTTTAAAATTGTAATATCTTCTAAGATGTTCATTGAAATTAAATGATGTCAAAGACATATTTGTTCACAATTACATACTCTTAATCAACAACACATTTATTTGGATAAAGATTAATATTATTATGTTGATACAACTCTAACAAATAATTGGTAAAAATTGGCCAAATTTGATTCCCCTAAAAACGGTTCTAGTGAGTTAATCTTAAAAGATAGACATATACCGTCGCGGACTATTTTTTAGATCATTTTAAGAGGAATAATTCTGTCATACATATTTTTTTAGTATCTTGAACCGTTTTCGCAGCGCACGCAACGGAAGCCCTCAAAGATGAATAATTTTCCCCGTTTTTTACACATTTTCCATTGTTTCTTCGCTTCTATTAGTCGCAGCGTGATGTTATATAGCCTAAAGCCTTCCTCGATAAATGATATATTCAACACAAAAAGAATTTTTCAATTCGAACCAGTAGTTCCTGAGATTAGCACGTTCAAACAAACAAACAAACAAACAAACAAACAAACAAACAAACAAACTCTTCAGCTTTATAATATTAGTATAGATATAAATTTTATTTCGTTTGCCCGACTCTAGCAACAGCAGTGGGGGGCCGCGCATAACCACCGCAAATGGTTAATTTTTTTGCCGCGTACTATATACATATACTTATGTATGTATTCATGAGTTAAGTAACACCAATAGCAACATATTTAATTAGCATGACAATCAAGGAAAACCTACGTATGTACCTATGACCTCGCCCCAAGCCATCTCGATATGTGTAAATACCATTATAATCGCAGCATAATCTATGCTAAAGGTTGATGTCTACAAATATATTTGCTTATTTTGTGAAATAATTGGTCCTTACGTATGAAATTGTTGTTTTGTAAGGGAGTAACCTAAAGTCGATTTTTTCAAAATATAGTATATTTATTTAAGCAAAGTATGTACTATTGCTATTTATGCACTTTTGCCATCTCAAAAAACGACACAAAGTAAAAACCAAATATGGAAAATACATAATTATGATTTACGGTTTTCGGAAAACAAATGTACGAGTAAATAGGTCGCTGTATAAATTTGAAATTGGAATTCCTAACCAAAGAGGAGATATTTGAGATCAAAGTGGCCAGTACGACAAATAACAATTCCATATATAAGGACCTAATATTTACAATTAATCTGACATTTCGTAACAATTATATTGATTTGATAGATGAAGATATAATTTTAATGTTCATTGAAATTAAATATTTGTGCACCATATACAATAGTCGAATGTAAAAGGGACGCTATTAACAATAAGATCATAACTGATTTGTTTACCTAAGTTCTAGCAAATACCTAAATACCTTATTATTATTATAGGCATTTGCGCAAGAGTCGGTAGTAAGTGTGGATGACCAATTGACACTGCAGTCTGAGCGGCTGACCTCTTCAGTAAATAAATTCGAGTCAATTTAGTGAAATATCACCTTTCGTATGCAATTTATTGAAGTACTTAATTTCAATTAGAATGAATTTATATAGGGTGGGTGACCTGATGAGAAATGTTTGATTTTAATCAAGTCTGCCTGGGAAAGGGTTATTAACGCACATTATTCATAGCCCCATGAGGACACCGGTGTCCGCAGACCTATTGTCTTTTATTGTGTCTGTAAATACGGTATTAAGGTTAAATAAAAAATGTCTGAGTCATTTACATAGACCGCACAAGTTATTTTTTATATAAATCGGTTACGGAAAAATATTAAGCATAATTTATTTATAGACCTATGGAACTATATAATTCCATATACGTACTACATACATACTATATTTAGATTCAATCCTATCCTATAGAGTTCGTATTACACATTCAGTTCTATAGAATCTGTTTCGGTTTTTCTTTTTGAAAGACCTATCCTATCCCACATATACGTACAAAACGTTTTGGGAACACATTCATTATGCGTACAGCCAAAGAGTGGAATTCCTTGCCGGAGTCTGTGTTTCCTGATGGCTACAATCCTGGAATCTTTAAGTCAAGAGTGAATAGGTTACTTCTGGGTAAGCGCGCTCCATCGTCGACCGCATCGTCGCTTTCCATCAGGTGAGATAGCGGTCAAGCGCAAACCTATTACCAATAAAAAAAAAGAAAGCATTTTCACTTTCCGTTCCATCAATAGATCGGCCATATTTCCGCTCTGAACTTGACCCATTCTAATCCATCTTCATTGTCCTGAAAACCCTACTTTTAATAGTTTTCATGCTAGCACCATAGATATATCAAACAGTAGCTATCACACTATTATAAAATTGAAAGTTTTTGAGTGTGTGAGTCCGTGTACTGCAGATTTATTGGTGTTTTGTCAGTATTAGTATGTAAATAGGGTTCGTTGTTGGTTGGTATTGTAAATGTAGGTCACAATTAAGGAATCCAAACACGTAAGCGCGGGATCTCGCAAAAGCGGGATCTGGCTCTATTTTTGCGGGATCAGATAATCAGAACAGCGCACCGTCTAAACCCATTTGTCTGTAGTGTTCATGAGTTTTCAGCAAACCGTAGGAGCCAAGCAAGGTCGAAGTCTACTGGGGCCAAGGATTCTGAAAGGAATTTTCAGCCCCAATATGAAAGGCAACGAAGTAACAGAAGTGGCTCTTTAGTCATTAAAAGTCTGATACTATCTCCAGCCCCAGCCCCACACAAGGGCAATATATCATTGGTGGTTTTTTCCACCAACAAAAAAAATAAAATAAATAAAGGCGAAAGTTAGTAAGTAATTACTCGTATGAATGTTTGTTACTTCTTCACGCTCGAACCACTGAACTGATTTGGATGAAATTTGGGACATAGTTAGACTGCATGTCCTAAATTAACACATGGAAACTATGTTTCATTTTTTTCCGTTTCTTCGGATAATTTTCTACTTTTATGTGGGCGAAACCGCAGGCAGCAGCTAGTTGGATTATAAACTAGTATTGTTGCGATCAGGATCGTTAACATATAAAGTGCTACGCTTGTAACACTAACGTTTCTTCACCACGAAACCGCCATATACCTTCTGAAGCGGAACGGATGCACTCGACTCATTTCCATTTTAATGTTTCTTGCTGAGCGGCCATGCTTGCCCTCTACAAGAGATTATACCTTACAATGCGTTTTTTTTATGGTGACGAATCCCGCTCTTGAGCGGAGCAGGAAACAGTGTCTAGTCTTCCTTTCAGAAAGAAACCTTGGTCCCCAGTCGGCTTCGATCCTTTTGCAGAGTCCCTACGGACCTTACAAATTAGAGTAGGATCGATTGCCATGTTGTGACGTCACTTTAAACTGTCAAATCGAAGGTGTTGGGTAGGGTGAGCAAAACCACATTTTTTTTTTTTTAATTTTCCTGTACGGTCGTTCTAACTTGGCTAACCTGAAAGTTAAGCTCTGCAAACTTTAGCGCTTGTACACTTGTAAAATATTAATGCTACAAAAAATAAAAGTTTAGTAAAAAAAAAAGTAGTAATTGTAATTGTAGTAGTAGTAATTGGTTTTGCCTTTTTAACCTTTAAATTCGCAGAACCTAAGTTATTGACTTTCTTATTCTTATTTGGAACTTTTACTACAAACAGAGATTAATTAGTTAAATACTAATTGAATTTTAATTATATAATATACTAGCTATTGACCGCGGCTTCGCTCCCGGCAACAGAAAAATGAGATAAATGTAGAACCACTCTACCAATTTCGTACAAACTTCACATAAACCATCTACTAAATAGTCCGAGTAAAGCCAGATTTGGGTTGGATAGGTGAGCCCGTTCTTGAGTAACATAACAACGAAAATTGGCATTTATTTTTATATATAACTAGCGATCCGCCCCAGCTTCGCACGGGTGCAATGATGATATTAAATACAATATAAGTATTATACTTAAAAACCTTCCTTTTGGATCACTCTATCTATTAAAAAAATCGCATTCGCAATCGCAATCGCATCCATTGCGTAGTTTTAAAGATCTAAGTATACATAGGGACGAGAAGCGACTTTGTTTTATACTATGTAATGATATATTGATACTCTTTTATGTCATATTTGTACCTACATATGAAGTTGGAAAATGTGGTTGGTTGTACATTTATTGAGTTGTATTTACTTTAAAATTGTATTTACATTACAATTTTACAGTTTGTTTTCCCTTATATTCATAAATAAAATAAATACCTATATTATTTACACCCAATTCAAGGTGAACAGCGTAGGTTGGTGTTTTATGTTTACCGATATGAAGGAAGAAATCTTGTTTTGAAAGTGCCCAACCTCTAGTGACGTAAGTACGTAGACTGTCGCCAATGTGTTTGTGCCAAGTGACGTAGCGACACTCCCTCTCATGCGTGCCAAATATTTTGAACGTCACATTATAATACGACTGCTGTGTATCGGCCGGTTTGTGAATGGCGCAAAAGTATCTAATTTTACTACGTGCCATAGAATTTGCGTTACATCAGTAGCTGCTGTTTTTACTGAAGACTGTAATGTTCGATAACACACTCGTCGTCACATTATAATACGACTGCTGTGTATCGGCTGGTTTGTGAATGGCGTACAAGTATCTAATTTTACTACGTGCCATAGAATTTGCGTTACCTACATCACTAGCTGCTGTTTTTGCTGAAGACTGTAATTGCTCATGTTCGATAATGCAGTCGTAAAATAGGTGTAATATGAGATAGGCAATAGATTATTATTAAAATAGGAGGATAGATAACAAAGCCTTCTCAAGAATGGAATTAATAATATACATTGGAATTATTTATTTAGATTGGTATGCTACTTTAATGCATGTGGGTATCCTATTCCTATGGGTACCTGTGACGCTATCTAATGGGGTGAATGGAAACGCAGGGGTAAATAAGAACAAAACTTGATTAGTATTTTCACTTCGGTTTATTTAAAGCGAAATGCCATTAACTGATTATGAAATCTTAGAAACTATTTTATTTATTTTATTGGGGACAAAAACAGTTACCTACTTACATGCAAGAGAAAATAAAAAAAAATCCTTACAATCAGAGGCACAAAATCTTTACATAATAGTATGCATAACAGAAGTGAAGAACTGTAGAACCTAAGTGTTAACAAAAATGCGCTGTATTTTTCTGCAAAAGCTTTTATGTAACAAAATAATGTATTTCTATAATCATAATTTATTCAATATTCAATTTAAATTAATTCAATTAGTCTTAATTCCTAATTCCATTCTATTTAAATAAATATAATTATTTATACGATTTTCGACGAATTCAGTTCATTTTATTAATTTATATTTAATTCAGTTCGAATTAATTTAAATTGCTCATGCTACAGCGGTAAAAAAACATTAGATGATTTCCTGCGTAAAAGAAAAACCATGAAAATGTCTAGATGCATAAGTAGGTATACTTTTCCTCTAATCGTACAAGTACCTATGTGTCAATGAACGGAAAAGAATAACAATATCAAAGAAATATTTAGTTTTAAGAAATTCTAATTTACTTACTGAATTCACGTAATATCTACGTAATGTATTGACCAAACCAGGTGTTCAAGATAATAGGTTAACAGCTGACCTAAATACGTCAGAATTAATTACCAGTGTTTAGTATCTTTTAAAAAGCGAGGTGAACGGTTCTTAGAATAAATTTTAAGTTAGTCCTCCTTTTTATTTATTTTTTATTTAATCATAAGTACAATATATTCGGATTAAGCGGACCCCGGGCACCGAGGTGAAAGCCAAGGTAGCAACCGGGACTGGCGCTGAGATGATGATGACAATATTTATTCGGATAGGTGGTTTCAGTACCGTATATTGAACAACATTCTATTGCTACCTTTTGCTCATATTTTCGGGAGATTCCTGCACCGGATTCGTGCGGAAGAGACGTCCGGGTGTCGCCACTGTGAGGCGAGCCCGGAGGACACGGTGGAGCACACGGTGGTGTGCCCTGCTTGGAAAGAGCATCGCCGTGTCCTCGTGGGGGTGATCGGCGGCGGCGACCTCTCGCGCCGGGCCCTGGTTCAGGCCATGGTCCGCAGCGAAGAGGAATGGCAGGCGGTCGCCTCCTTCTGCGAAGCAGTAATGCTCGTAAAGGAGGAGGCCGACCGCATAAGGCAAAGGCAACGGCGTACTCGCCGTAGCCGACGCCGCCGCGATCCTGCCGATATCCGGCCACCGTAGACACTTGCTCGCGGACGGTGAGCAATGGGTAGCTCGCCGTCCGATCGTCTGGAAGACCGAGTCCAAGTCGTCAACGGCGCGCACCGTTCCCGCGCGCCTCAAGGAGTTGTCAGCAAACTGCAGGGGCCCTTCAGGGTCGAAGCCTCCTGGAGCCTAGAGGGTGGTGGAAAACTGTTACCTCGACTCCAGGAATAAGGCAAGGAAGGTATGGGGTAGGTTTTTTAGTCAGTAAGAGTCTGACACTGGTCTCCCGCTCCGCCCAAGAGTGGGTTTCGTCATTGGATGATTTTCACCTATCATAAAAAAAAAAAACCTTTTGCTCATATTTAGCGTATTACTATTATGAATATAAATAAAGAAAAACTGGAAGTAACTAAAAGTAATCTAAAGTAAGGTGTCAAAAACTCTTCCACGTCCTGGTCCTAGTATAAAATTTCATCCAAATACTACCACCCGGTTGAACGTGATAGGGTAGCAAACTTACACAAACTTTCGACTTTATAATGTTGATTAACTAGCTCCCGCTAGAAGCGGGAGCACATATGTATGCTATTCCAGGACATGGTTTATTTTGTAAAATTGTCCCTTGTGCGAAATTTCTGCCAAATCCAGTCAGCCATTCGAGCGTAAAGAAGTAACAAACAAATAATTATACACACTCATAATTTAATGCGCTATAGTACTTTACGATTATTGCGCTCTTCTGATTCATTTCTCGTTTTCAAAGAGCAATACGAATGACCTACATTTACAATACCTACCAATAACGATTCCTATTTACATAAACTCCAATAAATCTCCAGTTGATTGAGCTTACAGGTGTTTACACCACGTCTAAGAGCTTTCGATCATCGATTGTTTTCAGCTCTCGCTACCCGTAGTAGTTCCGTCAACAACCCGATTAAAATTATCGATGATCGCTAAATTCTCGCAACTTGTTTTTCGCAAATTGTAAACAGATGGATAAGGAAGGTAAATATTTCCCTTGGGAATCATGTTTAGTCGTTACAGGAGACTGGTGTTCCTGGTATAATGTACTTTGATGTATAGTACCTACTTAATCCTGTTTGGTGTCATCAACACTCGTATAGGTAAATATTGTGCGAAACTGGCGGATCCACGGATTGTTTACACATTCTTAATGTAAAGAATATCGATAATAATATAAAGTACACGTGGCAATACTAAGAAATGAGACTACGTTTTCCTGGAAGATACTTCGTGCAAAGAAAACAACTACACGAAAATCATTTTAGTTCGTGGAAATCGTAGTTGTAGGTCAAATAACATCTCACTGTTATAATAAATAACATATCTGATCTGTAAAAGAAAAGCTCGGGATTACATAAATTTATTAGGTCATCGACAAGTTTGTTTGTATAGAATTATACTGGTTCGTATTGAACATTGTATGATACAAGTGTAGGACCTTCGCCTGAGACGCAGGCGATGGTGTTATGGAGTCAAGTGCTGCAGTGACTTTCCACGTGTATCCAATATCAATCGATGTTTTTCAATAAATTTACGAAAAAAAAATGGAGTTGTCGGTCAACCTCCATTATTTACATTCTAGTGCGTAGAATAATATATCATTTTCTCCGGTGTATGAAAGTTGAAAGCTTGATTTCGAACTTTAATACCTATAAATAATTAGGTACAGTACGGCCGACTGATCGCGTATGAAGTTAGGCCCTGAGAATTTTAGCGCTGGAAAACTCGTTATCCAGACCGCATAACCTAACCAGCCAAGTTACAATCGTTTCGTTAACGCCGAATGCTTGGAATTGGCATTCAATTCCTTTATTCTGACCACGTGATTGAGCGTTGAGATGACGTCAGAAAAATTAGAGGTGTGGCCAACTCACAGCGTTCAACGTTAACGAAACGATCGTAACTTCGCTAAGGGGGGCAATATTAAGTATTTTCTGCTGGCCTGTATTTGGAAGTTACCAGCCAACCTCCACAGTTGGTCAAATTCTGCCATTATAATATCGAGAAGTAGTAATCTTATTAGGTACTGAAAGATAAAATGATTTCACGATGGTGAAAGTTCCGTACGAACATTTCCTCAATTACCTATCAGTGTTAACTATGTGGGTTCTCTTGAGAGTGAAGCACTAAGTAGTAATATAACCGCTCAATAATTAGAAGACCGGTCGTCCGTGCCTGTGTACGCAGAGCCGTAGATTAGCATCTAGTTGCCACTAATGGTCTAACTTTGCGGATACGTAATTAGGGTTTGCTAATGTACTCGTACTGCCTATTAAATAAGAGTACTAGTGGTTAGGTACTTACTGGGTAACTTGTGCATGTAGACGTATCTTTTGGCGATAGAAAGCATAATAATATAATATAATATATTCCACAACTGTCACACAACGTCGTCTAGTCCCAAGCTAAGCAGAGCTTGTGTTTACTTATATATCTCTAAATACATACATATTATAGATAAATAACACCCAGACACAGAACAAATGATTGTGCTCATCACACAAACATTTTGTCCTGGGTGGGAATCGAACCCACGACCTCCGGCATAGCAGTCAGGGCCACTAACCACTAGACCAACAGGCCAGTCAAAGCAGTTCTGTAGCTTTTCTGAAATTATGTGAGAAATCTCTCAGAATAAGTATCTTACTAATATTATAAATGCGAAAGTTACGATTTTTGGATGTTTGTTACTCAATCACGCCAAAACGGCTGGACGGATCTGGATGAAATTTGGCACAGGCATAGGATACACTCCTGAATAGGACATAGGCTACTTTTTATCCCGGAAACCCCAACCTCAACCCCAATACCACGCGGGCGAAGCCGCGGGCAAAAGTTAGTTATAAAATATATCATTAATATTTCTATAATATTTTCTCTGCTGAAACTAAACCTTGATTTGAACGCTCAGAAGAATCCCGCGCGCCTCAAGGAGTTGTCAGCAAACCGTAGGCACCCTGCAGAATGGTCGAATCCAACTGAGGCTATGGGTTCGTGTCTGTATAAAGGCAAAGTAGGAACGCAGTGGGTTGTTAAGTCAATAAGAGTCTCACACTATTTCGCGTTCCACCCAAAGGCGGGATACGTCACTATATAACTGTTAAAAGAAAAAAAAAAATAAAAAAAGCGCTCATAAGGGTGGGGTAGCATGTAGGCAGCTGATGCCATAAATAGTTTTTTGGGCTCCCTATAAAGAAGTGGAATTACCGTTCACGTCACATATTTTTAACATAAGTTTTACCCTGATAACAACCAATTAAGTAAATAAAATAAAATATTGAAAGTGTTGCTTGCGCCAAATATGAAAAATAAAACACAGAGGAAAATATGGGAAGGAAACAAATGGGGAAATGAACGTCCAATTCGCTCAAATACGGTATAATTAGGTATAATATATCATAAACTATATAAGGTAATCTAATTATCAGCAAAAACGTTCGAACTGACCGTTATCCATTGTTTCCTCATTATTTCCTATCCCGTATACTACGTCACAAGTTTGGTATTCCCGTTTCCTAGGAGATTCCTGTAGGTACCGGATTATATTGATCGTTAGCGAGTACCCTGTGTTCGTTCGTGTCGCACTTACTGAATCGGTGTCCTGTTGATGATCCCGTCGTGATATTATGACGTAAGACGGCAAATATTGAAGTTGGTACTGCCTATCGACATTCTATTATGACGTCAATCGGTAGTAAGTATCCATAGAGCTTTGTGAGGAGCAGAAGATTAAATATCGATGGATGGATAGAAATACCCATATAATTTAATCATCCACAAGGGAAAGGAAAAGAGGTCTGAATCCCAGCAGGGGGTGTGTATACCTATAACAGCTTTTTGGACCAACATATCTATATTGCGGATACTCAAAATCTTGTGACTGTCGTCAGATTGTCTCCGCAAGATTCTATAATACTTCGGTCACATTGCAAGGAAAGACGGTAGCAGCCTAGAAAGGCTTATCGTGACCGGTAAAGTAGATATGGGAAAAAGCCTCGTAGCCATAGCCTAATACTTTGGTCCGACCATCTGGTCGTACCAAAGTATTATAACGGTTAAGAACTGTGCTGATCTCAGCACAGTTATTAACTCTCCGACATATAATGCCCTTCATACCGCCAGAGACACAAACAGATGGTGGAATATCGCACGAGTAAACCTGTAAAAGTGATGAAATAGGGAGGTCACGACCCTCACTCAGTATTGAGGAATACGACTCAATGAAGGTAGGAGTTCAGTAAAGGGGAAAGAGAAATCTCCACCACTAATATTTTTGTGGATCCCAGGCATCTTAGCTAACGCTGTTGGTCATACTTATTATTATCCTAGACATTGCCATAAATGTTTGAAAACAGTTCAAGATGAAAGAAAAGCAATCGTGTTTTTATAGCTGGAAGTGCTGAAACTTTCATAAGTTTTTTATTAAAATGTCCTGATTTCCTGAAATCAACAAAAGCATAACATTTTATTAGATAGCGATGAAGAATGACCTAAAAAACCAATTTATGTTTTTCTCGAGTTGTTTTCTTGCTGCGAAAGATATTATTTTATTTTCCTGTTCTGATAACAACAAGCCATCAATTTCTATCAGAGATCAAACTCGATGAGAGTAACAACTTTTGTTTGAGAAAGCTAATCAATTACTACGGGCGAGATTGCAGAGTCAGTAGATAACAAGGTGTTCATTAACTGGATTCATCATTCCTGAAAGTGGACTGAGATCATTAATTTTCTCTTACTGGACTGTTTTATAGCTAACTGAACTAAGATCATGAATTGTGGGGTGTGTTCGGGAGACGACCTGCGACCTTAAACCTCTTTCAAAGAACCTATGGTAGGAGCCAGATAAATCCATAGCGGTCATTGACACTGTTACATTTATCAACATTCTCAATTTAAAAAATGGCTTAGAGTCTTGAATCGACTATCTATGGCGATTCTTTATGTTTTCTAGTACCTACAGTACGGGCCTAGTACAACCGTGGGATCTTGTGTCTAAAGTTTTTAGCGCTTGAAAACTCGTACAAAAATAAAGCTTTTAAAAAATAAATGCCAATAACAGTTTTTAACAGCAATAACAACTGCAAATTGCATTTATTAGTTTAAACCAGTTGGTTAAGTTTTTAAGCACTTAAATTCGCAGAGCCTACCTTCAGACTCACCAAGATGCGACGGCCGTACTGTAAGTGTAATAAAAGCAGTTTATTGTTTGTCTGCTGCTGGGTTGGGTCATGAAATCTTAAAAACAAATTTTGGGCTCAAACACAACATCATCACCATTATAATTTCAGCCAAAAGATTTCCACTGATGGACATTGGGCTTCCCCGAGCATCGGCTTAGCAACTGTTCTATGCGTCTGACATCCATCGCTTACCCGTGACCCTCACTAGGTCATCGGTCCACCTTGAGGGAGGCCTTCCAACGCTGCATCTTCCGCTACGTAGTCGCAACTCCAGAACATTTTGTCACCATCGACCGTCTATTCTGCGAGCATTTTGCCCTGCTCTTGGTGATTCTTTGGGCTATAACGGTGACCTTGGTTCTCTTACGGATATCCACATGAAGATTATATTTTAATTTCTGTTGCGATAATTCAAGGAAACTCCGAGTATAGCCCATTCCATTGCCCTTTGAGTGACTTTAAGCCTTCTGATGAAACGCATTGTGAGCGTCTACATTTCGGCGCCGTACATCATCACTGGCAACACCGGTCATAGAGTTTCGTCTTGAGACACTGGGGTATGTTGAACGAAAAGATATCGTGTTGCTTCCCGACCACTGCTTAACCGAGTCGGAGTTACCGACTGATCTCTTTCTTAAAGTTAAAGCTACCCAACTGGACCATCTGTCGTCCACAACTTCAAATGTAGAGTCTTCGATCTGATAGTAGTGGGTGCTATATGGACGTTTACCATAACTTTGGTTTACTTTTGAGTTTCTCCAGTAATTAAGCTAATGAAATATGAGTAATAGTACGCGGCAAATAAGTTGAACCCGTTGCTATCATTACAAGCAGCCCTCATCTCGATTGAGAACTGAAAATCAAATTCAAGGGCGACCGCGATTGTACTAAATTTAATATTAGATGGGGGCATTAGGTACCCATTAATTTGTATCTATTTTCCTTACCTATTTTACCTATTCAATATTTAGCTTCAATTTTACCTTACCAACTAGTTATAAATTCAAGAGCATTACCTACATTAAGCCACCACGCTATAAATGCATGCTACTTTGAGTGTTTCCCTGACGCATTCAGAGTTTAGTTGTTGATAGCTTGAGTTAGAGAGGCTTGGAGGATTTCCCATCACATGGATATAAGCGTGCCGGCAAACAGCCAAGACCAGAATCGGCCAGAGGCCCTTGAACCTCAGATTTTGTCCTAATGCGAAAATTGAACTCTGACGCACCACTTCACCCCAATCTGTCTGGGGTGTCGAAATATATTTTCGTAATAAAGACAGTTTAATCATCGTTGCTGAACTTTTTAGAACCATTGTAGAGCAATCTGGCGATAATAAATGTTAAAAAGCGAAGTCAAACTACCTAAATGCACATTTTTCATGCAACTTCTAAGTTTGCCAATCCCAATTGCCATTTGTGAAAAAAGAGAATATACCTACCTAAATGTATGATGTATGATGATCTCGTGTTCATCTCAGTTTTCAATCAATCAAAAATGAGAAAGATTGAATGGCATAGAAAGACTTTTAAAAAATTATAGAACGATTCATTATATTTTTACCTAATTCAACTGCCTTCTGTGCTTTGGTCCTAGTACCTCTACCTTACTTCATGTAAACTGTTTTTTTTTTTTCAGTTCAATCATAGACAACTGTAATTAACTTTTTTATGAGATATTATTGAAAGTCCTTCCTAGATTTATGATCGAAACGAAACGAGCAGCAATTTCTTTTTATTGGTTATATCTAGAATAGAACATTTTTTTTTTTGTTTGCTAATGAATTTTCACTTATATGTATCTACAGGGTTTTATTGTATGATAGCCATTTACGTAAAGTTTGGTTCCCGGTAACCCTGACGAACCCTCACTTTGCTTTGTTTTCCTAGTATCGATCCAAACGCGCCGTCACGCAATGGGATATCATTTAATTTTCCTATGTGTTGTCCTGCGTAAAAAAGTGTTTTACAAAAATAGTTTTAGGGATTTTTGCTTTTCTAGCATCTAAGTAGGTATATGTATCTATATCTAATCTATGGACACTAGATGTAACGATTACTAAAGAAAACTGTACCTACTTACTGTTTCACACTTTTAGATATAAAGATGGTAAATACCTACTATGTTAACCCTAGAAGCCTAATCTACGCCTGCGAGGCGTACATGAAATCGAATATCGTTTGTTTCTTTTTAACGGTTGAAACTAGCGCGTCGTGCTGTTTTGCCAACTAACTGGCCGACGGGATCTAGCTAATGATGCTCTTGTCGTTAAGGTAAGTCCCGCCATTTTTGACTAATCGATGTACAGCACGCCTCCGAGACGTATGTTTAGGCTTTGTGTAACTTTCAACTAGGTTTGTGTGATTTACTTTTGTTTGTTTTTCGTATATTTTATATCTTTTTTCGACGTGGTTTCAGGTATAAATATATTACAGTCTAATATATTAAACAAAGACGATATTTTAACAATCATAAACGAGGAAGATACACCTTCTTTGAAAGATTAAGATTCTGAAGGTGTTGATGACCAGATTATCGACAACGTTCAAAGTGATCATGAAAATAATTATGTTTCGTCTTTACAAGTTTATAGCCCTTCTGAAGAAACCTATACAGACCTTGTTTCAAAAGTTGTTCCATCATCTGGCGCTAAGACCATGTTTCACGACCTGCCCACTCGGGACGAATTTATCGTGTTCATGATAATACTCTTTCAGATAGAAATATACACATTTGGTTAACTATTAAAGCACAAACATCTCAGAGAATTCCAGCTATAAACAATGTATATTTTTATAATAATTTTCTAAAAAAAATAATATATGTTTTAGTTGTTTTAGAAGAAGTTATTTTTTTTTTGGTCCAATTTATATAAATTATTTTGTCTTTGTGATAAATAACTGTGGTTATTGTTATAATTTATAACAGAGTTGTTTTATTTGTAGTTTATATTCCAAATTTTAATTTTCGCTAAATAATAAAAATATTAACTAAATAATATTTCTTTAATAAGGGTTTTTTATGTGTACGTCTCTGAGACGTATATTAAGGCTTTGTGTATGTCTGAAATAGATTAGGCTTCTAGGGTTAAAGAAAAGTTACCTATGGCTAGATAATGGGTGCCAGAAAATATAAGATTTATTTATTGAGTACGAGACCTTATAGTACCTATGTATTATTGTTGTCATTAGTGTTAGTTGTTTTAAACATTTAATTAAAATATAATGATTAACAACATCTTCTTTGCGTGATAGTAAGTACCTACCTATTTAACAACTTGTGAGTCTACCCTATTACCTACTAAGTAGGTAAGCTGTGCCGCGTGAGGTAATTGGACATGGGAATTTTCCTTCATATCAGCTTACAAACGCGTTCTCTTATAATATAATTACCAGATACCAATTAGCTTTTAATATGAACATAAGACATATAATTAAAAAAAAAATGTTTGAATGATTATCTTTTGATATCATTCTAATGACAAAGACTTTGGACAAAAATCATCTTAAATAAAATGATTGAATCTTTGCGAATTCTCGAAACCCTGGCTCCAAGACTGACCCAAGATTTAGGTCTGATACGACAGGGTCACAAGATTTTTTTTCTCAGGGTAGGTAGACGTAGTTACAACGTTACAAGAGTCCGAAAACAATTAGTAGAGGTGCCTTCCACCCTATTTGTGAAAGGAGACACCAACCGACGATTATCTCCGTACCTACCGAAGTAGTTAAAAAGAAAAATCAAAGCACGTACCTATGGGTTCGTGTCCCTAAAGACCACCGTTACCAAGACCTATATTTTTTAGGTGGCAAAATCATCTAATAACATTGCCCGCCCTTGAATGAAGAGAGAGATAATGTCAGACTTTTACTAGCTAAAAACCCACTCCTGTTCCAGAGCAAGAGAAGAGCTGTCAGAAAGAACCATTGTACATATTATGGAGGATATGGCTACGGTCTTTTTATAATACCTACCTAGTGGATGTCGAACATAAGATGTCGAATCATTGAGTAAGATGATAAAGATAATGACCCATGATCCCATTAACATTGCATCATAAAAATCCATGAGTAAAGTCAACAATGCTTAGCAACAATGTGTGAATTAGGTAGGCACCTATTCATTATACCTATTTAGGTCTGGGTTAAATCTATTTTGGTGAGTTTGTAGTAGGTAGGATTGGAATGTAGATTATCTGGGGTGTAATTCTGATTTAATAATTCAACGTAACATTCGCCGCGAAAAAATTGGCACTTGTCAGGTGCCATAGAAAACGACGTCACATTCTTCATTCATTGCGACGCGGCGCACATTTTGTGAGTCGCCGCGTGGATGCTAGGCCGAGTGGGGGCGACCAAACCGGTGTCAGTTCGCGAACAGCCGAGGCCGTGCAAGATTGTGTTTCCGAACGCAACGCGACTTACGGGCGGTTACCGAACGTGAAAGAAATGTCAGTTTACCCCGATAATTTTCGGCGGCCTACATAAATTCTTCGATTTTTCGAACAATTGCGATTTCGTGATAATAAACGGACAGTGAAACTGTGAATTTTAATTGATTATTACCGAATTCCGTTGTGTGGACCTTGTGTTTTACCATTTTATTACAAGATATCGATGTTGAATGTGTTTAGTAACCCAATTGCGTACACCATAACAAAATAAGTTGAATTAAATAAGTTTTAATCGAAATTCAGAGAAGTCTGTACTATTTTCGTCTTTGAAAATGTCCGGTGACTGGCTTTCTTAGCAAATTAAGGTTGGTGTAACGAATCGCTGACTATTGTGACCTTATTCGAGTGGATTACATTAATCGAATATTAGTAATGACCTTCTAGATGAAGGAGTCGTATCCTGATGAAATTATGCTCTGTTTCGTTCAAGGATTTGGTGAGAGTGAGCGTGGGTTTAATAAGAACCGTGAATTTGATGGCCATGTGTCATCAGAGGCTTCTTTGAAGTATAAGAAACGTGGTAAGAGAGTGTCACTGCAGTTGGAAGGTGGGGAAATCGAAGAGTCAGTGGAATACTCAGCTAAGAAGTCGCAGTTAGTGACTGGGAAGTCTTTGAGGCTGTCTTCAGGAGGCCGGTTTCCAGAGGTGAAAAGAAGTTTGAGTGACCGTTTCTCAGTCATCACTGATGCAGGAGGGAAGAGGCCAGCGAAAGGGCTCTTGACCATAAGGAAGACTTGGTAATTATGCCATTTAATTATAAAATTGTTTACTTTTCATTTGTATGAAAGTGAATTCTTAAATAACACCAATTTAAATTCTTAATGAGAAAATATACAAGTTAATCAGTACATTTTAATATTATTAGCATAAATGCAAATTTGGATTTTAATATTATTAATATGATTACCTTTGCAATGGAAGGCATTCCTCATTAATTTACTGCATCCTTTTTGCAGTAAATTTACGATTTTGCAGCAGGTAATTGCAATATTATTAGTAGATCCTTTTTTGAGGTGTGAAATAGTCAAGTAACTTTACACCTGAGTGGGGCAAGAGTTTCAGACTATTATGACTAAAAGCCACCTGTCTACCTTCAGTTGCTGCCTGTTTTACAAAAATCCTGCACTAAAGTACATAGAATCATGCACTTTATGTGTCAATCACACTAATTTTCTAAAGGCTTCATCTGGGAGGTCCATAGCTACTACATAAGCCGGTGCTGACAAGGAACTGAACTAAATCCTTGTCATCAAATATGTTACAATCTTAAAAGAAATCATACAATAATGGTAACATACAATAATGGCAACATTTTGAGAATACATACTTATATGCTAGTTTCTTCTTTATGCTCAAACCATCCTGAAATAACTCTAGGGCATAGGATACTTTTTAACCTGGTAGTATCAACCCTTGAAACAATTTTCTACATTTACATATGTTTACTTAATAATAAAGTGACATAATATTGATATTAAGTACTATCTCCAATATCTTATCTTGTTCTTAACTATCAGCATTCAAATCATGATTGAACAATAAGGTATTCAAAGTCATCCGGTTAGACTGAGGCCAGCCCTATCGTAGTTAGGATAAGATTAGGCTAATGATAATATTGATTAGTCAAATGGTATGTACATGACTGAGTTAACGCTTTTGCGTGCAAGAAATACTGTGAAATGACGTTAATTGTAAAACAATGTTAATATTTTTCCCCCCTTTCTTATTCCCCCTTGTTTTGGGATATGGCAATATATTTACCAATGACCATTCATGACTTTTATTTTGCAAAGTAAGTAATTGCTAATCATTCTCCCGTGAAGTTTACTCAGTGTCATTTAGATATCTTTGCCTTTCAAGTGTCAATATAGAACAGCATGAACGGGGCAGTGGTTAAGCAATCGCATTTCTGCTCTGTATGATGCATTCACACATGGAACAAATATTAGTATTGCCTACAAATATCTGCACTGGGTCTGTCTTGTGTGTGTGTTTCCATGTTTATGAATACACTCACAATACTGGAATAACTTGTACTTAGGGGCAATGTTTATAAACAATAAATAAGTAAAGTTGTAATATACTATACCGTTTTAATAGAGTTACGAAAATATAGCTACATAAAACATACACTATTGGTAATCAGCTGAGCATTGAACTGTGACTATAAATACTTAAGTCAAAAATACTGACCTGTTTCTTAATGTCTAATATTAGAACATTTTGTACTTTTCATGTAAATTCTTTCAGTTCAAGTTCCATTCAAAGAATGTTCAAGCAATTAATTCAATCATTTGTTTGGTATTGTAATCAAAAGTTTTTGTTCCAATAGAATTCATGAATGTGTTCAAGAATTAGTGTAATAAATTGGTAACTAATTGGTCCTCAAGTATTGCTGAAGTAATTCTGAAATTGTTTCTTTCATCATCTTTATAAACCTCTTTTTCATGGTGAACAGAAAGCTCTGGTGCCAAACCAATTTAGATTCTATCCACATACAATTTTATCTGCCTCTTTCCTTCTTTATGTAGTCTCGTTGAGCTATAAGATTGCTCGAAAGAATTACTAGAAGAAGCAGGTTGATTGTAGTTACTGAAATACTGATTTAAACTCTTGGGCCCCAAGCAAACATCGGCTTTCACATAACTATTATCTTTCTAATATGACTCTAATTATGGTACCTGAAAAGTTAATCCCGCCTAAAAGTATGGTTAGTTATTGGACAATTTCACACCCACAAAAAGGTGATAAATATTTTGTGTTTGTTTAAGTTGTTCTACATTCAAAACCCTGTTTCAGTTACACTATTTCGTGTAGTACATGCTTTTGTTTACCCCTTGTGATAGATAAGATTATATCAATTGAAGTAGGAATTAATATATAATTAATAACTTTTACAATTGAGTAAATTGTTTTAATCAGCTATTATAACACTATTATTTAACTTATTATGATAAGACTTAATATTGTTATGTACGTAATAGATAATGTCATTTGATGAACCGTAACATTACCGTATTGATATAACCTGTAACATTTGTCCAACCCTTGTTTCCTAACAACCCCTGTCAGTCAGGGTTAATGCAGCCTTTAACCTTCATGACTTTCACTTTAGTGTCTGACAATGTCACTCATTACTTAAGCATTGTTTATAATGATGTGGCTTGGTGTAGCCTTGTAAATTATTTATTTCTATTTATAAAATACTATCAGGTTTTATGCATAACAGTGTATGCTGTGTATGGACTTTGTTTTGTATATTTACCTGTAATTTACTGTAAAATTAAATTTATGTCAATTAGACTTTATTGACTTATCTGTAAAGTTTAAATTTGATTAATTAGGGTAAAATTGAGGTCTTTTAATGTCTATATTAAAATAGATTATATTATCATTATCTATCTCAAGTAAATAGAGATTATAATTAAACAATACAATGCGTTTCAAATAAGAATAGGATCGATTTTACGCCATGTTAAGACGTCATAGCTATAAAATCGAAGAAGTTGAATAGGGTGAGCAAAACAAGAAAGTTTAAAAATTATGATTATTTGCGAATCTTGAGCGAAAAAAGTTCAGCTCCAGTTCATGTCTGTGTCACTTTGTGAAGTGATGGAATTGTGACAATGGAAGAAGAAAGGAAATAGCTTTTTTGTAATTTAGATTACCATCCACCAAAGTCAGAACAAAAAGACAAGTACCAAGTAAAAATAAGAAAATATAAATAGCAAGTTTCTTAAAATATTACTAAAATCATAATTTTGTAAAAAAAATATCAAGATTATTTATTTTATCTATTTCTGTTTTGGAAAATATATTTTATGATAGATATCTATTGATAAGAGATAACATAAGAATAACTACGTTTTACTGAACACCTGCAAGATATGACGAGATATTATATTTTTACACAAATACCTAACCACTCCACATTAACTCAATTCTAGGAAATATTATGAAAACTAAAAAACAAATAACAGGGAAACCAATACTTGATTTTTTCATAAAATAATTTAATACCTATATATTTTTATAAAATAATACTTAATGACTAAAATATTCCTTTTCTATCTCATGTCTAAACTAAAAAAAAAAACAATAGACATGAGATAAATTTAAGTAAAATCATAGTTACATTTTTACTGCACAAAAAATGAGATGCAAGTCCATAAAAGGTGTATTTTGGTACACATCTAATTACGTGTAAACACCGGTGCAGTGTCGCAAGTTTATGATAGATTCTTACCATGTGCTGTCGACCTACTTTGAGCGGCGATACCAAAATAACCGGTGCGTTAAGGCCAAGACAAATTGTTTCATAAACGCTCGCATAATGACATAAGGGACACTGTTCTGGATAAAATGACACATCTTGAAATCAAAGTAAACATAACGGGATTTTCCAATATCCTTGCCCTAAATCCATTCACGATTATTCTGTTAAACATACGTTTTAACTAAAATAGTTTGAGGTTGACGTAAATTGTTACACAGAGTTAAACCATCAGTTTATTTTTAGTTTCACCTAGTTTCGTGAAAATGTAAGGGTTTCCACTTCTGTCGGAGTGATAGAAAAATATTCTCTAATGCTTTCAGTTCATGTCATTGCGTAAAGCTGTGGATGACTGCTTTGGTCAGCGGCGACTAGAAACTTTCTCTACATAAACACTTACGTTACGTTGAATCCTAAGCTATGACTCAATTTCATCAGGTTATAGAAAATCTTGTGTTGAAGGATTGTGCTCGTTTCGTTCTGAATGATTGAAATCTGCATACGTTACACGAATTTTATTAGAACATTAATTAATTCTCTGGACAGCAATGACGAGAAAACACGGTCTCAGTTAATGTTGATACTGTCCAAATTATTTGTTTTTGGAATCAAAACATTCCAGCAGTAAATCTTCTGCGTTTTAGGTTTTTGTCGTTAACCCAAAAGATTGATTTACCTATAACTAATTCCGCATATTGCCTGGTTTGCTTAACATTATACGTTTTGACTGGTTTGGAATCTTTGGGAGCTATCGGAAATGACCGAGAGCAGTCGTTAAACTTTTCGCTCTCAGCTATGCGAATTTTGTAGCAAGCAATCGTTTATATCTTTACTATTTAAATTTATGCTAAGTGGACTTAAGCCCATTCAAATGGACTCCTAAAATGTCATCCATTAAGTTCCATGCCTCCTAACCTGTGTCAGTAGGTAGTGTCGGATATTAATTCATGACCCATAACGATGATGTCACCGTACTCGTTGCAGCATAAAAGGAAGCTCCTAATTTGCCGAGCGCGGCCTCTTCGACTAGTAATAATGCCATCTCGATAGTTTTATTTGGTTATTAACCGATATTTTTCATGACTGCATGACGGCATATTGCGCTATTTTGTCTGTATGATCTTTAAAGAATACTTTCTTAGTTAATAACTACAGACCTCCTGTCTTGAAAACATTCTCTTCTCTGAATCGTATTTCTTGTCTTCATTCTTGTCAATTTGAACCGGAACACTTATTAGACTTGCCTTTAAGTGGTGTTAACGCACTTAAATGTGTTGTTACAGCTTGCAGTTTAGACCACCACTCAAGGAGTTTGAACACATGTTCAAATTAAAATGCGAATATGTATAAAATAGCTTCTGCCAGCGGCTTCACCCGCATAAAAATGGGTTGCTCTATGCAAATTTTTGACCTCCGTTTCATCCACTTAGGATATGAATTTTGGAAAATCCTTTCTTTGTGCTCGCCTACGTCGTAAAAGGAAACCTTTTGTAAAATGTCACATTCCTAATCACAGTAGTTTCAGCTGTGCTTTAATATATCAGTCAGTCAGTTTCTCCTTTAGATTATCATGCTTAATTAAGTGAATGATTATTAGAAATATTTTGATGAAGATTCAAATGAGGATCCCGGATACCTACATGTTTTATAACATGGCTGGTTGCAAAAACTATACTGAAACCACTTGAAAAGCTTCTTTGTATTCTAGGTATTGAAGGGGAAAACCGAAAACTCAATCACACTTCTTGCTCAACCTAGCAGCTTTAGGTCCGGTTGGCTTTATTTCATTACTCGACGAATTTACCGAGATTTCAATCACAAAGGGACGTTCTATTTTAGTAAAACAATGAGTGGGTACGGTGTCTTATGTGGCAAAAGCTAATCGTTAAAACATAATGGCATTTGTTCATAAAACGACTATTTCTAAGTTTGTCAATCGTAATACTGAACCCTTAAAAATGTTGGTTTATTGTTTGAGTGGAAGCTTCCGAAAAGGAACTTATAAATACTGAAAATAGATACGCATATTCACAACATACTGTTTCTTTGTGGTGTCTTCAGAATTTATTTCCGTATTTAGTGATCTAATCCTATTACGGAAAATCTAAATAAAACTGAAATTAGAGAGAATTGGATTAAAATTGTGAGGTTTCACTTTAACCTTGTTTAGTAAAGGTTCTCGAATATTTTAAAGCGCTTCTTAAATTGGATTGTTTAGAAGACCTTTTATCATAATTTTGTAACAAATATTTTTTTGCCTGACCAGTAGTTTTTGTTAATTTTTACTTACGTCAGAGCCTAATGATGGATAAAATGAAGTTTAAGGTTGTATTAATTAATAACATACATTTTGCCGCTATTTTAATTCTCAACCGCGCCGTTTGACTCTACACAGCTGTTTTCTATTTTCGATTTTCTTTCAGCTTATAATTATTATAATTATAAGCAAATTATAATTATAAGTAAATTATAAGTTTAGAGATAATCTCAAAACTTATAATTTTTTTATCCAAATATTTTTTTTTTCTGATAAAGCTGTCTTTGATGGTCCGCAGTGTAAAATTGTTAGAGGTAGCCCAGCAAAGCGGCGACAATCGCGATGTTAGTCATCGGTCGTCGCCATTATGACGTATCGTCACCAAATTTCATCATACGTGACAATTTTCTTAGCGAATATGAAGCCAGTGCCAAGGCCGTATCGTACAAACGTGACTGAACAACCAACTGAATTAAACATGAGTTTGTCGCGCCATAGCTCTTTGATGTGTCTGTGCTACTGAAATTGGTCGGTTGTGACAATTTTCGTTATAAATTTATAATATATTGTTTCCTCTTATAGAGTTTTATCTGCGTCGAGTATGGAAGTTGGCGCGTTTCCAACGGTTGGTCTCTCGATTCGTGATATAAGTATCGCACGTGCGAAGGAACTCTCCTATTGACTCTTCTTGTTTTCTTTCTATAATTGCGAGCTCTTATAATGCACTTGAGACCGTTTAACTATCTACATGTCTTCAAGATTCAACTTTGCGAACTTTTTTGGAGTTGCATATATCAGTCGGCAAAACGTAAACCCTTATCGGATGACTTTCTGTCCATCTGTTTGTCTGTTCGTCAACCTCTGATATTAATATCAATAATCAGAATTGCTAACCCTTGGTTTGACACTCCTATGGAAATCAAAACCTAGTAACTCTAACTTCTACTTCTCGGTAAACTAGAATTTTAAAATAATAGGAAAATCTCTAAAATCATTAATTTTTAGTTACATCACAAAAATATTATTTTTTGGGATTCGGAAAAAAAATCGAGACATATTTGGTGTAGGTAAGTTTGTAAGGAACCCCCGGTGCTTGAGTCCGACTCCAATTAGACCAGTTTTTATGTTCTTAAAGCTTTGATAGTATTCCACAAATTTGTTCAATGTATAAGAATTTATGTGGATCGTTGTCTAGGCGTTAACTATTTAATTTTATGAGCTCGCTGGTACCTAAATTACCGGATGCTAACCACGAGTGCGTAAAATGAAAATTACGGTAACGTGTGGTAAACGTGAAAAAATACTTTTGTTTTTAGAAATCCATTTGCGAAAGGATAAATCACTTTCTGCGGGATTTATTGGATGAGCCCTTCTGAAGCCTCGTCTACTAAATGGACCGTTCTCAGTTGGATTTCTTTAATACCAGTTTGGTCCCTCGGTCCTCCGCTATTCGGAGACGCATTTTGAAGGGTGACGGTGGGAAAAAACCTTTTCTCCTATTTTATTACTAGGTATTTTAGGAAGTTTATGCAGTCCGTTGTAATTTTGAATATGAAAATTACAAAGTGATATTACCCATGATATTTACGCTTGTAACAATCCTTTTCTTTTTATTGTTATTTGAAAGTTTTGTGGTGCGGATATGATTGTTATTTGGTCGGCATTGCAATGACTGAGCACGTGTATCCTTATGACTTACAACTCTACTGTTACAAACAAACTCCTATAAAAATCTCGCTATGAATTTTGGTGTGGTTGGGCGGGTTATTCGAAATTAAACATAAAAAATATTTTCCAATGATTTATCACCACCATCATAAACACATAAAGACACAGGCCTGCCCCAAGTGCCGCTCCTACGAACGGTCCTTGGCATCTCGCATCCACCAGATTCCTACGACTCTCACCAGGTCATCGGTCTACCTTGTGGGAGGCCTTCCAACGCAAATAAAGTCAGCGATAATTATATTTAAATAACCTTTATCTTGTGATCTATAAATACAAACAGACGCTGAATGAAACACACTATCTTGTAGTTTCATTATCTTTGTGAATAAAGGAAAAAAACTTAAAGATTTCCGAAAAACGTGAGTCGTTGTTCCAACACTCAGGATGTCAAAGATTAGATTGTACAAGCACATGTTTTGCGCGTTTGACAATAATGAAGTACATCCTAGTTTTTACTATAAGGATAAATAAAACCACACTGGTAACCAGGATAAGTTTGGTTAAAACCATACTAAATTTTTGCACATAGTACGTGTAGGTATGTGGTCACGAAATATTCCAAATAAAGCTCACAGTTACTCAGTGATAATAATTATTGAATACTAGCTTTTGCCTGCGGCTTCGCCCGCGTGATGTTAGCAATATATAGGCTATCAGCGGCAGCGAAAAATGGGCTATCCAACACAAAAATATTTTTTGCAATCTGACCAGTATTTACAGAGATTACCTCCTACAAACAAAAAAATAAAAAAAACAAACTTTACCTCTTTATTATATTAGTGTAGATGTACATACTGTTCATATTCTCTCAAATACAACTGTAGGGGATACGGGAGCCAAGCACTTGAAACTAACAGCAATAAAATTTGTATTTGCAATAGAAATGGCAGATGAGTCTATCTTTTATGGCTGCCATTAGTACGCCATTACCTACGATTGTATTTACCCACTTGTAATGATGATGGCATAGGAAACTACTTCATAATTGTGGGTCTAGATTGGCTAGTCTTACTTCAATGCCTCTGGCTAGTTAGAATCCTATGATAATGAACTTGACGATGATTTGGAAGATACTCATCTTCAGTCTATTGGATAAATACTTTGTCTACGACTTGGTATGAAGAAAAATATTTTTTTTTTATGGGGGAAATTATCTTGTGACTATTGCCGCTCTAGAATGGAACGATAGGGGTAGGTCAGACTTTTATTGACTTTTATTTACCCTCAGGATTTCCTTCAGTTGCTCTGTATGCTCAGGCCATAATTACTCATTTAAAGTTTCCGGCAAATGAAGAATACGTGATGGTACTTAATGTATTATCTTGAGACCACACGGGACGATCGAATAAATGGGAATTTAATTAATTTACTTGATCTAACCATCTTATCTAATGTTTTTTCCAAAACATCCAATCAATGTTTCAAATTCTATTGAAACTAGTTTTAACTGCTTTAGCTGGAACTGGTTTTACATGCGCTTGAGTCGGTCCACTACGCGATTACCAATTTAATGGCGGCAAATACGTCATTGTGAACTGATAGTGCTGAGTTACACACAGGTAAACGGCACTGAGTTTATGATACGAGTTCGATGTGCTCAAAACTCGTGATAAAGCTATGGCAGTAAGAAACATACAACTGGTAAGTTTTACTTTCGTCTTGAATGCACGACTGGATATCTTCCATATACTTGTCCCATTAAGAATTCAGGACTTGATAAAAAGATAAATCTCAAACCAACTTCCATCTGTGTGCCAACACCATATCCATATCTTGATGTCACCAATATGCCTGCCAAATGTCAAGCGAATCTGCCTGGTAGATCCTATTGATTACAAAAAGAATATATGGGGTGTGGGATTGTTAGAAGGGGTTACCATGGCTCCAGAAAGCAAAGTGTCTCTGAAGGAACATAGATAGGTTTGAATCAGTCAAAGCCAAAAATTTCCTCTCGCTTTACACCGCTCCTGCACTGAGGAGTTTAGATATTTGTTCGTTTTCCTCAAACAACAAAACATATCATGTATGGTTTTCACTTGACGTGCAGTTCTGATTGTAGACGACGATGTTATATATTTCAAATACTGTAGCCTTTGTCAAGACATACAAACAGATTTCAACAGATCGGATGTTTGATTAGAGGATGTTGATACATCTAATGTCATTGCTCATCTTAATCCGCTGAGGACTAATAAAGGACGTACATCATATCAAAGGATCTGTTCAATCTTTTATGAAAGCAAAGATTTGACGCGTAAATCTTTTATTTCAACAATGTTCAAAAAGTTCTCATCTTCCTTGGCGTCTTTTTATGCCTTTGCGAAGAAATTTACCATACTTTTAATATTCTCAGGTATTAAATTGAGTTCTCTACAGATTAGTTTCTGACGATACCTTGTGAATTCCAATAAACGCGTTTCCTTTTTTTCTTCCGTTATTATTAGTTGTTTAGACTAAATCTCTCCCAAAAGACGTCATCGCTAGGAAAGCCACATTCTGCCACATGTTGGTTTCCTTTATCTTATACCTACCTTACCTTTTCTGACCGCACCCTTCAAATATTATAGTAGGTACATGGTAGGTACATAGGTATTGTGCTATCGATATGCGATCTTTGCGTGGCCGTGGGCGTCCCAAGGCGTCAGTCCTACGGGCGTCATGGTTCCCTACGCTACGCCGTCAGCTTTCGAGAATTCACTTATAGAATGTTTTTGTTCTTTATAGCCTTGAACTTTTGTTTAGTGCTCAGCGAGGCAGCAAAGTTTTTGTCTACTGAATAAGGGTGCCTAACTCATCGACCTTTATCATTTTTGATAACATTACTTACTGGTATTTGGATCTCTACACCTTCAAGACCATGTAGAAGACAACGGTATACTTTATAGTTTAATCAGTCTTATAATGTTCCTACTGCTGGGACTCAGGCGTCCTCTCTAATAGAAGAAATGGACTGTAATCCACCACGCGAGCGCAGTGTCGTTGTATGTCACATGTTTTTGATTGTATTGTTTTAGGATATACTTGTTTTCTTATGATGTTTTAGTGCCTGGGTTTAAATCTTCGATCAGTCTTTGCAAACTTACAATTGTCCTCTGAATAACTTAGAGTTCACATTAACTTAAGTTGTCGAAGTCGATAAGAAATTTCTGAATTTGTTTTTGAGTTTGTAACTATTAATTAAAGAGTTTTAGTAATCTCATAAATTATTAAACATAGCATTGAGTGCTTCTGATCACACATTCTTCACATTTCAGATCATACTGGGTAAATCATCTACCATCAATCATCATCTAGGAGATCATACATAATACCTCCATCCAAGGTTGGAGGTATCTAAGAAATAAAGTAGGTAAATTACAATTTGTCACTTAGATTTATTGGAAAGTAAAGAAGGTAATAAGAGAAACTCTACAATATTATATTACTGATACTGATTCGATATCAACTTAATTCGATCCGATTCATTGGTTTCAAAAGATACGAATATTTTGAGTGTGCTTATTTAGATCTGTTTTTATAAATCGATTATGAGGCGTTAATTGACAGTCTAAGAGATAAAAGGCATTAAAAAGACGTCATATAAAACGAAACACGTTTCGGTTGACGTCATCCGGTTCTCAAATACCACTTGTTCCCAATCAATGTCTATAGGTTGTTGAAGAGGTGGCTTAATTCAATCAAGTTATTGGACCGTCTTCATATGCGCCACATCGGCGATTCTTACTGAGAAAACTGTAAACATCTTCACCGTATTACGTCTTAACATCATAATGAAGTTTTTATAGTAAATTTCCCCTACATTATCAAGGTCAAACAATTTCTACACTAGTTTAGTTCCCAAGAAACAAGTTGTTAAGTTGTTTGCAGTATTCATTGACGTTGTCATGTGAGAAACAACACATGGCACACGTGTTCACTGACTTGACAGAAAATTATTAACCATGGTTTTTTTAGGTCGCCTTTGTGTATAGCCTGGAGAATATCTCATCATTAACATGCACGATGAAAAATTAAACCCATTACTTTAAAAATTGTTTATTTGGTTACAATCGATAAAATTTGGACTTCAATATATTACCAGGATTGAGGAATTGGAGGAACTTCTTTGTAGTACCTGTAATTACAAACATTTTTAAACGTCTGGTCGTGAATGTAACTTAGTGAAAGGAAAAATGTCAGAGTCATATGGCCGGAAAAGGGAAATAACGTGGTGATGCTTTATGTCAGTTTAAAACGGATTAACTTACCTCACAAATCCGCCTAAAGGTGAAAAGGCCTTGTCATTTAAAGGTACAAGGATAGGCGACGACTGAAAACCTTGGGGCATTTTAATGAAGTATTTCACACTGCTTGGAATCAGAATACCTGTAAATAAAGGGAAATTAGCGGAAACCAAACAATAACTATACAAAACCTAGACACGCACATTAATTCATAAAAATATGCAAATTGCTCTAACCATTTGCGTCATATCGATATTTGCGTAACAGAGACTGCATGTTCGGATTTTGCATGTTGGACAATACCACGACGGCACACGGCTGCAAATAAGTTGAGAAAAAACTATAGGTGTAGTTACTCAATCGTTAAACAAGAAACATCTTAATTCACAATTTTATCTTTGTCTACCTTGTTGCGTTTTTCAGGAGTAGTTTTTTTGTCATAGTCTGGATAGTCGTCAGTCTCTCGCTCATCGTATGGTGATCGCAATCCAATGACTTTTTCATTCGCGGACTCCTCGCTCTCTTTTGACTGAGGAACGGTCGGAGTAACTGACGGCGTTGGACGTAGAGTCATAAATTCAATCGGCAGCATTCTCTAAAAAATCACAGAAACACTAAACAGTCTCAGTTTGAAACACAAAAACAACACAAGTATATTTTTCCAACTTACACTTTGAGTGCACAGAATTTTTAAAAATACCACTACGGCAATTCCAGTATACTTCATGATAGATTCACTTTCTAGCTGACAATGAAGAGATCCCGATGGTCGGACTAGCGTATGCATGGTTTATAAAACAGAAACTCAAATTTCTACGAATTTGAGAAGTTTTCTTCAACACGTTATGTTATGATACCATGTTTAAAATAAACCAGAAATGTTAACGTGTGGAACGAATGTTCTGTAAGTAGACATTTGAATTTTGAAAGACAGTCAAGTCAAGCTAATCAGTTGAAAACATTGATATGGAAGACTTCGGGCAAGTGAGTTGTTATAATAAATACAGTATTCGCTTTTTGTTCGTAGGGCATAAATGTAGGTATTACTGTTAAGACGTAGAAGCATAACACGTGTCTTTTCACATGAGAAGTTAACATATATCTGCATGACAACTTTTGAAGGTCAAGAACTATTCGATATTTCTTGGAAGGTTTTTATTGATTTCAAAAGCTATTTAATCATTTTATGGATATTTTCTTTCGTCCCTTATTTAGTTTTCATCAGAACATCAACATGCAATTTCATTTTCATTTTATATCTAATGTATCAGCAGCATAAGGGACCGTGAAAGGTCTATGTCATTTACTTAGACGGGTTTTTATTTGTTTTTCGTTGAAAGCCAAATTACTTTATGTCTAGTTCGCTTTTTTCTTTTATTCTCTAGTTCACTTTTAATAATGCTTATCAACTGTAATGGCGCCCGCATACGCATTAATACTTGAGTGTGTGTATACTTGAATTGGTATAGCTATTCTTCGGCTTCACTTGCGAACATTTTTTCTGTTTCGTCATCATTCGTTAAATCGAAAAGATTCCTTCAAGGTTTCAGTATTTATGAAGATACCACGAATGTTAGGACACCATTGGCACGTTGCCCCATGCTTGAAGCGATTGAAACTGATTTCTTGTTCAGTTTCTATAAAACAGATATTATTCATAGTCCGCTTGTTTTTATTAACTAGGCATTGAAAATAAGCAGTTGCTGGAATCGTTTTCTAAATTGCTTGGGTTATCCACGGATTATATACGTTATTATAATTAAGTGGATTGAGATTTTTGGAATGTATAGGTTTAAGAAGTTATTGCTAATGTTTTATTGTATGTATGAGCAGCATCTACTCGTGTATCTAATGGAGCACGTGCTATGATATCGGCAGACTGTCGGGCGCCTTGCCCCCAGTTTATTTTCGTTCGGCTAGCTCGCTAGATTCTTTATTGCTTT
Organism: Mythimna loreyi; assembly: GCA_029852875.1. Classification (NCBI taxonomy): domain Eukaryota; kingdom Metazoa; phylum Arthropoda; class Insecta; order Lepidoptera; family Noctuidae; genus Mythimna; species Mythimna loreyi. The sequence continues at coordinate 12,899,091 of CM056789.1, forward strand.
TCCTCTAACTAGTTGAATCCTTATCCTCTAGAAATCTATTTCTACGTTGCTAACCTACTATTATCCATAGTTATGTAGATGTAAACGAGATAATCATAGAAAAAAGTTGGTTTCCAATATTGTATGAGTTCCTCATTTAAGGATGAGAAATAACATCTGCTACCGGGAGCGTATATTTATTCCATATAATATAAACATACATTAATTATCATACTTGATTGTCTGTCAAGATAAAAGTCTTACCAAGGTAAGGAGCAATGATCTTCCTGTTCTTCTCCTTGATTTATTTCCTCCGACATGTTTTTTCCTGCCAAGATTTACGTGTACAAACCCCAATGCCAAAAATTACCAGTCCCGTCGTAAGAAATATTTCGCCACACTATTTATGAAATGATTGTCCAGTGGGCTTTTCCAGAATGGGGGACACGTCATCAAATTAATCGTAATAGCTTAGCAAAATTTATTGGACAAATTTATTCAGATAGATAAATAGCGCGTATTTCCTCTCTGTCCTTGGATGGGTACAACGCAATAAAGAATGTAGTCCTTGGGTACAAGAGAGCATCTTGTTTGCGCGTCTAGTCCCTTCAGGCGCTCTCAGGCAATCAACTTAATGGGTCATTATTCTTATACATGTTCTGTGAACTTAAGTTGGCCAATGAATGCTTCATTTATTATCATTTTTTCAATCGTACTGAGCACATCTACAAATGTTTGCTTGGTTCAGCAATAATATTGTTATGATACTCGTGTAGCGGAAATATCTATTTGACTTAATTATTATATTTTTCGTGTCCTTGAATTTTGAGCCACTAGTGTCGGTTACAATAATGTAGATTAGAATAAAAATTGTTTAAACTAAAATGATGACAATTACGGTTTTATATGTTCGTTTGACTACAATTTTCTGTAATAATAGACGGTCATTATATGACAAAAATACCCACGTATAATATATGTAATATAATCAGCGGATACGCGTTTTTTTGCTGTAAGACATTTTATTGTCCACAAAATATTACTACTCGGTTCTGACGTTCAGTCATTTATTTGTACAAATGTAGACTGTTCATGTGTTCGTAGTGCTATTGTACTTTATTGCATTGTCGGTTGTGTGTTAGAGCATTGGTTTTGTGATATGAAACTAGAATGACTTTTTACTTAGTTGTTTTTAAAATGAAAATTATTTTGCCAATAATAATACATAGTCGCGTGCATTGTAGTTCCTTATGTTGATAAGTGATTGTTCCGATGATAATAATGTTTGGCTTCAATTTCATTGTTCTCAAATGGCAAGTGGTTCATATGATGTGGTGCTTTTGAGGTTTCGCCAGTAGTGTTTGTATTGTCAACTGTTACTGTGGTGTCTTGATTAGTTAAAGATGGGCAGGAAAAAAGTTACGAGGAAGATAAGGTCTTATCCTTCTTATATTGTGGCTACCCCGACAAGTACGTTAAGGCGTAGGAGTTATAGGTATAAAAGGTATGGAAGTTGTTTATTTTTAGTTTGTTTTGCCTATTGTATCTACTACAGGTTTTCCTTGACTGTTTTTCATACTTATAATTCAAAGGTCAGTCATCAATCTGGGATCAAAGTTCTCTTTCGTGACTTTTGTTTAAAAATTAACAATTTTATGTAGTGTTCGACATAGTTTTATTTCAATAACTGCAATTTTACTGTTTACGTGAGCAGCCAGCTGTTGTTGTTTTTATATTGTAAATCTTTATGATTGATTTTTTTTTCTTTTAGAGTTTTACTTGTTTCGTGATCATAATCCACATCACAACTTCACCTACTGTTAGCAACACGCGTGGGCTTGCAGACGACGAGCAATAGGTAGCTAGCTCGCCGTCTGGCCGTCTAATAACCAGCCGGATCGGGAGCGAGTTGGCGATGGCGCTCGATTGTAGTGATTCGCGCTCGTCTCAAAAGATGTCTGCAAATTGTAGGAGTTCAGCTGTGCCGAAACCTTCTGGAGATATGATTTACTTCCAAATGGGAAAATCCTGGTTCTGGGACGCCTTTGCCCTTTGGCAAAGATGGAAAATTAGTGTGGTTTTATTCAGTGGAATTCTTAGAAAAGTCATTAGATAATTTCCTATAAAAAAAAACCTACTGTTATGAAATTGTTTCTTTTCTTGGTAATGAAGATGTCATGTTATGGTATATTCGGTTAATATATCCAACCGTTTTGGTTCCCTTCCCCATTGCTTCTTCTGTCCCTTCTGGGTGCGGCCGTACATCGTTATCAGATGTCCCAATTCCTGGAAGTCAATTTCGCAAGCAGATTGCGTGAGATGCGTTTCCGAATGACTTACTTTTATGTACTAACTGAAATACTGATTCTAATCTTGGAAGCGAACGGTAAATCTTGCTTCTTATTCTTATATGCCTGGAGTTTAGTTTTGTACTTGAAGACTGTCGCTTTAGCAACAAGAATCTTTATTGTGAAGATCTTTATTGTGTCTCCTGTTACAGACTTATATTGCCTAAGTGAAACGACATTTGCTAATTCTGCAATAGTTATATTTGTTCCTTTAATCTAGTTGACAGCTACACAGAGAGCTACTTGTCACTGGACAAATGTCATCCCTACTTCGCCTTCCACTACAATACTATTTGTATGTTTACGAAACACAATGCCACAGAATTGTAGATTACTCATTAACATGACAACACTAATCATAGCTCTGACAGCACCACACACAGCGTTCCTAGGAATAAATTTTACAACGTCAACGATGGATGAGAGCATACTGAATATGATAGCCTGGCATTCTGTTATTACGTTGGCTTTATTCTTATCTGCATTATGTATGTTAGACTCTACTATAATAGCCACTACTACTTCTTGTTGATTCTGTTTTGCGATGTTTACTACCTCTATATCTTGATATATATTTTTTTATAATTTTGCATCTGTCCCGATGATTGTGATCAAATCGATGATTGTGTCTTCCCGGCTGATTGAGCTGAAATTTTGCATGCATGTGTCAATATGATGACAATGCAAAATTATTATGTCGTGGAGTTGATCTGATGTTGGAACTGGAAGGTAGCTATAGGAACTCAATAATTATACGACGGAACCCCGCCAAGTTGGGACTAGTGTGATTTGTTTTGCGAATTTAAAGTATATAGGTATATAAGCGCGCTATAAAAGCTTGCTATGAAATAAAAAATACTTAACTGGTTTTAAATCGTTTTTCATCTACCATATTTAGTTTCGATCAAACTCTGTCTTGAATCTTGATCTCGTTATCAGAAACAGCTAAAAATACGATGTTAAAGTTATAAGAGAAAATATTGTAGAAACATAGCTAGTACTGGTTTCTGTTCCAAATACCTCGTGCAACGCATCCATTCTTCAAGCTTGACTGACTGTGTGTTTGCTTGTTTCAGGTCAACCGGCAATTTCGCGGCCGGTGCGGCGGGTGGCGGGTGCGGGGCTCCTCGCTCCGCCCCCGCCACCCCGCTGCAGCTCGAACCTCACCCGCCTCGCTCTACGAAGCATGAGAAGTAAGTACTCTCGCTTTTTTCTTAGGCCGAGCGCTACATAAAGCGGGAGACCGCGCGGCCGTCCGCACGGGTATCCGTCGAGTGTCGTCACGCTGGTGGCTGTCCGCGGATTATATCCAGCACAGTGTGGCTAGTTCAATTTTAACAGTGTGCATGTAGTCATATCGATGGAGAACTTTAGTTTATTATGTAGTAGCAAAAGGGGCGCGGGACGCGGCTGCCCGCGTCGCCACCCCCCTGTGCTCCCGGACGGAGCATGTATGGGACCGCACTAGCTCCCGCTATACGCAGCATAGGCCCTTAGGAGTTTATCACAACGGAACGCTACGGAAGCGCAGCAAGGTTGTGCAAGTTTTTTTTTTACCTTGCGCTTGCATTTTATTGTTGTATCGATTTGCAGGTATAGACCTCTAGACCTTAAGCCTAACCTGACCTAATAGATAGCTATTAGGTCAGGTTAGGCTTAAGACTCATCAACTTTAACCATCGTTTACCAGGTGTGTTCAAAAAGTATTTAGACATTCGGTTATGTACTCAGAAAGTTAATAACATTCACGCTTCACTTAGTAATATACCAATATTGTCGAGGTTGTTTAGAACTACTAATCATAGACCTGGCTTCGGTCTGATCGTCTGGGACCAAGCCCAGTCGTCACCGGCACACACTGTTCCCGCGTGACTCAAGGAGTTATCAGCAAACCGTAGGGACCCTGCAGAAGGATTGAAGCTAACTGGGGCCAAGGGTTCGCGTCTGAAAGGAAGGCTCGGGCCTTGGTATATATGACAATGTAGGAATGGGGTAGGTTGTTTAGTCAGTGAGAGTTTGACACTGTTTCCCATTCCGTCCAAGATTGGGATTTGTCATTGAATGATTTTTACTTTTTACCCACCATAAAAAAAAAACCTGGCTTCGACTAAATGGTTACTCAGACAACGGGCAGCTGTTTCACCTTTGTTGACCGTCTGACCCACCGGCCCCTAAACCTCTTACCCACTAGCCTAAACAATTAGTATTTAGAACAATACGATAAACACAGTATTGTATTCGATTGCCTCGATTTATTTTTGATAAGAAGTTCTCATTAATTGTTTCATGTAGGTAGAAAAGGTACATAAATACAGGCTACTGAATATACCACCTAAATACAGGCTACTGAATATACCACCTAAATACAGGCTACTGAATAAAAAGATACCTTATCTTTTTGGGGGTCTGAGTCGCCAAAAACGAAAGAGTTGATTGTTGTCCATCTGTCGAGACTCTTTTTTTAGGGTTCCGTAGCCAAAATGGCAAAAACGGAACCCTTATAGTTTCGTCATGTCCGTCTGTCCGTCTGTCCGTCTGTCCGTCTGTCACAGCCGATTTACTCGGAAACTATAAGTACTACAGTGATGAAATTTGATGGGAATATGTGTTGTATGAACCGCTACAAAATTATGACACTAAATAGTAAAAAAAAGAATTGGGGGTGGGGCCCCCCATACATGTAACTGAGGGATGAAAATTTTTTTTTTCGATGTACATACCCGTGTGGGGTATCAATGGAAAGGTCTTTTAAAATGATATAAAGTTTTCTAAAAAACATTTTTCTTAAAGTGAACGGTTTTTGAGATATCAGCTCTCAAAGTCGTAAAAAGTATGTCCCCCCCCCTCTATTTTTATAACTACGGGGTATAAAATTCTAAAAAAAATAGAGGTGATGCATGCTAATTAACTCTTTCAACGATTTTTGGTTTGATCAAAGTATCTCTTATAGTTTTTGAGATAGGTTGATTTAACTGTAATTTTGGTTAAGTTATTGTGCTTACACTGAAAACGATGGCTGAACCTATAAGTACAAGGCAAAATATCGGGAGAGTTTAGGCTCCATTCACCAGGTGTATAAATTGACATAATAAGTTTATTATATTTGCTGCTACGGAACCCTTTGTGCGCGAGCCCGACTCGCACTTGGCCGGTTTTTTTTCAAGAATGCGTATGATCTCAGGCCTGCTTCCTACCGCATGTTTGTACAATACCCTCGAGGCCTCGATGCGCGAGTCCAAACTATTGACCGGTACTTGACATTTTTTTGTTTTTGTATTTCGTTAAATAACTCTACACATTCTTAACCTTTCGAATACCGTAATTAAATAATAGAAATTTATTATTTTATTACCGTAGAGACATAATAGAAAGACAGTTACTAGGTGTGTGTGCGAACGACTTTTGCTGACTAAAAGCCACCTGTGTAACTTCAGTGGCTCTTTGCGTTTTAGCTGCGGCATAGTAGGTATTTACGCGGCAAATAAGTTGAACCTATGATTAAGTGCAGGATTTAGACACGAAGATCGGTTATAATCGTCACATAAATGGAAACATTATGACGGTCGATCTTGAATATGCAGTAAGCGGGACTTTATCGGAGTGGGAGACTGCGCGTATTAATAGCAGATGGTTCAACTTATTTGCCGCGAATAACTTTTTCTAATCTCGCAGCCCTAGTATCCTACTACTATTATAAAGGCGAAAGTTTGTAAGTATGGATGTATGGATGTTTGTTACTCTTTCACGTAAAAACTACTGAATGGATTTGAATGAAATTTGGCACAGGCATAGGTTACACTCCGGAATAGCACATAGGCTACTTTTTATCCCGGAAACCCCAAACCCACGCGGGCGAAGCCGCGGGCAAAAGCTAGTACAGTATAATGATTACTATAGCTACATGTACCTAAGTTACTTTTACCGTAAGAAACTGGAGCACCTGTTCCTAGAAACTATTAAAAATGTAAAGCTTTTATCCACGACTGCTCTTGCGGAGAAACGGCGGTGCGGTACGAATATAACTGTCTCTGAAATCGCGGAAGTAGTTGTACAACACCACTGATTGCTGCACTTATGTGCGGTTTCAACTTGCGGGTTGCTACGAGGATTTGGTAACATTTTGAGATAGGCAGAAATGGCAGAATACTCCACAAAGAAAGATCTCCTTCTACAGAGAGTATAGCATAGCATCAGCCTTGGAATGTTTCCACTGCTGGGACTCAGGCCTCTTTTCTAAGAAAGGAAATGGGCTGTAATCTACCACCAAAAGTGACCAAGAACCTTCCAAGGTCCTGGGCTTAGGGCTGGCTTCTGTTTTCCAATATACTTTTCAACGCAATTACTCTAAAACCCACTCTTATCCTTACCGCTTTTAGGCACGCAATTTTCTTTTTTCCGCACTAGTGTATCTTTCGTCTCATTTGATAGTATTAATTTTATCAGGCTGGGCGCTAAGCAACGCCCGCAAGGCTGGTATCAAAATGTACCTACTATTTTTTATTATTATTTGGTTGAAGACTGAGCACGCTTGCTTAGAAGTAGGTGACCTAATCACTCTTGACTTAAAGGCCTATAGGTTATAGCTCTCGGGGTAAACGGACACCGCTCTACATAATATTCTTACGAGTCAAAAAAATCAGTGATAAACCAATACGCTTCACTGTCGGTAACGATTGTCATAAATATAAATCGCGCATTATCTGCGATTATAGTTTGATTACGATCGTTTGCCTACAGGTCAGTGTTGTTTACGTCGGCAATTCAACCAAGCGTGTGTAATACGTATTTACCAAATTCTATTGTTTTACATAGAAATGCGTTGTTTGGTCCTTTGAACGCGAGTGATAATGGGTTAAGGATTGTTGTGTCCGCTGTTTGTGTGCCTTCGTCATGATTGTGGAGGTCGAGCCTCTGAAAGACGGTGAGGATCAGTCTTCCTGGAGGGTTATCAGGGCAGCCTCGTATGTTACTGGTGGATTCAGGTAATTTTCGGCTTGAATTTATTATAATAACTTCTTCCAATCTCCCAGTCGTGGAGCGACAGTGACTTTCAGACTTTTACTGACTAAAACCTACCTGTGTTCGTTTCCGTGTTGTTCCTTTCCGATCCAGGTTCAAGGTAGCTGCTGTACATTGTGAATTTGTGGCCTACTTTGTGAAAAACAAGCGTTTAAAATTAAGCCAACAGTTGTGGCGTGTTCCGTTTCATTATAAATGTAATTGAATCTTGAAGGGTAAAGGGTATCTTGGTGAACACGGGTTTTACTCAGTATAAGTGTGTCACTCCCTTTAATTTCACCCAAAGCGGGAAAAGTTATTTAATAATTTTCCCAACCTTAATGTAAAAGGGTATGTTTTGTTACTTGTAGCAAACCTTGAACCCGCTTAGCATCTTCGCAAGATTCCTCTGAGTCTAAAGATGGTAGGGAGCATTTTGCAGCACTAGCACATATGCGGCTGCAGTACAGTATCCCACACACGATCGGGGGCCAAGGGTTGATGCGAAAGCAAAACACCGGGGCCCTGGAACTAAGGCAAGAAAAAACGGTGGGTGGTTTAGTCAGTAGAAGTCTGACACTGTCTCCCGCTTCGCCCAAGTGCCGTATTCGTGATTCGATGATTTTTCCCACCATAAAAAATCCCACACACGATCGGACCTGTAATTTTTACAACATTATAATTAAGCTGTTTCGGTGTGAAGAAAAAAAAACCCCATTCGCGCAAAAACTCACTGTCTCCTATTACGTTCTTCTTCAAAAGGGGTCGATGAAGACTTGATTGTTTGATTTATTTGGGCACAATAGAACACGGAAATCTAATTTTACTAAAACACATTGCCGCAGCATGACTACGGTGAATACGTTAGTGATAAGCTTTTTGCGTGGGCGTCGTGAAGGACAGATAAGTATTGGCACTCATTGAACATTGGGCGCACACACAAATAACAATATGCACGTATCAAGATAAAGCTACAGGTATCAATCACACTCAAATATAAATCTCCAAACTTAAGTGGCAGTGGGTAGAGCGTATTGCACGCAGAACAAATGGTCGATGAGGCCGAAAAGTTCTGGAATCACCACGGCGTGCTTTTTTAGTTGAGAAAAATAATCTAATGACGAATCCCGCCCTTGGGCGGAGCGGGAAACAGTGTCAGACTCTTACTGACTAAACAACTCACCCCTTTCCTTCTTAGCCTTCATACCGGAGTTGGACCTTCCTTTCAGAAACCGGACCGGGGCCCCAGTAGGCTTCGGACTTGCGGTTGGCCACTCCATAGACATGAGCTCCGTTGCCTTATGCGGTCGGCTTCCTCCTTTGCTAGCATTACTGCTTCGCAGAAGGAGGCGAGCGCCTGCCACTCAGCTCAGCGATGATGCGAAGTGGGTCGCGCGTATCCGATGAATGCGCGGCCCACTATCTGGCCTGCGGCGATCTTCGTGACTGCTGTTTTGAGTTGTTTCATAAAATATTAGCGTAATCATCATCTGGGTTTTGTTCTTCTAACCATGTATCTCTTTGATCTAAGTCAACTCGCACGCAATTATAGAATTACCTTTTTATTATTTTCTACCTTATGTTAGCGTTTTCACCCGCCTGGAATTAATACTTCCTCGTACTATAAATTATAGCATTATCTGTTAAACTAGGAAATAAGGCAATCCTGGTACAACGCGTGCATACGTCTTTATTTGACCTTAGGTTTAGAGTTCTTCTTCATTTTGCCGCTATCTCACCTGATAGTAAACGATGACTTCTAATCTCTAGATTCAATTATTTGATTATATTCACAAATTTTCTGCCATCATTACTCACGTGTTTATTTTAGTTTGAGTGTATAAACTAAATGAAACAGGCATATATGTGTTTCCTAAGGCACATTATATTACAAGTCCTAAGGCTGATTATTTGGGTAGTGGGGCTCTTTAGACCGGGCCCGTGGTTCCAACTTTCACCTATAAAAATATTATTTTAGTCGTATTTTTGAGCAGTCGTGGCCAGGTGGTAACGGCCTCGACTTACGTGTTGTAGGTTGCGGGTTCAAACCCAAGCAGGCGCATTACTTTGTGTAATTTATTTCATCATTTCGAAGGCATGTGACATGGGCCCGCGTGGTGGATTACGGCCCATTCCCTCTCCTAGAGCCCTCTCTACTGCCCACTGCTGTCCCACTGCTGGGACACAAGCCCCTGCCTGTGTCCCAGCAGTGGGAACATTAAAAAGGCTGATGATGAGTCGTATTTTGAGACCATAAATTAAATAAATGTAGTTTTTTAGGTAACAGTATTTTAGTGATTTTTTCTTATGGTGCCAAGATTAGTCCAACATAAATGTGCACCACACAGGATACATAAATATATGGAAAGCTTCCCCTTAAATTTGACGCTTTTGCATCGAGACTCTACCTTTCAACGTTGGGTATGTATCTACTTATTCCTTGTCGAATACGCTTGGGATATTGATTGTTTTCATATTCGGGTTTTGTATAAACCCATAAACCCAAAAAGGTGAGATGATTTCGTATGTATGAAACAATGTAAGCATTATATTTACATCTACTGATCCGTCTTGTTCGTTGATATACGTTACGGATAATAATAAATCTATACGATATAAAAGATCGTGTCTCAAAAATCGGTAATTTTTGTTTCATGACTGGATCGGATTGTTGTAAAAGTTTTGAACAATGTTACAACGCCTGTTTGGTGGTTTTTTTATGGTGGGTAAAAATCTCGCCCTTGGGCGGAGCGGGAAATAGTGTCAGCCTCTTCTGTTCCCGCGCACCTCAAGGAGTTGTCAGCAAACCGTAGGCAGAAGGGTTGAAGCCAACTGGGGCCAAGGGTTCGTGTCTGAAAGGAAGGCTCTAGCCCTGGTATAGATGGCGATGTAGGAACGGGGTAGGTTGTTTAGTCAGTGAGAGTCTGACACTGTTTCTCGCTCCGCCCAAGGGCGGGATTCGTCGTTGCATGATTTTTACCTACCATAAAAAAAGCCACTCATTGACTAAACAACCCACCCCGTTCGTACGTTGTCTTTATATCAGGGCCAGAGCCTTCCTTTCAGACGCGAACCCTTGGCCCCAGTGGTTGAAGCAGTTGAGGCTACAAAAAAAACTGAACATGTACTGTTCGATTCGAGTCGATTAGTATGAGTCGGCAGGTGACAGGTGTCGGCTGTACAGCCGACGTACTTCATCATACAGACGGTTGACACTTCCTCTCGCTTAACTCTGAGCAGGAGACATTTTTTTTATGATGTAGATAACGTCAAGAAAAAAAACATACTTAGCAACACATCATTTTACTTGTGAATGTGTGGGTTTACTGATAGTAAAGCGGTGTAGTGATAGAAATTCAATTGCTATATTATCAAAAACTCTATCTTTATTTCTTAGTTGTCATACTCTTAAGACCCGTTGGTGAATAAGCAGCTTAAATCGATTTCCCATACCCTCCTTTTTTATGGTAGGTAAAAATCATCCAATGACGAATCCCACCTTTGGGCGTAGTCGGAAACAGTGTGAGACTCTTACTGACTAAACAACCTACCCCGTTGCTACATTGCCATACATACTAGGGCTAGAGTTTTCCTTTTAGACACGAACCTTGGCCCTAGCCCTAGTTGGCTTCGACCCTTCTGCAGGGTCTCTACGGCTTGATCGACGACGCAGATGACCAAAAAAAGAAAATCTAAATTTAGGACATCTTCAGATAAAACCAATGGCAAGTACTATGATATGGAAGTTCATTCATTGTCCAGATTTAGTTCAATGAACTGGGCAACGTGGTCCATTTCAACAGTGGATATCATACGTCAAGCACAGCTGATAAGTACTACTTATCACAACCACTTTATCTTTACGTTTCTTGGTTTGTAAGGTGTAAAGATAACTCAATAAAGTCATCAATAAAATGGTTTTTTTTTATTGATATAAACTAGTGCTTGACTGCGATCTCATCTAATGGTAAGCAGTAATGCAGTGGTTGGTGGTGGTGAATTTATTAAGAACCTATTCACTCTAGCTTCGAAGCCACCTAAATTATAATCGGACGGAAAGACCGCAGGAGGCAAACCTTTATATGTTACTGCATGAAGATTAGGGTAAGGGTATTGAGCTACACCTAATTTTAGACTCTCTAGTGGACAAATCTTTCCCAAATGAGATATCTAAAATACAAGAAATATAAAACGGAAATGATTTAAAATCCTCTGGTTTTTCCCTGGGCCTCGCTTCGTAAGACTTAATATTAATTTCCTGGGATCCAAAAAGCCCGTTGTACAATGTCAGCAACGGAATTTAATTAGATCATAAGAAATATACAGTCTCTTTTTCTTCGTTGTATCCTAAAATAAAATAAATTCAGAGTTCAACCACATCTACAGGCTTTGACTAATATACTTACCTTTCCCATACATTTAAAACCTTGAGTCTGCTTTGTTGCATTAGGTTCGCCTATGCCCCACTGCTGTTACTGCTCTGTTTAAAAAATAAAACCTCTTTAGGTCCTAAAAGTTAAATAGTTATCACACACCTGATGTTATGAGTTCTATCACTATTCCATAATCGTGTATTTTTCTTTTCGACGTGCGTTTTTTTATAAATATTCATACTCTTATTCTACATTTCGCTGACGTCAAACTATTATACCATATCGAGTATATTACAAATCCCACGTCACGTAGTAACCACTCTTAGAGCTAGAATTTAAATAGCTGTCAAGCAAAACTGCCCATAACTAATTGGCATTCAGAGAAAAGGCCTTTTCATAAAATAACCGTGAAGGTCTTTAGACGTTGCGAAACTGTAAATTAAAACCAAACAAATTATACAACGAAAAAGTTTACTATGCGAATAAATGTAGTCAGTATTTCGAAGTAGTTTCGAGATGTTTCTACGGATTTTTCCAGAATATAACAACCTGTCCATCACTGGCTGTCTAGTTTCACTGTCCGTTGATTATAGCCCTTTTTTGGTATGCTTATTTGGTCAATTAAATCACGAAACAGGTCTTACCAGCGATCATTTGTTTACACATATCCCATCATAATCCATCCATCCAAGTGTTCGTCATTGTCAATACTCTTGCTACCGTCTCATTGTTCATCTCTCTAGGTCTTTTTTTGAAAAGATGGTTTTCCCTTAAAAAACCATTTAGGCCCCATAGATGGCCTTAGGTTAGTAGTTAGTATTAAGGTCCTCCAAAATGTAGATGTTGGGATACTTTGGGCACTCTAGTTAATGGACCACGGCTAGTAATGAGCATCGTATACGTATCGGGTATCGGACGGGTCCATAGTCAAATCTATATAATTTTATAAAATATATCTACATGATATTTATATACTGTACTAACAAAGTGACTAATCGGTAGTTGCGAGACACCTTCAGGCTATTTGACCTCTACTTCTTGAAACGATTGTCCGTTAAATTATCTCATGATATGAGCGTTTAACACGTCCTTGACTACATTAATCAATTTTTTACGATAAGATACGTTGTTGTATAAAATTTCCTTGACATAATATAGCAGGTTTTGTGTCCATAATAATTATGACTTCCTTCAAATAAGACTCTTGTGTACACAAAGAAGGTAATGGAAATGGAAGCCTTGACCAGTTCTAAGTAATACAATAAAGAAAAAGGCAGGATATGCTGTGTTCTTGACGACGGATTCGCCAAACCAAGGACCATTCATGATTTATTCTGTTTTAATTTTTCCTCCTCTCCAATTATTCTTAACTTTGTTGCATTGCTTCTATTTATTTTAATTATTATTGTAATTACGTTGTTTTTTTTTCATTACGTCCCTGTCATTCTATTGATTTTATTTATGTATACCCTACCTAGTGTGAACATGCGTTATAAGCTGCAATATCGCTGTTTGTTGTTCCTGTTTATAAAAAAAAGTCAAATACCGGAACTACAATTTCGAAACGAAGCTTTTCTGGTTATAGTTTATTACGAGTATCTGTATATGCCATCACCAGTATTACCACATCAAAGTCGGTCTATTTCGAATTAGATGACACAGTTTCTGATGATGATAGAGATTGATGCCTTGCTAGAACCTGTTTTGTTGATTTTGGCATAATATCTCACAATTCTATTAGTTCTACTGTTCTACATCTTTTAATAGTACTATGGCTGCTTATCTGGAGATTGCTCGTGGATGCTAATGTAAATACCAACAAGATTCTTAACTTTATGGTATTCCATTTTGGCTTAAGCTTTCTTAACCTTTACACATTATTTCTGGTAGAATTCCAGTTCGATTAGATTTCTAAACATCTGAATTATTTATCACGTGGCCCTTAAGGTAACATTAAGGAGGTTGGGCTACACTTATCTTCTTAGATCCAAGTGATATAGCCCATAATTTCGAGAAACATTCAAAGCTTTGTTTATTTGCAGTACCGTCTACTAGTACACTTCAATCAATGAAAATTAACCTTGCTGGATTAGGATTAAATATTACATTGTTTGTACAAAGTACGTGTGGCTGTCACGTGTGAACAGCAATACAGTTGTTGAGCCCATTTGTCCAATCAACGCAGATAATATTGATGTTCCCGGCTTGGCCCCGTTTCGCGCGAACTTCTGTAGCGATAGCAAAACAGTTATTTGATTGTACTTTACTATCTTGCGGATTTATCCTTCTAATTCGTATATACGAATCATATGCAATATTTATGTATCGTGAGATATTCTTGACTCAACAGACACTCAAAGAAAGCTTGGGGTTTTGAAATTTTTCAGTACCTCTATAAAGCTGGTCGTGGTTGAAAATGTTGAAATTACTGTCTGTCAGTGCTCTACAAATTCGCCATTCTTGGAAATTCGAAATGTGAGACTGCTTTTAATACTTTACTATTGTTATTTTCAGCGTCCATTAAGTGCGGTCGTATCATAATTGGCAGTTTCACCAAACTGTAATTAAAGAAAGTGCCCATTAATATTGTTATGTTCATCGTCGGTAATATTTAATAGTTTATCGTTTGGCTCGAAACAAGTGGAGTTGACCATCAATAAGCGCTTCGGAAAAATTCTAGCTCTAATGTCAATCGTGACTTTTCTATAGAGTCAAGAGTCAGAAGTTACTGTGATTCATGTGCCACCATTTGAAAATAAAACATTGCTTTGTTGATAATAGGGTCAAAGTATTTTAAAACGATAATATTACACGATTGAATATGTCCGTGCGAACGATATCACAGCATTTTTATAGAAATTCCTAGGTTTTATAATCCATTGTCTTCTGTCCGTACCTTGCTTGTTTATAAACATTGTCGCTTTACTTGCCTGCAAACATTATATTTCCAGTCAGTGTATTCTCGCGTAGCATTCGAACTGTACTGCCGTGGACCGAGTGAATGGGGGCCTCAGGTGATTCGAGCCTTCCGATCGTACGATCGTAGTGTTACCTTTCTCTCGGCTCTTCTCGATGTCAATAATACTCGATCTCACAGCAAGTGGGCACGTCGGTAGAGATATTTCTTTATTATTATATGTGTATGTTCCGATTCGCAAGGTCGTTGGACTCGAACGAGTAATTGACTTGAACTTCCTTCACGGAACATGCACAGTCCTCCGATAAATTCATGATTGAAACTTCTTTCATATTTCAACTTTGGAAAAATACACTACGGGTGTGATATTATGAATGTTTTGGTTTCCTCGTAACTCTCTCTATCTTATCGTCGCGATAAATTAGTCCGTACTCGATACACAATCGATATTATAACTAGATACGTTTATGTATAACTGTTTTCAACAGTTATTCTCGCGAGCGCGCTCAGGCCGCTACATCGGTGTCTTGTACGCGGTTTTTAATTCTTAATTATTTATTCCACGTTCTTAAGATAGTGTGTTAACTATTTTAGTGAACTCCGAAACCAAGAGGAATATAAAGTGTGTGTGTTTGTGTGTTAAGATTTGAGCCGGTTGGTTTTATCAGTGTTGCATGTAGAAATATGTTAGGAATATCACGAGCAGGCGGCAAGTTGTGATTCCACATGTCATTCGCTTATGTTTTGTTGGTTTTGTTTATATTGTGTTTAAACTGGATAGAATGTAGTAAATCTGACGTTACTTGTAATGTTTTCTCGACCGGTTTCAACCGTCCTCTTTTGCTCAACTGAACAATTTCCACTGACCCCGCACTGCATGGCATCGTGATCATTTATGTCATCGTTCTATGTTACAACTTTATTTTTATCGCGCTGTGTAGAGTTTAGGATGTATTTTTGATGAAAGTGTAGGGTTATATTCAGTTCCGTCATTACGACCATTAATATCTATTATGTGTTCAGCAGTCGTTTTCTTATCTAATCTTCAGTGATTACAAAAATGTTTAAGAAACTGTCTTTTTTTTTGTTTCTCGATCAAAACGACTCAAGTTGTCTCAAAAATGTTGAATGTTTTACTAAATGTGAATATTGAATAATGTAACTGTTGTAATAGATTAGATCATACTAATCCTAAGCAGGTGTTGCAGTGTCCTAAGTGTTAGATTCCTGTGTTATAAAAATATCGCTAATGCTTCCTTTTTATCAGTGGCTGCTAGTGTTATCACTTGTATAATCGGTTTATCCACACCTGTTTATTTACCTACGCATAACCAATCGTATGGTTGATAAAAGATAGATATGCTTATTAAATACTAGCTTTTTTTCGCGACTTGCGGAGCTTAACAACTTTACCCTTCCTTTTTTGCGGCAAGTCGTGTAAAAAAAATGGAGGAGCCCCCGGGAATTAAAACCCGTGCCTGCGCAAAACTAGAATCTTGTCAAATTTTGTCCATACGTTTCGAAGACATATATCAAGAAAATAAAAAGTACCATTACTCACTCTTTTTAATAATCGTATTAGCTATCCGTCAGTAAAAGTCATGTCAAAATCAGTAGTCTTTTCGGAGATTAGTCAGATCAAAACACAAGAGACAAAAAAGCATGTTTTATAGGTATCGTATGTATGTGATGCTTTTAGTAAAAAACATATATTTTTATATTACAAACAGACATTTCAATTTTGTTAATAAAAGAATAAATATAAGATATTCGCATTTGAGTTGCCCCAATTGATTGCGATACCTAAACGTAGCGTGATCATTACTTGAAGTAATGGCAAACAGTTTCATATAATTGGACAGAAAACCGTGTCTAGAATTCAGTGCAAAATAAACTAGATCTTGTTTTAAAATAAGTAGGCTTACTGTTGATGTAAAGGAATTTACCATTGATTTACGATTCACCAAAATTGTAAACCAAACAGAGGTGTAAAGCAGACAATATCCAAATATTTTCAAGTAGTTTACCAACCTTGATTTGCGTCATAGTATCGTGATTATTCATATCCACGTTTTAAACGTTAATTAGCAATATAAGTAATTACAAGATAATCTGACATTTAGTAGTCTAAGCTTCACGACAATCGTGGCTTTTCTATCGTATACGGGTGATTCTACGATAAGAGGTCCTTTGTGCGGCAATACGTTCAAAACAGTTTTTTTATTCTATATGTTGTTATTTTTTACAGTGTGTGACATCTACTTAATGTACTTTATTAAATACTGTCACAATCAACAGCCTAATTAAAACACATTTTTCTGAAATTCCTTACAAAGTCTAAAAACGTCTCTACCCTGGCCTGTCCCTTTGCCGGTTTCAATTAAACATTCAAACAATACATATGTTTTTTGTATCAGATGCTTAACTAAATTAAGCGTTAATTGAAATTTAAGAATTTATACTTTGGTATTATAAAATGAAAAATAGAATAATTTTGCTTATTTCACATAATTTTTAGAATTATCTTTTGTCTTGCTTTTTTTATGTATCTACCCTGGCAAAATCAATTCCGATAATACAAAGATCAATTCAAGGATAGGATATTGGAAGTAGTGCTCAAGGATATTTATTGGCGTGAAGTTTGCAATACTACAAGTGGAAACCGTTTACGCGATTTTTTTTTGTAGTTATTGTGATGCGATTGTGTGGTGTGGTGGTTTCCCAAGGTGATTGTGTCTCTTCACTGGTAAGTCATAAAACGTACAATATTAATTTAATTTATCTGCTCTTACTACCCTAATTAAACAATACAGTAATAATTAAAATAAGATATACAATTAACCCAAAAAGTAATTACATGAGTTAAAAAAATTGAATTTGTCATGAAAACATCTCTCCCCTGCCGTATTTCCCCTGTCAAAATAACTGCCAGGGGAGATAGTCCCTGACAGGGGAGATAATATTCCTCTATGACGTTATTACAAACTTACTAACTTCTATCAAAGACAGTTTTAAATACCTTAAATTATTTTTGAAAATGAAAATGTCATGACTAAAATATATTTTTATTATATTACTGTCATTATTACAGATTATGAAGTTAACATGTTAAGAAAATGTTACAGAAGAAACTTAAAGCAGAGAAGCTTCGATATTAAAAGATTAAAAATGAACCACAAAAGTATGAACTTTACGCAAAAAGACGAAAAAACATTTAAAAAATTCATGAAAACTGTCGAACGAATCACTTCAAGAGAGCATTGTATGGCGAAACTGGTATGGAAAAGAAAGAAGAAAGGGAACAACCACAGATGCAGTCTTTTCGAGACTATGGTTGAGCGCTTGAACTCGACCTTAGAGGCAGTCACAGAATGGAGTGATGCCAATTTGGTCAGGTTCAATGCTGCTATTCAGCCCTGCACTTTCCGGAGAATAACTGTGCTGGTGACCGGTCGGTCACCTTCATCTTCCATCTTCATCTTCTTTGTGTTAACTTTGTAAACTTTATCGTTCCGTCTGGAGGACACGATAGAGCATACAGTAGAGGTGTGCCCCGCTTGAGAGGAGAATGACTGTGTCCTCATGGGAATGATCGGCGGCGGCAATCTCTTGCGCCGGGCCTTGATGGAGGCCATGGTCCGGAGCGAGGAGGCACGGGAGGCAGTCGCCTCCTAATGCGAAGCAGTACTGCTAGTTAAGGAGGAGGCCGACCGTATAACGCAACGGCACACACGCCCCAGGCGCCGCCGGGATTCCGATCCCGATTTTCGGCCACCGTAGGCGCGGGCTTGCGGACGGCGAGCCATGGGTAGCTCGACGTCGGGTTGTCTAGTAACAGTCCAGACTAAGCCCAGGGTTTCTTTCTGAAAGGAAGGCTTCGCCCCAGTGCGAAAAGCAAAGAAGGAAGGGGGTGGGGTGATTAGTCAGTAAGATTCTGACACTGTTTCCCGCTCCGCCCAAAAGCGGGATTCGTCACTGGACAATTTTTGCCCAACATAAAATAAAAATCCCATCAACAGTAAAAAAAAAATATTTGTAGTTAAATGCTCTTGTTTTTAGAAAAAAAAGGCTGCAATATGATAGTTTGATTAGAAATATTAAGAACGATGTTTAATAAAAGTTGATTTTACTCACTTTGTTGATTTTATTTAGTATATTTTTGTGCCAAATTCTCTCCCCTGGTTAAATAAGTATCTTCCCTGGTCCAGATGTCTCTCCCCTGTCCAATGTATTTACCCTGGTCTTCGAAAAAGCAATAAAAAATGTATTAAGTGACTTGCCCTTAAGTGAAAAGGTAAATAAAGAGGTTAAAAACCATAATATAAAGGTTTCATGAAAAAACTCCAACTTTTCTCCTTAGCCGCCTCCTCTAAGAAGCTGGGACGTCTTATCGTAGAATCGCCCATACCTATTTTACTAAACATGTGTGCTTCAAATCAACTTTTCATTTCAAGTCATACTTTATTACCACTTTCAAAACTTAGTTAAGGGGCAGTAGGGTATTCGAATAATATTTTTTTCTTGGTTTATTAAACACAATATGAATAAAAGCACAAATGAAAAGATTGGTTATTAAATTATCTTTTAGTTTGTGAATTTCCATAAAAATACACCCAATGGTTTGCCTGATCTTCGCTTTTTTGTCTATGTTAGACATAAATATAAAAACAAATTACACCAAGTTCAATGAAAAAAAAAATATATATATATTCATATATATTAGTTTAACATACATTTTTTTTTAAACATTCCGACTAGCCGTTTAAACGTGATGTTTGACATGATTTTACATCAAAAATCGTGTTTCTCCTTCTTAATGCTTCTTTGATTGGTTGGTGTTAGGAACTCGACGATTTCTAGTGAAAGATGTGAAGTTATTAGTTGTGTGAACTGAAAATAGTGAAGAATGGTGGATAACGCTTCGTTTGAATACTCTGACGAGTCGAGCGGGGAAAGCACCTACGACCTCAATGGACGGTAAGATTTTGATCTGGCTTTTTAATTATTATAAAATAATTACGGTCTGTCATACTGTTTCCAGGTTTCTAATATTCGGTAGAAAGTGTAATAATGAATTATCTGATCCTGCTTTTATTTCGGTCATTTTGTTCTATTTATTGCGTAGTCGGTTAATTTTAATAAACAAGTTAATCACGGAGGCATTTTTATTAGAGATGCATCGAATAGCCGAATAATATTCGATTGAGTTTTTATTGAATCGAATATACTGCCGGTTAATTCGGTTCTCCGTTCCATATTTTTGCCTCGCAAACAACGTAACTTGTTTTCCGAGGCAGGAGTTAATGTATATGAGGAGGAAAGAAATAGGCTTTTGCCAAATAGAGCTGAAAGCTTGGAGTACCTACTTGCATCATTATTTACTACTGTTTTATTATAAACTAGCGACCCGCCCCAGCTTCGCGCGGGTTGAAGATATTATGCATGTATTAAACACATAAACCTTCCTCTTGAATCACTCCATCTATTAAAAAAAAAACTGCATCAAAATCCGTTGCGTACTTTTAAAGATATAAGCATACATAGGGACGCGTAACTTTGTTTTATACTATGTAATGATATTAAATTTTAATTACCAATATTCTTGATTTATCTATGTTGAAATTTATTGGTGCCATAGTTGAAAAACTAGTTACCTATTTCATTCTTAATTACATATTATAAAACAAAGTCTCTTCTCGCCGTTTGTCCCGGATCTTTGAAACTAGGTACTCAACGGATTATGATGCGGTTTTTTTTTAATTCAGGTGATTCAAGAGGATGGTTTATACGTATAATATAAACCATCCTCTTGAATCGTGCAAAGCTGGGGCGGCTCGCTAGTTACCTATGCATAAATAAACCTTTCCTATTACAATAGGTATGATTATTAAAATATGGAATTCTTCAATTTATTTTGCCCTAGAGGGCAATTTGCAATGATCTATAAACAGAATACTTACAAGCATTTCAACCGAACGATTAGGCCGAATACAAATAGCTGAAAACTCTGAATTACTCCGAATGCGCTGAGTGCCGAATATAAAATGATTATTCGGCGCATCTCTAATTTCTATTTTATAGACTCATTAACTGAATTCAAAGAAGGTTCGCAATTCTTCGGTTTTAGTTTTTAATCGTTGTTAATCTTACATAATATCAATTATTTTCGTCATAAAGAACATTTGTTCTTTCATGCTTGTGTGAAAATAGCTTATCCAATATTTTTCTGAAGAGTAGTTGAAATTGACTCGATATCAATGAAATGGAAAAACTTAGTAAATAACCTGGATTTGTGTAATTTACATTTCACATTGAAACTCTGAATAATAAACTGCATCGAACTGTTCTCCATATGGCCTGAATGATAAAACGATATCGTACGGTTCCCTGTTATCCGTGGCATATTAAAATTCAATAACTTGCGTAGACTCATGCGTCATACAATGTTTTATGTATTTAGTTCATCATCGATCACTCCTTATCTCTCTTAGAATAAGGTATGTTTTATCTCGATCATAGGGACATGTTTTTGCGCCGGGGTCCAAAATTTTGTATGGATGCATATAACCTGGGAGAAATACAGTTGTTGGTCAGTTGTATGTGTCGTCGTTTTGAAGTCGGTGCCCTCCTGTTCTTATTGAGAAAATGGGTGTGTTTTTTTTGAAGAGGTGAGATTTTTATATCTTTCTAGTTGTTATCTTGCGAATAGGCAGAAGCATTTGTTAAGACAACAGATAAGATTCTATTGTAACCTGTTTGTTTTTTAAGATCTTGTGTTATTTTATGATCATCTATTTTTAATAGTGTCATATCATTGCAGAGTTATCTTCAAGTTTATGTTTTTTTTTTCATTTACTATTTCGTCTTTTCTGTGATTCATACTAACAATGGGTTTTGAACATTGTAACAAATAGACTTTACTAACAAATATATGGACGTAGTTCTGATTATTTAATAATTATTATATGAATACGCTACCTTATTATGTCAATAACTACTCCAACTGACGTGGTCCTGTCTTAGTTATAAACTGTCAAAACGCGCGAAATAAAAGTCGTTGCAGTTTTTTGAATTCAATATTCTGTGCAACTTTTTTCTTTTTTTTCCTTTTATGAAAACCTTCACCTAACAATAAGAAACACAACACCAGAATAGGAGAAATCGGTCATGCCGTTCACGCGTAATGCTGTGACCAGTGGAAATACGGAATTAATTTTATACGAATATAGCGGTTCTGGCAGTCGTTGTAAATTGTAAAAAAAAAATGAACCCGCTTGCAGCACCACCTACCCGGTTCACACTTATTCGTTTCAAAACTTTCTAGGGATCTACATAAATACACAATATAACTTCCACATCTGTGAAGCCGTTTAAGAGTTGGGTGACAAACATTGTATTTACGTATATAGAGAATTATGTACCTTATAAAGATATAGATTCCAAACCTTGGCGATACTATTTGCTCCAAGAGGTTTTTTTGACAGTCCAACGGTTACCTACGTTCGAAATTTAAATTTGTGAGATCTATCGTTTCTCTCTTGTTTTTTTTCCATGCAGTTTGGTTATTGAACAGAGAGCCAATATATAGCTATGTAAACTTATTTGTACCTATAATGTACGCGATACATACCTTTTGCTGACCCGTTGGATCCTCACATCGAGTTTAATGACTATCCAACCCAGTGTTTGGGACGGAAATTAAACGCTTGCCGCAATCGTTACTGTTTCCTCTCATGTGTTCGGAGCTGCGTATGAAAGGCTCATGCTAATAAAAGAGATGGAAATGAAAAGAGCGCAGGTGTTAGCTTTTAATATTGAAATGGAGTCTGTGTTTTTTGGCTTTAAACTGGGTGTGTTTAAGTTAAGAGTGAATAGTTCTAGGCAAGCGTTTTATTAAGTCCTTGATTGCATCAACACGTAGCATCAGCACCCCTAGCCAATTTACGATCATATCGCTAACGTCGAACGCTTGGAGTTGATCTCACCACCAATTCCTTTAAGAATAAAGGAATTGGTGGTGAGACCAACTCCAAGCGCTCGAAAACTGAGCATTGATGACTTCAGTCAGAAGACTGAAGTCATCAACGCTCAGTCATGTCATTTGTGATAATTGGAGGTGTGGCCTATTATTAAATTATATTGTAGCAACTAGTACAATACAATTTCATTATTAATTGCCATTTGCTATCTTGTCTCCTAAGTTCGCGATAGCAGCTTCCGTTTTCAAAACAATGTTTAATATCAATCAATCATTGTGTGTCTGTTTGTCAGCAAGTAAGCGTGGTGAACTATAAACTTGCCTTTGTTTCCTTTACAATCGTAAATAATGTGTCCGTTAAACTGTCACACATTGTCACCTATATTGATAAGTTAGTAACTACGTACATAAATTTAAGTGTACCTATACATTGAAGGGTTGGAACAATTTAATCAAAGTCAAAATCAAAATCTTTTTATTTCAAATCATCCATCCTACATGGGCACTTGTAAAACATCGAAAGCTAGTGCAGTTATAATTTAAGTGTCTTTAAGGCTAGAGTGAATAGGTTCTTAAACTCTTGAGCCCCAAGCGAACGCCGGCGTTTGCACATCTATTGTCTTTATATTATGTCTCTTATTACAGTATTAAAAAAGTTTGTAATCTATTGAGCTTTACCATCAACAATTGCATTACTGTTTACCATCAGGTGGGATTGTAGTCAAGCACTAGATTAAATAATTAAAAAAAAAGTGAAACTGAGGAAATGATTCATGTTCTAATGGAAAACATCTTTTTAAATAAAATTTCCGTTCTAGCAAGTTACACTTACAAGTACTATTGCTTTGTCTTATTGACTAAAATAACTTATATTTTAGTCTTTGATTACCTTTGAACATTTGAAGAGGCTCGTTTTGGACATATTAATCAAATTGATATTAGCTAACGGATTTATCGGCTTTTTATATCAGCTTTTGTTCTCAAAACAGAATTAATCTTGCCTCTCACGGTCCATTGAATATTACATAAAAGTTTAGAAACACCTGGTTAAATAATAAAATGGTAATTAGTATCCGAAACTTTGGTTTGTGAATTTGGGTGATCATCTCTATGTTGGCAACCCACGTTATAGTACAGCTAAAACTGTAATGGCTTTTGTTGTTCTTTATAATGTAACATTCTTAACCAATTTTCTTTCTTTTGTAAACGGCTAGCCCGTAAGGGTCAGACAGGAGCCTTTACAGCTTTTCCTCTGTATTATACAAGAGATTCAGAATCTCAACCTTGGGCCTGCAAATGGCGAGAAATGGATAGCTCGCCGTCCAGTAACCGTCCGTGTCGAGCCCAAATTGACGACGCCATGTCATGTTCCACTCGCTCTTCAAGGAGATGTTAGCAAAACTGTAAAGGCCCTACCATGACCATGGGTTTGCTTCTGAAAGGAAAACCCAGGGTCCTGGAACCCCTAAGTAAGTCACCCTAGAACAAGAGAAGTCATTGCTGATTTCCCATCCAAAAAAATATGTACTACACCAGCGAAAACCAAACCTTAATCAGTCAGATTTTAAGTAGAGACAAAAATTTTACTGCCCATTCCCCAAACACTCGTAAGTGTCGTAGTTATTTGCAGTGGAGTGAAGGAAGTGCCGTTCTATTCTTAACCAAGACCTTGGAAGTTTAGCACCAATATAGCCATTGAGGTCTTTCAACTCGACACGCTTATGTTCTATATGGCTTCAGTTTGTAATTGCTTGATTTGTGGACACCTCACCTGACTGTAAACGTGATCCATCACGTTTTTGTGAGGTTAATGCTTTCTAAGCTTACGAACGTTTACGCATGGGCCACAACGCTGAAAGCAAGAAATTTCTGCCCTTGGGTCTTATAAATCACTACCACTACATGGACTGTGACAGTTCAGTGTTCGGCAGAGGTTTAGTGGTAGAATAGAAATGACTCTATACTTTTCCGCAGAAAATTGAGACTTGCCCGAAGAAGTTAATAATGTGTATTACTGTCTATACAAAAGGGATGAATAGCAAAACAAAGGCGGTGAAGGGTATTTTCTTGTTATTTAATATTCTTACTTTTTTCGGCATTTAAAACGCCTACTCTAGTATCAAAGCGAAAATTCTAAACAAAGATTTTTCTCTATTTGACCCATTTGACATTAATTAATATTTACCTGTTATTTTTTATCACAACTAGAAGAATTAGACGTCACTCGTGACCAGAGATATCCTTTTGACAAAGCACCCGAGTCATATAATTATAGAAAGAAAAGAGAAACAAAGCCAACACCTAGCTGAAGGACGAAACACGTTAGAACAAAACATGTATTTATTCGTCCAAGCCTTAGTCTGACGTATCCACTCGCTTATTAAGTGGCGGTCACGTGGACCAGCAGCAATTTGTGAGCCGCGCCACACGTCCTCACGTGCTGCGTAATCATGGCTTTATGGAAAACGCTGAACCCATGAATTTGTCGTAGGGACCCTGCAGAAGGTTCGAAGCCAATTAGGGCCAAGGGTTTGCGTCTTAAAAGGAAGGCTCTGGGCCTTGTATGTATAGCGATGTAGGAACGGGGTAGGTTGTTTAGTCAGTAAGAGTCTGACACTTGTTTTCCGCTCCGCCCAAGAGCGGGACTCGTCATTGGATGATTTTTACCTACCATAAAAAAAAACCCATGAATTTGTGGAGGGACAACGGACGGTGGCGGATACATAATGCGGTTACAGGTGGGGTTTAACACCTCATGATCGTTGTGTTTCTTTGGGCATTCTGTGAGGAAAACTGTAAATAGCATTGCAAATACGTAGATATTAGGGATTTGAGCAAATATCAGATTTTATTACTCCCCTGCGACATCCTGCGAAGCCAAAAGATGTTTACTGACATACGTAAGGCTGTGTTGCCACATCGACCGATCCTGTCAGTTTCGCATACATCCTCATCCTGTGACATATACCTATATTGGAGACAGGTGAAATCGACAACGATAATTTTGCGGATGCTACAAATTACTGTAAAATTCGAAGAAAGTTCTGTTAAAGGCAACAGATAAAGAAATATGTAGGCTCTACAATCACAGGCAGCTTTCTACCAAAATATGACCCAAACACAATGAATTTTACATTCATTTCATGCACAATTAAGTACTTTAATTGTTCATAATTCCACTCAAATTATCTGTGTAATGGCAATAATAAAACTGAAGCACTTACCGTACGATCCCAACAACATTAAGTGAATTTGGAAGAAGGAAGTTGACCCAAACTTGACCTTTAAAATAAATATGACCGGCGCGAGGAAACAAAAACGTGTTTGTTACATAATACATGGACTTACTGTTTAATATACCAGCGAATTTTGGTACGCGTATGTAGATAAGAAACTAATAGAACCTGGTGTTTTGCTGACTCTAAGTACATTGCTACTAGGAGAGAAGGATGATGAGGTAGATGAGATACAAACTCTAATCGAACGCGATGAAATTTTTTGAAGGATCCAGTTCCCTTGATCAGTGGATTTAGTAGCAAATACTTTTTGCCTATTAGTTGGTGCTTTGGCGGACATGTGTTGCATGCAGTGGCGGTCCCTTCATACAAGCCCAAAAGCCCGGCATGCCTTACTAAAATGCTCGATAAGAATCAATATCAAACCCGAACTATTTAAAAGTTCGCGCGCTTAATTCTTATCAAAATAACACAAAGTATCTCTTACTTAGGCCCGCCCCCTGCATTACACATCGCGATTGTTCGCGCGCTTCGCATACATATAGCTATCTCGCTTACACTTACCGGCTTTTACCGGGCTTTCAATGTCTCTTTCGCACTCATAGCGATGTGCCGTATAAGTACTTAGGACGTTTTGCGACTACAAATCGATCAGTATAGAAGATTTTAAGCCTGGCTTGCGCATGAAGTTGCATGCGAATGCGTGACCTTGTCAGCTTGCCACTAAAGAGTGTTGCCGTTTTAGCAACGTTGTGAGATCTTGGAAATTTTTAACGAGTTTGGAGACTTTTTTTAAGATTTAGCAACAGTAAAAACTAGCGACTTTTTAAAATAACGAAATTAAATATTCAAGCATTAACTTAAAAGTAAAAAAAATGCGACATTTAGCTAGATTTTTCATATACCTGGCGACTTTTTTTGCCTAAATGACAACACTACAACTTTGCGTAAATCGTTTTTGACACTTGAGTGCAACTAACTTCAGCTTTATTTGCTTGAGTTTTGTTTTTTATGTGTTTTCTTAGTTTTCCCAGTGTTATATGTAACTGTTTTGGTGACTTACCTACAACAATGGAGCTAATTGTACCTTGTGAGGATTTAAAATGCGTTCAAGTTTTGTTTTTCGAAGATAAGGTAAAGTCTTTAAATTTTTCTCAGAAAAAACAGTTAATTTTTTCATTAAAACCGACGCCTAATCTGTGTATTTCTCAGTCTAGTAAATCGCACAAACGAAAATTTAAAAGATACAGTAAAACTGTTAGATTGTTGGCATTAATTGGAATTCGGATTTAATTGATTTCATTCATGAAAATAACCTCGAAGATCTCTTTCGCGAGTTGTTAAAGTTGTATCTTGTTTTAACTATTCCGGCTAAGTACAAGTTCTTCCGCGAAACGTGCTTTTTTGTCTCTTAAACGTCCTATCTGAGAAATACACCAGGTCAAGAGCGTCTTTCTGAATTATCAATGATAGCTATTGAAAAACATTTGTTGGTAGAATTAAAACAATCACCAACATTCTACTCTGATGTAATTTAATCATTTCTTAAGAAAGATAGACGATTCCAATTAGAATATAAATAATTTATTTAAATTCCTTATTATATTCTATGTAGCTATTTTTTTACTTTTGTTTTTAAACTTTCTGTTTTGTTTTTTTTTGTCTGTAACCTGTTAGTCCTGTTAGGAAGCAAGCAACTACTTACCATAACTTTGTTCCCTCAAGCAATAAAGCAAACCAAATGGCTTTTTTCAAAGCCACAGGAGATATGCAATTGCTGATATAATTATTATATTCAATCTAGTACTAGCATGCCTTCATTGAGAGAAATTGAAGAAAAAAGAGGAAAGAACATGGATGAATTCACTTTTAATTTATTGTATCCAACCAGTAGTTTATGAGAGAGTACTTACATACTCAGTCCAAAACTGAACTTTCTTTTTTTGAAATCGGTTAAAATTTTTGGGCTTGCCTTATATTGAAACCCTAGGCACGCCACTGGTTGCATGTCCACTCTTATCGCATTATCTATCACTCACCTTTGGATAAATCATAACCGAAATCGTATCAATTATCATTCAGATTAGGTAGCTATGAGTAACAAATCAATATATTAATCTCTCTCTGTTACTTAGTGGTTTGCTGGGAGACAACTCATTGTCGCCTTTGTACATAAATTTTCAAGTAATTGTATCTATGTTAAGTTGTTGTGTACAATAAATAATTAAAGACATATTTTTTTCAAACTTTGCGGACAAAGCAGCTGGTGAAAGCTAGAGGTGAAATAAACCAATTAATACTATGATAAATGTTCAAACTGTAGCCAGTTCACTATGTCAAAACTACCTAACACTAAATTAAATGCTGGCTTCTACGTTTTTTAATTAATTATGTTAATTTAATTCATAAATTGAAGAGACCGCCCTTTACCTTAAACAGCTCTTAGTTTCTTTTGAGTTCTTTACATTAAATTTATACTTGTTAAAATATTTTTCGTGATATGTAAAATATTTACTGATAAAATCGTACTGTTTGATCAAGAAGTCTCGACTAAAACATTTACTTTTTACTTTACGCGACCGGCTACTTTTCACTTAACTTTTTGTCCGAAGGAAGTATATTAAGATCTTCAAATATTCTGCTTTGTTGAACCACTTTTCTTGTGCGAAATATTTAATAAAGTATCCTTACTTTCTAAGAAAAGTTTTATTTAATCATCTGAATTTTGTAGCGTTATTTTTTGGCATCAAAAGTCCCGTTCGGGCCCGTCCGAAATATACGGTAACTGCGAGATTATAGTGGATGTAAAAACAGCAATTTCCTTGAGTGTAGACTGTGCACAATGGCACATTGGGAACAGTCATCGCTATCAAACACAGGTCTTTTTCCCTAATCGTTACTTTCAGCAACAAAACGATATTGTGATCATCTATATTTATTATACTAGCGATTTGCGCGACCTTTGCACGGATAGATAGATAGATAGATAGATAGATTAAACTTTATTGTACACCAAAATGTTAGAGATCTTTGAAATTTTCGGATTTTCTCTACTACAGTACGGCCGTCGCATCTTGGCTAGTCTGAAGTTAGGCTCTACGAATTTAAGCGTTTGAAAACTTCTCTTTAGCTGTACATATATAATAAATATTTTCCCAAAACGTTTTGTATGATTGACATCCCACCAATACGAATGCACCGATATCCGGCCACCGTAGACACTGGCTCGCGGACGGTGAGCAATGGGTAGCTCGCCGTCCGATCGTCTGGTAAGACCGAGTCCAAGTCGTCAACGGCGCGCACCGTTTCCGCGCGCCTCAAGGAGTTGTCAGCAAACTGCAGGGGCCCTTCAGGGTCGAAGCCTCCTGGAGCCTAGAGGGTATGTGCAAACTATTACGTCGACTCCAGAAATAAGGCAAGGAAGGTACGGGGTAGGTTTTTTAGTCAGTAAGAGTCTGACACAGGTCTCCCGCTCCGCCCAAGAGCGGGTTTCGTCATTGGATGATTTTCACCTACCATAAAAAAAAAAAAACCAATACGTATGCAAAGCGTTTGGGTGGGATGTCCACCATACGTAGAAAACGTTAGTATTCTGTAACCGACATTATTTACTAACAGGATTAGATTTATGTTCGACACTATTTTGATTACCTACTGACTTAGTTTCACTACCGGTAATTTATTATAATAGGTTTAAAGGGTCGTTTCGTGTGTCGTAAAACATCGTATGAACCAAATTAGCCTAATGTTACGCTATTTACTAGCAGTAAAGTTTAAAACTAAGGAAATGGTACGGTCGTGAGTTCGTGATTATTTCTTTTGATTGGATTAAATACGATCTGGTATTGTACTCAATAGACTGATATCGTTTCCAAATAGCAGCTTTCTACTCTTTAGTAAGAATTCTGGGCAGTTCATTATGTTAGTCACATTTACTGGATTGTAAGAGGAGTATTATTAAAGAAAAGGACGGGGGAAGTGATAGCACAGAATGGAAGAACAAAGGCGTGTGACGCTGATCCCAAATAATATCTACGGGACAAGGCCAGGAATACGATGAGTAAGACATTGGATAATTCTCTGTGCTTCGAAGATTACGTTAAAACCTTTGGTTCCAGTTACCATTTCCAGATCTTTGACAGTCCTTCCGAGTAATCAGAAGCCAGAAAATCTCAGAGGGACAGTCTTTACAGGGTATTTTGTTACCCAATTGCTGGGCAGTACTGGTCATTATGACATATTAGCGCCACCTTAAAAACTATGGATGCCAGTTGTATCTGGTGAAACTTCAAGCCGACCGAAAAGACTAAACAGATTGCAGTAAACAGCGATTAATATCTAGATGTCTCATGAGAATGATTATATTATTGCACTAGTTTTTGTTAGCGGCTTCGCCCGCGTACACAAAATATAGTCTATGTCACTCAGGAGTAAAGCAGCTTTCTATTGTTGCTAAATTTTTTCCAATCAGACCAGTAGAATTCCAGAGATTACCTCGTACAAACAAAAAAACAAACTTTACCTCTTTATTATATTAGTGTAGATTTGAATATTATACATACTTACCTATATGTTCAGAGTTCTGAGGCATGTGATACTGCTTATTTACATATTATCGTGATGATGAATAAAACTGCAAAGACGTTTATGTGTGGTCTCTTTGTGAGGTTTACCTTGTACGTTTCCTCCATTTGAAGGAGACACTAAGTCACCCGATTTGAAAACAGTTCCATAAGCCATATAATCACTACATAGTATAAAACACAACAGCAAGTCGTGTGATCGTGTCCCGTTGTCTGTTCCTATGCATTCTTAGATCTTAAACTACGCAACGGATTTTGATTTTTTATTATTTCTAGCCCATACTGTCCCATTGCTGGGCAAAGGCCTCCCTCCATTCCTTCTAGTGTTCTCGGTCTTGAGCCACTTCTTGCCAATTCGTGCGATTTCAGGGCACCAACTTTGTGTTTTACGGGCCCACCGCTCGACCGGCATGCGGCAGACATGTCCCAGTCCGTTTTTTTAAGTCAGTCAGTTTTTTTTTGTAGTGATTCAAGTGGAAGGTTTATATGTTTAATACATGCATAATATATTTAATATCACCATTGTACCCGTGCGAAGCTGGGTTGGATCGCTAGTTTTAAATAAATTACAGTCACAAAGATATCAAAAACAACGCACAACCCAAAATGTACGGTAGCAAAAGTACCGTGAGCTTTATGAGCTAACTCTTAACAACCCAAGTGTCTTGAGTGTGACGTGCGATAAGGAACTTCGTTGGAATTGTATCTTAGGGTGAAAGCGTCGGGTGGCCGGCGAAATTCACATTTTATTTAGTTTTTTTTTTTTGCATTTTGCAGGTCTCTCTAAATGTACCTATTTTGATTCAAATATTTATTAACTAGCTTTCTGCCAGCGGCTTCACCCGCGTGAAAATAGATTTTCGCACAAACTTTGGACACGCGTTTCATCCCTTTAGGGGGTGAATTTTGGAAAATCCTTTCTCAATGTTCGCCTATGTCATAAAAGGAACCCCTGTGCAACATTTCACTTTCCTAGTCCCAGTAGTTTTGGCTGTGCGTTGATAATGTCAGTCAGTTTCTCCTTTTATATGTATAGATTTATTCAATCTTCATGTACAGTACTGGTACATAGGCGAACTTAATGCAACAAGGCATGCTCTACCAGTTATATATGATTAAATTTTTGCACGAAATTGCCGTTCAATGAGGTTAGCTCAATTGAGGAAATTGCATTTATTATTTAATGATTATGATTCCGTAAATAAATACGTGTTACGGCTGCTAATCATATTATGAAGTCAGTAAAGTTTGAATTTTATGACCTATCCTGAGGCATCTACTTTAAACTAAACACACAAAAGAAAAACATAAAAAAAAAACACAAAAAAACAATATTAAACCCAAAAAATAAACATCGTTTTCTTTCTTTTTTTTTCAACTGCGTCAATGAGACTTCTGGACCTCTTTTAAAAAAATGATCAAAATCCATTTACTTTTTTTTTCTGAATTCGCAAATTAAATGTCACCATCTGTTTGGTTCCAGACAGGCCATAAAGCCGTTATCAGGGTCGGCGCCGTCTGTGCGGGCCCCGCCGAGCGCGGCCGGCACGGGCGACACCACCGATGGCAAGCAGCCCAGCAAGTCACGCCAGAAAAAGTTCCAGCGACACTTCCCGCAGGTTGGCCCGGAGGAGAAGGTGCTCAATTGTAAGTACACTGAGTCAAATAACGTTTTAGAAGATAAGAACCAAGTTTTGCTGCACATGACACATTCTATAAGCTTTATCATCCCCCCCCTGCATTTAAAGTCTTAGTTCCCCTAGCTGTGGTAAAGGGTGTCCACAGCAATGCTCCTTCGCGAACGGTTTTGAGCTTTTCGCTTCACCTCGCTCCACGTCATTCCATTGGATTGCATCCTCCCTCTGCTGTTGTGCCAATTTTCTGCTATGTTCATCGTAGTCACACTTCCTCCATCACACTAGAATTATTTTTGTCTAGTCTTATCCCTTCTATTCTAAAAATTCCGACTATAAAATTCTACAATAATCAGTCTGGCAAATATAGTGCATCAAAGTAGCATTATTTGTTGAAGGATTGTTAGACTTTTACTGAATAAAACCTTCTTGGGATCCTATACTACTCTTTACGTTCTTGGACCACGGTAAATCTTTCAAAAAAATCGTAGGCATCAAAGTAACCTTGTAAATTGGATCATCCGATGCTGTGTGAAGCCGTTACCGCGATGGTACAGGGCACCAGAAACATAACATTGGCTCAAACGCCACACTTGTGGAGTGGCGACACTTATCGGCGACCCTTCTAGTCATAAACGAGCCAGCTGTAGCAAGTTGTCTATAAAAGGCAGCACTCGCTTTCCATCAGGTGTGTCGTTAGCCTGTTTGCCAACTTATGACATAAACATCAAGAAGAGTGTTTTGGCTTATTCTATAGGACATTCCAATTACTTAAGTCTGTTAATTCACGCTATTAAAGTCTACGTAACAGGTCATGTACAGAAGGTATAAAATATTAGAGCGGGATCTGGGAACTTTATTAAGGTAGAACTATATACGGCGACCTGGACGCGTCAGTCTCCATACATTTTACATGGCAATTAAACTTGTAGAGATCCACTTGATGCAAAGCCTCGCGACGTCGTTCTACGTACAAATCAGGCACGGACCACGTGTGCCATACGCGCCGATCTGGGCGCATCGGTCTCCATACATTTTATATGGAAGCTAGATAAAGCTACACTTTATCCACACCACGCTACATAGTTCTACGCACAAATCAGGCGTGTTACACGTGTGCTTCGGTCTAATATAGTTCTAGCTTTATTCTTCCATGTTTACGTTTGCTTTCTGGTTTAAAAATAGATACGGAAATGTCGTGCGTTTCTTCATAATCGCTAAAACAGTTTTTCGTAATAATCTACGAGACGTGCCTATGAGTATTTTTATCATTGGTGACATATATTTTGATGTTCTTTTGACAGATTACTAGGAAAGCGAAGTAAAACTGACGAGGCATGGGATTTGTCAGTTTTATAGCCACTTTTCTTTTTGCAGTGAAAGACGTATAAATATGAGAGATCTTTAATGAAAAATGCTTGTGTATCGATCGCGGTCTAAGACTAACAGAATTTACAATCGCAAAAATTTCTCTGAGCATAATTTTGCTCGTACGTACCTACCATAAATGTACTGTTCTCGAAATATAGCGTTATGATCAGCTAGAGAGTAATGGATTGCTAATGGTCTGTGTCTTGGCTCGTGCGATCACGACGGCAGTTTGCAGTGGCTTTGTCAAGAGACAATATTATCATATTGCAAGCAGACAATTCGGTAGAACAAGACTAATTTCATCACTCGTCTGTCTGGCTTCGGTTTAGGTAACGGTTTGTGCAACTTGTCCTGTCTAGATTTTAATTGTGTGGTTTGTGAAAACTATTGATCCATCAGTCGGATATTTTTCTATATTTAATTTTGTACAATATTTTATACTAAAATAAGAAAAAATATATTTGCGATTTTAGTTATCTATTTATTGAAGCAAATAAAACAATTTGGTCACCTATCTACTTAGCATTGTCAGCGTATTTCTTATCATCGTTATTCACTCCAAATTATGTACAAAATGAGTCATTTTCCTTAAAAGTATGTTGTCAATTTGCTGCTTCGATATGCCATTAAAATCTACGAGCCAAAAACGAACCTTATCTCCTGAAACGATAAAACACCATGTTTTCCTCTTTCCCTATATCGAGTTATCCCGATACCTGTTTGGTTAAAAGCTGCTTACATAAATATACAATCGTTTCGTATTTCTCTGAATGCCATTTCAAAGTCAATGCCTCGTCCTAAATTTGGGAAATATGAAATTCCGAGTGAGTTTCATCATGGTATATATGCGAACAGAAATCCAATAACAAGTGATTAATTCTTGATGTGATGCTTCTGAGACGAACGTCCTCAATACACGTGCAGATTAGATTGACCCCCGGAATTGAACCAAGGATTTGTGAAACTGTAACCATTGACGTAGAATTTCACAAGTTTAAATTTCAAATTTTCAATTCAGTTACTGCTGGTTGCTTACAAAATTCTATTATAATAATTCGAGATTTCAGTAGCTATTTGAAAATTGAAGATATTTAAAAAAAAACTTTTTTAACTTGTATTTGAATGTAAGTAATAACATGTTGCGCCGACCCTAAAGAACGGGAAAAGGGCAGAAAGATGATGAGGAAGATTCGAAACAAAGTTAAGATCTCT
The DNA here is from genome assembly GCA_029852875.1 of Mythimna loreyi. NCBI lineage: Eukaryota > Metazoa > Arthropoda > Insecta > Lepidoptera > Noctuidae > Mythimna > Mythimna loreyi. The sequence continues at coordinate 12,933,720 of CM056789.1, forward strand.
TTCAAGAAAGAGTTCGAATACGTTTCTTCGGGAACATCGTAAGCAAACAGGTACGATATAAAAGTTAGGTTGGGTATATAGGTGCACAAAACATAAAACCCACGACACTGTTCCAAAATTAGCTTCAGGATATACATAAAAATAAATTCACTAGAACGACTACAGCTATAATTAACTTAATCATCGCAAATCAAAAACAAATAAAAAAGAGAAGTTGCCAAAATCAAATGAATGGATAGGGAATACGCAGAGAAATATGGCCCAATCGATTTTATTTTTTTTAATAAATAATTCTCATAATACCATTCGGCGGCAGCTACAACATTTAGCCCTAATATGTTTCCTTGTTCCCTTATCAAATCGTCCTATTTCAAATAACAATATTTGCTTCGATAAATACGTCTATATTTAAATATTCTATTAGTTTAATTATAATATAATCAACATTTAGTCACACGTTTCCACCTTTTTGCGTAGTAAAACTTTCAAGACTACAAGAACCATTTTAGCTAATTTAACTGTTATTATAATTATGCTTATAAAACTTGAATCTAGATTGGTCGAGGTCAACTGTCTTACGATAGTCTAAATTTGTGCTGAAATTACGTGCATGTAAAGAGAGGCTTTTTCTTTAACCTGCTGTATCAAAGGGTTTGTTTTGGGGTGGGACACACGCTCACGGTCTGAGTGGAGCTAAATAGAGTCACAGACTTTCACTGACTAAAACTCACCCGAGTTCGTTCGATTACCCTTTGTGCTCCAGGGCCACAGCTACTTTCGAAAAGTCCCGTAGCCCTGGATTATGAAAGGGCTTCTGATCTTACGGTTCATAATCATTTCAGCCGACAGTTGTCCACTGCTGGACACAGGTGTCTCCTTAGCATCTCTACATCGACCAGTACTGTGCTTTTTTTTTATTCGTTATAAACTATTGCTTGACTCCTATCCCACCTGATGGTAAGCAGTGCATCCACCGGACTAACATAGACTCTTACGGTCATCGGTCCACGGTGTTGGAGGACCCAAAAATTATCATACCCATACCCTACCTCTTTTGCAGGATAGGTACACTCTATGGCTATCAATAATAAATTATTCTTACTTAATAAACTAGTCTCCAAGTTGTTATTTTATTCATAGTCCTGCCACGAAGGTCACAGTTCAAAATGATGTAATCTGGCTGTGAGCACGTGGTTGCTCTATGGAAAACTTTATGACAACTTTATTTTAATGTCAAAGAGACGCAAATAGCACTAATGTATTCCAACGAAATATTATTAGTGTTGGGACTAGTATCAGAAAATAAACAATTGTAATCAGAACAACAAAACAAGGCCTAGTTTCAAACTGGATCCTGGTCAAATCAGGTCATGATAATATTTAAATCTGGGCTAACAAAATAACAAAGTATTGTTGTGGCTCTTAGTCTCCTCTTTAAACGACGTCTCAGATACGAACGACAGGTTGCAAACCCTAAACTAGAACAGCTGAAATTCAGATGACTTATGTTAGAAAGCTATTTAAAGTCAATGAGGTTGTGAGAGTGCAAAATTTGTAGGAGACAGACATTCACAATCCACCTACTCCATTAAAGCGGGGTCTGTCTCTAATGATCTATCAGACATCATGAAATCGTCATTTCAGCCGAAAGGCTTCCCCTTGTATCACCACAACTTCAAGCCTGGGCCCTACCACAAGCTGTTATTGCGATCCTTTTGACTACCTAAAATATACTGTTAAAGGTAGAGCTATATAGGTTGTATAGCTCCATCCTTAATCTTTCTCACTCGCACACCTGCTTTTTAACACGTCATGGTAATGCCCCAGATCACCGGTTCACCTTGTGGAAGATTTTTCAACGCTTCATGATATAACTTACTATTCCATAGGATAGGAAACGACCAATTTGGAACCGTGCAATAGCTTCTGACGTTTTACAAGTGCCCATGTAGGCCTATGTGAAATAAAAAGATTTTGACTTTGACTTAAACTCACTTTTTAAAGCCCACAAATTAACAAATTGGTGGGACCTTTACAGTCGTTTCCACAAAAAAAAACTAATTAAAAGTTAAATACCTAAGATAGTGTAAATTGCATAACAGTAACATTAACCATGAACTCATTATTATCTGATTAGAACATCTAAATTCAATTATTATAATTATGATAGACCGAGTGAGAACCGAGACAACTTGAATCTTCATTCGATTTTGCACAGCGCATTTCGAGAGACGTGTTTTTATTTGCCGACTTGTTTTTGTAGAAGAAATTTCGTTTATCCTCCTACCAAGAAAATATCTTTGAGACCGTATGTTTTACTATTTATATTATCATCATCATCATCATCGTCATCAATTTATTTGGGGCTATCGCAGCACGTCTTGGATCGACGTTTTTCCATACATCTGTATTAGCCATCATCTCTACATTTGCTGCCTGCCTTGCTTTATCTTCTTTAACATAAACAATTCCATCCATTGTTTTCATCTCTTTTTCTATAGTTATATATATTTATTCTTTAAGCATGTTATGCAATATTTTCTTCAAATCTCAAACTAGTTTTTATTACATTTTTTTTCTTTGTTTTACCATAATTATAGGTGTCACTGTTCAATCCCCAAACCTGCATGCATGTTTGCGCCATTTCCTAACTAGTTGCCTTCTGCAGCCATGAAGCTACTTTCCACTTAAACATCCATTTTAAAATACGATATTGAAAATGTTTTAACCACCGTTTTTTATTGTGGATAGGTTTGCGCTTGACCGCTATCTCACCTGGTAGAAAGTGAAGATGCGGTCGACGATGGAGCGCGCTTACCTAGAATTAACCTATTCACTCTAGACTTTTAAGATATTAAACCGCACAAAACAAAATAAAAATAAAATTGGTCATGCTGTTTTTGAGTTTGAGCAAGGCTACTGAAAATATATATTTTTTATTAGATTTTTATTATGCTAAGACTAGCCTTCTGCCAGAGCGGCTTCGCCCGCGTGAAATTAGGGTTTTCCATACACACTTTAAACCCCCATTACATCCCTTTAGAAGCTGAATTTTGAAAAACCCTTTCTTAGTGTTCGCCTACGTCATAAAAGGAAGCCTTGTGCAAAATTTCACGCTCCTAGTCCCAGCAGTTTTGGCTGTGCTTTGATATGTCAGTTTCTCCTTTTATATACATATATATAGATTAATTATGGACCAAATTTTTTTTTCCTTTATTTAACTGTTACCGTCTTTCTATTCCAGATTACTCATGTGCACTGGTCGGAGATCTGCTGCTCCAAGGTCACCTGTACATCACTAAGAACTATTTCGCTTTCTACTCGAATGTGTTCGGCTACGTGACCAAGGTGAGCAGCTTCGTGTTAAGTGTGTCGATCGGTTTGTCTGTTGATGACTAGCTCTAAGAGTTGTTAACCTGCCGGGTTATTGGGACTAATGGCTTGTTATTATGTTGCTACTGTTGTAATAAGTGTTTTACTTCAAAGTTTCGTAATACAGGTTTTCAAAGTAATTTAGGAGCAAGATCCTTTAAGAAATATGTTTAGTTAAAGATATATAATGGTTGTTAAATAATAGTAATAACCCTGTTCCCGATACCGGTGGGATACTATTTTTTATATTAAAGTGCATGAAGAAATAATGTGTAAACTCCGATTGAAATTGGAATATAGTCTGTCCAGAAGGGTGTTTGGTCGGGAAACTATCCGATAGATATAGCTATAGTTCCGTGGGGCGGGATTTTTAATTTCAGTACATATGTGGCTCAAAACTGAGAACACTGCACTGGAAAGAATGGAGGGAGGCCTTTGCCCAGCGGTGAGACAGTATGGGTTAGATATAAAAATAATGTGGCGATATAGATGCCTGTCAGTTTTTTTTGTTCTGACAAATTATGGGTAAAAATAAAAATGTGTCTTAGGTCTATTCCCTAAATTTAGTAGCTGAAGCTTTACTTAATTCTTCAATATTAGGTATATATAACACACTTAGGTATAACATATATTGCCATAAAAGTATCGCCTTTAACTCAAATCCTATCCTTGGAACAATTTGCCCTAGATGGGTAAAAAACCTGCTCCTCATCATATCGCATATAACTATCTCTATGCCCTAATACAAATGATTGTAATGGCCCGTTTCAATTCATAATTAAAATGTTATCTTTTCAGTTACTAATCCCAACAATATCAGTCCTCCGGATAACAAAGGAGAAGGTGGCGCGGATCATCCCGAACGCAGTGGGCGTGTGCACCCGCGATGAGAGGCACGTGTTCGGTTCGCTGCTCTCCAGGGACTCCACCTACAAGCTGATGATGCACGTGTGGAAGGCCGCCAGAGCGCCCGAGCAAGCCGTGCCCAAGCCGCAGGTGGGTGATGTACGTATACTTTCAGTATTTTCGGTGGTGGGTGGTGGGGAAAAGGGAAGTCTAAATGGCGCCAGTGATTGGAATGGGAATAGTTTGTACTGGTATTTTTTTATGGTGGGAAAAAATCATCCAATGATGAATCCCGCTATGAGTGGAGCGGGAAACAGTGTCAGACTCTTACTGACTAAACAACCTACCCCGTTACTTCTTTGCCTTTCGCACTGGGGCCAAGCCTTCCTTCAGAAAGAGACCCTGGGCCCCAGTAGGCTTTAACCCTTTGGGGGAAAGGGAAAATTTGAATGGCACCAGTGATTAGATAGTTGAAAGGGAATCCTTGCTTGCATAAGGATAAAATTCCACCACTGGGGAGTCTAGAATGTATTGTAATGTACTGGATCAATGGTATTCGTTTGCTTTAACATGTCAATGACACCCTGTATATACTGGCCAACCTCAAAGCGAGTTTTTTTTAGGAAAATGTGTGGGAAATTCTAAATTCTAATTCAAAAGATAAACTTCATAAAAAAAAACTTATTTTGTTTCCTCGTTCCAGGATCTCCGAGCATCAGAAGTGGATCTAGAAGTGTCGGAGTACTCGCCGGAAGACGACAGCAGTTCAGCAGGCGGCGACCAGCCCGACGCGCCCTCTGCGCCCGTCCGGCGAGAGTCCGAGGCCATCATAGCTGCAGGTACGTTTCTCAACAACCTTACCTCAAAGCTAACTTACAAAGTTGTGATGCATCTATGGTGTCAAAATCAGCACGGTAATAAAAACACTTGTTTGACTTACTGCTGTTTTTAATAATATAATAAACAAATAAAATAATCTTTCATTCGTGACATAGATACGGGTTAGTAATTATTATACAATAAAAATAGTATTTATACCTATTTTAGCAAACTTACTATCTATCATTACATAGTATAAAACAAAGTTGCTTCGTCCCTATATATGCTTAGATCTTTAAAAGTGCTCCACGGATTTTGATGTGGTTTTTTTTAATAGAGAGAGTGATTCAAGAAGAAGGTTTATGTGTATAATACATGCATAATATATTCAATATCAGTTCCCGTGCGAAGCTGGGGCGGGTCGCTAGTTTATTATAAAACTACTTACTTGATGTTGTTGTGTAGAGTAGTGGTGGCCGAATGGTACAGGTCCCGATTTACAAGCTGTAGGTCGAGGGTCCAAGTCTAGCCAGCCGCATTACTTTTCATCATCACTGCTCTCAAAACGGTGAAGGAAAGCGGCATGTCCTAGAACCAAAAATTCGAATACATGTTACATCCACCAACTAACTGTGAACTAACGACAAATAATAAATTATAGAGCGGTAATATTTGATAATTTTAAACTATTGAGCCCTAAGCGAACGCCATTCGCATATCTATTGTATTTCTATTATGTCTCTAAATACGGTATTCACAAGGTTAATAGATGCCAGCAAAGTTCAGGCTTTCATCTGCTTTTATTTAAAAATAAAGCATTTTCTATACAGTTTCTTGAAAAACCGCTCTTAGGTAGGTACGTAATTTACTGTTATTCGCACTAGTGCGAAAAAATTCACGAGATCGTCTCGTTATAATGTAATGTAAGTTATGTGTTAATAACCTTCACGAATCGCGTATCAACACCCGAGTTATTTCTCCGTAAGGTTGTTATTGTTTTTCTAAGTTCTTAAGTATTGTAAAACGTCGTTTGATACCGCCTCGCTCGCAGTGGTAACCATTCTCTACTTATAATCGATATGTGAGACAGGAATAGATGGACTAATACCATGAGAGCGAAAGTGATAGGTCACGATTTTTAGCATTGAGGTATACGACACAAGGAGGAGGAATCAAAATGTACTACATAATGATACAGTACATTTTGATTCCTTCTCTTTGCAACGGTTTATTGATTTGTTTATTTATTAAACACTTTATGACCAAACTAGCTTTTGCTCGCGGCTTCGCCCGCGTGCCCTATACAATTTTACACTTGATGAAACGAAATGTGAAATCCCACAGGAACCTTAAGTTTTTCCGGGATAAAAAGTAGCCATGTCCTATTCCGGAGTGCATCCTATGCCTGTGCCAAATTTCATCCAGATCCGTCCAGCCGTTTTGGCGTGATTGAGTAACAAACATTGAAACATCGTAACTTTCGCATTTATAATATTAGTAAGATGTACAGAGGCGGACTTAATGCCTTAGGTTTTGTGGCTTTGGTTTTGTGGGGTTAAGCTTATAAGATGCCACTTACCTTGGTGGAATAAAGATAAATCTTACTCTTTTTATCCCGGAAACCCCAACCCCAACCTCAATACCACGCGGGCAAAGCCGCGGGCAAAAGCTAGTAAATGATAATACTAAGTAATAATTGGTGTGGTTTCCAGCAGGAGGAGCGGCAGTAATCCAGCCCGCACTGCTGACGGGCAGCGCGGCGTCCACGCGCGCCGCGTCGCGCTGGTGGCGGCCGCTGCTCGCCGTCCTGGCGGCGCTGCTCACCTTCTCCGCGGTGCTGCTCGCCTACAAGCTGTACTACGCCACGCATCATGTGCAGGTACGTTATGATCCAGCCCGCACTGCTGACGGGCAGCGCGGCGTCCACGCGCGCCGCGTCGCGCTGGTGGCGGCCGCTGCTCGCCGTCCTGGCGGCGCTGCTCACCTTCTCCGCGGTGCTGCTCGCCTACAAGCTGTACTACGCCACGCATCATGTGCAGGTACGTTATGATCCAGCCCGCACTGCTGACGGGCAGCGCGGCGTCCACGCGCGCCGCGTCGCGCTGGTGGCGGCCGCTGCTCGCCGTCCTGGCGGCGCTGCTCACCTTCTCCGCGGTGCTGCTCGCCTACAAGCTGTACTACGCCACGCATCATGTGCAGGTACGTTATGATCCAGCCCGCACTGCTGACGGGCAGCGCGGCGTCCACGCGCGCCGCGTCGCGCTGGTGGCGGCCGCTGCTCGCCGTCCTGGCGGCGCTGCTCACCTTCTCCGCGGTGCTGCTCGCCTACAAGCTGTACTACGCCACGCATCATGTGCAGGTACGTTATGATCCAGCCCGCACTGCTGACGGGCAGCGCGGCGTCCACGCGCGCCGCGTCGCGCTGGTGGCGGCCGCTGCTCGCCGTCCTGGCGGCGCTGCTCACCTTCTCCGCGGTGCTGCTCGCCTACAAGCTGTACTACGCCACGCATCATGTGCAGGTACGTTATGATCCAGCCCGCACTGCTGACGGGCAGCGCGGCGTCCACGCGCGCCGCGTCGCGCTGGTGGCGGCCGCTGCTCGCCGTCCTGGCGGCGCTGCTCACCTTCTCCGCGGTGCTGCTCGCCTACAAGCTGTACTACGCCACGCATCATGTGCAGGTACGTTATGATCCAGCCCGCACTGCTGACGGGCAGCGCGGCGTCCACGCGCGCCGCGTCGCGCTGGTGGCGGCCGCTGCTCGCCGTCCTGGCGGCGCTGCTCACCTTCTCCGCGGTGCTGCTCGCCTACAAGCTGTACTACGCCACGCATCATGTGCAGGTACGTTATGATCCAGCCCGCACTGCTGACGGGCAGCGCGGCGTCCACGCGCGCCGCGTCGCGCTGGTGGCGGCCGCTGCTCGCCGTCCTGGCGGCGCTGCTCACCTTCTCCGCGGTGCTGCTCGCCTACAAGCTGTACTACGCCACGCATCATGTGCAGGTACGTTATGATCCAGCCCGCACTGCTGACGGGCAGCGCGGCGTCCACGCGCGCCGCGTCGCGCTGGTGGCGGCCGCTGCTCGCCGTCCTGGCGGCGCTGCTCACCTTCTCCGCGGTGCTGCTCGCCTACAAGCTGTACTACGCCACGCATCATGTGCAGGTACGTTATGATCCAGCCCGCACTGCTGACGGGCAGCGCGGCGTCCACGCGCGCCGCGTCGCGCTGGTGGCGGCCGCTGCTCGCCGTCCTGGCGGCGCTGCTCACCTTCTCCGCGGTGCTGCTCGCCTACAAGCTGTACTACGCCACGCATCATGTGCAGGTACGTTATGATCCAGCCCGCACTGCTGACGGGCAGCGCGGCGTCCACGCGCGCCGCGTCGCGCTGGTGGCGGCCGCTGCTCGCCGTCCTGGCGGCGCTGCTCACCTTCTCCGCGGTGCTGCTCGCCTACAAGCTGTACTACGCCACGCATCATGTGCAGGTACGTTATGATCCAGCCCGCACTGCTGACGGGCAGCGCGGCGTCCACGCGCGCCGCGTCGCGCTGGTGGCGGCCGCTGCTCGCCGTCCTGGCGGCGCTGCTCACCTTCTCCGCGGTGCTGCTCGCCTACAAGCTGTACTACGCCACGCATCATGTGCAGGTACGTTATGATCCAGCCCGCACTGCTGACGGGCAGCGCGGCGTCCACGCGCGCCGCGTCGCGCTGGTGGCGGCCGCTGCTCGCCGTCCTGGCGGCGCTGCTCACCTTCTCCGCGGTGCTGCTCGCCTACAAGCTGTACTACGCCACGCATCATGTGCAGGTACGTTATGATCCAGCCCGCACTGCTGACGGGCAGCGCGGCGTCCACGCGCGCCGCGTCGCGCTGGTGGCGGCCGCTGCTCGCCGTCCTGGCGGCGCTGCTCACCTTCTCCGCGGTGCTGCTCGCCTACAAGCTGTACTACGCCACGCATCATGTGCAGGTACGTTATGATCCAGCCCGCACTGCTGACGGGCAGCGCGGCGTCCACGCGCGCCGCGTCGCGCTGGTGGCGGCCGCTGCTCGCCGTCCTGGCGGCGCTGCTCACCTTCTCCGCGGTGCTGCTCGCCTACAAGCTGTACTACGCCACGCATCATGTGCAGGTACGTTATGATCCAGCCCGCACTGCTGACGGGCAGCGCGGCGTCCACGCGCGCCGCGTCGCGCTGGTGGCGGCCGCTGCTCGCCGTCCTGGCGGCGCTGCTCACCTTCTCCGCGGTGCTGCTCGCCTACAAGCTGTACTACGCCACGCATCATGTGCAGGTACGTTATGATCCAGCCCGCACTGCTGACGGGCAGCGCGGCGTCCACGCGCGCCGCGTCGCGCTGGTGGCGGCCGCTGCTCGCCGTCCTGGCGGCGCTGCTCACCTTCTCCGCGGTGCTGCTCGCCTACAAGCTGTACTACGCCACGCATCATGTGCAGGTACGTTATGATCCAGCCCGCACTGCTGACGGGCAGCGCGGCGTCCACGCGCGCCGCGTCGCGCTGGTGGCGGCCGCTGCTCGCCGTCCTGGCGGCGCTGCTCACCTTCTCCGCGGTGCTGCTCGCCTACAAGCTGTACTACGCCACGCATCATGTGCAGGTACGTTATGATCCAGCCCGCACTGCTGACGGGCAGCGCGGCGTCCACGCGCGCCGCGTCGCGCTGGTGGCGGCCGCTGCTCGCCGTCCTGGCGGCGCTGCTCACCTTCTCCGCGGTGCTGCTCGCCTACAAGCTGTACTACGCCACGCATCATGTGCAGGTACGTTATGATCCAGCCCGCACTGCTGACGGGCAGCGCGGCGTCCACGCGCGCCGCGTCGCGCTGGTGGCGGCCGCTGCTCGCCGTCCTGGCGGCGCTGCTCACCTTCTCCGCGGTGCTGCTCGCCTACAAGCTGTACTACGCCACGCATCATGTGCAGGTACGTTATGATCCAGCCCGCACTGCTGACGGGCAGCGCGGCGTCCACGCGCGCCGCGTCGCGCTGGTGGCGGCCGCTGCTCGCCGTCCTGGCGGCGCTGCTCACCTTCTCCGCGGTGCTGCTCGCCTACAAGCTGTACTACGCCACGCATCATGTGCAGGTACGTTATGATCCAGCCCGCACTGCTGACGGGCAGCGCGGCGTCCACGCGCGCCGCGTCGCGCTGGTGGCGGCCGCTGCTCGCCGTCCTGGCGGCGCTGCTCACCTTCTCCGCGGTGCTGCTCGCCTACAAGCTGTACTACGCCACGCATCATGTGCAGGTACGTTATGATCCAGCCCGCACTGCTGACGGGCAGCGCGGCGTCCACGCGCGCCGCGTCGCGCTGGTGGCGGCCGCTGCTCGCCGTCCTGGCGGCGCTGCTCACCTTCTCCGCGGTGCTGCTCGCCTACAAGCTGTACTACGCCACGCATCATGTGCAGGTACGTTATGATCCAGCCCGCACTGCTGACGGGCAGCGCGGCGTCCACGCGCGCCGCGTCGCGCTGGTGGCGGCCGCTGCTCGCCGTCCTGGCGGCGCTGCTCACCTTCTCCGCGGTGCTGCTCGCCTACAAGCTGTACTACGCCACGCATCATGTGCAGGTACGTTATGATCCAGCCCGCACTGCTGACGGGCAGCGCGGCGTCCACGCGCGCCGCGTCGCGCTGGTGGCGGCCGCTGCTCGCCGTCCTGGCGGCGCTGCTCACCTTCTCCGCGGTGCTGCTCGCCTACAAGCTGTACTACGCCACGCATCATGTGCAGGTACGTTATGATCCAGCCCGCACTGCTGACGGGCAGCGCGGCGTCCACGCGCGCCGCGTCGCGCTGGTGGCGGCCGCTGCTCGCCGTCCTGGCGGCGCTGCTCACCTTCTCCGCGGTGCTGCTCGCCTACAAGCTGTACTACGCCACGCATCATGTGCAGGTACGTTATGATCCAGCCCGCACTGCTGACGGGCAGCGCGGCGTCCACGCGCGCCGCGTCGCGCTGGTGGCGGCCGCTGCTCGCCGTCCTGGCGGCGCTGCTCACCTTCTCCGCGGTGCTGCTCGCCTACAAGCTGTACTACGCCACGCATCATGTGCAGGTCTGTTATACTACCTGAATTTGTCAACAGTGTAATAGATCGTAGGGACTCTGCAAAAGAATCGAAGTTTACTGGGGCACAGGATCTCGTTCTAAAAAGAAGACTAGGCCCCAGTGCGAAAGGCAAAGGAAAGTAAGAATCTGACACTGTTTCCCACTCCGCCCAAGATTCGACATTGGATGATTGTAGCACACCATAAAAAAAAAATACAGTGTTAAAGAAATTTTGAATAATCAACAAATCTAACATTTACTGTCTATACGCTGAAAAGTCCATAATGAAAAACAATAAAACGAAAACAAACAAAATATTCTAGACTTGGAAAAAAAGTTTTAAAAATATGTCTTTCATGAAGTTTCTTATTTAATATATGTAAGGAGAAATAAATATTGTAGCAGCCTGAAGATATTTCTTACGGATCACACCCAGTATTGTGTTTTGCAAATTATTTTAAGAAAAAAAAATGTGTAATTATTTATGTAATTAATAATAATCCCTTTATAAAACCTTACTATTTTGAATTTCAGGAGGACCTAGTGAAATTATCAGGCGAGGAGCTGTACTCGGAGCTGGTGCGGTGGCGCGCGCGCCTGCACGGCCGCGCCGCCAACGAGCTGCACGCCTTCCTCACCACCAACCTGCTGCTGCTCACCAAGGTAATTTAATTTATAATTTAACTTTAAATTATTGTACTGTGAATGCCGTGGTCTCCTATAAGTAAAGGAGTACACCTACATAATATTTTATGCTGTGTAACTATAATATTTTGTGTACATCCTTTGTTGGAGATCCTTAAATTAAATAAATAAATAAGCACATTCACTACGTATTCAATACCTGTCCTTACAAATACCTATACATCACATGACCAATGGTGGTCGAGTGGTAATGGCACCGACTTACGAGTAAGTCGCGGATTGAAACTCAGTCATCATCATCATCACCAGCAGCCTTTTTAATGTTCCTGCTGCTGGGACACAGGCCTCCTCTTTTCTCTGCCCTTTTCCTCGGCTTCAACCCCTACCGCGACTGTTGGTGTCGAGCCCTTGTCCTCATCGGAGGATGGCCTATCCTCCGACTTGGATTTGGATCGTTTCCGGAAGGAACTCGCGTTCCCTCCGGAGTCGCTCACCACTTCTTCCATCTCCGAGCCGGAGGTTTGGGGTGATTTTTTATAGAGGTTGTCTTCCTCGCGGCCCGGGCGGTTAAGCCAAGACCCTCATCCCCCATCGAAAGTCAGAAACATGACCTTGGACAATCTTTGGGGCTACGAGTCTAACGGTGGCAGAAGGAGGAGCAGCTCTTTCCCTGCTGTGCAGTGATTGCCCAAGGGGGTCGGGGGCGGGGGATGTCCCGCAGACAGGGCTTCACTCCGGACGTATCCGCAAGGGTACTACAGCTTGCGGGCGCTCTATGAGGTTTTCTGTCGTGGCACTCCGCCGCTCTTCCTCACTGCGGATCATGGTCTAAACCCAAGGTCGCCGCCGCCGATCTAAGGTATTGGAAATAGCCCTTTCCAGCTCGGAACGTAATGTTTCAGATATGTAATTTATCTTCTAGTGCAATCAATTCACGAGTAGTTACTAATGGTTTACAAGTTCTTTACATCTTGATTAAAATATTTATTGTTTTTATTTATAGGTGCGACAATCCCTAGAAGCGTTATCAGGCGTGATACTAACTGACATGGCACAAACGGGCACCATGCATCTCAACGTGGACGTGCCCAACGAAACGGTGTTCAGTTAGCGAGCCCAAGAGTGAGGCAGCCATCAGTACGAGGAAACACGATCAGCGACGGGTAACCAAGGCCATATTGATGTTAGGTCGAGGTGAAAATAGGGTTGCCGATGGATAATTATCCTTGCTGGATTTCGTGTAAGAAGTTGATCAAATCGATGCTTACCATCAAATGAAAATGTGGTCAAAAGCAAGCTTTATTTATGATAAAAGGAACATCCAGACAGTTATTGCTCACTTTTATCTAAGGTTTAAAATGGAGACGGCTAAAATTCGGGAACCGAGTTTGAAGCTTTCGGTAGAGACCCACAGTTTAAGTAACTTGTAAGACACGATATACTAAACATAACATCGTTTGCTCATTAATTACTAAACAAGCTTATGAAACTAAAATAATAAAACTCGGGCTCAATATCTGGAAAGTCGACAACCCTAAGTTCACCCTATAGCACCTCAGATGTTGGAGCTATCATTGACACCACGCTAGCTAGGGTTATCAACAAGTGGATATGTCTCCGAGGAAAATATATGATTGTATTTAGTTGGCCAGCGACGCTGCCGCAAATATCCGACAAGGAAACGCTTTTCCATGTCTCAGTGAGACGGAAGTGATACTAGTTATTATTTATTTATGCAATTTTTCAGTTTATAGCATTGTTTAAAGTCGGATATATATATCCGCCAAGTTTGGTCTCAAACAATGATGCCTCAGTGAAGCGAGGAGGGAATCAATTTTAATACTTGAACTCGTTCTCTGATGAGAACAGAATGTGTAAAGTAGACGACCAAAATGAAGAACTCATGTTGTAAAAATACGACAGTTCTACAAAAATCTTGGAATTTAAGGTACATTTCTAGTTCCACTAAATGTCACAGTTCTTTGCACATTCAACGATTATTTTATTCATCGGACCACAATTTTAAACCTCAAATGACAGATTCATTCTGTTCCTTGCATTTTTAATTAATTGATGTCGTTTACGCATTAATCTTAAAAATAGTTCAAAAAATTACTTTTTGCTTCATTGAATAAATGTTGGAAGTATTTTATTGTAATATTATGTAATCATGATGAATATACCAAATAAAAATAGCGTCTTCGCAAGTATTAATGTCTATAATGAAACATGTTTTAGATATTTTTGTTAAAAATCTTATATTTTATTAAATCGAGTTCTAGACAAAGTCATTTAAAACGTTTATTTTGCTAAAAGTTCACAATCTTGCTAAAATATCATGTTTTATGTTCATAAGTATGATTTAAGTTATATTTTTACTATTTTGCCGATATTACTACATTTTATTGGAGACGACAGTGACCAATTGGTCTTTTTTTTTACTAAAATTTTATTAAATATTCGTTAGATGAAAATCTCTTTTTTACGCGCGTAACCTAATAGTTATGACGTCATATTGTAGCTGTTACAGTGTCAGTCGTTGTTCAAGGTGATTGGTGAACAACGACTGACAAACGTCACATGTTCACCAATCACCTTGAACAACGACTGACAAACGTCACATAGGTAGTGTGCGATAGAGATAACGCTCTACGAAGCCGAAATTAGCCGATTGTCTCTTTCCAAAGGTCGATGTGCAATATTTATTGCCGGGTACTGTACAACTTTTTCAGTTACATGACAGTTTGCCCCTGATTTGCATCTGATTTGAAAAAAATGTACTTCTAAAAATAACTTTGGACAGATTTGAAAAATTCTTTCTGTTTACGATTTTGTATGAAGTTATTTTTTTATGCAAATATTAAAAAGTGGGTCAACTACCTAATTGCTAAACCTTTCAAAATCAGTTCCGACTGTCAATTTATTTGTACCAGATCATTAGGAGTGATATCGGCAGTATAGTACCAGTTGACATTTAACATTTCAATCGTATATCATTATGTGATTTGTATATAAGCGGCAGTTAGCCGTAATGTCTATGAGGCATTGCTACGTCATATTAATTTGTGTCAAACACAAACGTTTAGGATAAGATGCGTGTATGGTCGAGATGAATGAACGATCAACTTGCTAGAAATGCACGATTTATAAGTACACCGTGAAATGTATGAGATATTGTTGAGTTCACAGGACAGGAAGCGTTCTGTGGTTGGAATGGCATTTAAACTCTCTTATTTCAACTTGAGATATGAAATTTTATATTCCGCACAATTCACTTTTTGACATCTGTGCATCTTCCGCATTTTTACTTCTAAATCTTTTTATCCGCGATATGAAATCTCTGCGTTCAAAAGAAATGTAACGGAAAATTCAACAACGTTCCTTCGTCTCGGCTTATTGATAGATATTTTCATAATCACAATTCTATAACTTCGGCAATCTTTGATATATTCGTGTAAAACGTTAAATTGTATTTAAAGCTTAGTCTTGATGATGAAACGAATAATGTTAGTCAATGTTGCTGTTATATTATTCTTGTATTGCATTTTAATGTAAGAATTGGATTGGCGTCGTAGTGTAATCGAGCGGTACTTCATTTTCTTCATTGTATGTAACTTCATATGTAGATCAGTTATTGTTAAAGGTGTCCATGAATGCAATGAATAAGAATATAGCGTGGTTTCACTGGAGAGTATACAATTGTGAATGTGATAGTGTCAGAAGGCAGGTGCTAGTATTTAGATAAGAGTTATTATAAAACCAACATTCCTCGTTTGAGAAAGTATCCACAATATGTTTCGAGAGTGTGTGTGCGTCCGGTCGGGCACAACGCTTCAATAGATCGTTTGCCAATTAGTTTCCTAATATTTCTTGCCAGTATAATATTTAATGACATTGATTTTTATGTAGACGCAATAATGTATGTACACCTAATATTTCTGTATCGATCGCAAATGTATCAAGTAGATCACATTTCTTCTTTACAAACCAAAATGCAATTGTTAAAAATTTCGCAAACTGCTATTTTGACAATAATAAATAAATTAGACTAAAAAATCTTTTTGAAATGTTCATACAGTTTTTTTACCTTTTTTATCGATGCAAGAAGTATTAGGTATGAAGTTTAGTATGATTTATAATATCTAGAAAAAGTAAAGTTTTGAAACATAGACAAATAATGTTCCGGATCACGCAGAAGCAAGACAAGCAAGTTGGGATTTTTTTTTTAATAGTGTTTATAGAAGTAACCGCGTACTTGTAAAGTTTATGTAATTAATAATTTATTATTCTAGTCTTTGGTCAAGCTCAAGGATTTGTTATTCGGTTCTATTGGGGTTAGTATGTACTTAGGATGATTTTAAAATTATTGTAAGTGTGGAATTATGTTACGGGCACTCGTAAAGTATGTGCAATCATAAATGTTATATTATATAGATATGTTTTAACACAGTTTTCTTATTTATTCTAGTTCCAATTACAGTTTATTTTATATTGGAGGCCGAGAGGTTTTATTAGGTAATGATATAAGATAATTTTTTAGCACATTACAAATACAATATTTAGATGATGCTAGCTAATTATTTTCCTCGAACAATTCACTCGATGTATTATGTACAAATATGTTCGTTGTATCACGTAGGTTAATTGGCTGTTGTTAATATGTTGTGGAATAAGGGCCTAATGTTGTTGTACTAGGTTACCATCTGTGCCAAAGTGCTCTATCACTGTTCGTATTCCAAATGACAGATTAGGCCTTTATGTGTATCCTTATAGACGTACCGACGTAGGCTTAATGACTAGCTGAGCAGTCGACCCGATGAATTGTTGCAAAGTCCAATATCGCTTGAAATAGTTGTATAGCGTTGTATTGCTCAGTTCTGTTGGTCGGAACAACACTAATCTTTGCTCCATGATTTAGATTTCATGTTATTTAAGGCTGTTTATGCTGTCCTATACGAGTCATTTATCGGAAATAATTAATATTGCCAAAGACAAAAACACTAGATTTAATGAAATATCAAAAGTAGAGATAGTGAGGTTTGTACAATAGTTAGTTTTAGGTAGGATCGTGCTGTTCATTTTGAATTATTATAATTATCAATGTAAATATGATGATTTTACGTAATTTTTAATATTTTATTGCTTTTTCTGGTGCAATATGGGACTACCAGTGAGATGTGACACAGTTGTAAGTTAATCAGAACTAGGTTGACGAACAAGCATACTTATTATTATTTATCGAAGAGTTTTGTTAAGAAATAGCCCAGTAATAACAACAAAATGCACTTAATAGAAAAAATATCTATGCTTGTATGAAATGACCAATGTAAAGACGTTAACTTTGAACAAAGTGTAAAACCCAGAATAATCGGTATCAAAACTTAACCGACATTTGTAAAAGCTACATTTGTGTAAAGTTAAATAGTGTAATTGTATCAATGGGTGATAGAACTGATTTATGATTATAGATGATTTTAAGTTGTACCTCGTAGGAATTGTTATGGACGCGTATGTTGTATGATTTCAAAGTTTGTTTTGTATATTTTTGTTTGAAGTTGTGATTCGTTTGTTGATTTTGTAAATAATAGATAGATGAGTTAATTGAACATGAACAGTTGTTTTATTTGTGTTTTTACCCTTTCATGTCTTTTTATTATTATTTAAACTAATGTTTAACTGCGATACCAGTTGATGATAAGCAGTGGTGCAATAGTTGTTGGTGAGGCGCACTAGTTTATTAGGTTAGGAGCCTATTCACTCCAAGCACACGCCTAAATTATAATCAGACGAAAAGACCGTAACAGTCAAAATGTTCCAGTACTTTGACGTGGGATGTGTAAGTAAACGACGAGGTTAAACGCTTAGTTCGAACCGCAGAGGTATTAAAAATGTAAAGTTGGCCGATGGTGGAAAGGAAATGCCGCAAATGCTCCAAAATGTATCCTGTAAAATACCGAAAGACTGGCCACCCTACTCTTGTCTCTATGTTGCTACATCTTGGGCATCAGGCGTTACAAAAACGCGACGAACGACAGCAACTATTGCTGCCTGTTGTGAAATGATTCTTTCCGAAACGAGCGCTCTCAGTGGCGTATGGAAGCTTTTTGGACTCGAGTTTTGTGAGGAAGCATATTGCACATATTCCTAAAACTTTGCAAAGATAATTTTGCTTTTAGTGCCCGAAAAGAGGTTTTTTTTTTTTTTTTTTTTTATTGTAGGTGAAAATCATCCAATGACGAAACCCGCTCTTGGGCGGAGCGGGAGACTAGTGTCAGACTCTTACTGACTAAAAAACCTACCCCGAACCTTCCTTGCCCTATTCCTGGAGTCGAGGTAACAGTTTCCCACCACCCTCTAGACTCCAGGAGGCTTCGACCCTGAAGGGCCCCTGCAGTTTGCTGACAACTCCTTGAGGCGCGCGGGAACGGTGCGCGCCGTTGACGACTAGGACTCGGTCTTACAGACGACCGGACGGCGAGCTACCCATTGCTCACCGTCCGCGAGCCAGTGTCTACGGTGGCCGGATATCGGCAGGATCGCGGCGGCGACGGCTACGGCGAGTACGCCGTTGCCTTTGCCTTATGCGGTCGGCCTCCTCCTTTACGAGCATTACTGCTTCGCAGAAGGAGGCGACCGCCTGCCATTCCTCTTCGCTGCGGACTATGGCCTGAACCAGGGCCCGGCGCGAGAGGTCGCCGCCGCCGATCACCCCCACGAGGACACGGCGATGCTCTTCCCAAGCAGGGCACACCTCCACCGTGTGCTCCACCGTGTCCTCCGGGCTCGCCTCACAGTGGCGACACCCAGACGTCTCTTCCGCACGAATCCGGTGCAGGAATCTCCCGAACTTCCCATGTCCGGTGAGAACCTGCGTCATGCGGAAGGTGAGGACGCCGTGAGGTCTATCCAGCCACGCCTCAAAGAGGGGCACTACCGCTGAGATTACGGTGTGCCCAGCGCTGGGTTGCGACAGTCGCTGTTTCCACTTCACCATGAGATCTCGCCGGAGCTCCTTCCGCCACGCCTCGACATGTTCGGGCAGCGGATCTTCGCCCCGGCGTTGCACCTCCACGCGCTGGTCGTGCATGCGTGCAAGGACTGTTGCCTCCAGATCCCATGGTGGTAGGCCAGCAAGGAGGCTCGCCGCCTCGCGGGACACCGTGCGGTATCCCCGCACCATCCGGATGGCCATGACCCTCTGGCAGGCGTTCAGCTGGGCCGCCGGGCGTTTACGCAGCGTCGGCGCCCACACTGGTGCCCCATAAAGGGCCATGGACCGGACGATGCCGGCGTAGAGCCTCCGGCAGAAGGCGTCTGGACCCCCAAGGTTCGGCAGGAGCCGCTTGAGAGCAGCCCCCGTCCGATTGAGTTTGGGGGCCAGACGTCGGAAGTGCTCCTCGAAATTCCATCGGCTGTCGAGGACAAGTCCTAGGTACTTCATCGTCGACCCGACGCCGATGTGAACTCCTTCTACCGTTAGTTGGGAACCCGTTGGTGGCGCGTTCCGAGGGCCGTGAAAGCACATGGCCTCGGACTTGTGCAGTGCCACCTTGAGTCCCAACTGCTGGGTCCTCTCAACGACTGTCGCAACCCCACGTGTCGCTAGTTCGACCGCCGCCTGGTACGACCTTCCCTGCGCTAGGACCAGCGTGTCGTCTGCGTAGCAGACCACGCTGACCCCTACGGGGAGGTCGGCGCGCAGCACGTAGTCGTACCCGATGTTCCACAAGGGCGGTCCTAGTACCGATCCCTGTGGGACACCGCACGACATCTCTCGCCGTTTCCAATCTCCTTGGTGACCGGGGTATACTATGTACCTGTCGGACAGGTAGGCCTCGATTGTACGACAGAGGTAGTCGGGCACCCGGTGATACCGGAGTGCCGTCCTAATGCAACTCCAGGGCAGGGAATTAAAGGCGTTGGCAATGTCCAACGACACCGCCAAGACACACCTGCCCCGGGACACCGCATCCCCCGTCGTGAGGGCTCGCACGCGCATGATGGCGTCCACCGTGGAGCGCCTCCTGCGAAACCCGAACTGGTCGTCCGCGAGATCGGGCCCCTTCAGTGTTAGGTGCTTGACGAGGCGGTCTGCAATGACTCTTTCAAAGAGCTAGCCCACCTCGTCAAGCAGCACAATGGGCCGATACGAGGACGGAGAGTCCGCAGGGCGCCCCGGCTTCGCAACGAGGACCAGTTTTCCCGTCTTCCAGGGAAGTGGGAACTGGCCCCTCTCCAAACATGCGCTAAAGAGCCCCCCCAATCGAGACCCGAGAGCCTCCATGGCCAGGACCCAAGCCTTTCCAGGCAAGCCGTCTGGTCCTGGGGCGGTATTCTTCGCACCCATCCTGCGTACCGCCACTCTCATCTCTACCTCGGTCAGCCCGAAAAGAGGTGAGGCATTGTTTGATCTATAACACGACAACTGCTTTATTGTGGATCGTGGAAATACAAGATCTGACTTAGGCTACGTTTCAACCAGAGATGTGCGTGGGAAATGTGTCGTGCGAGAATGCCACGCTGTACCTACTGTGAAAATGTGTACGGGTTTCCACAAAAAGAAAAAAAAAATAGTCACAATTAAAATAAATTACATTAATAATTAGATAATAAATTAAAATTAGAATAGTAAATGATAAAAATGTGACGTACCACAGTGTTTTATGAAGCCTATTTTTCGGGTATTACTTTTTTATTTAAAAAAACTGGTAGCCTATGATGTTATAAATGTCGAATCACCATTTCACTAACATGTTTTGGTTTTGAAATACTTACAATTAATAATATTACGATCTTTGAACTAATAGTATGGTTGCGTTACAGCCCTAACGACGACGCAGAATAATGATCTTAAAAAAAATTGTTGATTCAATATTCCACGCAATTAGGATGTATTATTTTTGTGGTATGTAGGGAAAATAAAGGTCATAATTTCAGTATAAATAACTTCAAATATTTTTTATATTATTACATTAATTACCTAAACAAAAAACTTAAAATCTCAAATAATTCTGAATCCAATGAACTTCATTGGATTCAGAATTATTTGTATTCTAAAATATGCAGCATAAAAAACGTGTTCGATGTCTCTAAGACCATAATTGCGTATCATATTAATTATTAAAAAAAAATCTATTTAAAAAACTAAATATGCTAGTGACATGGGAATACGAAATATTGCATTTAAACAACTTTAACTATCAGTTTTGTTTTTTTTTTTATAAAAAAGCAACGTCCGAAAAATGGTCTTCATAAAGCACTGTGCGTACGAGGGTTGCTGATGTGTAGCGGAGCTGTAAAAATGCGCATTAATGTGCGGTGCGAGGATGCATTCCATATCTAATTTGCTCATTTCTACTTCCAACTAACTTGACTGGCGACTTTGACTGACCTGTCAGTCTAGTAGTTAGTGAACCTGACTGCTATGCCGAAGGTCGTGGATTCGATTCCCACCCAAGACAAATGTTTGTGTGATGAGCACGATCATTTGTTCTGTGCCTGGGAGTAATTTATCTATAATATGTATTTAGAAATATATAAGTATGTTAATCAGTTGTCTGGTACTCATAACACATGCTCTGCTTAGCTTGGGACTAGGTGACGTAGTGTGGCAGTTGTGGAATACCTACTATGTTATTTCATATGACACTGACCGCTTCAAAGTTGCGCAAAGATATAAAAGTACGGCGAGAACCTACACGCACTTCCAAGATTGATGGGGTAGGACACCAATACCTCTTAGTTGTCTAGCACTCTTACCAGAAGTTCTGTGGGTCCGTAAGGATAGATAAAGTCGACTGAACAATTCGTCGAATACCTACCCATTTATTAATTGATGAACTGGTCTTTCGAATGACTTCTAGTTGTTATACAATTTAAATGTTACATTTAAAAAATTACCACCTTTGTTCCACCTTATTTTCAAAATTCTGTGGAATCATGACATCATCGCTGGAAGTAAAACCTGGAACCTGTTTAAAATAATACAAGAGATGGAAAATAAGCAACAAAATGCTTAATTGATCATAGAAAAATTAGACTAAGTTTCTCCTATTATATTACAAACGAAAACAAAATTGAGAAAAACAAAATTTCAAGTCAAAAGAAGCACTTAGGCAGGCTTGATTGTATGAGCTTACAATTACCACTTAAAAAAAAAACCGACGTAGACCGTGTGGGGCCACGCTTAGTGTAGGCATAGTATAAAGAGGAAGGAAGTAGGCTATCTTCGGCCCAATCCGCGTTATAATTACCTACTGTCTTAGGGTTGTCACTTTTAGCTAAATTTTAAATCAGTGCCTATACCTAAATGGGTAAGGGTCGGGAAGTTGTATTTTTTACTTGTACCTATTGTCTGGGTACCTACAGGGTTTGTGGAGTGTGACTCTTTATGTCGCAAGATGGCACAGGCGGTAACATAGATAAAGAGCTTGTGTTTAAATTATTTTCTTAGTAGTTTATACTGATCAGATTTCTGTATTTTTTAATAGGCATAATGTAGTATTTTTACACATAACAGACCATATTTATTTTTAATAAATACAAACATAAATAATACGAACATATCTATTGAATCACACGTTTATTACAAAATTACAAATTAGCTACAGAAAAATACTTTCTTCGGTTTCGACTATTACGAAACGACAGAAAATCAGACATTTTGGTTGAAACGAAAATGAATTTAGCGATGCCGAAAAGCAGGGCCGCGCGAGCCTCGTGCAGTGTTAGCCCCAACTGGCGCACTGAGAAACGGTTCGAGATTGTGTTAAAGTGTGCGTGCGCCGACGCATAAATACTATGGCGCACACATACAAGCCGCGCGGAGTGCGTTTGTATGAAGATAACCTACTTCTCTGCTCTTTATACTATGGTGTAGGCCTAGGGTGTCCTAGTTTCCCACAATGTAACAGAACCCTTAAACTACGACTTCAGCCCGAAGTAGCCCATATATAAATTAGTAACCCAGTTTCAAACTTAGTTCAGAAGTATAAAAAGTTTCCAAAAACTTCATCCTATCAAGTTCAAAATAATTTTACTAGAAAGTCTTTATAAAGTAAAAAGAACAATAGTAGTTAGCAGAAGAATAGTAGTTTAGAAAAAACTTATGGTTCAAAAATAAAGTTTAAAACCTAACACCCGATTACTTAAAAACACGCTCTAAAAAGTACGAAACAAGAAAACACTCTCCAATGAAATTACTTAGTATGTACAAACTATTAAATATAATAGATAAAGCCGTGGTCGTATACCACTTTTTTTAATTTATTATTCTTATGGCATTTTCAAACTTTATTTTTATTTAACATATTTTGGAGTTCTAAATAGGCTAGTAATATTTATATATTCAAAATGTACAAGTAAAGCGCTTTCAAATGATACCAAACACGGCATATTTATCTTAACTTTATTTTTTTACTTCGCATGTTTTGTCCGCTAGAGGGCGCCACATTAGATTTTGTGAAATCCCATATAGCCTATAACCAGCGGACAATTAAGACGCTTCTAATGATATGCCATTTGTCGAATTCTGATAAGTAGTTTAGAAGTTACGAGGGAACAGATGAACATCCATACCCACATACATACATACATACATACATACAGGTCAAAATCATAACCCTCCTTTTGCTTCGCCGTAGTCGGGTAAAAAGTTAGAGGGGTCCCCCCCCTCTAAGTTTTGAACCATTGTTCTTTACTTTTGGAGCGATTATTTCCGAAAATATTAATACACTTCTCATCAAAAAAATCGAAACACCTTGCAAGTTTACGTTTTGTCAGGATTATCAGAAAAATGTGTACATTTAGGAATAAATGTTAAATGTCGTTTAATAGTGAGTAATATGAGCTTATCAAATCTTAATGTTAATGTTCTAAATTTAAATGAATTTTTCATAGGTTTCGTATTTTGTTAAATGAGTCATTTTTATTCCGTATGGAGTATAAAGGAAATGGATAAAACAACACACGTAAATGAAAAAAAAAGCTAAAAAACGTTTATTTAATAACTTGTATTCCCTCCCCGAGCTCTAATTACTGCTTCCATACGGTTCTTCATCGATCGGATGAGAGTCACGATCACATGCTGTGGTATATTGTCCCATTCCTCTTGGATTGCATCTTGCAGCTGGCTAAGTGTTTCTGGGGCAGGATCTCTTGCTCGAATTCGTCTCTTTAATTCATCCCATAGATGTTCAATGGGATTCATGTCCGGGCTTCTTGCTGGCCATTCCATAATAGAGATATCGACTTCGTTAAGATAATCTCGTACGACGCCCGCGGTGTGAGCCCTAGCATTGTCGTGCATGAATATGAAGCCGTTGCCAATAAAATGTGCATAGGGCATCACATGAGGCTCGAGACACTCTTCGACGTACCGATGACAGTTTAGTGCAGGCAGACGTGGCCCAGACACGAAAGCAAGCTCTGTCTTACCGTCGGCGCTGATTCCTCCCCAAACCGTCCACGAACCGCCACCATAGCTGACCTTTTCGTCAATGCAGCATTGTGCATAGCGTTCTCCGTCTCTTCTGTAGACCTTGTTCCTTCCGTCGTTACCATACAGCATAATTTTACACTCATCAGAAAAGAGAACTTTGCTCCACTGTAGGTATGACCAATTTAGGTGCTCACGTGCAAAGTTAAGGCGCGCTCTTCGATGGTCTGCAGTTAATTTCGGCCCATTTGCTGGCTTATGCGGTACCAGTCCACGATCCTTCAACCTTCTTCTAATTGTAGAGTCACTTACAGCCACCCTTCGTACAACACGAAGCCGCTGCTGCAGTTGAAAAGCGTTAAGGCGTCGATTTCTTAAAGAAGTTGTTACAATAAATCGATCATCTCGCTCAGAAGTGACCCGATTCCTGCCAGATCCTGAACGGCGCGTGAACAAACCAGTCTCCCGATAACGTTTATAGACTCTATGAACAGATGACAGGCTTAGATGCAGTCTTGCAGCCACAACACGCTGACTAAGGCCAGAATCCAGCAATGCCACAACTTGGGCGGCTTCTGTGGGCGAACTATCCATACGTTTTAGAAAAAAAACCTTTTTTCAGACGTCCCAAAGTCACAGTATTGAAATAAAAAACAAAAAGTTTAAGGATAGGCGCCAATTTTTAGTTTTTAAACGCTAAATGTACTCCAACCCTAAACACACATTTGTCTCAAAACAGTGATTCATTTCGTTTATAAGATAAACAAATGAAATTCTAATTTTGAATTTAGAATTTTCGCTTATTACTGTAATGGCCAAACTGCCAGCTATAATATATGTATTTTTTTTCATCGTATGAATTCTTTTTTGTGTTAAATTCGGACAGAAACAATGAAAACGGAAGTGTTTCGATTTTTTTGATGAGAAGTTTATTATCAAAAAATCATTCCACGGGACCCCTAATAATTTTTTCAATACACTTACTCGAAAACTGCCTTTTATCGCACTCATTAGGTTCAATATAGCATGTATATCACCCAAGTGCTTTTTTGAGTTTATCACAACAAGGGCTTTTTTGTTCCTTCCTTATCGTCACGGTCACGGGTGATTTTTTTTTCTTAGTTTATCGAATCAGGCGCTAGACGTCCCCCACGAGGCGCTGGGTGACCCCACGAAGTTAGAAACTGACCAGAGCAGATTTGAATGCTATTATTATTATATTTCTGCTATATGTTTGAGATACGATTAAACGTTTTTTCTTTCTTTCTTTATTTCACAAGTTGCAAGTGTATTGAAAAACGTCGTTTGACACGTGTGCAGATTTGTCATTGCAGCCCTCGCCTCCATAACACACTCGCCTACGGCTCGTGCGAATTTCGCCTCGGTCGCAATGACAAACTTCCTGCACTTGTATCAAAATGTACTATTAAATGCCTATCCAACAATATATCACACGTTAGGTTAGAATTAAAAAAAAGTCACTCCCTATTTTACGAGTAGTGGAGGTATCTTAATAAAAAAAAATCCATGTCGGCGTGATTGATATACATATTGATACCACATTTCAGCTTTCTAGTGTTAATTGTCTCTGAGATTATTCGCGGACGGACAGACAGACAGACTTGGCGAAACTATAAGGGTTCCTTGTTGACTACGGAACCCTAAAAAAAAAATAATTTGATCAATGGTGATTATTATTTTATGTTTAGGGTTCTTGCAGCGTTAAAGAATTCTCCTAATCTACCAATAAGGGTTTTTTTTTCACCAAAAGTTGTTGATTCCATTAATTATGTCTGAAAATATGTATTTTTATTCATAGGTATTACATTTATACCCTTTCATTACTGTGTTATATTATTTTCTTTTTCCCCAAAATCATGTTATGAACTCTGCGGGTTGAACGATTTGATTTCGTCAATTATGTATGACAAAAAAATAAGAGACGAAAAACTGGTTTGTATTACTCAAAACCCAAGCGAGCGCCGGCACTCGCGCATGATTTCGCGCCATCCGGTTGTCAAATTTTCAAAAATAGAATATTCAATATTTGACTAATTTTTTTATAGGGTATTTTGATATTTATCCGAGAACATAAATAAAAGGTTTTATAGACAAATAAACCCCGCGCGAAGGCGGGCATTCACCAAGGACAACACATAACTACTTATGTAACAACTAGAACTCATTCGAAAGAGCAGTGCATCAATTAAAAAATATTCGACGAATCGTTCAGTCGAAGTAGCGTGTGGCGATAAAAGAATGTTTTGCATTATATTCGATAAAACTTTCAGTCGACTTTCCGCGAATCGACCATGTGATTCTTGAAGTATCCTTACGGACCCAAGTTCTGCTTAGTTTGGGATTATATCATATGGCGTTGTATGATAGCCCACACGTTAGTTGTAGCGGCTTCGTTCCCTTCAAGTACGTGTACCTATCCTACACCTACCCTACCCTAAATATCAACCCTACCTACCTACGTAGGGATTCTGCAAAAGGGACGAAGCCTGCTGGGGCCCAGAGTCTCTTTCTGAAAGGAAGGCTTGGCCCCAGTGCGAAGGGCAAGGAAGGAACGGGGTGGGGTGGTAGTCTAAGACGACCCACTGACCTAAGAGCCTGACACTGTTTCCCGCTCCGCCTAAGAGCGGGATTCGATATTGGATGATTTTTGCCCAACATAAAAAAATCCTACCTACCTACCCTCCGTAACCTTCTTTATTATATTAGCTGACCCACTGACCTAAGAGCTTGACACTGTTTCCCGCTCCGCCCAAGAGCGGGATTCGTCATTGGATGATTTTTGCCCACCATAAAAAAAACCATACCTACCTACCGTTATTATATTAGCTGAGCAAAGACCTCCCTCTATTTCTTCCCATTTAAGAGCTCAAACATACGAACGCGATGTTTCCAACGGCAGAGGTACCTAACAGCAGCCGTCGACACACTGGCTCTTGACACACACGACGGCTGACGCTGATTTTCTTTTGTGTATGAGCTTGTACTGAGTTTTGAACTACTCTTTGCCTTTACCTAAGGAAGATGTAAGTCGTCCCACTATCTCCTTGGTCTACCGCGACCCCACAGTGCGATTTCAGGACGCTGCTACTTATTTTTTTAGTTATATATATACTCGCGTTTGATCATAATCTCATCTGATGGTAAGCAATGATTTGGCTGACGATGGAGCACGCTTGTATAGAAGTACCTATTTAAACTAATCATTCGTGACCTAAAGACCGCTAAGTTGTAGTTATTAGGAAACAGACTCTGGCAGGGAATTCCACTCCTTGCACAGTGTATTATTTTGCCTTAGTTCGGACATTTCCGATTTATGTGTATTTCGGAAAGCTTATTATCAAACAAAACTCCTAATAAAACTCCGCCAGATCTAACTACTGTAGTTTAAGAGAAATAAAAAAAATCGAGAAAAATCCTTAGAAACCATAGAAACACAATAACTCGTTTTCTATTATGATTTTTACACAAAATTATTTTAGGGGTGATAGAAATTCACTATCGCAACCATATTTTTCTTGAAAACTTTAAAAATCTTGCACACACAAGAGAGAATTTTTTTTTTTCTATGATTTAGAAATTATTTTTTTTTAGGACATTCTCTTCATGGTCGCATTTTTTGTTAAGCCTAGATGTCGATGACTATAATAACTATCACCACAAAAAAAATCAGTTGCAACAAACGCAGGATTTCGGAATTATTGAATTTCTAAATTGTCGGTTAGGGTTGTCACTAACTTGTGTGCATGCGAACATTACTAATTGTGATTCATTATTTTTGACTCGGGTTGGCATTCACAGTTGTCGGTTTAAATTGTGATATGCATAGTTTACACAATTTAAGTTTATACGTATATGAAAAAATTGTGCAAAAAGTCAAAATCAAACTTAAAATATTTACGGTTGAATTAGATCACTACTTTTGTTTATGATCGATCTTCGATGAAGGATATTGTGTGGGATTGGGAAGGGGTCCGCCCTCGTTAGGCAAATGCTAAAACCAAATCCCTTTACACAATATTTGGAGGAGCGGGGGTGAGGTGTCATGGAGCCGTTAAAGACACATGGCACTGTTTTGCCTCAGCAGGCACTGACCCGTCCTGCTGGGATGTCCATCTGGGCCCCGACCAGGGACTTATTGCAAGGGGGGCATGAGGGCGCCAACCCTCATGCTGGTCAGCGAGAGGCAATGATTACCGACGAACTAAGCTTGCATATGGATCCGAAACTGCTCACGAAATTGGAAATTTATAATGTTTAAAATACAAACTGCATTAAGAGACAAAATATCACTTTCGGTTGATGTCGTTCGTCCAAATTCGGGGACAACCAATGATGGGAACACTGCACGAACAGCACTATCAGACCAACATAGGAAAACATTTGCAGATATTTGCAGATATCTTAGGCATAGAGACATGGTTGCTGGATAATCTGCATACTATTTTAGTAGCGCTGTCGAGTGGCTTAGTAATAGATGCTGCAAAATTTGATGCCTTTTATAAATCTGTAGCCGCAAAGTACGTGGA
The DNA here is from genome assembly GCA_029852875.1 of Mythimna loreyi. Taxonomy (NCBI): domain Eukaryota; kingdom Metazoa; phylum Arthropoda; class Insecta; order Lepidoptera; family Noctuidae; genus Mythimna; species Mythimna loreyi. The sequence goes on from CM056789.1 coordinate 12,962,417, forward strand.
GAAATACAATTGGTTTTACATGTCTGTCACGATGCACAAAATATTAATTCGTGGTCGTCAAATCATAGACGCTAGCCCGTTACCCATAGGTATGTTGTCGGAGCAAGCCGGCGAGTCAAGGAATAAATACTGGCGATATGATCGACAACACCATACCCGAAAATTAGACAGAAAAACAACAATTTTAGATTTATTTCACCGTGCATTAGAGTCGTCCGATCCATATATATCCACATTAACACTTAGTAGACATCATAAACATAAAAAACTTTGCCCCTGTCGCAATCAGTACTTCAACTCCTTTGCGTAACAACAGATCGTTCATTATAATAATTTAGAATCCGAAGATTTTGAAGAAAATAATATTACACTGACGTCTAACGAAATTATAAATCAATCCGACAGCGAGGAAATGTCATAAATAAGCGTTTAAAACTTTTTTTTTTTATATTTCACAACTTTCACACAACATCATCTAGTCCCAAACTAAGATAAAGATAAACATACTTAATATTTATTTAAATACACACTTATTATAGATAAATTACACCCAGACACAGAACATTGATGATGTTCATCACATACAACATTTGTCCTGAGTGGGAATCGAACCCACGACCTCTAGCATAACAGTCAGGGCCACTGACAACTAGACCAACAGGCCAGTCAGACATAGATCAGCGTAAATTAATTTAATCAATTGAACTAATTAATTTAAAGATTTACTACTTTGTGACAACCCTATTTCCATAGAAATTTAATGAAAACTTAGAAACTCAATAACTTCGAGATCTGGCTAGCTATATATTCAGAATTTTGTCCAGTTGAAGGTACTTTATATAGGTATATTATGCAATCAATAAAAAATGCGACCCGCAAACAGTTACTTTTATATATATTTTTTTTCGATCTTTAACAAAAACATTTTTAATTCTCGTTTCTGTTACCTTAGCGACTTGCACTTTTTCCAATTCATACATTTTAAACCAACAATGAAGAGGTAGTTTACAAGACCCTGCAATTTTGCTTCATTCAAGAAATACAGACGAAAATCTTTTTCAAGAAGGTCAGTGACCTTTCACTAAAATATTTGTATCTTCTAAATGAAGTCAAATATCAAAACGGTGTTTTTTTATAATGGTTTATTAAGGGTTAATCTATAAAGAAAAAATATAAAACTGGTATGTGCGCAACTATGGAAAAATAAAACACTGTGTGGTGGGATGTCTACCATATACCGGTTGCAAATCGCCGTACGTTTAAAGACCCGATAATGGAACGGACTTGTAGACCAGTGCCGATATTTTTTGAAACGGAAAAAAATAGTAGGATGAAACAAATAAAAAATAATTGGGAATCAAACGAGCTTACCTGTTAAACGAAGTCTTGATTCTAATTCCAGTCGTTATGTAGGTTCAAGGCTTGTCTTCGACGCTGAACTTCGTTGCTTGCTGCACAATACACTTTGTAGGTACTTATTAAAGTAGGCCAAAAAAGGTAATAAGTATTTCATGAATTTTAAATGGATAATTGACACATTGGAAAAAAAAAATTAAAACTTGGGAAAAAAGTACTATGTCACGTATTTCAAATTAATAATTAGAAAGGAGAAGATTTTTTGCTCGCGTTCTTTTACCTACCCGCGCAGAAAATATTTCTTTGAATACCGTCATTAGAGACACAATAGAAAAACAAAAGGTGCGCGGACCCCGACGTTCGCTTGGGGCTTGACTTAAGAGCCTATTACACCAGTCAATATTTAGACCGGTCTTAGTCAACGTCGCGTAGTGTAATGAGGTTCAGACTGTCTCACTCGGAAGTTAACTCTAAGACAGGTGTAATAGGCGCTTATATAAGTGACAGCTCGACGTGACGGTGTTGCAAGGGTGTATTATTTATTATATAAATGTATATTTTTAAAATCAAAATTTCGCAACTTTAACCCTTAGAAGAAGTATAACTACGCAATAAAATAATATATTGTTTTTCAATTTTAGCGCGAAATAAAATACTAATTTTTTCTAACATTATATTAAAATAGGAGTATGAAAAAATTACATCAAACACAATTATTTAACAATCTGTTATACATTTAGTACATTCATTACATTATTTTATACAAAACATGGTGTAATCAGTAACTTTTTAAGTTATGATCATATTTTTTAAAATTTATTCTACGATGATCAAGAATTTTTAGTTGCCTATTACTAAAGAAAATGAAAAAAAAAAAACATAATTTAACATAAATAACCAAAAAACATTATCTAGGTATTATTAAGAAATACGGTTTTTTTTTAAGAGTATCTTACAAGTAGACATACATTGACTTTCAATATAATATGTCACTGGAAGATTGCAGAAATCTGCCATTTACATACTTAAACACATTTTTGAAAAAAAAAAAATTATACGAAATATAACAATCGAATTTATTCGTTTCCGTCATAACCGTGTCTTATTTTGAAAAACAATAGTTTGTTATTTCTCGCGTTATTATGTTACATCTTACGGCGTTTGCAATTTTCCGGTGACATACAATTTCACACTGCTCAACTTAAATATACCTACAGTGCTCAACTTGGTCATAAGCATTGACAAATGATATTTATTTTTTAAATTTGGTTATATATACCTAAATTGATATAATAACACTTTTACACACGTTTGTTTTGGCACTTACTGTATTATAATAAATAGATCAGCTTTATAGTGAACGCTACGAGTTCGAGTGTGATCGTGGTCTCACTAGATGGCGCTGCACTCAACAATGTTTGTTTATTGTTTTTAGGAACATTTTTTTTTTATTATATAGTATAGACTAGGTGCTTCTCTGCAATCGGTGATACAATCGTTGATGGTGAGGCGCAGAGCCTATTCTCTCTAGCTTCGAATACACCTAAATTATACATTTCACTATATTGAGATTAGTCAAAATATTTCCTCGAAATCAACCTTATTCTATGTAACTTCCAGTGTCTAACTCTTCTTGAGTATCTACTATATTTAAGCATTAGCAATAGGTAGGTAGGCACCTTCTACATGAACAGTGAACGAAAAATGTTGATTTCAGCGCCAACTAGCAATCTAAGAACGTGAACACTTTGTATAGCTTTCATCTGGGAATATACATACCTAAATGGGTAAGTACAGGGTTTAACTTTTTCAAACAGGTGCAAATTTGAGCCCAAATTCTGTAATTATGCTAATATGTAATGTTAAGTACCTAAGTCTTAGCAGAAGGTATTATTTGTGCACTCAAAGAGCTGTCAGACGCATTGACGGTGCTCCGTTCCAGGTTACAGGATTTATTTACATACAAAGTTGACACAAAAAACCCGCTTTTCCATAGATTTATATGCATAATTCGACAAAATTTCATACCATAAAATCGATTTTTTGGGTTGGTCTCATAGTAAAAGTTGTTCATATTGATGTGAACAATGATCTTAAGCAAAACCCATCTGTTGTATCAACTTTGTATACTTTATTGTACACCAAGATTTTTTTTACATATTTTGAGCCTTAAAAACAAAACATACAATAGGCGGCCTCTGCCAATCCTTCCAGGTAACCTGGGATGGAAGAAAGAACCCAACTTTATTTCCAGGCAGGATACAAAGGTGGGTTGCACAGCATTATTCGTGAGTTATCGTGGATGTCGCGCAAGTTAACTGAAGGAACGTTCAGGAAATAACTCAACTCCTGGATACAGCGAGCAAAGGGTGACTCGCCGTCCGGCAGCCGGATAACCGTCCAGACCGAGTCGACGGCACGTAGTGTAGCACAGTCGCCTAAATGTCAGCAAAACCGTAGGGGCCCAGCAGTCGTTGTTGCTGGTAGAAAACTCACTCTTGAGTTAAGCTCGCCTTTGTACATGAATTGTCTAAATACTGTGTACTATTAAATGTTTTGTGTACAATAAAGGCGTAGGTTTCTGATTGTTATCTGTCGACGAGTTACCTCTATACACCGGCGTTCGCTTGGGTGTTTACGAGTAAAACCCGTGGAGGTTCGATCCGTACTGACTACCTACGGCCATTGAATCCCACTTTAAGATAATAATCAATTTCATATACGCGGAAATTATTTTAGTTTTAGAAAAAGAAGTACTTGTTTTTTAATTTTATCTTTACAAACAGTGTTTCATGTACCGGATCGATCCTCCACGAGATTAAAACGACCAAAATTTAACGGTGTATACTCTATAGAGGTAAATCGCCAGCCACGAGTCCACTCCTGAGGTAACCAAAAACCGCCCTGCGGCGTCAGGTAAAGCGATGTCGTTGAAAGGTTTTCAGAGACAAAATTCGATGACGATACGCCTTTCATTCATTCTAGTTCCATAAGTAAACCACCCGCCAGTTACATAAAGAAGGCTTTACATAAACATTCCGAGTATAGCATGAAACTATTTATAAATTGGTTTGACGTCATCATTCAGACGTCATGAGCTATTTCCAGCTAACCTTTGCATGATAAATACTTTTACTTTTTCAAGTTATTAATGTTTTCTTGTCAAACGGTAATTGAATTCCTTTGCGAAAAGTTTTGTTATAAATAGAAGGATCGAAATACATTAGCTGTAGAAGCCATAGGAATTGTTACACGCGTACCTTTTTTACGCTAAGCGTTTCTAATTCTTTATTGTACACAAAAACTTAACATAGATACAATGATTTGACAATTCATGTACAAACGCGAGCTTAACTCAACAATAAGTTTTCTCCCAGCAAATCTTTAAGTGACAGAGAGAGATTACATATGAGGGTAGAAACCAGTGAACAATCCTCGATGCGTTTCTTTTTACTATATATAAAGGTCCTTGAAACATAGTTTTGTAGTAAATTTCTTGCTGCAATTTAGCAGTTTAGTTTCAATATAGACAAGATATTTTAGACAAACGAAGGAACAGAATTCGTCAGCAATTCAATTGCAGAATCTTGCTGGGCTATATATCCATTTTGTGTATCCTTTTTATGGAAAGCCCATCTTTCGTATCAACTTTGTACAGTACCCGGCAATAAATATTGCACATCGACCTTTGGAAAGAGACAATCGGCTAATTTCGGCTTCGTAGAGCGTTATCTCTGTCGCACACTACCTATGTGACGTTTGTCAGTCGTTGTTCAAGGTGATTGGTGAACAGTCACGTTGTTCACCAATCATAGTGCAATATTTATTGCCGGGTACTGTATATTGCTATACAGGGTGTCATTGACATGTTAACGCAAACGAATACCATAGATCCAGTACATGATTCAAGACCCCCCAGTGATGGAATTTTTTTTCGGTTTTTTCTTATTGTTTTTTAATGAGTTTTTAACGTTTTTTTTTAATTAAACTGTATAAAAACGTCAATTTAACATTTTTTGCGAAAAAATGAGTGCATTACATTCCAAATTAAAAATGTCATCGGGTTTGATTAGAATAACGACTTTATTTGCCTCGATAATTTTTTTATAAAAATTTTATTGTAAAAAAAAATATCATTGGGATTGGTTAGAATAACGATTTTATACAGGTAAAAAATAAAAAAACAAAACTTTTTTTCAAAAAGAAAAAAAAACCGACGAAAAATTCCACCACTGGGGGGTCCAGAATCATGTACTGGATCCATGATATTCGTTTCCGTTAACATGTCAACACCTTGTATATTGATCAATATCGTGCAATAAAAATTGCCAACAAAATGCATTTTTTATTGCCGGTTTACTGTGTTCATAGTTAATGTTTATGTCAGGATTTCGATGGCTTTCAGGTTTTTTTTTATGCGTAAAAATCATATAATGAGAAATGCCTTGGGCGGGACATAGTGTCAGACTCTTACTGACTAAACAACCCTGCCCATTCCTACGTTGCCTTCATACCACGTCCGAAGCTTCCTTTTTGTTAACGAAACGATCGTAACTTCGTTTGGGGTGGCCGATAGGAAAGCACTGAAAACATTAGATCGCAAAACGAAACGAGGGGAATCGGGTTTCCCAGCATCGGCCTTATAAGCTTCCTATCCCCTCTTTTATATGTTTTTCTTATTATTCTATTTCAGGCCAGTTTATAGCAAAATCAGAAGTTAGGTCACTGGGTAATAAACCGGGTATAAGGTCATGTCTAGTGCGCAATGTATCCTCTAGCTATGATATAATAATGGAAATAAGCAGGCAAATATCAATGTAACCTAGCGTACTATGCGTTCCAAAAGAATAGGATCGACTGACAGGATGTGACGTCACGCCGTACTGTCAAATCGAAGAAATTTTTGCAAAATTGGAGAACTCAGTGATGAGTAAAATTTAAAAACTGGATTCTGATTAATTTTTTTTGTTCTCAGTTCGTAAATAGATTTCTTTTTTTTTAAATAAACTGAATTTTGAAAAATTTTTGCCTGAATTTGACAGTCAATCGTGACGTCACAACATGGCAATCGATCCTATTCTCATTTGAAACGCTTTGTTAAACTATGAGTGTAATTCGTTTATAGTAAAATAACTCCTATTTATTCTTGGACAGGGTTCTCTGCTTCTCAGCATGTTGGACCAGCTGTTTGTCTGTTGCCAGGCCTTTCCTCGCTCGGACCGCATCCATGTAGGCCTTGGCTCGGTTCACGCCATCCCATTTCTCTCCCCAATGCAAGTATTCTTCTTCAGTGCGAGGTTTCCAGAACGGATCAATGTCTATAACCTGGAACGAGAATGAAGGATGATTAAAACTTGAGTAAGTATCGATATTCAGGCATATTTGAATTTGTTATGACAATAAATAATAAAAAAAAAGCCGACGGAATTTCAGTCACGATGGTCGAAATTGTATACCGTACCGGCGTTTAATGAACGGCCTAGGTATTCAATTGGATGGCTAATTTAACTAGATGCCTGCGACATATATAAATCTAGTACTTACATGATATAAAACTACATACTTTTATCTACTAAGGGTCTAATTCACCACTTCTAATCGCGAATATTTAAAACAAAACACAGATTGTGTTTTGTTTTGAACGCAAAATGAAGCTATAATACCGTTTAGACACTTCTGTTTTATATAATCGCGATCAGTTTGATTGGTGAATTTGGTCCTGAGTAGGGTTACCTTATGTAAATAGAGAGATGCCTATCTATGGTACCTAAAATGCCAGAAATTGCCCAAAAATGCCTGTCTAAAGCAAAACGCTGTAGGTAATAAGTAAAAGCCAACAGATAATAATTTTACTACTGATATTTGTCAGAGGACATTATTTTTTTTTAATAGTTCGGTATCTTTTCTAATAAATAATAATATGTGGGCGTGAAATTTAAAAATGCCTCTCTCATACCAATGCCGACCGCACGCCTGTCTAAACCTTAAAATGCCTGTCAAATGCGGCAAAAGCGTGTCATATGGTAAGCCTAGTCCTGAACTCCTGAGTGTACAAGTACTGACCTTCCAATGACTGAACAACATCTGTGGTGCGGCCAGCCCCGACGTGTGCGTCCGCAGTTCTAGCGCGAACTTGAAGCTCTCAGCGACCGGCAGTAAGGCTTGCACTCTGAACTGCGCTGAGCCGCTCTGCAAGTCACTGCCGACAACCCGGCCGCCGCGACGACCTAGTGCTGCGTACAGCTTGCCTGTGAAAACAAATAAATTTAAATTAGTTTGAAAGTTTTCAGTGAACTTGAAGACAGAGACCTTTGCGAAAAATTTCGTCTCATTTGGTTTATCTATAAACTTAATAAATGATTTCACTACTTGGCTTCTGCCATTTCATCCGCGGGAATATCGAAATTTAATGTATGAAATAAACCTAAAGCTAGGTCCAGGATATGGTCCAGTTTATACCAAACTAGCTTGTGCCCGCGGCTTCGCCCGCGTGGTATTGGGGTTGGGGTTGGGGTTTCCGAGATAAAAAGTAGCCTATGTCCTATTCCGGAGTGTATCCTATGCCTGTGCCAAATTTCATCCAGATCCGTCCAGCCGTTTTGACGTGATTGAGTAACAAACACCCAAACATCGTAACTTTCGCATTTATAACATTAGTAAGATTACCCACATCTAAATACGTTCATCCGTTTAAGCGTGAAGGTGAAAAAATGTATATGTTTGTGTGTACACATAGAAACTATCGCCATTATAATATTATTGTGATGTGATTATGTCTAAACTAAACCTTATTATTACCAGTCACTTATTTACTACGACGCACAGCATTCAATGACCAGTGATGAATGAAAAAGTATCCGCGAGTCGGCGGGAAGCCTAAAAACTGTCACCAAAAAAAGTTCGCTTCGTGATATCGCCGGAGTTGTTTGACAAATATTCAGTGGTCAGCAGCCTAGAAAAATTCCTTGCTTCTTACAGATTCGACGCGGCCATTTTGAGATGAAAGGGGGACTTCCGGTCACGGGCGTGCATCCGGTTCAATTGGTCACGTCCGCAAGACATCTTGTGATCTTGCCCACTACGCTCGTATTTGTCAAGTAAATAAGGGAGCTTTTTGTAGACACAGAAACTCGACGCGGCCGTGCTAAGAATGTTAACGAAAAAAATAATATCATTCTGTAACGGGAAACACACATACTATAATTGCCAGCAGTACGGAATTTGGTTGAGGTTGTAGATAAAAACAAACGATTTTTGTTAGTGTACGCGTGAGTGGAATGTTAGGCTGTTGGCACAGTGAGTATTTACTTTTTTGAGGTCGGCCGGTGAGTCAATGGTAACAATGTTGTTATTAAAGGAAAGGTCGATCATGTTTTGGACGCGATGACTCACTGGGCATGTATGATTACCACCGTGAATGCATTTGTATACGTACTCACAAGATTTACAACAATAAGCATCTCCAAAGTATACGACGCGTGCTAAATTCGCGACACCTACAAGTCTACATTCATTGGAAGGTCACAATTCCGCCGCATTTCTGGCGACACAAACATATTGCAAAATATTTGTTTCTCAATTTTGCATTTCTACAGACAGAGAGCTTTTTAAAAGGACAGGTCAGGGCAGTCGGCCCTGCAGTTGCTATTGATATTGTTTACCAATGTGTGGCTTGTTTGTCGACGAGTAATGAAATGCTCTTGTGATTTCTAGATTAATTTAGCCAATTACTGTCAGTATAGTTATAATAATTACTTTATAAATGATGACACATCTGCCTGACGCTGATTAACCCCTAGGTCAACAGTCTGAAACTCTGAAACTGCCAAGACCTCGTCAAGGCAGATAGATGTGTCTAATTGTACTTATGTATCATCACACTTATGCTTGAATATTAAGTTATATAGTAGTAGGATATTATCTACGGGACGAAGCGGAGCATGGTAATAGCATGTCCATTAAGAGTAAGAGTTGGGAAACCCTTCATTATAATTTAAACCGACAAATATAGGACCCATTTGTCCAAGCATCAGATTAACTAGTCCTGTCATCTATCCGCCTTGAGGGATACCTTACAAAGCTGTTGTGTTCTAGTACGCAGTCGCCACCATAACCTTTCAACTTCATCCACTATCTGCTCAAATAATCTATATAAAAGGAGAAACTGACTGACTGACATATCAACGCACAGCTAAAACTACTGAGCTTAGGAGTGTGAAATTTTGCACAAGGCTTCCTTTTATTACGTAGGAAAACACTAAGAAAGGATTTTCAAAATTCAGCTCCTAAAGGGATGTAATGGGGTCTAAAGTTTGTATGGAAAACCCTACTTTCACGTGGGCGAAGCTGCTGGCAGAAGGCTAGTCTTACTAATATTAGAAATGCGAAAGTTACGATGTTTGGATGTTTGTTACTTAATCACGCCAAAACGGCTGGACGGATCTGGATGAAATTTGGCACAGGCATAGGATACACTCCGGAATAGGACATAGGCTTTTTATCCCGGAAACCCCAACCCCAACCTCAATACCACGCGGGCGAAGCCGCGGGCAAAAGCTAGTATAATATAAATCATATTTTTCGTCTGAATCTCGCCTTTACAAACCGCAGCGTAAACACATCTCAGCTTCATTTCTTCAAAGCCTCGCGTAATAGCGATATTGACGTAACCGAAGGCTCGCAATTGGTCGCGGCCAGAGGGAGACCATTTCCTGTGGTTTTCATTCAGTAAATAATAATTATACTTTATGAATGGTGTTCGGAACAGCCATTGCTATGAGAAAGTTACTTTTGTGTCTACGACATGCGAGCGAATAGTTGGTATGGTGAAATTGAATGGTGAGGAGGATTTGCGGATTAGTATGATTAAAACTTCATTAGGAACGTGTTCAAAGATAGTATATTGTTAGAACACAAAAGAAACTTTGGTTGTGCCGACAACTTAGGTTTAGGTACTTAAGAAGAAGAATACAAAATTCCATGATGTGGGTCAAAACTCAAATGGCAGGATTGGAATATTTTAAAATGAATTGATAAAAAACTCATATATTAGTATAGAGAAATTTTAAATTCAATAGTAATAACAAAAACAGAAGACCACGAAAAAATAAAAAATTCTGTATCGATAACATTTGTATATTTAACTAAAAAGTTTCAAATAACCACGAGACATTTCGGTAGGGCAAGGCGCTAGGCGTCACACCCACGCATTGGTCTTCAAAACTTACAGGAACAAGCCATCTAAAGAAAACGAGATCAATATATTCCACAGCATCAATGAAACGGTTATGTTATACCATATAATAAGAGAAGCGCGCCGCGGACCGTTGTGGCCTATATCCCTAGCCGTTAGTAACGGGCAGAGGACATCCGGCTACTGCTTACGATGCGCTCGTCCAACCTTACGGAACTTTGTTATAAGTAACAAGTTTTCAATGAAAATATTTTTTTTCATAACAAGCTTTTATAGCTTGACATATACCTTTATAATGAACTAGCTTTTCCCCACGGCTTCGCCCGCGTGGTATTGGGGTTGGGGTTGGAGTTTCCGGGATAAAAAGTAGCCTATGTCCTATTCCCGAGTGTATCCTATGCCTGTGCCAAATTTCATTCAGATCCGTCCAGCCGTTTTGGCGTGATTGAGTAACAACCATCTAAACATCGTAACTTTCGCACTTATAATACTAGCTTTTGCCCGCGGCTTCGCCCGCGTGGTATTGGGGTTGGGGTTTCCGGGATAAAAAGTAGCCTATGTCTTATTCCGGAGTGTATTCTATGCCTGTGCCAAATTTCATCCAGATCCGTCCAGCCGTTTTGGCGTGATTGAGTAACAAACATCCAAACATCGTAACTTTCGCATTTATAATATTACATAGTAAGATTAGTAAGATACTCATCAAGACCTTACCGTAAAGTACTGTTACGGACGTGAGTAATCAAATGCCGGTTTACTAATAGAGAGATTTATTTTCCACAAACAAAACACCAATTTAGTCCAATCGCCAATAAACCACTTCGTAATGCGCTCTAGAGATCCGTAGAAATATCGCTTAGGTCGTCGTATGGATGAAACAGTCTTCACTTGACTTGGGTAGTTCGCTCTTGATCGCTGTCGAAATCAAACTGACTCCCGTCCGGCCAGCGAACACGTATTTATACTCAGAGCCAAGAAAATTCTAGATACCGAAGGTTCGAGGCCACACCAGAACAAAAGAAACCGTTTCCGCGAAGCAATAAATTATTCTTATTACCAACCGGTAGGTAACTACTCGACCCCACGACTCATACGAATTTCGACTCTATAGTAAAAGACTGAAGGTACAAATTCCTTTACCAAGTTACTTAAGTACCTACAAAAGTTCTCAGAATTATTAAGTACCTACTTATACGTGTCGGATTTTTCTAGAATTTGCTAGGCCCTGGTACGTACTTCTATTCTGGAGGTTTCGACTAGCAATGCGTTTTAATTATTCGGTGATACTTTCAGCTTTGTCGAAGAAACGACGTGTTCTATTTTTACGGCGTAACAGTGCCCCCCTCTTAGTCATGCTCGTCCCGAGCATTATTAGATCCACGGTACGGCGCCAGTCTATCCAAGTGGACTACCTTAGGCTTCCCTCTTAGTCCTTTCTTGATGCGATAGGTCACGTCGTTAATCCTTTTCATCACGGTGTAAGGTCCCTCCCATCGAGCTTGAAGTTTCGGCGACTTCCCTTTTCGTCGGAGCGGGTTGTGGAGCCAGACTAGTGCACCTTCTTCAAATCCCTTGGTGTTGGCATTACGGTCGTACCTAGTTTTCATTTTGGAGCTGGTGTTCATGCTATTCTCACGTACTCGTTTATGCACTTCGTCCAATTGATCTTGAAGGTCACTGACATAGTCCGTAACTGGCTTGGTCTTGTCAGGTGGCACGCCAGTTATAGCATCGACTGGAAGTCTCATCTCTCTGCCGAAATTCACTCTTGCTGGAGTATATCCCGTGCTATCGTGCACTGCCGATCGATAAGACATCAGAAATAGTGGAATATACCGGTCCCAGTCCTTCTGATGGTCATCGACAACCTTAGCCAGGTGATTCTCCAGGGTCTGGTTAAATCTTTCCACCATTCCGTCCGACTGTGGATGCGCAGGTGTTGTGCGTGTTTTGTAAATCCCCAGAAGGGTACACATCTCCTGGAACAGCGCAGATTCAAAGTTACGGCCTTGATCGGAATGGATCTCCAAAGGTGCGCCATATCGGCACACTACTTCTTCGACCACCTTCTTCGCCACTGTCGTCGCTTCCTGATTGGGAATGGCAAAGACTTCTGGCCATTTTGTGAAATAGTCCTGGATCACCACTATGTATTTGTTTCCATCATTTGTAATTGGAAATGGTCCAGCAACGTCGATGGCAATGCGTTCCCATGGGGCTCCCACATTGTACAGCTGAAGCTTGCCCCTGCTTCTAGTCTGTGGTCCTTTCACAGATGCACACGCTGTACATTTCCGACACCATTGCTCTATGTCCTCTCTACAATTGAGCCAGTAATACCGCTGTCTCACTTTCAGTAGAGTTTTCTTGATCCCCAGATGTCCACCAGAAGCACCATCGTGTATTTCCTGTAGCAGGGGGACCACTTCACTTCGTGGTACTATCACTTGTGTGGTCACCTCCTTGCCATCGTTCGATTCCCATTTCCTACAGAGCACATCATTCTCCAGGACTAAACTGTCCCACTGCGCCCAGTAGCTCTTTGTGACGGGACTAAGTGACGATACTTCACTCCACTGGGGCCTAGCTCCACTACGCAACCAGTCCAGTACCGGTCGAATATCGTCATCTTCTTCCTGGGATTTCTTGAAGTTGCCTTCAGTTCTAATCAAGTTCACGTGTTCTCTGGCTTCGTTTTGCTGGCAATGTCTGCAGTCTTCATCACACGGACGTCGCGACAGGGCATCAGCATTGTTATGCCCTTTTCCACTCCGATGTTCCGTCACGAAATTGAACTCCTGCAGCTGCTCGAGCCATCTTGCAACTTGACCCTCCGGGTTTTTAAACTGTAGCAGCCATTTCAGTGCAGCGTGGTCGGTCCTTAACGTGAACTGCCTTCCTATGAGGTACTTATGGAAGTGCTGCAAGGTTTTTACTACAGCCAGCAGTTCTCGTCGAGTAACACAGTAGTTCCTCTCGGGCTTTGAAAGTGCCTTACTGAAGTAAGCGATCACGATCTGTCGGTCATCTTGCACCTGTGACAATACGCCACCAATTCCCGTATTGCTGGCATCTGTGTCAACGACAAATCTTCCATCTCTGCTCGGATACCCCAGTATAGGTGCTTCACATAGCCGCTGCTTCAGCTCGTTGAACGCTGACTCACAGTTGTTGTCCCAGATAAATTCTCTTTTATCCTCAGTCAGTTGATGTAGAGGTTTTGCAATGTCAGAAAAACTCATAACAAACCTTCTGTAGTATGTGCATAGCCCTAGAAATGCACGTACTTCTGTTTTATTCTTTGGAACTGGCCACTGTTGCACAGCCTTTATCTTCTCAGGGTCGGTTCTTACTCCATCAGCGGAAATCACATGTCCTAGGTAGCTGACCTCCTTCTTGAACAGGGCACACTTCTTTGGGCTTAGTTTTAGGTTAGCCCCTCGTATTCTGGTGAACACTTTTTCCATGTTCCTTAGGTTTTCCTTAAAAGTGCGGCCCATTATAATGACGTCATCCAAATATACTAGACAGACGTCACCAAGAAGACCAACCATGACTCGTTCCATGAGGCGTTCAAAGGTTGCTGGAGCATTGCACAACCCAAAAGGCATAACGTTAAATTGCCACAGGCCATTGCCAATGCCCGTACTGAACGCTGTCTTTTCTTTATCCTTCTCGCTGATTTCCACTTGCCAGTAGCCACTTTTCAAATCAATGGTTGAAAACCACCTCATACCACTGAGCATATCCAGCGTATCGTCGATCCTCGGCAAGGGGTAACTGTCCTTCTTCGTGACATTATTCAGCATTCTGTAGTCGACACAGAATCTTGTACTGCCGTCCTTTTTCTTTACAAGAACGACAGGAGAAGACCATGGGCTCGTAGAAGGTTCAATTATTCCACTATCAGCCATGTCCTTTACCATTTCTGCCACTTCAGTTTCTTTAGCCCAGGGTATGCGGCGCGGTCTCTGTTTAATTGGTCTAGCATCACCTGTGTCTATTTCATGCTTGACAAGACCTGTTCTTCCGCAGTCCTTTCCCGTTGCAAAAATATCCTGAAACCGTAGCAGAAATTCCCTGGCTTGCTGTAGTTCTGAGGTCGATAAATTCTTCTTAGAACTTTCCAGAAGTTGCTGGATGTGATCAGGTTCATCTCTCGTTGAGTCCTGCTTCACTGGAGATGTGTTGATTTGGCGGAGATACTTCACTTCTTCACATCTCCCAACAACACTGTTTTTCTTCAAGTGGACCTCCTTTTTCCCAAGATTTACAATTCGCACTTTAGATTTCCCTTTCGTCATTACCAATGTCCTCGCAGTGATGAGTTCCGGATGCCGCCCAGTATCCTCAACTATTACACACCTTTGTTGCCTGATTTTCTTGGGGAATTTTACTTCGACTAGAGTTTCTGTTCTCGGAGCCAATGTAGTGTCTTTTAAAGAATAGAGGTGACATGTATTTACTCCTCGCAGGAACACTTCTTGGTCTGGGAACTTCAATACTCCCCTATCAATGTCCAGAATACACCGGTACTTCTGCAAGAAGTCCAGACCCAGAATGCAATCATCGGTAATATTTGCAATTAAAACAGAATGGGTGTACACTTGATCACCGATTTTTAACTCTATATCTGTATCACCGAGGACGGAGACTGGCTGGCCGGTTGCTGTCTGTAGTCGGCAGGATGGAGACTTTCTTTGCCACAAGATCGTGCGTTTCAGCAACTCAGGTCTTATAATAGTCCGTGACGCCCCGGTGTCAACGGTGAAATTGCAAGCACGTTCATTCAGTGTTCCTTCGATGGTTAAACTATTTCCGTTATGGACTTGATTGATGGTGATGACTGAGGCCTTTAATTGACCAGCTGGCACGCACCCCGCAGCCCTAGCGACATTAAGTTTTATCGTCTTCTCGTTAACTTGGGTTGCGGAGTCCACACTTGCCCTCTTCCTCTTGGGACAATCGGTACGAATGTGCCCTTTTTCTCTGCACCCGTAACACGTCGGAATATAGCGGGACGTTGCCGAAGAAGAAACCACCCCTTCGCGGTGACGCGGCTGCACTGAAGGCGAGACCACCACTTCTCGAACTCTGTGCGTGCGTGAATCCTGTCGTACGGCTTCCACTTCCAAAGCGTGAGCCATCGCACTCTTCAGAGTTTGGTGGTGTCCAAGTCGCACCGTAGCTCTTACTTCAGTATCCCGTAGACCGTCGATGAATGCCTGCACCAGATATACTTCCACGGTCTCCGGTGTCATCGACACGTATGCGCGCCGCACCAGCCGTTCAACCTCGACACCCCACTGTTGGAGGCTCTCGTTGGGCTTTTGTATTCTCTCGCGAAGCTGCGCGCGGAATACGTGCTCGAGGTGCTTGTCACCGTAGCGGGTGTCTAACCCTTCCATTAGACGCTCCAAGGTCCTACCGTCCGAAGGAAGGTTCTCTAGGACCAGTAGGGCGTCCCCACGTAGAGCTAAGGTTAACGCCGCGAAAGACTGCTCATCATCCCAGCGGTTTGTCTTCACCAACGTTTCGAATTGGTATTTGAAGGCAGTCCATGACGACGTGCCGTCAAAACGTGGCACATCAAACTTTGCGGCCGACGTACAGTGGGTGTGCGATGATGAACCAACGGCAACGGGTTCGCGTGCTTGGAGCTTGACGATTTTTTGATTCATGTCGTCAAATCTCATTTCCAAACTATCGGTTCGGGCGGATACCTCCTTGACCTCTAAGGTGAGGTTCTTTACTTTCTCGCCCAACGTGACGAGACCGTGATCGATTTTCTCGAGGATAAGGTTCTGCTTAGCCTCTTGATCGCGGCGAGCTTCTTCCTGGTTAGCCGCGATTAGGTCCTGGAGCTGGCGCTGGTTAGCTTCCTGTTCGCGGCGAGCGGCTTCCTGTTCGCGACGAGCGGCTTCCTGTTCGCGGCGAGCGGCTTCCATACTAGCTTGCATGGCGGCCAACACTGCAGCTAGGTTAATTTCCGAGGAAGGTCCTGTCGGCGCCTCAGCAGCTGCTGTTGCTCCCATACTGTCCTGATCTTCTTCCTCCAGACGGTGGCGCGCAGCATCCATCTCCGTTTGTCTCCTTGTTCGTGGTCGCTGTTCGTCGTCTCTCTGTAGTAATGGCATCTCACTTCTGACACCAGTTGTTACGGACGTGAGTAATCAAATGCCGGTTTACTAATAGAGAGATTTATTTTCCACAAACAAAACACCAATTTAGTCCAATCGCCAATAAACCACTTCGTAATGCGCTCTAGAGATCCGTAGAAATATCGCTTAGGTCGTCGTATGGATGAAACAGTCTTCACTTGACTTGGGTAGTTCGCTCTTGATCGCTGTCGAAATCAAACTGACTCCCGTCCGGCCAGCGAACACGTATTTATACTCAGAGCCAAGAAAATTCTAGATACCGAAGGTTCGAGGCCACACCAGAACAAAAGAAACCGTTTCCGCGAAGCAATAAATTATTCTTATTACCAACCGGTAGGTAACTACTCGACCCCACGACTCATACGAATTTCGACTCTATAGTAAAAGACTGAAGGTACAAATTCCTTTACCAAGTTACTTAAGTACCTACAAAAGTTCTCAGAATTATTAAGTACCTACTTATACGTGTCGGATTTTTCTAGAATTTGCTAGGCCCTGGTACGTACTTCTATTCTGGAGGTTTCGACTAGCAATGCGTTTTAATTATTCGGTGATACTTTCAGCTTTGTCGAAGAAACGACGTGTTCTATTTTTACGGCGTAACAGTACAAACATGTTAAAATTATCTTATTCTATTACTGAGTTTCTATGACTATCTTCCAGTTACATCATCAGACCCTGGTTACAATCTAGCAGCAAAATACTCGTCAAAACGAAACACACGAGCCCAAACTCGTTGGGGTTGTGTTGTTTAATTACCGAGTTCCTATGGCCACCTTCCAGCTCCATCATCAGATCAGCTCCATGTCAGCAATATTGCATTGTCACGCGATTTACACATGTATGCAAAATTGCAGGTCAATCGGTTGAAGATATCTGCTTCAAAATTGAGTTACAAGATTTGAGCCGAACGTACATAGTTACATTGCAAGCTAGTAAGAAAAAAAAAAGAAATTTTTAGTTCTAGTCTCAACTCAGTGGGTTAAGGTTTTAGCCCAATAGCCTTTTATTTAAATACGCAGCAGAGGTCATCCGGCTGCTTATGTCTTGACTTGTCAAAAAGTCAACTAAAAATAACAAAGTCACTTAAAATAATAAATTGATTTAATATGGTGTGTATGCTCGGATTTAGGGTTTTTAGGGGTTGTTACATTTTTCTCTAATTTGTTTGTTGGAAAGTGGTAGGTACCACTTCCATTTGCTATTCTTAAGTAGTCTGTAGTCCCTTGAAGCTGTGAAAAAATCAAACGACGGTTAACGAAAATAAAACAAATTGTGTCGCAAAAAACGTATATGTGGACACTCAAATGTATGAAAATTCACGGATACTTCTTGTTGACCTAGAACCCTAAAATTTTGCATGAACCCAGACCTTTTATCATAAGTATAGAAATAAATCTGAAAAGTGATGATTACGTGATAGAAAAATATACTTTTTTTCAATTCGCGGAAATCTTCGAGACTCGATTTGACTTGAATTATTTACACAAATTGAATAGTACGGACCCCTCAGTGTGCGAGTAAGAAACGCACTTACTTGCACGGTATCTTTTTAAATAGTATTTGCTATAATACCTCATTTGTTTTCCTTTCATACTAAGAATTAGGAAGGTTATAAGAACAGCGGAAGACCATAGAAATTACTATAAGCTCTTAATAAACTAGTGCGCCTTACTGTGACTCTGCGTCTATTTGATTTTTTTACAACTCAGAAACGGGGTAACACGCATCGATTAACATCCTTGCGATAGACAAACATGTTTATAGGAACTATTAGTTAAAATATTGAAATTTAATACACTGTAAGTTTTGCACACTGCGTGAAACTGCACTAATGTCATCAATGTAATGATGTTACGGCATGCAGATCACAAAGTCAAGTAAAGTGACTGTACGGTACGCCTAATCTAGTGCATGTATATTTGTGGTAACACGATATAGCTTAGCAAGATGTTCTGGCGTTGCCAAAGATTGCCAAAGATGTTCTGGCATTGGACTACCAGTGACTGCCGAATATGTACAGCCGAAATGAACAGTATTGTTATATTCTTAGGCATTCAAACCTTAATGAATTCATATGGAATTGTCATTGAAGACCAGGAGCTGTTCCCCGCCCACTCGGCGATAGATATCTCTCATTCAACAAAGTAAACGGGTAATGGTAATGACGGGCTTAGCATGCGAGGGGCATTGTGACCGTCTTGGATGTCTACATGTTGTAGGACAGATTGGGAAAATAGTAATGTTTGAGTGTTACTAATAGTTTAGCTTTATCATTACATAGTATAAAACCAAGTTGCTTACCGCTGTCAAAATCAAAATGGTTTTTATTTCATATAGGCCTACATGGGCACTTATAAAACGTCAGAAGCTAGTGCACGGTTCCAAATTGGTCGTTTCCTATGGAGAAGAACCGGCAAGAAACTCCATGGTTACTCTTTTAAAAAAATGGTTTCTTACAATATTATGTCGTTACTGTAATATTTATATCATTATGTAAGAACAGTGTAGACCAGTCAATCTGTCCCTATGTATGCTTAGATCTTTAAAAGTACGCAACGGATTTTGATGCGGTTTTTTTTTAATAGATAGAGTGATTCAAGAGGAAGGTTTATGTGCATAATATATGCATAATATACACCGTTAAATTTTAGTCGTTTTAATCCCGAAGGGGGTCGATCCAGTACATGAAACACTATCGATTTGTGTAGATAAAACTAAAAAAATAAAGTACTTTTTTTCTGAATCTCTTATTGATATACGCATTTACGAAATTAATATCTTTACGTAAAATTGACCTTGTAGGTAGTTGTCGATCGTTGCGTAATAACTACCTACAGGTCATTGAACTCGCCCAGCTGACGTTTACTTAAAGATATCAATTTAGAACATGCGTAAATTAATTCGAGTTTAAAAAAAAGTACTATGTTTTTTCATTCTAACTTTACCAATCGATAGTGTTTCATGTACTGAATCGATCCTCCAAGGGATTAAAACGACAAAAATTTAACGGTGTATTCAATATTAGTATCCGTGCGAAGCTGGCGCGGGTCGCTAGTAAACTATGTATATAAACTTACAAATCCATGAAATTTTCGCCTTTTCTCCACTATAATATGCATGTATTATGTATATAAAACTATTTTTATCAGTCACTGTATATTGAAAAAATGGTGCATATTTTCATTCGCAATATGAATGACTAAAACTATACCTGAGTCCTTCAGTTGCCCTTTGCGTTTCTTTTTCAGAAAACCCCGCCGGTTCTAGCAGGCATCGGTCCTATACAGCCATTTCAGTTTTACAGAAATCTCTTTGAGGTTCTTTAAACCCAAATAGCATTTAAATTAATTTTGTTCAGTTTTTAGGTCGGTATCGTTTTGACATTTATTAAAACTTACTAATAATTAATGGAATCATATCATTGACTAGTAGCTTTTTAGATTTTCTTCATTATTCGTTGAAAAGCACTGAAAGTTTAACTTGTACGAAGCAGTAATGCTAGCAAAGGAGGAGGCCGACCGCATAAGGCAAAGGCGCTCCCTCCCCAGTGTCAGACTCAGTTTAGTCAGTAATATACATTTTCCTTTTTACATGCTTTTTATTAGCTTGCAGTGTAACTATGTATGTTCGGCTCAAATCTTGCAGCTCAATTTTGAAGCAGATATCTTCAACCGATTGGAGCTGCAATTTAGCAAGCAGGTGTAAATCGCATAACAATGCAATAATATGATGACATAGACCTGATCTGACGATGGAATCGCAAGGTAGCCACAGGAACTCTGTAATTAAACGACACAACCACGTCGAGTTTGGGCTCGTGCGAATCGTCTTGTCGAGTTTTAATTATATAAGTATAGACCACCGCTATAAAAGCTTATTATGAAAAAAATATATATTTTCATTGAAAACTTGTAGCATAAAATCCCTGTTTGTTATCTTATTATATTACTTGTAGTAACTTTTTTACTTCCCCTCGGTTCCTAGTTGCCCCGCTACACACATACGCACTAACATCTCAGTCGTGTACCACGCGTCGTTTACTATTTTCCCACGCCACGCGGATGTACAGACAGCAGAACAATTACCATACCCAATTTACTAAACCATGTGTATCGGTATGTACGCCTTTTTAATTGGTTAGTTAACTTTAACCGAGGATTTATTTATTTCACATATTTTGTTAAACGATAGGTTTTTTTTTTGTGGACGGTATAATTGCGAAATTGTTGAGATAGGTATTTTGTTGGGTTTTTTATTGGTGTAGGTCGAAGATCTCTGGGTCGAATTCGCAAGCCTGTTCCATCATCAGACCATCAGACATAAGGGATGCACCGCCTTTGATACTTAGTGAACCTCCCACCAATACACACAAGTTTTTGAGAACACATTCATCGTGCTTACAGCTAAGAAGTAGAATTCCCTGTCGGAGTTTTTGTGTCCGGATAGCTACAACCTTAGATTTTTAAGTCAAGAGTGAAAAAAAACGAGTAGTAGATAGTGGGTTCAAACCCCGCCAGGCGCAATAATTTGTGTAATTTATCGGTGTATTTTTCGTTGTAAATGACCGCCGAATGAATGAAAACCAGTAAATTTTCACCGTTGTGATAGAAAAGATTGTGAGGAAACCGGTATGTCCTAACACCAAAAATTCCGAGGCATGTGACATCCACCAACACGCTAGAGGCCCGCGTGGCGGGTTACGGCCCATTTCCTCTCCTGAGTCCAGCAGTGGGAACATTAGGTATAAGCCTGAAGCTATGCTCTTACGTTATGTTGGAGTTTCATTATCATCATCATCAACAGCCTTATCAATGTTCCCACTGCTGGGACACAGGCCAAAAAAAACTTAGCTATCTTGATTTGCTAACGGTACTGGGTTCCACGTTTCTCGCTAGTAACATCAAGTATAATGTGCATAATTATTATATTATTTTGTTAAACGTGACCGCAGTACTGAGCATGGGCTAATTATATATCTAGGTACATATTAATTTTACTTGTCACAATTTAGCTGTCCTAGGATGTAGCTTTAACATTGTGTAGTTGTTGTACTTAGAGGCCAGTTTATTAGCAGATGTAAGTCAGGGTTCATCATATCATCGTATGCAAAATATTTTCATTTGAAAAACGGCTAGTTTCTGCATTTACTGCCGGTAACGTTGCCTTCGTGAGTAAAAAAAAAAACTAAAACCTGATTACAACAAAAAAAAACGCTGAAAAGTATGAAACAAGATTTTCAGGATGCTGAAATAGACAGGCTGAAATTGACACACAAAAACCTTAGTCACACTCATAAATTAATATTATATTATACTACGGCTTTTTTTGGTTTAATAAAAAAAATACACGAAGAAATAATATCTGGAAGAAGTTGGGGAGGCTTTTGCCCAATAGTGGAAAAGTATAGGCTATAAAAAATGAATTGGGCAGGTTCTGATGCCGTTATCCTTTGACAGTTTATTTAAAGGTAACAAAATTCGTTGACTATTAGCGGTACAAAGTTCACCGGGTCAGCTAATGGTTTAATAAATATTCTTAAGATCTCTTAAGACTTTCCTTGATTGTTATCCCAAAGATGTAGCACAATTGTTAAAAAAACTTGGATTTAAAATTACATATTTAACCACGAACTAGCCGCCATCTGGTTCATCCACGTGAAGGTAGAAAATTGTCCCAAGGGAAACTACAGCCGGTATAAAAAGTATCCTCAGATTATGTGCTATGCCAGGACATAGTCTTCATGTTTACCAATTTTAATCAAAACCCATTTAGCTGTTCGGGCGTGAATAACTTGTGAGTGTGTGTATGTTTATACACACATGTTCCGTGTTATAATATTAGTCTGATAAAATACACAAAATATAAAAGCATACGAGTTTTATTTCACGTTTGCCTTAATAATTATGTTGCATGTTACCATCAAATAAGTCGGTCATGTCGCGATAACTTTACGATGTGGCATGCACTTATTGAAAATAAACAAGTGGGCAAACTTCCGCGGAATTTACGACAGTGTTGAAGAAAACAACGTTTTTACACTGTTCGTTCTCGTTCCGAACTTGACTTACTAGAGGTGTCGCAGAATGTCCAACTGAACATCGCGAGACGGAAATAATAAATGAGCGAAGAATGTTAAACACTTTTAAACTTGTAATATTAGTATATATTGGTATGTATTTATATACATGTACGTTTGTATAGATGAGTTATTTATGTAGGATTATATTGTACACTGGATCCTACCCTCGAAGGTGGTCTCTCTCTGTCACTCAAAGGTTTGCTGGCAGAAAACTCATTGTTGAGTTAAGCTCGTCTTTGTACATCAATAATAATTGTAAATGATATATATTTTGCGTACAATAAAGAATTGAGAATTAAACATGCTTGATGTTGAGAATCGATTAAAATATGAAATCACAAGTAGGCTTTTGTGTCGACGTCGATTGTCTCTCATTCCATCCTAGACTGGGGGAAGTCATGGTAAAAAGGAAGGATGACAAAAAGTAGACAGGCAAAAATGCCAATAAAATTAAGTCAGTTTCTATACGATTAAACATTTTTTCTCGTGCATAAAGTTATAATAATAACTTTTGTAATAGACGACTAGTTCCCTCTCAGGTGATAATGATAACCGATACGGTTAGGCGGCCGTCCGGCGGCAGCCGCCGACTGCGCGACCGTACAAAAACTAAACGGGTGTAATCAGCGGCAGGCTGCGTGCTAACGGGGGATTACTTCATTAGCGATCTATAAGGGAATATTCTTAATTAGCTCTTGAGACAAGAAAATTCCTTGCGATAAAATAAATGGAAGGTATTCTTTATGATCTTAGATGTCTTATAGTTGTCCAGTAGCAAATGGAAAGAAGTGAAAATAATGCAAGAAGACTTTTGCCCTAAAATGGGGTTTTTGTGATGGGCAAAAATCATCCAATGACGAATCCTGCTCTTGAGCGTAGCGGAAAACAGTGTTAGACTCTTACTGACTAAACACCCAACTCCTTTCCCTCTTTACTTTTCGCATTGGGGCAAGTCTTCCTTCCAGAAAGAGACCCTGGACCCCAGTACGCTTCGACCTTTTTGCAGAATCCCTACGGCCCTGCAATGAGGTTGTGGTACTCTCAAGATTCCTAAGTGATCTTTAAAAAAGTTTACAATGAAAATATTTTTTTTCATAACAAGCTTTTACAGCGGTGGTCTATACTTATATAAATAAAACTCGTCAAGACGATTCACACGAGCCCAAACTCGACGTGGTTGTGCCGTTTAATTACAGAGTTCCTATGGCTACCTCGCGATTCCATCATCAGATCAGCTCCATGTCTGCATAATATTGCATTGTCATCCGAACTAAACATGCATACCAAATTTCAGCTCAATCGGAAACCGGGAAGTGGATCAAATTTAAGTTGCAAGATTTGATTACAGAACGACAGACAACGGGACAGGTGAAACTAAATAAAAGCTTGTAATGACGGCTAGCCTACAAATACAGAAGCTCAATCCTACAAGAATTAAATTCAAAATTGGTATTATTGGCAATTGGTGAATTCAAGTCACATAACTCAAATATATCTTCAGGGCCATGACCGACGGCCCTTCTTAAGGCCACCTAACAAATACAACACCTCTGAGATCCACCATCGGCTTTCCAAGCCCGCACTCACTGTTACCTCAAATATAACTAGGTAACAAGTACTTCCTCTTCTAGGAAACGAAAACTAGCAATGATAATTAAATTCGTCTCTAAAGTCCAACTCTCTAGAAAGTGTACTTCTCAAACCTCAAAACCGAATTCCTCAGAGGAACAGAAAACCTCAAAACCGTCAAGTATTTTCCGGCGGTAGTAATTTCTAAATTGTCGGTAGTTTTTGTAAGATGTTACTCAACAGTTATTGTTTGGTCATGCAATTATTGTGGGGCAAAAACTTGGCAACGCGACTCGTGTTAAAAACACCGTAGATTCCATAAAATCGGAAACTCAGATCGCTGAAGCGTAATTTGTCACCGGCCACCCGAGTAGGGCTTGCACCTGAGGCATGTTGAAAGCGGAGCCCGTACTGATGAACTCGGCAGGAATTTTAACATGAAACTTGCAAACCAGGGTGAAAAGTACGAAAATTTTAAAGATAAAACATCGAACTGGAAGATATGTGAATTAAAATAAAAAAAAGTATATATATTAAAAAGTACTTGAAACAGTGTATCGTATATTAATAAGGTATCTATTTCAAATGTACTACAAAATTTAAATTTTCTTTTAGGATTCCATCATGAGATCCTGACCATGAACCACCAAGGAAACCTTTAAAAATAAAAGTAAAAAAAATCGGTCCAGGCGTATATCGAAGAACATACTTACATAAAAATCCGATGAATTCAAAACCTCCTTTAAAGTCAGTAAAAAAATATAGTATAAAATAAAATAGAAAGCCTTTTATTTTTTGCAGATAAAATTAATGACAGTTATATATCTTTTTATATAATTTTATATTTATAATTATATTTATATATTTACTAC
Source organism: Mythimna loreyi (assembly GCA_029852875.1). Lineage (NCBI taxonomy): Eukaryota > Metazoa > Arthropoda > Insecta > Lepidoptera > Noctuidae > Mythimna > Mythimna loreyi. The sequence goes on from CM056789.1 coordinate 12,987,650, forward strand.
AAAACTCTTAAGCCCCACGTGAACGCTGGCGTTTGCACACCTATTGTCTCTCTATTATGTCTCTAATTACGGTTTTCAAAAGGTTAAATTTAAAAATAAACTAATCATAATTATTGTTATTATTAGATTAGAAGAATGCAAGAATTTGAAAAAAGTAGTATTTTAAAGGTCGCATTCAAAACTTCTCGTACCAAAAGACCACGGACGCCTCCCACACCGTCGCCGATCTCATCCAACTCGTACTCAGCAACCCTACGCTCACGAAGTAAAAAGCCGATCCATGTTGGCTTGCCATTACCCGCCGACATAACATTTTTACTCGCTTCCTGCCGACAACTTCCCGTCACGATAACGCATAACATAAGAACAAATTAAATCCGATCGGACGTCGGAGGATATTCGATAATGACAAGAGTTGCCCTTTCCGTTGAAAAGTAAGAGTTGGTTAACTGTGATAGTAATAGCTAGGCGAGGTGTTGCTTATTGACTACTAACTACAACGTGTCGGATAATGTTGAGAAAATCTAGGAATAGAGGTGTTAGTTATTGGCAATAAATACATCCAGATTTTTATAGTAGACTGTCTTCTGCTAGCGGCTTCACCCGACTGAAAGTCGGTTTTTCCATACAAACTTCTAAACACCGTCTTTTCCCCTTAAATGTTGAATTTTTATATGTTTCTTTATCATCAGCCTTTTTAATGTTCCCACTGCTGGGACACATGCCACCTTTCTAAGAGAGGGAACGAGCCGTAATCCACCACGCGGGCCCAGTGCGGACTAGTGGGTGTGACATGTGTTCGAATTTTTGGTTCTAGGACATGCCGGTTTCCTCACGATGTTTTCTTTCTTCGTTGCGTTTCTTATTTGATATAAACTAATGCTTAACTGCGATCTCTTATAAGGGTAAGCAGTGAAGCGATCGTTGATGGTGAGGTGCACTAGTTTATGAAAAGGCTATTCCTGCCTTTAAGACACCCAAATTATAATCGGATGGGAAGACCACAGCAAGCAAATTGTTCCAGTCCTGCGTTTATTATGTTATATAATTATAATGAACTTGAGTAAATATAATTAGCCTTGTAACGTTCCCACTGCTGGGACGCAGGCTCATGGCATCTCTAGGAGAGGAAATCTGCCGCAATCCTCAACGCGGGCACGTCCGGGTTAGTGGAAGTAGCATCGCTTCCAATTTTTAGTTCTAGGACATGTGACACATGACATGATTTCCTAACGATGTTTTCAATTATGATGAAATAAATAAAATCATAATCGTTTATTTATTTTGCGAACATGGGTAAAGTACATAGACGTTTTTACTTTTTAACATAGTCCTCCATATTTATCCATCATATAGGCATGCAAATTTTTACAATTTATTAAATTTAATCGCAATTAAAATTAAATCAAAGTGTCTCGCTGGGTTCGAACCCACGACGTACTTACAATCCTGCTCATTATAATTATTTATCTGTGACATATATTTATTTAGAAATATGTAAGTATGTTTATCAGTTGTCTAGTACTCATAACACAAACTCTGTTTAGTTTGAGGCTACATGGCGTTGTGTGTTAGTTGAGGAATATTGTAAAAAAAATTATAATGTATTAATAAAATAAATATACAAGTTATTTCTGTATTTCATTTAAGTATACGGTATATGTGTATTTATTACTTTTATTTAAGATTGAATAATCCCTTCTCTTTATTTCTACACGATATTGTCTACATTTCTTATAATCTCTTCTTTCGCGGGTCTGCTGGAACAAAATTTCTTTTAAAAATAAGCAGTATCTTTATACAATTTTTCTGTAAATTTGTATCTCCATTTTAATTTTTCATGTGTGTACAAAAATTATAAAATAAATAAAAAATAATGTGTTTTCAATAAACATCTTTTCCCCGATTGCCAATAGTCCCCGTTCATATACATTTCCGTTACACATTAAACACAAACCTGCTACGCATCCCTTCATACCGCATCTAAAAATAACCACTAAGTATTAAACACTTAAAAGCCAAGTTCCGTTTATAGGTGCGATTGTTTTTTCTCAGAAGGGATATACAACAGACATAAGCAATAAGGGCGTATCTGAACAAAAATAAAATCGAGAATAAAATTTATTAAAATATCAGTGAATGGTGAGCAGTGGTGGCCGAGTGGTACCATCGGTCGCTGGTTCAAATGCAGCCAGGCGCATTACTTTGTGTAATTTAGTTCATCACCACTGCTCTCAAAACGGTTAAGGAAATCATCGTGACGAAACCGGCATGTCCTTGAAACAAAATTCGAAGACGTGACATCTACCTATGGGGTAGAAGTGAACCCTACATCACCCCCTTTCAGACGACATATTACTAAGTACGCAGAAGAGACTGATCCAGATTTGGTTGGGTCCAATCTTCAAAGCCTCGATCACAGGCGTTGAGTAGCCAGCCTTTCGGTTTTCTTTCGCCATCTCAATTTTACTATCGGACATCCCGGCGTACGGCAAATATCCACCCTTACGTTGTTGAGACATCTACGGTCCGGACTAAGCGTTTTGCCGCGTACATCGAGGGACTCGTAAAGTTTGCTGGCTGCAATCTTTCCGTCTGACTATTAGGTGTCTTCAAGGCTAGAGTGAATAGGCTCTTAAAAAACTAGTGCGCCTCATCATAAAAAAAATCCGAAATATGTGGATGTTCTCTTTTTCTACACGAGGGATAAAAGAGTTTTTCCCAGGCGATGGGAAGCTGGTGTACAGATGCCGCTAAGAACTTATTTCCTCTAAAGCCACCTGCCGCTTGTCCTCAGATCGCTAAGGTCGAGTGTGCAATGTTACAACATGTTTGACGCCTCGTCGCCTACTGTTTGTGGGTGACAGGTGAGATTTGAGATGGTTGACAAATGTGCCGACAATTGCGGAGACTGAACTCTTTAACTTATGAATGACGATTTTTTTAATGTTGTTATGGGTAGTTGGAAGATGGCCATAGCCAAGTCACTATTATTATAATGTAAACAAAAGTATTGATATAGTCACAAAATATTTAATTATTTATTGAATTTTTTACAAATTAAGTTGAACAGGCTTCTATGCGATCTCAAAACTGTTTTACGATGGATGAATTGCGTAGAGAGACTTGGCTTTTTTACATTCAATGTTTTAATGGGATATAAATAAATTGAAGTATCTACGTAAAATACGCGTTTTAGTCGTGGAGTTGAGGATACTGACCCGAAATACAAATACAAATTGAAGTATCATATACAACAACAACTTATGATTTTTTTCTACTATATAGCAACAACAACTACAAAAAAAAACAACTTATGATTTTTGTGTGTTATTTTTTCCGGTTAATCTCCGAAACGGTTGGACCGATATTGACGGGTCTTTCACTGGTAGATAGCCGTTGTTTTACAGAGTAAACTTTTAGTGTCAAAAAAGTATTATTATTATGGCATCTCCCAAAAAAATATTATGTAAATTGTGACCAAATGGCAATGTGTTTGGTTTAAGAGTTTGATGAGGACCGAAGTGGCAGGCAAGAGCTAGTCGGTAATATAAAGAAGGTATTCCATCTAAAATACTCGTATTCAACCGTATACGGATGGATTAGAAGCTACCAGTTAGTCAGCTTAATCTAAAAAAGGCTAGGCATATTGTTATTTTTTTTTTGTTCACGTGGGTTAATGTGTTGTTAGTATTCATGCAGCAACGTTCATATAATTATATTTACGCCTATTTCAGATAAGCCTACGTCCGATCTTGTGCAACACCTACAGCGAAACATACTGTGTTATTAACATATATAAAACTAGTGACTTACCCCAGCTTTGTATGGGTGTTAGAAATATTTAAATTTCTCCGGTTTTTTTTTTCTTTTTTTATTGTATGGTTTCCGCACTCAGTTATATGCGGACTATTGTAAATAACTCGTGGCGGCCACAATCTTTGCTGGGTTTATTCCAACCAGTCCACCTGTCTCTGAAAGCTAGGAGAGATTAGGCCTTTCAGGTTTTTCAGGATGTCAATAAGGGAGTTCGGGGAACCCAAGGTTCGTGTATCTACGTGTATCAGTGACACCTATGCAGTCCAGGAGCACATGAGCAATTGTCTCCTCACCCAAGCACGCTCTGCACAGGGGACTATCCATGATACAACATGTATAATACAACTAAATCATCCTCGGGAATAATTCTGTCTACAGGTGGATAGATAGATAGATAAACTTTATTGTACACCAAAAAGTAACAGAACTTATAAAAAAAACTTAAATCTATGGGTACAATGGCGGTCTCATCGCTGACAGCGATATCTACCAGACAACCTTAGGATGGATCGGAGAACTAAAAATAATTCAGGGGAAATCGTAAGAAAACTCCTTTCAGCAGTTTTTGAGTTTCTCGCCAACAGACAGACGCGGTGATAGACTTTGTTTTAATATTTAAGGATTATAATTTGATAATTAATATTCACATTAAAGCGTGGCAGTTAGAAACAGATTCTTACATTACACAAATTGTATTACTTTATAACTTTGAATACTATAGTCCCGGCAAACGCTGTGTTGCCATATATAAGCTTGGTTGGCATGTAAATAGCCTTCGAACTTTTTACATACCTATCAAACCTTTTCGGAGGAGTTCGATGACATTGTGATACGAGATTTAGATAAATCAATATTAGATATATTTTAACTATTCTTGCTCTAGAGTAGTGGTGGCCGAATGGTAACAAGCCCGACTCACGTATGACGGACGGAAATACGGACGCGGATTCAAACCCAGTCACATTACTTTGTGTAATTTCATCACCACTGCTCTCAAAACGGTGAAGGAAATCGGCATGACAGAAACCGGCTGGGACCCTGGCCTCCTCTCCTAGAGAGGACGCCTGAGTCCCGGCAATGGGAACGTTATACGGCTGATGCTATGATACTATTCCTGCTCTGGGTGGAGCGAGTGACAGTGTCAGACTTTTACTGACTAAAATCCCAAAAGTTGCCATTTACGTTCCAAAGCCGCGGTAATCCGAACAAACCCGCAGAACAAAGTTATATCTAAATGAGAACACGCATAACTTCACCCGTAACACCATACTTGTAGATACAGGTCTATAAAATCATAAACTGAATAAGTTCATGGTATTTGTACATACTAATTACAATACTTCGTTTTTTAATTCTAGTCTACGATTTGACAACTCAGAATGTCTAGAAATATGATCCCAATTTTCTGGAGTTTGACATTTTAAGTTGTCAAATCTTAGTCTAGGAAAATAAACGAACTATAGTTAACGTTTGTGAATGAAACTAATCCGATTTAGCAGGACTCGTTTGTTTACCGAGACAAATGTATGGAAATGTGAGCAGTTCGTGAATATGCATTGAATCAATTACGATTTCTTGAATGGATTTCGGAAATCCTTAATTACTAGTGTATATTTTGTTGCAGTAATGTTGCGCCTACGCGAATTCCTATTACAGAGAAGCATGAAGGATACGTAAAGAAGATGTCTTATAAACTTAGTAAAGATTAGCTTTGACTAGTTTCTGAAAGCGGATTCGCCTGCGTGAAAATACAAAATTATTTCAAGGCAACCTATTTCTGGGATAAAAAGTATCCTATTTAAGTCCTAGTTGAGGACTTGGTCTACTCGTTTGCTCTTCCAAATCTGTTTAGACCTTTTAAGACCTGAACGAGTCAATAATCAATGAATGAAAGAATCAAAGCCAAAGCACACATTCTAAGTGTTGACCTCTTTGGAGAAGAATGTGCATGAAATTCCATAGACATTTTACTAAATAATGTCATATATTACACAAATAAATACACACATGCACACACTATAGCTTTCGACTTTTTATTACGTGTGATTTCTATGTAAGAGAAAAACTACCAAACTTGAAAATACTTCAGTTAGTAAATATAAAAGATCATAAAAAATAATAATCTCGTTGACCAAATATAAGTTTTCTGCTTACGCCATATAAAGTATGTTCGTATTAAAATTGTTTCGAAACAACCTTAAACGTAGGTAGCTATATAAATATACATCAGCGGCTCACAACATTTTTTTGATCGGGCACCAGTTTGGTTTCCTTCTTGTAATAGTGTTAATACACGCTCGAATTTAGTACGATGGGTTTGTTCCGTTCCATACCAAGGTCGAGTGAGACTCTGCGTATGTTTGGCTTCTCGTTCCAAGTTTGGACATGTGTTCGCTGAGTCACGCTCGACCTTGGTACGTGGTGACCACGACCTTGGTACGGAAGGATTACGACCTAGGTACGAAAGGACCACGACCTTGGTACGACAGACCAAAACTGTTCTACCACGTTGCAGTGAGTGTTAACATAAGTAGGTACTAGTAGTACAGCAGAAAATTGAACTAAGTTTAACTAGAAAAAAATAGGTATGTGTAATAATTTGTAGCACTGCACACCTGTCCTTTAAAATGATTGAGCAAGTATTGTCACAGGAAACATCAAAAATAAAAAGCAACATTGCTGTGCCAGACAGGGTCCATGTGCGCTTATTTAACTATTTTTAAGATCTTATGTAACATATTTGATACCTATAGGAATAGAGAATTGAATTGAACACAAACTTCCAATAGTGGTCAAGTTGGGCTGATGGGGCCTGGAAATTGCAGAAATGGATACCGTGGTCCTGGAGCATGGCATAGGGCTACTAGTGGGCTTTAGTCAGTGTCTGACACGCATACTCGCTTCACCCTAGAGCGGGCCTACTCGCTTCACCCTAGAGCGGGAGAAGTCGTTGGTCGATTTCCGTGCATTAGGTATACAGACATCTTTTTAAGAAGCGAGTAGAACTCAACGCCCGTTAATTTGTCCACTGAGATCAGAAACATGATGTTAGAATTTCAACACCCCGTATACATAACTAGCGCGTATTGATTTCCTAATAACGCCACAAATTGTATAAGCAGTCAACTTGGTGGCAATTAACTTATAATCGCTTGGAAGTTATCTTAGTCTGAGTCACTGGTTGCCGCGTATAGCCAGGGAGGCAGAGATATGCCACGCTTATGGCGATATGTTTTAATCGCAGGCCTTATGTGTAGGCTCTAAATATAGTGAACTAGAGCAGTGTCGCCGGTGGGCGGGTGATGCATGCGTGTACAGTCGGATACGTTGGTAATTAGTACAATATTCATGGTCCCTCCATATACATATGTATATCTACAGTGGGCCGCTAAAATTTCGGATGGTTGGTAAAAAAATATTCATAATCATTAACTTATTTACTTTAAAATACGCAGGTAATCTTGTAGTAGGTTTTAACTATGATTTGGCTTCCCACTGATTCTCTCCTTTTATATAGCTCCTCATACAATCTGTCTATTTAGTCTTTGGTCCATCTTCATCAACCACCACCATCGGACAACCAAAACGGCAAAAGAAGGAGGATTCCCTTACGGTGTTGAGACATCTACGGTCCGAACTAAGCGTTTTGCATCGTCGTTTAATCCGCGTACATCGAGAGACTGGAACAGTTTGCCAGGTCTTTCCGTCCGTTTTTAATTTAGGTGTCTTCAAGGCTAAAGTGAATAGGCTCTTAATAAACTAGTGCGCCTCGCCATCAACAATTGCATCACTGCTTACCATCAGGAAATCCGTCCTTCTATCATTACTCTTGTAGTAACATACAGTTTAACCCTAATCGTCACATAGTATTTATTTTTAATTATACAATGTTTAATATTACAAAAACAAAAAATTAAATATGTAAGTGTAAATCACAAAAAAAATATGTCAACAATTTGTGCAAACTTATACCAAGGTTCCGCATGAAGTATTTAAGTGTCCATATAAGCGCCGTAAAGGAAACAGTGGGCTTCTCGGAGTGGGCTGAATTGAGCCCACATCCCACGCGTGGGCTGGTGTAAACAGATTACATAACGTGGTTACGAAAGGCTCGCTATGTAGGTAACTAGGTACTGTAAGTTTGTTGATGTTGCGATTTTATACCAGTTACAGTACGGCCGTCAGATCTTGGCGAGTCTACAGTTGGCTCTGTGAATTTTAGCCCTCGAAAACTCGTAAAAAAAATAAATGGTTTAAACAAACAAACGAATTTGCAGTTGTTATTGCTGTTAAGAACTGTTATTGGCATTTTTTAAATGTTTATTTTTGTACGAGTTTTTAAGTGCTAAAATTCGCAGAGCTTAAGTTCAGACTCGCTAAGATACGACGGCTATACTGTACTAGCTGTTCACCCCGGTTTTACACGCATCTTTGGTTAACAGCCTGCTCCCGTACTTAGGTCACTAGGATTTTTTTTTATGGTAGGTAAAAATCATCAAATGACAAATCCAGGCCTTGGGCGGAGCGGGAAACAGTGTCAGACCAATTCTTCAGCTTATCAATAGCATCTGTCAGCGACTTCACCCGCATGAATAGGTTTGTCTACACTCTACAGGTACAAATTTTGGACGCCCGTTTTATTTCCACAGAGCTTAGACAGGGTTTTTTAAAATCCACCATATTTTAGAAAATTCTCACTAAGCCTACGTCATAAAAGGAAGATTTGAGCAAAATTTCATGTTCCTAGTCTTAGTACTTTCAGCTCCTAAATGTAACACGGAAAACCGTGGTTGATCCTGGAACTCAACTACCAACTGAAGGACAAAGGTAGGTCGCTAGAAGTCTGACATCCCCCTCACAACCTAGAGCGATAGAACAATCATTGAATAACTACGTCGTAGATTGAGTTACGTTTTACTAAATTAGCCTACCGTATTTGTATAATAGAAGTTGTCATTCCAAACAATTAACAGCTTACTTCATTAAAATTTTGCATTGAGAAATTTTTGCATTGTAGCAAAAATGCTATTTAAAAACGAAGTCACACAAATCAAGAAGAACGCATGCTTAAGAAAAAAGAGACTTAGCTAATAAATAAGGTAATTGACTGTTAAAAAACATGACTCAATAAGAAGGTCAAATTTTAAAATTCCCTATTTTTTGAGTTAGGCCTCTTGTCTATTAAGCAGGCGACAAGTGTGACAAGCAAGCGTGGCTGTTAAAAATTCATTCAACCAATCACAGCAGGTATGGCGTGTCTGAAAAATTTACAAATCGATTCTGCGATTATTTTTGTCACAGAAACTTAGCTTACTCACAAATAAATTGGCAAATGATATCGATTTCCGCTACTGTAATTCGAACATTTTCATAAATAAGCAAAATAAAAATACCAACAATTACGGTCCTTACGTCAGCAAATCGAACAACACTGCAATCAGTGAAAAAAAGAGTCGATACTTAGAACGTGTCCTCTGACGTCACAAACCATGCAATGGAAATAAATAACAAAATAACTTCGTTAGCCCCATTGTGCTGTTATTAAGGGGTTATTTGTGTTTCGAAAGGGCATCGAACAGTGGCGTATTTAAAGATTTGCGCCCCAGGCGAAGTTGGTATGGCCATCACATTATTTAAGAAACGGTAAACGACTTCCCTGTTGTAGGATAGTGCGTTAAAGGAAATTAAAAAAAAAAAGATAAATATATCCAAAAACAATTTTTTCGAAAATTATTTCAAACATTCAGCACACTCATTATGTCAAGTTGTGTAGAAAAGCATCAGAATAAAGATAAAATAGAAAGCAAGCGCGATTGAATCAAGGTCTAAAATTTAGAGCCGAGATAGCTCAGGATAGGTCAGTTTTTTTTTTTTAAACTACTGTTTTTGGTAAACTATCGACACTGGATTATTATGGAAGAAAACGCTAGAGAGATTAAACGATTTTAGCACTCCGCTTTAACCCTAGAAGCCTAATCTATTTCAGACATACACAAAGCCTTAATATACGTCTCAGAGGCGTACACATAAAAAAACCCTTATTATAGAAATATTATTTAGTTAATATTTTTATTATTTAGCGAAAATTAAAATTTGGAATATAAACTACAAATAAAACAACTCTGTTATAAATTATTACAATAACCACAGTTATTTATCACAAAGACAAAATAATTTATATAAATTGGACCAAAAAAAAATAACTTCTTCTAAAACAACTAAAACATATATTATTTTTTTTAGAAAATTATTATAAAAATATACATTGTTCATAGCTGGAATTCTCTGAGATGTTTGTGCTTTAATAGTTAACCAAATGTGTATATTTCTATCTGAAAGAGTATTATCATGAACACGATAAATTCGTCCCGAGTGGGCAGGTCGTGAAACATGGTCTTAGTGCCAGATGATGGAACAACTTTTGAAACAAGGTCTGTATAGGTTTCTCCAGAAGGGCTATAAACTTGTAAAGACGAAACATAATTATTTTCATGATCACTTTGAACGTTGTCGATATTCTGGTAATCAACACCTTCAGAATCTTAATCTTTCAAAGAAGGTGTATCTTCCTCGTTTATGATTGTTAAAATATCGTCTTTGTTTAATATATTAGACTGTAATATATTTATACCTGAAACCACGTCGAAAAAAGATATAAAATATACGAAAAACAAACAAAATTAAATCACACAAACCTAGTTGAAAGTTACACAAAGCCTAAACATACGTCTCGGAGGCGTGCTGTACATCGATTAGTCAAAAATGACGAGACTTACCTTAACGACAAGAGCATCATTAGCTAGATCCCGTCGGCCAGTTAGTTGGCAAAACAGCACGATGCGCTAGTTTCAACCGTTAAAAAGAAACAAACGATATTCGATTTCATGTACGCCTCGCAGGCGTAGATTAGGCTTCTAGGGTTAAGTAACTTTTATTTTCTTTTGACCAACAAGAAGTTAAGGGATTGCAGAGCATCTAGTTGTTATCATTTCTAGGTCATACTATCCCACTACTAGGCAAAGGCCTCCCTCCATTATTTCCAGTATTCTCGGTCTTGAGTCACTTCTTGCCAATTCCTAAGGAAGGCATCCAAGTCGTCCCGCACAGCATCTAATGCTTGTCTAAAAAAATACGGCTGTTTCCCGCCCCGGGCCATACATTTCTTAGCGTAAGGGTAAATACGCCACTGGGCTCGAAGGGGATCCGAAGGAGTACGAAGGCTAGGATGGAGGTCGCACGTGGGCGATAGTGCTCGTGTAAGAGATATAAGGTCATTATCTCGAGCGTTACACGTTTCTCAAGGGTTATTATTGACAGCGAGTGATCGGAGTTAGGTACACTTGTTACCAACTTATTATCGACCTACTCGTGTCCGAGTTAGCGTACATGGTTAATGATGTTTGTGTTGACAAATATATCGCGTTGATATATTTTGGCGTGAAATTTTACACAATGCTTCCTTCAATGACGTAGGCGAACACTAAGAAAGGGTTTTTTAAAATTCAGCTCCTAAAAGGATGTAAGGAGGGTCTAAAGTTTGTATGGAGTACACTACTTTCTCGCGGGCGAAGCCGCTGGCAGAAGACTAGTTAAATTATATTTTGTTCTAGCTTAGAAGACACCTAAATTATAATAGAAGGAAAGTATCGTAAGCAGCTCACCTAACCATAGCAGGCAAATTGTCCCAAGCCTTCGACGTACGCGGTATTAACGACGAGGAGCAACGCTTAGTTCGGACCATAGAGGTCGGAATTATGACGACAATCGATGCTTTAAATAAATTAAATGTACTTTATAAGTTTGTTCACATTTCTTCTACCAGAATCAATCTTTTATTACAGTTAAAAGTTGAGCGTCGCGTGATTTCAACAGTTATAAGTAATAATTATTTAAAGTTTTAACGACCTATTTGAGAGTTGGTTACCAAGCAGGTTGTAAATGAGTTAAGTTTTGCTACGTAATTAAGGCAAGCCACTATCATTTCGTGTTCCTAATATCGCGTTCCCTTCATCAAGATACGTATGACAGCTCAAAGTTAATATTTTGTAGCACGAATCATGCTGTGTGCCGTGACTCAGCTTGAATAAAGAACAAAGTTATGGCCGACATTGTAGTTGAAAAGGGAGTTTTCTACAAGAGATATTCTTTTATTTATGTGAAACATTTGACGGAAATGCTTCGGGGAAGGGTTTGTTGTCTTCCATTAAAGTCGAAATGTTTTGGGTCTTTTACTCGGAAGTTATTTCAATATCCAAATTTTAATGGCTGAAATGCAATCTTTATGCGGGATTGTTTGTCTTGCTGTCATGTTCCCCGCGCGCCTCAATGAGATGTCAACAAAGTCGTAGGGGCCCAGCAGGACTGAAGCTTACTGGGGTCTCGGATTTGATACCAAAAGACAAACCCGGGGCTCTGAAACGCAAGGCAAAGATAGAACATAGAGAATGGCTTTTCGCAGTAAAAGTCTGTTACGCCAGCTTAGCGATAGAGTGTCAGAACTGAATGGATAATTCCCAGCTATAATATAAAATCATTTGAGACTATTTGAAAACTATCTATCTATTAGTTTATAATATTTGTTTATACACGAATTTTATTATTATAAGTTACTTGTTTAAATTATAAGTACTACAATATTTTTTAAAAATATCTTATTATCTGTTATTTATTTAGAGTGCACACCTACCACAATGTTGTCTCTTTTAACCCAAAGGTTGACTAGTAGAGAATGCCTTGTTGCATTAAGTCCGTCTATGTAGGTACCACTACTGTACATGAAGATTAAATAAATAAATAAATAAAACTGACAAACTTCAATTGAACACAAAGTTACGCCTCTTCACCTAGCCTCAGACGCCAGCAAGTGACGAGTCAGGTCTAAAAGAAAAATCCGACATAAAAAAAAACGGTTTCCTAAAAGTACTTCAAGCACTGCTTTAAAAGTAATCCACAAGTCGAACTAAACAGCACGTGGTGGCCATTGTTATCAGCTAAACTTGTTAAATACGGACGGTTATAAAAAAAAAACCACTCCAAAGCTAACCGGATCTCTCACTTTTAAGCAAAGAACAAAACCTATCTTAATAAAAGGGATATTCTGAGACAACAAAGAAGGTTGTAGTTTTAGGGATGGCAGTTATCGGGAAGTTTTTTTTTGTGGTATGGATGAAGAGGCCAAAGAAATGACGATGCGTTAGATTGTGTGAGGAGTAGTGTGAAAGAAAAGAGAATTACCGGTGTGTTTTTTTTTTTGATGGTGGGAAAAAACATTCAACGACGAAACGGCAGACAGTGCCAGACTTTTACTGACTAAATGACCCACCGTTCCTTCCTGCCTTAGTTCCAGGGCCCCGGTGTTCCGCTGTCGCATCAACCCTTGGCCCCAGAAGGCTTCGGCCCTGCTGGGCCCCTACAGTTGCTGACAACTCCCTTAACCGGTGTGAGTGTGACGGTTGAATAAAAATAAAATATATGTATTTTGCGGCGACTAGTACACGATCAATTCACTTTAAGTTAACAATTTACAAGATGACTCTGTTCTTAGGAACCATATCCCCGACAGTATAATAGTCTGCAATAACCTTGACATTGCTCATGAAATATTTTCTCGAAAGGTAAATACTTAGACTTTTTCTTACACGGTCCTGGCCAGGTGATTTCATTATGACAATAATTTGGTTCATAACAACTTGGTTTCTGAAATATTTCCAAAAGTATTTCACAAATCTTTGACAGCCCTATCACCTAGTGCGCGTGCCACCACTTTATACCTGTCCCTCTCCCACTTAAAGCGAAGTTCGAAGGTGCAAAAAATGCTGACCACTCATAGTCAAGTGGGTCCTTAGACGTGCATTGTCTAGCACTATTACAACAATGCGCTCGAGTGCACGCCGGGCCGTGCCAAACCCTTGTGACAACCCTACGTGCGTGACTTTGAATACTGGACACTTTATTTATTTGTATCGTAATTTCTGAGGTGTATGACTAAGGAGTATTTGATATATCGAATATGGTATCTTTGCATGCTAGGTTATGATTTTTTTTTTTAAATTGGCATTCCAGAACAAGGATTCGAATGCTTTGAATGTCTCAAAGAAAACTTTGTGATGGAAATTGAAATGGTCTGAATTGATACGCTCCGAAACAGTTTTTAGAATCTTTCTTTTATAGATAATTTCCTATTACTGAATATTTATGTTGTTTTATGTATGTATTTATGTGTTTTAATGTAAGTGATCAGAAAAATAAGTAAAAAAGATGATTTAATTATTCCAGAAGAATTCTTTTCTTGCTTATATATAATTAAAAGTCATCAAGACGAATCACACGAGCCCAAAATCGATGGGATTGTGTCATTATATTAAAGAGTTTCTAAGGTCAACTACAAGGAATAATATCTAATTTTGCTTTGTCATCTGATTGACACCTGTGTGCAGCTCAATCGGTAGCCGGGAAGCCTATTTAATTTACAAGACTTGATCACAAACATCGGGACAGGTGAAAAAAATACAGACTCCTCAAATATCACCATCCCTCTAAATAAACATAATGCTAAACGAAATTATGTGTAATATTAAATGATAATATGACAATCGTAATTATGTCAAATAAAATTCTGCCATGTTAAAAGTATGCCGTTGCAAATTCGGACATGTAAACGTTCTGCCAATCAATAGTTATGCTACCTAATTTTTATGCCTTGAAAATATTCGACGAAAGAAGATTCTGCCAAGTGTGTTATGCCAAATAAAATTCGGACTATCAAGATTCTGCCAGATAGATGGAACCCTATAAAATGTAACGATTTACTGATATAACTATCATAATGGAAAGACGGTAAAATGTGGTAATAAAGTTTTGCCAATACATGGCTTTTTGCTTATTAGCTGGCTAATAAAAATATGTTTTGTTGTGTATAACTATTTATTTACGAGCATTTTGAATAATGTTCGATCTAAATCAAAGGTGTAAAAGCATTTAGTAGAGAACAAAACGGCCGCTAGTAATTTTATTATTTTAGTTCGTGTTATATTGGAAATATTAATTAATCACTGTACTATAATAGTCCCGCGATACTTAAAAGGTCAGAGAAACCACATAAATTATAATTAGGTATTAAAACTGTGAGTAATTTCGAAGGTAATAATAATAAACAATTGTAATCTTTAGGTTAAAACGGAAAAGGTAGTTTGCCAAGTAAAAATTTAAGTAATCTGTACTTTGAAGCAATGTTTAGGTCGTAAAAGTAATTTATTTTATTTTATATTTTGGAGAAAACTTAACTTATGAGTTAAATTTTCTACACGAGGTTTCTACAATACCGTGTTTTGTAATAGTAAAGTTGTAGGTAAATGTTGAATTAAAGAAATAGGGCTAGAACATCTGCTGGATTATTTGACATTTAAATCTGAAAGAACACTAATCTAAACTGACCATGAGTCGTCCGAAAGAGACCTTGGGATCCTGGGACGCAAGACAAAGTTGGAACATAGGAGTGGCATCTTTGCCTTGCGTCTCACTCTCTTTCCACTGAGACTGGGAGCTTTTTATTGATTTCAAATTGCAAAAACCAAACAATGCTATAACGTAATAAGTTATGACTATACACAATCAGTCATCACTTAAATAAACTATTTTATTGATTAAGAAAATTAACTACATGGAAGGTAAAAGCCAGGAAATATCTAGAAATAATCTCTAATGAATTATAAAAACCAATCAAGTGCCTACTGACGGCATTACCCGTATGGCATAGCATAGCGCAGCAGCCTTTTATGTCCCTAATGCAGGGACTCAGGCCTCCTCTCTAGGAAAAGGAAAGGGAATGGAATAATCCACCACGTGGGCCCATTTCGGGTTGGTGGATGCCACATGTCTTCGAATTTTTGGTTGAATGGAAAGTATGATACGGAGTATTTCATCGACACTGCTTGCAGTAGCGATGAAATATGCGCCCGACTGACGACTTAAGTCAGGGTGTACCACTCAGCTATCACTGCTCTATAGGATGAAGATGATGATCTTTGATATGGGATATATCCCATATAATAACAATATTATTATAAATAATAATATTTAAGGGGCTGCCATAATTATATGGCAGCCCCTTAAATATTTATTTAATTCTGTTAGAATAGAATAGAATAGAATAGAATAGAATAGAATAGAATAGAATAGAATAGAATAGAATAGAATAGAATAGAATAGAATAGAATAGAATAGAATAGAATAGAATAGAATAGAATAGAATAGAATAGAATAGAATAGAATAGAATAGAATAGAATAGAATAGAATAGAATAGAATAGAATAGAATAGAAATACATTTATTCGATACAGACACAGCACAACATTTACAAAACATGTTATTGAGTATTTGATGTTATAGCGGTAGCGGCAACAGAAATACGCATAATCAGTGAAATTTTCAAATAACTGTCTATCACGGTTGATGAGATACAGCCTGGTGAGAGCCGAACGGACAGCGGTATCTTACTAAAATAAAATGGGTTTCCCGTTTTACCCTTTGGTTACTTAACCCTAAAAAGCTTTCTTGTGACATCAGCTTGGCGTGAGTGTTCATTTATCAACCTGATTTGTGGCTAGGTTGTGACGTCATGGCCCAAGCTATGTCGGGGGAATGTATCACGAACGTATGACGAGTCCTTTCACTAAAACACGATTAACGTACAAATGACTGGGCAAGAATTCCTTTGTTTCAAAAAGTTTCACAACATATCGACGAATGGAGGTGGTGCCATAGGTGCCTACCTATCTGGGTACTAACGGTTTTCTTTAAGTGTTCGACGGGTGCAAAATGAAAAGTTAAAACCAACCCCAAAAATAATTAAATATGACCAGGGAAAGTAAATTATGATTACCTAACATATAAGATTTTACTACTAGCGTATCGAAAGTATCAGAAAAGTTAGGTAAAGCCAGAAGCGTCATCTTTGTAGAAAAAGGCAATTGCACAAAGCATTATCATAGGCTTTTTTAAGGTGGATTCACTTTGGGTACATTGTACAATTAACCAATTTGACGTAGCCTTATCGTAGGCATTTAAAATGCATTCAATGTAGGTAGATGAACCTTAGCGTAGGCATTAATCGATTTGGCGTAGCCCTGTCGTAGGCATTTAAATAGAATTCGACGTAGATACACCGAAATGTAAGCATTATGCCTTAGCCTTATCGTAGGCATCAAAAGTGAATCCGTCGTAGATACGTCTTTTAAGCCGCATCGTAGCGTAGGCATTAATCGATTTGGCGTAGCTCTGTCGTAGGTAGGTATTTAAATAGACTTCGAAGTAGATACACCGTAATGTAAGCATTATGTCTTAGCCTTATCGTAGCAATCTAAAGTAAATCCATTGTAGATGCACCTTTTAAGACGCATCGTAGTGTATCGTAGGCATAAATCAATTCCACGTAGTCTTATCGTAGGCATTTATTTAGAATCCAACGTAGATAGGTACACCGTAACGTAAGCATTATGCCTTAGTCTTATCGTAGGTATCAAAAGTGAATCCATCGTAGATGCACTTTTTAAGACGTTCGTAGCGTAGGCATTAATTCATTCCGCGTAATCCAACGTAGATATACCGTAAAATAAGCAATGATCAATTCGGAAATACACCTAATGTAAGCATTAATCAATTCGTGGTTGCCCTGTCATAGATATTTAAATAGAATATAATGTAGATACACCGTAAGGCAAGCATTAAGCTAGAACTACATTAGACCGACGCTCACACGTGACACGCTTGATATGTATGTAGAACAACGTCACGCGGCGTGGGATCAAGTGTAGCTTTACGAGTCTAGTTTCTGTATAAAATGTATGGAGACCGACGCGCCCAAATCGGCGTGAGGCCGATCTATTCGGCGTAGCCCCATCGTAGGCACTTAAAGTGTTTAACGTTAACGTTAAAAAAATTAACGTAAATGCATCGTAGCCTTACACCCGTATTCACAAACGTTACTATGCAGTCTCACAGTGCTCGCGAGCGCACAGGGCTAGGTTTGTGAACTACGCAACACAAACGAACCAATCACAGAGCCTCTATTCAACGCTGTGCGTTTGCTTAGTCAAGGGTCGTTTGAGTATTGTTTGTGAATACGGGTGTTAATCAATTTGGTGTAGCCCTGTCGTAGGCTAGAGCGTAAGTTTCAAGTGTTAGTTCAATACGGCATACTGATTGCCTGATCGTTGCTTGCGTGTTCCGTTATTTGTCAAAACAATCAGATAACTATTTAAGATTAAAGTCTAAAATACCGAACGAACCCGGTAATAGATATTAAGTAAGTCAAGATGCAAATGGGAAAAATCCTTATGTAATAAATACATAATTCATAGGAATTTACTAAAATGTGGATGAAGTCATTTTGTGTTTCTCGTGATTAGTATTTTTTTCTTTTTTTATTTGGCGAGTTTTCTCAGAATAAGATACCTATTATTTCTTGGTCACATTAGGTACTCTATCTTCTTTAGTTTCTAAAAACTACTTCAATAATAGTTCCCCACGAACAATCTCAACAGAGCTTAATTCAAAGCCAACGTTCGCCCAGTAAGCATTTATTACGTACCTATATAGAATAAAAAGACGACTGACCACGTGCCATCATATACACACATAGGTACATATAGTATTTCCCGATACTCATATAACTTGATATAAACAACACATATATAGCAATCGGCAGGTAGGTACGTATAGTACTATAGCGACTGTGTCCATTCATAAGAAGCGGTTCATTCATGCGGCCGCTTCGACGGTGAATGGGAGCGAGCGAGACGGAAGATTTAAGGTCGCGTTACACTGACAATGGATTCTTTTTGAATTCACATGAATGAGTTGAAATCCTGTTCTACGAATACATGAATGACATTGTTTTGTTTTAAAACAATTGAATATGCACGATGGTAGCAACTGCTTTTGTTGATCGAGTGGGTATTACGGGAAGCGAGGTTTCCCCCTGTTACGGTAATCAGCCGAATATCTGTTGTTCTTATTGTTTACTTCGAGTAGTTACATTGAAATGGCATTACTTGAAGGACGCATTGTTTTCGAAATCGTAGTAAATTGTAAAACCACTTGACTGTGGAAAAAAGCTTTGAAATGCAAATAATGTGCGTTTAGGAAACAAAATAGTAGCTTTGTGTAAACAAAGCTATATTGTACCGGTCTATACATTTAAAAACTCTACAATGAATCTATAAAATAGTATCTATTAGTGAAAACTAAAGTAAAGAAAGAAATAAGTCTCTAGTATTTTTATTGTAAAGAATCTATTTACCTATAAAATTTCATAACTGTATGTTACCTAATTTTCCGCACAAATACATGGTGACTGGCTTATCCTGGCAACTACTTTTGGGAAAAAATATAACATGGTGTAAAAATCTTGAACAAATTATATTCAGGTTTCGCATATACCTACTAAAAATAGTGTTGAGTGTAAATGTGATGTTTTGGAGTAGGTTAAAGAATACATAATTAAAAAAAAAAAAACTGTATCAAAAAAATCTACTTACTGTACTTTCAGGAAAATCTGCAAAAACTAAAACTCAAAAAAAAAAAAAATCCTACATTCATTTTTAAATCAGGCTGTATCTGTGAACACACCCTTGCCATCAGAGCAACAAGACTGTGTAAAAAAACATCGTCGGTAGGAAGTCAACCCGTCCCAACCGAACGCTCTTGATCCGCTAAGGTATTTAAAAAAATATATATTTTATTACGTCACTATACGATAACGACTTGGAAATTTGACACTTAGGACCGTTGGCCTATTTGGGATTTATTAAGTGCCTATTTAAAACTCGTATAGTTGAATGGGTCATTTATTTAATTGTTTGAAATTGATACCTTCCTGATAAATGACTCTTTATTTGATCAATATTTTTGTTTTTCTTGGACATTTGTTGGTTCGATTTTTTATCGTTCATTGAGAATGTAACACTTAAAATTCTTAAATATGTCTGAGCTAATTTCTTCTTTCAAGTTTTTTGTACGTCGTTACAAGAATTTCTTTTAAAATATTTTACCAAATTAATAAAAAACAATGTCATCATCCATTAACATGTTCTGCATTCTTCGAACCAAACAAAAATAAACGCATTTCCAAAAACACGCCTAAAGAAATGTTCACGCGCCAAATTCTCAGGAAAGCTTCAAGAATCAAGTCATACTGGTCGTAGTCGGAGGTGGTTATACCGGGCGCGTAGGCTAAGTCGTACCTGCCTGGCGCGCTTGCCGCCAGTCCGAGCTTGCCCGACCACAACGCGACACAGCGCACGCGACCCGAACACGCACGAACATCGAATATCGAACACCGTTCAAAATTCGAACATTTTCAAACAATTGGAACGTTATTATTGACAGTTACATTTGTGTGTATTTTTGTGCGAACATCAACATGCATGTGTTAACCCCCTTGCTGGTGGTGTGGGCACTCTGCGGGGTCCGGGGTGTGATAAGAACTCCGCTGGAAGCATTCAGGCCTTCAGCAGAAATACACCTGAGAAGGCCAGACAAACTGCCGTACCTTCCACACAAGAGAATACCATTGCCGTCGAAGAGCGACCTCAGGATATTATACCAAACCGGGGTAAGTTAAAAAGTTTCGACTTTCCTGATCCCTCTTGCTTTGCGAAAATAATGCTAAGACGTTCTTAACCCTGATTAAGCGCTACTTCTAAGGTTACTTAAGAATAAGTTATAACATTAAAAACTAAAATTACTACAAGTAAGTTTCTGAAAGTTCACAACAAGTTACCGCTTTGTGACTACGCTGGCATTGAATATTTGGAAGTCAACCTTCACAAAATCAAGATTGTCGTACGAATAAGTATTAACACTGTAATTTAAAGTTAAGAAATAGCTTAATTAACGCTTTGTTGTCGAAATATGGACTACATTAAGAAATTGGCGCCAAAAACTTTGTCAATGAGGCAGGATGGCAAGTTGTAATGGAGGCAATAATACATGTTTACGAGTAGGTTTGAGCAAAGTGAATGCCTTATTGGAACATTGTTGTATAGTTTAATATTTAAACGTCAAAGTCGTGACGATTGTCACGAACAGCGAATTTCAAAGGAAATCATTACTTGTTTTTGAAATTCCAAAAACAATGTTTATGTTTGTCAACTTTTTAAAATGGAATCTTTCGATTGAAAGAGTAAATAAAAATGTCGCCATTTCTGTTGCTACATTAAATTCAAGAGCTTTCGATAAACATTTTGTAAATATTTCCGGCACATTACAATTTAGTCTTACTTGCGCTTTGATCGTTAATTCATTGTTGAAGATAAGTACCACTTTACAGTAAGCAGTAATTCATTAATATAAGTGCTATGTGAGTAGTAAATAGCTACGTATTACATAAATATCAACAACAGATGACGCACTGCAGCTATATGAGAAGATAATTATGAGATTCCACGAAGGGTTCCACCCAACAATTAGTCCAATTAAAACCGACAAATAGCACAAGTATGTCGGCCATATTAATTTTTATAAACACGGAGAGCCCCCATGACTAAACCACTACCAAGAAATCGTAAATAAAATAAAAAGTAATGCGGAAAAAACACAATTTACATCAACGGATACACCAACACATATAAATCTCTTAAATTCTTCGTTCGATATTAATGTCAGAAACCAGTACGTATCACAATAAATACGACCATAAGCTAATAAAAATAAAAGCAGTTCCGGATGTCAAGTCTTGTCAGTTATATTTTAAAAACAACGATAATCATTATTATATCTAATTTTAAAGTCGATTCAAGAAGATAATCGCTCTAAGCTAGGTCCGTAATTACGTTTGCTCAATAATAGATCTAAAATAATAATTTGCGTACTGAAATATGGACTGTATGATTCTTGAGATAAAATTCAAATTGTCTCTCGTTGCGAGTATTTTAAAAATGGAATTATAAAATGGGAGCGTTGCGCGGGTGCGTAGGCGCACGCGTAACACCGGTGGCGGCAGGTGTTCATTCACTCATTCTTATCTTGACAGCTTCGATGACTTACGGGCCGAACCTCGCTCCCGGCCCGTGTGTGCTATTTGGTATAAAAACCAACTTTTTTTATGTCATTGCCTTTAAGCCCATTCGTAACGGTAACCGTATTTTCGATCGTTCGTCTCTTTAAGCAAAGGAATTTAAAGTTATCTCGTCGTTTATTCATATTTCGTTATATGGAAGAACTTAAATCTTGACAGATATACGAGTATTAAGCGGCATGCCATTTTTTTAAACTTTCCTTAACAAAAAGTGCAGTCTTGCCATTGTGCAGGTTTGATATGCAGCACTGTTCGGAGTAATCAACCGTTTAGTCTCACAGCGGGTGTCAAAGTGCCGACTGGTAAATAATGGTTGAGTTTAGTGCTCCCAAGATTTGAATAACAAAACTATG
Organism: Mythimna loreyi; assembly: GCA_029852875.1. Classification (NCBI taxonomy): domain Eukaryota; kingdom Metazoa; phylum Arthropoda; class Insecta; order Lepidoptera; family Noctuidae; genus Mythimna; species Mythimna loreyi. The sequence continues at coordinate 13,009,898 of CM056789.1, forward strand.
AGAGGGTGTCTGTGATCTGCCGACACGACACACCTCTTGAATCCCGCGCGGGCCACTTTGAACATCTCATTGATAACATCTGAATAGATTCATTACATATAATGTGACATTAAGAAATGCAAACGCATTCAAGCTTGAGTCTTTAGATTTCGGTCCTGTTTGTGACGACACGTGCTATGAAAATGTATTGAGTAGATAGGACAGTGTCTACATTATAAAAACTTGCAATTGTTTCTAAGGCGAAGCAAATAGATACCAAGTACCAATCAGCACTCGCGGATATAAATCATCATCCTCACTTGCCAGATGACAAGTGACAAGACTCTTGAAACAATTTGCGAGTGCTAAAGGATGCCGCTTAAAATATATGAGATAATTGAATTTCAGTCCAATTCCGCTACAATCCAGACTGATATACAGAATAGAATAATGATCGTGCAATTTGTCGCACCGTACGAATCAATTGAAGCCCCTGTGTATGATACTCCGATTTGCATTTTCCGTCAAGGCAGTTGCTTCATATTGAGAGTGGAGTGAGCGATTGCAGTCATATCTTACGCTTATGTAAATATAAAGTTAACCAAAGGAAGTGAATAACTGAGAAGTACTTAGTATCTTGCAACTATGATTATATTAATGAATTCTACAAAGGAAATTGCATCAGTTTTTGAGACAAACGCGCGTATGGTCATAATCAATGGAGCAACCGCTAAAGAAAATAAACATGAGAGAAACAAAACGATTTGTAAGACACAGGATAGTAAGAAGCTTTCATACATCGTCTAGTTCATGCTTTAAACAGCGTCTTATAATTAGAAAATCATCTCAAATTGAAGCTAAGTGAAGCCACTGCAGTTTGCATGTACACAACTAATCAGGCGACTTCAACTGGTGTCGTGTTTTATTGACCTGAATTGTTCTAGCACGGAAACTTTTTTCTAAACATAGATCAGAGTGATTGAAGAAGAAACAAATCAGATAAGCTAACTGCAAAACAACAACATTCAACAACATACTCAATGAAAAGCTCAAATGTAAGATAAAATTATGGGAGCAAATTACAGATAGGGAATTCTACTTTCATGGCAATAAATATGACGCATTGTACCTATTTCTCGAATAGGGTAGTAAATATTGTAGGGGAAATCGAATGACTCACATGTAGCCCTAAAGCGAAACTGGAATCATTATTTATAGACAGCTTTGAATCTTGTTACTCATCTTTATCTTTGAAGTTTTAAGAAATAGTTCATATAAATATATTCTTAATATTATCTTCATCGATCATTCCAAGATCTGTGGTTATACCTACATAGATTACGTCAATTTCTGTATTAAAGCCGTTGCGATAGGTATCGTCGAAAATTCAGACGTCATCGATGTTGCTAAGGATATTACCAGCTTACTCGCATCATCAATCATTATTAAAACATTATTAGACGCCGACCTCGGGAGCCGCCCCGTTTTTGTGCTCTATCACAAATTTCCATTACACAATAGATGTTTCCGTGTAGGTGTGAAATAGGGTCACGAAAGGTATTGCGAAATATCATTAATTTCTTTGTGAAGTACAGGTGTTATGAGATTGATGATAAAATATTAATGTTCGATAGTTGCACAATAATAACCAATAGTACACAAAGTACTATGTTATAGAATTTGAATAAATTAAATACAAAAATAATTTTTATCTTTTTCTTAAAGAGTGATTATAGTAATAAAAACCTAACAATTAAGTTAACAATGTGGCAGATACGGACTGAAGGCGCCGTGAAGCAATTAGTGATAAATGCTAGTCTATTTATTAATAAAATACCTGACACATATTTAAAAAGTCGTAAAAACTTCGCATAAAAAGCTCTAAATCAGCTAACATTTTGTTTACGGCCAGTTTTTTCATTACGTTTAGAATTCTCTGGCGCCATTTGATTAGCTAATTGGTTTCGAATATCTTGATAATGTCAAATTCGAAACGGATGCTCAGATGTCTAGATAATTAATTTATCAATCTTTGTTTTAGTCATGATTTTGCATAAATAGGTATCCTTCACGCCTTAGAGGTTGTAAAAGATAAAGTTATTTAACTAAGTAAACCTACAACACTAAGTAGTTAAGCGACTAACAACATATAAATATAATATTGAGAAAACTATAAAGTTAAATGAAAACATTTATGTAAATGAAAACACATTGCTTTAGCATAATTAAACGATGAGTGTCAATGACGTCTCGGATATTGCTGGCGACAGTGATGTTAATAACAAAATCCATAATGATCTTGCTAATAATCGTCTGCACAAACATTTTAACACTAGGAAAAGCAGTTTTGTAATTATTGTCAAGATCTATAAAAAAATATAGAAATATTTAGAAGAAGGATGCTTTTAACTCGGCAAGGATAATTATACCTACTTTATCGAGATATAGTTATTGGTAAAAAACAAAAAATATTAACATTTAAAACGGCTGATCATCGCAAGGTCTCAATTTAATGCAAAGGACACAGGATAGAATGCGACGAAGCGGACGTAACGGGAATAAAGCTCAAGTTTACTGACAATAAAACTTATGCACGTAACGATATTTAAATAAAATTACAATGCAAACTGCATCACCATACGTTTTGAATTTAGATCGAAGACGAGAAAAGTTTTTGCAGATGATCCAATGGCTGAAGTGGTGCAATTAAATTTGTATTTTCTTGCGCTGCAGAAAACATTAAGCTGACTGAAGTTTAAATGTCTTTAGTTAAAATAAATATGATGCTGAGATTATCTTGCAACTAAAATATAGAATAAAGTCATCCCACAAGCCGGATTTAAAGAAAATAAAATCAATAGAAATAATGAGATAATTTACGCTTCGCCACGGCTGGGACGGACAAAAAGCGTGACAGTGGGACACGCGTCAACAAAGAAAACCGATGGTAAAAAATGACCTCGCCGGGACGCGGGTAAAGCCGGGATACAATGTTGAGAAAGTTAAAGCTCAGGCTTTAATTTTATTATAATCCTCAAAATTAAACTATGTCTTATCACTACATGGAAAAGGCAAAAAGAGCGCGATATAATCTGATGCTCGCGAATGCTGAAATGAAACCACTGATTTGAACATTGTCCAGTGCTGTATAAATAAATGCTGGAGATCTCGAAAATAGTACATATCCAATATGCTGCATATTGGATATGCAGTATTTTTGAGATCATTATATCCGAAGATCAAACAATGACACAAGAGTCTCAATAATGAAAAATTCTTGTTCTACTTTTGAGAAATTATAAAGAAATCAGATCCAAAAACCAAATCCTGCCTTTAACAGTCCTGTACACACAGCACTAGAGAATATTAAAGAAAAAAGGCCAATAAGCTTCAGAGGAGAACCCGAGACACCTGCGTTACGCCACAAAAACACTAAACACCCTTACCGCGGCCCAAAAAATAAACACGGATCGAATCTTGTCAGTTTTTGTTTAGATCCAACTTTTTTGATGGGCCCTTGGTTTTATTTGGAAGAATTGAGATGAAGAAAGTTGATAAATTAATGTAATTAGAGATGTAGAAGGTAAATGAGAGCCTGATGACTTGTATTCACGAAAGTTGTAAGATATCACAGTTTACGATCATTTTTCCCCAACACTTTTCATTTAAATTAAAGGCCCTTTTCCTCAATTAAATCCGTGTCCTAAAAACTGAAGGTCTTTAGACAATCGCCACTCAAGTCAAACACAAGACTCAAGTAGGCGACACTCGAGCGGGATTACCGTGGAAGACGAACTGGGCCCGGCTTCCGTCTCAAGGGGCGACCACGTGTGTCGTCAATGGACCGCTCCGGATGCCCTGGCCCACAATGGGGACGCCTGTATGCTTAGACATTATACTAACACCTCCGGACCAAAACGACGCAACTCCACTCCTCATGTGGGCGGTTAAGACTTTTCTAAATGATGCAACCGTTGCGGATGTGTGTTGTAGTTGTAATTTGAGGAAGTTCGTTCGAGAGTTGCTTTTCAGTACTCTCTATACGACGCTCCCCTTGAGCAAAATTATCTGTGGATTTGAAGGGTTACTTATCATTCAGTTGAATATGTTAATTTTGTGAATGAAGGTGGATCCCATTGAAAATTACGTCTTTTGTAAGGCCAGAAGGTACGAGTAAGGTAACAAATGAAATGAATTTATTATCGAATGTAAAATATGGTTCCGATTTCGTTATCAACAACATCGTTTAAAAATTTGCTAAATAATCTGCGGAAGAATAAATCAAACTTACTTCAAAAACACGCAGTAGTCATTAGTCGATTCCAATTCTATTTACCACAAGTCACCGTTTTCATAAAACTGTTTACATTCGCGTAGGCATAATAACGTATGAACATTATACAAGTTGTTTCATAACTGCCGGTGTCATTGGACACATATGTATGGCACTGTGTATCCATACACTAACAGTGACGATTAGAGGCGCGTGCTTTCATTCATGGACACTAACATATCTGACACATGAGCCGTTGATGTCTTTTAAACGCGAGATCGTACGTCGTCTTTATATTCGTACGGCTACGAACACTTAGGGCCTTTTTTTCAAATTTGGAAGTTATTAAATAATTATTTATCTATAATATGTATGTATTTAGAAATATATAAGTTTGTTTATCAGTTGTCTAGTACCCATAACACAAGCTCTGCTTAGCTTGGGACTAGACGATGATGTGTGACAGTTGTGGATTAAAAAATATTTCGACTCTGCGTAAAACGAAACATAATGTCAGACTTTTACTGACTAAAACTTGTGTTCCCTCAGTCGTTGTTACCTAAATATTTCGAACAATCCCATAGCCCACACTATGAATAATTTTACTTGTTAATTACGCGTTCACCTAATTTATGGAGTGTAGTAAAATTAAAATTGTATAATATTTAAATATTTTGATTACATGAGTCGGTTAAATGCCTAAGATTTATTGCTCAATAAAATGGTTTTTGTCAATTTAAATTAGTTTTATACGCTCTTTGTTTTTATGACTTTATCTTGATTGTATTAAGAGGTCTTGGTTTATTAATTACTTATTGTTTATTGATTTTTAATAAACGCAATGTACAGATATAGGCATCAAGTAGATAATAAATGAAAATTAGAAGATCAGGGTTTTATTATGACGTGTTCAAATGTCAAGTGGGCGAGCGAGAGTGAGGAATGGAATACACTCTTTAAAGCTCCATCCCTTTAACAATTCAATTTAGGTCGTCAAATGAATCGCGTTAAAACTTCATGGTAGGGCTTCAGTTACAAGTAATTTGTAAAATTAAAATGACAATGTTCTACACATATTATTCGTTCGCTTATATCCTTACCCAAAGGCAAAACACTAATTACAAAAGTTATAAATAACATGTGACCGTCGGCTATGGGCTAATTACTCAGATTAGTAATTTCTCGGCTACCTGTGTTCCCGGAACGGCCTGCATCCGGACCGGTAGCCGGCGGCTAACAAATCGTTATTTATAATTTATTGAATATACACGGCTGTTTCGGACGTGTAATTATTTGAGAAGATATTAATGTTGGAGCCACGGATTCGGGAGCATTTTAACGGATATCTTAAATTATAGCAGGTGGAAGTCGCGTTCGATTAGGGTTTCTTGGCCTTAACATTTTTTTTGCTTCATCCAATTATTTTTAGGCGTAACACGATATTTTGCTGGCAGGAACTTGACAAGAACATTATGAGCTACTAAGAATCATCAATTCGTAAAAATCGTGCGATTAAATCAAGGTTGTTGCATTGTTTGGTCCTTGGGTTCGAAAATATAAACTAACCCAAAACAATACACATTAATTGAATAACAGAATAAACCATAAATTCAAATAACCCGATGAATAATTTATCAATTCAGCATTTTAACCTGTTTTATATAATATTGTCCCGCTAGCGAAGATCTTGCAACCGTCTCCCCTAATTTTGAATGAAAATGAGTGAATTGACAAAGATCACCTTCAAGATATTACGCATACGAATCTATAAGACCCTAATTCGAAATGAATTGATGAAATTATATCATGGGGTTTATTTTGTATGCAGAAGATTGAGCTAGATACTTCCATCAAAGGCTAGACAGATTTTAGAGCTATGTAATTTTACGATTTAGTCTCTTCAGTTAATTTTGAAGTCTGTTGACGTCGTTCAGGAAAGGATTTTTTTTAAGAGCTCTTCCCGTGGTTGGTCAAAAACACAGTGTGCTTAGGCAAGGTCATTGATAAGGTTAAGAATGATAAGCAGGTATACATTAAGCCTGTTGGTGGTTGATACCATTTATAACCATGTGTGAATTGCTGCTCGATAGTTTGAAAACTGTTGGTGATGATATGAGCAATGCGGCTCATAGTCAAATGGGCCTCCAAACCTCCGCCGAAAAGAGGATTCTCCGGCCGGGGAACTACCCGCTAGATCCGGTGTAGAGTTTATATTCAAATCGAGTAGAACTTTGATTCCGCGATGTAGGAACTTCTGAGACGTTAGGTATGATTTTGTGTTACATAGGCATAGACGCCACTACATACCTACCTACTTTATTTTCATTTTTGTTTTTTCTTTTTGGTTTGCATAATTGTGTTACTAAATGTAAGTAACAAGCTAAGTATTACTGTACCTAACATTAAAATACTGTCAACAAAAAACATCACAATTAAAAAAAGTAGCTTTCATAAAGAGCAAGCTGTTCATTAACTTTTATAATTTCATTACCATAACACCAAAACTTTCGCAATATCCTTCAGCACGCAGCATCTCAAACTGAAACCGAGCGACAAAGACAGCAGTATACGAACCGCCAACGTTAGAAAAGGCCAGGTACACGGAGAAGGTTGTGGAAGGTCGGCGGTGGTAACAAATTATTTTATTAGTGTGGGCGCGGCGCGCGCGCCACCTGTTCGATGGACCGGATGCCGCGCCCCCCGCGCCCCGCGCCGCACACCCGCTAAGGGACTTAGGCAATGGTTAGGTTACCGGCGAGCTAGAGTAGTGCTTTGTTAGGGTTTAACGTTGACGATTTATGCACATCCCCTTTTTGTTATAACGGTAATGTTACCTCTATATTTTAAGTATATAATGAATAATACATTGGGTACCTGCATGCCCGAAATATCAGTTTAAAGAACTGAGAATCAAAAAACTAATTTCACTGGAGTGACAAAGAAAGGCAGTTAATTAACAGTTAAGGCCTACGAAAGTCTAAGAAAGGACAGTTATAAGTTTACAAGCTGACCAACTGTGTCTTAAGAACTACAATGTTACGGCTTTAAGCTTACCGCTTATCGCTCGAAGGTTATAGTAGAACCTCAGTGTTTTGCAAAACACCATTTAAAACTTTAAGAACAGAGACTAAGAGTCACAATTTATATAAGAGCCAAATGTCGCTAACTCTGACTCCAGAAAAGGACGTCCTTTGATACTGTCGCCTTAAGCGCTGTCTGCGTCTGAGATATCGTCTCCAAAAAATCTAGAAGGAACATCCGACGATCCCTGGGGCATTACAAATGGTAATTCTTTTGTATAATTCGATCACTGATCGTATATTCTTGAATACATCAGCGACATGCGACCACTTAGCGATAATCGCGCAACTGTCTTTCAAAACATCCTCATTTCTTGAAACTCACAACATTAATAAAACTGTTTGGTACAACGTAGCGTACTATTGTCAATTTTTTGTCTGCCTTATTAGGAATTCAATGAGGTGCGTCCGAAATTTTCTTACAACCGACATTAGCATTCAGGCCGACAGTGAGACTCCGTTAAATAAAGGCAAACTCTTGACGAAGTAAGTCAACAACCCATACATTGTGTCTATGCGTTGTACTTTTTGTTTATTACACAAAAGGGCTGTATCCGGTGTTTAGGAGATCCAACTGAGGCCGTTTCCGAGAAATCTATCGCAATACACAAGAAACGGGAAGCATATCCGGAACAACGAAAAAAATATACGTACATTTTTTCACACCTATGCGTGAACAGGGCTGTCGAAGTTGTGGATTGAATTTAAATGGAAGAATGGAGCTTTAACTAGTTCGATTTTATTTTAGTTTCAATAGATTTTTCCTTTTTAATACGCCTCTAGTTCAAGCAATGAGAAAACATTAAAATTTTATTTAAATTGTGAATATGGGAAGGTCAATTCTCGTATTTGAAAAACTTTGAAATTCAAGCAGCAATAATCAATGTCAAGAATTAAACAAAATGGAAATGTTTTTGACCGTTTTGTGACTGCGACGCGAATGTTTCTTAAAAATAACGAGAATCGTTCTTTCACTATAAATTATCATAAATTATTGTTTTACAATTTAAAACCATGATTATTAACACGAAAATAGACCATCATTGGCATAAAATTATCAATAACATCATCGATAATTGCACTTTAAAACCGTACTTAAACAAAAAGCAAAGGAAATTAAAGCCATCCATCGGATGTCGACCGTTTCCAATTAAACATAGTAATTTATTACGGGCAATAATAGCTTAATTACAGCTGTGAGCAGTAAGTAGCCCTGCAAGTCTTCGCAGAAAAAATGTTCCCACAGCTAACAGGTTGCCGAATGGTATGTCTTCCGGTCGGAAGTACGACCGATGGTCCTTTTGGGAGCAAAAAACTCAAAGGACCAGAGCACATGTTCTGTTGTGATTCCTTTACGGAACGTTATGATTAACATCGATTTGGCCTCGTTCATAATCTTTTTCATTATGCTCCTCAGCCAGGTGTCCTGAAACACCTTCCATTTTTCCCACGCCAACTTCTTTTGTGGCGATGATTGATTCTTTTAGAATTTTCGTATTGTTCGACGTGTCGAATTGTACGAATGTACCGATTGATTTAGTATGCGACGCGAGTTGAATGGTAAACAATGCACGCGAAGTTTGATGGGTTCCGTGTACACCGAACATTGTACACACGCCGGTGAAATGATTGGGTCATGATAGTATGTTATTGTGTTCGGTTATGCCTGGTTTTGCGTTATTGACTACTTTGTTAGGGAAAATTGTTATTTAAAGAGGCCAAACTAGTTTTAATTCGAACCTTTTCTTTTATAGTTTCTTTTTTGCCTCAATTCCTGCTTTGTGTTGTATTTCATAACTTCCTTTTTTGAAAATATCTAACCGTCGATTTACAACATACAAATGTTTTAGTCGACGATCTCTGTGATCGGGTATATCGCTCCACGCTCATTTGTTTCCTCCTTCTGTTTCAGGGATCAGAGGATGACCTTCCAGACTGCAGGCCAAGACAAGTCTGCAGTAAAGTGGATCTATACGATGCGACGCAGCCTTGGATAGAGAGGAAGTGTCGCTGTTTGGGCCATAGGCCGTGCTCTAGGTCAGTATTGTTGATATTGTAAATAAATGTTTGGGGCAACCCACACATAACTTTGTCTCGTATATGCGGAACTAAGCGTTATTGATTTTGGTGCTTCAAGTTCTTTTTCTTATCTAATCACCAACGTTTTTCCGATTCAGTTTGTTTTTGCCACAAGTCAGTTTTTGTTGTTTTAAATTTTAGCTCAACGTCTTTGATTTATTACATTATAGATTCGAAGACATCATGAACTATTTAATCGATATGATCTTCCATACTTTATTTTATATGATTTGGATAAAATAAAAGAAATCGCCAATGACCCTTTCAAAAAGCAGATTATATTCAAATTCTGCCTGCTTATTATTCCAACCTTTGACAGGGTTTCCCTTTTAAAGATCAAATTATAGTGAATGGATGGCGCTCGAGGCCGTTATTTAAATGTCCTTAGTTTTGATCATTAGGTTAGCTATATCGTAGGTATTATTAGTATCTTGGCCTTAGTTTTTCTGGCTTAGTGACGTTGTTGAGTTAGGTGCCTCGCTTTTTGTCAATGAGCTTAGATTCGATGAAAAAAATTACAAAAGAACTGCACGCTCCAACGGATTATCGAAACTAAATCCGCGGAATTTGTGATGGAAGTCTATATTTAACTCGATTAGATGAATGTGTTTATCTCTTCTACTTTCTAAATATTCGTCTGATATCTAATATACGACGTGACGAGCCCGTAAAGGAATTCCAATTTGCTTAGAATTAAGTCTAGCATAAAACATAATTATCCCTGAGTCATTGGTGTCTGTAGTTTTGTTTTTACGAATCGTCTTCTAACGGGCTTAAATTCGCCGAATACCAAAAACGGCTTTATCATTTTGAAAACAAAATATTTTCCAGTTATTAATTTGAACATCATTTAATATGTTGTTTTGTTTATTACAGTGATCTCACGAGTGATGACAATCATACGTTATCAGATAAAACAACGCTCTACAAGACGTGTGAGCCTGTCAAGCGCTTACCAAAATGCAAATACTTCAAGGATGCAGCTTGGATCATCTACTCGTTTCCTGACAGCAATGCGACCCAACAGATCGTCAACTGTCACTGTCCCAAGCTCTCTGTGACGTATCTTTTGAAGAAGTTGCCCTACACGACACCTAGCGGGGAACAGGGAAACCAGTACCAGTTCGCGTGCTCTCCGCAAAGCGTAAGTTGTTCAACTTTCGCTAAGTTAGTTTGAGTTAGTAGCGATAGATGGCAGTAGTAGTACTTTGGTTGTGTAGTTTGTGCAACATTACTGAATGAAGTTGAATGGTCAGGAATACGGAATACACGAAATTTTTTTCAAATTGCAAATAAAAACAAATGTTCTGAAATTTTTAACAATATATTTTTTTATTATTATTCTTTATATCTTTGTATTAATAATTTTCTTAACACTTTTTACAGAGATTACGGTGTTCAAGAAAGGAGCCATGCAAACTGTTCAGCGCAAGAAGGCGACATGAACAAATAGACGAAGTGAACGCCAACACCATCTGCCAATGTCCACGAGGACACACTTGCCCCCGGCATCACACAGAGACGGGAGTGTTGGCTGGCATCACGTACGCAGCAGAGGACATCCGCACCTACCACGGGTACTGCATGCCCGAGCCTCCCCCCGACGCCTACAGATTCGTAGGAGATAAAGATTGAATCCACCACCAACAACACCCCTCAATATTGTGTGATTCAGCTGGAAATGTACTTAAAACTGTACATTGAACGCGCTCCACAGCTTCCAAGAGCACACAACGAAGTTTGCTTTGCTCATTACCTGTTTAGTACAAAAGTGTTAAGCATGTTTGGTTTTAAAAAAAGAATGACTAATTTGTTAAATAATTTAAATGCCAGTGATGTCTGTTTACGGTCTCAGATATCGATATCGGCCACGATCGTCAGTTCGTACGCTAGTCCACGCGACACGATCAAATTAACGAACAAAATATTAAGCTTCTAATTATAATAATGTACAACGATATTTAGGTCTTACAGATACTGTAAATATCCTGTTTAAGTACTTTGTATTACGCTGTTTTCTGTTATAATCGTGTAAATAATTATAGTGTAAGTCGAATCATTCCAAACGTTTAGTTTAAATTATTATTTTTCATATTTTAATTATTTACTTGCCATACTTACGTAGTTTGTTGCGTTTGTTCCGAGTCTTCCATTCCAGTCAAGAAGGCAACGTTATGTTCATTGTTTTGTTTATGTTAACAAATTGTATAATAATATTTTTTGTTATACGAAAACGAGTTATTTGATAGCCATATCTTAAGGTTGTAAGTTTTAAATTACATTTTAATTAACTTATAGAATGTGTTTTAGTATCGACTGATACCAATTTTAATATTTTCTAATGGGAAGTTCTTCTTTTCTATAGACAATTACTTGTCGTCTCGAAAAGTAATGTAAATATCGTATTTACGCTTGAAAATTGTAAGTTTCCTAATTATTTAAAGGTTATTAGTAAAATACCTTCTATTATTCAAAGGCTATGACTTGGATAGTAATAGTTTAGTTTTTTTTAACTTGCGTGATAAAGTTGTCGAAATACGAACGAAAACCATTGTCGATAAAAAGAAGAACGTCCCTAGAAATAACTAATAGTTGAAATATTGTTTTTTTTTTGGTAAATGAGATAGGTAAATGCATAGTTTTAATGAAGTATGTATGAATTAATACCAGTGACAGAATATTTTATAATATTGGCGATAGCTTACTCTACCTAGAGTTCTGTATAGGAAACTCGTAGAAGTTTTAATAACACTGTATCTATGTAAATATGATAGAATGTTGGTGTTTGTAAAATGATACTTGCGATGTGGTATGTCTTCCTTTTTTGTTTTATTATGTATTAAGTTAAATTATTGAAAGAAAATGAATAAATGTTTCGATATCAATTTTATTCGTGTTTTGTTTTATGAATGGCTGCAACTAGTGGTAGTTATAAATCTGTGTAAACAGTTGTAGAAATGCTCATATATAGTAACACTATAGACAATATTAGGCTAAAGCTGTTAGTTTACAGCTTTCAATAATTATCATAATTTTTAAATCAATTATTTCCTCATAAGTGGACCATTTTTTATTTGTTCATTTATAGTGTCACGTCCCTGAATTAATATATGTATTTACAACACCTTATTCACGATAGTTAGATTTTTACATAATCGCAGCCCTGTTAAGGTTTTTTCTTTGAAATTAAAATTCAATCAATATACATAAAAATCAATGCCAGTTTATGTTGTAATTTTATAACTCAAGAACGGGCTCACCTATACAAACCAAATGATTAGGTTTTGTTCGAACTACACTTCTCATCAAAAAAATCGAAACACCTTGCAAGTTTACGTTTTGTCAGGATTATCAGAAAAATGTGTACATTTAGGAATAAATGTTAAATGTCGTTTAATAGTGAGTAATATGAGCTTATCAAATCTTAATGTTAATGTTCTAAATTTAAATGAATTTTTCATAGGTTTCGTATTTTGTTAAATGAGTCATTTTTATTCCGTATGGAGTATAAAGGAAATGGATAAAACAACACACGTAAATGAAAAAAAAAGCTAAAAAACGTTTATTTAATAACTTGTATTCCCTCCCCGAGCTCTAATTACTGCTTCCATACGGTTCTTCATCGATCGGATGAGAGTCACGATCACATGCTGTGGTATATTGTCCCATTCCTCTTGGATTGCATCTTGCAGCTGGCTAAGTGTTTCTGGGGCAGGATCTCTTGCTCGAATTCGTCTCTTTAATTCATCCCATAGATGTTCAATGGGATTCATGTCCGGGCTTCTTGCTGGCCATTCCATAATAGAGATATCGACTTCGTTAAGATAATCTCGTACGACGCCCGCGGTGTGAGCCCTAGCATTGTCGTGCATGAATATGAAGCCGTTGCCAATAAAATGTGCATAGGGCATCACATGAGGCTCGAGACACTCTTCGACGTACCGATGACAGTTGAGTGCAGGCAGACGTGGCCCAGACACGAAAGCAAGCTCTGTCTTACCGTCGGCGCTGATTCCTCCCCAAACCGTCCACGAACCGCCACCATAGCTGACCTTTTCTTCAATGCAGCATTGTGCATAGCGTTCTCCGTCTCTTCTGTAGACCTTGTTCCTTCCGTCGTTACCATACAGCATAATTTTACACTCATCAGAAAAGAGAACTTTGCTCCACTGTAGGTATGACCAATTTAGGTGCTCACGTGCAAAGTTAAGGCGCGCTCTTCGATGGTCTGCAGTTAATTTCGGCCCATTTGCTGGCTTATGCGGTACCAGTCCACGATCCTTCAACCTTCTTCTAATTGTAAAGTCACTTACAGCCACCCTTCGTACAACATGAAGCCGCTGCTGCAGTTGAAAAGCGTTAAGGCGTCGATTTCTTAAAGAAGTTGTTACAATAAATCGATCATCTCGCTCAGAAGTGACCCGATTCCTGCCAGATCCTGAACGGCGCGTGAACAAACCAGTCTCCCGATAACGTTTATAGACTCTATGAACAGATGACAGGCTTAGATGCAGTCTTGCAGCCACAACACGCTGACTAAGGCCAGAATCCAGCAATGCCACAACTTGGGCGGCTTCTGTGGGCGAAGTATCCATACGTTTTAGAAAAAAAACCTTTTTTCAGACGTCCCAAAGTCACAGTATTGAAATAAAAAACAAAAAGTTTAAGGATAGGCGCCAATTTTTAGTTTTTAAACGCTAAATGTACTCCAACCCTAAACACACATTTGTCTCAAAACAGTGATTCATTTCGTTTATAAGATAAACAAATGAAATTCTAATTTTGAATTTAGAATTTTCGCTTATTACTGTAATGGCCAAACTGCCAGCTATAATATATGTATTTTTTTTCATCGTATGAATTCTTTTTTGTGTTAAATTCGGACAGAAACAATGAAAACGGAAGTGTTTCGATTTTTTTGATGAGAAGTTTATTTAGTAGATGGTTTATGTGAAGTTTGCACAAAATCGGTCGAGCGGTTCTTCATTTATGAAAATTATCTGTTTCCGGGAGCGAAGCCGCGGACAAGGTACTTAATAAAAGTAAATAATTATTTTCTCTTATATTCTTATATTCTTTAATGCACATATTAAAAAATTACAAATAAAAATACAGGTGATGTACACAGGCGAGCTTAACCCATAGTTGGGTTTTCTTCCAGCAAACCTACTTCAAACAATCCAATCCAATCCTACTTTTAAACTCATGTTTATGTCCGTATACAATACAGCTAGCCAATCGTATCGCAGTCGCACAAAGCAAGTAAATCACAACACATTATAGATTGATATCTGTTGATACAGAAGCAATGTAAGTGAGATAAACCATCCTGACGTGTGAAACGCGTGCTGAAACCATCAATTACTACAAATACATACTAACAACTAGAGGGGTCTCTCTCTAGTAGACTAAGTCTACCCTCTAGTCGGCGACTAGTCAACGTATAGTTGACACTTGTTTAAATCTGCTGCACTTACAAGAACAGTGTTTACTTTTATTTTATAATTTAGTTGACTAATTTTTAAGCATTTTAAAACAAAAACCAAAATGAATACCTATTTGAGGTAAACACAATTTATCTTTTTCTTTTCATGCTCCAAAGGGTCATATCCCATATTATAATAATCCGTATTCGTGAATGTAAACGCAGGTTCAGTGAAGTTTTCTTCTTTTCGTACACATAAGGTAAATCATCATTAGACCAACTATCCGGGAAAGCTGAATCAATCAAAATCCAACCTTTTCGCAACAGTGCTGTTATATTTTTAAAATTCAGCACCTTAGTGAGATCAATGGTTAATTTCATGCTTCTGCTTGCTGCGACACAAAGACAAGCCATATTATAGTCGGCAACTAGTTGGTGAGCCAACTATTTGAGTGTCGTTGCCCATTTCAGTGTTGTCGAGTAGTCTAGTCAGCACATCTCTACTAATAACTTTTTTGCTCCAAGATCGTTCGGACACGGGATCATTGACATGCAACATGCAAGTGCAATAGACGGACGGCGCAATGACGAGATTTTCATCATAATTACGCACCAATTTGCGAACAATTACGTCCACGCGGGATGCGCGTACGGCGGTGATGCGTATGCGCACTCTACTGGATAGTATTCTGTAGGTACTAGGAGTACGTATTCTAAGTAAATTTTTAATTCTGATATGAATAGTTTCACTTGAACGTTGAGAGTAAATACATAGGTATTTACCATCAACCTCCCTCCGAAAAATAATAAAACTTTATTTCGTTATGAACGATGTTTCAGTAAAATAAAAGTGCAATCAACAGATGGTGCAGATAGAAATGAGAAAATATAGTAGAATAGAATAATACTTTATTGTACACCAAAAAAGTAACAATTTCACAAAAAATTATACGAATGGATAATAAATGGTCTTATCGCTGACGATATAAGAACTTGAACTAAAACATGGAATCTACGGAGTACTGCTGTAACAAAACAAAATAAAAAAAATAAAAAATAATTTCTACTTATAATTCAATGGTTTGCTAGAAAAAAATTCGGTCTGTACTGTCAATTAAGCTCACCAATGTACCTATGTAGGAGCAGTAGTGGCCGAGTGTTAAAGGCCCCGACTTCCGAGTTGTAGGTCGCAGGATTAAACCCAGCCAGGCGCATTACTTTGTGTAATTTATTTCATCACCACTGCTCTCAAATCAGTGAAGGAAAACATCGTGAGAAAACCGGCATGTCCTAGTACCAAAAAGTCGAAGACATGTGACATCCACCAATTCGCACAGGGCCCGCGTGGTGGATTATAGCCCATTCCCTCTCCTAGAGAGGAGGCCTGTGTCCCAGCAGTGAGAACATTTTAATAAGGCTGATGATGATGTACCTATATGTGTTATGACTATTTGGTGTCAAACAAAGAAACTAGGGAGAGATGACAGCATAACATAACAAATTCTCGGGATTGTGAAATGCGTCCGCGCCGCATGAACCGCGCACGGCAATAAGTTAATGATCTGTGACATGATCGCGTGCTACCCGGAGTTACGAGCTGATCCTACAATAGACACATTACTCAAACGCAGCCAATAAACCAATAGCCGGTATTAGACACTTATTTAAATTATGAAGATACACATACCGGAATAAAGAAAACTACTTAAAATAGAAGTTAATTAGTCATATTATAAAGGTGCCTTTGCGGATAATTTGAAGGAGCTTTAAGCGACATCTGGTGACAATATCGGAAAGCTTCTTCTTTTTTTTTGAAACTAGATGAGTCCGGTGTTTCCTTGCTGACTACCCTGTGAAGAAACACCGAAACAAACTCGGGGTTTTTTATTTATTAAGCTCTTTTATTTGAAGCTTATTATTGAAGTATATTATACTGCAAAAGGTATTTAAATTAGCCAATTGGGCACTAGTATTTAATTTTTCTTTTTCGTGCCCCGTTTGAAAGAGATGTCAGAAAAACCGTAGGAACCCAGAAGGGTCGGTGTCCGGTAGGGCCACGGAAACGTATTGTTTTAGAGAGTTACCGAGGCTTTGGGACGCTAAGGGCTTCTGAAGGACATAGCCGGATTTCAGTCAGTCACGCACACACGCACGCACTCTCACTCCATCTTAGAGCGAGAGAAGTCATTTGATAATCTCAAAGTACTTATCTCAGAAATATAATTGCCAAAAGAGATCACATTCGAGTTGCAACATCATATCGACAATGTCAATAACTTATCACGTTGTTGGGAAATCAAAAACTATTTTCAATATATTGAGACAGAGATTAAATGAGGTTTAAATTATTATATTCAGTACACACTAGATTTTCCTTTTTAATAAATAATCGACATCGGCTCAACTAGCCATTGCTATAAAACATAATACAATAAAAATATAGAATACCTACGGATCTTCTATAAAATACCGAAACGACCTAGGTTCAAATTTAGAACAATATCTCCATTTTTCCTACAACACAACAAAGGTAAACGGTATTTTTTGTGTATTTATGACTAAAACTGTGATATTCTTTTATCATTTCGCAATCAAAAACGTGACTAAGGCAGATTAGTCAAGTTTTTACAAAAACGGCACTTTGTACTTATATTTTCTTTGAATTACGTATTAATCGTCAGAATCGACACACATTTTGCTAATAAAGATCCAATCATGCTTTTTATGGCGTCAAAGTATCTGGTCACGATTTAGTTTATCTTAAGCGAATAAATAGCTGGGGAAATGGTGTACGTGTTAGCGAAATTACGTCTATGGGTAAAATAGTAAAATGGTAAGGAATATTGTGCTGACTTGTGAAAATAGATACCAAATAAAAATAGGTAAAAATAAGTAAACTAATGCGAAGAATCTACCTCGATTCTTCGACGGCTAAGGGCTTGTTCTTTCGAGCAAGGCTTGAGAACAAGAAAAAACAGAGGTGAGCTAGTCAGAAAAAGTCTGCACTTTTTCCATATTTTAATGATTTCTCAAGTAAAAACCGATAAAGAATAAAGTAACATTAAATTAGTGAGGTAACCAATTATATTATTGTAAAAAAAAGCCCTTTTACCCGAGCAAAAGAGAGGGCTCGATGTATGACCTGGTGGTCCAAGATCAAGAAAGAAAGAAAAAGAAAGAAAAAGTGTTTATTTTGCCCAAAATACAACGTAAAATTATTACAATCTGTTTTATCTGTTATGAACCTATATATCTGTTCCTTAAGAAAGCCCAATTGCAAAAAAAAACCCATGATTCTGTCTTGGCACAGAATTGTTATTAGATCCGGTCCCAAATAATGAGAGCAGGGACAAACAAAAAAGAAGAAGAAGAACAAATTATATTATAATGAGCTAAATTAAATTTTTAATCCAAAAAGTGGTAATAACTTCTGGGCAAGCGCGCTCCAGTTCTAGGTGAGATAGTGTTCAAGCGCAAGCCTAACAATAATAAAGAAAAACCCGTAATCATGAATTATGAATAGTGATGTACCGTACAATAATTCGACTGGGTCACCAGTCAATTGTTCGATAACATCGTGTCAAAAAAAACTGGGCAAGTGCGAATCGGGCTCGCTCACTGAGGGTTCCGTAATCAACTTATGAAAATAGTTCCATTCCCGAATCGTGTTTCAAAGATTTTCCCCGAAGAATAATTTTAAGAAAAAATAACGATGATGTATGATAAATTTCCAGTTTTCAGATTTATCCCTACAGTTATGGGATAAGGCCTTGCTTTGTGCCAAATTGCAGAGTTCTAGGTCAACGGGAAGTACCCGTGAATTTTGATTCATTTTAAAGTGCCGTAATATATGTTTTTACGACATACACGGCCCTGTCTTTTTGTTTCGTTAACTTTGATTTTTTACAGCTTCAAGAGACCGCAGATTTGAGAAAATTTTATGACTCAATCTCCACAAGTTCCCAAGGAAAAGGGTCTTTACAGACCGACAAAGAGAAAACAGGGATCCTAAAAGGGTTCCGTTTTTTCCTTCTTAGGTACGGGACCCTAAAAAGGAATAAGGTTGCATTAAAATCGTGTAGTAACAAGTTATATTATTGTGCCTAAATTAAATTAAGTTTTTTGAGGCCAGAGTGAATAGGTAACTTCTAGGTAAACGTGCTCCAGCTCTAGATGAGATAGTAGTCAAGCGCAAGCCATGCATAACAAAGAAAAAAAAAACCAAAATCATGATTTATGAATAGTGATGTACCGTAAAATAATTCGACTGGGTCACCAGTCAATTGTTCGATAGCATCGTGTCAAAAAGTTTTCCTCTTCAAATAGAATACAATTTATTCACCCAACGATGGGAAGTAACCTAAAATCGCAACTATAATACTTATAATAGGTACCTGTGAAGTACAGTTAATCGACTGGGCTAGTAAAGACAAGATGTCTCACCGAATAGGCCTGTACCATAGAGTGGAACTAATCAGAAATTACGATATAATAATGTAACAAATGGCTCGGGAAAAGCTCACTTTATTCCACTAATTCGCTATATAAATGAGTTTTTTTAACGCGTAAAAACACATTCAGTGTTAAGCATTACCTACGTTAAATGTGTTGGAGTTACAATTTGTTGGTTACAATAATGAAGAGTGAAAAAGTTATGGTCCTGTCAAATGGCGGAGGGCCGTCGTGGCCTAAGGCAATTAGGGAGTTGTCATATTGGAGTAAGTTTTTCTGATACTGCTTCAAATTTTAAATAGCAAAGATCAAGTCATAGGTTAGTTATTTATTCGTTTTACATTATAGGTTCAATAATGATCGTGTAACAAAGTAGGTAAGTGTTGTTGTTGTTATGTTGCGCTATGTTGTTGTGTGTTGTCATTATGTTGTTGTTATCGATAGTAAAGATGAGTTCTACTATTTAAACGAAAATCATTAAGCTCAAACTCAAGGCATTTATCTCAAATAAACCATTTACGGGAAATTTTAAATTGACAAAGTCAGTCAATCACTAAAGAGGTGTAGCTATTTCAGAAATATAAGTATCTGATAGCTAGTTTTTGTGTATCTTTAAAACAATTTCCGACCCTAGAATCCGAACCTATTTCAGACTCCTGTTCCGGCACACGCTTTAGTTTGTATAAAACTTATTTTAATCATGTTCGGTCAAGTACGCCAATACAGAATTTCAATCAACAAATTTTTAGTTTTTACTAAAAGCCTAAACAAAAATCCTATTAAAATGCAAGTCAATTTCCACCAAACGGGATACCTAGAAGCCAAAGTACCTATTTTCAATTAAAAAAAGATCTCTTCAAATTGATCACGTCCACATTGTGTAATCGGTTTACATACATAAAAAGCAGTACATTGGCATGTGACCAATTGAGAACCTCCTTTTTCAAGCCGACCAATCGACATGCAAATGACAAAATGGCAATTTAATTCAATTACTTTTCTTTTATGAAGTTTCTAAAGTGACATTTCATCGTTAGCGCAGTGACGAATTGGAGCCCTTTCTTCGACTTGTTTCATAACCGAGAGATTTACTATCGTAACGCACAGCAACTTTTTAATTGGTCGAAGTAAAATCTTTTTTTCGTGTTTATGTAAGTTGAAGAGCGAAGAGAACATTTTACGTCCTCGAAAAATGATGAGTCTTCAAGGGTGTCAAAGTACAATGAGTACTTTGACACCCTTGAAGACTAGTATGAACTAGTATGAACTACTTTTGCTATGGACTAGTTAACATAGTAAAAGTTTGGAATAGAATCTATACTGTACCATAAAGTGTATAAATAATTTAATACTCTAATAAATACAAGGACACACTCCACCCACCACATTTATACCAACATCACACAATTATAAACATTTTATCTAAAGTTTTATTTTGTATTTATTCTTTCAGATTTTAATTGCAAAAAACTCGACACATGTAATTACAAGAAGCCACTGGCTCCTATACTAGGTACACCTAGCGCAGGAGTGAGGGCCTCACCAATTTTGTAAAGTGCAATTTATGGCAATAATTAATTTATTATTTACTAGCAACCTGCGACCTTCACATGGATATTAATAATCTTTGAAATTCTTTTCACTTACATCTAAAACTTCCTCATGAAATCACACTGTTTATTGGTGAAAACTAGTATGTAACAGCAATAACAATATTTGCAGGCAAAACCGCTGGCAGAAACTAGTACTTGATGACATTAAAAATCAGCTTAACGGTTGATTTTAATAAGTTATCAAGTTGGCGCATGTTAGTAGTGCTTAGAATATCGGTGTTACAGCAGTTTATGGGGTCTATGACTTTAAGTTACATTTTAAACTCAGATACGATATTATGTTGCACGGCTAAAGGATAAATAGTTCCAATAGCTTCAAAAATACGTGCTTTTCTCACGTTTTGAAGCTTATGCAAGACGTCAGGTTCCTTATGAACAAACATAAACACTAATTACTTATTCTATAGCACAAGTAGCGGCCATTTGCAATTTTCTTTGCCTAGTTAAAATAATATGGCGTCGAAGACTATAAGCATTGAATTTATTTCCTATGCTTCGCTCGGCTTGACAACTTTTTTTTGAAATTTAAATCTTTTGTTAAACGCACACTATGTAGACAAGCATATTATAAGTTAGAGGATTATATACAAGATAAAAATGCTTGGCTCATTGCTGGTCCAGCTCCACTACCACTAGTACCTACGAATTGATTGTTATTATTATTATTATTTTTTATCTTAAATTTTGACATTATTATAGTGTTGTATAATGTAGAAGCATTTTTTTTTTCTCAATGTTTGTAAATGTGAGTACCATGGAGTAATTTATAGTTTAAAGTTAATATTTTACTTGTTTGACGTAAATGACCATGGCAGTAGAGAGTTTGTCATGCTCACTCAAATGTCTCGCTGATGGTGGCGCGTGTGTTGGATCATTCGGTTCCCTTCATAATGGTTGAGCTGAGTGGTGCTGATATACGCGTCATGTCCGTGAACGGGCGCTGTCAGTTGGGACTGGTCATCTCTTAGCTGCCAGTGGTTTATTTTAATTTGTTTAGATCATGTACTTTTTTTATCATTTTAGTTACATTGTTCTCACATCATAGTAGCGACAAAAATATGTAACCAATATATCTGTAAAACACAACATGATTAAAAAGAGTGTCCATGGAGTTTCTTGCACATTCTTCTCCATTGAGACCTACTTTTTGGAATGTGCAATTAGCGTCATTTTTTCCTGACAGACCGACTTTATGACATTTCAAAAGTGCCTGTAAAGGTTTATTTGAAATAAATGCTTTGAATTTGAAATTTGAATTTGAACGACACTCTATTTTGCCCAACTGATTTATTTTACGGTGACAATACGTAGTGGGCAAACTAGGGCTGTATCGCTGGTCAAAATTTAGTACCGTTTCATGTTGATGGCAATAAATGTAACGAGATTACACCTTGAGGTCAGTAGGCAGGCACTTTAGGCGTGCATTGTGCCGTTTGTGGAGTATTGCCACTTTTTCCCTTTCCTAATCCACCGTGCGTGCATTCACAGTAAAAGCCAAATAATTTGGCAAATCTAGTTGTAAAAGACTAATCGAATTTCTCACTCACAGAATCAGTTTTATTTCGTTAATGTCACGACTAGGCTTTTTGTTGAAAGTGAAATGCGTAGGCCGCGGTCAGTTTCGTGTGTATTTTGTATGGCTCCATCAATCCACCATAAAAGTTAAGTTATAATTCCATGATGTGCCGCGAAAGTTGCAACAATGTTGTGGTATTACTAAGCGTCTTACAACATTATATTAAGTATTTATGGCTAATCTCTTTTCTTTCTTCTTTTTCTACATTTATGATATAATTTTTCCAGATTGCTGCTTGTGGCTTCATGAATACCTCTTTGGTACGAAGATTATGATATTTAGTGCGGAAACAGGCTATTTTCTTGCATTTTGTGGTCCTTTACAGACTAGCTAGAAAGTCTGGTGTAAAAAACCTGCATTAAGTATTGTTTTTAAGTATCCTATTAATGTATCAAGGTTTCAACAATATTTACGTATTTTTGTTCAGCTGCGGGGTTGTTCGAAAGAGTTTCAGTTGAGACTTTTTGTGATTTGCTTTGCTGAGGACAGTTTTATTGTGTACGTAGAGTATCTCAAATAAACCTGAGATATAGTTCGAAATAGATACTGCGTTAATGGAACGCAAGTGAATGAACCTAAGAGGAGTTTTAGTCCCTATTGCTACACTAAAACGGGATGAGTTATATCATGATTTCCCACTATAAAAAGTAAATCAGCAAGGTCCAAGTTGATCTGTAACAATATTTCACCATGGAGGTGTATCGAGTCTACAAATAACAATTACAGTTGTTGCAGTAAGATCTTCAGTTTCATTCTATAGAACAATTGTACAACAGTTATATAATTTAGAATTTTTGTATTAATTTGACAGATTGTTGCTCAACTCTGTTTAAATTAAACTCTATCTACCAGATTTTAAAGTTTATAATTAAATACACGGACATTTGATTGAAGATCTTGACTCCACAGGAGGTCACGCAAAACTGTGTTAAGGAATTCCACAACACAATCGCATTACGGTTTTGTAATTAAACCGACTTGACAAGAAGTAAATTAACAACACAGTTCAGTTGACTGGCCCGTTGGTCTAGTGGTTAGTAGCACTGACTGCTATGCCGGAGGTCGTGGGCTCGATTCCCACCCAGAACAAATGTTTGTGTGATGAGCCCGATCATTTGTTCTGTGTCTGCGTGTAATTTATCTTTAATATGTAAGTATTTAGAAATATATAAGTATGTTTATCAGTTGTCTAATACCCATAACACAAGCTCTTCTTAGCTTGGGACTAGATAAAGTTGTGTGATAGTCGTGGAACATATTATTATAAGTTAATTTTACAGACGATAGAAACGTAAACACAAGTTTTCAATGAAAATATATTTTTTCATAACAAGCTTTTACAGCGGTGGTCTATACTTATATAAATAAAACTCGTCAAGACGATTCACACGAGCCCAAACTCGACGTGGTTGTGCCGTTTAAAGGTCACAGCTCATTAGAGCCACCCGGCACCCACCCCGCACCGCCTCGTCGCCCGGCGTCCACTCGTTGTCGACAGGTGGTCGACGGGTGAACACCGCGTTATCACCAATAAACGTCGCGCGGTCAACCAGTGGACCTCGCGTCGTCAACCAGTGAACCCGGCGTGGTCAATGAGTGGACGACACTTGGTCCACGAATTTCCGAGTAGTCTGTTAACAATTGGCACTAGGTCTACACGTGTGTTTCGTAATGTCAAATTTTCACACACACCGAAAAACGATACGTCTGACTCGTTCAAAAGAAAGGCTGGGAATGAAGGGATGGTGGGGAGCGGCCCATCGCCAGACGCCAACGTATCGTCCTCGCGTGAATCATTCGCGGGTAGCGCGCGGTCCACTCGGGACCCGCGCGTTGCCAATGCGCAGTCAACGCAAGGCAAGCATGCGAGCAACGAGTTGTCACCTAGTGGTCCACCCGCCGTCCGCGCGTGGATGGCTTACGATTGAGGCGATCTGGTGACGCTGCGGAGTTGATGTAGTGAGCGCATACCCATACAAATTCATATAAAGAATACTAACCGCACGAGGCGAGGCGGTGCGGAGTGAGCTGTGACCTTTAAGGTCACAGCTCATTAGAGCCACCCGGCACCCACCCCGCACCGCCTCGTCGCCCGGCGTCCACTCGTTGTCGACAGGTGGTCGACGGGTGAACACCGCGTTATCACCAATAAACGTCGCGCGGTCAACCAGTGGACCTCGCGTCGTCAACTAGTGGACCCGGCGTGGTCAATGAGTGGACGACACTTGGTCCACGAATTTCCGAGTAGTCTGTT
The DNA here is from genome assembly GCA_029852875.1 of Mythimna loreyi. Lineage (NCBI taxonomy): Eukaryota > Metazoa > Arthropoda > Insecta > Lepidoptera > Noctuidae > Mythimna > Mythimna loreyi. The sequence continues at coordinate 13,034,629 of CM056789.1, forward strand.
AACAATTGGCACTAGGTCTACACGGGATGGTGGGGAGCGGCCCATCGCCAGACGCCAACGTATCGTCCTCGCGTGAATGACGTGAATCATTCGCGGGTAGCGCGCGGTCCACTCGGGACCCGCGCGTTGGCAATGCGCAGTCAACGCAAGGCAAGCATGCGAGCAACGAGTTGTCACCTAGTGGTCCACCCGGCGTCCGCGCGTGGATGGCTTACGATTGAGGCGATCTGGTGACGCTGCGGAGTTGATGTAGTGAGCGCATACCCATACAAATTCATATAAAGAATACTAACCGCACGAGGCGAGGCGGTGCGGAGTGGGTGCCGGGTGGCTCTAATGAGCTGTGACCTTTATTACAGAGTTCCTATGGCTACCTCGCGATTCTATCATCAGATCAGCTCCATGTCTGCATAATATTGCATTGTCATCCGAACTAAACGTGTATACCAAATTTCAGCTCAATCGGAAACCGGGAGGTGGATCAAATTTAAGTTGCAAGATTTGATTACAGAACGACAGACAACGGGACAGGTGAAACTAAATAAAAGCTTGTAAAAAGACGAATATCTTAAAGGAAAATAATATTATTTCGTTTTGAGAAGTCAGTTTCAATGAGATCTAATAACATTCAGACAAGTTACTTGAACATTATTATCTTTGTAGAACACGCCCTTAATTTAGCTACAGCATATCCTTACTCATGTCTTATTGCACAGAGTAATTGAATAGCGAATAACCACACTCGTGACCAAAGTAACGTCAGCCACATAAATAACACGACAGACCCAGGTCGTGAAGCTTTAGTGCACATTCAGAGACATAACATAAATAAGCAAACACGATGAACGTCGACTGTACACTCGAATAACTTTGCCAAAGATATCGTACCAAGTATAACGGTATAATATAAGAAACGGTAAGGCACAGCTGCCTTAAATTTGCCGTTAAAGTTGCCGCTGAATAGATGTTGACTTCATAGCCCTTATAAATATAGAAATCTAAGGCCTTAACTGCAATGAATACATAACTCTAGCTTTTCCCTACAACTTTGTTCGTGTAAATGGCGGTTATAAAAGGTGCAAAGGCAAAGTCGATGTCAGATAAAACGTAGCCTTTTAGTTCGTCCTCTTTTGGTGTTCAAGCTTAACCCAAATCAAATTCAATCAAAATGAATAATTTAACTGTGAAAGCATAATAAACAAAGTTACTATCAAATTAATATTACTAGCGACCCGCCACGGCTTCGCACGGGCGCAATGGTGATATTAAATACATGTATATATTATACATACAAACCATCCTCTTGAATCACTTTATCTATTAAAAAAAAACGCATTAAAATCCGTTGCTTAGTTTTAAAGATCTAAGCATACATAGGGGGAAGCGACTTTGTTTTATACTATGTAATGATTATTATATTAGTGCGTAGTTAATCTATGCATACTTACAAAGTAAGTTCAGCTTTGACGGTATCGACTATTTAAAATCGAGTATTAACAGAAAGATTTTTGACTAACATTGCATCGATTTTTCGACAATTGCAATGTACGGAAAATGATCGGTAATGGTTGAGCCGGACGTAAATTATTTTCTGCCTTGATAGATATTGAGATTCAGAACATCTGTAACCGCAGACCAACATTTTGTCTGCGTTTACCATCTAGTAATATTAAGAGCATCCTTCCCGAGTTACATTTTCTTATAGACTTTCTTACGTGATTATGACGTTATTCTTTTATCTAAAATCATTAATTTGTGTAAGACGAATCCAGTAAACCCCTTTAAAAGCTTCCTATTTTACATGAACTTTGGCACATCAAAAAGAACTTATATATATATTTTTTTTTTTTAATTACTACAGTAAGTAGTATAGGAGGTTTGTACTTTTAATCAAGATTTTGAATAATGCAATTTTGTTTCAAATAAAAGTTTAAAAAGAAAACACGTACCTATTTCCTGGAATAACTTTTGTTAAATATTCGAATAAAGTTTTCGTATTGCCTCTTCAATAAACATTGCGTTGGATGAAGTAAATTCTTTTAAACCATGCTCATGTTGACGATAGGCGAGACGGGAAGGCCTATCTTAAAGATTAGGACAGAGATAACCGTCTACGATTCAGTCCATGTATGGGATAGGTATTTTCACGAGTCTAACTGTCATTGGACAAATCAGGATATCCCATCGGGTTCAAAGAGCCCCAAGTTCAAGCGCAAGCCTTTAATTATTCAACACAGCTTTTACATAGTTGCAAGCACTCCTTAGCTGGATGGAAACTGCATTTCAATTAGTCAAGTGTTGTTTACGAGACGATAGATTTATCAAAAGGGGATAATACGTAACATTTCGACCAATAAATCTCCGTAAATTCAATCGGATGCTTCCCAGTTTATGCCAGAAGATTTACAAGGAACCTTTGCGAAATTGGAGTCTTAACCCGACACTTATTGCCGGCGGCGTCGCTAGGCGTGGTTCCTGTGCACAGCCCTTAATCTGCGGAGCTGACTGTACTCATCCCAGTGGCCAGCAATCATTAAGGGCGACCACCCGTGAATCTATTTCGTTTCGTAGCGTCATCCAGACTCAGGAACTGAAGTTTTTCATCTAAAGCGAATGGTTGGTTAGACGGCGCGTTTTAATGACGCCTCGCTGTTGCAATGATGTGTACATGTGAATAGACTGCCGGGAATGTTCCATTCCTGTTTCTTTAGAAAACTTATCAGAGTATATTTCTTTAGAAATTTAATTTATTATCAGGTTGGAAATGGAAATGGTTTTATTGCGAAAGTCATTAATACGATCAATTCTGCTATGAATGTTCAATCCGCACCCAGGTACCTATTGTTATTTAATTTGTAATTAAAACTTATTTCCAACTCGGTTATTTTCAATCTACTTTAAAAGGCCTACGCAAACTCTGAATTGCGTACTTCACAACAACAACAATATTTTGTACTAAACAACAAATAACACTAAGCATGTTTATTTTTTAATAAAAAAAGGAGCAATCAGTATTTTAAATATTTGTATGAGACTAGGCGCGATGTGGGTATCGCGCTACCACTTTTTCATGCACGTAACCACTAGCACATTGATGATCGAAGAGTAGGTTACTGTCATTAGGCAGTGACATCACATTTAAGTTTATTCATCCTATTATTGATACTTGACAGCTACTTCTTTCACCAGATTTGAAATGTTATCTTAATTAATTTTGAAAGAAGTGAAAAATTCTTAATACGACATCTAGCCAATTCAAGTAAAGACTTTAGTACAAAAGCTTTTATAGTTATGTATAACCGTTTTAATGTAAATATATATAATAATGTTGTGTAAAGACTTGGTCTAAACTCTTAAAGCTATCATTAATAGTAAATTCAACATCACTCTGTCCGTTTAGACCGTTGTCACTCTTCCGATTCGTGTTATTGGGTCGTGAAGGTCCCACGGGCTGCCTGTCACACCGACCGACTTCCATGGCTCACTCGTAATTATACGGCGTGCAATCAATTTTCACTCTTGCAACAGAGTCAGCATGCAAATTTTATCGCGTCAATCTACGTTGATTGAGTTTAGTGTTTATGGATCGGAGGACAGAGAAAGTTTCCGTTTTAAGGATTCTGACAGACTTCAGTTGTTGGCACGTTGCCTTATGTGTTGTGGAAAGGAAACATTTTCACATGAATGTAAAGAGAATATTACTTATTCGTGCCTTTCGCAGTAGGGGCTGCGCTTCAATTATTGTCCCCTACACAGTAATTGGCCATTTTAACTTTGGCAGCCTAAAAAAAGCAATAGCCTACCAGAATAGTAGTTTTAAAACTGCAATAAACAGTAAGCAGTTTTGACTGTGCTATTGTTGTAGGTACTGCTTATTTTAAGTCTTCAAAGTCAAAGTGGCCAATTACTGTGTAGGAGCCAGTAACTGTAGCGTTTACCTACGTACAGTACGGCCATCGGATCTTGACGAGTCAGTAGTTAGGCTTTGCGCTTATGCACTCGAACAAAAATACAGATTTTAAAAAACAAATGCCAATAACAGTTTTTAGCTTTTATTTGTTTAAACCAGTAGTTCCCAAACTTATTTGTCTCGTGGACCACTTTCAAAATTTTACTGGTTTCGGTGGACCCCTGCTGCTACATTTCTACCACATTCTTAAAGTCGCCAAAAAATAAAAATTGTGTCGCTTCTGAGTTCTGTCCCTATACACGGTGTATCTGTGAACATTTATATCCTTTCAACCACGTGTTCTACCAACCATTTTGAACAACATTTGTTCTGTAGCTTTTCGAAAACTTTCATACAAAGTCAGTCACGTAACTTGGTCATTTTGTATGGGGAGTCGAAAAAACTATGCTTACATTTTTACTCTTTACTATCAAAAGCAGATAAATTTTCGTGGACCCCCATTAACATTTTATGGACCCCCATTTTTTATTCACGCCTACGTAGACCCCCAACAAGTCTCTCGTGGACCCCTAGGGGTCCACCTGGACCACTTTGGGAATCACTGGTTTAAACCATTTATTTTTTTACGAGTGCACAAGCGCTAAAACTCGCAGAGCCTAACTTCAAACTCGACAAGATCGACGGCCATACTGTGAGTAAATAAAAATCTATTTGTTTAAACATGGTGTAAATAATTCATTGCATGCAAGATAATAATGAAATACATAATTCTTACATGACATACATAACTCTTCTACCGAAATCTACAACTTACAAAAATAAGTTAGATTTAATTTTCTTATTTCTCTTTTAGGCTAGATATTAATCAATTATTGAAGTATTTTGTGCTTACAACTCAGTATAACAAACACATATTTTGTAAACTCGCAAAAGCATCTCCCCATAAAGCATTTTTTTATGATATGGTTAAGGTTGAAGTAATATTTATTTATTGAGAAAACATATTATAACATCTTTACAAACGCGTCCAAGGCGATGCTATAACCAATACTAAAAATACATGATAATGTTCTAAAATTGATTAAAATTATTGATAAGTCCGGGCAATTCTCAATAATTACTTGAGCCGTTTCAGGCTTTGGCCAAACTTATCCTCCAATAGCGCTATATTATTAACAATACTGGCACGCGCGCCCACACACACTACACACAGCTTTAAAGTAACGTATTCACTCTTTACTTAAATACTCCCAGGTTGAGCTATCAGGAAACGCAGAGTTTGACAAGCAATTCCACTTCTTTGGCTGTACTAATATGTTCCTAAGTAATTTTAGCTATAACCTCGAACCACTGACTACAAACACTGCTAGTGAATTTCAATTAAGCATCTGAAAAAGCCTTTCCCCGAAATCTCTAAGCTTTTATTTAGACGTCTTTACACGTAACCATATCCAATGGTTGCTTCTTAAAGTTACGCAATTGGAAAGTTCCACGTTTGTTTATTTTCACATCAGTGGATATGTTTTACGCAAACAATCTAACGTCAATCAAGACTGATTCGCGGTAACTCGCAAGTACAAAAATAATCATTAAACAGCAATTACGGACAACTTCAACTCCTTGATAATGACTTCAATAACCGACAGATATGGACTTGGGTACCTTTCCATTCGTAAGCCTCGATGAGTGTATCTCTAATCAAACAAGCCATAACAGATAATTTTACAACATTGTAGAAGTATTTTCGAAGTTTGAATGAGAGTCTCACTTATAAGGTTTAATAAAATAATCGTGGTAACTACATCGTACTATTACATTGTTACCAAGTATGGTCCTTCGAGCCGGATCAATGTCACGACTCGTCGAAGCAATAATTAGAATCAGCAAAGCTGAAATATGAAATTTATTTCCAAAAAAAAAAATTTTACCACAATCCAAATTGTACTTTCAATGCGAAAGACAGTCCGTACCTGACCAGGAATAAAATAAAAGTGTTTTCTATGTTCGCACCATTACGCTATGGCTCGCATCATTATGTTCAGTTAGTCCCCGTGGCCATTGATTATTACGATGAGAATGGACCCGTGTGTGACTTAGTGCAACTAACTAATAGCAGGAAGTTCCCAGTTTCCACAGATGATCTGCGAATATTATATGGCAGTGTGGAAAAATGCAATTTATGTACACTAGTACATATGTCCCTGATTTGGTTTTAAGTCATATTTTTTTATTTTATTGTTGATAGGTTCGCGGTCGAGTTGTCGACTGCGCGGAAAAAGAAGGTTTTAAAAGACTTGGGGAGGCCTTTGCCCAGCTGTGGAACAGTTAGCGCTTGACCGCTATCTCACCTAATGGAAAGCGGCAATGCGATATTAACAGAAAGCAATTTTAGTCGTAATTAATGATATATTTAACTGAAACTTTTAACATCCATAAAACACTTACCTTAATTTGTGTCGCAGTTAATTCTGTCCTGAATAAATGAAATGTAAATTAAATTCAGCTTATTAATGGCATTTCCGGTCGACGCCTTTGTTAATTACTAACATAACCAAGATAAAAACAAAAAAAAAACCGAGCAAGTGCGAGTCGGACTCGAGGGTTCCCTACAAACATACCTATGAAAACAGTCGAATCGAGTCTCGAAGATTTTTCCGAATCGCAAAAAAAGTAGGTACTTTTTTTTTACCACAGCTACAAATTTACAGTTTTCAGATTTTTTCCTATTCTTATTCTAAAAGACCTTGCTTCATACCAACAGGATTCTAGGTCACCGAGCAGTACCTTTTTAACTTTGATTCCCTTGTTAGTGTACAAATATACGTTTTTGGGACATAAACGGCTATGTTTTTTCATTAACTTAGAAGTTTGATTTTTCAGTTTCAGTGGGCAGCAGCATTTTAATTTCAACTCGATAACTCTACGCGCTCCCGAAATAAAGGTTCTTGGGAGAACTTAATTCTATAGAGGTTCCGTTTTTCATTTTGAGGTACAGAACCCTAATACACACTTTATAAGTATGTCCGAATAATTGACTACCACAGCAAGAATCTTAAATATTGTAACCCACAAACACTTGTACTAAGTACATACTCATGCATTTAAATCTTAGGCTCCATGGTAAGTGGCTAAAGATATTTTCACAGGAGATTTGATAAGAGATAGCATGAATTGAGTGTAACGTGAGAGCTTACGGCTTCTGTAAACGGGAGCAGCCGCGGTGTTGTATACAGCTTAATTGATTTCGACACTGTGCGTAGCGGTTATTGTGAATAAAGGCTGAGATTTGGCCTTAAAGCTTTTAGGAACTTTAAAGAATTAAACATTTAATGGCTTCTTACTGTTTTCTACTCGAATACAGTTTAAATTACAAGGAGTTAATAAGTTTATAGATGGCGATTAAGAGCGGTTTCATAAGAAAAAAAAAACTGGGCTAGTGAGAATCAGAGTCGCACACTGAGGGTTCTGTACCAATCCACTTTTCTAAATAATCCAATTCTCTCAAATAGAGAATTGAAAAAAGTATTTTTTTTTGTGTGACGTTATCACAAGTTTCCAAATATTTTTTTTGTGTGTGATGTTATCACAAGTTTCCATTTTTTTTTTTACTATAAGGCCCTGCTTTGTTCAAAATTTTAGGTTCTAGGTCAACGGAAAGTACCCGTAAATTCTGATTCCTTTGAGAGTGTCGCGATACATGTTTCTTGAGACATAAACGGCCATATCTCTTTTATCCGTGAACTTAGAAATCTGATTTTATCACTCCTCAAGGGTCCGCAGACTTGAGCATATGGTTTACATTTTACTAATAACTAAAAACATTTGGACTTTTTTTTGAAAAATCCAGCAGCTAACAATTTCGCCTTAACTTTCATATCATCAAAGCCGCAATCACTCACTGCTACAATCTCCATCAACTCCATCAATATTGAACACATGTCCATGACCTCTAAAGGACCTTAAATGCACGTGTAAGCCATTTCAACAACAGATAACAATAGTGCATATTTACGTAAAGGATGTTAGGTTACTAACGTTACAATAACCTATTTTATACCTAGGGTACCTAGTTGCTAGTCACAATTAGCATTATAGTTTCTCCTATGTTAGCGAATCGGCATGCAAATGCGAATGACATAGTGGCTTTGAACATGGCGGTCGTGCGCAAGATTTGACACGTTAGAAATGCATGGCTTTGCAGCTCTTAGGGTCTGGGTTGACGATTAAATACGTTGTTTAGTCACGGATGGAAAATTAATTTTATTATGTTATATTTTCAACTCGTTTTATTTTTTATGATGGGTAAAAATCATCCAATGACGAATCCCGCCCTTCGGCGGAACGGGAAAAAGTATCAGATTCTTACTGACTAAACAGCCCACCTCGTCAGTTTTGCTGACAACTCCTTGAGGTTCCTCGATTGGATAAAGGTCTTCCTTCAATTCCTTTCAATGTTCAGGATTTTTTGCTTCTTCTTTTTAGGTCATTCCGCCATCATCTTCATAATCTACTGCAATCTTATATCGCATTGTCTTTACATTTTAAATATTGAATTAAAGTCTTGACTCTGTATTCAATAATTCTTTTTCCTTTCATATTAATTAAATGACAGTAATCTATGTTAACAAAACCATGGCAACTGCGTGATAGCGTGGAGAAAGTCTTCCTTCTTAAGGATCTAAGTTTCTATATACAATAGGCCTTATATAAACTGAGTATGCTGCGAAATCTTTAGATTTTTTAGTAGACGCATTTGACAATTCTTTATCTAATGAATCATCTAATTCAAAATCATTAATTACCAATCAATTCCGCGCTGTAGACCGTGAAAATGATACCCAATAAAAATATATAATTAAACTAACGGTCCCGGCAGCTAGACATTGTCCTGTCCAAAAACTGGCTTTTTGTCAGAAAATAAAATTGAAAATCTGACTGCAGCACCACCTACAGAGTTCAACTGTATTTTTAAATCATTCAGGAACCCACTAAAATATAAACCCAAAATTTTATCCAAATAATTCAAGCTAAGAAGGAATTAGGTGACAAACACATATAGTACTGAAAAATTTATAAATATTATATTTATTTTAATCACGAAATCTCGAAAATTATAACACCTACAAACTTAAATTTTGGCAAGTTCGCTATAGGGTATAGACATCCGCTAAGAACGGATGTTACGGAACTCTACTCTTAAGGGGTTAAAACAGGAGTTGGAAGTTTGTATGAAGAAATCGACTTCCACGCGAACGAAGCCGGTGGCAGAAGCTAGTAATATAATTAAAGATTATAGAACAACCACATCGCTTCATATCAACAAGCTTGAAGGTAGATGAACTCACTTTGCCTTTACCCCTTCTGGGTCTTCATGCGTATCCATAATGTTACATTATACGCATTTATCAAAACAACAGTAGCGTTCCACGTGTGGCGCACTATTAGTTATCTTTTTTCCTACTTTTATTACGAACTTTTTTCCTGTGTCGGCAAACAATATAAGAATACTTTGATACCTTGGCAACAAATGTGCTTTGGAGAAACATAATATTGTTGCCCTAGAATAGATATAACCTTCATTTTTGTGCATTTATTCCGATATAGTTGGAAGCTCCGCTATATAAGTTTTTTTTTTAATTCTCTATCAATCGTCTCAATAGCTAGGCCATGCATAGCATTTAATTTCTCATCGACACGCTACTAATGAAGTACTTTTTCAAAGGGAAGTTGTTTAGTATCATCATTCTTTTCCTTTTTCCTAAATTTGTTAGACTTTTACTGACTAAAACACTGGTTTTACTGCAGACTTGAAACGCAACTAAAGGAGCACTGGCTCCTTTAGTTGCGTTTCAAGTCTGCAGTAACTGTTTCGAATAATCTCTCAGCCCTAGCATCTTTATTGGGCCTAAAAGTCGGAGTCGAAGAGCAGTGGTAGCCGAGTGGTAAAGGCCCCGACTAGCAAGTAGTTTGTCGCGAGTTCGAACCATGCCAGGCGCACTACTTTGTGCAATATATTTCATCACCCCTGCTCTCAAAACGGTGAAGGAAAACATCGTAAGAAAACCGATCCTAGAACCAAAAATTCTAAATCATGTGACATTCTTCAACCCGCACTGGGTGGTGGATTACGGCCCACTCTCTCTCTCTCCTAAAGTGAAGGCCTGAGTCCCAGCAGTGGGAACATTATAAGGCTAATGCTATGCTTAAAAGTCGGGACAGCTCATCATTTCTTTAAAGTACAAAGTAGTAGTCACTCCTTAGCTGTCTTTCTCAGAATCAATCCATCATTCATTGATCTTTCACCACTCTTATCCCATACCTATTTGTTTCTTGCATTTTACACAGTAATTTACAATTATTCAATTTAATAGTGTTACGGAATAACTCATGGTAATTGGCCAAAATACGATCGTGTGTCTGAGCCCTAAGCTGAGAGAAATCTGTTATTTAACGCCCCGTGTCCGCAATTTACGAAGGAGATAAGCTGTTTATATATTCTATTTTCTCTTTCATTGCCTTAGTAAGACGGCGGATATAGTTTTAAGTATTTAGTGAACTTTAAGTCTTATGTGCGTAAGCCTTATCTAAGTCATGTAAAGTAGTAATTCGGGTTTCTATTGGAAAATTCTCGTGTATTTATTTATTCATTTACACTTTATTGTACACCAAGACTACAATATACATGAAACAAAACCTCATAATTAAGAAAACATACAATCGGCAGCCTTTTCGCACTAGGCGATTTCTTTCGAGCAACCCGGTATTGGTAGAAATTGCCAGGACACAAAATGATGCAACGCCATTTTACTTGCTGCAAATATAAAGCAAACAAAAATTAAACATGTTCTTGATACTAAAATGGATACATATGTATATACATACACACATACACACATACATAGAGAGCAGTGGTGGCCGAGTTGTAACGGCTCCGACTTACAAGTTGTAAGTCGCGGGTGTAAACCCAGCCAGGCGCATTACTTTGTGTAATTATTTATTTAATCACCACAGCTTTCAAAATGGAGATGGAAAACATCGTGAGGAAACCGGCTAGTCCTAGAACCAAAAATTCGAAGACATGTGACATCCACCAACCCGCAGAGGGCACGCGTAATGGATTATGGCCCTTTCCCTCTCTTAGAGAGGAGGCTTGTGTCCCAGCTGTGGGAACATTAGAAAGGCTGATGATGATACATACACACACAAATGTATACAGGCAAGAAGAAGAAGAGATCATGGTAAGACAAAAACAAGATCACAATGATAAGTAATACTATTAACTATTTATTTACCGGTTGTATAGGAAATAGCATGCTTGTGTTGCAATATCAACTGAAATCAACAACTTTTTTAATTACAGTAAAAAAATGACTCCGTCCATATATTTTTATTTACTATTTAATTATTATTTTACATGCAATGTGTCATGCACACCAAGTATAAAAATTTTTTTTACTTACTCACCTTTATTTACTTTTAATTTTTACGATTAAGCCATTTTTTTTTTTGGTATTCAGTATGATATCATTGGAGAATTTGTCTTTTTCCGTGGGCAGTATTTTTAATATAATATTACCATACATTCTTATTAGACCTTTTATGGGTAGCCTTAGGACGATAAACTAAAGAGTTTATGTAGAGTTTTATAGCTACACGTAGCAGCTGTATGCTGTACGTGTGTACTTTCGCTGGCACTGAACGTGATTACTTGAGAGCTAAACCAACAAACCATTTAAGTAATATTTGTCAAAAATAAAAAGCTTAATTCGTAAGCTAATAATGCTTTGTTTAGTTAACGCACAGATAAAAGAGGCTTTGAAATATTTTAAGGCGTTGGTCTGTGAAAACCCTTTCAAATATGTTCTTTTTTTTTAGAAAAAGTACGTGAATTATTGTTTAAGTTCTTGTTTTAATTTTGAAATAACTTTTACCTATATTTTTTTCAAGTAGTATTTTGGGACTACAAATAATATAAATACAGTTTTTTGGCAACTGCACACCATTAGTTTTGCTGTGCCTTCTGGTTCCAAAACTCAAAACAAATTATAACTAGAATTTGGGATTGCGTCCCGGTTCAAAAAGGAACTATCCTGCATCGCGCAATTAAAGTTCTCCGCGCGATTTGAATAGATATAACCGCTTGAAAATTAACTATTAAATGCAGTTGCCGACTAGACATAACACCTGTCCGGTCGGAGGATCTTCCCTTCCCAACGGAGGTATGTGGGGAATTTTCTCTCTGTGCCATCCGCATACCTACAAAAGCCTTAGGACCCAAATCAGGTTTAGTATTTTATTTATATGGATATTAGGACCAAAATAAATCTGTATAAATATTGTAGTTTACAGCACATTGAATAAGGAAATAATAGTAAAACATTAAAAAAAATAACTTTGTGGGTGTTGATGTTATCAATTTTAACTATAAATCAGTTGTCGGGAAAATGCTTTTCATATATGGAAGGCGGAACGAAACGGTTCTTTTTATAACATTCTACTTTCTTTTGTAACATGTTTCGCAGGATACTATCGCGGTGTAAAAACGAAACGGGAGTGGTCAGCATATTGCATCCGGACATCCGCACTGAGGTACAACGTCGGAAATTAACATGGACTTGCTGAGTAACTTAATGAAAGGCACATTTCTCCATTCCTTTTTACAGTTCACTGACTCGTAAAACATTTAGACTTTGCCAGTAATAATTAGTGTTCAAGTGCCAAGAAAAATTACACAAAATCTATTTGTCCGCATATACACCTGCTCTCTGATTGTTCCACTGCGTCTAAAGCAATGACCCGAAAACAATTGTAGCTGAGCTTGAAGTGCGTAAACCGCAACATGTAGGTCACCATCTTTATCGTTACAAAAATCGGAATCCGCAGCTTGAAACTTGTCCAACCAAATAGTTTTGGTAGAAACACTCAACTCGACAGGACGTGTTTAAAAAATCCACTAATGACAGTCCACCACCTATCATTTATTTATTTATTTTACAATATATGTACTTACACCCTTACATTTTTAAAGAAAATACATTAAAATAAAAATTGTACAAAGGTACTGCTATTTCAAAAACATATTTCTTCCAGCAGACCTGCGAAAGGAGAAATTAGAAGAAATATAGACATTAGTGTGTAGAAATAAGTAAGAGATCATTATTACATCAAGTAACACACTAACACCTCAAAGACAATCCGAAGCAGTCCACTCAGAGACTACAAAAGCTACTATTAGTCGTAATTTGCGGGTGAGAAACGCGTCCACAGTACAATCTATTGTATTGCTCGGGCTTGTTAACCATTACAGTTTTACCCACTGACACAAAAATGCATTTCTGAATAGCGATAATTGATTGAGCAAATCACGACTAATGGCGACCACTGACCCAGCTTTCAATACGATTGTCTACGAAATCACTTCCTCATTTTCCAATTTAAACATTAACTTATCAAGAAAATATGAAACATTTTGCTAAGTAATAGTATTTGTTTAAAACTTTCAATATTGGTAGAATATTATAAGGCACTTAGTTGGCGGAATGCTGGCGCCCCAGTAATCTAAAGTACTTTCTTGCTACTGAAAGTGTACGCTATGTACGAGAGGTCTTTTTGCAAGCCGATCTTACGATACGATTTATATGACTGATACGCCTACTAAAGTAATCTTTATTGAGTTATCTCCGTATGTTTTACTTTCTTTTAACTGAGTCATTGCTTTTGATAAGTAGAGGATCGTGCAAGCATTTTCTTTTAGTTAAGATTGGCTTCTTATATAAGTTCTAATATCACGTAAGGAATTTTTGAATGAAATACATTTTGCACGTCATTCGATATAGGGTATTGAAAGAGACAGTATTTGAACCAATGATGACGCGTAATTTAACACGAAAAAGCAATATGAATATATACATGTACAGGAAAGCTACTGCGAAACCATGTAACTCATTGTATTGCCATAACAACAGGGTGTAACCCAATGTATACAATAACTGAATTACTTGCTGCTAAACAGTTCATTTTCATTCCTAAAAAGTTCTAGATTTTGACATAATTGACGTTAGAATTAAAGTACCTAACTTACTTCTCAAGATACAATGCGTAGTATCTATAAAATTAATATATTCTAATTCATAGTCTGTCTTAATTCTAGCACAATAACCTCATTCATTGAACAGGTGAAACAAGGAACTCTGATGCATCCTTATGACATTCGCACGCAACGCACGTATCCAATACTAATGCAAACGCTTGATGCGAATGTAAACTTACAATCAAAAACGCAAGCCCATTGCCAAAAACGTGCACACGAATATAATTTGAATTGTGTAAAAAGCAGAGGCTAAAATAGCGTGAAAGAAAAGTGTGCTGCTCGAAAAGCATGTGCGAAACGGTAAGTTTACAAACAAGGAAATAAAAAAAGACGTCTGTTTATACAACATTTTCACGCATATTTTGTTGCGTTTGTGTTCCGGATTCGGATGATAGTGTCCGGTGAAAACGACAAATTCCGTTAACCGAGTTTATCCGGCGCAAGTGGAGCGCTCGCAGGGTAAATGAAGCCAGTACTTGGCACTAGCGGTCGCCACTGGTATTAATTGTGCAATCCATCATCATGCCACATTATCTGCTTTTACGTAATTTTGATCACCAGCTTTGGTTTTTGGGTTGTGATTGTGACCTCTAGAATTACTTTTTGTTTGTTTACTAAGAGCTATGGAGTTAGCTTAATTATCCATGAGATAGACCAATTGAAAAGTTGAAAGCATGAATAAATATTGACCTAAACAATTGCATAAACAGGCCTTGGTATCAGGACCTAGCCAAAATATATGTGGATTGAAATAAAATAGCAAAAAAAAACCATTCTCAGGTTCCATGTTATTGAGATTTTACTAATCTTAATACATAAGTCACCGTGAAAGCTATTACACCGAACCCAACGGTGATCAGTCTATTAAGCCGAAATCGCTTGAATTTCCTACAAAAACTATAAAAAAACTAAACCCTCAGTTAATTGGATCATCACTAAAACGTGGAAAGAAAACCACTTCTTTTTGCATTTATCGTAAAACTACAGTAACAATAAAAGTAGGCTGAAGCGAAGTGAGACGCTAATGAGACGATTTTACGACCAAAGATTAGATATAAGATTGGCAAAGTAAAGAGAGCTGTTTGTATGGGTAATTAAGGAAAAAATGTAAGTATTGCGGGATTATTTGAAAGTAGTAGTGCTGAAATGCAAAGTTTAACTAAAGGACCACTGGCAGGTTTTTAGTTAATAAAATTCTGATACTCTCTCTCGCTCCACGGAAAAAACTTATTTAATAGTTTTCTAGTCAAACAAATTTTAATAAGTATCGAACATTAAATTTCACATAATATTTCAGAATAATCGCCTCTAACTTTTGGTCCTGTGATCGAAATACAAACACATTTAAAAGTACAAAAACTGGTAAACTATTCTTAGCTCTGTTATGAACATCAAATGGAAGAGAAGTATCCTACTCTCAATAACATCACGTACTAAGCGAGAGTTTATCAAGAAATCACTGTAAATTCAAGAAAAGTAAATAAATTAGCAAAGAATTTGCAATACTTTTGCTTTTATTAGACGTTTAGGTACGGTTACTAGACGTCAAGATTACCCGCTTTTTATATCTCATCTTTGCCTTATTTCGTATTCTGTTTACTTTACAGAATTAGAATGTTACAGGAAAAGTTTAAAAAATGCGGCCATTCTTAAAACCTGATAAAAGATGAATGAATAGTGTGAAAGGTGATACGGCAAGGAATATAAACACTGAGATGTCGATGGAAGATGTAGCCGAGATAGGCTTATAAAGGCTTTGCATAGAATCGCGCTAAAGGGCAGGAGGACAGTAGGTACATGTAATAAGTTTGTTCAGAAAGCGTTGGCGACCTCTCGCGCCCGGCCCTGCTTCAGGCCATGGTGCGAAGCAAAAGAGGATGGAAGGCAGTCTCCTACTGCTACGAAGCAGTAATTTTAGTCAAACAAAAGGCCGGAACCGACTAGACTTCCTCACGCTCTAGCCTCCGTCACAATAGATGCCTCAGGCGTCGGTAGTCGTAAGGTGACCCTTGGCCACTGTAAACGCGAGTATGGGTAGCTCATCATCTGGTCATCCGACCGACCGACCTTGGCGTCGGAATTATTCCACGTGCGCCTGATAGAGATGGTATCTAGCAAAACCTAAAGACCTACGATAGAGATACGAGATTTTTTTGGGAATGTTACCGTTGGCGTTAAAAAGCTAAGAACAATACTAACATGCCTTCTCGCTCCTACCGCAGAGCGGTAGAAATGATTAGGTGATTTCATATGTCAAAAAAGAGGCTCTTCGAAAAGAGCCCGAACAAAACAAGAGACTGGATAGAGCGCGATGGCACGAAATAAACACAGTAATATCGAGAGATAAAAATGCGGGACAACAACATACGGTGTACAAATGAACATGCAAAAAGCGTTCAGGATAGGAAGACGATTATATTCAACACGCAGTACATTGTCTTGATCATTTTAAAGGCGTCTTACACAATAGATTCGCTGTCATCGCACACTCCTCAACAAGTTCACGCGCGCACTTTTTACCGTTCGCGTTAATCAATCTGATCCGCATGTTAGATCGAGATGTGCTTCAATTACTGAGCTTCTGAACTAATGAAAGGTAGATCTATCTTGCACAAGAACGTTTCCCATAGAAATATCGCAAATCCCATTAAAACAATGGGCTAAATAAACTGTTATAGTAGTTAGATCTTTGGTTTATTCTTTTAATTATGTCGATGTTGTAGTTCCGAAGTAAGTGCTCCATTTTAGAATACTATCAAAGTAATATTATCAGTTAAGAAGAAGTTAGTGTGTGTTTGTGTATGCTTCATGTACGTTTTCAGAGACCATGTCCTGAAATAGCACATACTCGTATAATACCTATAGATACTTTTAATTGTTCGAGGGCAGTGATAGCGACTGGTAACGAATTCGACTTACGAGTGTAGGTCGCAGGTTCCAACCCAGCCAGGCGCATTACTTTGTGTAATTTATTTTATCACCACTGCTATGGTGGAAACTAGTATGGCCTGGCAAAAAATTCCAAGATATGTGACATTCAGCAACCAGCACTAGGCCCGCGGATTGTGGCCCATTTCCTCTCCTAGATTATTATACTTTTTATTGCAAAATTGTTTCTTTGCGAAATACTATTTTAGCTTAACACTAAAATGAGTCTATAAAAGTATGTGAAATGCTTATTTAAATATCAAGTCGTCGATACCGGTGTGGAGAGCGTTAGCTGACAGACCATAGATAAAGATCGTTAGCAGGATCTTTATTGCTTGTCCACTATTTACGAGGCATTTGTATAAATTTTCCATATACCTAGCCTTCTGTATGGCTCGGTATATTATATTTACAGCAGCATAGCTCAGATGGTATTGTGTAAAGCTATGTTTTTCAATCTTTTTATATAGGTAGTAACCCCCTTTTTAAATGGACAAAAAGTGGTGACCCCCTAATTTCGACCACTCTTGTCCAACCGTCCGGACCAAGTCCAAGTCGTCGACGGCGCGCACTGTTCCCGCGTGCCTCAAGGCTGTCAGCAAACTATAGAGGCCTAGCGGGGTCAAAGCGTCCTGGGGCCATGGGTTGATGCAAAAGCGTAAGACCAGGGCCCTAGGACCACGGCAAAGAAGGGACGGGGTGGGTTTAATGAGTAAAAGTCTGACACTACATCCCGATCCGCCCAAGAGCGGGATTTGTCATTGATGGATGATGAATGAATCAAGATGGCTTCCTAATGTCACACGGGTGGGTCACAAAACTATTCCCCTAAGAATAGCTTTTCTTAGAGGAACAGTTTTGTGACCCACCCGGGGGTCGCAACCCACAGATTGAAAAACACTGGTACAAAGCTATTAAAGATTCCTCAGTGCATTCTGTGTTTGATAAATGCTGAAGTTCATTCGCATAAACCTTGCCGCTTTTAAGATGTCTATGAAAACTAATAATGTTTTATTGGCACTGGTTTTAGTTTAAGGTTTTAGGATAATTGCCTTTACGGTTTTGGACAGCTAAATGTGAAATTCAAGTTTATTGGAAGTCAATAAATGTATCCATATATCTGTATATGTATAATATATTATCTATTTGCATAAAAACTGGCACACAAGGGTTCTGTGCAAACTTACTTAGGTATGTAAACCCTTTAATTCGAGTCTCAAAGATTTCTCCGAATTGATTATAAGACTACGGGAAGTAACCTATGAATTTTGATTGGTTTGTGTGTCGAAATGTATCAATTTTGCGAGATAAACAAGCGTATTTTTTTGTCGTCATCTTAGAAGTTTGATATTTTCTCAGCTTCAAGGGACTGCAGACTAGAGTATATGTTTTTTTTTTAATTTTCATATAAACAGAGACCTCAACCAATAGTTTGAGATAAAAGTTCATTGAAACTGCTCCAGATATTCTCGAGTATTGCATGTTATCATTGGAATTCGGAAAAATCTTCTGAGAATTTCGGGAATTTAACTACATAACATTTACATAATTTGAATGGTACTCTTGGCATGCGAGTCCGACTCGCACTTGCCCAGTTTCTGCTTACTGATCCGATCCGATCCAACTTACCTGACTACTACACACCTTATCTATAATTAAATGGGCTGGAATAATTATTTAATTTATATCTACTAGTACATCTCTACATTAGCACGTTCAAACAAACCAGCCCTTCAGTTTTACAACATCATTATTTTTCTTTTTATTACGAAACTAGCGACCCGCCCCAGCTTCGCACGGATGCAATGGTGATACATGCATGTATTATACATACAAACCTTCCTCTTGAATCACTCTATCTGTTACAAAGAACTACATCAAAATCCGTTGCGTAGTTTTAAAGATCTAAGCATTCATAGGGACAGCAGACTTTGTTTAATACTATGTAATGATGACGTTTGTGAGGGAACAACGACATCTATCTAATCATCTACTTCTCAATGTCTGTCTGCCCAACAGTTCTCTGTGCTAGTTTTGTACTGCACGAAGTCTAACCCAGACTCACAGTGACCGCTGACCTTAAAAATAAGATTGCCTGGCTAAGCTGGAAGCCCAACGATATTGGAAATGAAATGGAGCGTACAGAACGACCTCATCGAGCATTACACGGTTTGCGGTCAAGCATTTTTGATACAAATTCTGAGGACAGACGTGCATCGCTGTACCCAAAGTGAATTTCAACGGCTCTGATTGGATAACGGGACTGGGTGCCATATTGATAAACCACGGAAAATATACGCGAAAAAGAGATTGCCCAAATTTGTATGTGGCTCCATAACAACTTGTGTCAAACTAAATATATGAATAAATGATTTAAAAAATGACAATGTTAGTTTTTGCGGAAGTAGGAATTGTTAAACATTTTTTTTTTATTGTGGTTAAAAAAATCAATCAATCAATATATATATAAAAATCAATGCCACTTTTTTTGTAATTTTATAACTCAAGAACAGGCTCACTTATTCAAACCAAATGTTTAGGCTTTGTTCAGACTATTTAGTAGATGGGTTATGTAAAGTTTGCACAAAATAGTTCGAGCAGTTCTTAATTTTTCTTTACCGGGCGCGAAGTCGCGGGCAAAGAAATAGTTATGTATATAAATGGAACATTGCTTGTGACACGATATGGTACGGGGTATAGGCGTTCTCTTTTAATTATTAAGTGTGTAGTTTGAACTCATTAGCTTGATCATAATACCGCATGATGCACCTACTGTAACGGCACACTATATTGGCTATCCACTGTGATACTAAGATTAATTAGTCTATTACTTAGAACCTCTGTGCAATATCTTAGTTACAGAATTTATGAGGTCGTATTTTAATTAATGACTTTCTGCAAAGTTATTTTCTGTACATGTATCTACTAATAAATCCGACGATAGGTAGGAAGTCCGTGTTCAAGCATTCTCCGTTAAGTAATATCGTAAGTATTTTATTGAGGAGTTTCCATGTACATTTTCAATTGAGGAAGACGGCAACTTTTCTATGAAACTTTCTCATAAATATTCTATAGTTATCGAAATCAAAGTTTTTAATGTTCAATGCCAATGTGTCATTACATCAATGAATTACAAACTAGACCTCTTTTGTCCAACTAACATTTCATTATCCTGTAATACATTCGTGAGTTAAAGTAAATTTTATGGAAGCAGCGTTTAAATTAAATTAATTGGTATTCAACTAGCAATAAATTTAATGTAATATAATAATAATGATATAAACAAACAGTCATGTGAGAAACGGTATTTAAAATAACCACCCTAGCAGCCATTTATTTCTAAAATTAGCCATTACGCAATCATCTTTACATAAAGCGAAGATAAGTTCATAGAAAAAGAAAATTGAACAGGAACTACAGCGGCTGCATCTGCTGCGGCGTTCGTAGGGCGGAATGAACTGGGTGAGCGGCGGCGGGTTCTCTTCAGCGAGCGCGCGCGCAGTCCCGCTTGAAACGTCGTCGTGGCCGCACGCGCACGACGCGCCATGAATCGTCTGTTGATCGTAGTCTTTGCGCTCGCCGCCCTCGCGACCATCGCCGCCGCCGATGACCCGCCGCGACCCCGCCTCATAGATTTTAACCCTTGGGCATGGCTACCCTCAAACCGAAACAGATCACCCTCAATTATGGATTATTTTTTCCCGCCATCCCGCACACCCAAACAATCAAACCTTGACCCACCCGCTGACAGACGACCCCCTGAAACCACAACACACACTGTCGAAAACACCCCCGCACCCACCACTATTGAGGAACGCTCTACTACTTACGCGAAAAAAATATCCACTAAAACTAAGTCAACCGCACCCGTGACAAACCCGACCGCTACGACACCGCCCAAAACGAAAAAGTCCACTCGTAAGCCTATCGCGGCTACGACGACCGAGGTAAAAACAACACAAACTAAAACCGAGGCACCGCCGTCGACCACAAAAGACGCGACCGTGACTACGTACAAGCCGCCGACCAAACATTACACGATCCGCCCGGTTGTGCGCACTACGGAGACGCCTACAGTTCAGGACACGGAAACGACGCTGAACAGCGACAGCACGGAGACTGTGTCTGACTTTGATACTGTTGGAACTACGGCTGATGGTCAGAAAGAGACGGCCCCGACGCTGAGCACAGCGGACGACACCCGGGCTACGGACGCCGGCACCGCGAGCACGGCCACCGTGGAGTCCACCACGCCCACCGACAGCACCGAGCCCGCCGACAGCCGCGAGGGATACCTGCCGCTCCGCGACAAGCCTCAACAGACCCACGTCAAGATCAACGAGCAGACCAAGAAAGAGGTCAGTGATTTAATACTATTCTCTTTTTTTCTAAATTGTTCACAGTCTAATAGCTACAACTTTCCTAGTTTGTGTCGCCGCCTTGTTTTCTCGAAGAGATCGTAAATTTCTTTAGGCGAGGTAAACCCAATCGATACATAAATATTCGTAGCGCTGAGCACTCGATAGATGTAAAATATGTGACACAAAAGCTCTTTCCGATATACCTTGTGATCTCAGAGCTTGCCGGCAAAGGGGAGAGTACATAAATTGGAGCTAATGAGCCCTTAGAGAAAGGTTGTTGTGCATTCACCAGCTCTAAGCATGTTCTCACATTAGCTGTGCAAATTGCTATGAATTATTTATTTCCTAGAAGCTCGATGAAGTGCATTACGATTGTAAAAAAGATAGAAACAAGAACACATTGTGTTACGCCCTGTGATCGTATGTAAACTAAATTATTACACGTTGTTAGTAGTTAGGCAGTTTCTAATGCACAGTAATGGTTAATAATGAACGTTTAAATCATTCCCACTAATCATCGCTCGAATTAAATGCTAAGTAATACTTCGAAGTAAAAAAAATAATGTACGCGCAGCAAAGAAAGTAGCTGCTCTTATTTGATGAACACTGGGTTTTAATTACAGTACCTACAGAACGCATCACGAGGTACTTAATTAAGTGTAAAGAAGTTGTTGAAAATGAACCTAAAAACGCGAAAAATGTGCTTAAAAAGACGACGCTGTTATTTATTGTTTGTACGTCGTCCAGTAGGTAACAGCTTCTTATTTATATGAATTAGTATCATACTCTATTTCAAATCATATAAACAAATAAAACCATTGCTCTCTGCCTACACTAATATCAAAATGACAAAGTCATTTAAAATTTACAAACCATTGTAAGTAAAAGCTTCTAGCTTTTATGCCTCTGAGGATATAAATTCTTTACTTTAGTGTATGCAAACAGAGACGTATTTATCGCAGCACCATTCTAGTTTAACATTTGAATATGAAAGTATTTTCACCATGACGCTAGCATAAAAACAAGAACACTTTCCGAAGTAACAAATGTCCTGCATGTATCTTGATATGAAAATTATAAGGCGATCATAAACGTCGAAAAGTTTTCATAATTACAGTCCATCATTTATAGATAATGTTATTCGAATCAACTGTACTTTAAATTACTGCATAATGGATTCTACTGATATACAAAACATTATCCGTAAATATCCTATCACAATCCGGTACTAAAAAAAATATTTTTGCATAAATCCATTAGTTATAATTGCACAAAAAATAAAACAATGGGAGTCCATTAAGTTAGTACGAAACAAGAAACGTAGCAATTATTGAATAAATTCAAGCATTTTCAGTCATTTGCTACATCCAGAGATTCGACAAAAAATGCATGCAGCGCTAGACATGAGAAAAATTAAATTCATGCAATAAGGGAGATGATGATAAATTACAGGGACATTTTTAATATTCGATCAGTTTTTTGCAGATCTTAAAAAAGATAGAATCAACGTTCGATTATGCATAATAAAGACTTTTTACTAGTTACAGCATAGGAAATAATAAAGTTGAATAAACATTAATAGACTAACAATAGCACGCAAATAGAAACTCGCATCTAATAATAACATTTTTGTCGATATGAAAATATAAAAAAAAAGTTAATAGAGAAAGCACTGGGATTCGGAAACTTCGATAAATCGCAGACAATGTACAAAAAAAGTGTCCAAAATCATATTGTGGCGGTACTTTCCTATCATTAGCGACTTTGTGGTCTGTTCTAACTGTAGACCCCGCAAATTCTTGGATAGAAACAAATTTACTTTGGACACAGCGGAGACACAATGTGAACTTTCACTGTTACACGGTCTGATCCATCATCGGTAATGAATGAACATTTTCTAATGCGTTTCGTTGATGAATTGGAGTTAGCTGCTAATCGCTTTTCTGAATTTATCCGCAAGCACATACATAATACCCCTTCATTTCTCGGCCATGATATAGCTACGGCCATTATGTGCTTCAACTTCATTATGAATTATGATTTCCTAGTGTATAACAAAAGCTATTTCGAGTAGAAATTGCATCGTATTACTAGCATTAATTTAGTTAACAATTTTGTTTGAAAGTAAAATATTACAGATAGTGTAATGTGATTTTGAGCAAATCATAAATATTGAGTAGATGTTTATCAACTCAATATTATATATTATCTGAGAGCTGCAAATTGATGAGTAAGAACATGCAGAAGAGAATAGAAAGAAAGGTAAAACAATTACAGCTACAAAATAACATGTGAAAACATTACTATGTTATCAAAAGCCGTTAATATATTGCGAATCGAATATAACATAGGAAATACTTATAACGAGGAGAATGAAGATATTTGAGGGAATAAAATAAAAACATCCTTTTCCGTGAAGGCTTGTTTAAGCAGGGTTTTAAATTCACCGTTGTTAGGCGCCACCGGGCAAATGTAACGGACTCGCGGATACGATGCGCCATCGCTGCCTGACGTTCAGCTATTTGCATTTTAGTGTCGTTTATCCATAATAAACGCGACTATCTGCCCGTACAGCAGCATCGTTAGCTTTTAAATATCCCGGTGGCGGCGCTGCTGTTCACATACAGGAAGATTTTAATTGGGTCGTGGAATTCTCTTCATCAAGCGTCTACAGTTACTTAAACCAATCGTGGCTTCAACCGCATCCCTGTCTATGGAGTTATAATTCTTTTTTTCTTTGAAATGGCTTTAGTAAAAACTATGCAAATCTAAAAAGAAAAGGTATATCTTATAAGGCAATTAACTAACCAAAATCTACATGCAAAATCTGCATACAAAAAGGTGTGAATTCTCTAATATAATTTCAGTGGAATACTTAGTAAGTCATATAACCTTAATCACTGTGTACATAAGCCTATTGTGATGCAGATACACACGGTGAAAGAATTTAATGTTGGGAAAGGTCTGCGAGCCGGCTTTATTAGGGTCGTTTAGAACTTGATGTAAATAGTGGCTATATTATATTTTATAGCCCGTGTTTGTTGAACTAGGAAAATTATCTGCGTAGATACGGTAGGCTTCGTGGAAAGCCTGATTGTAGAGGCTTCTTAAAAATTACAGTTATTGGTTATAAACGTTGAAATCAGGTATTGTTCAAAATAGAATTCGGTGTTGAGAGTTAGACAATGCAAGGCATGGAAACTGAATTAACTTGTATTGAAGCGAAAACTGATAATAACAATGAAAAGAAATCGAGTAATATTTTAGCTAAAGAATAACAAACATCTGCGAATAAAGTTAAGTTAGATAAAATAGCAGGAGTAAATTTCGATGATTTTGTCCAAACAGAAGGTACGTGATATTTTGTTTGTTGCAATACTGAACTTATCTGAGTTGCGCACGACTGACTGAAGACAAAAAATCACTTAAACAAAACTAACGAAACTCATAATTACCTGTTCAATTCAAAGCAAAACCAAATCTTCACTTTCGCGAGTGAAATGAATCATCAAAAAGGTATCGATGTTACTAATCGTGTCTAATTAATCAGTACGCATTACTTGTAGAAAGTATAGACAGATCTGAAGAGAAAGGGGCGGCTGACAGTACCTTAGGAACTATGAACAGGGAACTAGGTTGGAATACTCGTAAACATAAATTGCGCTTAGTCGAGAGTGTTTCTTGAGAGAAAACGTTTTTGTTGAATAGCCATCATAATAATAAGTGATAAGGTGCTAATATTACGCACAATAAATATTTATCTAACATACGTATAATCTTTCAGAAAATGTTCATCTTGGATGGCCTTCAATTGTGAACATCGATTGCAATGTTTTAAAGTTGAAAATAATAAAGTAAGAGAAGGCGAATCTGTACACGATTGCTAAGACACCAGCACTAATATTGATTTTAGTTTCGACAATAAAAACGTTAAACAATTTTTCAACTGAATCGTATAATAAAAGTATAAGAAAATTATAAATCGAATAACTGAGTAAGACAAATAAACAGCAGCAAGAGAAATTGATGTAACATCGTCTACAATTGCATGGACTTAACCGTGTCCAAATGTATTTTCTTCTTAATAATCAAACTATTAGTCTCCAAGTTATGAAAGCATGTCATTCTTATGTAATTCAACGCGCATCAAAACTTTGTTTTCTTTTGCGACAGTTTTATGTCCAATTTGATCATTAGATATAGCATTCGACTTTCGTGCTCGACATTCCTACGATTAAATCATGTATTGCACAACATCCAACAGAATACTTCTCAATTGTGAATGGTAATTCAATTCTCACATTCAAAATAAAAGAAAAGTCTGCTAACAATGGCAATCACGATGTAAAACATATACCTACCTACATCAACTGGAAGTGAAACGCAAGAGATGAATTTGCTACCATCGACTGTGATTTGATTGCTGAACTACTTGACATAATAAATATTTATATTATAAGAGTGAAAGAAAATTTTAAGACTAGTAGTATACATGACGAGGAAAACTGCATTAAAAGAGAACGCGTGATACATTGCGCATTAATAGAGCGAGAGTAGATTTCAGAATATCGAGTGAGCCACATCGATGCGATCCGATTACCGATATCATTACTGACCACATTACTGTAGCCGCTAGCTGCACCCGACTGGCTAATGATATCCTTTCTCAGTTTTTGTACATCATTATTTTCTCTGGCCATGATTGAAGCGTGTACATAAATATGCATGGGTGTACCGACGCCAAGTCACGACATACTGCAAGGGTTGTTTAGATATCTCAGTTGGTGAAAGGTTAGCTTCTTAGTTGCCTATTGTACTGCAGGTACGGTGAAATGTACTGGAAATTCTTAATGGCAAAATAAATTGCACAATAAACTATTAAGTCTATTCACGGACGCAATGAAATAAAACGTTAACTTTAGCACTTAATAACGGCATTCAAGTCATATTTTAAAATATCTAGATAGCTATTAAACCACTGTCATCAGCATTCTTAATCTAAATAAGGTAAATTGAAATATTACAAGATTGAGAAATAAAACAAAAAGTACAACTGGGAGAAGATAATATGGCCAAGATGACGCCAGGTAAAAATACTCCTTATAAAAACGCATTCTTATGGAAGTGCAATTAGAGTAATAAATTAAAGGCAAGAAAAAACATGTAGATATTTACGAGAAAGGATGACTTCATTTTAATTATAAGTTGGCAAAAGAAGCTACCTCTGATCTTGAGCAGAAAATAGTCAATACGTACAGGTTTCCGAGGCGTGTCGTAATTTGCTCTTCGTTCGTATGTGGCCGACATTGAGTTCGATCATTCGTTCAAGGCCATCTGTTATTATATAAAGTGTCTCACGTAACTGTTTGACTCGGATAATGTTACATTAAACCCGCTATAGTAGGATATCGTCGATTTATTATTCCCTGCTTATTTAGCAGCGTAAAATGTCGGCCAGACGTCAAGTGAATTGTGGTGTTTACGCACGCATGTCTATAAATAAATGAATATAAAGAGATGCTTAATAATTTTACTTGGTAAAGTGAACACAATAACAGAAGAGGATTTGCGTGCTGTAACAGATGCCGCTAAGATGAGAGATAGTTTAAAACCAACTGTACTTCAAAACAGTTACTTTATCCGTATTTGATCTATAGGATATACAACGTTGAGTTGCAGAATTGTTACTGCGGTTGTAAAACGCAAAAAAGCAACTGAAAGAAGGTGAGTTTTAGTCACTAAAAGTCTGACATTCCCTCTCGTTCCATTCAGGTCGAAAGTGAGAAGTTATCAAATTATGTGTATAATAATGGAAGTTATTAACTTCCCACAAAAAACGATGTACAATGTTTTCTGCAATATAAATTTAAGAATAAGCCAAATCACAATATTATGAATTTCTCCGCGGCGTTGCCGTTGCACTTCATAATACAGTTACGATATCGAGTTAAAAAATACGAAAGAATTTTTTGAGTGTCACGAATATCACACCTGTCAAGAAAATTCGTGCTTATAATCCATCGCTGTTTATCAGGGCTATGACCGCTTATGAACTTATTTTTAGAAAAATTATATCTTGTTGGACCGGGAGCGGAGTGCGTCCAATATGACATAACCAATTCGTTGGAGCCAATTACAGGTGGCAATCTGCGTCACGATTGACGGCGTAAAATGCGTTTATGCGGTACACTTATCAAGCGAATTCCACACGCGAAACTCGCCTAAGATAAACCGTTTACGAATCGGACAGTTAAGTACGAAATCGCGTTAAGTCCGTTGCATTAACCGTATAATCCTTGCTTCGGCTACTGATATACTGACAGTTCAGATAGCTGCTGATAAGTTGGAAAGTCTGTAGTTAAACGAATTAATAGAGGGAGTAGCATCTTCATTAACACCAATGACTTTAAAGTTACTATAAAGAACAAGGCAGTAGAAGCAGTTTCAAACGAAGAACAAGCTTTTATTATTTTAAGAAAAACATTTGCAATCGTAGCTATGCAGTCTCTAGCTCATCTGCACTATAATGATCAACTAAGATCTATAAAGTGTACAATCTATGTTTACTTATCATTATGCTTCATCAATAATGATTTACCCAACCATAAATGGCTACGATTACTCTGCGTATTTCTTTATTTTTCGTTACGTGCAAAAACCTGTATTTGTTTAAATGACGACTGTTTCTTTTCATCAGCACCTACCGAAACATCAGCGTCATCAGAAGTTATAAAATAAATAGTTGCCACTAAGAAAGCGAAGCTAACAAGAAAATAATCGTAGAAAGTGTACAAAATTGTTTTCTTGTATGTACTGTCGATAACAATTCGATTGCAAACATGGACATGTGCCGGACTCATTTTCACTGATGTGCATTACGCATTAATTTCTTTAATCGGACAATGATATAAAAAGCCAATATATTTGTTCACGTCCGTAATCGAATGTTATGACGATTGTAAATTTGTTCGAGTTAGCAATGAATTATTTACGACACGCATTTTACTTCAATACAGCAGTTGCGTTACCGGTGACAGTGAGCTCACAAGCTCTGCAGGCGACCTATTGATCGTTGACTAAGAAGCCACGACGTTTAAATGTATCATAAAAAAAGTTATAGTAATACTACAAAAGAACGTGTGATAACTATTTCACGGGTATTTGAACACAAAAACTCAAGTAATCGTTTTGTATGTGATGATCAGTATTTATTGTGTGGTAGCTAAACAGAATTGATTGAACTAGATTCGAAGGTCATTATGGTCCATGGATTGATTGACAGGTGATTAAGTCCACAATTTCTTAACTGAAATTAAATGTCCTCTATTTACATAGGAATTAATGAAGCGCTACTGTAACAAAACGCATTCAATGAGATCGGCTGCGGAATTTGCTCCAGAAAATAATAACTTCGCACTAATCAATTTTCCCACAGATCCGTTACAATTATATTACTACTTTAAGCAATAGAAAGCAGAAATAAGTGTGTTAAATGGATGGTCAGTATTTGTAGAAATGATTTTCACTCTCAGTAAGCCGCGAATAATTACCTATGTATTCAGAGCACTGAGTGAATTGTCAACGAACACAGAATATGTAAGTGTGAAGTCAATGTGAAACTGAGTTCAATAGCAAAAACATCATGTGCAACATTTGCTTTCTAACAATATAATAGTAACGCACAATGCGTTTTTGTGAAAGCAATGAGGTAAATCAAATTAAGTGCTGTAATCATGAATTTAATGCTATTTGACCTCGGCGTCGATAGGATTTTATATTCATGGGAAATAAGAGTCTATTGTATGGCAAAGAGAGCAATATCTGTGTTCACAGACGCTTTGAAGAATAATGATTTGCAAAAATAAAGTGGTTTTTTTTACTCCGTAATATGCTGTTGCTAATGGCAATGTAAATAGTAGAGACTGGAAGACAAATCTTAGGAAAGCTTAAAGCTCTGTCAAATAATTTATCTTAATTTATGTATTCACACAATCTTATTACGGCTTTCATTGACATTGATTGAAAGCATCCAGAGCATCTTGAATTAAGGCTAATTACTAATATAAGTGCCTGTGGCATTAATGAAATCATTTTATTGCATTTGTGGCAATGTAATCGTGCAATCAAGATCGTGATTTAATAGTGATGGAGAGGAAACTCTTGCACAGATTGCTGAGACATAAGCAAAATTTATCGAAGAAAATGTTTTCATTAAGACCAATGAAGATGAGAAAGATAAAATGAATAAAGAAATAACTAACTTTCCTTGTGCACAATAGCATGACACTGTTCAATATTAATATAAATAATGAAAAGAAACCACACTTACTGACAGCACCACATTGCTATACATACCTGAAACAAAAGAAGTCAACAATGAAAGAAAAATGTAACGAAGCAATGATGTAAGAACATGACGAATTCGTGCTCACATACATAATACACTGCTATTATATTAGAAGCCTCGGGCGAAAGTTTACTAGCACTACTGACCTCTCTGTTCATTAAAAGATAATCGAAAGTGAAATTAAATCGAGATGAGATTAGTTCAGCGATTCTATCAACACATGTTTTGGTAACTCGAAGCCCTGAATTGATATTCTTGTCATTGCCAATGGGAAAACTTCGAACAATCCGAAATTAAATAATGCTTGATTAGGTAATTTGTCTGCAATTAAATGAGTAAAAATCCGTGATAGTGCATTTATAGATGGTTAATTATCTTTTGGAGTGACTGTTAAATCTTATAAAGCAGCATCACGAATTGAGTCGCTAGCATTTATAAACTTAATTAAAATGTAGATCTTAATTAACTTCGATGAGATTCATTTCATGTTTTTTAAATATTTGTCGAACCAAAACTTACTTCTTTTCACTTTTTTTTTTTGCAATCGTTCTTAAGATCAAGAAGAATAATGGTCTGCAACTAAAACTATTTTATAAATAACAACAGTGTTTTCACATAGTCTAATAAAATGATTGTTGTATAACTCGCATACTGTTACACTATATCACATAACTTTCAAGTTATACTTGTTCTCACACAATTCTTTAATTAAAAACTCCGTTATTTCATAAGAAAATGTGAGAACTCCAGATTTCAGCACTGACGATTTCATACGGATACTAACTATTATAACATGTTACCAGTAAATTCTTGGTCTTTTATGTGCATAACAAATGTTTAAAGCGAATACTATTGCTAAGATTTGTTTTATTACTGTTCATATAACTTGATATTTTGCTTCCTCGCTTTTATATGTGCCCGTAAATGTCCAACATTGAACGTGGGTTTGAGTAGACCGCAAAATATGTCGGGTACTGCTATAATCACGGATACTTTGCATTCTGTTATGACATCAATAGATTTGTATAGTTTATCTTCCTGATTTATTCCGTAATCGCAACACCTAGAGAAAGATGGATGGAGTTGTTTATTCGTGAAAGGGATAACATTGACTTTGTTTGTTTTCTTTCATTCGTTTTGTACGTATCTCTTTTTGCAATGATCTCCGGCTTTATTACATTTTAAGCTTGGTTCTATTAGAGTTAGTTTAGACACTAAACTTCTTTTTAAAGTATTGTGCGTGTAACAAACAGTCGTGTATTTCAATATTACTGGGAATGTCTCTAGGATTGTTAGTAGTAATTTTGACATATCCATACAGGCTGACCAGTATACTAATTGTTGTTTTAAAATGCTTGCATTAGTCGTGATAATTAATGGCAGACATCGAGAGGTAACTGTGCTCAAAGTTAAATTAAACTGTGATGGTATAACATTCGTACTTCCTATGTTTACTAGATTCAGCGCAGCTTTGAGACATATATTAATAACCCATTAACGCAACGAAGTGATTAAATACACACTTTCCGAAGACGGAAGCTAGTCACTGGATTACTGTGATATCATTAGGTCTGGTCAGGGCTGCCCACGATCTGGTTGGAACTGGTAGACGGTTGACGATAACAACCGGTCCGTATATAATTATTTACCGTAAACCAACTAATGTTTAAGTAACACTATAAATATGTGTTATATCATCGCAATGGCTTCCTTAATCCGGTTACGGAGGATCACTGACATCTCTAGTAGTAACTTACTATTAACCAGAAGCTCCATTGATGACGTACAGTCATTCAGTGATTTTGATTGATTCAGAACCGGTTCGGAATACCTGTGGGCTATCATTTGCTGCGAGAGTAGACATCATCTTATTGGTAATTAAATTATTATAGTGATAGCGAATGGTTTGATCGTGATTTATTTTATACGTGACTGCTTTATGATGATGGAATAAAACATTCCATATAATAAAACGGTCATAAAGTTACACTTTTTATGTGGAAGACTTTTGGTTTATATAAGAACATTCTCCACAATTTCTCAATGGTAGATTAGCCATAAATAGTTTGTACGGCACTGTTTTTACTGCGCAGTTTACACTAATGCCCACAACTGACAAATAACTCTCGTAGCATTACCCACTGTAAAATGTAAGACAATGCCTCACTAAGTCCACAATACAATAAATAGCTGCTTTCAAAGACACGAGTTTCTACATCTTTCAGTACATTTTATGAGCTTTCCCGCACCATGTATTTTGTATACAATAGTTTTCATATCAAACATCACGACCCCAAGTCGAGTAATGGCCTCCCGCGGTGAAATACGGCGTACAATGCAAATGTTAGATGCCTTGAGTTGTGTGATATGCTCAGGCGCATACCAAGGAAACGGGAGCTTCCTGCAATTATTTGAAAAGGGTTGGAGGATTTTTCTTATATCTTATAGTCATATATTTCTTTTAATTGTTTGAACTTTTACAAGCTATTTAATTCTGGAAGTATAAAGTTCTGACAATTACAAGCACCAATTTACTTTTAAGGTTTTCATTGTTTTCTTGAAGCTTGAATCTTAATTATTATTAACTAATTATGATTTATCGTACACTCTGTGGGACAGCTATACTCAACGGGCACTTCATACCCTACGCGTACAATTATAATACTGTTTTTAGGATATTGTTGGGACTACCGAGGTACTGCAGTGCATCAGGCATGTTTTTGGGAACTCGGATTGATGGCTTTCATGCCATCATGAGAAAGAGGGCGGCTTCATTGTTGCCTCGTGCACGGGCAAGCTCAAGCTATCAGCATCCTAAAACTAATAGCGAACAGGCTAGACAGTCCGTTTCTGACACACAGGATTGCGGCACATGTGTCAAAATAATTGCTGATTTTAACTTTTTGTGGTTTGCATTGTACTAACATAAATATATATTTGTATGTATAAGAATAAAAAGGTAGAGGTTTGGTAAAGGTAGCAATTTTTTTCTCAGTTGTCTAGCTTTTTCAAGTTGTACAATTATAAACATGAAGTTCAGCAGACTAGTAGCATCGTTTTGCGTTTTATAGTTCGATTGTTCTCTACATTTATCTACAGCTAGAACCTATTAAAGGAGAATGCTCTAACTAAGTAGAGAAAAAAAAACCAGCTCCGGCGGAAATGAAATGTATCTCAAATTATAATTATCGATATCAATAGGCAATAAAATAAAAACCGGTTATGATCGTCATCCTTACTTGCTATCCTATAAAATTGCTAGTTTTCAGGTGAATATTTAAATGATTATTTAATTATTTGCAATATTTTATAAAAATTAAAAAAAGAAAGCGATATAAAATGTTTAGTTCTTGGCTCTTTATTAAAAAAATATATATACAATGTTGTCAGAAACAGTAGAGGCCCAGTAGAGCCGAAGACTACTTCCGAAGCCACTACTACTAAGTTCGTCCCCCACTCGATTACAAATTGGTGCCCATCGTGGGGCGCGCGTACTGCTCGACTACAACTACCAATTTTTATATGTTTGCAAGTAAGGATCACGATAATAGTTAGTTATTCTTTTATAAGTTATTATTCCATTTATTTACATTTTAATCATATTAAATATATTTCTTTAAAAAAAAAACATTTAAAAATATAAAAAATAGTAGCCCACCGGCATCGAGACAGGGTCCAAGCTACCGGTTGTCAGGGCTCCTGAGAGAGGAACCTCCGGACAATACGCGCCGTGTCCAGGAGTACTGCCTTCTGAATCAGGCCCTTGATCCAACTGCCTACCGAGAGCCTCCTCAGATGTTATAACTTATTATTATTGATACTTTGAGATATGTCTCAGTTCCATCGGAGCTGGGTTTATTTTTTTAAGAATTCACTTTTATTATTGTATTGATTACAATGATTCTCATAAAATTTTTATTCTTAATTACCTAGGCTTTTCTACTCTGTATAATTTTAAAAGCATAAAAGTTTTTGTCTGTGACTACACGCCGTAAACCGTTTGATCCTTATTGTATTGTCAACTATGAGCAATTCACACAGCAATTCAAATATTTCTGTGATTTGCTTTCATGAAGCTGAAATAGGAAATGATACAGTTATTATTTTGTTGAACTGTGTGAATTGTTTAAAGCACTAAACAGTTAGTTAACGACCTATTCAAAATAATATTATTTTCATTTAGTTTTCACGTGATAATTGACCATTTAAACCTGCATTTTCGTCTAGAGTAACTCAAGTGCTTTGCTTAAACTACTTGAGACTATTAACACATAAGTACTAAGCACTTATCCTACTTTTGAAGTAATAAAATTATATCCACGAATATTTGCACGTAACTGTTATCAGAGGTTACCGCAAAAGTTCTACTATCTCTAAAATAGATCTTTCATGTAATGGGTAGGCACGGTACATAGTGGTTTATATACCTGAAGTACTTCTAGGTACATGACTCAATTATAGTGGTAACCTCGAGGTTACTGGGTTAGTCATAATTGTAGGTTTTCTAAGGAAAGTACGTTTTCATGGCGGAATTTATGGGTTTATGTAATTGAATATTTTTTTTAATGATGCTTGCCATGTATGTTTACTATGCTAATGATTGAGATTAGTACAATCATAAAGGTGCAGAAGCATCGTTGGAATTTTCTGGTAGTTTTCGAAACTCTAGCCGATTTTTCCAAATTTACGTTAACGAGTTTCTGGAACGCAAAAGCCTATTGGAGAGACCCAGGTGGCTTTTAGTCAATAGATCACTCATACATGTAAAACGGAAAAAAACATTTGATGAGTAGGTACCTTCTCCCTCTCTGTAGAAAAGATAAGTTCCTGAGTAAAGAGTTTTAGTTACTTTTATAAGCACAATCTTTACAGTGTTTCAACTCACCCTATTATGAAACTGTCAACACTCAGGACTTCTAAGTTATTATTGGTTCGTCCACAACAGTTAAGCCTGCTCGTTAGTTTGCTCAATACCCAGTGCAGTGGGCAATTACTGCTTGCGAGCAGATAATAACTTAATAGATATTCTTTCTCAGCTTCCAGTCAAATACTTGGACGTGTGGCATCTTAGGATAAATACCGAGTCCATCATTATTGACATGCTTCAATGGTTTATCAATTATAAGTGTAATTGGAAGACGGAATTAGAATTTAGCATCAAACTTATCGTCAGTTTCTTGGATATTTTTAGTAAATTCTTTTAGAATGAATTCGTTTTAGATATTCCGAAATGCTTACTTTCTTTAACAAAAAGGTTGCAATGACTCCTGTGTCGTGGGTGCGTTCAAAACATGTAAACCGACACGGAACAACTATTTGTTGGCTATGTGGCTACATAGATATTTGTTCCGTGCAAGAAGAGCAACCACAGCACGTAGGTCAGCAAACAATCGCTCAACGCCAACCATGCCGTCATTTCAATGACCACTTGCTGTGGTCATGCAGATCTGAAATGTGGGGACGCAATAGAAGAACTAATTCCCCACAACGCATCATACAGCGATCACTTTTTAGCGCACTTAGAATCTGAAGTGGCTTAAAGAGGTGATATACCAAATTATTACATACTATGATAATAGGTATCTATATACCTATTCTCATAGTAGAGTACCTACGTACTCTACGTACATTGTACTGCTTTTATTTAAAAAGATCGAAATCATCAAATAACTAAGTTCAACACGCTTAAGTTGGACCGAGTCTTGCACTTCCTGTCAGCCCTTTATTTCATATGTCAATGTTGCTCAAAGCTCTTTGAGGAGCTCTTGAAAGACAACGCTCCATCGACTAAGGTTTGGTCCTGGCAAGGCCACGCCTACGGCAACTGGGAATCATCCTGTGACACCCAAGCATTTCCTGGGGCGTGAAGACATCCACTCTTTCAAGCTTCCCATTACCTCTCACGCCGATAGCTAGGGCGAAAATAGCGAGTGGTCATGGTTGCCAATCGCCTACACGAGGACGAAAACGGCGGTGATCTGCTCAAGCGGAACAGACCATCATATGCTCTATCGTATCGTCCAAGCTTTCTTCGAAAAAAGGACTGAACGTGGCGGTTGTGGCATGGACATATCGTACCATGAGGTGCTACAAGAAAGATAACAATAACAACAAAGAGCGCTACAAAATTAATAAAGCCCAAATATGTACATTTGACAGTCAAAACCTTAATTGGGTAAACACGAAGCCTTCCGAGCCCGGATCTTATCTGTCACGACTTGTTTTACTTTTCTTTGAAACAGTCAATTTGTTTTTTATGAACACACTTAATGTTTAACGGGCTTTTCAATGTGAAGAGAAGTGTTAACTTAATTTATAACACAAAACATGACTTAATTTAAATAAATGGTTTCGTGCAGTGAATTAATTTAAATACATGCATTAATTAAAATGTATATGGAATCGGATTCCTGTAAACTCTTGTTTCTGTTTTGCAGGATCGTGTTTTTGTTAAATTCACTTTACATACCAGGAAATGTTTTGGAATAAGACTTTCCAACTATAAATTGGTTTGTTTTAATCCCAAGTTTGGTCAATAAAAAGTGTTACAAAGACAAGTGTTCTTGCTATAGAGATTTTATTGGAAAACTTTTCTATGTAAAGGCTCGAACGATTATGTTTATTCTTTGGACCTTAGGACCACGTAAGAAGTTTCACTTTTCTGCCCAAATTCCCTACCTACACCGAAACAATTTCACTTTACCATAACCATCACAAACGATCGTGTTGTTTTAAAATTATGCCAAGTTAAGGCTAATAATATGCTAATATTATACAGACGCTGCTAAATCAGTTGCGAATCTACTTCGATTCAATTGTTTGTTTGAATACAAATGAGTTGTAAACACAGATAACATTTATGAAGAGATGAAAAGATTTATCACCGGAACTAATGTTCACTTGTCATTGAGATGTATTCAATCTAGCAGTATAAACATATTACTAGAAGATAAACTTGAGGGTATTTGCTGAAAGGCTGGACCATAGGTAGATTCATCAAGCTACATGTCCTGCATGCTGCTTGATGGAGCTACCTGTGGCTGATTTATTTATGTACGTATTTGTTTTCTGGCTGATTTTACTAATATAGTTTGTAAGATAATTGTATATACTAACACACTGTGGGCCAAAGTAGCCTGAATATAAAAGATTTTTATTTATTTTTATTATAAACTGTCAATAAAAATATACCTATATCGTCTGATGGTAAGCAATAATGTGGTCGACATTGCGGACTGCGCTTGCCCAGAAAATAAATATTTTTATAATATTACATTATTTATAATACATAATGATAATTTTTATCTATGAAATTGAATAAAATAACTTTATATTAAAGATACGTTATTCTGTTTTCAAAACTATGTTTTTTTTTTTGTTTTTATTGTATTTGGGTTATATTAGACTGCATCGCACACCAGCTTGGTAAAGGGTTCTCTGTCCCCATGACTTTTTTGGTACAGAGCTTAAAAACATTTGAAAAACTAAACAAAAAAACCTTCATCTTCATAAGTTTCTGGGTTAATGCTTTCTAGAACCAAATAAAATAAATAGAATAATACATTATTATATACCAAAAAAAGTAACAATTTCACAGAAACTTATATCAATGGGTACAAAAACGGTCTTATCGCTGACAGAGATATCTACCAGACAACCTTAGGATGGAGTATAAGAGCATGAACTAAAACTAGCTGCATCACAACTTCACATTCACCCTTCGCCGACTGAGAGTGAAACATGGTTGCGATTAAATCAGATAAATCCGTATATCCTTAATCACTCTTCAATTTGTCACCACTTTGAAGGAAGAGTCCTGTTAGCAAGGTTGTATCCGCCGATATGTTAATGTTAGTAATAATTTGATCCAATAACGGTAGAACTGCTTGCCAAGTGAGTTTAATATCCTTCAAACCTGCGTGGATGTAACTGATAACTTATTTGAACGATAATGATGCTTAAACTCTTAGGTCCCACGCGAATGCCGGCGTTCGCACACCTATTGTCTCTCTGTTATGTCTCTAATTACGGTATTTGAAAGGCTCCTCGGTGATAGCTATGATTCATAATACAAGAAAGAAAGATATGAATCATCATCATCATCATCATCATCATCTTCCTGCCCTTGTCCCGTTTTATTTGGTGTCGGCGCAATATGTCTTCCACTCTGTCCTGTCACCCGTCTCCGTCAGAAAGAAAGATATGAATGTAAGGGGAAAAGCGAATAAAAAGATGGTTTATATATAGAAGAGAGTATGGTTTTCCTGATAGCTACAATCTGGGATGTCTAAATTAATGATATTTCTAGGCAAGCGTGCTGCATCGTCAAACACATCGTGAATTTTGATTGCTTTGAGAATGTCGAAATATACGATTTTTGCTATATAAACGGCTAGTTTGATATTTGCACAGCTTCAAGGGACCGCAGACCTGAGAAAATAGTTTTAATTTCAACTTTCTTTCAATTTTCTTTCAAAGAGTTTTAACAGACGGACAACAAGGTTCTTCTATAAGAGTTTCGTATTTTCCCTTTGGAACTATAGAACCCTAAAAAGAGAACAGAACATAAATAAAAACATTAACCATAAATTAGGCATTAAGATAAACAGATAGAAATTAGTAGAAAAGACCTCTTACCTATAAACAAACCATATCTAATTTACTACTGAGGAAGCCACGGCGGATACCAATTATAATTAATTTTCTAAAGCCTCAAAGCCTGAATTTACTTGCAAACGTTATTATTTTATGACCGGGAAGCGCTTTAAACGAAGAAATACTTAATGTATGTAGAAATAAACAAACGTACTAATTTCACTTATTAACTTGAGTTTTGTTTAGACCCTGGCCTTGTTCAAGGATTTTTATTATCTTTATTTTTATTCGAAAGGTAAATCAAGCACTTCGATTTACTATGGGTTTATTTAAATCTGTTTATTGTTTTGTCTGTAAAGTACGAAGAGAAGTCACTAGACGAAATGATGAAAAAGGCGAAAAAAAAAAATGTAAATTAGAAATTCGCAGGTTACCTACTCTTAAAAAAAAAGCTAGCAATATTTTTATATAATTTATGTAACTAGTTGTGTGATGGCGCCCGCGCCATCATGTACCAGGTAAAGCTGGTTTCCTCAGACCAGTATCAGGCTACAGAGTCTTCATGTTGAACCAGAAATGCTCCATGCATCCTCGAATGAACAGGTTCAATCACTTTTATTAATAAGAACAAGTCCACCCTCATCAAAACATGAACGATCTGTAGCAAATCCTTATTATATCAAAGACCCCTAATTGCTCTGTGCAATAAGTCCGCCTACTGTGGATTTATTTTTGGGGTTTCGTATCTCATTAGGAGAAACCAGAACCCTTATATACTTTGTTATCCATCTGTCTGACTGTCCAGTTCCTTTATCTTGGGCACTCGTGGAGATATCGAAATTAAATTTAAACCATATTATACTCATATCGGCGGTACCTTGAAGCTGTGAAAAAATCTAACTTCAAGTTGACGGAAAAAAAAGATACGGCCCTTTATGTCGAAAAAAAAACATGTTTTGACACTCTCAATTGTATAAAAGTTTACAGGGTTACCTATATTACCTAGAACCTGAAATTTGGCATGAAGCAAGGCCCTATAGCATTAACATAGAAATAAATTTGAAAACTATAAATTTGTAATTACGTCGATTCGACAATCTTTGCTGTTCGATTCGAAAATTGAACTATATACATAAGCTAGTTTGTACGGAACCCTCAATGTACGAGTCTAACCCGCACTTGCTCGGTTTTTTGCTAAAGTGTGAAATAAAGTAATAAATAAATTAACAATAAAGACAGAAAACCGCTACAATGAATAATAATTAGACAACTCGATAATTTACAAACGAATGGCCGCTAAACAAACTAAGATTGACATTTTTCGCATCGAAATGTATCGATCATGCAAATCGAGTTCATTCCAACGTTTGACTCTTTTTAACTGTAAAACCTACAAAAGAATGTGGCCTCTATAATCCACTTTTATTACAATCGTCGACCATAAAAGAAAAAGAAAGTGCATTAACGCATGTGCGAAAAGGTTCAATTCAAAAGGGAAGTCAGTATTAGTCGCCCACAATTCAATCGACACTTAAGTATGTTAAAATCTTTGCCCTAAAAAGTTCAGCGTGACTAATCGAAACGTTACATAGCTTGGAACCTTATAAGAATTTCAAACATGTTCCACATTTCTTAACTACAAAATAAATATGTTTTCGAC
Source organism: Mythimna loreyi (assembly GCA_029852875.1). Lineage (NCBI taxonomy): Eukaryota > Metazoa > Arthropoda > Insecta > Lepidoptera > Noctuidae > Mythimna > Mythimna loreyi. The sequence continues at coordinate 13,074,520 of CM056789.1, forward strand.
CACGATTGATACTCGCTCGACAATTTGGCTCGAAGTGTAAAATTGTTTACAGTTGCACTAAGTGCACGGTCGGCCAAATGAAGTGTCGCACTGTCTACAAACGGCGCAAATATTTCGAATGACCATCTATTGAATTCAGTAGAAATATCTGTCAACTGTTTATTTTACCGCACAAATTCTTGAGCGGCAGCTGAGGAAAATCGTTTGACGTTAACAACTTCTAGCAGTTCTGAATCTATTAACATACTTTGTGCTTCACAGCGCAATCAATGCTGCATTGCTTTAAGGCCTAATGAAATGTCAATTAATTATTGAAGGCGGTTATGTAGCATCTACTATTAATTTTAATTGAAAGGCGAAGGATCTATATTTATTTATGTTTATGGCTAGAAATTGTATACTAGAGATGGCCAGTATGATAATGATGGGCCATATATAATTATGATGGCTATTTGCTACCCTAGATTTGCAAATGAACATCGCTTAGGTCTGTGTAAACTCAAAAGTTAATCAGAAAACATCGAGGTTCGAGGAAAAGCTCTGCTCTGATATTTTGATGAAACAACAAACAGTGAAAAGTTCGAGAAAAGCGAAAAGCTTTGCTCTCATATTTTGATGAAACAGTGAAAACCGGCTAGCTATACCAAGCCAACCAACAAATATTATTTTAACCTAGACTTCTGCTTACCCTACCACGACAACAAGCTCAAACATACATCATGCTAAAACTATCAAGCAAACACACTGACAAAGTGAACGACTTGACACTTGAACCGTGTCTAAACGAGAAGCGCGTGTAAACACTATGACACTATGTCCACTGGAGGGCGTTCAAACGCAGCACTCAAACATCCATGAGTGGAAAGACGCTGTTGAGAATGAAGTGCAATTTGCAGACAAGTGCTGCAAGTAATACTGTACTATTATGTGTAGTGATATAAGAAGTAAATGTTAATAAGGTTTCGTGACTTTTAAAAATATGTGTATGTAAACACGCATTTGCATTTATGCATTTTAAATATGTCTGCTACCCAATTTTTATTTAACCAAAATGCCTAAGTAAGATAAAGTGGTGATCTACACTAAACGAATGACCACCCAATATGTACATGAGAATTTTCCCAGAAGTGTTGCAGACTAACAGAATAACAGTTTAATTAAAACAATCACTAGGTTCAAGTAAAGACAGCCATTAGCATTTTTGACCCAAACAAGATTGCTGATGGCATATGGCTGGCACCGATCCCAATAAAACGCAATACAAAAAAGATTCACTGTTGTAATTGCTGCCAAATACAGGAATTCCATTCAGGACACCTACGTGTAAGTTCGCAGTCAAAACCAGTAAATCAACTACCGCAAATTGATACTGAATTCATCAAAACATTTACAAGAACAAGTTCCAATTGAAAGTGCCGCGATTCAATTTAAAGTTTCTATTTAACAACCATTATCACAGTTGATTACACATTACAAATAATTCAACTTGTTTAATAGGTAACACATTGACAGAAAGCGATTGATGAATGTCTGATGTCCAATGTCCATACATTCTTCTCCGTACGGTTAAATGACGCAAGAAACGGTTTGATTCACACATAAAGAAGAAAAAGTGAAGGTAGTGGTTCAGTGAAGATTAATTACTGTGGTAGTAAATAGCAAGATTTATCTTAGCTCCTATGCGATATAAAAACTAAACGCATTTGCTACTCATAAGACGAGCAAGCTGTAATAGTAAACGAGAGAACGGTTACAGTTGCAATAACAGATGATCTAAGACTCGTTATAATATGAAGACCATTGATGTTATGTTGAAGAGTTGCCAGACTTAAGTGACAGTGGGCTGGGTATATGGCTCGTAGAAAAAATTGTCAATGAGGCCGAAAGGTTGGGCAGTGATGACTACGTACATGAAGACACAACTATCGAAAGCCTCCTTGTTGGAACAAGGTGGACTGATAACCTGGTGAAGATTACTGAAATCCGATGGTTAGGACTAAGAGATTATTACAACTGAAGAAATACTGGTAGGTTTTAGTCAGTAAAAGTTTGACACTCCCTTATGCTACACCCAGGCACCCCAAAGACTCATTTGATGATTACCTATGTAAAAAAATCGTCATTTAGGCGAAACTCAGGGAAGCCTATGTCCAACAATAAATGTCATTAAGCAGAAATGATCGTAAATACTGCTGATGTTCTGTATGAATAACTATAACTTTCGCCATTAATTTTTTTTTTTAAAGAATCTTTTTAAAAAGCAGTGTCATATACACTGTTTGAATTTATAATATCCATTGAGCATTGCGTTTATTTATTTCTAGAAATAATAAAATAACTTAATTTCCGGTATGAGTATAAAAATAAAAGGGAAGTACGTCTGCAAATCACTAGTTTTACCATTTCTAAATGATTTACTTGATTGGTAAAACTATAGATCGCATCTAAAGGTATGATATCTGATTGGTTTTAATTAGGAGATAAAGATCAGCTACTGGTATTATTAAAGTTAACTTGACAGCCGACATGAAGGTTCGCCGTGTTATCTATCTGTAGGAATGGAGATTCGCTAACTAATTAGAATAATAAAATACAATTTTGAAATGATCAAGTGATTTATTTTTTGGTTTCGTATTATTTTTCATCCGGCTCGAAGGACTATTTTTCGTAAGAAACTAAAAACAAAATGCGTAGGTGATGTATTTATCTTAAGCATTAATTTATGACCTTCATTAATCTCTCCGATCATGATAATATTTGCAAAATAAAAAATATCAAGGCAAAAACAAAGTCGTATGTCCACATCCATTTATTTATTATAATTGATTGCGAAGCCGTAAACACATCCATACCATCGCCGCTGGAAGCGACGCGCCGAAGCAAGATTATGTCAACTATTAGCATTAATCTGTCCCGTTCACTCGTCGCCATCTACATCTCGGCAAGACCTACCGTTGCGTACCAGTCAACGGAACAGTGTTCAATAAAGCACTGTGTCAGTTAGCGGTATGCACTTTTTTCTTTTCCCTGTCCAATCCAAGGTGGATGACAACAAACGGTCGAACAACAATGACGAACTGAAGTTAATCTCACAAAATACACATTTACTTCTTATTTCAGATTCTCGATGACACAAAACCCTGGACTGTAACGTTTCTCCGTTAACACAAATACGCATAAACGCGTCATTAATTCACCTACACGTTAGAAAGTAAAACATCTCAAAATCAAACACAAAGGCGTTAAATAACAAGTTCACTTTTCGTTTCGAGTGTTTAATGATAGCATCGGCGATAAATGGCGAGATCTACAGTAGTAAAAAGCGGATAGTAGATACAATGTACTTAAATGGAAACCTCTCACTAACGTCTGTAACTGTAACTTGTAATCTAGTATGGCGATATCACTTCTGACGGAATGACTCGGAACTGTTATACGAACTGGCTGTATTATCATTCGCACCATGCATTACTGAGGCAAGCATGCATTTTGGTTCGACCTACGGTTATTTATCAAAGCTAAAGAATTAATGAACACAGTGTGAGTGATAACCGATGCAGGAGAAAACGTCATTAGCAGTATTTGGAGCATACGGACGTGGGAAGCTGTCATTCGAGTAGTTATAATAACCGAGCCGAGTGCGAAATCAGAATAGATTAACAATTATACAGTGAGTCGGTTTCTTTCGCCGCACATTGTTAATACGGATCGGTATAAATGATCCGGCGGAGGCAGGCATTGGTGGCGATCTCGGAAACGTGACCGCTGCTCTTGTTTGGATTGCGGTTGGAATGACTGTAAGCGGACGAAAGTTTCAACCTACATTTGGTCTGGCACGTATGTATCAGTGGACAGAATTTCCCTGCTTCGACGCGGGTCAAACCTTAATCATGCCAGTGTGTTGCATTGCGGAACGAATGCAAAGGTTGTTCGCGAATCACTTTAGCTTGCCAATTGAGTGTGCAGCTCACGTTTGCAAGCGAAATCCTCGGGCCATCGGCTCGTGCCGCCAAGTGGTTCGGACTACTAATGCGTTTGTTTACTTAAAACTCGGTCAAGTTCACGATCATTCATGAGACGCAGATTCACTTGCATCCGTAAGCTTCTTGAATTAAGCATTTCGGACTTCCTACTTTAGTTCTATGCGTAGAATACTAAAAGATATCTTCGCTTTCTTTGAACGTTTCACCGACGAAGCCTTTAAAGGATTTTGTTGTTCGTTGCAGACAAGACAGAACAGCTATGCTTGTATCAGCACGCTACTATCTCGACTAGTTGGGATAGACAAATCGGGGAGACTATGGGAAGCCTTTCTCTGTACGCCGCTCACGCAGCGAAGAATCTACGCCCCTTCGATTAATCTAATCCGATGTAATTTCTTATCGGACTAGTACAACGTGGGTCGAGTATAAGTTTCCTCGCAAACAGTCAACAGTCAACGTTTCGTGATATAGAGATGCGTGTAGAAAATTGTTGTAGCGGAATAATTTGTAGCGTTTTGCATATTGCGATAGGATGCGTTCAATTGCTTCCTGTCTCAAACGTTTATGTTACGTGTAATGCAACTTCGTCAAGGTGGAGCAGTCTATAAAGCGGGATACTTCTAATAATACTCTTCAAAATGTACATCAGTACAATAACCTGAAATGTGAAATGTTTTAGCAAAGATCTCTCTTCTATTCCAAATTCGATCCCAACTAACTTATATCGACAATTGTGTCTACTCCCATGTCTCCGAACTAATGGGTCCCTTTTAAGGTACTATTTCTTGAAAATGAGGTCATACGCCCACCGGGCCAACGGTAACGATCGTGAGATACTAATGTACAATGCTTGACAGAAAATAAATACAATAAATCAAGAATATGACTTTGAATGAAGATATTCGTTTAATTGTGTTCGCATTACTTTTATAGAGCGTGGGTGAATTGATGATAAGCGTCTGTCGTCGAGAACGATATATCAGAAGCATGAAACCGTTCAAAAGTACACATCATAGAGAAAATTGCAGCGAGTCAATTTATCTGAGGCATCATTCAAGTAAGCCGCTACTATGCTGATGTCAACTGACGGACGAGATGCCGCGATATTTATCGGCCGTTGCAAATTGTACGAAATGACACCATTCGCAACGAGCAATTTAAAGTTATTAATTCCCAAGACGATTAAAATTTCAGAATTTTAAAAGGCGGTGAAAGAACTATTTATTACTTGTGTCAACAAATTAAACCGTGCGTGTGCGGAACTTGTTAGATTTTTAAGCTGTTAATATTCGTTACTCAAAAGAAGATGTAGTAAGATTTACGAGGCAATTGCTATGCGAGTGTGCATGTTTTCGCATTTTTTTCATAGCTGCCTATGTAAATAAATAATGTTCTACCCTTTCGTTTCAATTGTCTGACCGTAGAAGGCAAAAAAGCGCCAACAACAGCCACGAGGCTACGAGCAATCGTAATTAACCCCGGGTTCAAACTGTCCTAGCGGGAACTCGAGCGTTATTAAAGCCTTACAAGGGGGAGAAAGTTCAGCAGGCGACCACTCGACTCCCTTATTACGGATGTAAGATGAATTTGAAACCAATTAGTACACGATTACGTAACAACTTATCGACAGCTACGAGACATGAAGGCACACACAAAAGGCCACGTAATGGGTGAAAGCAGTAGAATCTGAAGGCTCATCATCCGGTCTGATAACCTTAGACGCCATTGTACACGGGCAACCTCTAACCGAACAACAATAAGGGAGAGTTGAGCTCATTGAAATGGACTTTTCATTTTCCTAAATGAGTTGCTGGTTGTAAAATCATAGATAGGTTATTAGGCGTCGTCGGTAGCATTGTGTAAGTCTTCAATGTGCTTCGCTACAATAGTGGCTTTCTCGTGGCCTTTGTGCTCGCTTTTGAGCTGTCAATAAAGATATTCTCCTAACGTAGTAATGACTGTTCTGGCGAGACGTTAATTATCGTTGACGATTCGAGTGATTATGAATTCGAGAGTGCAATCCGTCTGTTTGGTACTCAGCGCGTAAGATATGTTGATTGCACTTATCATTTGGTGTTACTGGGTGAGTGGGGAACATAACATTGCTGTATAATTTGGGCAGAGAAATGTAATCGTACCTATAGAAAGATTATTTATATTCAATTTATGAAATGCACGCACTCCGTTATTATTATCCATCTATGGATGTTATACTTCACTTTTTCCACCATAATGATTAAATAACAATTTTCTGACTCGGGAATGAAATCTAGGATTTCAAAGTCCGACACCATGATTAAATTAGTTACCGTTCGACACATTTCAGGTCGTAAGCATTAGTATCTTCGAGGCGACATCGACATGAGAAACTATTCGCAATTTATGTCAATCACGTACACAAACCGTCACCGTAACATGTTTTATGCTTACCGGAGAACAGTTACTAATGTTCCTTTCTAGAAAAGATATGCCGTAATAAAATACGCCAGTTTTATCCGGACCATCTAGGGAAAACCTAGAAAGCGGTCGCAGCCCAACTTCCTGGATATCTGACTTAACCTTTTGTGTCGATTTGAAGGCATTCGATTGGGTAGCTATTTTGAGATCAAAGAGCACCAGTTCTCCAACCATAAGTTGATGGCATAGCGAAATGCATCTCACGCACATTTATGCCACAGTCGAGTGCAAGATATCTCCCGTTAGATACAAATTCCACGGAGGCGGCACAATAGCCCGTTGAGAGATCATCGATGGGCAATTTGGGTCCATATTGTATAGCGAAGGGCCCCGGGCAAGAAAAGGCGTTGCAACACGAATGACCGACGAACCGGAAACACGTCGTCGATTTAATTGAAAACTTTAATAAAAAAAAGCATAAGACAGATGGAATTATCCGTGTCCCCTCCGAAACGGTGAAATAAGTTAGGTACCCGAGTCGACTAAAAAAGGAACAACTGGTTCTAATTCAATATCGAAAGTACCGTTCATTCCAGATTTATGCCTTTGTCTGTCATTTTGTCTCTGTTATGATGATGTCAATATTGGGTGCTAGTGCACGGTAGCCAGTTAGAAGTGCTGACGTCACTGTAAAAAGTGAGCTTTAGAGAGAATGACCTTCCAAATTCCACACGTTGAACGAAAGAGAGAACGAAAGTCCAACTCATGCCGATATGACAAAATAATTGAAAATCACTCACGTTCCGGCCATCGTAGACGTCCAGTTAGACCTTTTTGTTGTAAATGACGAAACACTTTGACAGTAAAAACGACCTTCAGTTTAATTTGGTATATAATGACACTAGTATTAGATCCAACACATTTTTGACCTCAAACATACTGTTATTCGACCAGAATCAATCGTGTGGCTGTGCCCTAAAGAATCCATCTATTGTGGTTCTTTCACGGAAACTTCACGGAACGTTACGACCTTCGTACAATACAGCTTTCTATAGAGATTGATCGGCTTTGTCCGTTCCACCGCAAGCGAATTCGAACCTCAATGAATCGTGGAAAATGGGTGATAATGTCCAATGGCCCGAGCTGTACTTCAAATGTTATGACAGAAGCAAGCCCAGAATAACCATAGACTTTTATAGCGATAAACATTACTTCACATAATCGTTTCGCTAGCCAAGTCCTTGGTCTTAAAATTGTTAATCAAATTCTAATTTATTAACCGTTAGTTTTCTAGTGGTAGTAAACAGGGTTTATTATGCAGTTCTGGCATTTGGTCTTTTGGACTGACTAGGAATGGTAAACATTTAATATGGCTGTGAAAGTCATAAATCTTGAGAGATTAAATCCATAAAAGGTAGGAAAATTATTTGCAGTCTGTTACTCCGTTGTCGCCCTCAGCCAGCGATCACTTGAGTGAAAAACGATGGGCATTTGACAGATCATTTGAGTTTGTAGGAGGAAGTGCATTGCAAGCACAGTTATCGATGGTAGGCAGTAGGTTTTCAACCCAGAAAGGAGTCAACGGCGTGAGAAGCGCCGCGGGTCAGCACTGTGTTAATGCGCCGGTCACGAACCGCGAGCGTATGAGTATCACTTGACGATTGTACCAATGATTCGCAATTAGCGAGGGAAATGTCGAGTATTGTACAAATAGTGCATTGTAAAATTATTATTTTTTTATTGCATTGGCAAATACAACCTGCTAACTTCTACCAGGTCTTCTTTTAGGTTTTTCTATGTGCTACATGGTATAACCGTGTGCCAAACAACCAAATCTGTTTAGCCCTTCTAGCGTTAAGAAGTTTAAATTCTTGCGTCTATAATATTAAATTGTTATGATAATTGATCAGTACGATGCCATATGTATCCATTTGTGTTTAATATTTAGACATATTTGTGTATAAAGTGCCACTGAGTATTTAAGTCCTAACTGTCAAAACAACAGTTTCAATATGGTTAATTTACTTAAATACATAGGCTAGGCACTATTAGATTCATCAATAAAGTTTTGAAGCTCAAACATATTGCAGTTTACTCAAGATTATGTGCTTTTAGACTTAAATAATCGTCTCTTTAACCTTGTAATTTTAAATTTAATTACACAAGAACATAAATTCGTCTTTATATTTGTGGGTTAACTGCAAAAGTTATTAACATATATTTTAAAATGAGGAGAAACCATAAGCATTACTTTAGAGGTAATTTAAAGAACTATAATGACTGAGGCTTTATTAATGACTCATCTAGTTGAAATTAGTGACCTGGACATAAGCTTAAGCTTATACGAGTCTAAGTCTAAATATAGTCAAGTTGTAACTACACCAGTAAATACATAGTTGCGGTAATGTTATAACGACTTCATTGGATACTTAAGAAACTTCGGGAAAATAACTTTATTAACGACTTAGGTCGACGCCACACCATGCGATCCAACTTTAAAGCTATTCGTACGTGCGTTACTGGCAACTCGTCAAGCTCTGGCGCAGCCAATCTTCACGTACACCCTAGAATGTTGGATTGACTGCCGTAAACCACTGCTAAGTGCATTCACAGCCTTATACAAAAAGTAGGACAATGTCGCCGTAACAATAATGTTTATCTCCGCAGAAACATTTTAATGTAGACGTTACAAGCTTTTATAGTCACGAGAACTCAGACATGATCACGAAACCGGAGAAATATTCCAAGAAAGCCTCTGTGCAAACACGACGAAACATTCAAGTTTTATTGTATTTTCTGTATTATTCTGTAGTTCCTACACTTCCTATCGTTGCTAGGTCTCGACCCAATATACCACCTTTTATGTTCTAGGCTTGAGACCATATCTTTGTAACAAGTAGCAACATTTATTGATACCGATAACATCATAATGTGAGAACACATTTTCCGAAGGTTGTGAAGGTCACGTGGTAGTTGTTGGCTCTCTGGCTCTCGTAGAACATGAGCCTCGCGTGTTAGGGATTAAGAAACTGGTCTCCAGTACTCTAATCAGCGCACGGACGGAAGAAAACTGGACCTTATCAAGACTGAGAAGGATTTTTTTATGTAACAAAAATGTGGTGAAGGAAATTATTGAATAACTCTTCAGCTATAACCGGAGCAACAGGGAGTAATAGACTGTAACTGACTAAAAGCAACCTGTGTTCTTTCAGCTGATGCAGCCAATGCTGCAGCTTTGGTAGCTATCGACCCTAGTGGGCTATTAAGGGGACGATAAACTGGCTCTAATAGTAAATTAGTTTAGTGATCAATAACTAATAGTTTTTAACTTATAGACCACTTCATGCACTTACTTAGGCGACTAAAACACGGCACCGCGGACCACCGCGGTAGGCGATCATGAAGAGAACCTCATTTAACATTGGCCACTAATAAATCCCTTGATGCCTTACACCGCCCGACCGCGCGGTCGATTGGACAAAATTAGCTATACAGCCATCCGCGGCGGAACGCGGTGCCGTGTGATAGTTGCCTTACGGTACACAATAAATTAAATATTGTAATTTGTATCAAATCTAGTTCAAACGAGAGTTTTCGTGATGTGACGTCAAGTAAGGTTTAATATAGTTATGTGAACGTGACTGCAAAATAAGTTTAGCAATCATTCTCCTGTCAGCCAGGTCAGAGTCAGACCTAAGGGCACGCTAGATGAGCCAGTCTAGAATCAATATGGCGTATCCGATGTAACTATGTCATGGGGTTATAGTAATCCGAGAGACGCCCGTTACACGAAGTTCACGCGGCTCTGTGGAATTATACAAACCAATCATCGTGGCTGGTGACTTCTCATAGTGACCTCAGACGGATAGGAAAATGATAGGAAAGATATTATATTCAATTGCTGGGTGAATTATGTATTTACTGCCAATAACACGTAGATGTGATTCAGTGTTGCATTCAACCATCAGATACATCAATCCCTTTCAGGAAGAATGTGTTGTCTCTTCCCTTTTGTTTATTTTTTGACGAACAAAATCGTACTATATTACATAAATATTATGTTAAAAACAACAAAAGCCTTTAATAGATTTTATATGGCTAGTGAATTCAGAATAAATTCAGTTAAATTAATAGTAAAAAAAAACTTTCTAAAAAAAGAAGTTATTTTATTATTCATACAACTATGTAACTATTATAATAGTTGTTATTTACATATTGTTCTAAATGCATTTTAATTACGAAAGGAAAAACCTCTTTCTGCAAAAACCGCAAATTGTCGTTTACGATGTTCTTCCTGAAAAGGCTTGATATTATTTAGCATCATCATTACATAATCATTACATAGTATAAAACAAAGTTGCTTAGATTCCATGTATGCTTAGATCTTTAAGAGTACGCAACGGATTTTGATGCGGTTTTTTTTAATAGATAGAGTGATTCAAGAGGAAGGTTTATAAGTAGGTAGGTCGCTAGTTAAGAATAATAAACTTTATGAAACATCAAAAAAGTAACACAATACAATTATATACAATACTAGCTTTTGCCCGCAGCTTCGCCCGCGGACATTAAATATAGCCTATGTCACTCAGGAGTAAAGCAGCTTTCTATTGTTGCTAAAATTTTTCCAATCGGTCCAGTAGTTCCAGAGATTACCCCCTACAAACAAAAAAACAAAAAAACAAACTTTACCTCTTTATTATATTAGTATAGATATACAATTTAAACAAACTTATAGTCTTAGCTGGAGGAATTAACACCCTTATTTATAAAGAAGTAATGACTCGTTAGTTGGTTAGAAATCTTCATTCAAAATTTATTTATTTTTAAACAATAGAATATTGATTATTACTAGTCACTTTTACTCAAGTAATTAGTTTTACTTGTTTATAAATACGGGTGTTAATTTCTTTATGAAAACAAACGTACGTAAGCTCCTCATTATGCATAGTTTGTGGAGGAAAAAAATCAAATTAGAGACCACCCAACGTTTCTAATAAGATATATATTAAATTTTATTGCAATAGCTTCCTGTCGTGAGCCTGGAGTACCAACTAAAGCATTTACATACATCCTTATAGACATTTTTATGATAATAAGTATTTATTTATTTACGCTTTTGCTAAATAACTATACACTTTGATGATTGTGTGCCACATATTTTATAGCTATTTGTTTCCTCATCATAATCGTCATTTTAACTGAAAGACCCTCCACTGTTAAATGATAAATGATATTTATTTTGTAATTAGGTTTTAAAATAACACTTTTACACGTCAATATTTTTTTCTTTTCGTCAGTTTAAGCTAGATGAGTCCGGTGTTTCCTAGCTGACTACCCTGAGAAGAAACACCGAAACAAACTCAGGGGTCAAAGTCTCTTTTAAAGTCCATACAGTAACCATGTATTGGTCAAATCATATGAGAACCATGCAGATTAGTGTCTCAGGTGGTCTTTTGAAGAAAGTTTCACCTGTCCCGATGTTTGTGATCAAATCTTGTAAATTATTTTGATCCACTTCCCGTTTACCGATTGAGCTGATTTTTTTTTTATTACACGTAGGCTCGTGTTTGACCACTAACTCACTTGATTTTGCATGCATGAGTCAATTAAATGACAATGCAAAATTATTATGTTGTGGAGATGACGGAACCGGAAGATGGCCATAGGAACTCTGTAATTAAACGACATAACTCCATCGAATTTGACCTCGTGTGATTCGTCTTGACGAGTTTTAATTATAACAGTCTATACTGCGCTATAAAAGCTGACTATGAAAAAAATATTTTCATTGAAAACTAATTCTAATTGTTGCTTCCTTAAATACACAACATCAAAATTGACGACGATTTTGCCCTAACATCGTTATAACAAGACGCAACAGCCCATTCACTACGCATTTGGTGAAGCTTTTAACGTATACTGCAATGCACAACATTTAAAATGACTTGTAGCGAATTTCCAATCAGTTGCATCATAAATCTGCGTCAATAGTGAAGACTTGGGAACGAAATGGGCGGTTAATTCAACTCCATATAAATCGGGTCGTTATACTAACAGGCGGTATGGGGAATATGTTAGCGAGTGTACGGAACTGGTTGCGTTGGAGAAGTAGCCTATAGATACTTACTTGGTATTCATGCAAATATTTTTAGATGTCTTCAAGGCTAGAGTGAATAGGCTCATAATAAACTAGTGCGCCTCACCATCAACGATTGCATCACTGCTTACCATCAGGTGGGATCGCAGTCAAGCACAAATAAAAAAAATATTATTAAACGGTGACCGATCAAGTATTTTCTTTATCAAAGAGCAATAAAAACGTTGATTCTTAAATAAAAATGGATTTTTATATCCAAATAAATCCTTAACGGGAGGCCTGGTCCGCATTAGCCATAGACAAATGTATGTCAAAAAGGGAGAGGGGAGACTTTCGCCTAGCTGTAGAGTATAACAGACTATCTATAACTAGAAATATCATATTTTCTTGACAAAGAAAATCTCGATCCCAAAGACATTGAATTAAGGTCATTTTAAAAGGAACTATTCAACCGTTAAGGTGGGTAATCAAAGTTTTAATTATGAAAATTGCAGTATTTTTCTGTAATAAAGTAGACCTAGAAATGAACGCAATTAAGCTTTGAACTCGAACTTTATCGCGGAATAAACTTTATTAATATCCGTAATAGACGTTTCCTGAATAAAAAATAATTCATTTAAATTTATATACAAATAAATTAAACGAATGTAAAGTATAAAAGTTGATACGTATGTAATTGAGATGCAAATAATAAAAGGTAAGAGTAATGTTTAGTATAATAATAAATTAAATGCGTTTATAGATCCGAGGAACACAATAAATGAGTCATTAGCTTCGAAGGAATAAACTTGGGTAAATTTTATTCCTATAAGGCGATACATTCCTTATATTTGTTATCTGCCCTTATATGGGCACGCCATAATTATGGCAGCAAGTTCCCTCTTTATGGCGTGGCAAGACCTCACAGCGTCTTCACCTTCCGCATGACGCAGATTCTCACCGGACGTGGTAAATTCGGAAGGTACCTGCACCGAAATCGTGCAGAAGTGACGCCTGAGTGTCACCACTGTGTGGACTTCCCGGAGGACACGGTGGAATGCATAGTAGAGGTATGCCCTACTAGAGCAGACCACTGGTTCAGACCATAGTCTGCAGCGAGGAGAAGTGGCAGGCGATCGCCTCTTTCTGAGAAGCAGTTATGCTAACAAAGGTGGAGGCCGACCACATGAAGCAGCGGCGCTCACATCCTCGCCGCCACCGCGACTCCGATCCCGATGACCGGCCCGATGTCCAGCTCGCTATCTGACCGTCCGGACCGAGCCCAAGTCATCAACGGCACGTAGCTACTGTTCCCGCGCGCCTCAAGGAGTTTCCAGCAAACTGTAGGGGCCCAGGAGGGTCCAAGCCTCCTGGAGCAATGGCTAATGTGAAAGTGAAAACCAAGTCCCTGGAACTAAGGCGAAAAAGGTACGGAGTGGTTTTAAGCACAAAAAGTCTGACACTATATCCCGCTCCGCCCAAGGGCGGGTGATGTTATTGGATGAGTTTTGCCTACCATAAAAAAACCGGCCTTAGTATATCGCTCACCAGTCACGATGCCGTTGCGTTTTGCCGCGCGACACTGCGTCTAATTTGAAGTTGCCCTATTGTATGGACTATACTTCAATTTAGGCGAAGATTTAACACTTTTTTTTTTCTCACACAATTACATATTTGTAACAGAATAAAGTCTATTATAAATTAAAATGACGTCACATGCAACGAAACACCCACGCTATCATTTATGTAAGTAAACTGTTTGATGAACAAAATATAGTAGCTTAACAACGATGTTTACTTAGAATTTACATACAATGACTATTTAAAGTCACCTTAGTGTCCTAATCAGGGACCATACAACCCCGAATATAAGTTAATTCTTTCGAAAGTGTTACAGCATGTACGCCTACAGCAACGGAAAATGTTACCTCTTGGAAGTGTTAGCCCGTTCATAACCCTAACGTTAGGGTAACCCTATCAATAAGTTAACTAATACAAGATGTTACCGGTTCTTCTATGATTTACCATTGAAGCGATAACCCTGTGAAAGGGTTTGTCAGGGTAATCAAAGGGTTTTAAATCAAATAATTTTAAATTACGTTAAAGTAGAAGAATAGATTTTGTCCTTGAAAGTTAGGAATCATATAAAATTGTTCATTCGTGTTTCTTGCTTGGTTTGATAGGACGGTGGTATTTTTACCCGCCTTCAAAAAAGGAGGAGGTTTCTTAATTCCAATTCAAAACATTTGGTGATTTTGGTATTTTCATCTAGAACTTTAGCACTTACAGTAAAGAAAAAAAAATTGATGAAGTGGAACTGATGAAGATAACCAGAAATGGTCAATTGAACATTATACTCATAGATATCACAATAACGTTACAATCATAGATATAAGAAAAATACAAATAAATAAATGGTTATGAGTAGTTATGTTGAAAAAGGTATCATCGAAGTGACCTGATGATGATGATGGAACCTGAAGATAGGCACCGGAACTCCGTAATTAATCAATGTAGGTATCCTACTAGCCGTGTTTGGGCTCATTAAATTTGTCATGAGATGCACTTTGGGTTCAAGGTACTATCAAACTCATCTGATGATGGAGTCGTAAGGTAGAAGGGAGACATAAGAACGTCATAATGAAACGATATATCCTACCAGCTGCCACGACAAGTCGAGGCATGGCAGACAGAGCTCCAGCAGGATCTCATGGCGAAAAGGCGACAGCGACTGTCGCAATCCAGCGCTGGGCACACCATGATCTCGGCTGTAAGTCCCCCTTTTTGAGGCGTGGCTGGAAAGAACCTCACGGCGTTCTCACCATCCACATGATGCTGGTTCTCACCGGACATGCTAAGATCGGGAGGTTCCTGCACCGCATTCGTGAGGAAGCAATGCTCGGGTGTCGCCACTGTGTGGCCCGCCCGGAGGACACGGTGCGCGGTGGAGCACACGCTTGAAGTGTGCCCCGCTTGGAAAGAGCATTGCCGTGTCCTTGTGGAGGAGATGACCTCTTGCACCGGGCCTTGGTTCAGGGCATGGTCCGCAGCGAGGAGGAGTGGCTGGCGGTCGCCTCCTTCTGCGAAGCAGTAATGCTAGCAAAGGAGGAGGCTGATCGCATAAGGCAAAGGCAACGGCGCTCTTGCAGTAGCCGTCGCTGCAGCAATTCGGTCCCCGATTTCCGGCCACCGTATGCGCGGGCTTGCGGCCGGCGAGCAATTGGTAGCCCGCTATCCAGTCGTCTTTAACTGTCCGGACCGAGTCCAAGCGTTGACGATGCGCACTTTTCTCGCGCGCCTCAAGAAGTTGTCAGCAAACTGTAGGGGTCCAGCAAGTTCGAAACCTCCTGGGACCAAGGGTTGATACGAAAGCGTGTTACCAGGGCCCTGGGGTCAAGGCAAGGAAGGAACGGGGTAGGTTGTTTAGTCAGTAAGAGTCTGACAAATTTTCTCGCTCCGCCCAAGAAGGGGATTCGTGATTGGATGATTTTTACTAGAGATGCGCCGAATATTCGTTATATATTCAGTGTATTCGGCAGATTTTGAGATATTAGGTTAGGCCGAATAATTCGGTTGCAATACCGAATATATTCGGTTTAATAGATCATTATAAATCAGTCTTTAGGGCAAAATAAAGTAACGTATCTATGTTTTGCACTTGTATCTTTAATAATACACTTTATAAGAAATTAATACTGCAATGTTGATTGCGCAGTTGAAATCAATGATGACCCAGCCAGGTGCGGAAACCATATCCCCTGTGCTATTACTACTAGACGATGGTTAAAATGACTTTCATGCTTCAGTATTATACGATTATTTATTCATAGCACTTGAACAAGTCTTTGTCTATTGGGCAGAGCCAGCTCACAAAACTGAAGACTACAGATGGCAGAGTCATACCCGCCAAATCGGAGCCTCTTGCTAGATCAAGGCTTTTTATGAATAGTTGTATACGTCAGTTACCAAACCCATTGTGAATTTAGCAAACGACCCGAGAGCTAGTTTACCCCGACACTACAACGAAAATATCCTGGACGCCAGCCTATACGAGTATAGGAAGGCTCTGACGCAAATTAAAAACAACACATCGCCCGGTGATTACGGAATTACGGCCGAACTGCGTAATTCCAGTGGAAAACCAATCAAAGAGCTGCTCAAGTCGTTTTCCAGAGTCATCCCGAAATGTCTCGCTCACAGGATTGACGACGTCCAGCCTCCCGAATAAGCCCGATTTTAAAAAGGTTTCAGCACCGTATATCACATAATAAGCTACGGGCTGCCGTATAACTTGTTTTACAGAAGACCGAGGAGTATAATCTGCCACTCTATACTTAGCGTTTGTGGACTACGACAAAACCTTTGATTCGAGGCCTTGTTTGTGCGAAACTGTCTACAGCAGGTTCTGGATTGCACATTAACGTCAAAGGCGAGTGCATCATTCGCCTTCAGTTTGCCGATGATATAGTAGTCATGACTGGGTCTACGGAAACGGTCAGCACAATGCTCAGTGACCTCGCTAGTTAAAGCTACTGAAAGGGTGGGTCTTAAAATGATCATGGACAAAACCAAAGTCATGATAAACACCTATGTAGAACCCACTCCTATCAAAATCGGAGACTCTCCACTCAAAGTTGTGAAAGATTACGTTTACCTCGGACAGTCAATCCAGTTGGGTAGATCTAATTTCGAGAAAGAGGTAAGCTGCGCGGTGTCTTGTCGTCCAACATACCACGTCTCAAGACGAAAGTCTATGACCAGTGTGTATAGCCAGTGATGAGATTTGGCTCCGAAACGTGGACGCTCTTTAGAAGGTTTAATTAAAGTCACGCGAAAGTCAATGAAAAGTACTATGCTCGGAGTTTCTTTGTGTGATCGTATTAGAAATGAAGATAGCTCGAACAATCGTCAACTTAAGTGGCAGTGTACAAGGTGGACCGATGACATGACAAGGGTTGGAGAATGCACAGGACCGTGATCGTACATCATTTTTATTATAATTTTTTATTTCTTTGAAAATCTCCCACAAACGCGATTTTGTTCGATTCTTACCATCTTTCAAAACCAAGACAGCAAAATTCAAGAACTGCACTAAAATTTGGCATCCATATTGTGTTTTCGTACGCAATGACAGTTTCGGGGTGCAGCTGGAAACGGAGGCAAGGTATGACTCACTCCTTGCGGCACTTGAAAAAGTGAGTAGAGAGTAGAAGAGTACCCGGAAAATAAGTTGGACCCGTTGCTATTGTTGTTACTCGTTATTGACCGTCAAGATGGTTCAGCTTGTAGGTATGTCGCATATTCTGTAAACTTGTTTGCGAGGCAAAACTGTAGATTGGGTTACCGAATTATTCGGCAGTATACCTATTCGGTTTGGTAAGAACTTAACCGAATATTATTCGGTTGAACCACTATTCGGCGCATCTCTAATTTTCACCTACTATTATACAAAAAAAAAAACAATGTTTGGGTTTATTGAAATTGTCATGAGGAATAGCACTCTGGGTATAGTTGTATCGCAACTAAAAAGGGTGAAATAAAAAACGTTTTACAAAAAAATATAGGTACCGACTCCACTAAAAATATGAAAATAACTTCAATTTCGGAAGAATACCTACTGAGAAATAATACGATTTCATATGAAACAATCCTGACTATTCCAGAAAAAAAATACATTTAACTTTAACATCACTGCAATAAAGACCATAATCGTATGTGTATGGACTGTGGAGTCGCTAGGTCCTAGTCTACGTGTTGCGAAATGACGCGTAGGTACACCCGCCGAATGCATGTAATTGTGTACTTTAAAGTAAGGCACGAGAGATAAAATTACAATATTTGTAGTTCGAATGGGTAACTCTGTTACAGTCGTTGAAGGGGTAACCCATTGAAAACGTCTTACTATTAAAAAGTATAACCACCAAGAATGGGTTATTAAATATACGGGTAAACAAATCGAAGGGGTTTGGAAGAGGTTATCCACTGATGAGGGTTTTCGTAAAATATGGTAATAAATATGAAATGGGTTTTAAAACAACACTTTGTCAAAACCCTATCCAAAACCCGTTCAATGGGTAACCAAAATGGTCCCTGGTCCTAATATGGAAAGTAAACACCAAGCAACACACCTCGTGTTTTACAACACAACATGAAATACAGTCGCGCGAGTAGCGCTTAGTTTGAACAATAATTCTTGCAGAAACATAATATATGTAGACGGAAGGTGCTATTATCATAGAAGCTCTATTTAGGGACTTAATTTTGTAAACGATGGCTGGGTATCAAGCAGTAAACAAACTATTCTAAAGATTTAACTGAGATGTGCAAGCCGCCCTTAGGGCGGCTTGCACATCTCAGTTAAATCTAGATTTAGTGTGATTTAAACTCGACTTAAGCTTAAATCGAACTTAACGCATTGCACGACATCAGTTTAGCGTAAAGCTAGACTTAAAGAAATGTCAAATTTAAACCGGCATGGTAGGCGGTTTAAATTGCTAAATCTAGATTTAGTGAGTGTCTGATGACATAAACAATAGCAAACGTCAGTTTGTGTCAAGGATCTTATATCTTTATTCTACGGATAGTCTGGATTGATGACGAAGCAATTTTACAAATTCTTTATCAGCAAACAGCATGCTAACATGGAGTGTAATCAAAATCAGTTAACAAAGTCGGAAAGGTTTAAAAGTTTGTAAGAGTCTGTCACACTCAAAAACTCTCCTTTTCATTTTTAGGCCAATTTTTGCCAATACTTGCAAAGTTACAACGTGCGCACTACTGACGAAACTTTTTGCGACACTAAAAACTTCTGCTAAATGCCACCCGGTCCCCGTCTTACCTCGCTACGCCATTTCTTAACCCAGCTTCCTTTAAATTATGGTTTTCTCACTACTTTTATTTTTTTCATCACTACTGCTCTCAAAATGGTGAAGGAAAAACAATCACAATTCCGCACTGGACCCGAGTGGTGGATTATGGCCCATTCCTTCTCTTAAAGAGGTGCCCTGTATCCCGGCAGTGGGAACATTAAAAAGACTGAACGTCGTCTATGTAATTATTGTACTAATAACATATTGAACTTCTTTAGGACAGAGCTCAGAATTTTACAGCATGCACTACGGCGCGAATACCATTGCGTTATTAAGTGGATATCTATCTATATTGTTATATATCTATTTATAATACCTACATCAAAAACATCTCGAACTTGTTTAGAGCAAAATTGACCCGTAATACGTAGTTAGTGTTTGGTCACACTAGATGAACGAGATAAAAAACCCATTTTTTAACTTTACTCTTCAGAACTTTTTTAAGGTAGTCGTAAGCTTTCCAGTCACTCCTTTATAAAATCCTTGGTTTTTTATATTTGAAACGTTCCATACCTCCAAAAAAGTTGTAAAATATCCAGCACAATTATGAAAAATGGAACGCAAATGAATGAACGAAAAGAATGAAACGTGTTAAGCTAGGCTTAGTCAAGTCGAGTAGATTTCGACACTAGCAAGACATACAGTTTAAGTTAAGTCGAGCTTAATGACTAATGCGACTTTAACAAAATCTAGTTTTAAGAGCAAGTCGTGCAAGCCGCCCTAAGGGCGGCTTGCACGACCTGCTCTTAAAACTAGTTTTTGTTAAAGTCGCATTAGTCATTAAGCTCGACTTAACTTAAACTGTATTAGTAGCGTCTTGCTAGTGTCGAAATCTACTCGACTTAATTAAACCTAGCTTAACACGTTTCATTCTTTTCGTTCATTCATTTGCGTTCCATTTTTCATAATTGTGCTGGATATTTAACACATTTTTTTACTTTTTTGGAGGTATGGAACGTTTCAAATATAAAAAACCAAGGATATTATAAAGGAGTGACTGGAAAGCTTACGACAACCTCAAAAAAGTTCTGAAGAGTAAAGTTAAAAAACGGATTTTTTATCTCGATCATCTATTGTGTACACTATCTACGTATTACGGGACAATTTTAGGCTAAACAAGTTCGAAAATTTTTTAGTGTAGGTTTTATAAATAGATATATATCGATATAAATAGATATCCATTTAATAACGCAATGGTATTCGCGCCATGTTGCATGTTGTAAAATTCTGAGCTCTGTCCTAAAGAAGTTCAATGTGTTATTAGTACAGTAATTACATAGACTAACTTTTTAATGTTCCCACTGTCGGAATACAGCCCTGTATTCCGACAGTGGGAACATTAAAAAGTCTCCCATTCCTCTCTAAGAGAAGGAATGGGTAATAATCCACCACTCGGGGCCAGTGCGGATTTGTGGATATCACATGTCTTCGAATTTTTGGTTCTGGAACATGCCGGTTTGTTCACGATGTTTTCCTTCACCGTTTTGAGAGCAGTAGTGGTGAAAATATTAAAAATAATGAGAAAATCATAATTTAAAGGAAGATGGGGTAAGAATTGGGGTACCGAGGTAAGACGGGGACCGGGTGACATTGAGCAGAAGTTTTTAGTGTCGCAAAAAGTTTGATCAATAGTGCGCACGTTGTAACTTTGCAAGTATTGGCAAAAATTGGCCTAAAAATGGAAAGGAGAGTTCATGAGTGTGACAAACTCTTACAAACTGTTAAACCTTTCCGACTTTGTTAACTGACTTTGACTACACTCCATGTTAGCATGCTGTTTGCTGATAAAGAGTTTGCAATATTGCTTCGTCATCAATCCAGACTATCCGTAGAATAAAGATATAAGATCCTTGATTTTGCTTTTGTTTATGTCACAAAATCTAGATTTAGCAATTTAAACCGCCTGCCATGCCGGTTTAAATTTGACATTTCTTTAAGTCTAGCTTTATGCTAAACCGATGTCGTGCAATGCGTTAAGTTCAATTTAAGCTTAAGTCGAGTTTAAATCACACAAAATCTAGATTTAACTGAGATGTGCAAGCCGCCCTAGATTACACAACTACGATAAAATTTAGTTGACAGTCGCCGAAAAAAGACATAGAAGAAGAAATGGGCCCGTAATCCACATTCGAATTGGGGATCTCGCATATCTACTTTTTTTTTGTTCTAAGATTTCTCCACGACGTTTTCCGTCACCGTTTTGAGAGCAGTGGTGGTGAAATAAGTTACACAAAGTACTGTGCCTGCCTAGTTAGGTTTGAACCAGTGACCCACAAATTGCAATTCGGGGCAGTTACCACTGGGGCACTAACAACCCAGTAATAAATATTATTTTACTTATTTTTTGAACAAGCGTGACAAAGTCTACGAACATCGCCTCCGTCACATTTCACAAAAAGAAAAGCGACCCATAAGCATAAATTGATAATACTAAAATGCGTTTATGACTGACAATATTAGGTAATAAGCCATTCATGAATATGTAACGGCACACGACAGGTGAAGACATCAACCATCCGCGGCGGAAACTCAAAGCTGTTACAAAATGCGACTATAAAGACCGTACCCCTCGACGATTTGCGGTTTCAGCCAGGAGGGAATACTAACTGCTAGCTCATTTCCACTTCGGATTTAAAGCAAACCACAGCCAGCCTGTGTCGTCGCCACGAACCGTGTAGCCTGGTGCCAAGCTATTGGCAGAAAGTTTTATACGAACTTAAACTGCTTATACTAAAAACCCAGGGAAGACTTATATTTTTTGAGTAAGAATATAAGATTTCTCTATCTCTAGATAGCAGCAAAAGGGTGTGTCAGACTTTTAATGGCTAAAACTACATCTATATTCTTCTTTCACGGATTTCCCTTTCGAAAGTCAACCGATGGTCTCAGTATGCGAAACCCAAATGAGAGTTATGGGATCGTTCGAAATATGTTTCTTGTTTCTTTAGGGAACACGTGCAGATTTCCGTCAATAAAACTATGATACAGCCTCTTGCTTCACACAAAAGGAGACGAACTATGTGATGATTACCCACTCTAAAAATACCTAGAGATAATCGCCATATCAAAAGAAGCTTCACATTTTAATAACGATTTTATGATTTCCTTATAGCAAAATATTCAGTGTTGTAATTAGAATTTATTATTGTCTGCAATAAAAGATGAATATTAACAAGAAACTAATTAACATTACATACTGATGCATATCGTGGTTAATCGCTGCTGCAACACATATTTGCGTCAGAATAAGTGGGGCTTTCGTCGTCAACCATCACGGAAGATGATGAAAAAAGGAGCGTTTCCGAGTGGAGTATCGCACGGCATATCTGTCTCAATGGAGCAGTTCAGTTGTTTGTAACAATACAACTCGGTGAGATGCATGACAAAAAATTATAAACACAATAACTCGGCAGTTCCCGACCTTGCATTTCACTCGGAACTGGGCTGTGGTCGTGCCCGTAGATCCCACTTCGGTGAGCGTTTCAATTGCATCGCTAACTGTAATACCGTTTTGAGTACCGCTTAATGCAAAGACGTAACTATTGTACCGAAAGAAAATAGACTCGACAAAGATGAATTTATTAATATTAGAACGTGAAGCCGAGATGACATTAACTTTGACGCGTTTGATTTTACAGTTACCGAAACGAAATTTCATAAAGTTTTTGTCTTGGACTATTGTCATTCAATTCGCGTCTGTAAAGTATTCTAATAAAGCAATATCTTGGTCAAAAGATATAATACCGACGAGACCTGGAAACGTACTCTCAGTCTCAATAAGACTAGTTCATTCAAATGTCTTTGCTTCATTGAAATGTCTTAGCTGCTTCTTTGGTGTACGTGATTGCAATTCTTACTAAATTTTAAAGACAAATTACTGTTTGACTGACATGTTCGTGCCTGACAGCAGGAAATTAGTTCAATGTTATCACAACTCAGATTCCTAAGATACAGATTTTACTTAGTTTGACGGAAATAAATGTTTACAGATAATGATTTTATACGGTGAACATAAACCTACATCTTTCTGGTGAAATGAAGATAATGATGATGATAAAGAACCCATAAGCATAATTCTTGATTATTAGCTTGTCATCGGCTTTTCCCGAGTAAAAGTATAACATTATACCCGATCGGGATAAAAATCTCCTACGTGGAAAATCTCTTCCAGGATTACATGTGTCTAATTTTATACATTGTGTGGGAATT
This sequence comes from Mythimna loreyi, assembly GCA_029852875.1. Classification (NCBI taxonomy): domain Eukaryota; kingdom Metazoa; phylum Arthropoda; class Insecta; order Lepidoptera; family Noctuidae; genus Mythimna; species Mythimna loreyi. Next base: position 13,098,054 of record CM056789.1, read on the forward strand.
GCATGCCTTGATTCTCCCATCTTTTTTCTACCATCGGACAACCCGACACACGGCAAGTACTGCGATCTTCCCGTCCGATTATAATTTAGCTATCTTCACGACTAGATTGGATAGGCTTCTAATAAACCAACAGCAACATCAACGATTGCATCACGCTTACCAACAGATGGGACCGAAGTCAAGAAATAGTTTATATTATTTAAAAAAATCCGTTCAGCCGTTTGAGCGTGAAACTTTCGCCTTTATAATATTAGTGTGGTAACCTCCGTCTAACTATATTTGTGTTGAGAAAAAAATAAATGGAAACTAGAAAACGATTTGGATTATAAAATCTAATTGTGTTACGTCTTTTAGCATTATACTGTGCGAATTATCCGGAAGCGCTTATAATAATTGCTTAAACAACACATTATACATAATCTTGATAACATAGTTATTTATAACGTTCATGGAAAAAAGAAAGGTTGCCGACAGTATTATGTACACAATTTGAATAATTATTATTGATGTAAGAGCCTTCCACGATATCCATTCACAATTGAATAGTCAATAGCTCGTGGGAACATCACTGAAAAACTTAACAGGATTTATACATAAAAATATAGAAGAATAATAACGAACAAAAACAGCCATGATGCAATACCTAATTAGCTTTTATAATTGGTGTAAATCAACGCTTTCACACTTGCGTGGTTACACGCTTTGTATGCAATGAATTTTCTACAAAGTTCAACATAGAATTGATGCAAGTGAAAGAAAGTATGATGATTTGATATATAATACAGACAAGAAATCGATAGCTTTCCCCATGGAAGAAGAAAACTTGAAGCCAAAAGCAGGGGTTAGTCGACGGATGCTCAAGCGCATGTAGACCGTATCGGCAAGAGCAGCCGACAAAACGGTGCGTCACGCCCAACTAAACCACGCAACGTACTAACATAAGAAGAAACGGCGAAATGATGTGCGAAATTTGTAACCACCACCACAATCCATATTTTACGCGGTAACAATGAGAGAAACAAAAAACATAATGGATTCATGAATAAAGAAAAACGTAATAGAAACACTTTCATTCATAACAACACATTATTAAAATAAATGCATACAGAAGCAGCAATAAAATTAAACATTACAACACTTAAAAGTAATATTAACTCATGAGAAATGCACAATTGTTCCAAAAATTACATGACCGGAATGACATTCTTGTTTCTCAGATAATTAAACATGAAGACGTTTGTGCTCACGACGAAAAGTGACGTAGATCAGCGTTTGTTTGGATAGTGAAAACGAGGAACAAAAACTGACCTAGATGTGCTAACAGGTGCCTCCGATGTGCAGTCCATGTCAAGTGAACCGTAAACGTTTTTACCAATAATTTCCGTTGATTCCGAGTACAATATTCCGGTACATTTTCAGGAATCTAAATTTAAACGCTACAAAAAATTGGTCAAATTACTGATGCACTTGTAACACCCGACCTTTACCTACATCGTGATAAACAATAACATTACCGCTATAACACCGTAAGGGTCAAACAAGCCAACATTTTTGAAGTGATTACTGACGATAAATATCTCAGAGATCAGATTAAAGCTGAACAAGAAGAAAGTAAATCGTTCAAGCGATCATTCGATAGCAAATTGGATTGCCTTGAACGTAATGATTCAAAGTTACTAAATGAGAAAACAATACACGTAGATGTTTATCGGGGACGTGTAAACGTAGCTAAATCGCTTCAATGAATTGCAAAGGCATTGGCAGTTGAATGCAAGCAGGCTATTGAACAAATCATCTTCTGATATAGGCACGATTTGGTCGGATAACGCCCCTTGTTTTCGGAAGAAATTGCAGCGACGTGTAATGGGCAACAGAGCCGATAATTACAAGCTTTCCTTTTATTGTTTCTTCGATTGGTCTAGAAATGGCTGGGAACGGAAGTGTACAATTGGATTCGGTTCAGATTTTTCTACCATTCTCATTGTTTGAAGCTTATATCATCTGGGAGATGGTTCCCTTTTTAAGTATAATTTTAATATCAATATTTAGGTCAATATTGTAAGTCTTAGTTATAGTTGTACGTTTAAGCATATTGGACCATTCTTATCTTTAAGAGAGATTATAATTATTAATAATTAAATTATTATTCTTTTCTTTTGTTACCAAAGTATAAAAATAAAACATATACAATAATATTAGTCAATTTTAACTGCGTAGAAAATCATTAAAATAAAAATACACATTAAAAGTGAATTCAAGCCAATGAATCGTCTATATCTAAAATCCGCAAATAATACAGTGGTGGGGTTAATAAGTAAATTCTCATCTGCATAAGACAACTGCAGGAAAGCGCAGCGCGTGCCGCGTTCCATTGACCTACAATGCGCTGCAACCTACATACTGCGGTGGAAACAAGTAACCTACGATTAACCCGCGAATATGATGCATGGCACGTACAAAATTGCTGGGTAACGACCACTGGATGAGAGCCGATGCTGATTTGATGACAGGATAGTTTTCGTACCTTACTCACAAGTCTTACATCTACAGATAATAGACATAAATATGTATGTGAGAACCTCAGCCTACTGACATATGATCGAATAAAGATTGCGCCAGATTGAATTGCGAATGAGGGACTTTCTTCTTACTCTGACGTACAATTTCTACGTTTACATCGCCAATTACGCAGAATTTATTGTGTACTCTTCTTGTAATTTGATTTGGAATGAATCTAATTTGACTTTTGATATGTTTATTACTTTCTTAGCAATTTACTTGAATTAAACGTGATACGAACCGCATTGGGCCGTGTTGGATTACGGCCCATTTTCCTTCCTAAATGAGGACAGTGCAAAGAAAATTATATGACTGGCTATGTTATGTTTATGCTAAACAAACCTTCTACATCATCTTAATTTTCAGAATCATGCTAAGTAATAAAATTATGAAGACATACATTTATCTTCAAGCGGCTGTTCATTAAGCACGCTGGCAGGGGGCGTTCAGATTTTTATGCTGATAGTACGGCATCGACTTACTTTTCTTCAACTTTTCTTTTACGTGCTTGCGTACAATATAATCGTTGAAAAGAAACTAAGTCTTTTAGCGACAATAACTCTAAATAAAGTAAGAAAGTTAGCAAAAAAGTGTTTGCGGTATTGACGCAGCCGCATTGTTTAAAGTGGCCAGTTTTCTGCAGTAAAAAATAAAATAATGCTAAGTTAGCTGCGCAGTCTTCTAGTGCATGTTCATGGTTTTCTACGTCATTTATATTTGTTCGTCTACACAAATTTTTAAATAAATAACCAATAATTTTACACTAACTTTTGATTGCGATTTTAGTATTATAATCACGCTGATATTATAAAAACGAAAGTTTTACTCTTTCACGCTTAAAGAGTTGAACAGATTTCGATAACTTGGCACTATGGTAGATCATATACTGGAAAAAAAGGACATAGAATTTTAGACTTTATATCACGAACTTCCACAAGGGCGAAGCAGCTTGCAAATACTGGTACGATATAATTTGAAAACATAACTAATTTAGGAGAAGATGTACAAAAAAAAGTTTACCAGAGACTAATCCACCGGTCAGTATAAGCTTAAAATATTAAAGGTAAAAGTGACATGATCAACAATAATTGAAATCCGAGCGGACAAACGGTAACCTAATGATAATTACCGATCGAGTAACCGGCGCTAATGTACCGGTAAATTGGTAAGAGTACGGATTCTGTATGAGCACCTTTTTTATCCGATACATAACAGAAGTTAATTTTATTGGTTGGTTGGGTCCACTCAGCTATCTACTTATCGACTACTATGAATCGGATTTCTTATTACAAAACGCTTGAATTGAAAAACTTGTTGACAGCTTTGAAACCTGCTTACGCAACCTTTTAATAGGTTGAAATATAACTATTAAAAATAAAACGTTAATTAAATCCTAACAAAGCCTGCAAAATTATATTAAGTAGAATTTTAATTGCTAACATTTAATTTCTTAAATTCAAGAATTGCTAATTCGGCTTAGGCGAATTCTTTAAAAAGTGTTTCTAATCGACGAAATCAATGAACAAGTAACGCAAGAAATTTTGATTTTCTACACTCAAAATTACATACCGTAGCATTTTTTAATTGCTGCGAACATTGCTTTGAAGACCAGTGAATTTAAAATTTAGATCAGATATGAACCTGCCGAAGATGTATATACCTATTTGAAACCACTCAGTTCATTATTTTAAAATTTAGATCTTGGATGTCGATTATGAATTCGAAACAGTGGTCTTATTGTTGTGCCAAATTTTACGGTTAGAGTTACCGGCGATCATTGCTATTTCTGTTGTACGACAAGCATCTGTCAAAACTTAAGACCAATTGAAAGCGATCCTTATCTGAAATATTCCTGGTAGTAAATTGCATACACGTATCTTCGACAGAAATCGGCCTTTTCTAGTAAATGTATCTTTGATTCAAAATAACAGCCTTTCACTGAGATAGTAATCTACAATGCAAGATGTATTGCTTCCGAAGGGTAGCAGAGGTGAACACCGAGACGATAGGTCAACGATCATCAACTTCAATTGAACGCAGATACAGATCTTGTAAATACAAATCAAGTTCGAGGTCGAGAATTCCACTTGCTTATTCAAACCGACGAAGATTTGCAACAAGTAGTGCAAAAACAAGTGTAGGAGTTGTTAATAAAACACAATATACGGCAACTGCTTACAAAGATGGAGTGGTAGTAAAATTAATAGAGACAAAAAGCAGTCACACAAGACTTGCGTAGAAAAACGGGTGCAAGGGTTCAGTTCTCGGGGTAGCTCGTAACGAGTTCCCACAAGCTCCAGTGATGGTAATAACTCCACTCACAATGAGCAATCAGTTTCACTCACTATTACATAAAGGGATAACGACTAGTTTGCATTACACGCATTCCTAGATGAAAGTCACACAGGAGATCAAATTAGAAACATCACTGCTTCTGATTTTGATATTAACCAAATTGAAATTTTAGATTTGACGATTCATACAGTAACAATAGCTTCTGCAATAGGCGATATTAGATAATTACATATAGCTTTCTAAAGTTCAAAGATACTATTCTCAGTCCATACAATAATTGGCGAAATTGAATGACAAATAGAATTAAATTTAAACGTCTCTTATGAAGTGGGCAATTTTAATTCAGTTAACGAGTACTAATAAATAGAAGTAATCGAATATATGATAATGAGTGTTATTATTGTCGACTACATCGCGAGCAGATGTCTTGACCATAAAAATGAATGAGGAATGTTAAATTGAAACCCGGAAGCGTCACTATTATTTTAAAGTGTTTATCTACACGCTATCGTCGAAATAACTTTCTAACAAAGAGTTTTGATTGGTATCCATTACCATTTGTCTTAATACACCTACATCGCTGTGCCGAGTTTAAATGTTAATGTGTTTCTCTATAGACATAACTAAATTATTAGTAGTGTCATAATTATCGTTGATTAACGCTATTTATCTTTAATCTCCAATTTGTATAATCTGTTTATCGCATGTTAAATCTAAGCTCACGAAAAAATTTATAAATGAGTGAGCTTACCACTTTTGATGAATCATTTCTCAATCATCGTTTTGTAAAAATAGAAACATGGAGCAGCACAAATCATACTAAAACGATCATCAATTAGCTATCATTATATAGCAATTTGTCAGGTGCTGTCTGAACGCGCGGAAGAAAGTTCCGATTTGCAGTCGCGTGCCCACTTCTGTTCAAAATGGAACACAGCTTTAGACAATCCCCGCTTTTGAGTAATGAATCGTGTGTGAAATTGAAATGGTTTGGTTTTATATAAACCTAACCCTAAAGGTTCAAGTAAATACAAAGTACTTCACATTTTAATGACGATGAATGGGCGGATAATGGCTGTTTGAGCTTCATTATGGTTGTAGGAAATGTATTTGAAAGATTAATAGGCCATTATGTACATAACGATTTACTCAAACATGCCGCCTTGTGAAACTTTTCTTTGACAATTTTTTACTTTGGTGCCTTTTATAGAAATATTTGTTACCATTGAACATGAAACAATAAATCTCACGATACTCTTCAAAAGCATCGTTACTATCATAACAGCATTGTTCTAAATAAAATCTCTACGATAAAACAATATAAACGACTGAAGATAATGCTAGGCTTAAAATTGATTCAAGTCTATAATTTAGCCACAAAATTATAGGTGAAATCGTATGAATAATCAAATTCCATCGACAATCTGTAACGTATTGTGGTAATGTAAAAAGAAGTATTCAACCTTTTTGTTGGGCCCTTTCTCTATGGGCTTTCTACTTTAATGTTTTGCGGCTTCTAACACGTTCATATTGTTTATTTATTAAATTAAATCCAACTTATCGTTACTTTATAAAATGGCTACGAAATCGATTAGTAATTTAGAGGTAAGATCTATAGGGTTATTGGCACGTAGTTGATTGGCCTTTTTGCTGAACTGAACTTATTTGGCGCCACCGTGAGACACACAATGTTAGTTTTCCTTTATTCTTATGTTTCAACATGTAGAATTTATAGTCACGTCTTCAGTCGCCCTATTTTATTATGTCTTTACAGTAACGCATCTATCAGTTTACTTTTTGTTTAAAATTTTGCTGAACTTCACCGTTAAGATTGGTTTTTTCGCATTCAACAAAGCTCTCCCATCGCGTTTAATGGCTGCATTTAGTTTTTCTATATCAAGATTTATTCATCCGATCTTATAGACGTAAGATTCTTATCAAGTCTTGAGCTAATTAGCATTTCCTCTATAAACGACATGTGAATCGGATTATTTAATTTATTTATATTAAGGTGCAACTAAATCGTGAAGATTCATCATTCGTATAACAAATGGTTGAAGCGAACACGTCTCTAAATCAAGCACATCACAGTAATTTATTTCCGTTTCGAATCTCTTTATCTGCGTCTATGACAGATGTCCATCATGTCATAAAGCAGCGCAGTCAGTAATCTAATCAACACATTCTCGGAATAAACTAGTTGTCAGGGACATATAGGGCTTTGGCGTGGTTACGCATCATTACCGCGAACTCACGTAAGCTCTTGTAATGAATGAACGTCTTTTCAAAGAGTCGGCTTGTCATACAGAACCTTATCTTTCTTCATCACAAGAAAGCTTACATCTTGACATGTGCTGCAACTCGTATTTGCGTGTTTTCTTTCTTCTAACAAACTTGAATGTGCACTATTACCTGTTTCTAGTTGCAGCTTTTACTAGACGCTCAGGTGCACGTATTTTCTATGAGGTCATACAATTAAAGCTCTTGCAGTCGGCTACATAACTCGATTACATAGCAAAACGAATCCGTGCGTGTGTAATTTCGTACGGTCTTACACTTCTGTCATGTTTATTCTTTTATGATTGTTGTGGTGGTCGGACGACGCACGCACGCGCACTTGCTGGCTCACTTTCAATTTCGGCGCTAACGCTTAGTGTAACACTGCCTTTGTTGTCACACCCGCCGACCATACGAAACTGTACACTCAAACGGAACTACCTTAATCATTCAGTTGACGATATGCAAACAAAAATTGAATAGAGTCGCTCCGACCAGTAATTTGTCCAGAAAAACTAGAAAAGTAGAAGAGAAATTCGCTATCTATACACTTTCCTTAAATCTATTTAGTTCCTTATTACCGGGAGAATTTATGTATTGTTGTTGTTCGAATTTCTGGGAAATATAGAAACCATTTCAGTTATGAAATTAGATACGAAGATTGTCTATTTTTGGATTAATAATACACTTCTCATCAAAAAAATCGAAACACCTTGCAAGTTTACGTTTTGTCAGGATTATCAGAAAAATGTGTACATTTAGGAATAAATGTTAAATGTCGTTTAATAGTGAGTAATATGAGCTTATCAAATCTTAATGTTAATGTTCTAAATTTAAATGAATTTTTCATAGGTTTCGTATTTTGTTAAATGAGTCATTTTTATTCCGTATGGAGTATAAAGGAAATGGATAAAACAACACACGTAAATGAAAAAAAAAGCTAAAAAACGTTTATTTAATAACTTGTATTCCCTCCCCGAGCTCTAATTACTGCTTCCATACGGTTCTTCATCGATCGGATGAGAGTCACGATCACATGCTGTGGTATATTGTCCCATTCCTCTTGGATTGCATCTTGCAGCTGGCTAAGTGTTTCTGGGGCAGGATCTCTTGCTCGAATTCGTCTCTTTAATTCATCCCATAGATGTTCAATGGGATTCATGTCCGGGCTTCTTGCTGGCCATTCCATAATAGAGATATCGACTTCGTTAAGATAATCTCGTACGACGCCCGCGGTGTGAGCCCTAGCATTGTCGTGCATGAATATGAAGCCGTTGCCAATAAAATGTGCATAGGGCATCACATGAGGCTCGAGACACTCTTCGACGTACCGATGACAGTTTAGTGCAGGCAGACGTGGCCCAGACACGAAAGCAAGCTCTGTCTTACCGTCGGCGCTGATTCCTCCCCAAACCGTCCACGAACCGCCACCATAGCTGACCTTTTCTTCAATGCAGCATTGTGCATAGCGTTCTCCGTCTCTTCTGTAGACCTTGTTCCTTCCGTCGTTACCATACAGCATAATTTTACACTCATCAGAAAAGAGAACTTTGCTCCACTGTAGGTATGACCAATTTAGGTGCTCACGTGCAAAGTTAAGGCGCGCTCTTCGATGGTCTGCAGTTAATTTCGGCCCATTTGCTGGCTTATGCGGTACCAGTCCACGATCCTTCAACCTTCTTCTAATTGTAGAGTCACTTACAGCCACCCTTCGTACAACACGAAGCCGCTGCTGCAGTTGAAAAGCGTTAAGGCGTCGATTTCTTAAAGAAGTTGTTACAATAAATCGATCATCTCGCTCAGAAGTGACCCGATTCCTGCCAGATCCTGAACGGCGCGTGAACAAACCAGTCTCCCGATAACGTTTATAGACTCTATGAACAGATGACAGGCTTAGATGCAGTCTTGCAGCCACAACACGCTGACTAAGGCCAGAATCCAGCAATGCCACAACTTGGGCGGCTTCTGTGGGCGAAGTATCCATACGTTTTAGAAAAAAAACCTTTTTTCAGACGTCCCAAAGTCACAGTATTGAAATAAAAAACAAAAAGTTTAAGGATAGGCGCCAATTTTTAGTTTTTAAACGCTAAATGTACTCCAACCCTAAACACACATTTGTCTCAAAACAGTGATTCATTTCGTTTATAAGATAAACAAATGAAATTCTAATTTTGAATTTAGAATTTTCGCTTATTACTGTAATGGCCAAACTGCCAGCTATAATATATGTATTTTTTTTCATCGTATGAATTCTTTTTTGTGTTAAATTCGGACAGAAACAATGAAAACGGAAGTGTTTCGATTTTTTTGATGAGAAGTGTATATTTTAGCGGCTCATTTTTTTGTTGTGGAAGTGATTCGCATATTAGTGATCGTGATCAAACGATTTCTAGTTGCGAAACATTGGCAGCGGAGTGCACAGTCATGGCAAGGGGTCGCATTATACTTGGCGCCAATGATGGCAGGTTTTGTGCGCGTTTAGTAGCACATTCGTGTGGCCTAAGTATAGATGAAAGGCAAGCTACACGCACGCCGTCATTAACAAATTCCAGTTCTACAAAAATACTACGTTGCCCGTTAAAAATACACTAAAGTAAAACCACAAACAAATCTTCGGATATTGATAAAAAACATTACGGAGAATATGATTCATAATAGTATACAACCGAAACTGAATACATTACATGATAGATAACAATCTGAATATATGAATGGATACAAACTTGAAATAAATTTACTTTGTAACGTTTACAAAATTAAGAAGTCACGACTGCGACCGTGTCACAAACGATTACTTTTTTCTCGTCGCATCGCTCGATTTTGAAGAGACGAACAGTTTTTCCAGAAGTTCTTGTCAATGGAGACAGTGAAGGCCGATTATTCAAATGTAGTACAAAATTCCGATGCGTCATGAAAACGCTAAGCAAGTAGGTTAAACGTAGTCAAATAGTTTTTAAAGGTAAAACTTGCTGGATAACAAAGTGCAACTAGAGTTTCTTTAAAAGGGACAAAATGGAAAGCAACGTCTAGGGACTGTTCATAGTTGTTGCGACTTTCTATTTAACTATGCAAATCGTTTTAATTAACTTGTAGGTAATTGATACTATGCGAACAAATTGCTTGGTAAGGGATATCGCAATAAAAACTTAGAAAACTCGAGTCACATCGTGGCAGTTCTAAATAAAACTCGTGGACGCGAATGTGGAACAAAATGTGGAACATTCATTATCTGGTCTGTGCGCGTTGCGAACAACAGCGTGCCGCGCGCAGACACGCAACCAACAAAAACATGACAACAATCTAGACAACATGCTGTTCCCAGAGAAATAGAATACGTAATAAGAACTACTGTACCAGTAGACTATAATTTAATACAGGTGTTTGCTAATAATAGACTGGGCGAAAAACATACAGGCGCCTCAACAACTAAATCGTAAAAGATTGCTTAAGTAAACATTCGTGCGCAAAAGAAGATTAAGAACAGCGAAAATTCAGCAAAGAAATTAAAGAAGCCGCGGTTCGCATGGCTCGTTAATGACTATAGTGACTGCACATAACTATCAATTTTCTCAAAATAAATATTTCTCTTAGCCACGCGGAAGCCACTGCTGTGTTATTTGAACAGGCGGCGCCGCATTAGCCAGCCGCAATGATTGCCGGCGAAAGGGCAATTTCCTAGACTCTGTTAACTCTAAGCACGAGCCCAGAAATTGTAAGGAAAAGCTGCTCAACTCCGTAGTCGTGGTCTACGGAAACGATGAAATAATAAATCACAATAATGACGGCGATATGATAGGATTTATTGTGCGTCGTTCTAGGACCGATCATGTTTTACATGAAGCTGTACATCCAAGAGCATGAACAACAAAACGTCCGCCTGATCTATTACCTTCTTTGGCCGCAACTTTCCTATTATCTCATCAGTATGAAGTGTAAATATTTCAAGCTCACGTTTTGAAAAGCCAGCGGAGGTCAAGTTTGATTAATGGAACGGGATGTCTTTAGCGTATCAGCGTTCATTTATTTTTCAAGCGCGGCCTCCGCTTGATACTGCTTTATTTAATGAGGTCGTTATTCAAAGAACCATAATAAACGCCATGAACATAACAATGCATCCTACTCATGGTAAATATAGAATTGAAGTAACAAGAAACATCAACATTGAATGCCATTTTAACGAGGTAAACAGGTGACAAACAGTGTGCATCAAATTGGTGCAATTAAATTCTAAAGAGAGACAGCAGAAGCGGATTCAGGGAATCGTTATTCTCACGATGATCACATAAAGAGCAAGTATTACAAACATATATAGATCTTATTTAATGACAACGTGGTCGCAAGCTCATTGTTTACTGTTTGTTAATTTAGGCACACAAAGTAATTGCATTATTTTCTTCTAGTCTATTTTTCCCGGTGCCACTTTCATCAACATGAGCATCATCGCCGTTTCAGCCGAAAGCCACAAACTGTAGGACATAGACCACCCTTAGGCTGTAGGCATAACGACCAGTCTTGTGCGTCTCGCTACTATCGGATTCCCGCAACCCTCACCAGGATGCAAGTTTACCTTAACTTAAATTGTCTTGTCAGCTCTAACAACCCTATATTTCTACACCGAGCTACGCGTTTTCAGTGCGTACAACTATCCACATGTATAACCACAAAACAACTACAACCGTTTACTATAATAACCGGAACGTATAGACAGCTGGAAGCAAATCAGGAACAGTTTTATAATACATAATGATACAGTGTAAAGACTGCTCATTGAAATACTCCAACACATAGAACCACCGCGGGCGATAGCAATTTGTAAGCCCTGTAAACCTAGTCTCATTCTCAGTACTTTATGACGCCTACATTACCGATCCACAAATGTGTCAGTTATTATTAACAGTACGATTAGAACACATAAAACTATTACATTATTGCACTTAATATGAACCAACAGTAATGTGATGGATACCGGTAATGGTTTCCTCTTTATTGTAGACGTGTTATGACGGTATTAAAAACAAGAATTTGCACTTTATATTGCACATACCACCAGCGAAGCCATTAGTTTCAAGATTTTCCCATATTTTTTCATGCTCTTAAATTAATAACTAAGTCGATATGACTTAGTTATTAATTTAAGTGGAAGGGCGGTACAGTAATATTCATCTGAGAAGTGATAACATTACTTCAATTGCGAGAAGAACCTGGTCTCCCTAAGGATAGAAAACTCGACAGCCCCTTAGCTTAGCTCAGCTGAAAACTTGCAATATTACCATAGATAAGGAACTGGCTGTAAAAGTACTTGAATTTAAGTCGCTTTGTCCGATTAGTCGATTAGTTCGAACGTCGTTTTTCTTGATCACTGCGAAAAAGGATGATAGAAAGGAATGACTTCTAAAGACAAAAGAAACGACCAACGCGGCATAAAAACTTATTAAGAGAATAGCTCTCAACAAGAACGTAAACGGTAAACTGATGCTCTCTATATTTCAGTTAAGTTCTAAGAACACGATAGACATTATATTGTAACACTATCAATAGCCGTCAAAGCTTTTTATTGACATCCATTACTGGCATGTTACAACACACCTAATACAGCCGACAAGGAAAAACTATACACAACCTACAGAGTCACGATCGCTTAGTCTATGGGAAGCATAATCTAATACAAAATCAGCCGTAACCAATCTGCTACTGGTTTTAATATTCCATTCAATGACTCCAGGGCAAGATAAGATACATTACCAGGAAACATTACAGAAAACTGAACTGTAGCAGAGAATTATAATAAAACATGATTGCTAGGAATCATACAAAGCAATAAAGGCGATACGTTGGCGATAGTTATTAACAATTGTTTTAAACTAAGCAACGTAAGCGATCTAATCAATTAATAAGAAGGGAATAGCGCGGCCTGTCACGATAGAAATTAAAGTCGGTTTCTTATTGCATCGAGGGATTGGCCTGTGAGCGCCGGGTCTTATCGTGATCACGCTTCGCCAATTTAATATATTGACAGTAGGTATTGAGCTTTCTACAAATAGCGTCGTGAAAAACAAAACGATTCATTAATTTAGAAGCAAACATTGGTCATTAAAATTATAATAATATAATTAAAGTTTTATAAACAAACTAGCTGCTGCCAGTGGGTTCGCCCGCGTGAAAGTACAAGCACGACATGAGACACGCAGGAACAGCACGCGCCGTCGACGACTTGGGCTCGGTTCGAACGGTTACCGGACGGTCGGACAGTGAGTTTTTCTATTGCTCGCTGTCCACACAAGTCCGCGCCTAAGGTGGCCAGAAATCAGATCCCGGAGGTGTCTGCGGCGTGAGCCTCGTGCCTCATGCGGTGGGCCTCCTCATTTGTTAGCATTACTGCTTCGCAGTAGGAGACGACCGCCTGCCTCTCTTCCTCGCTCCGGACTATGGCCTGTACCAAGGCCTGGCGCTAGAGATCGCCGCCGCCGCGCCGATTGTCTCCACAGAACACGGCGAGAAAGCGGGGAACACCTCTACCGTGTGCTCTATGTCCTTTGGGCGGTCCACGCAGTGGCGACACCCGCACAAATCCAGTGCAGGTACCTCTCGAACGTACCATGTCCGGTGAGAACCTGCGTCATGCGGAAGGTGAGGACGCCGTGAGCTCTTTGCAACCACGCCTCAAAGAGGGGACCTACCGCCATAATCATGACGTGCCCAGAACAAATACAGGTGGTACAAAACACACTCCTTCTAGTTCTATCCAGTGCAGAATGAGTTATTTGATATTTTTTCCCACCTCACAAAAAAAATAAAAACATGACTATTTTTATAAAGGTGCAACAGTATCAAAGTATTTTTATCTGAAGAATGCAACAATGTTATAATTGAGATATTCACAAAACGATTTTATCAGGCGTGAAACGATAGTATCTGTGTTTCGCTGTGCAAGTCTTCGAAGGGTAATTTACGACGCACATGCGTGCGGGGTCCCGATACGCCCGATCGCCCATTACGCATGTATCCAGAACGAGTTTCGCACCACAGTATCGCAGTTAGCGGAAGAATCAACTAATGACCGCTGTTCAAAACGACGGAACACACCTGACAACGGCTATTCTCCGTGTAAGAGTTACACAAGAATATGTAATTTATCTCTGTGAAACTTTAAATACAACAATACCTTTGTTACATAGTAGAAATCCAAAGTTAGCTTAAGACTTTGTTAAGAAAGTGAAAGCCTAAAATTTCAATGAAGGCAGCAATATTTTATTACCACTGTTTTTGATAATAGTGCAATTATATTGGAAAGCATTAAACGTAAAATTTATGCAGCACATAAATAATGGCATAGCCAAGTTACAACTTTTGCTTAAAATACTTTCTAACAATACGTGAGGTGATATACGACCATTATTGGGCTCGAATGCGAGAAACTTTCGTTCGTTAAAGTACGAGAAGACGCCATTATTTGAAAACAAAACTAAATGCTTCGGCGAACTGGTCGTTGCGATAAACAGTAACAAAAAAGCAAAATAGCACGAGCCATGACACCGGCAAAATACGAAAATAGCAGCCGTAATTCACTGCAGTATTTCCAAGCATGATTAACCATTAGAGCTTGGCGCCACTTACGGAATAGATGTTCAGAGTTCAAACGGTATCCAACACAAAAATCCAATTACGACAATGATTGAATGCGCCGCAAAAAATGCTGCAACGTTGTCACACGAAGAGTTGCATCACGCTCACCGTTAATATGACACACAAACGGCATGTAAGACTGATAAACAGGGAAGACAATGGATTCGAGAGAAAAAGAGATTAATTGAGCGGTGATCGCAACGGAGACTGATGCCGACAGCGATTACCGCAAGCACTCTTAGAACGGGACCAGCTTTTGTGGGCATTTCCCGGACCGAGCAACAGATACATGCCATGGACAGCTAGATTAGATGTATACAAAAAATACGTTTCTCCGAAGTAGCCTTGTTTATGGATATAATGGATTTCTTGCCGAAGAGGTATTGTACTCGTATACTTGATTTTTGCAAAACTGCAGCACACTGGAAGCAAAAAGGCAACAACTGCAAACTTGGACTTGGCAATTGCGAGGGATCTAATATCTATCAGATATTTCAGAAAATCGTGAGCATTGTTTTGGACGCGGCTGTGTGGCATTTTTGCCGTCCGTCCGGTAGCGTGCATGCGCATTTATCCGCATAGGCAAATAGGACCGTTTACGAGCTCTAGCAGGGTTGCGCTAGCCAATTACGTGTCGGCGAGGTATTCATTACATAGGAAGATGCTGAGTAAAATGTATAGGCGCTAGGCGCACCAACAGCGCCTGGATAAGCGTAATGTACGATCGGTACCGCCTTATCGGGATATCGGTTCCCTGTACACCGCGCGTGTCTTTGCATACATAGATGCGACTGCATCGATACTCGATATCGCATAGAATATTGTCGTGTCTCCGCGTTCGTCCTGGAGGCCGCTGGGAATCCGCACACAATGAAGACCACTGCCTCTCGTTCAGATGTAAATCTTTACCCACTCGTTTTCAATGGTTCGCATTGTTCTATTTAACGATACAATTCGAGCGAATTTCTCTAACTTTCGTGTGCGCTTTATAAGGAAAGTAAGCGTTTGTTACGTCAATGTGGATAAATTTATCGTGTTTGGAAACTTTGTTAGAAAATATGGATTTTAAAGTTTTAAACCGAGCCTCGTTATTGTGTGTCTGGCTTAATGGCGAAGATTCTCGTGCGCTTGCACCGGTAATATCGGCTGGCAATCTAAGGAAAATCTATGTGCGTTTAGCGCGAGCCGTATCTCAAGGGCATAATATGAGTAGACCACGCATGAAGCATGCAGTAATAGTAGATTTAATACGCGATAAATTCAATTTATCTTATTAAAGGTGGGTTATCTAAGCTGGTGAGGCGTGGCGGCTGTGTCGCAGACCAGTGTGGGTAGGGCTCCTATCGTACAAGTCAAATCTTTTGCTTCGCCCAACCGTCGTTCTCTCACTTATCTTACGGCCTACGCGTCGACTTGTGAACGTTTATTTAAATAAGGATAACATATTAAGTAAGTACGTACTAAATTGTGCTTTTAGCTGACTATTTGAATATCATTTCCCCTGATTAATATTCTGATAGAAATGTATTTACGACAACCAGTAAATATTGAATTCAACCATCCTATAACGGTGTCTCATTTCCATTATAACGAGAACAATTCCGTAGGAATGTATCGAGCCATTTCCAGACTATTTGTCTCTTATAAATTATTTGCATTCACGCTTCAACCTCTAAGAATATAAAGTGGCCACACATCCTTATCTACTGACTGAAAGCGGAGGCCATTAATTTACCATTGTAGAAGCACACCTCGAAAATGTCTCGAAATTTATTTTAGTTTTCACGCCTTGTTTGGTGCTTGTTAAAGTGATCCGGCTACTTGAGCGGGCCGTAACAAATTCTCTGGCAGACGGCAACACGGCAATCTGTAACTCGATCGGGGGACGTAGCTTAGGATCTCCGAACTGTTTATCTTGCTGGTTTCCTGAATGTCACGACACTGTTACTATGTTCGACGGGGAGGTTCGACGCATCGATACATCACTTGCGTCGCCTTAGTTACGGCTGATCCGGAGCCAGTTAATGTCTAGGGATTGCGCGACTTTCTCGGTTATTTGTTTAGAAGATAACATTAACCTACTCAGAGCGTTTATTAAAGGTTGGTTTAAAGCAAATTTATGTGATTACAGTCATTATAGATCTTTAAGAAATTCTGAGTCGACATTGCCGTGAATTGCGTGATATCTACAAAGAACAAAATGACAAAACTAGTTTTTTTTATTTTTTAGAGGAAGTTCACTGGACAGAATTACAAATGTCTGCCGCTTTTTAATTGAAGTCATTGAATTCTTAATTGTTTTTCTAACGAAAAGTTTATCGCCATTAAAAGGTAACTTATTTAAAATAGTACTTGAATATTTATATGCTATAGGTTAGTCTATCAGACGCGAATACAATCGTTATGCTAATAATTAAAACGATAAATATATTCCTGACAATATTATCGTACTTAACTACTAATGCTAATCGGTGTTCACTAAGATTTACGGGACTATTCAAAGTATAGTTGGCTATGTAAATGATGCAAGGGCTCTTTGCAGCGTTAGATTTATGGAGTCAGTTTCCACTGTTTAGATTGCTAGAAATTTCTTCCCTTCTGCGGAACCAGTGCAAGTGCGTAGGCCGTCTTGATTTGGTTTTCTATATTTGGTAACTTAAATGTTATTGCAAAGATATTCAGAACTGTTTTAAATACTTGTACGCGATTAAATATTACAAAGAGAAAATATTTGTATAAATAATAATAGTAGATATACATTTTTACATGGGCAAAGCCGACCGAAGCTAGATGCAATTTTAGATGTTCAGTGCAATTTTTCTATATCGTCAAATTTTCTTTAGACACGTAGATTTAAACTCGTATATTTCTGTTATGATCGAAGCTGCATTCATGAGAAGTATAATCATTAATTTATGAAAGCATATTCGTAAGCTGTGTTACAATGAACAATACTCACAGTCATGTAACAAACGATATTGTATTGAAATAAGTTCACCTATTTGATCAGTTTCAATGTATGAATTCTTTATTTCATGCGAGCCTTTTCCTTAAAGAGCTTATTGAATCTTTAAGAGTCTTCAATACAATTTATTGTTCTTCCTTTTATGGTGTTTCGCATTTGGTTTCAATAAAGTTTCAGTGAATGATTCATGACAAACTGCTTAATGTGTTTGTTACTTTTTGCTCTTCAAAAGCTGAACCAATTTGAACAGCGCCTCAAGGAGAAAATATACAATTGTGCTTGAAACATCAGGTGGGTGTATCCTACTACAGGCAAAGTCAAAAGTAAAGGTTGTGTGATTACTTAATATGTGCATTCATGTAAGTTCTGTATGATAATACTAACTCCATACATAATTATTAGAAATATGAGTACAAACGATAAGAGAGAATCGGCTGTCAACATGTACTAATTATACACGTGCTTTAGATGTAATTACTCTAGCTTTGGGGATGAATGGCATGCTATTTTATTAATCAATCTAGAAATTGACCAACTACCCGTAAGTTAGGTGTGCTGCATTCTTCGTGCGATTGTTGCATATAACGACATGGCTCATGCTGTATCTATTCTAAACGTAATGTATATTATTACCCTTTATATTTTCTAGTTACACCAAAATGTAGACATCCGGAAAAATACTCTAAAAATTGCTAGAAGTAAAAACTGTAACTCTTCATTTTGTAGACTAGATAAACATAATCAGGGGGTTTTTCGCTTATTACTGAGATAGATAGATTCACAGTGGTATCAAAAAGTGGTATCTCCCGGTCCCTCCTTATATTATGACCACAAGCACGCAGTGTCTCAACATCATTTTGATGAACCTAAAAAAAAGGCTATAGCTGCCAAAAACGTGACTATTAGACCCAAAATCTTTGAGAGAAAAGAAAATCATCGATTTGAGAACAAGAAGATAAACAAGGCATACATTGTTCAAAATGTAATGACCTAGTAACTACTTGCAAATTAGTTTTATATTCAGGTCATCGTAAATCAAGACTTGGTGCCTGAAATGTGCTAGTCATAAGCAACGGCATCTTTACGAGCTAGGCTAAGAACAAGGTAGGCCCGAGCCGCGTCGAATATAATACTGGTTGACTTAATATGCGATATTTTATTACAGTTACTAGTGGTTTTAGTTGTAAACTAAATTTGAATTCGTTTACAGTGTTGCCAATGTGAATATAGCTTTTGGAATTATGTCTTTGTTACAACATTTATAAATTTTCTGCTGTATTTGTGTGAAGAGTGATATGAAAGAAAATTTCGGTGATATCATGACGGTTGACAGGGTCATAGGACAGATTTTAAAGAAATGTCTTGAAGGCTAGAGTGAATAGGCTCTTAATAAACTAGTGCGCCTTACCATCAACGATTGCATCACTGCTTACCATCAGGTGGGATCGCAGTCAAGCACTAGTTTATTGCAAGTAAAAAATAAATAAAAAATAATAACTTATTGTGCCAAAGCCAAGGCTCATCGGGCAAGGTCAGAATCATCAATTTCTGCCCTACTTGTGATGACACACAATGATTTAGGAAGAAAAATACTTTCATGAACAAAAGTAGATGAAGTTTTCACATTTAGTTAATCATTAAGATTTTTATTTTCTTTCTGTGCCAAATTCCTTTACAACTATTGGCATCAAATAAATTTCACTTGCAAAAGTAAATATGTTACTTAGATTTTAGGTCGAAGCGGCTTGTCTTTATCTTTCGTAAATACATATTTAATATTTGCCGCTATCTTAATAGA
This sequence comes from Mythimna loreyi, assembly GCA_029852875.1. Lineage (NCBI taxonomy): Eukaryota > Metazoa > Arthropoda > Insecta > Lepidoptera > Noctuidae > Mythimna > Mythimna loreyi. The sequence goes on from CM056789.1 coordinate 13,117,571, forward strand.
CACCTACTTACCAATCCGTACTGTGCTCGCATGGTGAATTAAAGACCATTCCTTATCCAAGAGATGAGGCCTAAGACCCAGTAAACGGAACATTTATGATTATGATTATCTAGTATAAAACAAAGTCGCTTCCTGTCTATGTATGCTTAAATCTTTAAAACTACGCAACGGATTGTTGCGGCTTTTTTTAATAGATAGTGTGATTCAAGAGGAAGGTTTATGTGTATAATACATGCATGATGTATTATTCAATATCAGTACCCATGCGAAGCTTGGGCGGGTCGCTTGTTTACTATGTAACAGTCACATCCTTACTATAATAGTCACCATTTTTCAGTTTTCTTCACGTTTTGATATTTCTAACAAACACCCAACTACTAGTGTTACAAGTTGCATGTATGTTACCGACAACCAAGCGTCAATAAGCTGGTGTCCAGTTAGCGATATAATTTTATGATGATTACGTCTAAGTTAAATTCACTTCTTATAGACATGCCACTTGATCGTATAAGTGCAAATTAGGTGCTTTAAACATCTATTTGTGTGCATATGTCTAAATTATAAGTGTCTGTATAGTCAGTAAACTTCTTCAATTCGATAGTTACTTTGCGTTGAATTTACATGTTTCTGCATTTGATTAGGCATTAGTATCGTACTTTTCGATAAAATCTTAAAGATATTGAGTTATGGCGGTAGTAATTCACTCTAGGAAACTCCCGTAAGGAAGCTAAGTTTATGTATGATCTTAGATCTGATCGGTATAACGATAGATGGCGCTGTCTACCTCTGGGATATATCCTTAAATCAATAAAGTGCTACGGGAAGAGATAAGTTCATCTGAGGACAGTTTTGTATTCGAAGGCCGTAAATATGAATAGTTGTCGCTACGACTGTACTGTGCGTAATCTATGCAGGAGGGAACTACCCGTCAGGCGCTAGTAAGTTTACAAGCTACTAAAGGAGCTTTTGCCTAAGTTTTACTGGATTTTTAATAATAAGGTTTTATTTATGTTAAGCAAAGCTTGCCAAACCGATATGTTACATGTGGGTGTACATATTACACGTTGGGACGTTGGTCACACATGCTATTTAAGAGCGGCCGCCTCGGGATATACATTTCCATATAACCACTCATACATGATTACATTGATTATGTCGTTATTACCTACATAACTGTCTGCAAATAATCTGGAAAAACTAATTAGACATTATCTTTTTATTGCAATCAAAACATAAATCTGTGTAAAATAGTCCAAAAAGACCTTTGAAAGTCTGTAATTTTGCGTGAAATTTGGCTCGAACCACGCACAATTTTAATTTGGTTTTTTTTTTCAAAAACATTTATTTATTGTTTAAAAAAAAGTTACGTATTTCCTAAAAATATTCGAGTAAATAACGAAATTAAATTCGAAACTAAAATTAAGAACTACACTTGATACACACCAACATGTCGTAAATACAAATCAGGCGTGTTACACGAGAGCGTCGGTCTAATTTAGTTCTACCTTAATCTAGCCTATAGCTAGGACATGTATAGTTATTATTAAATCATCTATTAAAACAAGTTAGCTTCAAGCTGCTTCAAGCAATGCCGTAACATCTCATAGGGCTCAATTACGAGTGTTATATTACCATAGCAACCTGCATAAATGCTTTCATTGGAACCTGAGAGAGCATGATTAAATTGTGTACGCGTTATGTCAAACAGTATAAATTATAAAGCCAGTTATACAAGCACGTTTCACCACACTATTTATATACAGATACTTCCTACACATTTAAGTATTTACTATGAAATTACCGTTGCTTTTTTTGAGGTGGGTAATCATCAAATGACTCAGACAGGAGAGGATAGGAAACGAAAGTCAGACTTTTGATGTCCAAAACCGACATTGTGTTACTTAAATTACCCTATCCGTTCCAGGGACAAAGTTACTCATTCGAACAATCATGCAGCTCAAACATTTTTGAGTTGTCTTTATAAGACTATTAATTTTGTGATAATGTTACCACTAATGTACACAACACACACAGGACATAGTGACACACAGACACACATAGGACACAGGTGACATGACAGAGTGGAAGAAAAAAACATGTTGCGCCGACCCCAAGTAATATGGGATGATGATGATGATGTTACCACTAATATCCGTAAATCAGAGTGCAGATTATGAATTACGAAGAACCTGCAGATTTCCTAGTCAAACCATTTCTGGGTTGTTAAAAAGAAATAACGACGAAGGCTAAAATGAGAGCTGCACTCAGCTCCGCTCTCAACCTTCTAACCTAACCTATCCGTGTCAGGGTGACCCGAATAATTCTTCATTCAAACCTTACATTATTACTAGAAATTAAATAATTACAATGATTCCGAGTATTTTATTATAGCTAAGAATTTGTTTTATGACTTAACCGTATGCTTGGCCGTTAGTCTTCAAATTACCTAGGAAATCTGCAATTTAACTAGTTAATCTGCATTCTAACTGATTTACGCACATTAGCGGTAACAGTAACACTCATAAATTTTGTCGGCACGTTTGATGCAGTAGTTGAGAGATTCATTACTGTGCTATATGTTGCGAGTTGTATTGGCACACGGAACAAATATTTGTATGGCCTACTGATAGCTGTTTCGGATCTAGGTGTCTTGACCATGTGTGAATTCACACGTCTGTGAGTGCACCCTCGATACAGGAGTAATCACTAGTGTAGAGCAATGTTTTTAAAGCAAAAAATAAATGTGAAAAAAATATGGGCATAGTTACACAGGATGGCATATCAAACATTTTCAACGGTCTCTAATAACCAAAAAACCACAAAATCGAAAATCGCATTTTCGTACCGAAACATTACTACATTTTTTGGTAAAGAGTGTTTTTATTACACCTCAACGAAACTGAAGCCGATTTAAAATGAAAGAAAAAGCCTGAAATTTTAAAATAAGCTATATCAATAAAAATATCCTTCATAATATTGAGGCATTTGAGACAAAAAAGAACCAGGTGAAAATTACATTGTCTCCGTTCGTGATCTCTCGGTTATACCCAATGTACACAGAGTCACAGATTGTTGCGGCCGCACCTCAGGTGGTCTAAGATGGCGAAAACTACAAAAAGTATATACAATAAATTGTTTGAGATATAAACTGCACGTTTTTGTGTTTGCTAAAAAATATAACGAGGTTGATCGAAATATTTTTTATTGCTCAGGCTTGCATTTTATTTTAGTAATTTTTAAAATTTTCTGTCTGTCTTATAATGCTTTGGAAATCTTTCAAGGGTTTTTTTGGTAGTTAAAAATCATCCAATGACGAATCCCACCCTTGGACGTAGCGGGAAACAGTGTCAGACTCTTACTGACTAAGAAACCTACCCCGTCGTACCAGAGCCCTGGTGTTGCGCTTTCGCATCAACCCGTGGCCCCAGGAGGCTTCAACCCCTTCAGTTTGCTGAAATCTTTCAAGGCGTGTAAGTACTTACTAATGGATAAGAAAAAATATTAAATAATGGGTTAACATCTGAACATCATTGAAAAAAGCTCTCTAAAAAGGTAAACTATAGATTTTTTTAGTCTGACCTCTTGTTTACCGTTCTTGGTGGAAAATTCTAATATGACGTCTCTCGCTCTGGGCAGGGAAAAGAAAAGAAGGAGTGTCAGACTTATACTGACTAAAACCGACTTATGTTTATTCACTTGCCCTTTGCGTTCCAGGACCAAGGTAAATCTTTCAAAGCCTAGATTCAAAGTTATCCTGTAGGTGTAAGCAAGTATCAAGATCGCAGTATCCTGTCACCGGGCAAGAACTAAAATGGAGGGCCTATTAAAATTGTATAACCGATAAATAATTCATTGTCAATAAGCGAGAAATGCTGTCTAATCTCCATCAGCCATCAGACGGCGGAACGTGGATATTCCACTTGTCATCATAAGACCGGCGTTGAGCCACATCGGCCTTAGGCACTTAGGTAAAGCTCATTTACACTCACACGTAGTAGGAGGAACTATACTCCGTTCAAAATAAATTTAGATATTTAAGAAAACCTTTTTACAAGCTTTTTATTAGCTAGCAATGTAACTATGTAGTCCATCCAAAGGTTGTCTGTAAGAGATTGCCTTGCGATAAGACCGCCCATTGTACCCTTATTTTTTTAATAATGTTTGTCCTCTTTATTTGTAATGTGGTGTACAATAAAGTATAAATAAATAAATAAATATGTATGTTCGGCTCAAATCTTGCAACTTAAATTTGAAGCAGATATCTTTAACCGATTGAGCTGCAATTTTGCATGCAGGTGTAAATCGCATGACAATGCAATATTATGATGACATGGAGCTGATCTGATGATGGAATCGCGAGGTAGCCACAGGAACTCTGTAATTAAACGGCACAACCACGTCGAGTTTGGGCTCGTGTGAATCGTCTTGACGAGTTTTAATTATATAAGTACTAGCTTTTGCCCGCGGCTTCGCCCGCGTGGGTTTGGGGTTTCCGGGATAAAAAGTAGCCTATGTGCTATTCCGGAGTGTATCCTATGCCTGTGCCAAATTTCATTCAAATCCATTCAGTAGTTTTTACGGGAAAGAGTAACAAACATCCATACATCCATACTTACAAACTTTCGCCTTTATAATAGTAGTACGAAGTACGATAGATCACCGCTATAAAAGCTTGTTATGAAAAAAAAGTTTTAACTGAAAACTTGTTTACTGTTCGTTCAACCGATTTTGAGTTTTATTATGTTGGTGGAATAACAATTGGCAGCTGCAGCGAATAGTTGGTTTTGAACGACTTTTGCTTTTACTGCCATCCTTATGTCTACGGGACATAAGTTAAAATCGATTGAACAGGCAGTAAGAAAGGTTTCTTTAAATATCTAATTTTAACGCGAATAGAGTTTTTGTTTTTTTCAATTTATGTCTTACAATACACGGCCATATAAGTTAAAACAAAATGGCGATCGACCTTCAATGCGCAATAATAGTTCGGGTCTCAAAATTTCAATTCAAAGACGGTTCAACTTATTTGCCCCGTACTATAGGTACATGGTTTTTGTCGGCTTAGAGTTTCGCTCCATCAGTTTCACTTTATTTCTTAGCTTAGAGAAAATATGTTTAAACTTGAGCCGCTTAAACTTATTATAACTTTTTTCATTTTTTTCTCAATTGTTAAGGATTACAATAGGTACCTAGTTATGAATTTGAATCGCTTTCATTATGGGTTCAATCTATGACATCGCGGAAAAAAAATAAGTTTTCAATTTAAAAATACAATTTGATTTAAAAAGGTAAAATTTCCTATAAAGCTTCTTTTTGTATAAGCTGTTTATTTATCTTTATGAATTATTATTAGAAAAAATGTAAGATTAACCATTTCCAGTGAATTTGAAATTCACTAGTATTATGACAACTAAACTTAAATTAAAGTATTATACACTTTATTATCCAAAAATTATTTTGCTCCTAGAAAATTTATTTCATCACTCATTTTTATAAAACTTGCCCCACACTAGGAATTACTCCTGAATCGTGGGTGCATTCACAAACATATAAACTCACATAATACAAGACCCCCAAACCCGGAACACCTACCTGTAGCATATACAAATATTTCTTCCGTCCGGAAATTAATTTGCTCCATCAATACATTCACATGGATTAATCTAGTATTTCGTAGTACTTACGTAGTAACTATTTAGTAATCTGTGGTAGTATTAACATCTCGTAGCACATATATCAAATGCTACGAGCTTAAAACCAGTTTTATCTTATTATTTTTAATTATCATGTATTACTCCAATTACGCGTATTTACAATCTCCAGGTCTAAGAACTATGCATAAATTAAGCATATTTGCATAACATGAGACCAATACAAAAATGATTAATATACTTAAGTCTATAGTAAGTAGGTACCGTCTTGGACCTATTAAGCTATAGCCAAGAACATTTCTTAACAAAATTATTGTCTAAACTTCCTGTAAATTTTGCAGAAGACGCTATAAAATAAAGCTGTCTATAACGTATGTCATGTAATGAGCTTAAACTCATAACTTACCTCAGTACCTCTATTAGCGCAATCTATACCTGAAGATTTATGGGACAGATGCGGAAATAAATCAGCGATTAAAGATGGCCTAAGATCAAAAGATCACTTTAAGACCCCTGGCCTACAAAATGCATTATAAACTTAGGCGGTTTGCACATGGAGCAACTATTACAGCAACTATCAACTAGCTCTTTCCATATATTTCAATTGGACCGGTCACACGTTTCGAGTTCCGGTGATCGTCAATAGTTTTCAGTTGCTATAATCGATGACTAAGTTAGTTCCTAATTGCCACAACTAGCAACTGATAAATATTATACCGGTTTTTAAAGATTGAGCTCTCTCGCAACTCGACTATGAATGTTGCTCACAGATTACAATAAAATTGCAGCAACCGTAAATATTATTTATATCATTTATTTATCGTTTATTACAGTCATTAATGAATTCAAAGTAACATTATTTAATAACACATAATAGTTATAGCATAACAAATTAATTGAATTAAATAGATTGGTATACATAAATTAATTTTTAAATTATAAATTTATTCAAACATTGACACAATTATAGCAACTATCAACTTTTTACAGGAAACTTTTAAAAAGTTGACAGTTGCCTAAACTCAAGTTGCTCAATGTGGAAAGCCCCTTAGAGATAAGAAACACGTACACAACACAAGTTACTTATGGAGAAAGTGGCGTAGTAACGTGCTACGAAAAACTGCTACGAATTAAGAGTTATCGTAGCGTTAAGCATAATGTTATGATTTATGGTGGTTTCTATACTATGGGCAACAAATGAGCCTTTCTCGGGTCGGCAAGAACGTGATCTCGAGTTTTTGTATTTTTTTTTTATTTCTTGATATAAACTAGTGCTTGTACGTGATAGTAAGCAGTGATTCAATCGTTGATGGTAAATCACACCAGATTAAGAGCCCATTCAATTCACTCTAGCCTTTAAAACACCTAAATAAACAGACATATAAACAAATTATTAGCAGACAAATTGCTTCATTCCTTCGATGTACGCGGTATAAACTACAAGGTGAAACGCTTAGTCCAAACCGTAGAGGTGTCAAAAACGTAAGATACACTCTAATAATATCACGGTCGTAATCTCTAACTAAATTTTGCTGGCGGAGGAAGATCGGCTCAAATCGTTAGGGTAGCTGTAGCCATGAAATCATTTAAGTGCTCCATTATATAGATAAATCCAATTACACTCCTGCAATCTATAATACGAGTATATCCAAATAGACCTTATCCGTTATGCAATCCCGGTATTGAAACATACATGTTTATAAATAATATTTACTGCAGAATTAATTGATTATGTAGTTGTATGTCGATTAAATTGTGCCGGATATTAAATCTTCGATATTGAGATTTTAACATGGAAAGCATGTATTTATTTATTTATTAAAACTTTATGCATAAAACACTGTACAAAGGCGGACTTAATGCCTTAGGCATTTTCTACTAGTAGCATGTACTTGAATATGTAGATATTAACTTGGAGAGCATTTATTTATATTTCAGTTTCTGTATGTAAGAACAAAATAAATTGTTGTTGAATGGATATCAATGACAATTACACAGGTGACCCAAAAATTTCCGACCTAACAAAGGTGCAATTTTTTTTCTATTTACTATATTAACAATCAGATTAGAAACTTCTCAGGCCACCCACATAGTTCACACATAGACCGCGTGTCCTGGTATACTCTTAGGATACTTTTTATCCCGGAATTAAATTTACTTAAGATAATTTAAAACTATTAGCTAGAGTTCTGAGTTTACACGTAGATGGATGGAGAGGAAGGGGGAGGCCAAAGAAGAGATGGATGGATTGTGTGAGGAGTGATATGAAAGAAAAGGGAGTTACTGATAGTGTGACGGGTGACAGGACAGAGTGGAAGGAAAAAACATGTTGCACCGACCCCAAATAAAATGGGATAAGGGTAGGATGATGATGATGATGATGATAATTTAAAACTATTACGAAGGCGGAGCCGTTGGTAAAAGCTATATAGTTAATATAAAGGCGAAACTTTGTATGTGTATGTGATGTTATCATTCTTATAGATTTTTTATGGTACGTAAAAATCATCCAATGTCGAATCCCGCCATTGGGCGGAACAGGAAACAGTGTCAGTCTCTTACTGACTAAAAAATCTCAAAAATCTCTCTTAATCTTTTATCCTCTCTGGATAAAATATTAAGTGAGAAAAATGTGATTAATATGATCCCTTGATTTTAACCACATAAAACCGGGACCCATTCCCTTGCGATATTTATTATCTTTCACGTGGGAAAAGTCTGAAAGCAACTTGTACATTAAATATGCAAGGATGAATTATATCTATTAATAGATAGTTAAGCAAAAGTCCTTTCATAATTGCGAAGGCAATGTTTAACGGTTAAAGGACTCAAGTTTAATTGCATAATTATATAACTAAGAAATTCATAATTTAATTACTGGCTGGTTATTTACTACTGTTACGAGCTTTTACTTCCGCAGGCAAACCATCACTTATAATAAAAACAGTTTATGCAGGTTTTCTTTTTTTATAAGAATCTTTGCCCCATAATAGGAATTACTCCTGTGTCGTGGGTGCGTTCACAAACATGTAAAGTCACATACACAAGATACCCAGACCCCATAGATATATCAAACAATCTATGCCAGACCCGGAATACCTATCTGTAGGCCATACAAATATTTGTTCCGTGCGGGAATCGAACCCACGACCCTCAGTGCAGCAGTCAATCGCTCAACTACTCCTACGCCGAGCCGTCAAAGCCGTTTTATCTAGGCAAGTGACCATCGTCAACCACATCATTGCTATGTCACATCATCACCATTGCAAAAAAAAAACCAGGCAAATGCGAGTCGGACGCTAACAGTGAGGGCTCCATACAAACTTACCTATGAAAACAGTTCAATTCCCGAATTGAGTAACGAAGATTTTTACGAACCTAATTATTTTTTGTAACTACAAGAAAAGTTTTCAGTTTTTTTTTACACTTGTGCATTTAAAGTCTCTGAACTCTAACAACTGATAACTGATTAGCATTATACTTAAAAAAAAAACTAACTTATGAAACGTGTGAAAAACGTTCAACCGTCAACTTTGCCGATCGCGTAAAGTGCCAATTAGAGCTTACACAAATGTAATGAATTCCTGTCCTATCGTTACGCTTCGTTTAATGTATGAATGTACAAATAAAAGGGCCGCTAATTATATTGTCAACTGACCGATCGTATGATTATGACTGGACCTTAATAAGTACCTGTGTGTCGACTGTCTTTTATGGTTTTTAGTTATTATTGGCAACGACATATTTGGATCTTGTGGTTGCAAATGATAGGCTGTCTGAACTAGTTTTGAGATATTCACGTGAAGTTAAACTTAGAACAGAGACCTTTTCCCTGTATTGAGCTTGTTATAAACTAGTGTTCTTAGATCGAAAAGAGTTAAGTCATTCACAAAGTGAAGTTTCGTTTAAAATGAGTTCATATTAATACCTGATGATAAATATGTCAGCTGTCAACTTTTAAACGTATTTTAAAACTAGCTTTTGTCCGCGGCTTCGCCCACGTGGTATTGGGGTTGGGATTTCCGGGATAAAAAGTAGCCTATGTCCTATTCCGGAGTGTATCCTATGCCTGTGCCACATCCAAACATCAAAAAATCGTAACTTTCGCATTTATAATATTAGTAAGATAACACTTTAACAATAAGCCAAGAAATTTGTTTAGTACAAACAAATTTAATATTTTATAATAGCTTTTGCCCGCGGCTACGCTCCCGCTCTATACTACTCTACTACTAGGGTAGGTAGTTAGGGTAGCCTACCTTAATTTTCTTATTTTTTTCTTTCATAACCGAATAGAACCATCTGACAAACACAACAAAAGAAAAAGAATTATCGCAATCGGTCCAGCCGTGATGGCGTGACCAAGGGAAATAGGGATTCACTATTATAGATATAAACAGGACATCTTTAAGACACAAATCAATTGTCATAGAAAATTTAATAAATCTTCAACTTTTTCAATATTTTATGAAGTTCAGTTTTCATTAAAACATCTAAGGTTAGATAATAAATCTTTAGATTATTTATCTACCAGTACCTAGCTACAGTCATAAAACTCATAGGTAATAATAAGTGAAAATAATTTATATTGTGTACCTATAGTATACTCACTATAAAATTGCGTTTCATAAAACGGGTAGCTTATAATGCTGTCTTTGGATTATAAATAGGAATTATAATTTTAAATAAACTTTATACGAAAGGTACTTACGGTATTATTTTCTTAAAATTAAGTGTTTATTGGTTTCTTTGTGTTTTGTATTTTCTGTAATATCGTAGAACTTATAACCAAGAAAGCCAATTCATACTAAGAGTTCCAAAGCAAAAACTTTGCATACCAAATGGCAAACCAGAGCATACATATCAATGACAACCTTTTTTTGGTGGTAAAAATTATCCAATGACAACACCCACCCTTGGGTGCAACAGGAGATAATGTCAAAAAACCCACCTCAGCAGTATTCAGTATTAATACAGATTTAATAAATGTGAGTGTCGATTTTGTAGTCTCAATTGATGTATTCGTATCTACTTTAGATATTCGAAACACCACCAGACCACAATTATTGTAATAAAATTAAATTTTATTGTTATCTATATATATAAAAGGAGAAACTGACTGACTGACATATCAACGTACAGCCTAGTAACTACAGGGCCTAGGATGTAATAGGGGTCTAAAATTTGTATGGAGAACCCTACTTTCATGCGGGCGAAGGAGCTGAGATGGCTAGTTATTATTTCAAATTATATACTTACTAAATGCATAATACTTTAATCCCGTAATCTCAAACAAACTGCTGACTAAGCATTTCAAGTTCCATTCTCCAGGAATTGTGACACAAAACTGTACCCACAACACATTCAACACACACATAATTGCATTATCTCTCGTTAAATCTTTCCTTAACCGTCCAAGGAACCATTACTGTCCACTATAAACTTCTTCATATCTCCGAAGACCACTCGAATCAGTCTGTAACGAAGTATTGAATAACAGGACCGCTATCCTGGGCCCATGTGTAAGAGTGGGCGCAAGTCGTACTGTACTAACTGTACTTGATAAGTTCGAGTTTATGATTGCAATACAGGAAAACATTGATTACTATCAATGGTTGTATATGCATCCTATTTCTTCGAGATACGGATTTCTTTAAAGAGTATTCATTTTCATTAACAGTTTCGAAACAACAGCAGCGTCTATAAAAAGATTAATTGTATAAAATATAACATCAAAAGATGTCTTTTAAAATGCCTCATCGCTTACTTTACGTTTACTTTTCACGTAAGATAGCTGTCAAACGCAAGCAATACATATTATACTAGCGGACTCCGCAAACGTTATTCTGCCATAAAAATGGGGGTGTAGTAAATGGGGGTGGACATAAATGGTTTAAACATATTCCCAGACCATAAAAATCGATCAAGCCGTTTCCGCAGAGTTTGATAACAAAGATTCCAATTCAAAATAATATACTTCAAATAGACCATTTACAGGCACTTTTGAACTGTCAAAATTGAAGCTAATTTGCACGTCATGATATGTGACATGAGATTTATATATTAAATTATTATTAATTTGTCTGTCTATATGTTTGCGTAAAGCGAAACCAAAAAGTATAATGAAGAAGGTATAGAGGTGTAATTCATTCATATTAGGTATAGTGGAGAGACATCAAATTTCAAAAATTTGCAACACTCGTGAAAAAATGAAGCGATCTTTAGCACCAATATAAATAACTCGCCAGAACATACCTATTTATAAGAGTTGGTTGAAGTCGTTTTTTGCACTGCAAAGAATAAGCCATTTCATTTTCCGTGGGTGTCTAAAGAAGCTATTGAGAGATCTAATCAGATGGATGGGCCAGCTATAGCCATTGATAACATCAACTGCGAGTACCCGGCTCGAAGGGCCGTCGAATACCTTGCGTCTAACAATAACCCTTACTTAACACTAGGCTCATCTATTATAATGGTCAATAAAGTACTTTGCTAAAGTAAAAACAGTGTTTATCGCTAACTTCACTCGGGTTAGATCGGTAAATTGGCTGAATTACGATCAAACTCGATCATTACAGGCGTGTACACAAGAAACACGGCGAGATGATAATGCGTGTATCATGTATTAGTATCTAAAAACAATGTTGCAGACACACAAGGAGAGCAGCCGATACGTGAGAACCAGCCTTTATACGGACGTAGATATTATGTCAGCCTAATGAAGTTTTTTCCCTCTTCCTTCCTTCTTTCTTGTAAGAACATTACCATAATCACAGCATTTCCTTGAGATTCACACCAAGAACGTCTATTCATAATGCATTTTTATTTCGCACCATTCATATAAGTGCTACTTTAAATTAAAATCTGCATAATACGATGGTATCGATTGTTTTCTTATACATCGATTGCAATATGCAAATAAATCAGGATAAAGTCGGAAGTAATTACGTGTTGGTTATGTAACACAACCCTGAACCTGTATTGAGGTTGGTCGCGGCCAACGAACGCAGCTTGCGACTTGCGTGCGACTAATGTGGGACCACGCGCACTTGATCGTTTTAGATAGCTTTGGAGGCACGGTATAAAGTCATTTAAAATCTTAGTAATCTATTTACCTTTTTATTTTATTGGAATTTGTAATCGAATTTACTGCTTAATTAAGATTTCGTACATCGATACCGTGGTTAAAATAATTTCTAGATTTATCTGAAATATTTTATTAATTAGAAATAGTCGCAAGACTTTCACGAAAACAGGTGCTTAACAAAAGTATTAAGATTATTATCAGAATAATTATCATGATTAATACGCTTGATGTGACAATATTAGACAATTGTCCAAATGTTTACACTGCTTTCACAATTGTGTAATTTTTATTTTCTTTAACGGATTAAGTCACTCTCAAGTGCGTGCGTAATAGTCATTCGACTACTATTTAACTCCGTTAGTAAGCGTGGGAGCAAAAATCAGGGACGTCTAAACAATTATTATGCTATAAACTATCGCACATTTTATTTAATTATAAAATACACTTACTTTAATCTTTTTATTGGGATTCTCGTAACAAATCACCACAACCGTTTTGCGCTTGTATAACAAATAACATGTTTATGTGTCGCTTCTCGTAAGAATTATCTTTATTACTGAGCTACTTCGTTTACAAGTCTTTGAAGAAACCGTTTTAAATGACGATATCGATTTTATAACGGTAACTAAAACCATGCTACAGTTTGTATTTAAACGAATTAAAATAAATTATTTTCGGGTAGGCAAATATTTTGTAACCTTATAGGTATAGATGTTCATCCATATCAATAAAAAAAGTTGTACAACATAAATTAAATTCCAAATTAATATTCCGGTACTTTTATTCTATTTTTAAAAAGTATCAAGAAAGAGTCGTCACGCTATACCTACAAATATACATTGTATCATATTGATCTGTTATTGGCTTTAGGTCATTTGTACTGTGAATTTATTAATCAATTAAACTTAACTAACTTAACTGTTGACTTTCTATGCATTTTGTATTGCATATTGATTGGAATTTCACTTCAATTAATTGCTGTTACAATGTGTGAAAGACTGTCAAAGGAATTCTAAATCACTTCGTCTACAATGGCCACAATTGACTGTAATAATAATTGAATGCCTGTCTCAGACAGAGCTTAGGCTAGTCTCTAATTACTAGAGAACTGAAGCTTCCTTATTCAAAGAGATTACCGACAATACAACAGCCTAGCTCGATAATTATTTTCTGGATAGCCTTATAATATGATTTAGTTGGTAATTAAGAGAGAGGTTACGGTTTTATCCAGGCGAGTCTCGTAAATCGAATGAAGAAGATTACTCAAGATGGACCTCTAAGATAGACTGATGAGCAGTAGGATTTATGAAAGAAACAGTCCATATAGTCAATTCTATTATAGCATCTGGCTGGAAACAATGATGAAATAAACGTATTTAGTAAAGCCGTAAAGTATAAAGAATGTTACTTTAATTTTAACAGTATTTTATTTATTCAGTTACTATCGAGTAAGACGAATCTCGTGAGCTCAGACTCGATGGGGTTGTGTCGTTTAATTACAAAGTTCCTATAGCCACCTTCCAGCTCCATCATCAGATCAGCTCCATGTCATCATAATATTGCATTGTCACGCGATTTACACATGCATGCAAATTTTCAGCTCAATCGATAATCGGGAAGTGGATCAAATTTAATTTGCAAGATTTGATCACAAACTTCGGTCAGGTGAAACTAATATAAAGCTTGTCTTCTATTTTCACTAACTGAGTCACAAGATAAAGTGAATATAAGGCCTTATAAAGCAGAAACAGCAGATGGTTTTGATGCCAAATAACAACTTCTACTTTATTCATTAATTTCATCACTTAGATTACCTAGAACTCATCTCTATGCTAAAATTTTAATCATAAGTACTCACTACTTCAATCTATAATACTGAGAGCTCTATTTAAAATACCATTACATTATTATTCTACAAAAATTGAGGTAAGTCAGTCCAGACATGTCCTAAGGCACTAAAGTACATTTTAATATTTTGTTTAAATTAAACTTCATGCAGTAAAGAAGTAAGCAAAGCCTATATTAATACGTCAGTTGGTGTAATTTAATATGACTTAAAGGCAAAAGAAAAACTAGTCTTCAGATCTAGTTGCATTAGTTTTTTATGCGAAAACATTACGATTCCATTCCAATCTCTAACTAGATCAAGTTTAACTAAAATACAATCTCTACGTATCAGGGTGGAATTAAATTAGATTATTTTTTGCTGTCGTGTCTCTAGACATAAGAGCTTTTAGTGTACAGCAAATAAGTTGAAATCGTTGCTATCATAGTTTTGTTACTTTTTGTTGTACAATAAAGATTAATCTATCTTGACGAATCTCGAGTCTTCGATTAAATAAATTAATAAATCTATATATCGCTGCTATGTACGTCCCCAACCTTGATTGAGACCCGAAAATCTGTGTCTTGTTAAGGTCGATAGCCATTTTTGTTCAAACTTATATTTCGCTTATTATACTTGTTAAGCTATTGCATAGCTTCTATCGCAGGCCTTGAGCGCGGGGACTAAATCCAGAAATTCCGTAACGAAAAAACCTCACGCTCTCCACTCCGACGGGCACGGAGGTGTGGCTTGAAGGCCGTGCATCGTCTAACGTCGTGTCAGTTCGGCAGTCTTCGACACGGCGCTGTGTGTCGTGCGATTAGACGTATTGTACGATTTTACGGAACTCGCCCGAATCGAGACGTGCTACTCCGAAATCGGACGAATACATAATCAGCTGTTTGTGAGAAAGTATATAGGTGTATAAGTATTTATCTACAATAGTGAACGGCTGTACTTGTAAAATTTGTGTATAAAGTGTTTTGAATATGAATGAACAAAGTGCATTTATTATTTATTTATTGAATAAAAGAAAAAATTGTTTTCCTATCGGTCACCACGCTCAAAAAGTGTAACTTGAATTAATATCAAAGAAAAAGAAATATTGTATGAATAAAATAAAAATAAAAAATAAATAATTATAATTGCATAAGTTGATACAGAATGCTATGCAATAGCTTTACCGCGGCAGTCCCCGAGTGCCACACGTATTTTTTGCATCTACATCTGAATTGTGCTAAAGAAACACCGGCATCTGAAGGAATACGGGTAGATTTTAGTCAGTAATAGTCTGACACTTCCTCTCACTCCATCATCATCACTCCAACCGAAAGACGTCCTCTGACGGACATAGAGCTCAAATGGCGCTAAGACGACCGGTCCCATACGTCTTGCCACTGGATTCATATGAGTCTAAAGACATCATCAGTCCAGCTCTGGGTCAATATATTTGACAATTTTTCACCAATAAGAAGGTAGACACCATACCACCTTGATGACTGGTTAATATTTCTACCACAGCATTAACAACTCAAACAATTGCAACTGATATACGAAGGACAGAGAAGAGTAGAAGAATGGATGAGACTAGAGTGAAGACTTGTGTCCCTCTAACCTCTTCAGGCTCGAAATCATCATTACATAGTATAAAACAAAGTCACTTCCTGTAGGAACAGGGACAGGGGTTACATAGGGATGTATGCTTAAATCTTTAAAACAACGAAACGAATTTTGATGCGGTTTTTTTTAAATAGAGTGATTCATAAGGAAGGACTTGTGCCCCTGGTTACGCCTGAAGAAGTGCATGTGGCTCTTCGCCGCATGAAGAACCGGAAAGCTGTCGGTGCCGATGGAGTCCCCATTGAAGCCTGGAAGGCGATGGGTCCTCGTGGTGTGGGCATCTTAACCCACCTATTTAACCGCATGCTCCTCACCGGAAAGATCCCGAGTCAATGGAGACTGAGTATTATCACTCCAGTCTTCAAAGGCAAGGGATCAGTGCAGGAGTGTGGCGACTACCGGGGGATTAAGGTTATGTCCCACACCATGAAGCTCTTCGAGCGGGTGATTGACTCTCGGATCCGACAGGAGTGCACCGTCTCGGGATGTCAATATGGGTTTCGACCAGGCCATGGTGCCATGGATCCCATCTTTGCCCTAAGGGTTACCATGGAGGGATACAGATCAAAGAATACGCCTCTGCACCTCTTGTTCCTTGACATGCAGAAGGCCTTCGACTGTGTCCCCCGTGAGGTGATCTGGTGGGCGCTGAGATCCAAAGGAGTGCCCGAGACCTATGTTGACATCATCCGAGATATGTACCGAGACTCCGGTTCTGTGGTTCGGACCACTGTTGGCGATACGAAACCCTTCCCCATCACCGTCGGAGTTCACCAGGGTTCTGTCCTTAGTCCGTTTCTGTTCAGCGTGGTGCTGGACGTGCTGTCCTTCAACATCAGGGACTTACATGAGCAGCCGCCATGGCTGCTCATGTATGCAGACGACATCGCGCTGGCGGACTCGGACAGTGGGCGCTTGGTTCGACGTGTGACAGCGTGGAAGGAATCGCTGGAAAACGGCGGTCTGAAAATTAATGCGGCGAAGACCGAGTACTTGGCCTGTAACACAACAAACGCTGCTCCTGTTCGCATTGGCGAAGACACAGTCGAGCGCACGGAACAGGTCAGGTACTTGGGATCGGTGCTCCACGAGTCCGGGGATGTCGATTGCGACGTCGAGTCACGTATCTCGGCGGCCTGGGCGAAATGGCGTGAGGTGGCGGGGGTTATCTGTGACCCCAAAATGCCGGTTAAGCTCAAAGGACAGGTCTATAAGACCATCATTAGGCCTGTCCTTTTGTATGGCAGTGAAGCGTGGCCTGTACTTGAGCGGCACAAGCAGAGCCTGCGTGTCACGGAAATGAATATGCTGCGCTGGATGTCGGGAGTTTCGCGGAAAGACCGCATTAAAAACTCCCGCATCCGGGGCAGCCTTCAGGTCCGTGACATAGCGGATAAACTGCAGGAGGGTCGCCTACGCTGGTATGGCCACGTATTACGAAAACCGGCAGACTACGTTGGTAACAGATGCCTCGCCATGCCGCCTCCGCCGGGACCCGGAAAACGAGGAAGGCCTAAGAGGCGTTGGATCGACGTCATAAGGGACGATATGCGTGCCAATGGGCTTACGGCAAAGGACGCGAAAGACCGAGCGAAGTGGAGGAGTTTAAGCTGGAAAGCGGACCCCGGGCACCGAGGTGAAAGCCAAGGAAGCAACCGGGACTAACGCTGAGATGATGATGATGATTCATAAGGAAGGTTTATAAGTATAATTCTTGCATAATATATTTAATATCAGCATTGCACCCGTGCGAAGCAGGGCGGGTCGCTAGTCATTACATAGTATAAAAAAAAGTTGGCCTTCGCTATGTACCTATGCTTAGATCTTTAAAAGTACGCAACGGATTTTGATGTGGTTTTTTTTAATAGATAGAGTGATTCGAGAGAAAGGTTTATGTGTATAATACATGCATAATATATTCAATATCAGTACCCGTGCGAGCTGGGTAGGGCGTAGAGGAGTAGCTGGGGCGGGTTCCTAGTAATAAATAAGAAAAGGCAAAAATTATCAATCTCGAGTCTAAAGGAAGTTATGATCAAGAACTTAACAGTCGATGCTGATAGTTGAACAACCTTCAGTAATCGCGATCAGTGACGTCACGATGGCGGGATCACGTCAAGATCGCGAACCGGAGATTTGCTCTTATGGCAAACATGTCGTGTGAACAGCACTGCCCTGAGGCTGACCTTATAGCCCTTAGTAACGGGTCGTCACTTTATTTAACTTTTTTGCTAAACTTGAACGGTGCGAACTTAAATTGTAGTAGATTGAGGACGGGTTTCCGGATTTAATATTTTTAAGTAAGAACCATATTTAAATGTCAATTTTTACAGAATTTCTGGCTTAGGTAGAGTTTTGAGAAGTACTCAATGCAAATATCATAAACCGGAGGTGAAACTGCAACTGAAAGCGGTGTGCAAAATTTTTACAATTATAAACTACTACTACTGTTACTTTTTGGTGTTCAATAAGTTTAATGTATCTATCTATAAATAGCGACAGTGTAGGATCTTGTAATCTCTATTTTTATCAAAAATACAAGTATAATACGAGTAGTGCTATGCGTATGTGCTATGTGCACTATTTTAGTTGGTGTCTTCTACAAAAAAGTACTTCTGCATAACAAAAGCAAGGGTGTAGTGTCTTACTACGACGAAATATTTCGTACAAATGAAAGTACAATAGAAATAAGATCATGGAAACGTGTGTTTAAAAAAAGTCAGACATAAAGACTTGCAGTGATACCGACGATATAACAAAGTATAAAAGTCCAGCCACACACAAACATAAATAGATTGGTACAGAAAACAACGACCAAATCGAGTTAAATAAAAGCAATTCTATAAAAAATCTTAACAAACTGAGACCAAAAAATATAAATGCACCAACGCGTAAAAAGACATAAAAAGCAACGCATGACAGGTGAAGCTCAACCCAAAACCGTTGAGACAATTTAGATCATTCAACTTGAACGTGACGTCCGGTGTTATTTTCGAGAAAAAATGCCAGTTCGAGGATCTAGCCTGGCTCGGTAACCCTCTCCTGAGTCATCTCGACCGCGGTACCCTGTTATCGAACACAGAATCAGTACGGTACTGACGGTCAAAAAGAGCAGTAACTTTGCCAACGATAACATCCGACACAATGAGAATCCGACTCAATCGTGCTTTGCGGCAAGTGCTGTGTGTAATCATGGTGAGCATTTAAATATAAAATTAATTAACAGTGAAATTTACAAACAGCCTAGTGAAATTATAAAAGCAGATTCGCGTTCAGCAGCAACCATTTTTGTTTAAGAAATAATCGATTCTAAAAAGCAAGAGTTAATCACAACGCTCAATTTACGGAAAGAAGTGAAAGTTTGTTACGATTAATATAAGAACAAAAATTTGCGAGCTGTATCAGTAATAAAACATTTCTATTATGAGTACAATCGTGAAGGTCAATTGGGAGCACAGACGGTGTATTATTTAATGTTGTTAATGCAATTATGATTATTTTCAGACGAGACCATAAAAAAGAAAGTTATGACGCAATGGATGCTGAAGAATTCGCAGCTCGATTCTCCTTTTGTAATTTTTTATTGAAGCAAATTTACTATGTGAGAACTGCGGTTGAGGAGTTATTGAGATTATCTATAGTCATATCTCATTGTAATGGTCACTGGTCATCTTCGCTTTGTAGTATATTATATATCTACACAGATATATCTTGAATAAAAATTCAATCACTATAGAAGCTCTTAATTAAAAATATCTATATTTTGCATCAGCTGTTTGGTGGTGTTAAGTATGTTTAATTACAATTAGTTAATCAATAAATAAAAACTTTCTGCAATATACGTATTTTTTTTTCCGTTACGTATAAATTTTCATTTTATCTTGAGAAAACTTACTGAACTTAATAAAATCGAAGACGTTTAAGATACTTCACAATTCAAATTGCCTGCAACTGATTTTATTTTATCTACCAACATAGCTTCGAAATTTGATAGCGATTACACTTTATATACCACGTCGAATATGGAAATGCGTTGAACGCCGTAAAATAAAATCATTGATAACAATTGGTTACTTACAATAGATGTAATGAATCCATTATAGCATTAGCTCTTTTGTGTAAAGTAAAAGGAAAATTATTGTAACAAACACGATCACCGTTTGTGGACACAAAAAGCTCTTTATTGTGAGTTAGTCGGATGTCAATATATACGGGTTAGTGGGCCAGATAAGTAAGTACATCGACGGGCTTATGTTGATAGCAATCCAAATTGGATCTCTCAGCAGGTGGACATTGTAATTGTTCGCGGACGATGCCACTGCATGCTCGCCGTCACCGCACACTTCGACACTACGTATTACGATGGTTGGAACTTTTAGATTCGTAATAACATTTCAGTATCAGATCTTATCAAGAAAACCTTGTTAATTTACAAAGAGAGAAACGTCAAACAAAATCGATCTCTTTAATGCATAAGTTCCGTAGCTAACTAGTTTATGCCCAAAATTAAATTAAAGGGGGCAAAAAGTAAAACGAAATGGTCATTGTGAAAAAAACTACAAAGGATAATCGTCATTTAACAGGTTTATTAACCTGATCCAGCAACAAACGTGACGAAGTAATCGGCAAATCGCAGGGTACATGACCGTGAAGCATTGTTATAAGTAAGAACCAACGTGCACGAATCACTCCTTTCGTATACCCATACTAAGCTTCAAAATATCGAGCCGCTACAGAATTCGGCGAAAGGATTCCGCACAGTAGACAAAGAAATACTTCAGAAAACAAGACGTCTTTGTAAAGATGTCAAGTGAAATAAGAACGAATATGGTGTGTACGCGCGAGCGTTGACACAGAAACCCTCGGCGAGACAAACGGGGATGAATGAGATTGTGGTTCGCGATCCGAGACCAAGCTCAAGCGATTTCCCATCATTGTTACGATAACTAATGACAACTCGGATAAATTGACGCACTTTCAACGGATACATAAATTGTTACACTACATTCTTGTTGCTTGCGAAAATAGCCTCATTGACAAATTGCATTCCATTGATGATTGTTCCATTTCTTATAATGGATAGAGATTCATAAATCAACTTTATTCTTTGATTCCAGACGGTGCCCCTTCCCGCCGGCTCGACTTCAGTGTTGGCGAAGCCGACAAAGTATCACTACTATCCTCACAATCAGCACATCTATTTATTGCCTGAATGCGCTATTCAACAGGTAATTGACGCTTTTGTTCTAAAGAAAGTAACGAAACTAAAACAAGTGAAAAGCTTACAAACACTGTGATTAATCGTTGAGCTAGCCGAGATCAGTAATTTACGAGAATTCTTTTAAGACCTGAGCGAAGATAATACCACAAGGTTTCCCAACTTCCTCATATTATCTACGCTCAGGATAAGATGCGGATCGAATGTTCTTTTGTTCCAAATACAGTACAATGCCAGAGAATACTGCCGTTATTAAAATGAAATATATTCAATATTTGCTGCTCAGATATAAATCTTAAGAACAATTAAAATAATAGCAAAGAGAAAACATTTCTAAGAAAATAATATTATATCTAGTACTCACTCTTGATGGACTCATTAAGAGAGTAATTAGTTAAGCAAGCCTAGATCAGTCCAGCCATGTTTGCTATTATGACATACCAAGCCTATGTAAGACATGTGATGAATGAATATCAATAGTAAAGAATCTCGGCCCACATGTCTGGCACGGAGAGGAAACCGTCCGCTATGCAGTATGTTGGTTCGTTAGCTTCATATGGCGGTAACGTTACAGGTATGCAACGCGGTGTACGTGCGCCTGAACTACACGCAGCCGCTGTGCGCGTGCCCTGCTCGCTACCGAGACCCCTGCTCCGCCAGTCTGAACGCCGACGACCTGCATACTACGCGCCTCACCACCGACTCGAAAAAAAAGGTAACACTCTAACATAATTGGATTTGATACACTGAATTCATTCTATGTTACTTTTTGTATTGCCATTTTGCAAAAGAAATCGATTTTGCCAAGTCTAATGCTTTTTACAAAGATGTGTAGGGCACATTAGTTCACCGTATTGTTGTACGGTGCTGAAACCTGGTCATTGAAGATTTGAGGTCACCTAAAACATTGTAAAATGTAAACGACCAAATGAGAACATAGAAATGAACTTAAACGAACGTGATACGTTGAAAATTAGTTCTAGTAACTGAACTATATTTTGGTACACAATATGTAACTGAATTATATTACGTTTTGTAGCAATCGGACCATTGTGGTCACGCCAGTTCTGCTTACTAAAACTTAAGTTTTGAGCTATCGGTATCATCATCAAATCGCAAATTGTATATGTATATATAAATCTTCTTCAATATTTTTTTGCTAAAATTACAAAAGAATGTTGATTGTATTAAGAAGTTTCACTTCCTTATGAGGTCTAACATATTCACGTCTGTTTCAACAAACTCTATAAATACTGTACGATATAGCAACACCCTTGTATTACAGTTTGCCAGCAAAGCCGTAACACTGGTAAAGACTTGCGAGGCAGTGTCAGAGATGCGAGAGTGTCGAGCGCCTAGAGACTGGTCCTTATTGGCGCTGCAGAACATCAGGACGGGCAAGTCACACTACCTGGTC
This sequence comes from Mythimna loreyi, assembly GCA_029852875.1. Classification (NCBI taxonomy): domain Eukaryota; kingdom Metazoa; phylum Arthropoda; class Insecta; order Lepidoptera; family Noctuidae; genus Mythimna; species Mythimna loreyi. The sequence goes on from CM056789.1 coordinate 13,140,389, forward strand.
ATCTGCCGGTGTCCCGAAGATCATATATTAGGTAAACTATGATTTATTACACTCTAGGTTCACTGACTTTTAAAACAAATCACAAGTAAAATACTTGTAGTAGACTCATTTTTGTCAATCCCATTAGAGCGTTTGATAAGGGTCATTCTGTATAAAGTTGGTATTGAGCAATATCACTGTATAAACATACTCTCATTGGTAAGTATAAGCTGTAGACTGAATAGAATTCCCTACTATTACATTTGCGTAAGAATTTTTGATCATTGTCAGGTCAGATGTTACATTTCCGCACGGAGTGCCACAAGTAACAGTCTTAGGTACATATCCAACTGAGAATTCCTATTGTCCATTATATTTGGTTAAGAATTCGTATTATTACTGTTGCCTACATGGTTCTGCTACGATATAAGGGACCTCACATTCCATGTTAGTTGACAGTTCGTGTTGCATTGAATGCAGTACATTACCGTTTTAAGGTGTCCACAGTTACCTAAATAAGCATAATAGTTGCCAAAGGAATATGAAAAAGATACAAGAACGTTAAATAGATTTTCTGAGCAGTTTGAATCTGAACCAAGTCCAGATTTAGAAACATATTTTTACTAATGTCCGACCGAACTTTCGGTTTCGGTTTCGGTTTCGGCCGAGTTTCGGCCAAAAATCAAGTTTCGGCTGCAGTTTCGTTTTCGGCCAAAATCGGCCGAAACTTTTGCCGAAACCGAAACTTATCTCGCAAAGTCACGCACGTTCGCCTAACTTCGTTTTCCGCGGCAAAGCTGTGTCGTAAAATAAAAATGTTATTAAGATTTTTTAATATTGTATTAAATAAATGATTACAATACAACAAACTGAATTAATATACTGTGTTTTCACTTCATGCCCTAATTAATGCAAAATAATTGTAAAAAACACCAAATTTTAGTATTTTAAGAAATTTTATACTTGACCATGTGAGTTTCGGTTTCGGTTTCGGTTTCGGCCGAAACTGAAGCCACGGCCGAACATTCGGTTTCGGTTTCGGTTTCGGCCGGAAAACCAGTTTCGGTCGGACACTAATTTTTACAAAAACATTTGGTACATTTGATTCGAATTTTTGTTTTTTTTTTATGTTTTTCTCTAAAAAGAACTTGAAAATTCCCCAATGTCCCTAAAATATTGGATTGAAAATAACGATGTCAAATTGTTTTACATTACAGAAGGACCGATGTCTCACGACCAGCCGACGTACGCGTCTGTACCTGGCATTAGGGTATACGGGATGATGTGTGTACGCCCGACCACCGCCTACCATTCCGGTTAGTACTTTTCGTATCGCCATATTAAAACAAACACTGTGTCGTGTTATAATGGCCAAACTCGATTTACCTTTCACGTATTTAACTTACATTCCTAATATTTTATTTATTTTTCTACAGCCTACAACAAGAACAGATTCGCCGGCCTGACCATCCAGAGCACTACCAGCGCCTACAAAGTGGACTATTCTCAGTCTCACGCTTATCCCGAAAACAAGCCCGTGTACAACAGATATCACACACATAGCTATACAGAACCGTATTACAACCGGAGATCTCGAGTCGCGAGGACCAGACGATCGACATCAGAATATCCCCCTTTCCCATGGTACAAAGTTATCGAACTAGCAAGGTCATTACATTGGATCTACTAGAATCTAACCTCTTTTAAATTTAGAATAGAAAAAAGTTTGTTGGCTTCATGGAGGCTTTATATTTAATCGGTTCCGCCTCTTTGAATTCAACTTATACTTGAAACATATTTAATTTCGAAACGCTTTTTCGCTTATTTATCTGAATTAATAGTTCATATCTGCTTACTAACTTTCCCATTCTAAACGTGATGGTTTAGTGCGGTGAAATTTATTTGATGCCTATAAAATACTCAGTACAACTGCATTTACTAGAATAATTAACAATAATTTTATTTATTGAAATATAATAGTGAAGCTGTTATGTATACGGTGAAAATGTTGCTAGCCATTACTACATTGTCTTTAGAAGCTTTGAGAAATCTGTAAATGTTTCAATATTCATGCCATGACGGACAGTATTAAATTATTCCGTCTATTTAGAAGGAAAAGTAAATGTTCTGGCTTCCTGGGCACACAAGTTCTGTTTGAATTTGGTCGTATTCATAATTTTTATAATTAATAATAAATATATTTTAATATATGTATGGTAAATAATTATAATATGGAAGATTTTGCGACTAAAAAATATTATACTTGTGCGAAGAACTAAATTACACAAGCCAACACATTTCTAAATAGTTATTCTTATACATAATTCCATGTACCAGCAAGTCAATTATACTCTACTCGCGTTAAGATTACAGATTTAAAGAAACCTTTTTTACTGTATGTTCAACCGATTTTAACTTCTATTCCGTAAACATAATGATGGCATTAAAAGCAAAAAAATCGTTAAAAAAAAACAATTATTTACTGCAGCCGTCATTTGCCATTCCACCAACGCGTTGTGCCAATTTTTATTAAAAGTTTTATTACGTTGCAACGTAATAAAACTCAAAATCGTTTGAACGGACAGTAATAAGAGGTTTTGTTCAATGTGTAATGATATTGTTAACGGAGTATAGGTCATTAAACTTAAACAACAGACATATAAACACCACATGGCTAGTGAAAATCTTGTATCAGTTTCACCGGAAAAACAAAATTATAGATCAATTTATTCTGTTTCGAAAGTAGATTATTTCTATTATTTATTTCATACAAAACAACGTATTTCTCGGTATTATTTAGCATAACAATTTTGCCAGAAATAGTAATAACCATGACTATTAGCTATTAAGTTTTGGATTACTATAATTTCAAAACGAAATAATTATTTTTCCCCACCAATAGACGGTGATTACATAAGAATAAAAAGTAAATATTTTTTTTATTGTACACAAAAGATATGTGATAAGTTTTCAATGTTTTTTTTTTTGTGTAACGTTTCAGTGCATTTATAGTTAAATAAGTACGTTTAGTTTAACGATAATATATTTATTTAAGAACCATATTTATACTTAGTATAATGAATTGTAAATACTAGATGTAAAAATTACAATATTTGTAATTACGGAAAATAAACTTAACGGATTTTTCATGATTTTTCACTTACTCATTTTACCCTTCAGAAACATCATAATATTTATTGACTTCCAGACTTATCTCTTTGTCATAAAGTACATAATCGCATGGCAAAGAACTGGATACTTAAGTATGACTTACCTAATACTTTCTGGTCGACGACGATATCGCAGGTGTACATGGCCGCCATCAGACGCTGTGGTTGTGCTTGGAAAGCTTTTCTGCAGCCATCCTTCACTGCTGACATTATTTGACCTGCCCACGACAAATATAACAATTTTACAAAGCTCCATATCAACAGAGAACATCTCAAACTATTTTATTTTAATAAACATGGAAGGGATTGTACCTGACAATGGTCCAAAGTGTAACATATCATCTCCAGCACTCTTATCTAAAAACCATTCTTCAACACAGAACGCAACGCCCATCATTGGCTCATCACACAATGGCCCAGCTAAAGACGCTAACTGGAAACCATTGACGAAACTGCTCTCGTACTCAAAGCGCGGATCTTCTTTTATTTCTTGTTCGTGATGCAGATATTTTGTTCTATAATCTTCAGTTTGATTCAGTAGCAAATTTGGACCACAATTCCTGGGCCCTACGGACCATATTTGTTTGACAACGTCCCTCCATTCGGGACTGAGTTTGTCGCAAATAGTTTGGAGTTCATCTCTGAAAGCTTGGATAAGTTTTAGCATGCGATCAGATAGTTTGTTTTTTGTACCGTTTATTTGTAATTCTTCTAGTTTACTTTCCAACTTATCATTTTTGTGTAGTCCTTGTAGTGTTTTTATGTGTTGAGAAATTGCTTTGAGCAAATCAGTTGATCTATCTAGTAGTGCCGTTATTTCGTTCGGTATTGGTTTTGCTCTGATCTTTATTCTACTTTGTTTATTATTTGAGTAAACTGTTATAACTGGATCGATGTCTTTATCTACAGTTTTGTCTACAACGTTTTGCGAGTCTATTTCTTCGTTCGCCATGTCTACAGTTGGCGGTTCTACTATCGTTTCTCTGAATGGAACTATTGGCTCGGATACAGATATTTCTATTTTTGCGTATTGGTTTCTAGAAGAAAAAATAATAATTATGAAACAAATCAATGTGGATTACTTCCAAAGATATTTTTGTAATATGAACTTTTTTATAAAACTGAGATCGCGTTCCGAATCATGTCAATCGCTGTTAGCGCGTCTCAAAAAATTGCTATTTTGCTATCGGAACAGCGGCGTTTGAGGTGATTCGGAACGCGCCGTAAATTTTAAATTGCCACCTATACTATCTACTTACTTCAAATCTTCTAGACATCTCTCTAAATGTATTTTACCAGCCGTGACCAACACGTGTTCACCTGTTTCTTGTAGTAACACTTGCACGCATGAATCTGCTTGGTTGAGCAGTTTCAAACCTGCAATAATAATGTTTTTGCATCAAATTAAATAAACACTTATTCCAATAATCACAAAGTCGAATTTTCAATAGCAAAGTAAAAGGATTATAGTACCTTTGACTAATTGTGGTAGTTGGGAAGGGTAGGTAGGTTCTAAAGCTACCCTCAATATTGGTACTACTGAGTACTGCATTTCACTAAATGCCGGACAAGCTATTGTGCTGGATAATGTTGCTGTTCTAAGTACATGTTCTTCTAAACCACCGATTCCTGGAATCAAGTTCAAAATAAATAGGTACATAAGTTTTCATAACAAGGTTTTATAGCTAACCTTTACCTATACCTTCGTAATTAACATTCATCAAGACCTTTCCAAAATGTACAAACACGTTAGGGTTATCTTATTGTATTTACCGAATATCTATGGCTATATTCCAGATGCATCATCAGACCCTGGTTACCATCTAAGATCAAAATACTCATCAAGACGAATCACACGATCCCAAACTAGATGGGGTTGTGTCGTTTAATTACCAGGTTCCTATGGCCACCTTCCAGCACCATGTCATCATAATATTGCATTGTCATGCGATTTACATAATTATGTATGCAAAAGTTGAGTAACCGAGAAGTAGATCAAATTTAATTTGCAAAATTTGATCACAAACATCGGAACAGGTGAAACTAATATAAAGCGTATAAAAAAGAAATTAACTTTTCTCTTAGCTACGAAACTAATTAAAAGCTACGAGTTCGCGTGTCGCCATATTCTCGCTAGATGGCGCTGGATTCAACATTTTTATTTTATTTTTTTTAGGGTATAGGAGCAGTTTAAGAAATAGTATTCGCTAAAATAGGACGTCCAGCTACATAAATATATATATTATATATATAATATACTTTTATAAACCTCGATGTCTGTCAGTTAAGTGCACCTTTGTATCTTTGTTTGCATATTATAATAATAATAATAGACAATTATCCTAAAAGATCATAATCCTCGGAAAACAAGTATCCTATGCGCTATTTTAGAAATTGGGCTGCCCGTGTACCAAATTCCATCGAAATCCGTTAAACCGTTTGGCAATAAACGTATATATACACATACACACTTTATAATATTTGCTGTATCTAAATCACCGACACAAAGAACTTTCCAAAATACACATATAAATCGGACACTTTAGTTTGTAAAAGTAACTTTTAGTAACACGCAATTGAAATACATTAGTAATCCAAGGAGATTCAAATTACGTAATACGAACCGCGAAAGTCTTTTTAGTGACGAAAATGATGCAATTTGTTCTACTTTAATTTTAGGTTGTATAGACTCATGATAGCACAAGTTTAAAACCTTAGTTTTAAACCTTCTTTGTATATTTTTTTATTTGTGAACAGGTCCATATGAAATTACATCTCTTAAGCCGTAATTAGAGACACAATTAAAAAGTTATTGTGTCTCGCGTATATCTGCGTTCCGGCATACGAAAGTTTAAGTACATTCACTGAACATTACTGCAACAAAATACAGATAACTCACCAATAATATTTCCAGCTATCGCTTCATCAATTGATTCTAACTCTCTTCCCATAAGAATATACAAGGATTTGATTCTGAAACAAAAAAGGTTATATTCTGGCAAATTATAATAAACACCTTCAATACACCTTTGAATACTGTAGTTAACGATGTCACCAATCAATAAAAAATATTTTTTCGTTCTTATTATCCAAGTAATAAAGTCGTTAATCGAAGATCTTTTTTTGCGATTAATGATTTAAATACTTTATTAGCAAAACTATTTTTGCTTAAGAAAGTTATATGTAGAATTATGTCATACTTACTCTGTACATGTAATATGTTCATCACTTTGTAAGTCCTTCAACTTCTTATTAGGATCTATTTGGAAGTCTTTACTGAGTATTTTGGAGGGATCATGTTTGGGCCCTAAAACATACACTTTATCTCCTTTCTTTACTTTCCCACTAAATATTCTAGCAAAAGCTATAAATACTGGCTGGTCATCTTCTTCAGCTGCCTTTTCAACTTCTGATTCTTCATTATTTTCTGCTGGAGGAGTTTCTTCGACTTTTATGTTGTTCTCCTTTTTTTCTCGCAGCTGTCTCGCTCTTTCCCTCCTTAAAGCCATTTCTTCAGACGTCAAAACCTTAGGTTTATTCTCTGGCAGTATACTCTTATCAACATTATACATTTTCGATATAAAAATAATTATTGGTCTATCATCACTACTATCACAGGCTAGAAAATCTTCTTTCAGTTTCTGAGTTTCAGGAAAGAAGGAATCGAAGTCGCGTATTCTCGAGCACATTAATTTTTCTACCTTTTCTGGCAGGATTTCTTTGGGCGAGGGTAGTTTTTCGCAGACCATGTTGAGGACTGTACTAGATAGAGGTAGCCATTGCACCATGAGAGATTGGAGTTGGACTCGAGAGTCAGTATGCCTTAAATCCCTAGTTGTAAGTTTTATTCCAAGTTTCTCACAAATCACTGGAACCTTTTCCTTTTCATTTCTCATAGCTACTGTTTCGTATACATTCCAAAGATTGTCCAAAATAACTTGAACGAAAAGGGGCTTCTTTGCCTTTTCCTGTGCTCCTTTCATGAAGCGTTTTGTTTTTGTATTCAGATAGAAGTCTCCCCAAAGAACTTTTCTCAAAATTTCTTCTTTCACACCTGTAATGGAAAGAAAAGAATTAACTTAATTTTTTTAAACTGATGTCATTTGACAATCCTAGTTATAAACTTCGTATATTTATGACTGATATTTAAATAAGTGCGTGTTGCCAGTGATGACTTATGGTAGCGAGACGTGGTCGCTTATTATGGGTCTCATAAGAAGGCTCAAGGTCACCTAGCGAGCAATGGAGAGAGCGATGCTTGGTATTTCCCTGCTTGATCGAATCAGGAATGATGAGATCCGTAGGAGAACGAAATCAACATCGCTCGAAGGATTGCATCGCTGAAGTGGCAGTGGGCGGGACACATAGCGCGGAGAACCGATGGCCGTTGGGGTGGAAAGGTTCTCGAATCGCGTACCGGACGACGCTCTGTGGGCAGGCCCCCTACAAGGTGGACCGACGATCTGGTGAAGGTCGCGGGAAGCCGCTGGATGCGGACAGCACAGGACCGATCGTTGTGGAGATCCTTGGGGGAGGCCTATGCCCAGCAGTGGGCGTCGCTCGGCTGACATGATGATGATGATGATTTAAATAAGCCATATGGAATTGTAGTAAGGATAGAATTTATAAAATTAGTCACCAAATATACTTACCAAGTTTTTCAGAGAACAATTTAGCAAAGGTATGAATAGTGAAGCCCCATCCATCAGCGGCACTGGCAAACACCACATTTCCATGTTCAGGGGCAAAGTAAAGGTTTGAGTCATCAGCATCATCCATAGCAGAAGTCCAATCATAAAAGTTGTTGTCTTCTTTATTGAGTTTTTCTTTTTCTTCCTGGAAAAAAAGATGATGACGATTTATTTTTTTAATATCAAAGGGTAATTGTTAAAATGATAAATATAAAAACTTTTATACTTTACCATTTATACAATAAACCATTATAAATTTTTCCTCATGGTATTCATTTCTACAGTAATACCTACCTCAGATAATTTATAAAATTATTTTCTTTAAAACATCCTTTATTTATTTATTTATTTATGAAAGAAAGTAGATAGTAGTAACTTTTTAATATTTAAATTCATAGATTCAGCCATTCAGAAATTTAGCCATTGGCTGCTGATAGCCTATTTAAATGGGATTATAACAGAGAAATTCCATTTATTTCTATGAAATCATTATGAATAAATTATGTATAACATAAAAAAAAAATGAAAGAACATTTAATATAAAATAATGAAAAAAAAAGTTTGGAAAGTTTTTTAAAATGTTCCCTGACTGCAACTACAGAGTTGAATCCATCTGGAAATAACTTTAGATTTTTTTTTACATCTCTTGTACCTGTTTCTCCATAGTAGACTCTTCATTCTCAAATACTTCAGTAGTAAACAGCTCTGCCATGACCGCATTAACTTGCTCCAACAACTGCATCAAGTGCACGTAAGCATCCAATGGTGTCAGCTGCATCTCAAGTATGAGCCGGTCAATCTTGTTGAGTACGAGCACAGCACGGATGTTTTCTGAGTACGCTTGTTTTAGTACCAGCCTGGTTTGTGGACATACTCCTTCTACAACATCAACCTGGAATTGTAAGGTTAATTTTTATATTGGTGATTGCTGGGAACGGTAGCTTTGATGTGAGGCACTCATTTTAACATTTTTTTAGGGAACAGTAAGTTCTTCATGAATTGTCACTAAGTAATTTTTTACTAGTAATTTTTAGTAATTTTTCTACTATTTGAATGCTATTTTTATAAATGTCATCATCATCATCCTACCCTTATCCCATTTTATTTGGGGTCGGTGCAACATGTTTTTTTCTTCCACTCTGTCCTGTCACCCGTCACACTATCAGTAACTCCCTTTTCTTTCATATCACTCCTCACACAATCCATCCATCTCTTCTTTGGTCTCCCCCTTCCTCTCCATCCATCTACGTGTAAACTCTACGTGTAAACTCAAAACCCTTATTTATTTTTATAAATGTGAACTAACAAATTTTGGATGTGATTAAATTTCCATATTCTACTCATGTTCCCATCCAATTGGTTTCAATTTAGAAATGAAGGTTATTTATGATAGTTGTTATAGTATGACTAATTCTATGACTTGTGAAATATTTAAAACAAAAATAAATAGGAAGATAATGTTATGAAACTTTTATCACTATCTTATAAAGGGATTTTAATGATAAATTAAAAATGAATAACCAATAAGAGTATTGCTTTTAAACTAATTGGGCATGATTGCGTGCCTAACAGCTGATATATCAAAGTTACTGAAAAAACAATTTAATTTGAAAAGGCATGTTTTTAAAGGACATCATTTTGGTAGCAGCTTTTAGACTTATCTCTGTGTTGATTTGACAGGTATGCATTATTCTTCAGTAAAAGATCTTGCAATACAAAGCAAATTTTATTCAAAACTAATAAGAAAAGTAATGGTACTCACAACAACAATAGCTCCATCACAAAGTCTGACAGCAGTGGACACTTCACTGGAGAAATCGATGTGTCCCGGTGAGTCTATCAGGTTCACCAAGTACTCCTGCTGCTCCACAGAGTGGTACAACGCTATACTACTGCTTTTCATAGTAATACCCCTCTCCTGCTCATCCGGTCTGCTGTCCATATAACGCAGCTTCCCCGACATCCTCTGCGATATAATCCCATTGCTAGATATCAGAGAGTCCGCCAAAGTAGTCTTTCCATGATCCACGTGCGCCACGATACAAATATTGCGAATATTTGTAGGTTTGTTTTGAAGTTCTAAAAGTTTTGATGAATCCACCAGCCGCATTTTGAATTTTTTAACACGAACTTACTAACTAATCCTGTAGTATGGAGCCGCTGCTCTGTACTAATAATTTTGAGTAAGAAAACTGGAGAAGATATTGCGAAAATTATAAGATAAATTGCACAACATGAGTTAAAAACTTGTGCGACAATATTGGTGTTGATTTTGACACTGACATTTTAGTTTAGAAATAAGAACCCTAAAATATGTGCTCTCCTATGGGCAGAATTAAACAAAAACTATTTTTGGTTGATACCAATATCTAAATAATATATTTTCACTCTGTCTTTAGATAATACCACTTATTACATTACTATATTATTTAACTATAGAGATTTATTACTGACTTCATAAACGAGACAATGAACAAACAAAAAGTTTGTCTCAATTTCTTAACGAATTAATTAGTGTCAAAGCTTTTATTTTATTTCTTCTCCTTGGATACAAAGTCTTTTACTAACATCAGAAAACCAATGTACACGTTCTAATAATGAAGTATTCGGCAACAAAAGTGTCAAGTCGACCTTTTTGAAATCTTCGCTTAAGCAGTCAACACTATACAATAATTACAGACATTTTGAAATATTTCTTTAATTTTTATTGTTTTCTTTTACAATGCCTATTAAAAAATAAATTACCCTTTTTCAGTTTGACTTTTTCTTGACATTGACAAGAATTTGACACTTGCTTGACACTGAAGTTTCCTTGCGTTTGTTGAGGTTATGTGGCCCTTATAATTTTTAATAATATTGAATAAAAAGTTAATGAAATGGCGTTAAATAGATTATTTGCTAGTTTAGTCATCACTCCTAATCTGATTGCAAGAAGGACTGTTCATGTAGCTGCTGTAAATTTTGCCAGTAAACCCAACATTGACAAGCCCAAACCTGGACTTGGCAAAAGTTACAGAAGAATTGTGCATTTCCCTGAAGAATATACTGTTAAACCTTTAGAAGTTACAAACCTGGCTGGCAGAGATCCTGTATCCGGTAAATACGAACTACCTTGGATTCATAAGAGCTATTTTTGAGCGAAAAATTGGATCTACAGCCACAAAACTGCAGGCTATACTAACGTATTGTAAAAAAAAAAATTTATAAAATTCGATGTACATAATTATTTGCTACACATGACTGTATTATATCATGTTATTTACTTACCTTGTTTACACACACAGGTCGCGTTGTTGCTAAGGGTATTGGTGGTGGTATCAAACACAAGTACCACTGGATAGATTGGTACAGGGATGGCCCTACTGAGGGACCACCACAGGAAGAGAAAGTTATTCAGGTTAGTAACAAAATACCAGCCTTAGACTGCCATCCATATTATGATAACTGCTTTGAAATCTGGTACCTTGGTGGTTTGGTAGATAACAAATAAACAGACCAATGCAAATAGTGACTTTGTTCAATACACGAGTATGTACATATACTATATAAATGTCATTAAAAAAAACCAGTTACAGTATTTGAAAGGTTAAACTTTGATCAAAAAGTTTAACCTTTTAACTACTGCAATTAGTGACATAATGAAAGACAATAGGTGTGCAAACGCTGGCATTCGAATATTTGGGGCTCAAAAGTTTGTTGAAATCGAAGCCATTTCTGACATGTTTAATACTTTATGAATTAAGCAGGCTAGTTTTAGTGCATGTGGAAAAGTCTGTATTTTTTTTAAATCCCTTAGGATATGGTGTTAATTTAGGCTGTTAGTTCAGACAGGAGTTACTTAGATCTACATTCCCTGAGTCAATACAAACAATATAATATCAAATTACTTAATAGCAGGGACAGCATATATAAAATGAAAAAAAATAAAATATTGGCTATAAGTTCCACAATATAATACAATAAAGTTTATTCTATTCTTATCTATTATTGATTTTAATTTTAGGTATTGGAAGATGGATGCAGGACAGCGCACATAGCTTTAGTTGCTGTTGGAGACAAACTAAAATATATTTTGGCCACAGAGAATATGAAAGCAGGAGACATCATCAAGACTTCTCGCGCATTGCCTAGGATACCTGGTAAAACCAATAAAAACAAGAAGTATATATTTTTTTTCTCTTTTTGTTCCAATTTATTTATTTAGATAGATATACACTTTATTGTAGGTACACCATAAACATAAACTGACATTGATATTGAATACCTAGTGCGTAATTGCGTATTATGTACACACAGTGCATACAAATCAAATCAAATACAGATGAATCGGTCCCATTCGCATCATGTCAATTTTACTTTATGTGCAGCTGTCACTGACTTTTAATTGAGGCTATTTTCCAAAATTGCCTTTCTATGTCCCGCCTACATACCAAATTATCTAAATCGTATTTATTTTTTAATAATATTATTATAAGACCAATTAAAATGCCGTTTCATTTGATGTCACGATTGATGCAATGGCTGAGTAATTGGTGGCTACATCTCGTATGTTTGATTCCCACTTAGACTAAATATTTATATAGCCTACAGAAAATAGTTGTGAGTAAATATATGTGTAGAGCATAGGCACAATAGTCATAGTTCAGTGGAGTCAGACAGTCTACCAATAAACCTCAAACCAAGAACGTGTGTACCATTTTTTCCACCCCTTCTGCCAAAAATCACACACCTCCACCATCATCTTACCAGCAAAAATGTACCTACACTCATATATATTTACGTTTTCAGTGAGAGCAAGTGAAGGAGACGCTTATGTATTAGGAGCACTACCTACTGGAACTATTGTACATTGTATTGAAAAAGAACCAGGTAAGCATAAAGATTTTTTTTTAAATCTACACTGTTATTTTTATAAGGAAATCAGTTTTCCAGCAAAAAGTTGCAGAAAAATATAGATTTATACTCCATTTGATTAGGTATTTAACTAAATGGTTAGGTACTTTACAATTAGATATTTACCTAAACTATTTTTGTATGTTGTTTAATACGATTTTTTTTTAAATTAAAAGACATATCAAGATTGTTTACGTTTAATTAAGTACCTAAACATGGACTATAGAGATAAACCTACATTGAAAATGGGGGATCATCCGACTAGACGGGCGTAGTGTCTGGTCCGGGCAACTGTTAGATAATTTATTTCGGACTTGTGTATGTTCTAATCGCACGAAGAACTGTAATGCCGCGGTGTAGGATACTTCTCGTGTGATATTGATGTCTTGAAAATTAAATAGTCAATCATCATTTTTTTCTCCAAATGTGTATTTCTATTACCACTACAAAAACAAGTTATAAAATTAATGGGGTTACCGTACAAGAAACATTATTCTATCAGCTGCTCGCATGGTATTACCGACTCCTTTGTGTCAGACTTGCATTTGACCAATTTTTAGAGTTTATGATGTTCAGCACTCCAATTGGCCCGCTCCAACCTCTTTAACCAATCAGAGAGCCGAACGCGGTAAACGTCTCGATCACGTTAACGTAAAAACAACTCTCAGCACACTATTTAAAATTTAAATAAATAAATATCATTGTCCATTTCCAGGTCAAGGCGGTCTATACATACACGCTGCAGGTACCTTTGGAACAATCCTTAGACGACAAGATGACCGCATTATAGTCCAAATGCCTTCTAAGCGGTTGTTCAGTTTCAACCAGCTTTGTATGGCTGTTGTAGGTAAGATAAATAGTAAAAGAAAAAATCTGTAATATACCTAAAACTTAGAAAAACTTCTGGGCAATAGTGAGGCTCACAATTTAGGCCGGTGTTCACCAACACTAGATCGGCCGTTTAAATATTAAATCAGTTGTTTAAGCAATTTTTCCTGTTCACCAAAGCCTAAACATCGGTTACTGACGATAACCGGATGATTATCTTAACAGAGCTTGAAGACGTTGTTTAAACGTTGGTTACTGTGATTTGACAGAACTTTCGTAGGTTATATTGTTTGATTTATCAACGAAGTACCTATTTATCAGTGAAAAATAACGGATTTTAATTTTATGATGGGTGGTGAATACTATCTCAATATGTTTACTATTTGCATCAGTTAAAAACGAACGACTTGGGATCTTTTAAAATCGTCACAATTTTTATGAAAAATTTTCAACAATATCCATGTATTTCATGACAAGTTTTCTCATGATTGGTAAATTAGTAGTGCTCTGTTTTTTATCTTTCATCACCTAAAACTTTTTAACGGGTTTCAAGGAATGAAATCTTATGGAAAAATAAGACGAAATATATTTTATTACGTATTTATATTGTACATACTTACTAAAAACTACATGTATTTTTGGTATTTAAGGTCCTTTTACTTATTTACTAACACTCACTCAATGCCACTATCCTATTATTTACACAGAACCTTAAAACATCGTACGACGCACACACACACAAATATCGTGATTCGATAATTTTTCGACGTATGGTTTTGTTTCTCCGTCGTTTTGTTTAAAATATATATTTACAACAAAAATTCAAAATACAAAACTTCACAAGACCATCAAAATGAACACTGACAGTCAAGAAAGAGCTTGATAATAAACCTTCCAATGCAACATGTGTTTCTGTAAACCCCGTAAACCCAAAGAAACAAAGAACAGCAACTTTCACAGTTTATGGTATCATCTATTATCTGGCCATATTAAAAAATTGTAAGCGTGAACGAGATTGCAAGATGCACCCTTGCAATTTCATTTGGTAGTATTGTATTGCTCATTCATTCATTCAAAAACGCTCTGTTATGTCTCGGTTTGGTAACCGAACGCCGAAAGATGATAGTGAACACGAAAAAACCGCTCCGTGTTTAACAAGTGTTTAAATATTAACAGGCCGATTACGAAATCAATGGTTAAATTCGTTTCGGTGAACATGGCCCTTAGGCTATAAACCGCAAATAGCACCACGCAAGCCAAATGATGTTTCTTATAAGTACCAATTTTGGATAGACCAATGCTCTTTGATAATTGGTACTTGAGCCATTATTTTTTAAGTAAGTAACTATATCAAAAACGAACTATCCAAAATTTTAAACAAAAAGATTGTTTGACCCCGTTCAAATTATGTGAGTTAAACAATTAAAAACTGGTGAAGGGGGAAACTCTAAAATAACAAAAATGGATGCACTACCTCTGACGTCACCGCCATTAAGTTATGCACATAGAAAACAGAGAGCGAAATGTTCCCACTAAGCGGCCAGAAATATTTATAATGCTAATTTCCGGTTCATTTTATAACCAACTAGCTTTTGCCCGCGGCTTCACTCCCGGCAACAGATTATTCTACTCTACTCTACCCTACTCGGTGAGAGAGTAGACTTCAGAATTAGCAAATATACTACATAAAAAAAGTATCCTATGTCCTTCTCCTGGCTCTACCTCTCTGCCAATTTGCAGCTAAATCGGTTCAGCCGTTCTTGAGTTATAAGTGAAGTAACTAAAACGACTTTCTTTTATAAATATAGATTTTGATGTGATTTTCGGAAAAGATTTATTTGTCGTAAAATATTGTAAAAAAATAAACTCAGGGAAGTGCCTGATTAGCTAAAAATATTAAAGAAATGTAGCACAATACTTCATCAAAATCTTTTTTCAGGTCGTCTCTCGAACGTAGATCACGGAGAAACACCAATAGGTTCTCCACAGCGAAACCGATGGCTCGGAAACAGACCTCGCTCCGGTCTTTGGCAAAGAAAGACTGGTCGACACGGCAGGAAGATCAAACCCCCAAAACCAGTGAAAGAAATCCGTGTAACCCCTCCAAAGTCACTTCCAGCCATCCAAATGAAGTTAACAAAACCCTAATTTAATATTTGATAGAAATAAAACATAATCTTAGATGTTTTTAAATGATTTTTATTTTCCGATAATTTTTGATCTACAGATAAATATCACAACATATAAAGCTGCTTTTTGTGCTTTGTATTAGGCTCAATAGTTTTAAAGTCCATTTCTGAGAATAATAAATTTGTAAATCACTATTCGGTTAAATGAGCTTTAATACTTACAACACGTAAATGCAGGAATTTAATATTTATGGCAAAAAGAGATACTTTAAAGTACACATAGAACTTGGAATTATTTTATTTTAATCTTCTGTCTTATTCTTCGTCTTCATCCGAAAACGTCAGTATCTGTGAAAAAAAAAAAACATTATAAAAAAATCTTGCAAAATATTACATTTTACGGAATGTTGTAGTTATACACTGTTAAATTTTGATCGTTTTAATCCCGTAAAGGGTCGATCCGGTTCATGAAATACTATTGATTTGTAAAGATAAAATTAAAAAAGAAAGTACTTTTTTCTTAAACTGGAATTAATATACGCGTGTATTTTGAGTAAATATCAGCTGAGCGGGTTCTTTGACCGTAGGTAGTTGTCGGTCTTTACGTACTATCTACAGGTCATTAATTGATGTCTCTTAACTTTTTGTGAGTACTGTACGGAGACGCGGCGCGTTGGGCTTCTGTCGTACATTTCATATGTTTCTGTTTGCATGCGCGATGACGCGGCTCACTGCTACAATGTACGGCGAACGCTCAACGTATCTCCGTAAGCACTTAGCGGGGCCACGCACGGGCGCCCATCGCGTGTCGTCGCGCGAGTGTAGTTTGTAGCGGTCCCCGTAGCGAAAACCGGATTATTTCCTGCACAGTGTCGCTAGTTCAAATTTAATAGTGTGCATGAAGTCATATCGATGGAGAACTTTAACGTATTATTACTAAGCGGAAGGCACGCGGAGCGCAACTGCCCGCGACGGGTACCGGCGCAGTGAGTCCAAACGGAGCACATTTGTATGGGACTGCGAGGGCTCCCGCTCTACACAAAGTCGGCTCTTAAATATATCGACAAATAACTCCATTCATCGATACTTCCCATCGTAACTTTCACTCGCATAACATCAAACTTAAAAAAATCCACTTACATCAGTCATCTCCGCCGCCAAATGCAACTCATGAAGGCCGGTGACTTCTTCCAAATAGTTACCACTATTAAATACTTCAAGCAGGAACTCAATATTCTCCTGCCTATATTTATTAAGTACTACTTCAGAGCAGGCTATGCACTGCTTGAACTTGGCACAGGTTGGGGTCACAGTTTGGTAGGAGTGGAGAAAACCTCTTATACTGTGAGGTATTGGACCTAGTATGCCTTGGAACTCTGGAGGTACGTCCTCTGTGTCGCCGTTTACATTGTAGACGGCTGGTGCGTTTACCCTGGAAAATAAAGTAAGTGCATAAAGGGTGATTAGTATTTAGTGGTATGTGAAACAGCGTGGTAGTCTGGAGGACTTTCGACCCTTCGATGAAAAGAATAGTACATTTTGATACAAGTGCAGGAAGTTTGTCATTGCGACCGAGGCGAAATTCGCACGAGCCGTAGGCGAGTGTGTTATGGAGCCGAGGGCTGCAATGACAAATCTGCACGTGTGTCAAACGACGTTTTTCAATACACTTACGACTTGTGAAATAAAGAAAGAAAGAAAAAAAAATTAATCGTATCTCAAACATACAGTAGAAATATAAGGAATATATAAGTACAGCATTCAAATCTGCTCTGGTCAGTTTCTAATTTCGTGGGGTCGTCCAGCAACTCTAGGGGACGCCTCGCGCCTGATTCGATAAACTAAGTAAAACAAAATAATCCCCCGTGACCGTGACGATAAGGAAGGAATAAAAAAGCCCTTGTTGTGATAAACTCAAAAAAAGCACTTGGGTGATATACATGCTATATTGAACCTAATAGGAGTGCGATAAGAGGCAGTTTTCGAGTAAGTGTATTGAAATAGTACATTTTGATACAAGTGCAGGAAGTTTGTCATTGCGACCGAGGCGAAATTCGCACGAGCCGTAGGCGAGTGTGTTATGTAGCCGAGGGCTGCAATGACAAATCTGCACGTGTGTCAAACGACGTTTTTCAATACACTTACGACTTGTGAAATAAAGAAAGAAAGAAAAAAATTTAATCGTATCTCAAACATACAGTAGAAATATAAGAAATATATAAGTACAGCATTCAAATCTGCTCTGGTCAGTTTCTAATTTCGTGGGGTCGTCCAGCGACTCTGGGGGACGCCTCGCGCCTGATTCGATAAACTAAGAAAGACAAAATAATCACCCGTGACCGTGACGATAAGGAAGGAATAAAAAAGCCCTTGTTGTGATAAACTCAAAAAAGCACTTGGGTGATATACATGCTATACTGACCCTAATAGGAGTGCGATAAGAGGCAGTTTTCGAGTAAGTGTATTGAAAAAGATTTACCGACCAGACAAATATTGTGTTTTGGCCCTGGCAACTGTTCTAATAGCGCGAAAAACTGACACCGCAATGCAGGATTTTGTACTTTAGTTTCTATGTGGCGCTATAGATGTCGCTAAGGGTTATTGGGTGCATTTTTTGAAATATGTTTTACTAGAGCAACGATTTTGATCCAGATAACTTGGACTTCAATTTGTTATTTTTCGAGTTATCAAATTAAGTTTTTGGATTTTTCTGCCTCACAACTGAAAACTGCTCAATTCAGTAAGCCCCAAGAGGACTCCGGTGTCCGCACGCCTATTGTCTTTTAATTGTGTCTGTTATTACGGGTATTCGAAAACTTTATCATTCTACTCTGATTAAGTAGTAAACTGATTCTGTTCTAGCTTATGAACGACTCGATCTCTATCCGATTAAACAATTAGTGGACTTACCGCAGTGGATGTTGCAATAATCCGACTAGAATCTCAACTGCCAATGCGCCTGCAATCGCTGCCACGCCCGGCCGTGTCACTGTACATTGTTGGTCTAGTGTGCGATCTTTCATAGACTAAAAATGAAACAATAATTACTATTTTATATAAGTGTGTACCTATATTTCTATGTTTTTTACTTGATCATGTTTCGAATTTGATGAAACTTTGTAGACCATGTTCTGCAATAGCATTTATGCTTGACATAAATGTTAAAAGTTGTATGATCGACCCTCCACGAGATTAAGACGATAAAAATTTAGCCATTTCCATCCAATCCCGTGGAGGGTCAATCTCGTAGCCGGTACATAAAAAATACTATCGATTTGTAAAGATAAAATTAAAAAAAGATACTTTTTTTTCTAAACCTCGAATAATATACGCACGTACGAAATTAAAGTCCAATGACCTATAGATAGTTAAAAAATTTAGCCGTGTATAAACAAGCAACAATTTCTTATGCTACACTCACATTGCCAGGCGCAGTGACGTCATTACAGAAGTAACAACCGAGGTTACCTCCTGCGATCCAGGCCGTGCTTACAGATGTGGTTTCGTCGGGGTCAAAATCGCCGATACCGTGGCGCATCACTAGGTAGCTGTCAAAACCTAGAGCTGCGTTTATCACTATCTGGGTAAAGAAAAGTTTCATTAGTATTAAGAGTTCCAAATAAGAATAGGATCGATTGACAGGATGTGACGTCACGCCGCACTGGCAAATCGAAGATATTTTTGCAAAATTTAAAAGCTCAGAGATAAGTAAAATTGAAAAACTGGCTTCTGATTAAACTTTTTTCGTTCACAGTTCGCAAATTAAATAAATTTTTCGTAAATAAACAGAATTTTAAAAATCTCTTGCCTCGATCTGACAGTACCTAAATCGTGACGTCACAACAGGGCAATCGATCCTATTCGGATCGCATTATATGTTTATTTTATATGTGTAATCCCATGCTATATGAGATTACTGAACCTAAGGAATTTAACGATTCGGAAAGATGTCAGGTGGTTTTATTTAGTAGATGTATGGTCCTACCGGAATCAAAAAGTGACAGAGATACGATTAGGTGAGAGGTCAAAGAAAATACCCATGGTACCATTAGGCTCGTAAAGCCCTTACTTATAAATATTTCCACAACTGTAAGGAACCTGATTTCCAGTAGTGGAAATAACATCATAAGAAATATTTTTATAATACTAAAGTTCTTTAGTAGTTTCACTTTCAATGCCGTGTGGTTCAAGTTAAGACATCCTCTAAACTTGTACAGTAGTACAAGTTGAGACATCCTCTAAACTTTTAAGTAGAATAAGCTTCACACATACTGTTCAGTTTGAAATGCAACTTCAACCTTTTAAATTAGGTATGACTTTTTCATTTTTACCTACTAGTTACATTCTAAAATCATCTTAATTTACACCGAAATAAAGATTGTATTCGTTTTAAACAAAAAATACATTGATTGGTAACAAGGATGTCAATAGGTAGAAATAATGAGTGGTAATGTACAAAAATGCTATAAAATTATACCTTTCCATAATGAGCGGCTATAAGAGTGGGAAGCCAGCGCGCTTCTCGAGTATCCAGTAGAAGGAATATCACATCATGATCAGCTATAGCTTCTGTGATTATTTTGATGTTGGATATAGTTTCCTCCTTCAACAATTCTCCGATCGGATGGCCTGGCATTGGAATGTGGGCCGTAATACCTTTGCTTACCTAGAAATAAAACAGAATATTGTTTTTTTAAACTTTATGGACACAAAGGCACAGTCGATGCGTATAGATCTAGCGGGCCAGTTGGGCTAGACTGAAATAAAAACCAGCCAAGAGCGTGTCTGGCTACGCTCAGTGTAGAGTTCCGTAGTTTCCCGTCCGTTACAAATTTCTCACAATGTAACAGGATCCTTATACTACGACTAAACAGTGCGACTAAAAAGTGAAGTAACCCATGTATAAATATTGGTAACCCAATTTCCCCAGAGATGGCGTTGTACCTGCGTGGTCATTTCGGATTGCGTGAACCTTTTTTTTCATATTAGTTTAAAGATACGTTCAGGACCATAAAATATGTAAACTAAGCTAAAAACAAATAATATACATACGTACAGGAGTTACTTAGGATTAATTCAAGTGTCGGTAACTTACAGCAGTTGGCAGAATATTTTTCAAACTATCTGCCGCTGCCTCAGCTTTGTCTCGTCCTCCACTGAGACAATCTTGAAAGTTATATAGAACTTGTCGCGTCGGGTTTGAGTAAGAAACTTTTCCGTTATCTATAAATGTTATATGGCGGAATCCCCATGCCTGGAAATAAATAAACGTTATTAAAAACTAGCTGTACATCGCTGTTTCACATGCGTCTACTGACCAAACCGAATTTTACCGACGGTACCGTTCCGCTACCGTGAGTTGTAGGGTGATGTTATATGTATGTATTTGCTTATTAGTAACACATATAGTAGATTCAACAGGTTTACTCAAGGAAACAAATGTAGCTGAACTCAGACGCCACCCACATACAGATCAAATATCCATTTATTGTCTCGATTATCATGTGTCATTGATTATAATTCACATATGTTTCCTAATGGTAGTTAGAATAATCATTATAGTGGATGTAGGTATTCTATTCATTTCATCGAGAATCAGTCTGTCTATCCCATAAGGAAAATTTTTATCCAATGCGACTGGTAGTACCAGTGATAAAGGTATGCACTATCAATTTCATTGGTGTTACCAATAAATCTCGAGCGACATGACATCCGAGGGTGCCAGCACCCAATAGCAGGCATTTTGTACTTTTCATCACATCTACGTTTATATCCGGCACTAGACGCCACTTCATTAATTTAATATTCAGATCTGATGCTGTATCTGCTAATCTGGAAAATGAAATGAAAAATAAAACAAATGACTATCTAGCAAAGTAGCTACCAATAAAATAGCTGACAAAAATTATGGCTGGTCAAGTTCATAAGAGTATAATATTAGAGAGAGGCGGCGAGACTAGTGAGCCGATCCATCCCTGTATGCTATAACGTCCAACTCAGGTTGGGCTATTCTAAATTGGACGTACACCAAAATACTGATAACTCCACACAAAAATCAGGTCCTGACATACCTAATTTTTGTGAGCCAAGCAATCTCTAAAATAAAAGTAATATGTATAGGGCATCATCTGTCACTTATACATACCTGTGACTATTTGTAAAGCTTGACATGCAATATCAAGTTCCAAACTTACATAATTATTTCAGCCGAAAGACATCCACAGCTGAATATAGGCCTTCCCAAGTCTATACACAGGAACCGGTCCTGTGCAACTCGCATGCATTGGATTCCCACCACCAGGTCGTCCACTCAGTGCAGATTAAGCCAGCGTGGGGCCTGTAGCATATCTTACTGGTGGTCCATAGGTAGCTTGCATTGTTTTTATGGAAAATTTGGAAGGTTTCCATCAAAGTGGACTTGTGTGCGGAATGTCAGTGAGGTTTTCTACAACTTGACATGCTACATTTTTTGTGTCATCTTTTCACTTACATCACAGGATCCAGAGACGCTGACATTTTGGCCACTCTTGGTCCAAAGCTTCCTTTGCCATTCTTTTCCCATCCCACCCAGAAATCGCTTACAGTACAAGGTTTATTCTTTACATCTTCCTACAAACAAAAAAAAACATTTAAAAATATATGTTGACATCCCCGGGCAACAAGTCAGTAATCTCAAAAAAATGTTTTTCAATTATCAACTTTATTAACCAACAATAAGTTGGTAAATCAAGACAATTTTTTCTTATTAACAACTTGTTGCTCAGAGTAAACATCATAAATTCTGAATGGAAAATGTTCTAACAATCTGTTTGAATAGCTGTTAACTTAAATATTAAAATTCATATTAACCATAGCAGCTGTCACCAAAAAGTATCGACTACTTTCAATATTTCCTGTAGCATTGCTACGAAGTCCAATCACTTTAATATCAGCTTCAAGTAAACTTGGACAATGGTCTGTCAAAACTGCCAGATACATTCTCAATGGCCATCCAGGATTATCTACATTGCTTGGATCATTGAACACAAAATACATACTAGATAAATCTATATTATTAAGTGGGCCTTCATTTATATCTAATATGCTTGATAATGTTTTTACACAGATCATGTTATTTTCTTTAGTGACCGCAAAAAAACATTTTTGTTCTCGATCTAGAGCTTTATAGATCTGTGCTAGCTCGGCAATTTGTTTGGCACTGAAAATTGCTGTGATACTTAAACTTTTGTCTTTCATATACACTGTCGGCTGCATGGGTGAGGGGAACCCAAACCAGTAATAATAATTAAATTTCTTGAGATCCTGAAATGTGAAATACATACATTAAGTTTACTGAGGTAAAATATTACAAGTATATTGACAGCAAACAGATTTCAAGTCTTTAGGCACCTAGTTCTAATATGAGTATGATTATAGAAATAATACAATTATTTAATGATATTTATTAACACAGTGTAGCAACAGAACAGGAATTAATTTTTAAAAAATAATTTCATACTAAGATGCCACATTAAGAAAATAAAACATCAATTTTGGTAATATGTTCAATAAATAGATTTGAATGAAATAAGACCGTTATGTTAAAGATGATGAGTAGTTTAGGAAAGAGTACTTTAGTCCTAGTAGTATGACTTTAAGAGAGAATTTTAAGATGTAAAAACCTTTTTACACAGTCATAGCTAAGGGTAAGATAACAACTCACTGCAAAAGATATTATAATAAAATGCAAAAGACTACTCGGTTTAGTAATCCATATTTTTTTATCCTGAATTGTGGCCCATATTTCCTTTCCCACCACACTCAAAAAGGTAGCCTTCTCAATAGATTTAAACTCTTCCATTGTATTCTTGTTCATTAGGGTACCTTTGACATTTGTATATAACTGGTCATCTTCCGGCTCTCTGAAAATATAGATTTCAATAAATTTTTATGGCCTGGTCTTGAAACTGAAAAGAACTACTACTACTTATGTCTAAATACTATTTAGAAAAAATATAATTTGGGTATCATGAAAGTTTATTTGCAGTATGTGTTTTTTTTTTTAGTAAAAACAACTTACTTATTTTTTCTAACGTTACATTTTTAATACGATAAATATTCATACGTTTATATAGTGACTATAGTAGGTAATATAACAATGAAGTAAAAAGAATTAGATTTTCAACTCAAATATAACTGTTGTTATTTTCACTAGTTTCATAAAATATTTAATGTTTGTTGGTTTTAATAATACTTACTTATTGAACGATGTGCCATCGACTTCAAAGACAGCTCCCATATCATCGCGGTTACTAAATTTTCCCCAAATTTGCTTCGTAGTCCCTTCCAATTTATCTACATCAAGTTTCATCTCCGTGAGGGTATGCCAGAAAGAAGGGTGTACGAACGACGTGAATGGCGAATATTGTACTATATATATACATTTTCCTGGAGTTGCTGAAGCTGACATTATTACCTATTGTCTATTGATAATTAGGATACTTCAATTCAGATATTCGCTAAAACCTGAAAATGCAAAGCACGAATACAAAACAGAACAAGACAATAGTTCAGTTCACTTTAATGTCACTTATCAGTCAAAGGAAAGATGACAGTCATTGTGTCAGTGTCAAACTGAAGCTGTCAATAGGGATGCGAATCGATTATCAAAAAAATCAATATAACTCAAGGATGTTATATCTCTACCCTGGGTATTCTCTGCAGGGGCCCTTCAGGGTCGAAGCCTCCTGGAGCCTAGAGGGTATGTGAAAATTGTAACCTCGACTCCAGAAATAAGGCAAGGAAGGTACGGGGTAGGTTTTTTAGTCAGTAAGAGTCTGACACTGGTCTCCCGCTCCGCCCAAGAGCGGGTTTCGTCATTGGATGATTTTCACCTACCATAAAAAAAAAAAAACCCTGGGTATTCTGTATTGTAATACATATAACTTCAAAAATACTTCAACAAAAATCAATATTTTAATTGATGCTAGTTAATACAAACAATAGATGGATTAAAATGATTTTTGGTTGACCTCTAGACTTCAAGTCCTCCTTCATCTTCTTTCATCTAGGTAGACCTTGAAGGTAAAATTAAAAATAAAAATTTTGCTCTTCACCGCCGTTTTCTGACCATCGGATGCCACAACAAAGCCTTTTTTTTTTTCGACCGGTAAAGTGCCCAAAAGGCTGGCTGCATTGCCACGCTGTATGGCAATGCTTATTCTTTGCCCAAGGTAAAAGCCAGCCCTTGAGTCACGCGAAGTATCAACAAGTCGTTTAGAAAGTTCATTAAACAACTTGTGGGCACTCGGACCCCACGATCCGAGAGTTTCAACCCCAAACGGCTCGAAAATATAACTACCAACAAGATTAGTAAATATCCGCCGCTTGAGGTTCTCCGCAGCCACAGCAGCAGCACCGGCACAGCATGATGAGCTAGGAAGATGAGATGGCGCAAGAGTATCGACACAAGTTGCGTCCCACACTAAAGACCTACCCATCTTCCATGGAAATAAAGACATACTGTCTGGTCTCTTGCCATCGTCGCGTGCCAGGCCATGAGGTTCCAATACAGCCGGAACGCCGACGGAAACAAGAGCACGTCGGATGATGACGTTGATATTCGCATGCCGAGCTATGCGACCCGCACTTCAGCTGCATGACAGACCGTGGTGCCCGAGGCTGTTGACAACTTCGCCACAGTGGCAGCGATGAGGAGAACAACAAGGAGCGCCAAGGCGTAGAGAAGCAGCAAGGCGGAAAGTAGTATCGTCGAACAAGGTGTTGTTGCCTATGCTCGACGACGGTAGTGCGTGAAGCCAGAGACCTGACTCCCACTTCTCCACAGCCAGCAGGCGTGCACGCTCTGCAGTAGAGGAAGATGTAGAAAACAGGTTTTGCTGAACTACTTTGCCTTTGGGAAGAGGGGTTGCCGGGTATTTTAGAGTTCGGGCAAGCGACTTTCCAGGCATTTACAGCCTCAGTTAAGCACGGCACATCAAAATTAATCAGTGAGGAAATTAGAATATTCCTGATTAATTTCTCCGTGCCGTGAACCGAGGAAATAAAAGCCGGTAAACTGATATTAGTAATTTTACGGACACCGAGGCCTCCCATACGAATGGGAAGGGTAGCTTGAGCCCAAGCTCGGTCGTCCATGGCCACATTTAAAATTGAAGATAGAGTTTGTCAGATAATTTGATCATTTTTTTCCAAAAGATAAGGATGTTTCCACAAGTGAGAGGCGCGGAGGAAGTAGGTATGTCAATTTAGGGCCGAAACAGCAGTAACGAATTAAAGAAATAGTCGAAGTTAATTTCGAGCAATCTTTCCGAAACATCATTAAAATTTTGATTTTTTTTCCCCCACCAAATTGGGAAAGGAATCCTCGAAAATAGGAGCCCCAAGGAAACGAAGAGAGCTTTTATCCATGATTTTAACTTCTGGTACCATTGCGGTAAATTTAGAGAGCGTCAAATGTCTGTCAGTACTGTAAGCTAGAAATAATTCGCATTTTGAAAGGTTGAGGTCAAGGCCTATTGAGTGAAGTTGACTTTTCAAAAAAATTAAATCATCTAAGACTGTGTCTGTATCGCCTCCTAGGGTTCCATCGTCAAGATACCAAACGTTGAACTTAGAATTTAGCTGTCGAATAATTGTGTGAATGGCTAAACTAAAAATCACCGGCCCGAAGGGATCACCCTGTTGACAGCCAACTGCGGATTTCAAAATTTTTATCTTTATATAATAATTTAGAAGGATGCCTATAGCACTGCCATAAAAAACTATAAATTTGGGGTATTTCTTTTTTAGATTCTGCCAGCAAGGTGTCCCTATTAACCGAATTGAAAGCATTTTTTATGTCAACCTTCAGGATGACCTCTCCTAAGTTTGAATTTAGGTAGGTCGACAAAGCGTGTACGGCAGCCTCGCAGCCCCCTTTGGAGCCGAAACCTAGCTGCAGGGGCTGAAATTTTTTCGAAACAGGTTTTTGTCTTTTAGGTACTTATAGTACCCGGCAAATAAGTTGAACTATGGACCTAACCGAAATTATTAGGTACACCGATACATATTAGATAAGTATGTAACTACAGATAACCCCCCACCCATAAGCCCATATTCACTCGTGGCTAGACAGCCAGAGTATAATCAAGTTCAACATTGGCCCTCCGTTTTGTTTGAGGTCGGTGTAAAACGTATCTTTCTTCCATTTCGTCAATCAAAATTAACATTACAAGCATTGATGATCGAAGATTACAAGACATATATATGTACTAAAAAGGTAAGAACAGTGTTAATACTGGCAGTTCAAAATAACGCCCTCTTTTTCTTTTTAATTTATGATTTTTATGAAAATTTCGAAAACACAAAATGTCATACATGATTTAACGTCAATGGCTTATTTTATAATTTCTTTGATTGGATTTTGAAATAAATTTATTTAACTATAAGTGTAGTTCCATGTAGAGAGTGGTTTTATTTTTGGTCTCTACAATCGAAATTATTGTGATAAAATCTGTAAGTTTTATTTTCCCAACATTATTACCATAAAGTCTTACATTAGTTTAGTAAGCTTAAAGACGCTATTTTCTTCGATTTCTGCGAGCCTTAAACAGTAATTTTTTTCTGGAAATGAATAGGTTTACAGGAAGGATCAATGTATAGTTTTACACTTACATGTACACTCATATATGCACGAATATCTTACACAGTACCTAGGTACGTATTTGACACGGAGTAATCTAGTGCAGATGGTTTGCTATCAAATCATTTTGTCTATTATATGTAGCTTAGAAATAGCTCAAAAATCTATAAGTCTTTCCATAAAATGGCCCAACCCAGTGACACAAACAAAAAACACATTGGCCGATGATATAAGAATCGGAGCTTGGAACTCAGATACAGCAGTTGCGCTGTAGGCTACTGTCGTGGGTCATCGAATGTGGGTAATCCTGTACTGGGCTCACGAGTCTCCTCATGTTCTGGCGCACAATAGAAGAGATATCCTGTACCTACAATGAATATCTTATTAAATTCTTTACGTAACTTTATTTGTTTCAGATTAGTAGGTTTGTTTACTTACCATCAATATAAAACAAACTTTAAGACATGGCAATAAGTTCATTGGATATGTCGTTTGAAAAAATACCTTCGCAATCTACAAGTTCCGCTCAAAGTTCCAAACATTCTTCTCGATTACTTCAATTAAATGGTCCACCTGAAAGCATCTTATCAAGTGCTACAAGTAAATGTAGCAGACAAAAATATTGTAACGGAAGATCCCCATATCTCACCGGGGATAGAGTTCAGTTACTTTCAAGAGTAATAGAAAAACGATTTGTACAAAAAACTAATATTGTTTCATCTTTTCCATTGGCTGTTAATCTGTATAAAGCTAATTCTGATGATTTCAAACCGCCAAAAAGAGTTCCTAAGAAAATAAAAAAGTCTGTTCTGACCCTTCCTAATAACCCAGCTCCTGTGCCTCAAGTATGTACAGTAAGCGATATGAATGATTCGGAGTATTGCAAAAAAGAATATGAAGATAGAAAAAGAAAAGTAATAAAGAAGCGTGGTCCGAATCAAAGTAAAAGAAAGGCTCGAGTGAGAGAAAAAGATATTGAGTATTACGACAGAGATGCTAAATATTGCTCGCAGCTTAATATAAGCTTAGACTGTAGCTCGACTGACATGATGAAAAGTTTTAATGGTGATGGAAACGACCTACAAAACTGGAAGAAAAATATATCTACTTCCAGTAATACTCAAACAGCATCTAACAATATAAGTGATGTTTGGGCTGTACTTAGAAACATAAATAGTTTTCAGTTCAGGCCTTCACCTCCGATGTCTGAAGACAGTATTGTACCAGTAAAAAAAAAAGTACATAGTAAATCAAAAAGGCCGAATCGCAAAGATGCACGGTAATTATAAACAATAAATAAACAGTCATTGATAAGTTTATTTTTAATAATTATTAAAAATTAATTTTTCAGTATGATTGAAACTTGCCGGACCCAAGAATTTGCGTACATTTCAAGTTACGAGTTGGATGAGAAATCTCCACATAGTTATTCGCCATCTTCTAGTATTGATCGCATTACAGTTATTGACAACAAAGATAAATTTAGTCAACTGTGTGAAGAATTTGAAAAGCGGCTTCTTGTAACACATGATTTGATTCAAGACTCAAATAATACCAAAAGCCGAAACCACAGGAATAAAACATCTAAAAATCCTAAGAGCAATGTAAAAGTAACGTGTAATGTTGGGTCTAAAGATAATAAACAGTTACCCTTGAAGAAGAAGAAGAAAGTCAATCCGAAGTCCTTAGCAGTTGAACAAAGTAATAGCAAAATTACGAATATTAGCACCGATCATAAAGATTCTTTGATCAGTGCGGATACTTTGGAACTTACCGATAATTTAAAGCCAGCGAAACTGGCATTAGATTATGACAATCTAGGATCGGCCAAAGCTGAATTACCTAATAAAATGAATGAACAAGTTAGTCGAAATGGTAAATAGTTATACCTAAATAATAGTTGTCTTGATTTGTATACTGCTACGCAAAACTAATTACGTAACTACGTAATTGGTATCTTATGATAATTAATATATTACTATTTATCTTTTGTCGTTTCCAGATAAATCAGAAAATGTTGTAATTTTAAATACAGAACACAAGTCAACTGGCAATATACATAAAGGATTAGATCCACAGAAAAGGAAACCCCGCTTGTTAACAACGATGCCTAGTTCATGCTTGCTTACAAAATTAACTCAAACTGAAATAAAACGGAAGCTTACAAGTATGAGGTTTCCAATCGTTATTTTAGGAAAAGATGAAGTCAGTTCGAGTATTACAGTTACAGATTACGATCCTCCACAGTTTAATGGCTTAGATGATCATATTTGGCCATTTATGGTAGAGTGGTCTGCAACTGCTCATAAAGATACAAAACAACACAATAACACACAAAGCAAAAAGTGCGATCTTTTGGATTATAATTTAGAAAGCAAATCACGCAAATCCAACATTGAAGATACTACACACACGCGGGTTTCCTTGAAAGACAAGAAACAGATACTTGATGATTCCACTACAAATAAAAGGAAAACAAAAATCACGCCAACGCCTTATCCCGACATAAAGGATAAGTTACTTGAATGTAGTAAGAAGCAGAAATCAATTGTACAGTTAAAGGACAAAATGTTAAACTTCTTGTATAAAAGAACTTCGAATCGTGAAAATTACGAAAACGATGAAAGCAAACCAATAACACCCAACAAAAGCTTTCCTATGGCTGAAAATAACATTACAGCTTTAACTAACAAGCAATTGAATAAAGACAATGTTTTGGTACTAAATGACACGCCTATAAAGAGAGTTTTATCTTCTGATAAAAAAACTCCTCTTTATAAACATCCTTGGGCCAAAGCGAAGTGGGCGAGTGATTTTATAGATAACGTAATGAAGAAAGTACGAAGAGGAGTTTATTATACTCAAGATCGTAAAGATTTTTGTCATACTTATCAAATTGGTTAGTTTTAATAGTAAGAATAGTAAAATAGCTAGTAGCTAGATAATATAAAAAACCAATATTTATGTTTTCCAGATTTAAAGGAAGCTTCCGTACAGGCAGGCTCCCAATGTGATTCCACTGATTTTACTCAAACGTGTGATAGCGAAACAGATTCCACGGATGATGACATAAATAATAACCGAAATAATTTTATAAGTATACCAGGCTTCAATAATACACTACCGTTACTTGAAATTAAAACTCTCAACATGAACCAAATTGCTGTGAAACATTGTGTAACTAATATTTTGGTAGAGTTCGACGTTACTGTCCCGACTAAGAACAATCTTAAAATGAATCTAAATAAATCTTCGTTACTGTTAACCCCAATCGTAAAAACTGAAGGTGATACTAAAGTATACAAATGTAAAACAACAATTGTCAATGCTATGTTGCCTGCTGAATTGTGTAGTATTTTACCCAAAATGATGAGCAGTATAGCCGATTCAAGTAAAACGATAGGAGGACCTACCCTATCTTCTTCAAATCAGTCCTGGTTATCTACAATATCGGAGCAGACTCGCTGTGAAAATGGTGGTTCGTCATGTATCATAGCACCGATACAAACTTCACCCGAGATTAAATACATTCTTGAAGGCAGATTTTTAACAAAAAATTACAAAATGTCAACTTTACATAAAAAACATTACAGAATGAATTACGATCAATGTTTGGTAATTGATTTGCTACCCATAATTTTGTTGGAAAATTTGTTATACTATACAGACAGTCCGCTAGTGATGGAACTTGATAACACTCAATACAAACGTTCACAAGTATCTTTACTACAATCAAACAAGAAGTTTTCTGGCGTAACTGATTTCCAAAATCAAAATATTTGTACGTCAGTAAACGTTTATACCGGCAGCTATAAAAGATCGACTTCAGCCTTTAATTCTCAAAACCTTGTTGATATGATTGCAAGTATAATGCACAGAACGAACATACCATTACATCGCAATTTGTGCTCTTACCTTGATATGCTCAAACAATTTGATCGCAAAAATCTTCAAATAAATATGTCGATGATGAACGACAATGGCGTTCAGAAAACAATAACAGTAACCGTAAACAATTTAAACATTGATTCGTTGTACAAAGCTTTTCCTAAAATTAAGGATAGCAATCAATATGAAATGGATACAAATAACAGTCCTTTAAAATGCATAGAATATGTAAACTCTTCAAGAGCAAGAAAATTGTCGAAAACAGAACTGACTCCAGTCAACATTAAAAAAATTAAAAGAAACAGTTTCTATAAGCTTTATCGAAAATGTAAGCCGGTTAATCATGAGTCTAGAGAGATATGTGTGAACACGGGTAACACTCCACTGAATAAAATTACAACCTTAGACGATTTCTTTCAAATTCTTGGATCGAAAGCGATATTTTCCAGCGTCCTTGATGGGAATGCTGAGAAGAAGATTTTATCGTCAGTGTTAGAGGTAAGTATCTTACTATCAAATAGATTGTGGTCATATTTGTAATTAAGTACCTTAGAACCTATTTTCTGATAATACAATATGTGCAGATGAAGAACTGGATATCAGAGATAAATCCGAAACAGGCCCTATTGATATTATTATTGAACAATAAGAAAGATACGCACAATTTAGTGCGATTCAGAACAATTATTTTGCAAGGTATCGCAATGAATAGAATTACTCGAGCTTCTGAATTAGACATGGAAATTGAAGTAATCGACAGAGAAAATTTCAACAAATTGCCGCAGGTAACTAACAAATTTGTTTGAAAGTTAATCATGTCACTATTAGTTCATTTTTGAGAGTAGCCAAAACTTGCTCTTCCATTAGGAATTGTTCAATAACTCAAATAAACCTTTCAATCAAGCTAATAAAGTTATTTTCTCTGAAGCAGTTCGAAGGAATAACTTACTTGCCGGAATCTTTAACGAATTACGAAAATCTTTTGGATGAATTGTACTGGATAGCTAAAACTACTGTAAGATGTTTTTTTGATTATTTTTGTCAAGTTCTTATCTAGCTTCTTTCCAAAGTCGTTATCTCGAATACCCGATTTTTTTCGAAACTACTGTTGTGTTCTACTATCAGCATCTACTTGGAGAAGAAGTGTTCAACAGCTTTTGAAGAAGTGTTGAAAAGCTGAACTAACTCTATCAAAGGTTGCCTTGAGTGCAACGTTGGCCGCAGCTATGAAGTCCGTCTAACATTGGATTAAATTTTATGTATAGGGGATTTACAATCCTATATTAATCGTCAGTCTAGTTATGATACCACAAGATATCAAATCTAGACCGACTTACAATTTTTGGTAAAAATGGATTTTGATGCAGAAAGCTTCAAACAGCTTTTCCTGTGGTTATGGTAACCCGTAAATATCTTGTACATTAAAAAGATCTTTGGTGTCATAAAACGACTTAATGTACTGATGATTAGCCCAGGATTAAAATCCTATTTATAGGTCCCATTGGATTTATAATCCGATGTATTTGGACTTCGTCGCTGGACCAACGCTGCGCTCAAGGCTGTTTCTTAGAGATTAGCACTGCTGTAGGTGTTGGTGAATTTGGGTATCGTACAACGATAGTAGTAGTAAGCGTTGATACAGTTAATTTTATTGAGTTGTAAGTAGGTAAATACCTACACCGTTCAATTTTGATCGTTTTATCCCGCGGAAGATCGATCCGGTACATGAATGTATCAAACACTATCGATCGGTAAAGATAACCTACAACTACCTATGGTCCTTGAACCCACTCAGCTGTTCTTTACTTAAAGCAATAAAGTAAAAAAATAGCTTTTTTGTAAACTCAAAAAAATAATTTCTTTAAGTAAACCTCAGCTGAGTGAGTTTAATAAACTGGTAGCGTAGTTAATACGCAATGAGCGACAACTGCTTCTAACGTACCTACCGTCATTGACTCGTTTACTTAAAGAATTTTTTTTTTCGTACATGCGTATATTAATAAGTTTTAGAAAAAAAAGTGCTTTAAATTTTATTTTTATAAATTGATAGTGTTTGTACCGGATCGACTCTCCACGGGATTAAAACTATCAAAATTTAATGGTGTATAATTTAAGATATTGTCTTTTCTATTCATCAGGCTTCCGATTACAATAAACCTTTCGATGAATCTTCAGAGAGGCTTCTGAAGTCCCTATTGCAAAAACGCAAGAAATTGAATCCGTCTTATCTCCGTGTGATGGCGCGGTACGTAGGTTTGGGACTTGTAAAAACGCCCACGGAATATTAAATTATTTTGTACTGTGTTAAATTATGTGAAGTTGAAAATTGACCAGTGGTTGTACCTATTTATTTCTTATATATTATTTATATACTAATAAATATTTTATATTACTTTGATTTTTTTTTAACGGACCCACCTACCTTATGAAGCAAACCTGTCTAAATGAATATCGTGAGACACCCTGAATTTGATTGGTAGGTGTACCTACTTTGTGTCATACTCCGCAGCAGAACCACTTTGACTACATTATATACAAATTACAGGATAAAATGTAGATAATGTGTATATTTTTGTAGCTTAATATCAAAATTTGTATATTGTTAGTTTCTTGGAAAATATCAATTCAAAGTGGTCATGCCACAGAGCATACTCTCCAGCAGGACCACTTTAAAATAACGCTTATTTCACGCTGATTATGCACAGACCATAATTTAAAAAAATGTATATTTATTGTATATTAAGATAACATCTACAATTTCAGATAAATACTTGCCGATTTTTAGTAATATGTAAATATTTTACCGGAAAGCGCCTGCTATCAATTTCTTAGCTAACGCTTATTTCACGTTGATTATGCACAGGCCATTATATATAAATGTATATTTATTGTATATCAAGATAACATTTACAATTTTAGATAAATTTGTTTTATGTAATGTTTTATGAATTTCTTAGCAAATAACAGCCAATGACAAAAGCTAGTCGTAAATAAATATATATCTTGTGTGAACCAACTGTTACGTCAGGATGGTCACAGTAAAACAACGATACTTCTCATTCAACAAGTTTATAATTATAATTCAAATATTACAGCAGCGAGTAATTTTCACATAATGTTATTTGCTTAGCAACCGTAACTAAGAAATCTTATATCAGGAAAACTGTCAACACAGCAGCTTTTATAACACACACGAATACATGACTATTAATTTACAATTGAATAATCTAATGAAATGGCTCGTTAAATATTAATTATTAACAATAATATATATCAAAGAATAAAGCACAATATAATAACTTTTACTAATTATTTGATGTACCGGAAGCTGACAAGCGGAAGGCGCTATGATTGTTTATTTATAATTGTTCGGGTCAATAGACCAAGAAGTTACAATGTCAAGGATGTACTAAAGAGTTTTCATGTCGAGCTGGTACATGACGAACCCGAAGTCTGTAACACTTGTTATTTGCTAAGAAATTAATAGTAGGCGCTTTCCGGTAATAAAACATTTACATATTACTCTAAAAATCGGCAAGTATTTATTTAGCGTATTTATTTTAAAAAATTAAAATCGGTTCACGCAAATTAAAATTATAATTTGCGTAAACCGATTTTAATTTTTTTGTATTTTTATTTGAAAACTAGCTTTTGCCCGCGGCTTCGCTCCCGGCATCAGATTATTTTACTCTACCCTACTATTCGAATTTTTCTCACCTTTTAAACCTTCCCTAGACCTCCACGAATAATTCAAGACCAAGATAAGATAAATCCGTTCAGCCGTTCTCGAGTTTTAGCGAGACTAACGAACAGCAATTGATTTTTATATATATAGACTAGCTTTTGCCCGCGGCTTCGCTCCCGGCAACAGATTATTCTACTCTACCCTACTATTCGAATTTTTCTCACCTTTTAAACCTTCCCTAGACCTCCACGAATAATTCAAGACCAAGATAAGATAAATCCGTTCAGCCGTTCTCGAGTTTTAGCGAGACTAACGAACAGCAATTGATTTTTATATATATAGATACAAAAAAATCCAACCTGACGTCAGGTTGGCTGACCACTTTATTTCTTTGATACATTTCTTAACGAAAAGGTAGCCAATATTTAACTATAGGTAGTAAATAATAGCAAATAGGTATTAAATAGTGCACATGGTCTCAAAGCCATATCTCGTTTGGTCCAGCCATCCTGACGCTGACTTATTTGATGTAGAGAGCTGTGGTGGCCGAGTGGTAACGACCCCGGCTTACGAGTTGTAGGTACCCATACGCATTACTTTGTGGAATTTATTTCATCACCACTGCCCTCAAAACGGTGAAGGAAAACATCATAAGGAAACCGGAACGTTCTAGAATTAAAAAAATCGAAGACGTGACACGTCTTCGAATAGAGAAAAGAGCGAGGAGTGGCAGGCAGTCGCTTCCTTCTGCGAAGCAGTAATGCTAGCTAAGGAGGAGGCCGACCGCATAAGGCAACGTGTGGCTGACCCCAGCTTGCCCACCATCACGCATTTTAATTTGGATAACACGAAAATTTAGTCGATAATTGGTCGAAATTTGTCGCCAAATATCAGAATTTGTCGGTCAGTGGTTTAGAAGTTATAAGGGGTCATTGTGGGCCAAGCCAGAGTCAGCTGTCCCCAGCTTGCCCACATGTGTATCTCAAAAACTAGAGCACCTAGCGAAGATCTGTTTTCTCCCAGATTTAGTCGCCAATAAGTCGAAATCAGTTGCCAAATCTCAGAATTTGTCGGTCAGTGGTTTAGAAGTTAAAAGGGGTCATTGTGGGCCAAGCCAGAGTCAGCTGTCCCCAGCTTGCCCACATGTGTATCTCAAAAACTAGGGCATCTAGCGAAGATCTGTTTTCGTCCAAATTTAGTCGGTAATGTGTCGTAATTTGTCGCTAAGTCACAGAATTTGTCGGGTTATATTTTAAAAGATATAACAAGTTTATTTTTTTAAGGTATAGACCAAGAGCTAGTTGGAAGATTTTACAAGAAATTGTCAAGAAAAAATATTTTAATTATAATGTGAAAATATATTTCCAATTTTTACGGTCTAATGTCCTTAGACAAGGCAGAGAGAGACAAATTTTTAATTAAATACATGTTTTTATGTTTAAAACATAAAAACAATTGTCAACTTAGATTTCTTTGAAAACATTAAGCCTTGCTCTTGGTCTATTTACTGTCAAGACGTACAATCGCGTACAACTATTTTACCGAATTATAACGTTACTTTATAATTTACGTCAGAATAATAAAACATGTTGGTTTTTTAATAAAATTATTTATAAATTTAATACAAAACAAAAGCAAATAAATAAACTAGTCATTGATTGCGATCCCACCTAATGGGAAGCATATTATTATTCTTACCTAACGTAAGTATGAAACTATTACAAGAAAATCCAGCCACTGTACAAACGACGCTCAATAACACTTTTACCCGAAGTCAAAATACTAACCCTTTCTAAAGAATAGCACAAAATATTTCAATAAGTCTCACAAATTGACAAACTTATTATAATTAATTACATTAATAAAAACTGTTGGTGTGTATCATCATCATCATCAGCCTTTTAATGTTCCCACTGCAGGGTCGCAGGCCTCCTCTCTCTAGGAGAGGGAATGGGCCATAATCCACCACGCGGGCCCAGTGCGGATTGGTGGATGTCACATGTCTTCGAATTTTTGGTTCTAGGACATGCCGGTTTCCTCACGATGTTTTCCTTTACCGTTTTGAGAGCAGTGGTGATGAAATAAATTACACAAAGTAATGCGCCCAATTGTTTCTGTGGAAGGTAACGAAATTAAGTCTTGTAAGACGTCGTAGCACTCCCAAGTTTTTATAAACTTTTGTCTTTTTACTGTAATGTGCACTGGTATGCGACTTATATTAATTTAGAGAAATAAAATTAAATATCTCAAAATATACTACGTGTTAAACTATGGATCCAGTGAAATTTTTCGTTGTTTAGTATATTAAGTCGGTTAATTTATAAAAAAAATTGGAGGCATGAGGTTTGACTAATGTGGGGGAGAAGGCGATGATGTATCAAACATTAGGCAAGAAATGAATAACATTTGTCCTTCCTACTCAACTTCTGAGGTGTGTTTTCATGAATGTTAGAGATCGTATTAAAGAGTTCCAGAATCGTGGGGTTAAAGATATGAATTATGTTTAAATTTTCATTTTCTGATTTTGTAAATTAACGCGTTCTCATCAAATTAAATATTGTAGCGCGGGAAAAATTATTTTAGTATGCTGTGGCTTTGCTACACTGTGGTTGCAACGCGTCGCAGCTAATCGTGCGCCAGCGCAGGCCGAAGGCAGGCTTGCGGCGGCGGAGAGCGTGCTCCGATCATCATCGTGTGCGGACGCACGCAACGCAGTACTAACTGCCCTGATTACCCGAACCACATCGTCGGTATCCAAAGATGGACGATGCCGCCGAGTTCAACCTGGACACTTACTGCAAGGGTTGGATTGAGGTGGCCCGAAACAAATATGCCTGGAAGAGGTTGAGGGAAGCCTTTGCCCTTCGGTGGGAAAGTATAGGATATAAAAAAAATAACTATGGATGGAAGCTACGTGGAAGCCATACTAGTAGTTAATGAAATATGAAAAATGTTCTTAGCTGTTTTTTTGACATGACATTGTGCTGGTTGCCGAGAGTGGTCTAGAGGTCCAGAACAGATTGCAGATTTGGTGGCACAGACTGGAAAGTGTTGGCCTGAAATTAAGTAGAACTAAAACGAAGTACTTGTTCTGTGATTTCGGCGGTCTCTCCGGTCCTATGGCCTTAGCTCTCGCCGGAACGCCCATACCAACCTGTTCCGACTTTAGGTACCTTGGGTCGCTTATCCAAGGGAATGGTGAGATAGACCGAGACGTAACGCATCGGATCAACGCAGGATGGATGAAATGGCGACAAGTCACGGGAACAACTTGCGACTCACGGATGCCCCTCAAGTTGAAGGGTAAAATTTACAAGTCCGTGATAAGACCTGTCCTACTGTATGGATCAGAATGTTTGGCTGTGAAAAAGTTGGATGAAAAAAGACTGCATGCAGCGGAGATGAGAATGTTGAGATGGATGTGTGGTGTGACGAGAAGTGAGAAATGAGTAAGTATATTAGAGGAAGTCTGAAAGTGGCGCCAGTGACTGAAAAGTTGGAAGGAAATCATTTGTCTTGGTATGGTCATGTGAAGAGGAGAGATGAAACGCATGTTACAAAAAAAGTTCTGGGTTTACACGTAGATGGATGGAGAGGAAGAGGGAGCCCGAAGAAGAGATGGATGGATTGTGTGGGGCGTGATATGAAAGAAAAGGGAGTTAGTGATAGTGTGACGGGTGACAGGACAGAGTGGAAGAAAGAAACATGTTGCACCGACCCCAAGTAACATGGGATAAGTGTAGGATGATGATGATGTTCTTAGCTGTTTTTTTAGATTCTGAAACATTTCTCCGACATTTGTTTCGCCGCTGATCGGTTCACTGACAGAACGATTCACTATTCATTTTTTCTCCGACAGAACTTTTCAATGACGAACGATTGTCAATTAAACGTCCATAATGCTAAAATAATTACTTTTGCTGATGACACAGCATTACTTTTCAGTGGGGAAATATGGGGTGATGTTTTTTCAAATGCGCAAAGAGGTTTTAATGTCGTGACAAAATGGCTCTTTGACAATATGTTAACTTTAAATGTGGGCAAGACAAAATATCTAACTTTCTCTTTGCGAAACGAAGACTCGTGCATTAACAAATATAAATTAACATCTCACATATGCTCTAACCATAACGATCCCTGTTGTTCTTGCACGAGGCTAGAAAGAACTAAGGCAATTAAGTACCTGGGTATTGTAATCGACAGTTCACTAAGCTTCCAGGAACATATCAACCAGCTAGCAGCAAGAACACGCAAACTCATATATATTTTTAAGAACTTGCGACATATCGCAAATAAGGACATTATAAAATGCGTGTACCTTGCACTTGTCCAGTCTCAACTCAGCTACTGTATACAAGCTTGGGGAGGCACAACAAAAACCCTACTTTTGAAAATCGAAAGAGCTCAGAGGGCCGTTTTAAAAGTGAGTCTTTCGCTGTCATTTTATCACCCCACTACTGAGCTCTATAAGCAAAGTAAAGTTCTAACAGTCCGTCAACTTTATATCTTGCACACGGTTACTAAGCAGCATTCTTTACTTACATATGACCCTACTTTAATTGAGAAACGCCGACGGAAAGATTTAGTCTGTACAAAACCGTCTTTTAAAACTAGTTTTGCTCACCGTTTTTTCTGTTACCAAGGCTGTAATCTTTATAATAAAATAAATAGAATTTTATCAATTTACCCCCTCCCAAAAACTAAATGTAAGGCTGTAGTTAGGGATTGGCTCCAGGGTCTGGAGTATAATTCCACAGAGAATCTACTCCATTAGTGGTGGATTATATCACTAAACGCTTACATGCACTCACCACACATAGACACACACACACAAACTCATACTATCATACATCTATCAACATGCTAACACACTAAGGGGCAAACAGTTGTACCATTTATTTATTTTACTTTTTACTTATACTTTAAAATTAAATTCTCCTTATCAACAAGATGATCTAAACTGTCTAACAAATATCTTGATCTAGTATGTATAATTTTGTTATCTTATACACGAGTTCGTGGGGTGGGGACCTGGTGATCTGTAATACAGGTGTAAACCTATAATAGACACCAGCTCCTCACAAACAATTGACTGTAATGATATGTCCTCTGAATTTGTATTTAGTGTTCTAAGGTAATTTTAAGGTCTTGTTTTTTTGTGAGGAGAAATAAAGATTTTTATTATTATTATTATTATTATTATTATTATTCGCCGACAGAACGATTCACTATTCATTTTTTCTCCGACAGAACTTTTCACTGGCAAGCGATTCGCCGACGATCTCTTTCTTACTTACCCTTAACTTAATTTAAACGGAGCGCAAATATCTATCTGCAAGTGACATTTTGGTCGATAAATAATTATATTATGCGTTTCAAATAAGAACAGGAAAGTCAATAACCTCGATCTGTCAAATTTTGAGTGAAAAGTACGGTTTGCAAAAAAATCTTATTTGCGTATCAATAAAAAGTTTTTTTTGCTTTGTATGACTAAATTTTAGTTAATTCTAGTTGAAGTAAAAACGTTAGGGTTTATTATAAATTTGCCAAATATATTGTTTTAAGTCATAAATAGTTTACAAGAAAAACTATTTTCTTTCTTATTTTCATTGTTAGAAACAATTCGCCTTTTTCTTCTATTTACCTCTACTCAGACACATCACACAGTGAAACAGAGATAAATAAAATTGAAAAACTGTATTCTGATTAAACTTTTTTCATTCACGATTCGTACGTAAATTATTTTTTTAAACATCTTTTTTTGTTCACTCTACCTCATTTCTTCGATTTGACAGTTCGACGTGACGTCAAAACATCGCCATCGATCCTATTCTCATTTGGAACGGATTGTATATAGATTTGCTTCGGTAGGTTCAAATTATAGAAAATTTTATATTGCTTTTTATATAATTATATATATGTATATCAAAACAAACGAGCAAAGAGCATTATTCATGATCATTAAATATCAAACTGTATAGGAAGTTAAGGATTTTGTACTTGCTTGTACCAATGTATGGAGAAATTAAATTCTCTAATATCTTTTTCATTGCATGCCGACAAATTCTGTGACTTAGCGACAAATTACGACACATTACCGACTAAATTTGGACGAAAACAGATCTTCGCTAGATGCCCTAGTTTTTGAGATACACATGTGGGCAAGCTGGGGACAGCTGACTCTGGCTTGGCCCACAATGACCCCTTTTAACTTCTAAACCACTGACTGACAAATTCTGAGATTTGGCAACTGATTTCGACTTATTGGCGACTAAATCTGGGAGAAAACAGATCTTCGCTAGGTGCTCTAGTTTTTGAGATACACATGTGGGCAAGCTGGGGACAGCTGACTCTGGCTTGGCCCACAATGACCCCTTATAACTTCTAAACCACTGACCGACAAATTCTGATATTTGGCGACAAATTTCGACCAATTATCGACTAAATTTTCGTGTTATCCAAATTAAAATGCGTGATGGTGGGCAAGCTGGGGTCAGCCACACTAAGGCAACGGCACACACGCCGCCGCGCGCCGGGATTCCGATCCTGATTTCCGGCCACTGTAGGCGAAAATATGGTAGAGTAGAATTTTTTTAAGTCTGCGCGCGGCGAAAAAAGGAAACTAATCATTTGCCGTCATCTTGACATTTATGTCAGGTGTCAAGAGAATGTTTTGTGTTCTGTGTTTTTAATCATTTCCAAAGTAAATAATCGTTATCATTATACAGAAAGTGATTAAAAGTGTTGGCAAGGATATTATCTTGAAAGGCAAACGTGGTTGTTATGAGAAATTAGAAAATA
Organism: Mythimna loreyi; assembly: GCA_029852875.1. Lineage (NCBI taxonomy): Eukaryota > Metazoa > Arthropoda > Insecta > Lepidoptera > Noctuidae > Mythimna > Mythimna loreyi. The sequence goes on from CM056789.1 coordinate 13,182,076, forward strand.
TCGTGCCTGCGATCCCATTTTCCAAAGTTGGACCATTTGTCAAATATATTTTTCGGGTGACCAGCACAATAAAATTTCCCTGAGTATTCGTACCCGAGCGGTGCCTGGCAGATAAACAGAGTTTGTTGAAAATGGACTGCTACCACGTATTTGAATCTTAATCAAGTGACTATCATGACAATATGTATTCCAACTTCGATAAAGTTTCAAGCATAGATTCTGATCAAGATATTCAAATGAAAGGAATTCACCCACTCCAGGACCTTTGCTACGCCAAATTTATAAGTGCTGCGAGATACTCATTAAATGATTTATGTACAAAGTTCTCTTGACTTTTTTATAATAATTACCTATGTAATTAAAAATATTTATAGTCGATTTGTGTAAATACTAGCTGAACACGATGTAAATAATAACGTTTCTTTATCTAAAATTCTGTTTAATTTTCATTACTATACTTATTCGCATTACTACATTATGGCGACAAATGTCGTATACACCGTTAAATTTTGGTCGTTTTAATCCCAAATAGGATCGATCCCTTCATGAAACACTATGGATTGAAAAAGTAAAGTACTTTTTTTCTAAATCTGGTATTGATATACGCATTTAAACAATTCATTTCTTTAAGTAAACGAGTCTATGACCTCGTAAGTAGTTGTCGCTAACTACCTGTAGGTCATTGAAATGGCCCAGCTGACGTTTACTTAAAGAGATCAAATTCGAACGTGAGTAAATTAATTCGATTTAAAAAAAAGTACTTTATTATTCTAACTTTATCAATCGATTGTCTTTCATGTACCGCATCGATCCTCCAAGGGATTTATAATGATCAAAATTTAACGGTGTATAATTTTATAAAACCTGAACATATTAAAATGTAAGTAATAATATGTCATGAAATGAAATGCATTTCCCATTTTTGTTTTCAAATTATATTTCTTGAGCAAAATTGTTTACTTTCTTTTAAGTTAGTAATATTATTGATTATATGAGGGAAAGTAGATTAATAAACTGGCAACATTAAGCACGCCCCCAGCCACGCGCAGAGTTAACGTAATCAGACTCTAGGTGAAAATCATCGAATGGCGAAACCCGCTCTTGGGTGGAGCGGGAGACCAGTGTCAGACTCTTACTGACTAAAAAACTTACCCCGTACCTTCCTTGCCTTATTCCTAGAGTCGAGGTAACAGTTTGCACCACCCTAGGCTCCAGGAGGCTTCGACCCTGAAGGGCCCCTGCAGTTTGCTGACAACTCCTTGAGGCGTGCGGGAACGGTGCGCGCCGTTGACGACTTGGACTCGGTCTGGACAGTTACCAGACGACCGGACGGCGAGCTACCCATTGCTCACCGTCCGCGAGCCAGTGTCTACGGTGGCCGGATATCGGCAAGATCGCGGCGGCGACGGCTACGGCGAGGGCGCTGTTGCCTTTGCCTTATGCGGGTTGCCTTTGCCTTATGCGGCTCCCGCGCATAGGTAGGTACGCTCTTTTCTTTCTGGGCGAAACAAGCTCTTGATCGGCCGTTGAAGCGAGTAGTCATTTTTATTGCAGGTTGTCTTGAGGAGGAGTAATAACAAATAAGAAGATTAGTTTTTACATTTTTTTATTGTGTAAAGTAAATCACTTCTGAGGCGCACTCTGGTTGGAGCTCTTTGAGTCGCGCATTGAAGCCGAACGCCTGCGTTTCAGCTCTTCTTGACGTCTTACCTGCAAAACGGGAAAACAAAAATTAGTAAAATCAATCAAGTCATAATTTTTGAAATTTGGGGTTGTCTCTGGACCAAGGAGTAAAACTGTTGCTGTTTTAATATCTTGGTTTATATGAAGAATATGCCAAGGGGTAAGAAACAGCCATTACTTTTACAGCTAAGTATTATTTCCACAAATAAATGTGGCCATATGATACCAGCTGTCAACAAATGAATATTGTGTTTACTTTGTAATTTTTTTTATTATATGAGGAAAAGTAGATTAATTACACTGGCAACAATTAGCAAGCCCCCAGCCACGCGCAGACTTAACGTAATTAGACTCTAGTCGCATACAACATCGCGACTGTGTCGATGCGAATATGCTACAACATCGCTACAAAGTCTCCATGCGCGAGGCGACTAAGGACCTTCGCCCATGGAGACTTTTAGCAGTATATTGAAACAACATTACACAGGATAGAAAATTACCAATGTCTTCTGATTAACATAATTTTGCCACTCTGAATTAAAGTTTTCTGATGCACATGGAAGGAGAGTTGCTGTTTTAGTAAAAAATTTGTAGTAAATTGTGCAGTCAAGTCAAACCATTTATTTAAAATAAACCATTTACAGGCACTTTAGAGCCAGTAAAAAAATATGATGCTAATTGCAGCAATTCACAGCCTACTTCTGAGTGGCAAACTTATGAACAATTACTAAATGAAACTACAATAAAAATTCAGGCAATGGACCTCACCTGCCCTTTTATGTTAGGTGGGGTGGGCAGGTGGGTTTCTCAGCTTTTTCATCAGCTAGTAACAAAAAGAACAGAATCGTGATACTGTTCTTTTTTTAACCAAAAGTTTTCTTACCTTTGATTCCTTCTTCCTCTGTGCCAACAGTTTAGCATACTCGTTCTCGGACTGCTTGCGCTTAGCCAGACGCTTCTTCTTCAGTGCCAGACGGTGGCGTCTGCGCTGCAGTACTACAGGGGTGACTAACCTCTGGATCTTAGGTGCCTGGTGGACAAGAACATAGGTAGCATAAGTTTAATGGACTCAGGATAAGTTCTCATATAATGAGAAGTTACAATTTTATAACACAGAAAAATAGACTACGGGGGCGTTCAAGTATTACGTAACGCAATTTTTGAAGATTTTTGACCCCCCTCCCCTCTCGTAATGATCCGTAACGTTTTTCTGTACCCCCCCTCCCCTCTTGTAACGACCCGTAACGTTTTTCTGTACCCCCCCCCTCCGGCTCTCTAAACGTTACGAAAAACTCAAGTAACCATTTTTACCTAAACTTTTCTTTATTTTTTAGCTTTCTTTAGCCATTGCTAACAACCAGACTAATACAATCGAGGGAATCCTAAATTAAAAATACTACGTAAATGGTAAGGGTTGCCAATTTAAGAGTTTTGATTCCCTAATTTTATATTAAAAAAATAAATGTTACGTAACGTGTTGTAAGAAAGACCCCCCTCCCGTCCATGTAACGCATCGTAACGTTTTACGTGACATCCTCTCCCCCCAAATTGTGTCACGTAATACTTGTACGCCCCCTAAGAGCTGTTGCCAAAAAGGATTTAACAACTAAAATCCTTGCTTGATTGAATAAATTAATCAAAACAAATTCAGTACATAATAGTATGTTAAAAGTAAAAATGTTCAGCACACTGTAAAAGTAGACAGACATGAGCCTGAATCTTCTGCTCGGCGCCATTACTATGCCCTAGATGCTGCTGCTTCCAAGCTATGATAGCTTGCAAACAATATATAATCAGGGGTGGTTAAGTTGCAGACACTTGCACAGTCCCATACAAAAGTGCTCTAGTGACCCTTGCTGGCATCTTTCTCGAGAAGCCGGCTCCCCACACCCATTATGCAACATAATAATACAGTAAGGATTCTATCAACACAACTACATGCACTCCTTTAAAGTTGAACTAGCTTCACTGATAGGTATTAATCAGGTTTTCGCAAAGTCAAATGGTCAGTCAAAATTTGAGTCAAATCAACACAAAAAGATGTTGGTGCAACTTGTGAATGTGGTAAGCCCATTATATTTCTAAAATGTGAGGCTGAAAGCCATTGGAAAACAAGTTGTTTACAGCATTAATATTTTGCAACACTATAATTTGACCTTAAAAATTGTATAAAAATATTTTACTATAATTACCTTATATCTGGGTTTTGCGTTCTCCTTGCCCTCTTTGGCGGGGAGCAGGCGTTTGACGACGTAGCGACGGACATCATCTTCCTTGGACAGGTTGAAAAGCTTGCGGATCTTGGATGCACGCTTGGGTCCAAGACGACGGGGTACATTGCCATCGGTAAGCCCAGGGATTTCCTGTAAGTCCATGGGTACATTAAGAATTTTATACATATAAATTGTCTGCTAATTTACAACAAAATGACACATTGTAAAAAGTACATAAATTAAACTTTTTTTTAATCTGAGATGGTACTTCTCAAGCAGAAGTAGCATTATTATATCAATTCTCTTGAGCCCCAAGCATTCCCATATCTATTCTTTCAATTATGTTTCTAATAACAGCTTTCAAAAATTTTATACTGACCACTGGGCACAAATGAGTGCGTTTGCTATACATAATTACTTTTTGGCTTTTCTTTTTACTGGTAAATTTAGAGAAACAGCAAATTATAACAAAATAGACCACATTCCCTCACATATTCCCTCAATTTTAATTAAATTATCCAAACAACTAATGTTCAAATAAATGTTCAACTCAGTGATTTTAGAAATTTTTAATTCAAGTAGGTAAATATTAGTGTCCGACCGAAGCTTCGGCTTCGGCTCCGGCCACCTTCGGCCAAATCTTCGGCTTCGGCCAAATCTTCGGCTTCGGCCAAAAAATTGCCGAAAGTTTGGCTGAAGCCAAAGGTTTGCTAGTTGTCAAAATTTGTACTTTAAGTATCTAAATAAATATTTAATTAACATTGTATATTTGAAACTTTTATTTTAGACAATATTTTATTACCTACTTGTAGTAACTATCGTATTACTCAAGGTCAATGACACCTTCGGCTTCGGCCGAAGGTTTTGGTGAATACCGATTAATCGGCTTCGGCCAGAATTGCATCTTCGGTCGGACACTAGTAAATATATAGTTTAGTAAAGAATGTATGGTATTTGAATAAAGACCTTTAAACAAGTAATTCAAAGGTTATGCCAAGTACCAGTTGTTATCCCCTGTCGCATATAATTGCTAAGATTTGAGGATCTTAGAAACAGTAAGAACAGGGTTGCACGATTTATATTTATGTATCAAGCACTTATGGTAAAATCTTGAGCCCTAAGTGAACACTGCTATTTGCATATCTATTGTCTTTCTATTATGTCTCTAATTATGGTATTTTAATGAAGTTTCATTAGTTTAGCTTGATCAACTGAGGTTTTATTTGATAATTTCACTGCAGTGTTTACTTCGGGTAAACTTGAACCTAATTATTAGTACTTCAATAATAGTTTACCTTTTATTGAAGTCATAAACGGTACGGTAGTCTTAAAATTACTACTGCTAAAGAAAATTCCTCACCTGTTCACCCTTGCGGACAATGACGAGGGCCAACACAGACAGGTTAGCGTCAACAATGCAGCCACGGACTGACTTGCGTTTCCTCTCACCATCACGACGTGGTCTGTAGCAAGAGTGGCCCTTTGACATCAACAAACGGACACGACCTGAAATAGGATAGACTTCGTACAAACTCAACTCTTTGGTTATCCTTACATGTGGGATATTTACGTTTAACATTCACAGTTACGAACGATATGATCTAGTTTATAAACAAAAGGACTTTTAAGATAATTAACATGTGGGAAATACGTACTGTTGGTAAGGACTCCCTGTTTCATGGGGAAGCCCTGCTTGTCGTTACCGCCGGCGACACGGAGGACGTAGCCCTTCCATTCATCACCTAGCTGATCCGCCTCTACTTCAGCGCCCATGCGCTTCTCGTAGAAGATGCGGAGCTTGTGCTCATCCACTACCTCCAGTAACTTCTGACATCCCGTAGCCGGGAAGGAGACGTTCAACTACAAAAACAAAGAGAGGTTAGAACGATAATCACACTTCCTTTCTTCACGAAACTGCGACTACTGCCCCCATACACAGTTGGGAGAGCATTTTAGTTGAACACTGTTTTATAATTGGACTAACAAAACCACAAGGCACTTATTTTATGGCATGATAATTTCACTTTCCACAATACGACACAAGTTATCAAATATTTTCCAAAGAATCCTATTCCGATTTTCTCGAATAATCATATCGGGACACACGTTAGCTATTATAGTATAACAAATTCAGTATATTTTACTCAAATTTTACATATTTTATTAAAAAACAGTATGAGAACCTTCATGACTGCGGCTAGATTCCTTGAACGTCAGCCATGAAAAAGACCAGAGACTAATATAAAGCTGCCTACTAGGGATGTTGGTTTTGCTTTTGCTTATGACATTTACATAGCATCTTACTAATTATTTATGCCGACTCGACTAATAAGGTAAATCGGTTCATGATGTGGCAAAAGAGGGCAAAAGGCAATAATATCGTTTGATCAGAATTTAAATCAATAAATAATATAGTAAATTAGCCACATTTTCGCGAATAGTGAACACACATAAAAACTCGCAATCACTATTTGCCTTGCGCATAATTCCTGAACAAATGTTTTGTACAACGACGCGACGAGGTGAGATGAATAGCGAGATAAAAGGAAAGTCGAATAGTGTGGTGAATGGCGAGAGCGTAAATATATCTTACTAATATTACAAATGCGAAAGTGGCACTGTAGTAGTAATGCAGTAGTAGTAGTTTTGTGTTTGGATGTTTGTTACTCAATCACGCCAAAACGGCTGGACGGGTCTAGATGAAATTTGGCACAGGCATAGGATACACTCCGGAATAGGACATAGGCTACTTTTTATCCCGGAAACCCCAACCCCAATAACACGCGGGCGAAGCCGTGGGCAAAAGCTAATTGTGTTATAAAAAGGATGCTATGTTATGTATTACATACTATGAGGACTGTTTTATGAAGCGGATGATTTCACTTTTTAATACCTACCTAACCTACTATGCGTGTAGGTCATAAAAAAAATAAAATATGTTGAAAAATGAATTTGTAAAACGTTATTCTTTATTTACCTTAGGAAACACGGAACAAAATTACTTTATTAAAATTATACTATTAATAGTACTTTTGGAATAAACTAGGTGATGATGGTATTTTTCTCATCAAACAAAGATTAAAAGTGAAATTCCAAAAAACTGAGCCTGGAGGTGTTCTCGAAAATTACGCATACGGCATAGGACATTTCACTTTTTTTTTTTAACATGTAATATAGAAATAGGAAATCAGAGAGCAGTGGTGGCCGAGTGGTAACGGCCCCGACTTACGAGTCGTAGGTCGCGGGTTCAAACCCAGCTAGGCGCATTACTTTGTGTAATTTATTTCATTACCACTGCTATCAAAACGGTGAAGGAAAACATCGTGAGGAAACCGGCATGTCCTAGAACCAAAAATTTGAAGACATGTGACATCCACCAATCCGCACTGGGCCCGCGTGGTGGATTATGGCCCTTTCCCTCTCCTAGAGAGAGGAGGCCTGCGTCCCTGCAGTGGGAACATTTAAAGGCTGATGATGATGAATGATAGAAATAGGGAATCTAAACTTTGTGAACATATACAGTAAAACTGAAAAGTCAAGATTCCGTAACTTCAAGTTCATGGGGGCTTGTCAAAGTAGGTAGGGTTGAGAGCTACATGGTGGTGATGGAGTGGAGGCGGAGCCCGATCTTTGCTCCTTATGTTTATCAGCCTAGGGTTTACGACAAACAGTACTTTCCTCGGAAGGGTATAATTCAGGTATTCCTTAATTGAAATAACCTTTCCGAGAGAAATGATAACCTAAATATGTCAAAATTAATATTTATTTATTTTATTCTAAGAGAAGAGTTTCCCCAAAATGTCGCTACAACGACGATCCCGGTCACAAGAACTGGTCGTTGCAGTTCTCACGGTTGTCACTAGGTTATCGGTTTACTTTGTTGGAGGTCTCCCAACGCTTCTTCCTCTTATGTGTGTCTTATGTGTAGGTACTTATCTATAAAAACAGTTCAATTTCCAAATAGAGATTCAAAGATTTTTATGAACCACAAATTGGTTTTTTTTTGACCATGATAGACCTACCTAACTGGAATAATCTACAAGTTCAAGTGACCGAGGGTGTGTGTGGGGGGGGAGCTTCTGTCAAGATCGGAGGCTATATAAGATCTTGATTACATGCAGATACGTACCACTTGAGTATTTATATACCATAACTTTAGTCTTATCCATGTTTTTATTTAAGCCTCTTTCGGAAGCTATAATGAAGTCATCAATCAATGGACTCTAGTGTTAAGATATTATTTAAATAAATACTTGGATATTTTTTTTACTTTCTTGCGGGACTCCCGTATGTGCGGGCCTTGTAGCATTTCCTACTCTTACTCCTTCTTTTCATGTCGATTTGACTCAAATTTTGTCTGACCATATTTAGCCACCTGAACAGCTCTCTCGTTAGCCTAGTACAAGTCATTAAAGGTGCAGGTAGTAGTGCTAGCTGAGCAAGAAAGGAGATGACGCATATCCTGTGAAGGGGCTCTACACTGGCATTGTATTTACTCCTCACTGTACTCCTATCTTACGACATGGCTAATCCACCACTGGCTGCGTCCTTGTTTGTACTAATGTGGGCGACTGAAAACTTATATCTGACTAGAAAAACCTACAAAGAATTATTATTTTACAGTAGACAGCAAAATGTCATTGATGTTGCCGCCTTTATCACCATGACGATAAATGTTATTTGTAATGACGTGTAATATATTATGGGTGCTATTTAAACAGGCTTCTTTTTAATATCATAATTCGCTCCCAAAAATGTAGGTTGCCTTCTAAATTACTAAGTCAGCCACAATTAACGAGCATCTAAATAATACTATCATAACCACTACTTATCTTCTATGTGAACCACTCTAAATACAACTCAGCACGATAGTTATTTTTTAGCATCTAAATTTGTAACATGCATTGTAACAGTAAACTTCTAAAATACTGTTAAATGACATCAAAAAATATATTTATTTAGCTTCTAATTTTTTAACTCAGTACGTTTAAAATGTAACTCATCCCATATTAATTGATCGTCAAAAGTTTGCTAAAAATGACATCAAATATATACTATTGGCCACTAATATTGCCAGAAGGTATTAAGGAGAGACAATAGTACATTGTTATACGAGGGATGAAAGAAAGTTATTTAGTCCCGAGAAATTTCTTGGCGACCGAGCGACAGCGAGGTCGCTAATAGTTCGAGGGACTAAATAACTCTTGAACCCGAGGTAAACACTGTGCTTTTCATTACGAATACGAGGAAAATGAAAATAATAAAAACCTGAGTCCTCGTCAAAGGTCTTCGTATGTTTTTAGGTAGATATATTTCTTTTGATTTAGGCGGTAAGCGGTTTTCTCCTCTTCAGAATCTTGCGTTAAATATATTTGTTAATAACTGAAGCTGATGAACTTATCGTGTTAATAAAAATTTCTTGTAACAGAGATTTAGCAAAATGTAAACAAAACTTTAGACCTCGAAAAAAAAACAAGGAAGATCAAATCGGCCACAGATTATAGAGAGACTATTATTTACCCGCCAATTTTTTTTTTTAGTGATCGTATCCCTGGCTTTTCAGTCAATATTTTTCATTTTGTCATTGTAAAAATGGGTCAGGTCAACATTTTTCTCAAATATATATTAGTTTTAATGAAATAGTTGAAGGTAAATTAAAATAAAGTCATTAAAAAAAAGTATTCTTAAATTATTTCTATTTTTATGTTATTTCAATTGTACTGGCAGTATATAAATTCGGGTCACGGTTCAATAGAAATGTCAAAATAGAACTAGTTTTTTTTTAATATTTGCTGTCTAAATATTAAAAAAACAACTGTCAGTTGTAAAGTAAAACTCCCTAGGGAGTAAAAGTACTTCTTCCAACCCTGTCCGCAGGCATCTTTACACCTACTTTCAGAGTATGAGTAATGAAAAATAATTTACTTTATTTTTGAAAAATCAATTTGTTTTATTGAATTATCGTCATTTTACGTATAGTAAATTATTGGTTGGCAGCTCGCGCTTCAGTTGGCTATCCACGCTTTCTTTTTAATCCCAGTGGTTGTGACTTTGCCTCTAATGGTTTTTTTATGGTAGGTAAAAATCATCCAATGACGAATCCCGCTCTTGGGCGGAGCGGGAAACAGTGTCAGACTCTTACTGACTAAACAACCTACCCCATTCCTCCCTTGCCTTATTCCCAGAGCCCCGGTAACACTTTCGCACCAACCCTCGGCTCCAGGAGGCTTCGACCCTGAAGGGCCCCTACAGTTTGCTGACAACTCCTTGAAGCACGCGGGAACAGTGCGCGCCGTTGACGACTTGGACTAGGCCTGGACAGTTACCAGATGACCGGACGGCGAGCTACCCATTGCTCATCGTCCGCGAGCCAGTATCTACGGTGGCCGGATATCGGCGGGATCGCGGCGGCGTCGGCTACGGCGAGGGCGCTGTTGCCTTAGCCATAAGGCTATAAGCGTTCGGAACGCATAAGCGTTCGGCCTTCTCCTTTACGAGCATTACTGCCTCGCAGAAGGAGGCGTCCGCCTGCCATTCCTCTTCGCTGCGGACCATGGCCTGAACCAAGGCCCGGCGCGAGAGGTCGTCGCCGCCGATTTCCTCTGTAGCTGTACTTGCGATAAAAGTCTGGACAATCACAGCAACCAGTAAACCACTCGGTCTAATTGTTCGGTAGTATTACGCTCCAAGCTGAAAAATACACTTTTTTGTATTCTCCAAAACTCCTGAATTTCTTGTTAGCTTGATTAAAATTGAATGAGTTGTTGCCTGGAATTAAATACGTGGTGCTGGCTGATGTTGAATGTAAAACTCTAATTTTGGTATCAGTTTTAGCGATAATAGTACATTGTTATACGAGGGATGAAAGGATGTTATTTAGTCCCGAGAAATTTCTTGGCGACCGAGCGAGAGCGAGGTCGCTAATAGTTCGAGGGACTAAATAACTCTTGAACCCGAGGTAAACACTGTGCTTTTCATTACGAATACGAGGAAAATAAAAATAATAATAAAAACCTGAGTCGTCGTCAAATGTCTTCGTATGTTTTTAGGTAGGTATATTTCTTTTGATTTAGACTGTAAGCGGTTTTCTCCTCTTAAGAATCTTGCGTTAAATTTATAACTGAAGCTGATGAACTTATCGTGTTAATAAAAATTTCTTGTAACAGAGATTTAGCAAAATGTAAACAAAACTCTACACCTCGAAAAAAAAGGAAGATCAAATCGGCCACAGATTATAGAGAGTCTACCATTTACCCGCCAATTCTTTTTTTCAGTGTTCGGCTCCCTGGCTTTTCAGTCAATATTTTTCATTTTGTCATTGTAAAAATGGGTCAAGTCTACATTTTTCTCAAATATATATTAGTTTTAATGAAATAATTGAAAGAAAATTAAAAAAAAGTAATTAAAAAAAAGTATTCTTAAATTATTTCTATCTCTATGTTATTTTAATTGTACTGGCAGTATAAAAATTCGGGTCACGGTTCAATAGAAATGTCAAAATAGAACTACTTATTTTTTTTAATATTTGCTGTCTAAATATTAAAAAAACAAATGTCAGTTGTAAAGTAAAACTCCCTAGGGAGTAAAAGTACTTCTTCCAGCCCTGTCCGCAGGCAACTTTACACCTACTTTCAGAGTATGAGTAATGAAAAAGAATATGATGTATTATATTACATGCTAAGTTATAATAAATGATGCTTTCTGTCGAAGCTTGAATTATATTTTTTTGAGGACAGTGTTTTGAAGCTATAAAACGTAAAATAGTGACGAGATGTAAAATCCGTGGCCGAGTTAGTAAATTAGGTGGCAATGTATAAATGAGAAGGACAAGTCACAATAATTAATGATCTTTACTTGACGCTTTCTATAGCATATTTAGTTGGCGGTGTAAAAAAGTCGAATTAGTTTTTTAGAGGCTATGTTATTTTCCCGTTGCTTAGTTATAAAATTAGAAGTTTAATCCAGTGTCCAATAAATAATTTTGTGGCTAGACTTATAATTTCCCATATATTATTATATGTAATTTGTAATAATATGATAATGACATACTTACATAAATTTATCAAAAGCCAATTACTTTAGTATTAAAACTAATGTAATGTAATGAAACACCAACGGCCACTAACCCTTAGCGAGAAAAAGGCATGCAGTTTTACAATAGTTTTATCTTGTTGATAATTTTGTTTTTTTTAGGACGTTAAATGAATCGTATTAAGAGCTCGTGGTAGGACCTCTGATAACACGTAATGTTCAGATTTAATACGGTACGAAACCCAATGTAAAAAACTACTGCTTTCGGTAACAATCGAAATCCGAAGCATGTACTGGTCTTTGTGCGTACTTGGGCTTGAGGATGTGTGTGCTATCGTAATAGTTAACCTACTATTGAGTTCTACATAATTTTCATCCTACAGTACCGAGTCGAGTTGTAATAATAGTGGTGAAGACATTTCTTTAAATGATAAAAAATAAGTCAAACATAATAAAAATACCTACTGACTCTCCATAGTATAACGCCAGACTTATCTTTTTCATCATGGTGAAACAAAACAGTCCAAATCTGTCCAAAACACAAGGTCAAACCTAAACAGGTTGTTAGAATTTAATCGTTCAAAGAGCAATATACACACTAAACCAGCGAGTTGAATTCATAAACGTTGTTGTCTTGTCAACTCGTTGACGAATACGAATTCAACGAGTTGATTTGTACGCGGTCAACGTTAATTCCGTTGCAGAGAAATCAACGTTGTTTCAACTAGTTCGTTGATTCAACGCCCATCGCTACTTGGATTACATAGTTTCTTATGTCTATGATAGTTACTTTTTATTTTGTAATTCTGAAAATACTCTTTGCACACTGTATTTGTAAATTGACACTGACAGATTCAATTTGACAGATGTAATTGGCTTCTGGGAAGTGTCGTAAAAATTTCTTTGAAGTGAGCGAACCGAACGTCATTTTTAATGGAAACATATAGCACATTTTGCATAATTTATTCATTTTAACACTGAAAGGGTCGTGTCTGTCTCGCCTGTGACAGACAGCAGTAAAGTCAATTCCGTGAGGTGTCGTCTCCAAATGTTTGAGTGGACTAAATTAAAAATGAAATAATTCCTTACACTTTTGAGTTCTTCGTAATAGTTTGAAAACAAGTGTATGTCATTTACTTATGGTTGAGTGTGTACTTTCATTTTTATTTTAAATCGCTTTAGTTTTGAATATAAGCAAACGGTAATCTATTAGAATGAATCACGAAGAAAGCAAGATTATGGCTCACCGGCAGCACGTGAAGTATTTCATGAGATTTCTGAACATTTTGCCGTCGTCGTTGTCCTCTCACGATACTACCAGGTAATAAATATCATTTATAAATCGAATGCTCTCACAAGGACTGTTTGTAATAGATTTATCACTTACTTGTATAATACAGAGCCTTGTTTAGGCTGTTTAGCCATCATCATAATCTAAAAGATATGAATTCAATCTTTTATTGAGAAAAGTATTTTATTAATGTTTCTTGGAGCAGTAATAAATTTATAAAAGTAATTTCTTCACTCAGTATAACAAGTCAGTTGTAGATGTGAGTGGTCATAATAAGTTTAATAAATTCAATGACAGTAGCAAGTTCAGTTAATTATATATTATCTTGTCTTGATTGTAATAAAATGCAAATTTAATACAAAGCTTCTCATTTTAAAATGTTAATTAACAATTCTTATCTCATTGCTTGCCATGAATGGCACTGATAGTAAACAACTTTACTGTATTATTCTACTTATATTTTGGAATTTAAGTAGGATGTTGAGGTTTTTTTTATATTATTTATTAATAGTCAGGTAATGATCTTTATAAAATTGTTAAGGAAAAAAATATATTACAGATTTTAATAAGTTTTTAAAATATTTTTTTTCCTCAAACTCAAACTCATTTTCATTTTTCCTAATAAGAATAGCAGGAATGAGTAGTATCAGCTCTTATGAATTTATGAATGATTTTAGTAATGAAGTGTCAATATTTATTATTTCAACCAGTATAATTACATTTGTGATAACAGGTATTTATCCTGCTCCACACTAGACCCATTGCTGTTATCCTGTTTTTAAATCCACACAAAAACATATATTTTTATAACAAAATATGATAAGTTGGTTATTGCTCAGTTGAATTTGGAATATTAATACTGCAGAAAAATAAATAACACATTGATGTATATTTGTTCCAAGTATTATAAACTCCTGGAGCCTAGAGGGTGGTGAAAACTGTTACCTCGACTCCAGGAATAAGGCCAGGAAGGTACGGGGTAGGTTTTTTAGTCAGTAAGAGTCTGACACTGGTCTCCCGCTCCGCCCAAGAGCGGGTTTTGTCATTGGATGATTTTCACCTACCATAAAAAAGTATTATAAAAAGAATGCCCATATCCAATACTTTATATTATATTATAGGTATATTAACCATTAAACTACTGTAATTATAGAGATAATTAAAAGACTATAGTTGTGCGGGCACCAGTATCCTCTTGGGGCTTAGTGAATGAGTATAAAAAATAAAGCTTTATTTATGTGTATAATGTACTGATTATTTTATTCATATTAAACTCTTGAGCCCCAAGTGCGCAACCTATAGTCTTTTTCATTATGTTTCTAATTACTGTACTGGAAAAGTTAAAATAAATATAAAAATGTTAATGAATGGTTAAAAGATCCCACATCCAAAAAAATTTTTTTATTCGTTTATTTAGTTTGACACAAGTTAAGTCAGAGCCACTTACAAATTTGGGCAATCCCTCTATTTGTCATAGGGATCTTTATAATATTTAATTAATAATTTTGTAAATTTCAGTTGGAAGCACAAAAAGTTTGTAGCAATATTAATTGTTTCCTGTAATTACCACCACCAAATTATTCATTAAATTCAATAGACATTATTAACTTAATAAATTATTTTTGTACAGAGTTTAATTATTTTCCTAAACCTGAATTGTTTTTTATTGTATTAACATATTGTTATTTTGTTTTCAGAGTAACAATTGCTTATTTTTCTGTATCCGGTTTGGATGTATTAGGCGCAATATCTACAGTTTCATTAGACCTAAGGAATAGAATAATTGAATGGATCTACAGACTCCAAGTTCACCCTGATAAGAACAGTAAGTACTAGAATAATAAGTTTTCTTATACTTAAGTTGCATCTGTACTAGTTGAGTCTCTGAGTTTCTGCAAGACTTCATTGCATTAGATCACACTATGGACCTGCATTTTATTTAGACATTTTCTGTCAAAATTTTCTTAAGGTTTTCTGTAAAATATAATTTTTATCAAAAAACCCCTTTGCTTTTGACCCGAGTTGTATACTCGCACACCATAGTTAGAATCAATTGGTTTAATAATTGATGTATTTTTGGTGAACTAAGCAGATTTAGGAAGCAATTCTTTGTCAAAATTAAATAAAGTGTAATGTCCAATTTTAGCAAATACCAATTCCTTTACTGAATACTGTTCCTATTGACAATTAAAAATGTTGAGTACAGGACCATCTAGTGAGAACATAGCGGGGAGCTTTTACTTTTAGCTCTTGTTATAGTTTTTATGGTGCACTACTAAGAATATATAATCTCCTAATGGTGGTTAGCACTATTCATTCTGGCTCTTCTTAGATGTGGTAGAAATTGGAAGTAACTAGTACATGTACCCAAATCAGAAGTATCCTGTATGCTAATCTAGACCATAGATAGATATAAATATATTTTCTTTACTAGCTTTTGCCCGCGGCTTCGCCCGCGTGGGTTTGGGGTTTCCAGGATAAAAAGTAGCCTATGTGCTATTCCGGAGTGTATCCTATGCCTGTGCCAAATTTCATTCAAATCCATTCAGTACTTTTTACGTGAAAGAGTAACAAACATCCATACATCCATACTTACAAACTTTCGCCTTTATAATAGTAGTAGGATTGCACACTAAAAATAAAATAACAATAGGGACTTAAAATTAATAGGGTGAATAGGGTAGAATGGGCGGTCTTGTTGCTAAAAGCGATTTTTTAAGGACCATTCAGCTTAGCTGTAAAATTTTGATTGAGTGAGTTTATACTCAATAAAATAATATAAAATATTATGATTGAGTTTATAGTTATGCAGTAGTCATGCAATACAAGTCATTACAAAGATATTATTTTGATAACTTTTTGTTAGAATATATGTTGTGTGACCTCAGTCATTGTGTCAGTCTTTGTTTAACATTGTAAATGTTATGAATTTTTAATATACCTAATTTGATAATATTCAATGAATTGCTGTTATACATTGCAACTTATTTAACTGCAACTTCATTGACATAGTTGTAAGTGAATTGATTGTAATCTTGTTTAAAAAACATTGGTATATGGGTTCCCACTACTGTGCGATTACCATGACCATAGAGAATAGTCTCGCTTGCTAATCAGTCCCTGTCTCGACTAGTAGTCTAGGTTCACTCGAGCGAAAAAATTTATTTAATAAAGACTGCCTACTTCAAAAAACGCGCACTGCTCCCGCGTGCCTCAAGAAGTTGTTAGCAAATAAAAGGGCTGAAGCCTCCTGGGGTTGATATGAAAGTGTAACACCAGGGCCTTGGGACCAAGGCAAGGAAGGAAAGGGGTTGGTCATTTAGTCAGTAAGAGTCTGACACTGTTTCCCGCTTCGCCTAAGGGCGGGATTCCTCATTGGATGATTTTTCCCACCATAAAAAACCAAAACTTAAAAAAAATTACAGGTTCAATAAACTTTGAAACCCTTTTTAACCTTATTGTTGTATAAAGTTAGTTGGCAATTGTATAAAAATATACCCCATATTTATTCATTAACAATGTTCATAATTTATTCAGTCATATTTATCATTTACTTTAGTATGTTAATAAGTTAATAGGCTACTGTTTGCATTGAAAAACATATATACTGCTGTATTGTAAACAAAAGTTCAAGTGCCCCAAGTATTTGCTCAAGTTTGATCATATTTCTAAAGGTAATTGTCTCTCTTTTCAATGCAAATTTTTTTAAAGGTTCCCCACACTGGGAATTAATCCTGTGTCGTGGGTGCATTCACAAACATGTAAAGTCACATACACAAAATTCCCAGACCCGGAACACCTATCTGTAGGCCACACAAATATTTGTTCCGTGCGGGAATCGAAACCGCGACCCTCAGCGCAACAATCAATCGCTCAACCACTGACCCAACCGAGCCGTCTCGTAGCCGTGAATTGCCTGCCATACGGAATCATTGTGCGGACCGCCCAAAGGAGACGGTGAAGCATAAAGTGGAGGTGTGCCTCGCTTGAGCGGAGAACCGACGTGTTCTTGTGAAGGCGATTGGCGGCAGCGACCTCTCGCCCCTTGATCTGGTACAGGCCACGGTCCTGACAGAGACGGGCGGCGGTGGCCTCCTTCTGCAAAGCAGCTAGTGAAAGAGTCACCCCAGTTGGGCCAAAGTCTACTGGGGCCATAAGCTAACTTCTGAAAGGAAAACCGGTGGTCCTGGAACGCAAAGGCAGTTTTGGCTATATGAAAAATATCAAAATTCATTACAATTGAAAATTGTAATGAAACAGCATTGATCATAAAATATCAAAATTGCACAGACTTCTGACCCACATTGATGCTTATAATATATTATCATCATAAGCTTTTGAGAAAAAAAAAAAATTGGTTAAAATTGTAAGACTCTCGCTGTCCGGTAAAGCACAAATCCGCGTCGACGTAGTGTTGTTGTGTTCCACAAGCGCCCCAAATAGATGTCAGCAAGATTGATGGAATCCATTAGAATGAAGGAGCATTGTGGCTTGTGGGCCCTCTTCAACCCTTTCACCCTGTATAAATCAAATGTAACTTGTGTGCTAGGGATGACATATCGTCCTTGCGACTTTAAGACCTCTTATGTGTAAAATTCAACTTTGTGAGGGAATCGATAAAAACCGCCTACTGAAAAGATTAGAATGAAACTAACTACAACCAAAAATATAGGTATTAGCTAAATAATTCCTTGCTTTTAATTTTACTATTGTGTGTTGTACTTAATAGTAGTACGATAGTAAAAAAAAAAACAGTTTTCATTGACAATTAGTTTAAATATAAAATTAATATACATGAGAGTTTTTGCATTCGATAGGGCTTCAAAATGTTAAAAAAGTTGGCGTAAAAAAGTGATTTTGCCAAAAGTGACACATAAGAGGACTTAAAGTCGCAGCGACGATATACAAAATGATCAAAAGCAAATTAAGTGTGAACTACATAAGACGGTTGTGTGGAAGCAGTGATGGCCAAGTGGTAACAGGTCGTGGGTTCAAACCCAGCCAGGCGCTTTACTTTGTGTAATTTATTTCATCACCACTGCTCTCAAAACGGTGAAGGAAAACAGCGTGAGGAAACTGGCACTGGGCTCGCGTGGTGGATTAATGCCCGTTCCTTCTCCTAGAGAGAAGGCCTGTGTCCCAGCAGTGGGAACACTAATAAGGATGATGATGATGACTTTAGACGGACGCACACGTGAGCTACGCCTGTTTTGTGCGTAGTACGACGTCGCGTGGCGTATTGTAGCTCTACTAAAAATGCTTTAAAAAATGTATGGAGATAGATATACCGACGCGCCCAAATTGGCGTTCATGGTTCACATGTGCGTAATTAATGCAGTTCTAGTTTTCCTCTTCATTTTAGTCGCTAGCTTTACTCCTTTTTCTTCTATCTTCTATGATAATATAAAAAGGAATACTGAACGTGTTGCAAACGTCGAGAACAACTGAACCGATTTCGCTAATTCTTTTTTGTGGTGTTTCTTATTGATAGGAAGGAAAAGCCTACGTAGGGTAGGGCAGAGTAGGGTTGAGTAGTCAGACATTTAAACAAACCTTTTTTACAGTCCGATTTTAACTTTAATCAGTAGATTTAAGGATTAAGAAGTGGTTTCAATACCAACTATTTACTGCAGCCGCCATTTGTCATGTGGCTTTCGCAAAATCACTTGTGAACGCACAGTAAAAAAGGTTCATTAAAAGTCTAATCTTATTGCCAATGTAGTTTTTTTTTTTTTTTTTTTTACTTGCAATAAACTAGTGCTTGACTGCGATCCCACCTGATGGTAAGCGTTGTTTGTTAAGGCGACACTAAGGCTCTAGAGAGACGGATCGCAATTCAATTGCAATCCAACTGCAAATTGCAGTTTGAATGCATTTGAAACGACTGCAATAGAACTGCAAACTAAACGTGCAGTCCCTCTTGAGAAATCAAAAGAGGAGCTAAGATTTTTTTTAGCATGACTCTAGCAAAAGGTGGTTTTTTCAATGAGCCTTTTAGACGTCATGTTGGATTTAAAAACAACAAAATTCATATGTCTGCCGCTTAACACCTTCGCTAAAAGCCCGTTTCGTTAATATATGTAATATAACATATACCAGTTTGTGCCACGTTCCACGAGAGGCTAACGAGGTTTTTATGTCCAATGTCAAATACGATCATTTTTCCTCTTTCACTTTAATTCATTAACCTTTCGTATACGCAGATCTACGCGAGACATAATAGCTTTTTAATTGTGTCTCTAATTACGGCTTACGAAAGGTTAAGCCCCAAGAGGACATAGGTGTCCACACACTAATTGTCTTTTGTATCTGTAATTACGGTAGTTGAAAGGTTAAATAACCTTCTTTTAACTCTTTGTTCTGAATTGACTCGTTCGAGAAAGTGTGAAAAGGTATAGCAAAAAGTAAGCAGTCATGAACATCAGTCAGTCAATCAGTACATTTGGCAAGAAAAATATCGAGTTTATTAAACTATGCAGTTCTACTGCAAGGTCTCCCTTCCTTTCGTCTGGTAGCAGTCCGGACCAGGTCCAAATAGTCGACGGAGCGCTCGGTTTCCGTGCGCCTCCAGGAGTTGTCGGCAAAACCATAACGACCCTATAGAAGGGTCGAAGCCAACTGAGGCCAAGGGTTTGGATTTTAAAGGGCTATGGCCCTGGTATATAAGTAAGAGTCTGATATTGTTACTCGCTCCGAGGAAGGGTGGCATTTGTCATTAGATTGTTTTTACCCACCATCAAAAACACACGAATGTCTACATTTCTTCTAATTTCTCCTTCGAAAGGTCTACTGGAAGAAACGTAGTAGTAGTAAAAGTAACCTCCCCTTATTATTTTCTCTTTTATTTTTAATGGGTCTCGATTCTTAATGCCTTACTTTCAAAATTACATCTCAATTAACTTCTTCATTTAAAATGCACAAAATGTTTGTCGTTAGTAAGAACAAGGCCGTCGACTGGCGTACCACAGACCGATCAAAAAGATCGTCAGAGGTCAAATCATATAGCTCGGTAATGTTTTCCATCAAGTAGTTCGACCACTTTTTGCCCACAATCGCTTGTTTCGCAACCGTAATCGCACTGCTGCGTCCCATTTATAATATAATAATAAGCCTGTATTGTTAGTGGTAATCTAAGCTTATAATTCAATGCAGTTTTGTATTACACTGCATTAGGTGTCAAGGTGACTTTTAATGTATTGTCAATCTTTAAAGAGGTTAAGTATGAAAATCTTTTGCAATTGCACGTAGAGCGAATTAAAAAAAAATCATTTAAGTCCATTATTAATCAATCAATGAAAATTAGTAGAGCGAGAGATTCTGAGGGACAAGATGTCGCTCAATTTCGGGGTTAGGGTCATCCTAATGAGAAAAAAATAAATTGATTGAAGTCGAAAAGCATACAAAAACGAATCAGAATGGAACGAAAGGTCGAATCAAAACGGGAGAAGCTATTGGATTGGACTTTAAAAGACATGCAGGACTTTCCCGATTTCTATCGAAGTCGTTTGGAAAATAGAATAGAATAGAAATACATTTATTCGATACAGACACAGCACAACAATTACAAAACACACGTAAAAAAAAAAACAAAAATAAAGTGTACGCTGAGCGTGCCCGACCCGAAAGGGTGACCACCTCAGCATTTGCTGGGCGTCAGACACCCAGCGCTGGTTTTCAGAAAACAAGATCTGGCCATCCGGTAACCATCCGATTCGAGTCCAAGTCGTCGACGGCGTTTTTCCACACGCGCTTTAAGGAAATGTCAGATAAACTGTAGGGGCCCGTTACGTTCGAAGCCTACTGGGGCCGTGGATACGCTTCTGGAAGTAAAACCCGGAGTCCTAGAACGCATGTTAAAAAAGGAACATAATTATAAGTTGGTAGCCAGTTAAAGTCTCGAGATGCTCTCGCGCTTCTCTCTGGAGCGGGAGAAGTAATTGGATGCTTTTCCACCTAAAAAAAAAACTAAAAAAATATATTATGTACAAAAATCTATGTAAATAACCATTTTAATGTGAACATTGTGTACATTTTACTGTATTTCTTAACTGTAAGGATATAAAACGTACTAAGTCCACTTAAGCGTGCACGTAAAGGTACCTGATTACACAGTTTCATTAGTTTTATGTTACACAGTGTACAGTGAAAGATTAATTTATAAGTCTAGAATTGCATCTACACGGGGTTTAAACTAACAATCAACATAGTGTAATAGTGTTATCTCTATTTATTTTATTTGAACATGTTTTTACTTAAGTAGCGTTTTTATTGCACGGTTTATCGACATGTAAATAATATACTAAATAACCTTGCTTACGTCTTAAGACGAAGCTGTAGTATTTATTTTTTGACGCGTGTATGCGTCACCTTGATTTAATACCTGTTATTAAAAATGTGAAGCTCAGACGGCTTTTTGTAGGTTTATTTTGTATTGACCTTGTTTAGATATACCTACCTCTTTTAAAAATGAATGCATACCTTTATACAGGGTGAATTTTTCAAGGGCGAGGTTGGTCAAATACGAAACTATTGGGAATCCGTTGGGGGTCACAAGAAAGGTCGAAACCAACTGAGGCCAAGGGATTGAGTCTGAAAGGGAAGCTCTGGCCCTGGTATACATAGCAACGTAGGAACAGAGTGGATTGTTTAGTCAGTAAGAGTCTGAAATTATTTTTTCATTCCGCCTAAGGGCGGGATTTGTCATTGGATGATTTTTTCTAACTATTAGGAATAGTAAAATATAACTAAGGAAGTTTCAGGCCCAATTTTTGTGAAAACGAATAGTGCAATTGGTTTTGAAAAAAATGTTACTTTTCCATATTTCCAGCCAGAAATAATCCTGTTGGTCTTGAAAAGAAAACACTATTATTACTCAGACAAATTCAAGAAAGTATTGCCGAACGGTAAACTCAAGGAAAATGTTGCATTTTAATCAAATGAATTTTTGATTCAGACTAATGAAATTCAATTCAAATAAGGTGCTTATTTGAATTGAATTTCCATAAAGATAACCTACCTATAAACGCTGTTAAAATAGAAAATGTAAAAATATACAGAAACACATCGTATTTCTGTATATTTTTACATTTTCTTTTTCAACACTATCAATTCTTACTATCAAATTTTAATTGTACTTTCGAGGTTTAAGGAAAAATAAAGAAAAAATGATGTAGATGGTTTCGTTTTGTTTTATTTATTTTTTTATTAATCAGTAGCATCAATTCTCGGCTAGGATTATTTATTGACTAAGCAAAAAAATTAAAACAGAGACAATTTTTTAGTATTCTTAAAAAAATCGGCCAGCGCTCACTTGAAAAAATCACTCTGTATTTAATACAATAAAATATAATTATTTAAAAAAAAATCGTTTTAGTAACAAACTAATAAAAGCCCTTTCACATTGCAGATGGCGACGTATCAATGTGCGGTTTCCAGGGATCCTCGACAATAAATATAGATTTGGACCCGCCGAACAACCACTATCGTTGCGGCCATCTCGCTATGACGTACACAGGGCTTTGTATCCTCCTGGCGTTGGGCGATGACCTTTCTAGATTGAATAGGAAAGCTTTAGTTGGAGGTAAGTCCCGTACATTTGATTACAAGGACTGTGAGGCGATTTTATCAGCGTTTGGCAGTTTGAATGTCCCCTAAGGTCGTTTAGGGTATATCCTAACTAAAGTTATCGTTGAATAAATAGGACTTATCTGATGTCTTGAGACGGGATTTGCACCTGGGTTTCTCGCTTAGCAAATATGTAACGTAATAAGGATGTGTAAGTGCTTGTTTATGGAGACGCGGCGCGTTGGGTGTTGGTTGTATATTGCCAGATGTTTGAGCAATGTACGAACGTCCAAAGCATCGCCTATCGCGTTGCGTCGCCTTAAAAAAGCGTAAAGTTGATAAGTGTCAGAAATTGCGACCATATGTTTTTTTTTCTATTCATTAAGCCCCAAGAGGACACCGGTTTCAGCACACCTATTGTATTTTAATTGGGTCTATAATTACGGTAGTCGAAAGATTAAATAATGTACATTAGGGTTGAACTGATCCCACCTGATGGTAAAAAAAAACCTGATGGTAAATGATCAGGGATGAAATTGTTGATTATCAGGCGTACTGGTTTATTAGAAGCGTATTCACTCTAACCTGGTCACCATATACTAAGAATTACTCCTGTATGGTCGATCAAGACACCCAGACTTGGAAGAACTATGTGTAGGATATACAAATCATTTGTTCTGTGGTAAATGAAATCGCGGCGCTTAGCGTAGCGGTCAATCGCTTAGTTACTGAGCTAACAATACCGTTTTATTTAATTTGTAGCCAATTTGAAAGGCCAATTCTTTGTGAAGAGCCTTGATGCATGGTTCAGTTGTTGTGTAACTGTAACACGACACAACTAGTAATATTAAATTTTTGAAAAATAACTTAGTAATAAAACTGCGAACTCTAGTTTATCTTTTTCTTTCTGTCGTTGATAACGACAATCTTTTTTGATTTTGTGGCCTAAAACTTTGCCACTTTTACGGTGTCATCAATGACAGCTCCACACGATTGTTTAAAAGACTTACTGTGGCGCCTGGGACGAAATGGAGGAAAAAGGAGTCCTGGTAAGGTTCTTGGAAAGGAGTGAATAAGTTCCAGGGGATATTATCATTAACTAGCATTTGCCCGCTGCTTCGCCCGCGTGGTATTGGGGTTGGGGTTTCCGAGATAAAAAGTAGTCTATATATATATTATATTTATATTCCGGAGTGTATCCTATGCCTATGCCAAATTTCATCCAAATCCGTCCAGCCGTTTTGGCGTGATTGAGTAACAAACATCCAAACATCGTAACTTTCGCATTTATAATATTAGTAAGATAAACTAATGTTTAGTGTCATTCTATGTCAAACTATGTTAAGTGTCATTAACGATCATGTTTAACGTCAAGCAATCATCAAAAAATAATAATAAGAAGGCAATTGGAGGAACATGGGTCTATTATTATAAGCAGTAATTTTCTCATTTCACTCAGATATGTAGAAATTATTTGATGATGTAACTCAGCTCCGGTAGGCTTCTGTTCCGGGATATACGTATGAAGAAAAACAACAATATTATTTCTATTATTTAGTAATGTACTTCATTTCACTATAAAAGATCACAATCGAGACTCCCAAAACAACATACATTTTTTCCCTATCAAATTTTGAAATCTATTCTAGAACTGCCAACATCCTTTAAAACATTTATCAAGCCAGTCTGTTAGCTTATAAGAAAGTATCTCATGCGACCGTCTTCGATGTCGCATGAGCTACGCCCCTATGAATAAAAATGTGAAGGTAACCAGAAATTACATTAAAAAAAAAAACTTTCGTAGGGTATAAGCATGACCTACTCAATCCTAACAAAGATGTCTCTACCTATTTGTGGATGGAATTTATTTTATCTCAGAGAGCGAGCCTAAGTCAGGGCCAACTATAAATAATTATCACAGTATTCTTATGCATATAATTACTGTGCGTCAATCTACGCTCATTAATCAACGTTGGCCTGCTTAAACCCCACAGTAGCATAACCACATGGTTGGACAACAGACCGATTCAAGATTCAATACATTGTGACTTTCATCCCTTCTGACACTTACTGGCCAGAGGACAGAGAGCCGAAGAACAGAAGTGAATTTCTCATCATTTGAATCTACTCTAGAAATATTAACAACTAGCTTTTGTCCGCGGCTTCGCCCGCGTACATAAAATATAGCCTATGTCACTCAGGAGTAAAGCAGCTTTCTATTGTTGCTAAAATTTTTCCAATCGGACCAGTAGTTCCAGTGATTACCTCCTACAAACAAAAAAACAAACTTTACCTCTTTATTATATTAGTGTAGATAAAGATTACTTATACATCTACACTAATATAATAAAGAGGTAAAGTTTGTTTTTTTTTTTTTTTGTAGGGGTAATCTCTGGAACTACTGGTCCGATTGGAAAAATTTTAGCAACAATAGAAAGCTGCTTTACTCCTGAGTGACATAACCTATATTTTATGTACGCGGGCGAAGCTGCGGGCAAAAGCTAGTCCATAATAATTCTCATTATGGTTCGTGGACTTTCAATTATCATAGCTAAATCAATAGGCAATTAGACTACCTTTGCGAAGACTGCATAGACTTCATTAGCTTTAGAAAACCGTACCTTACCGGATACTCGTAAACAGATGCGGGAAGTGACTTTGCTTTATACGAGTACTATGTGTAAAGGTCCACCTTGTACAGTACGGCCGTCGGGTCTTGGCGGGTTTTTGGCTCTGCGAATTTTAGCGCTTGAAAACTCGTACAAAAATAAAGGTTTTAAACAAATAAATTCACAGAACAGTTTTTAACAGCAATAACAACTGCATATTGCATTTATTTGTTTAAGCTTTCATGCGCTAAAATTCATAGATACTAACTTCAGACTCGCCAGGATCCTACAGCCGTACTGTAGGAGACACAACTAGCCTTAGGATCTACAAGGTGGACCGATGGCTTCCTATGGTAGCCGGTGGATGCGTGATGCACAAGACCGTTCATTATGATGACAATTGGGGAGACCTATGTCCAACAGTGGACGTCCTACGACTGAACTATAAAATGAGATGTGTAAAAGTGATTTTTCGCTCATCTTTCTCTCTACCGTTGAAAGTAATTAAAATATCCATTTTTTTACTTCCAGGTGTAAAAGCTCTTCAGACGGAGGAGGGTAATTTTGCCGCTACGCTCTCGGGCTGCGAGTCGGACATGCGTTTCGTTTACTGTGCGGCGTGCATCAGTTACATGCTCAACGATTGGTCGGGCTTCAACATTGAAAAGGCTACTGATTATATTATCAAGTCTATTGTAAGTAAAACAAGTCTTTTTTGTTTTAATCATAACTTGTATAAGGACAAAAAATATCTGTCAAATACCCGATTGTGTACAATTACATTTTGATATTGTTTGTATCAAAAAGTAATTTTATCCATATCTCGAGAACAGCTGAACCGATTTCGCAAAATCTTTTTTTTTATGTGTTTGTTATTGTAAGAAGGTTAATGAGAAAGAAAAAAATAGGGTCATGTAGGGTAGGGCAGAAAAGGGTAGAGTAGAATAGAGTAATTAGTTGATGAAACTGAAACCGTGGGCAAAAGCTAGCCATAAATAAAAAAAGACACTTTCATATTCTTTCAGTGTTAATTCAGTTTTTGTAAATTTTAAAGTAAAATCTTTAAAAAAAAAAATTGTAAATTTTCAAATCCCTCCAGTCCAGGTGGATTCCCCTGGGAACATTAGAAAGGCTGAAGATGAAGTACAGGCAAATACCAAGTTACACTTGAACATATTTATGTAGGTACATGGAAAGCAGTAAAACCGGTTCATGTTATTGTGCATTGAAAGACGTGATGTAGATTAGTACATTCATTTTAATGTCACACATAAATTATCACGTTCTGTGAAATGGATTTCTAGTTATAATTATGTTTACATATTGGACAAAAGGCATTTTTTTTTTCAATTAATTTTTAAATCTGCTTATGGATGTATGACCATTTTAAAATATTGAGATTTAAGGCCGCTGCATACGTGACGGGATAATACCTCGGACGGGACGTGAACGGGATCGGGACGTGACTGCCTCATTCAAGACCGCCCCGTCAGTGCCACGTTCCCGTCCCGTCCGTGTCCCCGTGACATATGCGCTTCCATATACGTTTTGTATGAAACGATATTTTCAAAATTTCCCGTTCCGTCCCGTCCCGTCCGTGAAAAAAAACGCGTCACGTATGCATCGGGCTTTACTCCGTGGTCCCGGGTGTCTTTTGTAAACTTTGACAGCCGTTTTGCGCCGATTCGACGCATATTTTGTCTCTATAATATATTATTTAAAGTTGATATAAATTATTGCTTGACTGCAATCCCCTCTTGTTAATATATCGTGAACAAGTGTTCACGATATATTAACAAGAGTCAGCGGACGGTATTACCGTGGCTGAATGGGCCAGCCAAAATAAAAGGAAATCTATTTTTGCCTGTGACTAAGCTAAGAAGGTAACCATAAAAGGAATTTCTATAATCAACGTATTTAATTTCTTTCTGTATTTTGTCACGATCAAACTTTACTAAGTTGAAAAGTATGATCGGATTTTTTATTCTGTTAGATATCAAAAAACTTTTTCACTACTCATACTCTGAAAGTGGGTGTAAAGTTGCCTTGCCCTGCTACCGCCCAGACGTCAAACAACGTCTCGGGACTAAATAACCTACTTTTACCCCTAGGATAACAATAGTACATTGTTATACGAGGGATGAAAGAAAGTTATTTAGTCCCGAGAAATTTCTTGGCGACCGAGCGAGAGCGAGGTCGCTAATAGTTCGAGGGACTAAATAACTTTTGAACCCGAGGTAAACACTGTGCTTTTCATTACGAATACGAGGAAAATAAAAATAATAAAAACCTGAGTCGTCGTCAAAGGTATGTTTTTAGGTAGGTATATTACTTTTGATTTAGGCGGTGAGCGGTTTTCTCCTCTTAAGAATCTTGCGTTAAATTTATAACTGAAGCTGATGAACTTATCGTGTTAATAAAAATTTCTTGTAACAGAGATTTAGCAAAATGTAAACAAAACTATACACCTCGAAAAAAAAGGAAGATCAAATCGGCCACAGATTATAGAGAGTCTACCATTTACCCGCCAATTCTTTTTTTCAGTGTTCGGCTCCCTGGCTTTTCAGTCAATAGTTTTCATTTTGTCATTGTAAAAATGGGTCTGTCAACATTTTTCTCAAATATATATTAGTTTTAATGGAATAATTGAAAGTAAATTAAAATAAAGTCATTAAAAAAAGTATTCTTAAATTATTTCTATCTCTATGTCATTTTAATTCGGTATAAAGTTTCGGGTCATGGTTCAATAGAAATGTCAAAATAGAACTAGTTTTTTTTTTTTAATAATTGCCATCTAAATATTAAAAAAAAACAACTGTCAGTTGTAAAGTAAAACTCCCTAGGGAGTAAAAGTACTTCTTCCAACCCTGTCCGCAGGCAACTTTACACCTACTTTCAGAGTATGAGTAATGAAAAGTACTATTTCCGCAGGGTTACGACTACGGCATCGCTCAGTGTCCCGAACTGGAGTCTCACGGAGGCACGACCTTCTGCGCGCTGGCCACGCTGAGCCTGACGAACCAGCTAGACAAGCTATCAGAACAGCAAGTGGAAGGCTTGAAGAGATGGCTTCTCTTCAGACAAGTCGACGGCTTCCAAGGCAGGCCTAACAAACCCGTCGATACTTGTTACAGTTTTTGGGTAGGCGCATCCCTCAAAATACTAGACATGCTGCAGTACTCCAACTATGGAAGTAACAGAAAATATGTGTATGAAACACAGGATACAGTCGTAGGTGGGTTCTCAAAATGGCCCGATACATGCACAGACCCCATGCACACTTACCTAGGCCTCGCTGGACTCAGCTTAATAGGAGAAAGTGGACTCCTAGAAATAGAACCAACTTTAAACATCACTAAAAGGGCGTATGAGCACCTCAAATCTTTACACCGACAGTGGGAGAGTGAGACACTCTGTATTTTATGAACATGTCTTTGAAAGTGTCTTGAGAAACTGGTTTCCTAATTATGAATGACGATGTTTAATGTTTACTTGAGAATGTGTATGTTTGTATAAGGCGTACTTTTTAGATAGCACAAGATTTAGTCTGGATATTGATATAAAAAACCTGCACATGTTTTAGGGATTACGCTTGCTACACCGTACCATACTATGACCGTGTTAGGATATAGGATAGGTATCAGGTAAAAAAAACTTTCTTCACCGGAACGTTCCGTCACCAACCAATACAGTAGCCTTAAATATTTCTGGTGCCGATACGTGCCTTGCATGGTCACCCAACGTCGTGAACTCAGTGAGCATACGGGGTATGATGGCCGTTATAGTTCCTTTAAAGCACGACGTGGCGTATATAATATATTATTTATTTTTACATACACATAACATTTTCCCAACTTTTTATACACATAATTTAAAAAAAAATAGTTGTGCTTTTAGATCATTCATCACTACAAGATACAACTTAGAGAACAAAATGACGCGGATAATAAGCGGTTGATACGGGGATGATACGCGCGTGATACGCGGATGATACAAGTCACTAATCCGCTTAGCTCGACTTTGAATCACTGGTATACGAGTACATATCGCTTAGTAGACAATGTTGTTTCTACCTGTTTCTACGTTCCTAGCACGGTCTTAATATGATACGATGTAGGATTCAAAATCCTTAAAGTACCAAGATGAATTGTTAGTTATACACGAACAAATATTATTGAAGCGCAAAATAGATAATTTGCGCTTGTTGCCTTAATTTAAAACGTACGTTCATAGTTAGAAAATAGTTTCATACCAGTCTCGTATACCCTAAGGCCTCTGATCCTGGATTTACTAAATGCATTTAACGCTAAACTCATTTAAGTCATTTTGGTGAAAGGATAAGTCAACTAGACCCTGTGAATATGTCCAAAGGGGTATTTTTGACCCCATCGCAATCACTGCCAATAAGGTGGTAACCCAAATCCTACCCAGAATTCGGGTTACGTCCTTTCCTGCTCAGCAAGCAAAACCTTTGTCGTGTGTACCTTTCACGACATAAGGTGAAAGTGCGATGGGGTCAAAAATCATCATCATCATCAGCCTTTTAATGTTCCCACTGCAGGGACACAGGCCTTCTCTCTCTAGAAGAGGGGGTCAAAAATACCCCATCGCAATCACTGTGCCTCTTCACAGGATTTGCGTTACGTCCTTTCCTGCTCAGCCTGCAAAACCTTATGTCGTGTCTTCCTTTCACGACATAAGGTGAAAGTGTCTGGATAGCACGCACTTACCAAATGGGGTATTTTTGACCCCATCTTAATCACTGCAAATATGGTGCCTCTTCACAGGAATTGCGTTACGTCCTTTCCTGCTCAGCATGCAAAACCTTATGTCGTGTCTACCTTTCACGACTTAAGGTGAATGTGTCTGGATAGCACGCACTGGCCAAATGGGGTATTATTTACCCCATCGCAAAAACAGCGCCGGTGTGGAGCCCCTTCACAGGATTTACGTTATCTCCTTTCTTGCTCAGTACGCATAACCTTTTTCGTGTGTACGTTTCACGAAATAAGGTGTTTTGCCGGGCAGTGTGAGGTTCTGTATTCATTAAAATATGATTTGCGACCGAAATACGTATTATTTACGGAGAAATCATGAATACTCCCAGTTTCGCTAACTGAACGACGCACTGGGAGAGTTGTAGGTATTGATAATTTTAGTGATTACATAAAACGTGAAATAGATCTGTCAAAAGTAAAAAAAAAAATGAAGTTCCACACTTAAATATCATTCTGTCTTTATCATCTTCAAACGAGTGACTGAAATAGAAAGATATTATTGACGTTTGGCGCTAAATGCATTTAGTGATTTATAGTGCTTAGGAGTTCTAAGAATTTAAGTTACCTACCGAAATTATCGTAATATATATAAGTTTATAAAAACGTTCATTATGCTAAAGTATTATTACTGTTGCATAATTGTTTTGTATAATATTAAATTTGTTAGTACTTAAAGTAATGTTTATGAATAATAGGTGCTACTTGAGTAGGTATCGGGTACCTAAGAGCTTGTACAGACGAGTGGCCTGTTGCCAATGGCAGGTAACTGAAGCTGTCGACATTCCAAAAACAAAAGAAGATCAGCGGCAGATAGAGTTGAGATGTTGTCCGAGTAATAACTCAAAATGGATAAATACTCATTAAAAATCCGTATTACCAGAGTAATTATCAGGTAAAAGCTTAGCAGATTATCCATTTTGAGTATTTAATCGGATGTAATCCTAAGGTAGGTCCTACGGCTGCCGTGTCTCCGTGTCGACGGATGCAGTAGGAAAATCGATTTTTTTATCGATTCAAAGTTATACGCTCCACATCTTCCAATAGTATTCATAGTAATTTATTGGTATTTCTTACAAGTCAAAGAATTTTACAATAATGTCAACAAATTATTACAAATAAATTAAATAAGAATTTAAAAAAATATATAAAAAAATCAAATGAATAAAAAACAATATAAAAAAAAACAAATAAATCGAAGTCAAATCACAAAATAAAATTAAAGATAAGAAAAGTCACAATAGTATTCAAATAAATGTTCACGTCAAATTAATTTAAATCTTAAATTCGTCAAAAGAATACAAAGCTTGCTTGATAAGCTATTTTTTCAAAAGTACTTTGAAACTGCCTATAATTGGGGCACCAAAAATAGCTTCAGGCAGCTGATTCGAGTCTAAAGGATCAATTCAGTAATAAATCGATTTCCTAAAGATCTATCCGTTGGATACCGCACAGGTATAGTCCTAAAAATCGTGGTACAGATGATCCTATAGTGCAATGTTTCACGAGTGATGAGTAATGGGTGCCCAAAAGCTAGAGGAAAATGGGTACGTTGAACGTGTTTGAATAATAATATGCTTGCATTCCGTAGTAAAAAATCGAATATCGATTTCTAGTGTTTGAGACCGACTCAGAATTGATCGATTGTTTGAAATCGATTTTAAAATTCGATTTTCTTGATCGATGTTATCGATTATTCGCTTACAGATCGCTAGGCTACTAGTTACCTTTGCCGTTAGCGTCATGCGACTCGTGTGTATATGCTCTAACGGTGTCATGAAAGGACAACGAGTAAAAAGTTAGTGTTATAGTACAATATAAGAATTTCTCGTATCGTGCCATGAGCAGTTGAGTAGTTAGGCGTTTATCAAATTATTGCACAAAATGTAATTTTAAGCAGGTTTTATTGTAAATGATGTAGGACGCAGACACATTATGCGCTGAACGAGAATGGAATTTTCGTAATCGTTCAATACGAATTGCCTCCTCAAAAGATTTGCCTTATGTAGTGTAAACTGAAAAAAAAATGACTGTCGTCGTTTTTAGTCAATGTTTTTTTCGTAGATTTAATGGCGTTCCCAGACCATATACAAAATGTTGCAATAGTTTAGACACTATAGTATAGTCAACGCATACTCGACTCGTGATAAATAGTTAATAGTTTCAAATAAACTTAGTTTGTGAGTTTTTGCCGGGATTTCTTCGAGAGGTCTTCAGTGGCTAAATTAATTATTCGCTAATTGACTCCTAGTGGATATTTAAATGTAAAATTGGTGTAGTTTTGCATCTCAAGTGTCTGCGGAACTGGATAATACGTGGAATTACTGAGACAGGCGTGATTTCGGTAAAATGGAGCCAATAATTTTTATATAATTGTCGAGAACGTTGTCTTAACACATTTACTGCAAATAATACAAAAACAATATAATAGGTATATCTATATTCTAATAGTAAACAAATTAACTATTCATACGAAGACATGGCTTAAAGGACTCAGTATCAACGCCAAAAAAAAAATCTTTTTTATAATTCGATATTCGAAATAAATCTGCACTAATAATGCTAGTATTTATTGTCATTTGACGTCACATTATTATTTTCATTTTCACCTGGAGATGAAAATAATAATACAAAAGATGGATTTCGTGGTTATCAGAAGCAATCGAGATTTTTTTAATGATATAAACTATTACTGGACTGCGTTCCCACTTGATGGCAAGCAGTGCTGCAATTTTATGGTGAATCGCATTAGTTTATTAAGAGAGATGGTGTTTAATTCTCGAAAACGTCTCTAGTTACCATATTTTGTTCGTTCCATTTTATACGTATACACCAAAAAGGAGTAAAAATACATAATGTACGCATGTAATTAGCGTTTATTCAATAAAGGCGAAAGTGGAACTAATTATCTTAATTACAAACACAGACAACTATTAAAACTGTCGCTATTTAGTGTCGTCAATTACCTACCAACATCAATTATTTCGGTGGTCACGCCATTTTGTGACTGCGTCCTAATTCGCCAACGGTCAGCAATTAGTATCGACCAATAGTATTCGAATTTAAAGTTCATTCGTCGTTCATTTTATTGGAGAATCAGATATCAAGAGCTAAAGTCTAGCGGTTTTTAGTTTAACTTATTTTTGTAGGGTGGGCGAAAATCATCAAATGTCGAATCAAGAAACAGTGGGGTGGGATATTTAGTCAGTAAGAGCTGACTCTTACTGACTATACACCCCACCCCATTTCCTCTTTACCCTTCGCCCTGGGGGCCAAACCTTCCTTTCAGAAAGAGGCCCTTAGTAGGCTTCGCCCCTTTTTCAGTATAATTATTTGGTCTCAGTCAGTCTGGGTGTCTTCAAATTAGCTGCAAAGTGCCTTGGCGGTGTTTTGTTATTCGATAGTAGTCAATCACTCAACTACTTCGCCAATCGTACCGTATACCTATTATGATTTTAGATATTGTCATCATTAATTATCAAAAACGTCTTTGGACTGGTGATAACTAATTTAATTTTCTACACAATGTTGGGTCAATTTGCGTCTGTTATTAAAAATATCTAAAGCCTGCTCTACACTATTCGCAAAGTTGCCACGATGAAGTACTCATCTAATTTGATCGAAGTCCGAAGTATGTGACTATACTCGTGTTCCCAACTTCGGGGCACTTCGAGTCCTTTGACTCGGGCGCAAAAACCGACAACGACTGGAAATCGCCCGAAGCGAGGCGAGGTTGCACGAAGCGAAGCGAAGTGCCCTTCTACACTAACGTATTCGTTCAACTTCGCCCAACTTCGCGAGTAGTGTAGAGCGGGCTTTAGCCTATAAATATTCTTTATGGTCTAGTTAAGCCGCTGGACTTTAGCGACTTGAAGTAAAAATATCCTAGTTAATACCGCTAGTGAGGTCCAAAACGACCGTTTTAAATTAATAATGAAGTAGTAAATACTAGAGTAGTCATATCGAAATAGTTTGGCAGTCACAGCAAATCTGGTCAGGACTTGAAAAAGTTCATACCAAAGCCTTTATATTTTGTTAATTTGTTGTAGGAACCAGTGTTTAACTCTTGCTCTTTGTAATTATTTTGCGAATATTGTCGTATCTGTATTCTGTATTTATTTTCGAATGTAGTTGTTCTAAATTTAACTTATAAAGTTGTGAAATTTTATCTTAGTATTATTATTTTTTTCTAAATTGTTTTAAGTCGTCTCATCTTTTATTATTTTGCTGTCTGTCTCATTGACTATTTGAATTAACTGTTGAACCAATGTTGCAATACAAATTAGATTTTTTATAAGAAGTTTATATGGAAATATTTAGCGAATTGACATTTACAATGATTCGTTGCGTCTTATTGTTACGTCTGACGTCAGAGTGATGATCTTTTAACCGAGAACTATGTCATTAAAATTAGGATAAAATATTGAATTGTGTTCCGAAGCATTTATAGTATTCCGTGCCTTATTATTACTAAGGCATTATTCTATATGGTAAGCGTCGAATAAATTTGCCATAACGTACGTTGACCTATTGTATTGTATATCGGGCTGGTATCCGCAACTCTACGTTTAAAGCGCGTATTTTGCGTACGGTTGCGTTCTTTTGTACGCTATCTTCAATTTTTTATCGTAGGTACCCTGCTCCTAGCCAAGTTAAGATCGTTTCGTTAACGTTGAACGCTTTGAGTTGCCCATGCCCCCAATGTTCTGATGCCATCTCGACGCTCAGTCACGTGGTCGGGACAAAAGAAATGAAGGCGTGGCCAATTTAAAAAAAATGCTTTGTCTGAACAGTAATTCGTTTTGAATTATAACAGAAAGTAAAGGATCATGATAAATGTCGATTAATTCCTACTGACTACGGACGCGTAGCGTCAAAGACGCGTATTCGTTTTTATACGCTTGGTGTTGCCTTGTGCGCCTGGTCAAAGCTTATATGCAAAACTATGAAACTCTGTTTGCCGCTTCGTTTGTTGTATTAGTGGTGAGCAGGCGTATACCAAGCGTTTGATGACGACAGGGGCGTAGCTACCGCCGTATCTGCCGTATCAATTATACTGGGCCCCCGCAATACAAGGCAAAAATTCGCAACATGTTATCCACAACCGTCTCATAGGGTAGCTAAGCATCTGTAATAAAAATACGTTTTTTTATAAGGGGCCCCCAAAGGACTTTTGTTACGGGGCCCCTGTGGGACTAGCTATACGCCACTGAATGACGAATACGCGTTTCTGAAGCTGCAAGTCTGTGAACGGTAGGCATAAAGACATACTTGTGCCTTTATTTCCATTTCTGAATTTCGATAAAGTCTGTTAAACAATAAATTTAGGTGGGTCATTGTACCTTATGGTAAATTTATCAGGCGCCTCCTATAATAGTCGGTTTATGGTATCTGATTTCATATTTAGGCATTTATTATTGAAGGCCCAATGTACGCACACTTTGCAATTAAAGCACCTATGTTGTATATAATTATGTATGCTTGCTTTTGCGCTTGTTAACTTGTTAAGTCTATAGTTGGAAATACATGTTTTGTAACTCATGAACTTAACCGTGGTACGGAATACTAAGATACATTTATACTTTTTAAGTGGCTTTTATCGGTTTCTGTCTATGGGAATTAATTTATTGTAATGTGCAGTAAAATTCAACAGTTTCTTTTAGTTTATTCTTTGGAACCGAGGGGATGTCTCATTCATCTGGCCTGGTTTTCGTACTTATCAATAGAGAATACCCATAGCCCGTACCATATTATGTCACAAGTATATCAGACTCTTGAGCCCCGAGCAAACGCGTTCGCACACCAATGATCTTTCTATTATGTATTCAAAAGGTTAATACCAAAATAATGTTTCATTTATGTAGATATGTGTAATATGTTGATTTTTTTTAACCACATAAAAAAAATATTACAATTTTAACTAATGGTTAACAATTCCTACTTCCTCAAAAAATAACTTTCTTATTACCAAAATAATTTATTCATTTATTTGGTTTGACACAAGTTAGTACGGAGTTACAAATTTGGGCAATCTCTTTTTTATCGTAAGCCACAGGCGCCAATTTGTGCCTTTGCAAATAAAATTATCAAATTGTAAAGAAAAAACTAGCCCAAATGAATGAGCCATTCTGTCGGTTCCAAAGAATCTCTTGCAGATACTACCTCTTGGTTCAATTGCATCGTCTTCTGTATTGTTTTGTAAAATATTTCGTTATTGTGTATGGACAAACCTTTACTGGCATCGTGTGCTTTAATTCTACTTTATCTTCGTACAGCGTTCCCATTACTGGGATTCAGGCGCCATCTTTTTTTAACTAGCTGTAATTTTATCCAATTGCAGACCAAAGGCCTTGCTTAAACGCCCAGCTTTTGCTTTAGGAGATAAGTTCGTCTCGTATTGTCGTCGTTTTTCATCCTATATCATAAAACTTACTTTAATAACTTAAAAAAATAATTGAATCAGTATCTCTATAATGAATATTGCAGCAAAAATCAACTACTAACTAGTTAACTAAAAACTCGATTCGCTGACCAAGTTTAAAAATAGCTTTGCTTTACTCGCACGTTTTGAAAAGAACGGTAGATTTTTTTTTTATTGTCACGGAATTTATTCTGAAGCTTGTCTTGGAAGAGGAAACATACTACTCTTTCACGAAAACATACTGCACGTACTCAGCCTTCAAAAGCATACATGGTATCTAGGATTATCCATGATTTATCAATCTATCATCTGCATAGCCTTCCCAACTATATTGGTGGTGCCTTCCAGTCCGGCTTCATTTGAATAACAGGATTTTAAATGAAGCGTTTGCTTTTCTGCAGACAAATGACTTTGTTAGTGTTCCCGCTATACGCTACAAAATGTATGGGAATGACGTTACCTGCAGATAAACCACGTGACAAGTGACGTGTCAGGTCATTGCCATTATTGCCACATTTGGTCCAGTTGCTGGGGGATTCTTCGTGTTATGTAAAAAATTGCTGTCAAATAATTATGGAACAGCCAGCCTAGTGGGATATAATAGAGGTCAGTCCATTTTGTACTTAGCGTTTGGCGGGAATGTTAACAGACAAGTCATTTATTTAAACCCCAATTTCTGATTTAAGCATTTGAAGTCCAATATTTCTCCAACTCTAGCCTGAAAACCTGTCAAAATTTAGCACTAGAGTTTGAGACGTGCAGAACTCAAAAAATCAATGCGTAATTTGCTTTAAACCTGCTGGCTTAGTAACAGGGTAACACAAAACATAAAATATATTTACAACATATTCGCAAAGACTACTTATTGTTCCTCGCTTTCATTTTCCGCATAATTATAAATCTTTTAACGTACTTATCTCATTTACATTTTTTCCTTAAAGTGTACATCGTTTGCTTTCAAAACCTGCCTATCAACTGCATACCTTGTTTCTAGTATGAACCCGTTTACTGTATGAGGAAAAAGGAATAACATAAGGGTGGGATATCCCAAACCTGTATTTTGTATGCAGAAAGCGTCAGGCTTGCGATTCCACGCTCTGTAGTACTTATCTTCTTTTCAATCATCATTATTATTATTGATATACATCAAAAGCAGGTTGTTCGTATGCGTAGTACTTGAAAATGGCTGGACCGATTTGGTGAGATAGCCGGCAATTAAGTATGTAGCATTTTTTTTTTGTTATCATTAAATAAAGTCTAAATGTCTTCCTGTTGGACAGTTCCTGTAGTAGAATACATTAAATAAAATAAAAAATATGTAGTTTTATATAGGCCTAAATTTATGAGCACCTACCAGAAGCTAGTGCACGTATAATTGCATATTGCATTTTAGAATAATGTTTTCTTTAAGAAATTCTGGATCTCTATAGTTCGTTTTTTAATCTTGGACTACGATTTGACAACTTAAAATGTCAAACTCCATAAAATTGGGAACATAATATTTCTAGAGTGTGACATTCTGAGTTGTCAAATCGTAGTCTAGAATTAAAAAACGAACTGTAATACCCAGTGTCTGCAATGAAAATCAATCGATAAATTGTCAAACGCATAATATCAACTGCTTGCATTGTTTGACCGAATTATAAACAGCCAATGTGATCAATTGACGCGAGTTAATTATGACATTGCGTTTCAAAAACTCTACAATACGCGGCCTATAAGTTGGACCAAAATGGCGATTGACCTTGGATGCGCAGTAACCGATTTTCGGGTCTCAATCGGGGCGTAAACAGCAACAACGGTCATTTTGTTCAACTTATTCGCCGTGTACCATAGACTTCGGAATGTGCTTTAATTGTCTAGTAAAGCCCACACCGGTTGTTTTTTATCAATTGTTTTGGTAAAGGTTTGTCACAAAATTAAAAGGAACCATGTTATTATTACCTATTTATGTTTGAAATTATGTGTAAAATGTTTATTATAAATATAAGTTTTATTGAAAAATTTAGACCTTGTAATTATGTCTATTTTGAGCATTTATTTCGATTTGTTTAAAAAAAATAATGAAATATAATGAAAGTTAAATTTGTGTTTTATTTACCCTAAGTTGTATATTCTGCCGACCTTTTTAGTGTGAGACGACGACATTTAATCAAACATTGAATACTTATCATTACATAGTAGGTATAAAACAAAGTCGCTTCCTCCCTATGTATGCTTAAATCTTTGAAATTACGCAACGGATTTTGATGCGGTTTTTTTAATAGATAGAGTGAATCAAGAGGAAGGTTTATGTGTATAATAAATGCATAATATATTCAATGTCTGTACCCGTGCGAAGCTGGGGCGGGTAGCTAGTAAGAAAATAAAATAAGGTGTTACAGTAATAACTACAATACATAAGAGCCAGAGGCGTAGCTACCGCCGTATCTGCCGTATCAATTATACTGGGCCCCCGCGGTACAGGGGCCCCGACCTAGGCAAAAATCCGCAACATGTTATCCACAAAAGGCCTTATAGGCCTTCTAAGCATCTGTAATAAAAATACGTTTTTTTTTATACGGGGCCCCCTAAGGACTTTTGATACGGGGCCCCTGTGGAACTAGCTACGCCACTGATAAGAGCCTCAGTTATTTTTAGGGTTCCGTACTTCAAAAGGAAAAATTGGGACCCATATAGGATCACTTTGTAGTCCATCCACCTGTCTGTCTGTCTGCCAAGACTATCTCGGGAACGCGTGGAGGTATCAAGTTGAAATACCACAAACATCGCAAAAGCATGTGAACGCTGCGAGCGTAGG
Organism: Mythimna loreyi; assembly: GCA_029852875.1. Lineage (NCBI taxonomy): Eukaryota > Metazoa > Arthropoda > Insecta > Lepidoptera > Noctuidae > Mythimna > Mythimna loreyi. Next base: position 13,221,463 of record CM056789.1, read on the forward strand.
TTTTTATAAAGTGAGATAGCCCAGCGGTTAAGTTCCTTCTCTTATACATATAGTAGCAGGTTCGATACCAGGCAAGTACGAAAGTGAATTGTTAATTCTATGTATTTTTCTTAGTTTATCTAGCTAGGAGATTAGACACCTTGTGTTTGGGTTATGCAGACGACAGAACTGGTGCTGAGAGTTACGTATTGTCCAGCGCGCAAGCTGGATCTTCGCAAAGGTCCGACTGTACTTCACGCCGGAATAACTGCTCAAACTTTGTCAAGCGCAAGTTTGATCGTGTATGAAGTAGATTATAAGATACCTGCTGGATACACTTGAGACAATTGAGAGGCGAGCCAAGAGGATTATTCGCAATGATACACTCGTCAAGTTGAGGCTTCTAAGTTTTAGCATCGAAGCTGAGTTGGTAGCCTGTCGGTTTTCTGCCGTTTGTATTTTGAGAAGTGTGCGTCTGACTTGCATAGCTTAATTCCGGCAAGCCCTTTCCATCATCAGACTATCTACTGGGTGGGCATCCCTCCTAAACGCACAAAACGTTTTGGGAACACATTCATTGACATTATGCACAGCTAAGGAGCGGAATTCCTTGCCGGAGTCTGTGTTTCCTGAAGGCTTATAACCCGGAAATCTTTAAGTCAAGGTTACTTCTAGGTAAGTGTTCTCCATCGTCGATTGCATCATTGCTTTCCATCAGGTGAGATAGCAGTCAAACGCGAACCTATCAACCATAAAAAAAAAATGAATACGTATTAAAATACTTACATAAGAAAACCCATAGAGCAGTGTCGTCCGCCACAAGGTTACTTATAGGATTTTTTTTTGGGCATGTGAAATTTATGTTGAGAGTTATTCAACCTTCAACATTATATTTTTATTACATAGCAATGTTATATTATTCATAAGCAATGTTATTTTTTTAGGATATTCTTGTATGTTTTTTTTCTTTACTGTCACTAATTTATTGTTCTTTTCGGTGTCTCTTACCTCAAAAAGAAAAAATCGGAAACCATGTAACCTAGTCTGCGGTCCCTTGAAGCAGTGAAAAATTAAACTTTTGGGTTAACGTAAATCCAATTCGGTACTCGCAAAGGAATCAAAATTAATGGGTAGGTACTTCACATTGACCTAGAACTGTCACGGAACCCTTTGTGTGCGAGTCCGACTCGTATTTGACTGGTTTGTCTATTTGATGTTTAGGTATTTTCTATTTTATTTGATTTTCTAAACAATTTTACAGTCATTTATTTTTTATCAATATGATAAAAAAATATTTATTTATAAATATGATAAAAAATAAATGATTTTATGAATTATTAATTTATTAGAACTTCATGCAACACAAACACAAAGGTACACAGGCGGATTTAATGCCTTAGGCATTATCTACCAGTCAACCAAGGGTGGTGAAGAGAAAACATGGCAGGTGCATAAAAAATAAATTAGGCATTTGGGTTTGGTTACTTTCGTTCAATATCTCTGTTTTACCCTCGTAATACGCAATTAAACTTGTGTGAGGGGCAGGGCCGGTTTATGCACGTCGGGGCCCCTAGGCAAATCGTCTCGGGGCCCCCCTACCCTACTAACTTTATATGCTTTGTGTCTAAAACTTTATTCATAATTACGCTTTTTTTATATTTAGGTATGTATATAGTTTGGCAAATGGCTAGTTAAATGTCATGTCATCGAAATTTCAAATTATTCTTTTTACTGTTATTATTAAACATGGACTATTTTTTTCTTGAAGCGCGGGGCCCCTAAACCTGGCGGGGCCCCTAGGCAGTTGCCTACGTTGCCTTATGGATAAAACGGCCCTGGTGAGGGGTCTTAAAGAGATTAGCGTGACGGCGGCCATTACAATAGTTGCGTGGGTAAATACCAGAGAAAGTAGGTATCGAGTTAGTCGTCTTGGGGAATAACATTGGCAACTCCTTGACAATGGACTACCCATCACATTATTACCTGCATTCATGTCGGTTGTATTTTCCAAATGAGTGTCGTTAGAAGATCTTTTGACTAGAAAAGTAAGTTTCAAGACGACTTCGGTTTTTTTTTGACCGCACGAGGTCAGCTGATTCAGTGTAATTGTTTGTTTTTTAGGTGGGAAAACTAATGTAAACTAACGTACCTATCTTATTGTGTTGGGTAACCTAAATAGATTCAGAGACAGTCCTAAACAGACTACTATTTTAGTTATTTAGTAGATATTGTTGGCCCTGGTTAGGGGTTCTGACTGCTGTGCCGGAGGTCGTAGGTTCGAATCCCACATAATATGTTTTCGTGATAAGCACGATCATGTGTTGTATGCCTGGGTGTAATTTGTCTTTAACAAGAAACCCGCCCCAACTTCGCACGGGTGCAATGGTGATATTAAATACATGCATACATACAAACCTTTATCTTGAATCACTCTATCTATTAAAAGAAAACTCATCAAAATCCGTTGCGTAGTTTTAAAGATCTAAGCAAACATATGGACAGACAGCGGGTAGCGATTTTGTTTTATACTATAATGATAATGTCTATGTGTTTACAAATAATAATATACCACAATCTCTGCTTATTTTGGGACTAAATAGCGTTATGGGAAAGTTGTGGAATATTATTATAATTATATGTACCTAGCTTTTTGTTCTTTATTTTTTGGCACCTGAATGATCTTTGACCTCTCTCTTTTCATAGACGAAAAAAAAACTTGCTTCTCCATTGAATTCTACAAACAAAAAAAAAAAACAATCCAATTTCAAAAACACTTGCTGAAACCTGAAACAAAAAGATCAAAACAATTAAGTGGTTGTTACGCTATAGTACCTATACAGACGGTTCATTCGGTGAGCCGTTACGATGTTGCTTCGTTACCTCGCCAAGTGCGGTCTACAGATACGTACGGAGCGAAGCTTGGCAGCCGGTAAACTAGACTTACTGAAGTATTAGTGAGCGCAGCACTATCTCTGCCCCACAGTGCGCCCAGCGTTTAAAGCGGCAGACGGAGGAACACAGAATAGAGGGGTGCTGCATTATCAGCTAATGCTTCGGATTTCACGGTTTCGTGCGTGATTCTAATTTCAAAATGGTATTATTATATTCATAGGATGCGAGCGTGTTGATGGCATGTAAGATTTTTGAAATTGGAATAAGTTCTTCGGAATAAGTTTCGAAGTTTTTGAATCCTTCTCTAAAAGGAAATCACTGGGTTCGTTAAATAAGCGTTGGAATTTGTAAGAAAATCTATAAATGCTTATACCTATAGTGTACAACCTTATGATATTTTGGTATTGAAGGACAGAATTTGGTTTATTTTTTTTATTGCAATAAATTAATGCTTGACTGCGATCCCACCTGATGGTAAGCAGTGATGCAATAATCGGTGATGGTTAGGCGCACTAGTTTATTAAGAGCCTATTCACTCTACTCTATCCCTGAAGACACCTAAATTATAATCGGACGGAAAGACTGCAGCCGGCAAACTGTTCCAGTCCCTCGATGTACGCGGTATAAACGACGAGGCAAAACTCTTAGTCCGGGTCGTAGATGTCTCAAGAACGATCTGATTTTTGTAGAAAACACATTTGGAGTAGTAGTTTAGCGATTGCTTTAAAAGAGCATGTGGCGTTGGTATGATTCCCGCACGGAACGAATATTCGTTCCCTTACAAATATTTGTAAGGCCTACAGATAACTGTTCCGGGTCTGGGTGCCTTGTGTATGTGATTTTATATGTTTGTGAAAACACAAATGATTCAGGAGTTATTTTTATTGTGGGGCATTTTTTTTAAATACCTGCTTATATCGACGCTGTGGTATTAATTAGCAATGTGGCAATCGGCAGGACACATTGGACGTAGAACACATTTCCGCTGGGGCCGAAAGGTTGGAGTGGCGACCGCGTATCGGAAGACGCAGCGTTGGAACGTGGGCCGATGACCTGGTCAGGGTTGCTGAAATCCAATGGATGCAAGAATCACGGGCCCCGTCTTTATGGCGGCGCTTGGGGGAGGCCTATATATCCAGTAGTAGACGTTTTTCGGTTGAAATAATGATGATGATGATGACCTATATCGATGTCAACTAAGTTAATTTGATCTGCAATCGGCTTTAGAAGGAAACGAAAAGAAAAACCACTTTTTTAAGGGATATGAATACCCTTAAAAAAGTGTTAAGTGTGTGAGAGTAAAATAATATGTGTAATGTCCGCGGAAAACGGCCGAACGCTCAATATAAATTCGTGGCCACATGCATAATGTGGATTGTGCGTATTGCGACTAGTTCACATTACAATATTAAAGTAAAACATTGAAGAGGAGAAGATGTGTAGCTGTATGTCTGGTTTTGATTTCTAAGTTTATCCCATAGACTTTTTAATATTGTTTTCATTCGATGATAAACTTCGAAGATATAGAACGGAACTCTTCAAAAAATCATAGTAGAACTGACTACCTACTGTAGGTACGGCTCGGATCTTGGCGAGTCTGTAGTTACGCTCTACGAATTTTAAGACTTGAAAACTCGTACAAAAATAAAGGTTTTAAACAAATAAATGCCAATAACAGTTTTTAACTTCAAGTTGCATTTATTTGTGTAAACCATTTTTTTATAATAATAATAATAATAATAAATGTAAATAAATGGAATAATAATAATATATTTATTTGCTAAAAAACATGGTATAAAAGGTGGTAAAAAGGTACAAATATGAACAAACATGTTTCGCTAAGTCTTAGCATGCAAATTTAGTAATTAGGTTAACATAGTTGCATTAATTTCTTCTTTCAATAAAATCTTTTACACAATAAAAATTATTAATTAATAACCATTGATATAGTTCTTTTTTAAATAATCTAATGCCTAGAGTTTTTAGACCACTTGGTAACTTATTATATAAGCCGATTTTTCAAGCGCTAAAATTCGCAGAGTCTAACTTCAGACTCACCAAGACCGGACAGCCGTACTGTATAAATAACAAAGAGACTAAACTATTATAGAAACCCCGACTCCGAAAATAAAATTATTTTTCAATACACTTACTCGAAAACTGTCTCTTATCGCACTCCTATTAGGTTCAATATAGCATGTATATCACCCAAGTGCTTTTTTGAGTTTATCACAACAAGGGCTTTTTTATTCCTTCCTTATCGTCACGGTCACGGGTGATTATTTTGTTTTACTTAGTTTATCGAATCAGGCGCGAGGCGTCCCCCAGAGTCGCTGGATGACCCCACGAAATTAGAAATTGACCAGAGCAGATTTGAATGCTATTTATACTTATATATTTCTTAAATTTCTACTGTATGTTTGAGATACGATTAAAATTTTTTTCTTTCTTTCTTTATTTCACAAGTCGTAAGTGTATTGAAAAACGTCGTTTGACACACGTGCAGATTTGTCATTGCAGCCCTCGGCTCCATAACACACTCGCCTACGGCTCGTGCGAATTTCGCCTCGGTCGCAATGACAAACTTCCTGCACTTGTATCAAAATGTACTATTGCACTTTTTAATTTTGGAACTCGGTGTCAAAAAAATCAAAATCAAAATCAGAAATGTCGACTTCTGAAACTGAAATCATTTTGATTTTTTTGAGTGTCTTCAAGGTGAATAGGCTCTTAATAAACTACTACCTACACCTCACCATCAACAATTGCATCACTACTTACCATCAGATGGGATCGCAGTCAAGCATATAAACTAAAATGAAAAAATAAATGCTTGACTGCCATCGAATAAAATAAAAAACAGTTTTTGAAGTGAGGTGTATTTTTTTTTTGTAAAAAAGTATTGTTAATTTTATTCAATGTTAAAACCCTAAAAAACTTCAGTCTTTATATAAAAAACCTCAGTCTTTATATAAAAAAAAACCAATTTATTTAATAAACTAAAATACACCATGAGTATTGCATAATTATTCATAAAGATTGCCTCATTAATCAATATAGGGAAGTCCTTTAGTAATAAATGATGTATGAAGTACCTAATAGCAGTTATTATAACATGATACCCTATGACCTATGAGTTCTCGATACTTTGCGATATAATATCGATAACTATTTAATTTAAAGTGATTAAATACCAATTTCATAAGTAGATCTAAAGATTATATTGTCTAATTCTAACTAAATGTATTCATAATATTATGTTGTGCTTGGTTTTTCCGTAAGCGCATGCGCCACTTATTGCGTTGAGGAAAACGGTGCGTATGAGGAAAAAATATTGTTTAAACGTTGTTATGGACGAAGAAGAGAGAGCGGGGCAAGATGATGTATTGTGGCTTTGTTTTTTTTCTGTTATTGTCATCAATATTAGGTACTTAAAGTCTTGTTGACGTCTGAATAGATTTCAACACCTTTTTCTCCAGTATTCTTGGTAATTTACTTTATTAGTTACATACTGTGATTCTAAGAATATAATAATGCTTATAAAGTTTATATAGGTAATTTCCACCTTACAAGATGGCGTGTTTTCCTTTACTGTTTTGTTTATATCTACGTTATAGGTTGGTTTGTATGATGGCGCAGTAGTGGCCGAGTAAATGATCAAATGGGAGTAGTGGTGGGCTGAGTGGTAACAATCCTAACTAAAGAGTTGTAGGTTCAAATCCAGTCAGGCGTATACTTTGTGTCATTTATTGCATCACCACTGCTTTTAAAATGGTGAGGAAACCGGCATGACCTAGAACCAAAAATTCGAAGACATGTGACATTCACCAATCCGCACTGGGCCCATTTTCTCTCCCAGAGAGGAGGCCTGTGTCAAAGCAGTGGGAACATTAAAACTGCTGATGATAAGATAATCAACCGGTGGACCGATGGTCTGGTGAGGTTCACGGGAATTAAGGAATTATAGACACCCTCGCGTTTGGGGAAAGACTTGCTACTAGTTCTATGTTAGTAAGAACAACTCTGTAAAAGATAAAAACATTTTCAACAATTTTTGATACAGGCCTCTAATTATTTCGAACTATTTACGCCATTTGCATTTAGTTAAGTACGTTAAGACTATCACATTAATATACTAGTTCATAATGTTTATGATGTTGTAATAAGTAATGAAGTAAATGATATGACTAATAACAATGGTAGACTTATTAGAACAATGCAACTGAACTAAGTACCTACACTCTAATTGATTTCTATATCACTATATCTGAGTATGTTGCGTAAACAGAAATATACTATGCACGAAAACATGACTCTTATTGTTGGTAGTCAAGTTATAAAGACGCAAAGAGACGATCTCTTTCCACGATCCATTTGACGACCTGATCTGATCTGTTAAACGAATGGAGAATACACACCCTAGCTCTATCCCTCTTTTTCGCTCGCATGCTAGATATAGTCGGACGGCGAGCAATGGGTAGCTTGCCGTCCGGTCGTCTGGTATCAGTCCAGACTGAGCCCAAGTCGTCAGCGCGCACTGTTCCCGTGCGCCTCAAGGAGTTGTCAGCAAACTGTAGGGTCAGGTCAAACAGGGTCGAAGCCTCCTGGGCCAAGGGTTGTTGCGAAAGCGTCACACCAGGGCCTGGGAATAAGGCAAGGTAGGAATGGGGTAGGTTTTTTTAGTCAGTATGTGTCTGACACTGTTCCCCGCTGCGCCCAAGGGCGGGATTCGTCATTGGATGATTTTTAGTTACATAAAAAAACGCTTGATATTTTACACCACTACGCGTCCTCTTTTTTATGGTGGGAAAAATCATCGATCGATCGACCCAGTAGGGTCGAAGCCTTCTGGGGTCTAGGGTTGATGCGAAAGCGGAACACCGGCGCCCTGGATCTAAGGCAAGAAGGAACAGTAGGTCGTTTAGTCAGTAGAATGACTGACACTGTCTCCCGCTCCGCTCATTGCGGGATTCGTCATTCGATGATTTTTTGCCACAATTAAAAAAAACGTGTGTTATATTGCTGGATAGGTATTTAAAAATGAATAGGGGTCCTCTAAAATAAATTTTTGACAATGTTAATATTTTCAGAAATAATCGCTCCAAAAGTAAAAAACAGTCTAACTTTTTAACCATAAGTTATGAAAATATGAGAAAAAAAAAACTCAAAGGTAGAACTTTATAAAACCTTTATAGGATAATAATTTTGAACTTGATAGTTTTTGATCAATTTAAAAAAATATTTTTTGAAGTAAGTTTGTTATTTAACCGTATATACAAGCATTTTTTAAACTTAGTTTACATGTTTTATTAACTTGAACATATGTTCTTACAAATAAAAAAAATAAAATCGGTTCACGAAATCCAGTTACCACCGGGTATAGCGCTATCTCTCGGGGAATTGGGTTACTAATTTATACATGGGCTACTTTGCGCCATTAAGTTGTAGTTTAAGACTTCTGTTATATTGTGAGAAATTTTTGACGGACCAGAAACTACGGAAACCTAAACTGAGCGAGGCCCAACCTACTCTTGGTCGGTTATTCGTTGTTGTCTTTGGTTCATTCGCATTTAAAAATTGGTCATTATTATAATAATAAGTGGGTATCTGCATTTTTTTTTTGTACATAATAATTGATTCGAGTATTAATTTTCAAAAATGTAATTATCTAAGTATTTTGGTTTCTAATAGTTCTCAAAAATCATCAAATACTGCCTCGTACTTTTTGCTATTTAAATTGTTAATTTAATTAATTTTCGCCATTAGGTAAAAGGTAAACGGTAGATTTCTACGAAACACTCATGGTAATTCCCCATGATTAAAAAAAATATTGCTCGTAAACCAAAACGAGATTTCACAACAAACAATTAAAACCATCCGATCCAGTTTTGTGGTTAATACTACGACGCACGTTTATGAGAACAATTTTTTTTCTGATCAACAACTACAAAGGTGATCGCACACAGAAAAATAGATATAGCCGTTTATGTCGCAAAAAAAGCGTATTTCGACACAATCAAATTATCAATTATCCGTTAATCTTGTTTGGCTTGCAGCGAGGTCTTAAATATAGGAATAAATCTAAAAACTGTAAATATGTAGTTACGTCACAAAAGAAAGTGCCAAAATGTTCGGGAAATGAACTGTTTAAATTGTATGTTTGTACGGAACCCTCAGGGCGCGAATCCGATTCGCACTTGCCCGGTTTTTTTTCTTGTAACTCGTTATTTTTTTGCGAAATATTAATAAATTATTATAAAAGTTAATAATGCAAACACTATTGAAGTGTCATTGAAATCTTTGTTTTAAACCGTTTTTCTCTCTTGTCACTCTTATATTTCAGTTAATTGGTGTTATAATTAAAACTTTTTTTGTTTTTTTAACTTTTTTATTAGATCTTGTAACAATACGGTCCAATAGTTATTATAAAAAAAAAATAATAATAATAATTCCTTTATGTACGTTAATGAATGATGATGATGATGATGATTATTATGAATATTCATTGACTGGTGAAGTGAAGGATAACGTCGTGAGGAAACCAGCATATCCTAGAACCAAAAAATCGAAGAACTGTGACATCCACCAACCCGCGCTGTGCCTGTGTGGTGGATTACGACTATTTTTGAATTAGGGGAGGCCTGAGCCCCATCAGTGGGAACATTATAAGGCTGAAAGAAAGAAAGAAAGAAAAAAGAAAGAAAAAACGTTTATTTGCGCGAGAGTATGGCGCATACAATAAAAAACAAAAACAACTAAATAGGTAATAAAAAAAAATAATAATAATGCGACACACCCGCACAAAACGGCTGGTGCTCAGCAAAGGCTGATGCTATGTTACGGTATGCTATATTATTTTACACCTTACGCCGTTCCACTAGTATGAAACCACGCAGGTTTTACTGCGTCAAATCGATCGTATCTGGAAGGGCTAAATAATAAAGAATTCTAAAATCCTTCGTTCAATTCGTTCGACCTGTTCGGCTGGGATAAGTGTGCGTTCACCTTTACAAGGAACACGCACTTCGGATGCCCATCTAGCCTACCGGTAACACAATAAGGAAAAAAACAATAACGTGATCTACATAATGACTAAATGTCAACCGCGCAGTTTACTAACGGACCAGTTAACTCAAACCAGCTTCTTGATACGTGGGTTTTCCTTACTTTAAAATAATTTAACCCTGTAGTGGAAGAGGGATAATATGAGTAATCTAGCAACAAAGATTTACTCAGTAAAATTATGAAGTATGCTTTATTGTTTATCGAAGACATGTGACTTGATGGGACATCCACGAAATTGCACTGGGCCCGCATGGTGGATGGGTCAGGACCAAATTTTAGACGTAATCGCACTACGGAAACTCGCTACAAAATGTGTCACACTGGAAAATAAATGTAGCCCAATAATTCTATTGTGCTACATTTATTTTCCAGTGTGACACATTTATTGTCCTGTGTGACACCTTTCGTCTCGTTAAAAATTTGGTCCTGACCCGGTTAACGACCGATTCCTTCTACTAGAGAGGAGGCTTGAGTCCTAGCAGTGGGATCATTATAAGATAAGATTGATGCTACGAGTATGTTAAGCTTTATGGAGCTTTTGAAAGAGTTACCACTGTCCAAGAACGCGAAGGACAAATTAAAGAATTCTTTATCCTCCTAGGCTTAGTGTATTCTTTATTCTTCTGGGCTTAGTCAGTAAAAGTCTGACATGGTTATCCACCATAAAGCCAGAGAAATAAAGTTATTTCATGATTTTTTGTGTAAAAAAAACACAATGTCATTTGAGAACAATTTTTCCTTCCTTAAACTAAACTGACAATAACATGGGTTCGTCTCCGCATACGAAAGTTTGCTTTACTCATTCAATGCATTTAGTCTTTAAGCGCTAAAATTAGTTTTATATATGAATTTACCTTTATTGATGGAAAATGGCAAACCCCAATAATGCATATTGTACGATCATTTGAGCAGGAAGATGTTGAAGGACGGATTTATCACTTTCTAAGTTACATAAGTATCCCAAGTTGATACGACAGATAGGCTTTCAAAAAAAGCGGCAGGTTTTTTTTCTTGATTTTTGGTTTGGTCTCATAGTAAAAGTTGTTCATATTGGTGTATACAATGATCCTTTTAAAGGAAAGCTCATCTGTCTTATCAACTTTGGATAATAAATCGTATTTGTTGAGCAAATAGTAGCCCAAATACTTATAATAAATCGAGCAAGTAGTGGGCCAGTGGTCCCGATTTGCGAGCTTAATTCGTAGGTCTAAACCCAGCTAGGCATTTTACTTTGTGTTAATTATTTTATCATTATTGCTCTATGTTCTAGAACAGAAATAAAGTTTGAAGATTTGTAATGTCCACCAACTCATATTGGATTCGCGTAGTGCATCACCACTATTTCGATTCACAGAGAGGGACATGTGTTCCATCAGTGGAAACATTAGAAGGCTGATTATGTATGTATGTACATATTTTGTGGACAACTTTTTGTTTCAGTGCCTCTTAGTTTGATAACAAGATTGTACGAGAACAGTTTGCGCTTGGACTGATTCGTATATTCGCTTTCTAGTGGGCCATCCCAACACGCCTACCGCGCGAACATTGTAGGGTTGCACGCTAGATAATAATATGAAACCAGTTGCTATGAACTGGAGTTACCTTAACTCAAGGCTTACCATATAAATATGGAACACAACAACAGCAACATCAGTTGAACGCTAACTGAACCATCAGCAGTACTTACTTGTGCTCCAAGAAATCTCTTCACAAACGTCAAAATGTCGAAAAGCTACCAGTCGATGTTGTTGTTGGTGTGCCTGTCCTTCCTGGTGATCGTCTCGTCTCCGCAGAACGCGGTCCAAGCGGACGTACACATTGGCAGCTGCGTGTGGGGAGCCGTGGACTACACATCTAACTGCAACAATGAATGCAAGAGACGCGGCTACAAGGGCGGACACTGCGGCAGCTTCGCTAACGTCAATTGTTGGTGTGAACAATAGCATAACAATCGACCATGTACAGCAAGATAGTGTGACTCCCTCGAAATTGGCAGACAGTGATAATATTCTTGGTTTTTAAATCAATTTATATTTTATTTGTAATCCAGCACGATGTGACTTCAATTAAAATGTTTGTTTAAATTCCATTTCTGTATTTTATATTTGTTTTATTGTCCCTCAGTGCCTAGGAAAGCACGTTAAACTATAAGTCCCGGCTGTCATTCCGACATTTTGAGTGTCGTTACGGGTAATAAGAGGTTCGAAAAATTGACGACCACTCGCTGCAAGGGAGGAAGGTATGTTGGAATGGAATATCTACTGGACTGGCTATTGTCAAAGTGCTTTTGTCTCCGTTTCATATTCGCCATATTGGCGCTGTCAGGCACAGTGACTGTAGCGAGTGTCTACGGTACTAAAACTGACAATGTCGCGTCGCATACAATATTAGTCAAATTAGTTCTCTGGCCGGTCGCGAGTGGCAGTCCACGGAATACATTTATTGGTTAGAATATGGTATAAAGTTTTGCATTATGTAATACTAGCTTTTGCCCGCGACTTCGTCCGCGTAGAAGCCGAAACTTTCTATTAAGTTTTTTTATTGATTTTTTTCTCTTGTCCTCGACTTCATTCGCGAAGAAGTAGGAAGTATTTGTAAAGAAAGTACATTATTAAATTTTACCACGCTGGAAAAAGTCATAAAGTAGAATTGAAGTTTTCCCATAGGTACTTCTTCATCAGGCATTGCCCACAATGGGCTTCATCAGAAGGCTTAAAGTCACCTAAAAGACTATGGAAGGGGCTATGCTCGGAGTTTCCTTGCGTGATCGTATCAGAAATGAAGATATCCGCAGGAAAACCAAGGTTGCTGACATAGTCCAAAGAATCTTTTAGAAAAATGTTTGGGACCATCATTCAAAAATATATGGTAAATTTAAAATAGTTACAAGTGATATTTTAGATTATGCAATAGTTTTTAAGATATTATATTTTTAATGAAACAATAAACATTATTCTTATTATTCTTAATCGCCAAACTTTAGTGGCAATGGACATTGCATATTGCTCGCAGAACAGATGACAGTTGGGGTCGAAAGGTTCTGGAGTGAAGACGCAGTGTTGGAAAGCCTCCAACAAAGTGAACCGTTCATTAGTTATGGGGTTTATTATGGCGAAAATTGGAAGAGGCCTATGTCCAGCAGTGGACGTCTTTCGGCTGCAATGATGATGAATTCTTCATCTGGAAACACACACGTGGCACGATGGTGTCGAACCACTAGATATGACAATCTTGGGTCCAGGAAAATACGTTAAGCTGTTAGTTCAGCGCTTGATTTAAGGGTTGGAATATCGGAGTATTTCAATTCCGGAATTGAGTTTCAATATCAAGCAATTCCAGAATTTCGGGATTACAGAGTTCGAGGCTCCCTATAAAACTTTTTACAAAATGGTATACTTATTGATTAACTGATAATATCGAGATGAAAGGCTAGTATTGTAGGAAAAATTAAAAATAATATAATTATAATTAGAAATTCTACGATTTTGTTGGTAATAAAAACTAACTAACTAACATATATTTCAAAATAGTGCGTTCAAGGTGCTGTTAAAACCGGTATTCCAGACCGGGGAGGTCAGATCTCACCCCGGTCGGATTGGATTACCGTTCCATCGGACTAGCGGAAAACAATTTTAATTGTTTTTCTTTATTTTAGAATAATACACTAGGTCACAAAAATCCCGGGCTGCTACTAACTGATGTGATAGTTTAAAAAAAGTACCTATGTAAAATTTTAAAGATGACTGATTATTGCTAAATATAAGAAAATACATGACACGATTCCACTATTTAATTTTGTTGAAAATTGAGTTTTAATCTGATCTTTCGTTTGCATTGTCATAGTATGAAATAGGCATTAAAAAAACTGTACCTATTTAAGATTTAAATTTAAACAAAATTGAGGGAAAGAGTGAACTCTTTCCTTATAAAATATCTTGCACTTTTTTCTGCTGGAGACTTAGTTCACGTGGTAGTAAAAAATTATCCCAAGAATACATACATCCAGGAAAAATTCCAGGACATATTATAACCGTGAGCTGAATTCCGTTCAGTTGTTGATACTTGAATGAAATATCAAACATATACACGCACATACGTACGAACTCTCTCCTTTATGGTATTAGTTAATATGATAAGGTAAGGCCCCCAAACCGCACTGGGCCCGCGTGGTGGATTACGGCCCATTCCCTCTCCTAGAGAGGATGCCTGAGTCCCAACAGTGGGAACTATACTATGCTGTGCTAAGGTAAGGTAAGAACGAAATACTCCGATATTAGACCCTGATATTGGAGTGTTTACGGTATAAACCGTCTATTTTTGGTGATAGCTTGGTATGTCAAGAGGATTGCTAAGTTAGGAATGAATTGGTTACTTCTAGACCAGCAAGGCTCCAGCATCGATAAATCATCGCTTATCAATAGAAAAATCGTGCGACTTCATCAATAATAAAAAAGATAGCTAACCTAAGTCCAAACATATTCTAACCTATGAGGCAATAAAGCCCTCATACATGACACACCAAAGAAATGTGACAAAGAACTAAAATTTCTAATTGGAAAAGGAAAATAGTATGGAAATGAAGGTTTCACAAAAAAAAAAAACACTAATAGCCCAGTGAAGTCTCTGAAATCATTCTAAAACGTTTTTTAACCGTCCTTGTAGGACTAAAAAAACCAGTCATAAACCTAATTGTAGATATATGGTGACTAATAAATCCTATAGGTATAATGATTCCTTTTAACCTAGAAAAGTGTATTCTAGCTAGTTATTTCTTACGAAATTATATTAAAAAAAAAACATAAAAGAAAAGACAATGGGTATTGCTAAAATATTTGCATAAATCGTTGTAATCTGGCAATTCATATTTCGACAAATAAAAGAAAATTTGTCGAAATTTACACATTAAAACATACTTGTTTAGGATATCCCTACACGAGTACAATCGGAGCTTCACTGAACGTTAGTCACAAAACAATTTGCTAATGAATACGGATAAACCCAACTCAACGGTTACCATATAAATACTGTGCGCGGCGGCATCGACATCAGTTCTACAGTAACTGAAGCATCAGCAGTACTTACTTGTGCTCCAAGAAATCTCTCCACAAACGTCAACATGTCGAAAAGCTACCAGTCGATGTTGTTGTTGGTGTGCCTGTCCTTCCTGGTGATCGTCTCGTCTCCGCAGAACGCGGTGCAGGCGGACGTGCTCATCGGCAGCTGCGTGTGGGGAGCTGTCAACTACACCTCCAACTGCAACAAGGAGTGCAAGAGACGCGGCTACAAGGGAGGACACTGCGGCAGCTTCGCTAATGTCAATTGTTGGTGTGAACAATAGCATATCAATCAACCATAACCATGTGCGGCAAGATAGAGTGACAACAGTGACATAAATCGAACTTGCACACTTCCTAGTATATAAGTCAACATGTTGTCAGTAATATATGTTACGTTTGTGACTTCAATTAAAATGTTTGTTAAATTCTATTTCTGTATTTTATTCACTTTATTGGTTTCATTGTTCCTTAGTGCTTCTGAAAGCAATTAACTATTGATCCTGTCTGTCCTTCGTACATCTTTGATAGTCGTAAGGGCGTTCAGATGCTTGAAAAACTGAAAATCAATCGCACCAAGGGAGATTACTCGAACGTCTGAATAAACTTTAATTTGTTATAAGTACTGATAGACTATGTCTTGGTTATAATAGTAGTTTTTATTCCAAGGGTAGGTTTCCAGGGGATAACTTTTTATTTTAACGTGAGTGAGGCAGCTGATAGAAGCTAGTTTATTTACAAGTAGAAGAAACCGGCATGTGTTCTATCCTAGTACAAAAATCGTTTGTTGTATTTTAAGCTAGATTACCCTTACAAAAACTATTGAAACTTTATTGTACACCAAAACTATTAACTGTTTTATAAAAACTTAACAACGGACTAGTCGCTATAAAAGATTATACAATAGGTAAACAAGTAATGGTCAAATCATATAGCAACCATCCATTGATGGATGTTTAGGGTACCGAATTTCAAAAGGTAAATAGTCACAGAACACGTTGTTGTCCATTTGTTTGTCAATACTACTTATCTAGGAAACGCGAGGAGGTATCGAGTTGAAATTTAAACCTGGTACGCAAATATGCGGTCCCTGAAAGCTATGACAAATTAAAACTTCTATTGTAACGAAAAAAAAACATACGGTTATTTATGTCGCAAAAAATTGCTATACTGACTATACTGTATTTTTTAAAATGTATCTCTCATATCTAAATGGTTCTTTCCTAAAAAAACCGAGCATGTACGATTCAGACTCGTACACGGAGGATTCCGTACAACCTACCTAGGAAAGAAGTTCAATTTTCAAGTTGAAGATTTTTCCGAGTCTCAAAAAAGTATTTTGACGTAACTACAAATTTACAGCTTTCACATTTTTTTCCTATACCTGTGCTATGAGACTTTACTTCATACCAACAGAATTCTGACCAAACTTAAGTGGCAATGGGCAGGACATGTTGCACGCAGAATCGATGGCCGCTGGGGCCGAATGGTTCTGGAGTGGGAGAGACCTATGTCCAGCTGTGGACGTCTTTCGGCTGAAATGATGATAATTAACAGGTTTCTAGGACAACGATAGTATTGAATTCTTTATTGATTCCCTTGATAGTGTCGAAATATACGTTTTTTGTAACGTAAACGGCCAAATTAGAAGTTTGAATTTATTACAGCATCAAGGACCCCTGACCAGAGTATGCTGGGACCAAGGGTGTCCGATTCACCATTAGATGTTTTTTCCCACCATTAAAAACCTGTGTATATAGTTAGTTTTAATTTCAACTCGATACCTCAACACATTCCCGGGATTAAAGGTCTTAACAGACAGACGAACAACAAAGTAGAAATAGTTTAAAATATTAAATAAAATTAAATAGTGCATGTTGTGTTTTCTCTTTTGAATTAATCAGTCATCCTCAATTTACAGGTTCGCGAATTTATCCGTAGTATTTAAGTAATTATCTAGTGGTTGGATGCCTTCAAAGCTAGAGTGAATAGGCTTTTAATAAACTAATGCGCCTCACTATCAACGATTGCATCTCTGCTTACCATCAGGTGGGATCGCAGTCAAGCATTAGTTTATAGCAAAATAACGACCCGCCCCAGCTTCGCAAGAGTACTGATGTTGGATATATTATGCATGTATTATACACATAAACCTTCCTCTGGAATTACTCTATCTATTAAAAGAAACCGCATCAAAATCCGTTGCGTACTTTTAAAGATCTAAGCATACATAGGGACAGCGGGACTTTATTTTATACTTTATGTAATGATAATAAAGTATATCACACGTTTTAGTATTGCCTCTATGATTAGAAACGAAGTAAGGAAGGGAAAATTGAGTTAGTCATAGATTCGGAATCCTCGTAACGAGCTCTGTATAATTAATTTGTCAAAAAAAAGACTAATAATCTCCTTACTGTACTTTTAATGAGCGTATTAGAGAAGCGACCCGCAACGACCTGTGTTTTCTGAGTCACCAGGATGTCACACTACATTTTCAAACTCCGGGCTGCAACTGAGAAATTCCTACTGAAAAAAATTAATTACCTACACTTTTAAAACTTTTAAGGTGGAAAATCATCCTGGTTTCTCGCGCTCTAAGGTAGGGTGAGAGAATGTAGCTTAATTTTACTAAGTAAAACCCACATGTGTTCTTCAGTTGCCCTTCACGTTATAGGGCCACGATCAATCTCTCAAACGTGCTCGCACTTTTTGACCAACCTGAAATTTGAACTCAGGACCCTACGCTTCATAATCGTCTTTTATAGAATTACGCTGAACTTCCGTTTTATGCAGTAAAACAGAAGTGTTGATTCAGCTAATATTTTTTAGCTGAATCAACACTTCAAGTGTCTCTATGAAACTTACAAACAGAATAACGTAACAAATTAATTAATTAGTTTGGCTTTTTTTTCGGTTCATCATCAGCTTCTGCTGTCGGTTTCACCTCCGTAAAAAAAATTAAATATAAGTAATGAAATACTTATATTTTATTATTTATTTAGTATGTATACAGTAAAATAGCCATAAACACTAAATTAAATTAAACCTTTAATTCTGTCTTCTCACAGAACTGAAAAAATTCTAATAAAGGGCGTCTTCTATTCATCAGCTAACAAGTCCAATCCAGGGTTCTACAAGAGCGCGTTGAGCATCATTGAACAAAGGGAAGTAAAAAAAACAGGAAAAAGAAAGTAAAAAAAAAGAAAAAAAATAAAATATAGAAAACTATCCCAAAAGAAAATAGTTCTTCGATAAAAAGTATCCTATGTTATGATCATTCTAGGTCATTGCGTGAGCCGAATTCGACTCACCTGTGAGCCGAATTTCAAACAAATCCACTAAGTCATCAAACGTGAAGGAGTAAAACCAACTTAGAAACATACATTCACACGAACTTTCTCTTTTATAATACAGGGTGTTTGGTGCATCGTTTGCTAAATTGATTTGGCCGACAGGATAGATCATTTGCTATAAATCTTCAGCTCCAATAAATCCTTCCTTGCCACGCCGGTTTTTTTTTAAACATGTTTTTAATTTTTATTCTGAAAAACACCGGACTTCAACAAATATCTAACAAATTATATAACTGTACTGTTGTATGGTTCTATGTAATTCAAAATTACTTGCTTGTAACGTGTAGTTTTTCTATAAAAAACCTACAAAGTGTATGGGATATGACAAAATAATTTTAAAACTCAAATTTAAAATCTATTAAAAAAAAAACTAAAAGCGTTGGAGATCTTTGAATTTTTTTATAAAGTTCTCTAGTTTATGCCTTTTCCATTTCCTGAAATCCGGTGTTTTCCAAAATAAAAATTAAAACATGTTTAAAAAAAACCGGTGTGGAAAAGATTGTTTTGTTGGGTCTGAAGATATAACAAATGATCTATGCTGTCGGCCAAATCAATTTGGCAAACGATGCACCAAACACCCTGTATAAAATATTAGTGAATCTGATAAGCCAAGAAACAAAAATTTCAATATCTGATAAGTATACCATGGAGTCAGGTGTGTATAGGTTCCTTCTAGACAACAGTACGTCATCATCAATATATCATCGCTTACCGTTACAAGAAACCATAAATAATAATAAAAAAAATACTAACCTATCTACACTGTCAATTGTCAAATCTTTATTAAAGAATCATGACACCTCTAAAACTATATACTCTAACTGAAAAGGAATTATTAGTATGGATCTAAGAATCACTTCTCTGAAAACATTTTTCCCATTCCTCGAAATCAGCACACAGCGTGAAAATTTCAAGGAAGGGGAAAATTGGGAAACCGCACTTGAAACATTTTCTCTAATATTTTCCTTGTAGATCTTACGAAACCAGTCACCAATTTTAATTGTAGATATATGGTGAATAACAAATTGTAATGATTCATACCAACACAGATATGTAAATGTATTCTAATAAATAACTCTAAGCTGACATATTGTTATTTCGATACCTATTCTTTTATATATACACGTGTTTGATTGAGTATGACTTGCGGTTAAATGCGAAGACACGCGCTCTCGCTATCTATAAGGATATCCCCACACGACTACCATCTGCGTTCAACTTGCAGGTTTAAACGTTACTCACAAAACGTTTTGCTAATGAATTCGGGTAAACCCAACTCAACGGTTACCATATAAATATTGTGCGCGGCGGCATCGAAATCAGTTCAACTCTGACTGAAGCATCAGCAGTACTTACTCGCTCTTCAAGAAATCTCTTCACAAACGTCAAAATGTCGAAAAGCTACCAGTCGATGTTGTTGTTGGTGTGCCTGTCCTTCCTGGTGATCGTCTCGTCTCCGCAGAATGCGGTCCAAGCGGACGTACACATCGGCAGCTGCGTGTGGGGAGCTGTCAACTATACATCCAACTGCAACAAGGAGTGCAAGAGACGCGGCTACAAGGGCGGACACTGCGGCAGCTTCGCTAACGTCAATTGTTGGTGTGAACAATAGCATCAACAAGCGGCAAGATAGTGTGATCATTCGAGTTTCCACTCATCCTAGTTCTTAAGTCAACATGTTGGCCATAACGTATGTTTTGTTTATAATTGCACGTTGATACTTCTATTAAAATGTTTGTTTAAATATTTCTGTATTTTATTTATTTTGTAGAACCACTAGCGACTTCGTTCGCGTAGATATCGAAAATGTTTCTTTTATGTTTTTTTATTGATTTGTTTTAAATGTAATTAATTAACAGCTCTTTTTTCTGCGATTTCATTCGCATAGAAGTAGGAAATATTTTGAAAGTCAAAGTACATCATTCAAAAGGTACCTTTACCAGTAATTGGATTCTTTTGATGATGATATCGTCAAGATAGACTAAACCTAAACCATTTTTTGTTGTTAGTTGCTATCTATCTATCTCTATATATTATGTGCATTATTCTTTTTGACTATGCTTTGATTGTGTTCCATGAAATGATCGTTGTCTCAATAATTGTTAAACATAGTGTATTTAACATGTCACTCTGTCGCTATCACGATATCTCGCTCATTCACGATAGTTTCAGTTGCGCACAGTTGTACATATTATTATCACTTAGCTACTTTTTTTTACTCAACGCGCACAAATTTAATTTATTGGAAACATTTACCAACATGGTACTTTGCATTGCTTTTTTTTTAATTTCCTTTAATTACTTTTGGATATACTCTTATCAGACAGGAACTCTTTTCAACCAATATATTATCTGTACACACGCATTTTAACACAATTTTCAAATATTCTAACTGATTCCCACAAAGCTGTTGTTCGCAGAACGAATAATTATTAATACATTTGACATCTCTAAAGTTAGCTATAAAAATAATCTGTTTTAAAATTCGACAGCATTAGCATTGACCCTACTAACCAAAGTCTAGATTCCTTAGTAGTAGCCAGTTCTGTTACATGCGAGGTTGAAAATATTAAATCTATTATACCATCACCAAACAGTTCTTTAAAAATTCTAATTCAAAACATAAGGAGCATTAAATGTAACATGTCTAGTTTTAATACTTTATTGACACGTTCGGACGTTGATTGGGATTTTCTGATTTTAACGGAGTGCTGGCTCAAGTCTTCACAATCTATCCCTGAACTAGATGGTTTTATCAGCACCTCAACTACTAATAGCAAAACTTAAAATGAAGGCGTTATCATTTATTATAAAAAAAAAACAATTATTAAGCATTTATTATAAAAAAAACAATTATAAAGCATTTATTATAAAAAAAACAATTATAAAGAGGAACCAGACATTATCGATGCTAATGTCTTGCCTTGAAATTAAGTGTTGATATATGTGTTATCGGCATTTACCGACCTCCATGCCAGCGTAATACTAGTGCTTTTTGTAATTCATTGGATGCACTGCTCAAAAAGCTATCCAATTACAAAAACATAATAATTCTTGGAGACATTAATATTGATATAGCTCCCAAAACAATAAAGGTCCTCTGAATACATCAATATTTTGGCTAGTCACTGTTTACTTCCCGCTCATACTATACCCACTCATGGTCTCACTTGTCTGGATCATATTATGGTTAAAAAAAAATTGGAAGCCACTTGTTTTGTTGCCGAATCCTCAGTCATTGATCACGAAAGAGTTGGCATTACTATCAAACTAAATTCAAACCTCTACTTCCCTTCGTCTTCGTTGCGTCCATAGGTTACGTCGTATCAATTTCATAGAATTAGATAACACAATTAAGGAAATCAATTTTAAATCTATACTTGACTTTAGTGATCTCAATGCTGCTACCGATAAGCTCATTCCCTACTAGATAAGGCCATTGAAGATAACTCTCGCGTAGTTACATTGACTAATAGAAAAAGAATAAATAAACCATGGATTACTTCTGGTTTGTTACGCTGCATGCGTAATAGAGACAATCTCCATAAAAAACTTAAGAAGAAGCCTAACTACAGTGCTTAATTTAACTTTTGCAACGCTCTGCTCAAGAAGCAGAAGAGATTATATGAGAAATTGAAAAGTCTAAGAATAATAGTAAAAAGCTGTGGAATATTATCAAGAGTATTTGTAATGCACACTTCACTCACTTGCTGTCTTCGGCTCTTATCAATACTGATAACCCTAAAAGTAGTGTATATGACATTAACAAATATTTTACAGCTATCGGACAAAGTCTTACTGAGGAAATTAATGGTGATGGTCATTTATCGTATGACTACCGAACCACTAATACTGCATCGCCTGACTCTTTTGTCCTACTTCCAATAGATTAAAACGAGGTCGAACATATCATTATGGATTTAAGAGAAGATGCGGCAGTTGGAGTAGATCAGATATCGGGCAAAGTCTTGAGGCAATACGTTAAATCGCTTGCGCTACCTCTAACTCACATATGCAACATAGCCTTCACTACTGGTACCTTTCCACAGGCATTAAAGATAGCACTTGTTAAACCTATATACTAACTATATTCCTCTAAGTCTTGGGGGCCTGGCGACCCGTAACACAGGTTTTCTATTCCTATTTCGGGCACCAGTCTCTCACAAATGTCTATTTTTATTGTATTAGATTAAGTATATATTCATTGAACATTTGTGATGAGAAAATAAATAAATATTATTATTAAATTATTATTTTTTAAATTAAAAAGCAAATCCGTTGGTATTACAGGGATGCAATGTACTAGCACCGTCTGCCCTACTACTGGATCAGACGAAATTATGGTACAGATAATGGATTCTGGGGCCGTCAGATAGTGCTAAAATAATTTGGTGTTCCAGATATACAGTATTTAGAAAGCCAATCGGATTTATCAATAGAACTGTAGGTGGTGCTATCTCCAGAAAGATTATCCAGTATCATGTTATTGATTTTGTCAATACTATATTCCGTTTCTAGTCACCAATATTTTGACACATTCACTGGTAGTCTTTATTTTCTATGTGGACAGACTGGAAGTTTATTCTTTAATTTTGATAACTTTTTCACTTAAATCACGATATCCTTTCAAATGTGTTCTCATATTAGTACGGATGACGGACGGGGGAAGGACAAATTTCTAAGGCAATGTTTGGCGACCTGCAATATTGACAGTGATTTTCTTTTTTTTACAAGTTGCTTTCTTTAAGCGGCGTTTATTAGGATAGGTCAGCCCCATCATATTCTTTTACATTGTTTGACTAAATTCAGCGGTAATGCTTACAAAATGAATACATTTTTTTTTTAGTTATGTACCTTTATAGGTACATAACTCAAAAAAAAAATGTGAAAATGAAAAAAAAATGTGAAATATGAAAATGTTATCATGAGGTGGTAAAATAAACAGTCCTTTTTTTGTCGTACCCAACCTTTAGTGATGTACAAATACTACACCCTTAGAATATAACCTTTTATAAATAAATAATATGTATTAATTTCCTCATTACAATCGATATTAAAAATATTTAAAATACAAAAGCACATTTTGATAAGATAAAAATTATATTTTAAATTAATTTTTGAAAATGATTTAATTCAGCGGCTTCTAGTATAATATAATTAAATAAATAAATAGTATAATATAATATAATTAAAATTAATAGTTACATAATTAAAATTGATGACCTTTCAAGTGTAAGACTAGGCACTGCGCTAGATATTGATAGATTGCTTCCACATTATAGTTTGTTGACTAAGTGACATACTGGGCAATGGCTAATTCCCATAGTTTGCAAGTTTTATTTAGCATAAATAATACGCAATGAAGCTCAGAATCAATTCAATCGTTCGAAGGGGTCGCAGCAGACCAAGAAGGAGATGGCGGGACGACTTGGATGCCTTCCTTGGGAATTGGCAAGAAGTGGCTCAGAACCGGGAGCACTGGAAGGAATGGAGAGAGGCTTTTGGCCAGCAGTGGGACAGTATGGGCTAGAAATAAATAATAATAATAATACGCAATGATATAATAATAATAATTATTCCATATTTTTGGTTTCAGTTTATATTCGTATAGAGTGACTCAAAGCCATCCAATAATGAAATATTGTTGGTTTTACTGAGCCAATACTTACTCAATAAGGAAATTAATATCAAAACACTTAAAATTTTAGTATTACTTAAAGGTGCGGAAAATGTTTGTTTGCACTACGGACGTTTATAATAATATGTATGTAAGTAGTAAATTTATATTTGTATTTTTTGTTATTATTATTTTCACACCTACCTATATAACATGTGCTACTACTATGTGGTCAAAGAAGTCATTAGAAATTGATTAAGTTAGCCCATATGAAAAGAAAATTATGAGCAATTAAAATAATTTTTATATACCGGTAGTAGTACCGGAAATATAAGGGTCACTTTGGGTTTTATGTACAATTTTCCTGTTGTAACTGTACCCTTATACACAGTTGTACGTAAGTGTAATTTGGGAATCGCAGTTAGTTCGCTCAACACCCACGAAATTATCTCCAATATTTCAACACATCTTAAGCCACTACTCCACATGTCAAACTTAATGATAATGTTTGCATGCCGAATTGTGAAATATGGCAAAACACTGATGAACCTACTACAACCTACTTATGTATACCCAAAAAATAAATGCTATTCTATTCTATTCTATTATATTCAGTCATCATATATACGCAGAGCCGCGTGTTTAAGTGTGCAAACGGGCTGCTACTGAGAAATACCAACTGAAAAATCTCAATAACACTTCTTGAGTCGAAGTTAGGATCCCACCCTCAGTAATAGCATTTGCAACCACGAGACTAACTTCTTCAAAATTTTAAAAGTCTAACTCTAGTCTAGGTTTAGCTTTATCGCAAAAGGCAATATTTTTATATTTCATCTTATTCGTACATACATAAAGTTTATCAATGAAAATCGAATTGAAGCTCGAGGTGGGGTATTTAAACAGAACTTGCTTTGTTTGGTTTTTCATTATAAATTAAGGCAAAAACCAATTCCATACTGGAGTCTGTGTTTTCTGAAAGATAACCCTGGGGTAATGTAAGTCAGGAATGAACAGGTTACTTTTAAGCAACCGTGTTCCGTCGTTGACTACATTATTGTTTAGATGAATCTGACGAGCTTATCTATATATATAAAAAGAAAAACTGACTGACTAACATATCAACGCACAGCCAAAACTACTGGGAATAGGAGAGTGAAATTTTGCACAAGGCTTCCTTTTATGACGTAAGTGAACACTAAGAAGAGTTTTCCAAAATTCAGCTCCTAAAGGGATGTAATGGGGGACTACAGTTTGTATGGAGAACCCTACCTTCACGCGGGCGAAGCCGCTGGTAGAAGACTAGTGATTAATAAAAAAGTAACCATACATTAAACAAACAGAACAGAATATCTGAGTGGCAAGAAAAGTCAATCATATCGGTACCCATAGGGACCTCTTCCCGTAATCATAGGCTAGACTCCTCCAATATTGTAATAGGAAGACCTAATAAGTCGGTCAATACCTTAATTGCGGATTCAGGGACACAGTCATAAGCCCTGTGCGGTGCCTATTAACCTAGATAATAAATCACATTTTTGTGCCTTAATTCATGTAAGATTAAACAATCCTAATTCCATTGTCGTTCCATTGTCGTTCGATCGTAGTTCTATCCAAATCGGTATTCACGATATTTGAACCACAATATTTGACGTTTAGCCGTTGACGTCCTATCCGACAACGATTGAAAGACGATTGAAATAGCTGAATACGCTTCAACGAGTTATAATCAGTGTCGTTAAAAAACTCGATTAATGGATGTGAATACGAAAATGTCAAAGTCGCTACGATATTGCTACAGTTTTGATTACGAGAATCAGGCTACAGTTCGTTTGAGCGTAGTTCGCGCTTAAATACTGGGACATTCCAACACGAGAGCTAACTACGCGTCCCTTGTAGGTTAGAACATTAGTCATAAGACGATTTATTAATGAACTCGGTTAAACCCAACTCTACAGTTACCATATAAATGCTGAGCGCGCGGACATCGACATCAGTTCTACAGTAACTGAAGCATCAGCAGTACTTACTTGTGCTCCAAGAAATCTCTTCACAAACGTCAACATGTCGAAAAGCTACCAGTCGATGTTGTTGTTGGTGTGCCTGTCCTTCCTGGTGATCGTCTCGTCTCCGCAGAACGCGGTGCAGGCGGACGTGCTCATCGGCAGCTGCGTGTGGGGAGCTGTCAACTACACCTCCAACTGTAACAAGGAGTGCAAGAGACGCGGCTACAAGGGCGGACACTGCGGCAGCTTCGCTAATGTCAATTGTTGGTGTGAACAATAGCCCATAGCCAACAACAGTCAACAATACCTGCGCGACGAGATACCGTGAAACCATCTGAAATTGCACATTTTTTAGTTTTTTAAATCAACATTTTTTTTTGCAATTTTTATTTAAACTTGTGGTGGCTTCAAATAAAATGTTTCTTTGATTTCAATATCTGTATTTTATTCCAGTTTCTTTATTTTATTGTTCCTTTTTGCCTCGGAAAGGACGAAAGAGTTGATCCCAGGTGATGTTCGTTTGTCTTTGTCAGTCTTTACGAGCAATCAAGAAGCTCGAAGGTCTGACAAATAGTCTTAGTGGGGATAAGGGTAATCATGTTAGTCAGAGGCTGACCACATTGTGGAGGGTAGGCAGACAGTAGAGCTCCATGTAAAGGTAAGGGTTAAAAGCAAGTGCTGTGAGCTCAGAATTTCTCAGAATAAGTTAGAAGTTGATGTTTTATATTTAGCAGAGCATGTACACAATCTGGGTTGTTTTGCATGGTCTAGAGACTGGAGATTAGGGGGTTAAAGTCTCACAGGAGATATCTTTGGTCAGTTCCCTTTTGTGTTTACCGTAGGTCTGGTATTAAGATAGTTAGGGTAACTCATAAAATAATCTTAAAAAACCCATGTGACATATGGACTAGACGTTTTAATAGTCGCAAGCGTTACTGATGTGCATTACGTCCTGGGTTCGATTTTCAAGTCGAACAAAGTGTCATTGGGTGATTTTAATATCTGAGAAACAACCCAGAGTCTGGATTTGGGCCACCGATCCCGATCTTTTTGCGGACGGCGAGCAATAGGTAGTTTGGTTTCCGAACGTCCGGTAACCGTACGGGCCGGGCCCTTGTCGTCCACGCGCGCCTCAAGGAGTTGTTAGCAAACCATCGGTGCCCAGCTTGTTCGAAGTCTACTGGGGCCGTGGCACTGGTATTGTATCCTGGGGCCCTGGAATGAAGGCAAAGAAAACAGGAGTGGGTTTTTTTAGTAATTAAAAGTCTGACATTATCTACCGCCCATGAACGTGGAGATGCCATTAGATGATTTTGCCACCTAAAAACATAAAAAGACCAGAATCAGGATTTGAGTTCAGTAAGCAATTGAATCTTGCTGTACTACTATGATAAACTAGCTGTCACTCGCGGTTTCACCCGTATTTTGGGGTACTGCTTTGCTTCCATGGGTCGTAAAACCACCTGCCTCAATAAATGGTTTGTCCTTAGACGGCTTACCACGAGTTTCTGAGATTGGCGTGCTCAAATAAACTTTTCGAATTCATTTATTTTTTCAACATCATCGTCATCAGCCTTTTAAACGTTCCCACTGCTGGGACACAGGCCTCCTCTCTCTTCTCTCTCACTTTCTATTTATTCATTTAAGTAAATATTCATATTTTTTTTAATAGGGTTTAAAATTAACCTTGACATAAATATATCAAATTATCATCAAATTCCATGAAATTGAAATTATTTCAAGCATCGAAGAAGTCATTTATTAGTTTTAGACGGACTGAGACGGAGCATTGGTGGCCGAATGGTAAAGGCTCCGGCTTCGTACGAAGGAAACTTCGAATGAAGAAACCGGCATGTCATAGAAACAAAAATTCGAAGATATTTACCAACCCGCACTGGGTCCTCGTGGTGGATTACGGTCCATTTCCTCTCCTAGAGGCCTGGAGGAGGCCCTGCCTAGGAGGCCTGAGTCATAGCAGTGGGAACATAAAACTATTTATATCATTATATTCAATTTAATTCTATTAATTATTGGAAGTTTCCTTGTACAGCGGCTTGGATATTGTCAGTCAGGTTGTTCAAGTCGTAAATAAATAAGTATAACAATCAAGTAAAAAACAAAACCAATTAAATATAAAATAATGAAAGAAAAACCACAAAGCCTAAAAACTTGATACTTATTTAAGTTTACTAAATAATTTGACGATTCGGTTGGCGCAGAGGTTGAGAGATTGACTGCTGCGCTGAGGATCGCGGGTTCGTTTCCCGCACAGAACAAATATTTGTGTGGCCTGCAGATAGGTGTTCCGGGTCTGGGTGTCTTGTGTATGACTTTACATGTTTGTGAACGCATCCAAAGCACAGAAGTAATTCTGTTCTGTAAGTCTGTAAGTTTTCTCTTATAAAAAAAAAACTTTTTACAAAAAAAAACCGCCTTCAAAAAAAAAGCCAAACGATAAAAGTTCCTACACTAAAAAGTTGAAAATAAGCATTTTCTTTCATTTGAGCATAGCCTTTTCCATTGCCCTTGACAGCATTGCCCAGGACAGCTCTAATAAGCTCAAACAATGCTAGGGTACATTATTTTATTTTGAAGTTCCCATGCCGACCTTCCACCTTCCAGCTTCATCATCACATCAGTTCAATAGTACCTTACCGCCAAAGTGCATCTTATGACAATTCTAACAAGCCCAAACACGGCTAGGATATATTAATTAGTTACGCAGTTCCAGTGCCGACCTTCCACCTTCCAGCTTCATCATCACATCAGTTCAATAGTACCTTACAGCCAAAGTGCATCTTATGACAATTCTAACAAGCCCAAACACGGCTAGGATATATTAATGAGTTACGCAGTTCCAGTACCTACTTTTCAGCTCCATCATCATCATCAGATCAGTTCGATGATAACATTTTCAACATAATTATATAAGATCATTGGTTTATAGTGCATTTTCATAGTTGCTTAACTACCTTGATTGTGATATCTATGCGAGTGTCAAGTTTCGTTAGCTATTTTCTGATCTTCTTCACCAGTTCCACATCATCAAATGTTACTTTTTGACTGTAAATGCTTGAGTTCTTGATGAAAATATAAAAAAAACTATATAGTTACCTATAATATTTGAGGAGTTCCCTCGATTTCTCATGGATCCCATCATCAAAACTCGATTTTGAAAAAAATGGGACCAATCTGGAAGCATATCCTTTCAAGTTCAAAAAAAAATTTGCAAATCCATCCATAAACAACGGAGTTCTGAGGTAACAAACATAAAAAAAAAATACAATCGAATTGAGAACCTCCTCCTTTTTTTGAAGTCGGTTAAAAAGCAAGCCCGTTGCATCATCGGACCACCAGACGTACGGCGTTGCGCCAAAGGTACATAGTGGACATCCCACATATACGTACAAAACGTTTTGGGAACACATTCATTGTATGGAATTCCTTGCCGTAGTCTGTGTTTCCTGATGGCTACAATCCGGGAATCTTTAAGTCAAGAGTGAATAGGTTACTTCTAGGTAAGCGCGCTCCATCGTCGACCGCATCGTCGCTTTCTGTCAGTTGAGATAGCGGTCAAGCGCAAACCTATACCAAAATCCACCAAACCAAACCTACCAAACCAAACCTTTTGGGTACCTATGTACCAAATTGTAATATGCTGAACCTACAATAAAGAGTATATCTATCTGTCTACCTATAATCAATAAAAGAAAAGAAAAAAACCCAAGCACCGCCATATTTGTTTCCCAAACACAAAGCAAAAAGAACAACACACGACTTTGTTACATAGTATCTCAGGTCGCAAATAGGTGGGGTATACACAAATAGGCAATTTACAATTCCGATCTAAGTGAGCCCACCTATTCATCATTTAGATTTATAGTCCTTTATCTAGCCGATCTGTTCTTGTTTAATTAATGGTACGAAGAAAATTTCGTCGCACAAATTCCAAAACATGGCCACAGATTCCGTTCCCTTGACGTTTCGGTGACAGTTCTACAACCCTCGTTGCTTTTCTGACCCAACTTAAAATAAATTAGGAGAATTCATAACCCTATCCCGTGGAACTATGTCCTTTGTTATGTGTTTTTAAGTTATTCCTGAATTGCTTGAAGTAACTTTTTCGTGTTAAAATTTCCGGGGTAAAGTTTTTTTAGTACTTGGACCTTAAAGATTCACGGCTAACGAGCAAGTTATGTACCTACTTTATATTTAAAGAGTTTGGACGAATTAACTCTGAAAATTCGAGAGCATATTATAGTAAAGTTCCTGTTTGCATAGCATAGCATGCATGTTTTTTTTTTTAATTGTTATAAACTAATGCTTACTAAGAGCCACTCTAAAGATTCTAATAGCTTGAAGAAGAAAGAATACCTATACCAACACATATAAATAATTGAATCTTTGATATAAAGCGATCTGAAATATAACGAAATGTTTTTGTTTATAAAGAAAAAGAACTCGTCTGATTTTTTTAACATATATTTAAATATTCGTAGTTAAGTAATATTTAGGTAGTTTATGTATATACCTGTATGCATACTGTATGTATAACAATTAAATAATTATAGACTCAATTAAAATACAATAGGTTTGCGGACACCGGTGTCCTCTTAGCTTAATGAATTAAGAGTTAAAATTACGCAAAATATCTGTATAAAAACAACCAAATAAAGAACTAAATAAAAATGAAAACTGCTGTGATTCATTAAATAACATGGCAACACCCAATAGCACAACTTGACTTAAACTCAATTTTTGTCACGACGACACTTTCACTTTAAAAACCTAAAAGTATTTTTCTTCATAAAAATAATCCTCTTCTAACACAATTTCCTTTAAAATGACGAAGAGCGAATTTCCCAAACACGATAGAAAAGTTTTATAATATTTTTTCGCTTTAAAAAGTCCGTAAAGCCAAACTTTCGGTCCCTGTTAACTTCTTCATGTTGCTAAGAGTCACTGACAGGTTTCCCGGCGTCGTAAACTGTTATATAAACAACCTATTAGAATGTTATCACAAGTTATATTAATTTCGCTGGTCCTGTCAGCCGGACTTGCTGTAGGAACGTGAAATTCCAGCCTTTGGACTAGTGAGAGCCGAATTTGAACAGGACGATTAATTGGTTATCGGTGCTTAATAGACCTTTGACTGACGCTGAAGGTTTAGCATTCTTTTTTTTAAATTGCTGTACAGTAGTGCTCGACTGCGATCCCAGTTGATGGTAAGCAATGAGGTAATCGTTGATGGTGAGGCGCACTAGTTTAATTCAATGAAGGTTATTTTTATAATAATAATATAAATATTCCGCAACTATCAAACAACGCCATCTGGGGTGCTATTCGTTAAGAGAACAACCTTGATTTCGATGACACTTAGTACACGCATAGACCATGTTCTAGAATAGTACATAGGATTTTATCCCAGAAGTAGGTGATGTACCCTTGGGATAATTTGGTGACATTTCCCAGGCTCCTTGCGTCATATTCCTCAGTGCTGAGAGTAGTGACCAGTCTGCTTCAGTAATGTGACGACATGGCTGTCTTCCTAAAGAATTGGAAGGGTGAAGCGAAAAATAGAGACCAGTATAAGGTATTAAAGGACGCCTTTGACTATCAGTAGCTTATAATAATAATATTTTCATTACTCATACTCTGAAAGTAGGTGTAAAGTTACCTGCGACGGGGTTGGAAGAAGTACTTTTACTCCCTAGGGAGTTTTACTTTACAACTGACAATTGTTTTTTTAATATTTAGACAGCAAATATTTAAAAAAAAACTAGTTCTATTTTGACATTTCTATTGAACCGTGACCCAAATTTTTATACTGCCAGTACAATTAAAATGACATAGAGTCAGAAATAATTTAAGAATACTTTTTTTTAATGACTTTATTTTAATTTACTTTCAACTATTTCATTAAAACTAATATTATATTTAAGAAAAATGTTGACCTGACCAATTTTTACAATGATAAAATGAAAAATATTGACTGAATAGCCAGACGACGACTAAAAAAAAAAATGGCGGGTAGTCTCTTTATAATCTGTGGCCGATTTGGTCTTGATTTTTTTTCGAGGTGTAGAGTTTTGTTTACATTTTGCTAAATCTCTGTTATAAGAAATTTCTATTAACACGATAAGTTCATCAGCTTCAGTTATAAATTTAACGCAAGATTCTTTGAGGAGAAAACTTCTTACCGCCTAAATCAAAAGAAATATACCTACCTAAAAACATACGAAGACCTTTGACGACGATTCGGGTTTTTATTATTATTTTTATTTTCCTCGTAATCGTAATGAAAAGCACAGTGTTTACCTCGGGTTAAAGAGTTATTTAGTCCCTCGAACTATTAGTGACCTCGCTGTCGCTCGGTCGCCAAGAAATTTCTCTGGACTAAATAACTTACTTTCATCCCTCGTATAACAATGTACTATTATATGTATAACGTAGTCTCGGCTGTCATTGTGCCGATAGTTGTGACCGCCAATGGCCTTATAGCCAAAAGCTTCGACGACCATCTGTCGAAGCTGTCGTTGCGCGGTAGGATCAAGGGCCTGATACAGAAGGCAGTACTCCTTGACACGGCTCGTATTGTGAGGAGGTTCCTGTCTCTGGAGCCCTAACCACCGGTAGCTTGGACCCTATTCCGAAACCGGCGGACTACTGTGGTTTATATTTTTAAATGTTTTTTTTTTGTATGTGTTTTTTAAGAAAATATTTAAAAATGTAAATAATATGTTTAAAAATAAAAATATATTGAGCATATTTGGTGCTCCTGTTGCGTTAACAATGTTGAACAAAACTGAAAACGAAAGTTTAGCCGAGGACGATATCTTTGGCCGAAGGTGGCCTAACCCGAAAGCCGACGACGAAGGCTTGGTCGGACACTAATCCAGACTATACAGTTAGAATTTCCTGCAGTGCACCGCGGTAACGGCTAAACTAACTTTGCCAATTACGGCTTTATTATTATTGGGCGGAACTATGAGTATGTAGAATCAGCTGCGTTGGGCGTTTGCAGTTGTATTCATGATGGGTTTTGATAATAATTTGAAGTTGGAATGTATTCTTTGTTGTTACTTTTTTTTTTAAATAAATATATTTATTAATAATCGAAATAGTCAATAGTAATTTATGTTTTGTAATGTTGTTTGTTGTAATTTCAGTACTGAAATACCTACCAAGGTGACCTACTTTTTTTATTCCATGTAAACCAATGCTTGACTGCGATCCCACCTGATGGTAAGCAGTGATGCAATCATGAAGGCACCTTTCAAAGATATCCCTAGGTCCCCCCCAAGTGTTTTGGAAATCTACAGTATGGTAATGATTGGTAGACTAACGTTGTAGTTAGTACCTATCTTGAACAATAATACCTACGTTTAGGATTTTTTCTAAACGTTCAATAACTTACTGATTTTATGAAGTGTCTTGTAGTACAAGAAATACTAAGCATACAGCAGCTGCTTATACCATATTTTGTCTTGGAATGATTTTTTTATGGTGGGTAAACTTCACCTAATGACAACTTCCGCCCTTGGGTGGAGTTGGAGATAGTGTCAGTCTCTTACTGACTAAACAACCCACCTCGTTCTTCCCCTTTATAACAGGGTCAGAGTCTTCACTTCGACCCTTTTGCAGGGTTCCAACGGTTTGCTGACCACTCCTTGAGGCGCGCGGGATCAGTGCGTGCCGTCTATGTCTTAGGCTTCGTCCAGATCAGACGATCGGACGGCGATCTACCCATTTTCGGCCGTTCACAAGCCCAACATGGAACGATTGACTACTGAATGTATTTAGTTTAATGTAATTAGTTGACTGTTTGTAAGAACTTCGAGCTTCTTGTCTACCCAAGACCCCCCCCCCCCCCTTTGACGAGAAGAGACTGAAACGTGAGCATGAGCGGTATCCAACAGTTTAACTTGCTTTTCAAGGCATGAGAAAATAAAAAATACGAAATTGGAATAAAATACAGAAATTGAATTCAAAAAAACATTTTAATTGAAGGCACAGCGTGCTGGATTAAATACATAATATACTCGTCGGAAAAATCGGAAATACTATCAAAGTCTGCCAATTCGGTTCATATCACATTATCTTGCAGCACGTTGGTGCTATTGTTCACACCAACAATTGACATTAGCGAAGCTGCCGCAGTGTCCGCCCTTGTAGCCGCGTCTCTTGCACTCCTTGTTGCAGTTGGAGGTGTAGTTGACAGCTCCCCACACGCAGCTGCCGATGAGCACGTCCGCCTGCACCGCGTTCTGCGGAGACGAGACGATCACCAGGAAGGACAGGCACACCAACAACAACATCGACTGGTAGCTTTTCGACATTTTGACGTTTGTGAAGATTTCTTGGAGCACAAGTAAGTACTGCTGATGCTTCAGTTAGCGTTCAACTGATGTCGATGCCGCCGCGCTTAGTATTTATATGGTAACCGTAGAGTTGGGTTTACACGAGTTCATTAGCAACTCGTTTAATGACTAACGCTCAAACCTCTGAAGCTCGTACGGATGGCACTCGTGTGGGAATATCCCAATAGTATTTGTATCGTAATATTTATTTTTCTTTACGACGTTTATCCTAACGGGATGGACAGAGTCGTTCCAAATATATTTTCATGAAGCCCCGTATTAGTGTATGTGCCTTGATAGTACTTTCTCCTTACTTAGATGTTAACATTACTTATGAAATCAAATTTTGTAACTCATCTAGTTATCCATTTACATCCTATGTGAACTTGGTTTTTTAAATTTCATTGGTTGTTTAACTTTCCTAACTTAATATTGTAATAATCAGAAATTGCCCTTCTAAGTTCACAATGCGAGTGGTCCGACACGCACTTAACGAGTTTTTTATTTATTGTACTGTTTTGTGATCCTTTAATAAACACATCACAAGGCTTCTGAACGGTCAAAAATAAATCAGACAAGATATTTTCTGCAAAATTACGAATCTTCACAAAGAATTTATTTAATACTCGTAGCTAAAAAGGGCATTCGAAAGGCACATTGAATATTTTATCTAACAGTCTAGTTTATACTCAATTTTACCGAGAATAGAAAAAACTGTCTGGAAATAAACTACGAAGGTTATTTGAACCCCAACATTATATGAGCCACCTAAGTATATTTGACTTGGTTACTCATTGAAATTATATTAAACAGTGTTTACAATGCGAATCCCCTGCGTGTTCTATCTTCTATTATATTTTATAAAATTAGCCCTTACTATGGCGCTGACTGTTGAAAAATTGGGGACCTTTGTGTCTGTTTATGAGGTAATGAGCAAATTGTGGCCACCTACATTAAACTTCGCCATTATTCGTGAGGGCGTATTTAAGGGCGAGGGCGCACCCCTCGAAAGCCAGATTGTGCATACATGAGTGGAATTAAAAAACGCAAAATGTCGTATTGTACACACGGGTGTACAAAATTAATTTGCCGAACATTTTAGTTTCTATGTTGTTTTTTTGTGCGAGGGGTATTTTTATGGCGGGCAAAAATCATCCAATGACAAATCCCGTTCTTGGGCGTAGCGGGAACCCCACCCCGTTCCCTCTCTGTCCTTCGAACTGAGGCCAAGCCTTCCTTTCAGAAAGAGACCCTGAGCCCCAGTAGGCTTCGACCCTTTTGCAGAGTCCCTACGTTCGTGCAAGAGGTTAAGTGGTGTAAATAAATCATGTCATTGTTTTTTATATGTATACTATAAGCTATGTAACAATATTGAGTCTTATAATGTTCCCATTGCTTCTCTCTAAGAGAGGAAATGGGTCGCACGGCGCGCACCCAGTGCGGTTTGGTCGATGTCACAAATTTTTATCCCTTATGGTTCGGGACATGCCGGTTTCCTTACGATGATTTCCTGCATGTACATTATTATTATTTCTAGCCCATACTGTCCCAATGCTGGGCAAAGTCCTCCCTCCATTCTTTCCAGTGTTCACGGTCTTGAGCCACTTCTTGCCAATTCCTAATGAAGGCGTCTACGTAAATACATATGGAATGAATGAAAGATTTATTTGCAAGAATACAGTAACAATTTGGTGGTAACAATTCTAGATGGTATCACTGCATCAGAAAAATGAAACTACCAGGCTACTAAAAAAATTAACTAGTAAGCCGAGACTTAAACTTACTTATCTCTATACTACAGTGCGTAGAAGGGAATCTATTGAGCCACTACGCACGAGGTGATTAGGCCTTCATAGGTCAACACTACTAATTCATAGGAAGTTATTTCGCGAATTCCCCAAGGAGTTTCCTTAAGGATTTCCCTAAATCATTTTGTATTGTTAAGAAATTAACAAAGCGATTTCCTTAAGAAGTTCTCTGGAACGGTACTTCCCTGTGACCCAAGCTTATCAGTGTAACTAAGTACCTAACTTAATGTTATTGTTTCTTTTATAACATGTTTGGTTTATCGCCGTTCTTGTGAGGTGCGTACTATCGATGGCACTTCCGCCTGACTACCATTAAGTTCATTTTTGCTTGCTCTTGAAAACAATATTTCAAAGGTTTGGTTTGACACCGTGCTGCAGGAATCAAGCGAATTTATTTTTTAAGTGATCAGGTAGAAAATACCGCGATGATACATTATTATGACACAATATTTTGTTATATGCGTAGAGTAAGCAGAAAATAAGTTGAAACATAATTTAATTAGACGTGTGACTACTTCGACTTCCTGGTAGGAACGTGTTATTATGATTAAATATAAATTAAACAAATTATTTAATAATGGCACGGTATTATGTATAAGTTGACTGAAGTGTGCGGGCCATTTGATAAATTAATTACTATTAAATTAGTGGTTATTCCAATCAGTTATTACTGAAACTTGTAGATTAACTAATAGGTAGGTTTTTGGTAAATCTTACCTTTTTGTTAATGTAATAAAATATGAATTAAACTAATTATTTAATAATGGGAAGGCATTATGTATGTTGACTGAAGCCTGTAGGTCATTAAAATTCGATAAATTAATTGACATTAAATTAGAGGTTATTCCGATCAGTAATCATGTTTATTTAATAAAAAAAAAAATAGAATTAAATATTTTGATTCTAATTTGGAATTAAGTTTAAATCACTTATTAAATTAACTAATAGGTATTTTGGTAAATCCAAAAAAATTACCACGTGTTAAATCTGGTTTTATTGGTTTTGAATTAATTGTATTATTTAAAACTATAATTTAATTAAAATATAATGTTATTTTATGCGTGAAAAATCTTGATGTTTCCTGCTCTGGGTGGAATGAATCTAACACTCTTTGTTACCTTTCGTCCTTCCTTTTATGGAATAAAAATCAAATCATATCAAACATTTTTTCAAATAAACCATAAAATTGAAATTGTCAGTAGGACGGTAATTGAAAAAAGTGAAACTAAACTGTGCATTCCAAAGAGTAGCTAACTCTAAGGAAAAGAGACTTTTTTAAATTATGATTTTCACAAATTCTGGTTAATACTTCTTGTTGCTTCTATTATGGGAGGACAATGTAAATAAATTAAGAAACAAGTATTTAAAAATAAATATTGTAATAGCTAACTGTCAGTTAAGAGTGGTCCAGTCACAATGGACGACGTCCGTTCACGAGCATGACACGTGCATCAGTCCGACTCAGTTCAACCATTTTGAAGGCAACTGAATCACCCTGCAACACGTTCCGTTAAGACATCAGTTAAGTCTCAACTGCCATGCTTGTTTATGAGAAACACGTCGTAATTTATTATGTACTAGCTTTTGCCCGCGGTTTCGCCCGCGTACATAAAATATAGCCTATGTCACTCAGCAGTAAAGCAGCTTTCTATTGTTGCTAAAATTTTTCCAACCGGACCAGTAGTTCCAGAGATTACCTCCTACAAACAAAAAACAAAGAAACAAAAAAACAAACTACCTCTTTATTATATTAGTGTAGAAGTGTAGACAACAGCTCTTACGTGATCAAGATGTTAAAAAACACATCTTTCTTCAGATATTGTCGATTCACAGTATCTTGTAGATATTATCTAGGCATCTATAGAAATCAAAACATAATTAATCCTGTAAAGACCTCTGAAAATCGGCAATTTAACGTGAATTTAACCCTCCATAATGTACTCATATATAAAAATAAAAAAAAGTGTTTCTAGAAATGAAAGCCTAGCGCATGTCGTTGGGATTCTAAATGGTGACAGTTTTTTTCTTAAAAAAAATTAAAGGTTTTTTTTTAAATTAGTCTTTTTAATACTAAAAATTATGTGAAGTTTGCACAAACTCGGTCGAGCGGTTCTTCATTTATTACATTTTTCTGTTGCCTGGAGCGAAGCCGCTGGCAAAAACTAGTTATGAATAGTTATTGCGGAAAATGAGTTGAACTTATTAAAAGTTTAATATTCTACGTAACTGCACAGTCATTATTGATCGAAACTTTCGCTTTTACATCGAAACAATTTTTGATGCCATTACTTATTGTATTATTTAAATAAAACCACGATCAGACTGCAGCGAACACTCGCAAAACTTGTAGTTCCATCTCATTTGTGCCGCTTGGCACTGCTGCGTATGTACGCGATAGTTAACTCTCATTTGTATACAGCGGTTTAACTGTTGCATTCCGATATTATTCAATATCAAAAGCAATGAACACTAATAATAACAATCGTATTTTTAGTAAAATACCTCTAAGCTAAGCCTGAAACCGAAATAAAAAAATGCAAATTTTCAGTCATTCGTGAGTTATAATATTTTGTTGTGACACCAATGACAGCTTCATATCTTGTTAGGCATTTACTGTCTATTCCAGGTTGCCTGGAAAAGGTCACACTATGCGTTAAGGTCAATTGTATAAATGTGTTTTTGTTTTGTTTCTTCTTTTTGTATGTGTACAATAAAGTGTATAATCATTACATAGTATAAAACAAAGTTGCTTACGTTGTCCCTGTGTATGCTTAGATCTTTAAAAGTACGCGACGGATTTTGATGCGATTTCTTTTAATAGATAGAGTGATTCAAAAGAAAGGTTTATGTGTATAATACATGCATAATATAATCAATATCAGTACCCGTGCGAAGCTGTGGCGGGTCGCTAGTAAATAATAAAAATAATAATGAGTTTACTTAGAGACAGTCGAAATATTACTGCGAACCATTTCTAAAGGTTACAGGAATCCGGTGGCTTCGGTCGAGTGCATCAAAAACAGTGACGGAACAGCGTCGTGTGCCCAGCGTGCGAGTGACGTCTACAGTCGCATACTGAGCAGATTTACGCGTAACCAGCCGCCTCTGCCATATTTATGACTGGCCTCGAATTGTGAACCTTACAAGACCATAGTGTGGCAAATTAATTGCCGTGACATGACTCCTTTTATGAAAAGGTTGGAGGAAAGACTAAAAACTAGTGCTTGCTTTTTTTTTATTCATTATAGGTTCGCGCTTGACCGCTATCTCACCTGATGGAAAGTGACGATGCATTCGACGATGGAGCGCGCTTACCAATAAGTAACCTATTCACTCTTGACTTAAAGATACCCGGATTGTAGCTCACAGGAAATACTGACTCCGGCAAGGAATTCCACTCTTTGGCTGTACGCATAATGAATGTATTGCTTACGACTACACGACAGAAGTGAAAAATTCATAAAAGCGAAGTTAATAGTAATAATCATCATCAGTTTAGCCGAAAGATCCTTTTTTATAGTGGGAAAAATTATCGAATGACGAATTCCGCCCTTGGGCGGAGCGGAAGACAGTATCAAACTTCTACTGACTAAACGACCCACCGTTCCTTCCTGCCTTAGTTCCAGAGCCTCGGTAAGAGTTCAAAAGGCTTCGACCCTGCTGAGCTCTTACGGTTGCTGACAACTCCCTGAGGATATCCACTAGCCTGTGATTCATTAGGTACGTGTAAAAAGTATGTGTGTAGCAATGCTGTCTATAGGCGTTTGCTTGGAGTTCAAAAGTTTAAATGCCTCTAGACAAACTAGCTCCATGCAAAACTAGCGAAGCAATCAAAAACTGTTTAGCAACAACCAAAATCGAAGCTAAAAGCTATCAAACATAGGGAAACGATCGCAATTTACTTGTGTATTTGTTCCCCTAAAGTATATGTATTATTTGTATAAGTTGAAACTGAAATGTGAGTGGGGTACAGTAGCCCGGGCGGGGAGAATGCCCGACGGGAAACCGGAGAAGTATAAGGTAGTTGGTACACGATATATATTAAAACCAGACAGGTTTTCATGAAGTATTATGGTTTGCTGGTTTTTTGTTAGCTTTCTTTTTTACTACGAATTTATTTTATTCCTTTGTTGACCACTATCTCACCTTTGTTGGCCACAGCTCTAATTCCCTTGTTCGGATTTCATCTCGACAAAGGAATTCGGGGCATGGCTATCTACAAGTGCTAACTCTAAACGAAACGATTGTAACTTGGCAACTTTAGTTTTGACATGACGTGTTAAAATGTCGCGTGCGAGCGAGAAAGAGGGATTGTGCTATACACACTAAATAACTCCATCCTCCATCAGTTTAACAGTTCAGTTATGTCGTTAAAAGGATCCGGGTCCATCCGGTAGCCTGGTAATAGTCCGGACCAAGCCCAAGTCGTCGACGGCGCGCTTTATTCCCGTGCGCCTCAAGGAGTTCTCAGCAAAACCGTAGAGACTCTGCAAAAGGGTCGAAACCTACCGGGGCCCAAGGTCTCTTTCTGAAAGGAAGGCTTGGCCCCAGCACGAAAGGCAAATAAGGAACGGGGTGGGGTGTTTAGTCAGTAAGAGTCTGACACTGTTTCCCGCTAAGCCTAAGAGCGGGATTCGTCATTATATGATTTTTGCCTAGTTTGTATAAATTAGTAACTTTAGGCTACTTCGCGCCGTTTTTGAGGGTTCTGTTACATTTACCGGAAACTACGGAACCCTATACTGAGCGTGGCCTGACACGCTCTTGGGCGGTTTCATATATAAGAAGAAGAAGACAAGCAGCTCCGGTGAACTTCGTAACGTTAAATAGGGATAATTTCCTCACCGTTTAAACCTTCTTTATGAATATTTTGAGACCAAAATTACCGAAATCAGTCCAACCGTTCTCGAGTTTTAGCGAGACCAACGAACAGCTATTAATTTTTATATACAAGAAGATATTCAGAAACAAAATTATGTAAGTATGTGACATAAAAAAGATTAACACTTACAATATACTTACAATATATCTATAGGAATACAAGTAAATGGTGAATATCGTTAACCATGTTACTAAACGACGTTCTTCAAATAGCAGGTACCAAATGCACTTAGCGTATTTATTTTTACCTCAAACCTTTTACTAAACAGTTACACCAACTCAACAAAACAGCTCAACAAATTTGAAAATGCACCTAAAATAACAATGTTCCAACAAAGGCTCATAAAACGAGGAAAGAGTTTCGGAGGAAGGTGTTGTAGCGACGATATTGTCCACGGATAGTAACACGTACAGCGCCCGTGACTAACTCACCAAGTTTGGCCTAAAACTGCGCAAAGCCCAGAAAGCACTTGAGTGTCATCACAACCTCGCCTTCCTTTGTCCATTTACCAGTCCGCCCTGAGAAATGGACGTTTTAGCCAGTGATAAAAGGCAACTTTTATTTAAAAGGACTTGAATGCTCTCAGAGCCAACTTTGTTGAGTATTTCTGCCTTCAGAGTAGGCATTTCCTTTGAATGTTTCCTTTTTATTTACGTAAGCACGCAGAGGAAATGGGGAGTTTCATTACGTTTGCCCATAACTCTGAATTTACTTTGTTCTTAGTGATCCTGATGAAGGTTAGTAAATAAAAATAAATAAATTTATTACCTTGCTCGGATATTGTTAAGTGTACGAGTACTGGTGAATGCGAGTGATTGATGAGCTGTGAGACTGAACTCGTTTGCTATCGACTCGACGGTTACATTGCTTTTGGCTGAATTGAAAAGTTACACGATGCGTAGAAGTTTGTTAAAACATTGTTACTTTATTTTTGTAATGATATAGACTAGTGCCTGACTGCGATCCCACTTGATGGTAAGTAGTGATGCGATCCTTGATAGTGAGGCGCAGTAGCTTATTAAAAGCATTAACTCTATCCTTGAAGGCGCCCTAATTATATTAGGCCGGGAAAACAGTAACAGGAAAATTGTTTCAGTCCATCGGTGTTTAATATAAACGACAAAATATTGGCTACTATACGTCTTTGCTCCAGGGTTTGCAAACAAATCTGAATCACCAATTAGCCTAAGCACACACCAAAACTGAGATTTTCGTGTGAATCGATCAACAGTAGTATCAATAACCAGGGCTTTTCAAAATGGAGCATTTACCTTTAACCATAATAGGTTTACTTTTGCAAATCAGATAGTTAAACATCGACTTATGTCCTAGACAAGCAAGTTCATAGAAAATATTTGTAAAAATACTGAAAAGTTTATATATAAAAGTCCGCTACAGCGCTTCACTGACATTATATCGTCTAACAAAGCTTATAAAATTTACAGCGCTGCGTGAACGTCAAAACTGTACTAATATCATCAATGTAAAAGTATATGGCCTGCAGGTCACCTAAGGGTCAGGTCACACGATGCGTTGCGGTGCCGCACCGCAAATATTTCGACGAATCGGCGGGCACACTAGCGACGCCACCCTGCTCGTATAGCCAAATCGTATTCGTCAAATTATTTGCGGTGCGACGCCGCAACGCATCGTGTGAACTGGTCCTACGTCAAGTAAAGTGAATGTACGGTACGCCTAATCTAGTACGTAGTACATATTTATCGATGTTAATCAATCAAAGGTACGATGGAGCTGAAAGCTGTGAAGGCACCCTACGGCCCGGAACACACGATGTTTTGACGAATCGGGCGACAGTACGAGCAGGGCGACGTCGCATGTGTGCCCGCTGATTCGTCGAAATATATGCGGTGCGGCGCCGCAACGCATCGTGTGTCCCGACTCTAGAAGACTAAACGAGAACAAGTTTAATTTAGAACTGCTTGTTTCATCGCAATGTAATAAACATGAAGAAACACTCGTGTGTTCTATTGAAAAGCTCCCGTTTCAGAACAGAGTGTTTCATAACGGAAACAATTTTGACGACATTTGAATTCAAGATGCAGTGTGTTCTAAATGTAAATTTGAAGACATTAAGCGGTACTTTTGGCGAAGCGATTGTGTTGAATGCATTTTGATATAACTGTAAAATAAAAGTAAGGTAGCGTTCAGTAGTAAACAGTAAGTAGAGTTTTTTTCTTACTATAATTGCTTTTCTTCCATTAACAGTAAAAGATTCAAAGGAAAGATCTCAAAAGGAGAAGCTTCTAGATATCTTTTATTCATCTCAATATGCACCGGTTCATTTTTAGGGTTCTCTACCTCAGTCGGCAAAAACGGAACCCTTGGTTTTCTGTATGTAAAGACCTTTTTTCACAGAAAGGCTTTTTTATGGTGGGAAAAATCTTCGAATGACGAATCCCGCCCTTGGGCGGAGCAGGAGTCCGTGTCAGACTTCTAATTCTTTTCCTTTGTTCCTTCCTGCCTTAGTTCCAGTGCTCCGGTGTTCCGCTATATCATCAACCCTAGACCCCAGGAGGCAAACCCTTGGCCCCAGAAGGCCTGCACCTATTAAGCTGAATTTAATATGAAATACTCAAGTTTACTACTTCTTAGAGTAGTGGAAAAATCAAACTTTTAAATCTACGCAAACTAAAGATAAGACCCTCTATGCTCCATGTATGACGCATTCGCAAGGAAATTAAAACCTAAATTCCTGAAAGTGCAAAGAGCAGTCTTTCAAAGTCTTACAAGTAAAGGAAAAAGGCTGAAACTTTAAAAGTAATTCATGTCACAAAATAATTACTTTTTAAAC
The DNA here is from genome assembly GCA_029852875.1 of Mythimna loreyi. Taxonomy (NCBI): domain Eukaryota; kingdom Metazoa; phylum Arthropoda; class Insecta; order Lepidoptera; family Noctuidae; genus Mythimna; species Mythimna loreyi. Next base: position 13,265,291 of record CM056789.1, read on the forward strand.
TCTTTTTTAAAGAAAAAATCTATGGGGCGTAATTCGAGTATTGAACTATTTAAATAGATAACTTTGAACAGAATCCCCGGTGTGTGAGTCTATCTCGCACTTGAACAGTTTTGTCAACAAGGAACCCTTATAGTTTCGCCATGTCTGTCTGTTTGTCTGTCTGTCCGTCCGCGGATAATCTTAGCGACCGTTAGCACTAGAAAGCTGAAATTTAGTATCAATATGTATATCATACTACAAAGTGCACAAACAAAAAGTGGTAAAAAATATTTTATTAGGATACCTTTCTTACACGTAAAGTGGGAAGTGATTTTTTTTTCATTTCTACCATAAAATGTGATACATTGTTGGATAGGTATTTAAAAATGATTAAGGATCTCGTAAAATATTTTTTAATAGTGTGAATATTTTCGGATATAATCGCTCCAAAAGTAATAACTGAGGCGTCCGCCCCTCACTTTTAATCATAAGTTTAAAAAATATGAAAAAAATCTCAAAAGTTGAACTTAAAATAAACTTTCAAGGAAAATTACAATGGACGGGAAACTATGGAACCCGACACTGAGCGTGGCCCGACACCCTCTTGGCCGATTTATTTTATCTGGAAGCACGAAAAAGTGTAGTAATAGTCATGATGCAAAGTAACTTATACTTACATCTTATGTTCTTGGCTTATTTTCAAATAGGGTTCATAGTGCAGTGTGATTTTATTTTAATATAGGTATTTTTGTGACTCTGTTGGTTGGAACTGAAATTAAAAAGAAAAATAAAGACACTGAATTCACATTACCTATTTTTTTTTCATTATAAGTATAAGAAGGTAAAGAAGATTTCATTGTCAGACTGCATGAAAGATGAGAAATTTGAGATGGATGTGACTAGAATAGATATAATGTGAAATGAGTACCTATATTAGAGGAAGAGTAAAAGTCTCATCTGTGACGGTAACGTGGAGGGGGTAGGTTAATTAAAGACGAGGGATGAAAAGGATGTTACTAAAAGAGTTATGAGTAGATATGTGTATGGATGGAGTGGGCGAGGGATGCTAAAGAAAATATGGATGGATTGCGTAAAAATGATATGAAAGTTAGTAATATCATGACGGGTGACAGGACAAAATGGAAGAAAAAACCGAGTTGCGCAGACCCCAAATAATACGGTACAAGTGCAGGAAGATGATGACGATGATGTGGACGAGGAACAGGCGAAAACAATCACAATTTTATCATAACTAAAATACCTGGAATGTAATAAAAATGTGAATGAAGGCAAAAATAAAAGTAAGGCGAGAGATGTGTTACTATTCCTATATCACGAACACACAGACAAAATGGACGGAGAGTGACAAAAATGACAGGATTACATTCGTCTTTTTTATGTTCCGATACTTTTTCAATAACAAAATTGGATATTGTGAATGCATAGAGGATATATGCGTAGTAACAGTTTTACACATATATGAAGCTTGGACATTAATCCACTTGATTGGATGTATCGCTGTACATTTCGCTTTAACCTAATCAACTTTCGATATCACGATATTGTTAGTTTTTTTATAAAACTGGTCTCAGGTTAAAACGATAAAGGCTACAAATCCATTTGGTATCTTTATAATAAAAAAAAAACAAATATATCTTATAATGTAACTTTTTCCATTATTACATTATATCTAGTTTATACTATCCTACTTCAGAGTAAAGGTATCTTTATTCCTTCCATTGTTTCCAATTCCGAGCCTTTTTTTGCTTGAAGGGCGGGATTTATCATTGCATGATTTTCCCACCATAAAAAGGCCTTTTAGCTTTTCTCGCCAGTTCCTAACGAATATATCGAAGTGGCCACATCATCTTCTACTTGGTCAATATTGTGTGATTTTTGGGCTCCAATTTTTTGTGTTACCAACAAATTATGTAACAGACAAGTCTAGGCCAGTCCCACTTAAACTGAAACTGGGCAGTCTTTTGAGCCGCGTCAACGCGATTGTGTATTTCGATCGCGATCCTTTTGAGAGACACATAGTGTATGGTTCTTCTATTTGCTCGTAATACTTCACGTCTGTATGTCAAGTAAATTCGCTTGAAAAGCCCGAGAGGCGAACGCGCCGGCACTTTTTCAGGACACGAAAACTGCATTTGTGATTCCGTCATAAACGTTTCTTACTGGGTTCCTGTGCCAAAGAATACGGCCGCACGTGGTTTAGCCTTCGTAGTAGCCTATTATGACTTTCTGTGACAGTTTATGGTTTAAGTGACAATTATTAGAACGATTTATTTAATCTTGAGTTTTTTTTTGTTAATCAGTTCCATTAACGTGTCAGAATATATTGTAAAAGCAGCAAAATTAAAAAAAAATCTGGACAAGTGTGAGTGGGACTTGTACAATTAGAGTTCCGTACATATTAGCTTCAAGTCGAATTACAGGGTTTTAGGTAAACGGTTCCTATGCATCCCTTGAGTGTCTAAATATCCGTTTTTGGGATAAAACCGGCCGTGTCTTTTGTAAGTCAATATAGTAGTTTCAATTTTTCACATCTACATGGGACGCAACAGTCCTTGCACGCATGCACGACCAGCGCGTGGAGATGCAACGCCGGGGCGAAGATCCGCTGCCCGAACATGTCGAGGCGTGGCGGAAGGAGCTCCGGCGGGATCTCATGGTGAAGTGGAAACAGCGACTGTTGCAACCCAGCGCTGGGCACACCGTAATCTCGGCGGTAGGCCCCTCTTTGAGGCGTGGCTGGATAGACCTCACGGCGTCCTCACCTTCCGCATGACGCAGGTTCTCACCGGCCATGGGAAGTTCGGGAGATTCCTGCACCGGATTCGTGCGGAAGAGACGTCCGGGTGTCGCCACTGTGAGGCGAGCCCGGAGGACACGGTGGAGCACACGGTGGAGGTGTGCCCTGCTTGGGAAGAGCATCGCCGTGTCCTCGTGGGGGTGATCGGCGGCGGCGACCTCTCGCGCCGGGCCCTGGTTCAGGCCATGGTCCGCAGCGAAGAGGAATGGCAGGCGGCCGCCTCCTTCTGCGAAGCAGTAATGCTCGTAAAGGAGGAGGCCGACCGCATAAGGCAAAGGCGCCCTCGCCGTAGCCGTCGCCGCCGCGATCCTGCCGATATCCGGCCACCGTAGACACTGGCTCGCGGACGGTGAGCAATGGGTAGCTCGCCGTCCGGTCGTCTGGTAAGACCGAGTCCAAGTCGTCAACGGCGCGCACCGTTCCCGCGCGCCTCAAGGAGTTGTCAGCAAACTGCAGGGGCCCTTCAGGGTCGAAGCCTCCTGGAGCCTAGAGGGTGGTGGAAAACTGTTACCTCGACTCCAGGAATAAGGCAAGGAAGGTACGGGGTAGGTTTTTTAGTCAGTAAGAGTCTGACACTGGTCTCCCGCTCCGGCCAAGAGCGGGTTTCGTCATTGGATGATTTTCACCTACCATAAAAAAAAAAAAAAAAAAAAAACATCTACATGGGACCGCAGTCCTGAGTACTTAGTATTTATTTCAATTCTGTACCTCCTAACTCCACTCGTTTCCGAGATAAACGATCTTGACAGATAGACCGACAACAAAGTGATCTTAAAGGGTTTCATTTTTTCCTTTTGAGGTATTGAATCCTAAAAATTGTCTAGAGTCTAAATGAAAGATGGGTGGATATATGTTCTATCATTTACATTATGTTTTATTGATACCTAATTATAACGTTGAACTCAAAGTGTAAGTGAGAATTCAGGTAATTTTATCTTGAACGTAAATAAATAAAAAGAAGCTTTACAAAATAAAACTCTTACTATATTTAAATAGTTGTTGAACTTGAACTTTGCACTAAAAATAATATTTTTCGGTTCTATCGAGACATAAAGTTTTTGAAGGATTTGAAAAACCGGCAAGTTTTAAATCCCTTGAGAACCATCTATCCTTAAAGAATGGAGCATACGTCTTGGATGACTTGAAAGTCTAGAAGGTTTTCTTTGGCTCTGTTGAGACTTGAGATTTCAAATAAACCGCTATTCAACTTGAAAGAAACAAAAGTGAGAAAGTCAACTTGAGATTGAATTCTTACCTGAGTATTATACTCGATTTGCGTTAAGATTAGACATTTAAAGACACCTTTTTACTGTCTGTTCAACCCAATTTAACTTCTATTCCGCAGGCATAAGGATAGCCGTAGGGACTCTGCAAAAGGGTCGAAGCCTACCTGGGGCCCAGGGTCTCTTTCTGAAAGGAAGGCTTGGTCCCAGTGCAAACGGCAAAGAAGAAACGGGGTGGGCGTTTAGTCAGTAAAAGTCTGACAATGTTTCCCACTCCACCCAAGAATGGGATTCGCCATTAGATGATTTTTGCCCACCATAAAAAAAGGCATAAGGATGGCATTAAAAACAAAAAGTCGTTCCAATACCAACTATTTACTACAACCTCCATTTGTCATATCCCCAACGTAATAAAACTCAAAATTGCTTAAACGGACAGTAAAAAAGGTTTTCTCGAAAAATCTAACGTCATTTTGAACGGAGTATAGGTATGTTTAATGGTATCTTCGAGCTGTTAATGTTTTGAGGGACCAAAAGCTTAAATTATTTGCCAAGGGCTCATGGGTCGGGTTCGAATTTCAGACGGGCCTTTAGTGTATTCCACGTAAAGCGAAAATTACGGTAGCTGGAAGATATATGAGTGTGTAGGTCGAAATCGTGGCTCTTAAGACTAATGTTACTTATTGCAGCAAGCTCGTACATCAACTAGCCTGTTAATTTTACTATCTTATTAGATTCACAGTTATTGTTTTATGGTTGTGTTGTTCGTCATAATTATAAATTTTATAGCAAATATAGAGTGGAATATACAGCAGTGATGGCTGAGTGGTAAAGGCCCCGACTTATGAGTTGTGAGCCACGGGTTCAAACCCGGACACGCGCATTACTTTGTGTAATTTTTTTTTTATCACTGCTCCCAAAATGGCGAAGGAACACATCGTCAGGAAACCAGCATGTCCTAAAATCAAAATTCGAAGACCTGTGACATCCACCAACCTGCACCGGGCCTGCGCGCTCTCTTAGAGAGGAGGCCTGAGACCCAGCAGTGGGAACATTAAAAGGCTGATGCTATGTATATAGCTATCCCATATTTTCACATCAAATAAATTAGCTCTGTACTATGTAGGAATATAGATTTACTTGAGATATACAGAACTAATATACGAGTATCTCAATAAGCATGTCAATCAGAACCACAAAACCGAAACTTAGCTGTTTACATCGAAACCATCTTCGATCCAACAATGGAAACTACTAACAATATTTATATAGGACATCTGCGCATCTTTATGAATAGCCCGAACTTATCCGAAAGTCCTATAAAGTATTCTGGCTCTATATTTTGACCCCGATAAATTTCGAGACACGACTTATTGGTATTAACAGCAGTGCGGATTAGTTTTCGAGACGGCCGGTGACCCTGTGTCTTAAAGGCTGGGTTAATGGGAGCAAACCGGAACAAACGAGGCTCATTCGTCTTGGTAACAGAGCTGCTATTAGGTATTTCACTAGTACTAAATGGTGCTTGTCCAAGTTTCTCTGCTGGTATGTTTTAGGATGAGATGTTTTTGCGATGCTCGTTTTATTTGGTAATTAGGAAAGGAATAAACTTGAGTCTGAGTAGTTCGTATAGTTTATTTGCTGTATAGTAAAGCATGGAATGTCTTAACTGCATAGCATAGCCCAGTCTTGTAATGTTTCCACTGCTAAAACTCAGCGCTCCTCTCTAGAAGAAGAAATGGGCCGTAATCCACTACGCAAAGTATGCAAGCCCAGTGCAGGTTGGTGGAAATCACATGTCTTCAAAGTTTTTGGTTCAGTCTAAGACATGACGGTTTCCACACGATGAAGATTGTTTTGATGTCTTAATTGAATGAAGTAATATTATCTATCAAGGTATCTAGTTCTTGTTAAATTTCATGAGTTTATACGGTTAGAATAATGTATGTGACACAATTTACACCAGAAGCAGTGCTCACACAGACAGACTAGTTAAACATCTGTTTGTCTAGATAACATTATACGATCATAAATTTTGTGACGTCACCGCATCGGATTATTAACAATATTAATTTGGAACATAACAAAGCAAATTATGTGATATTCATAGGATTTACACAGTACAGTGATTAGGTTCTGTCCACATTACTCATTATTCATAGGGTTGACGTATGTAATGCGTAGTCTGTTAGTGATTCTAAAATTAGATAGCTTTTAAAGTAGGTTTGTTACAATAAATTTAAAATTAATTTTATTTAGTTTAATAGAGTCTGTCCAATTTTTTAAAGTAATTTTTAACTTACGTAAAACTATTTCTAAATGTTCATGATGCTGTAGTCTGAAGCGAGGTCGTTGCCCTTTATAGTAGCGTCCAGTATTTTGAAGCAACTAAGCCCTTTTGTGAGTAAACAGCAATAAGTGTAATATTTCACCAGACAATATGCATAAAGAATATCAACGACATTTTTTATTTGCCGTCTGTCCCCTCTCAAAGTTTGTGTAATCTAGAAATGTGATCATACATATATCAAAAAAGTACGTTAAAAGTACGTAGTAACACTACTTTATCTCCTATATTTTTTTGCTGAATAAAGTGGTACTAGTGGTACTGATATCGTGCTTTTTTAACATGGTCCCAATTGGGCGCCAATAAGCTAACTGGCGCCCAAGTGGGACCGATAAATACACATGTCATTTTGTAGTGTACATTAATATATAATATAATATAATATAATATGGCCACAACTATCACACAACGCCATCTAGTCCCAAGCTAAGCAGAGCTTGTGTTATGGGTACTAGACAACTGATAAACATACTACATATTTCTAAATACATACATATCTATACATATAATAAAATCGTAGAGAAGTCAAAACTGTACATTGAATATTTTTTCAAAAGAATACTTGGGGCGTGATCTACAATCGATACCGAAGCCAAAAATATAGTTTTTAGAATTTTTGTCTGTGTGTCTGTTTGTCTGTATGTATGTCCGAACTGAACTCAAACAGTACTGCATGGATTTACTTCAAATTTTGCATGAATATAACTAAGAGGCCGGGTCGTGCAATGGGCTACATATTATCACGCTATCACCTACGAGGGAGGAGCAGTGAATCTTTATTTTTCTTACGCATTCTGTGACAGCGTGTAAGCTAACGACTCATAATTAAATGTTGTTTTTGAGCAAGCCATTCTATTATCTAGCTTTACACAATAAAAACTAAGTCATTTAAGTAATAGTCCAGTGCAAATAGCACCGTTAACGATAAAAAGTGGAACAAAATAGTAGTAGAATGAAACCCATTGGAAAAGGAAGATAATATAGCAAAAATTTAAGGAAAAATAAATTACGGTCGATCTGAGGTCGGGAAGTGGATGGGTGTGCGGTTTTAAGGGTAAAAAATGGTTTATCTCGATTTCCGGCAAAACTACTGGTTTTATGGAAAAATGTCTATGGCAAACTTGTAGGTCATAAAAAGATCTATCACTTTAGTATTTACATTTTTTCACACAGCCTAAAATCTATGTGAAAAGTCCAAAAAACCGAGTTTTTGAATTTAATTTTTATCTCCTTTAAAAATTACTTTTTTTCACAAAATTTGGTGAAAAGTTTCCTTTTCATGTCCCAAACTTACTATAATTTTTTTTATTTAAAATATTCACAGTTTCTCTTTATTTTGACTTAACATCGAAAAAACAGTCTATTTTTCAATTGAAAAATCTCACGTAAAAATATGTGATTTTTTTTAAAAGTTTGTTGGCTTCTTATTCATTGAAATCTTTACTTTTTTAAGGTGTAAAAAAAGTATACATTAATACACTATTTTTTTTTTCAGAAAATGCAAAAAACTAAAAAATCTCGAATCAGAATTTACTTTTGTTTAATCATTATTGGCGACCCGCTCCAGCTTCGCGCGGGTGTAAAGGTGATATATTATAGCTATAAACCTTCCTCTGGAATCACTCTATCTATTAAAAAAAACTGCATCAAAATCCGTTGCGAACTTTTAAAGATCTAAGCATACACAGGGATAAGCAACTTTGTTTTATACTGTGTAATGATGTATCGAGGTGTTTATTAAATTTTTTATAAGATTTAAAGGGGATTTCATGTTGGAAATGTGAATGATTAAAATTGGGGTTATCTGTGACCCCAAAATGCCGGTTAGGCTCAAAGGACAGGTCTATAAGACCATCATTAGGCTGTCCTTTTGTATGGCAGTGAAGCGTGGCCTGTACTTGAACGGCATAAGCAAAGCTTGCGTGTCAAGGAAATGAATATGCTGCGCTGGATGTCAGGAGTTTCACGGAAAGACCGCATTAAAAACTCCCGCATCCGGGGCAGCCTTCAGGTCTGTGACATAGCGGATAAACTGCAGGAGGGCCGCTTACGGTGGTATGGCCACGTTATACGAAAACCGGCAGACTGCGTGGGTAACCGATGCCTCGCCATGCCGCCTCCGCCGGGACCCAGAAAACGAGGAAGGCCTAAAAGGCGTTGGATCGACGTCGTAAGGGACGACATGCGTGCTAATGGGCTTAAGGCAAAGGACGCAAAAGACCGAGCGAAGTGGAGGCGTGTTTCCAGGAAAGCGGACCCCGGGCACCGAGGTGAAAGCCAAGGGTAGCAACCGGGACTGGCGCTTGGTTGATGATGATGAATGATTAAAATTGGACGTTTGGTTTTGAAGTTATGGCGAAATTAAAATATTACGATTTCTGCTGCACGACCCGTTGCGAAGTGAGCGTCACCAAGGCGCGACTGCGGGAGGGGAATTTAGATCTATGAGTAAGGTAAATAGTAAACCGCAGGTCGACTTCCTACGCAGCGGTCGTGCGCGAAGTATAATAATTTTGGTGCGATTTTTTTAGATTTCGTTCTTAAAATACACCTATGCAAAAGTTCTTCTCAGAACTAAACAACAGTTCTTCTCAGAGCTAATTAACAGTTCTTTTCAGGGCTAACCAATAGTACTTTTTAAGGGTAAACAACAGTTCTTTTCAGGGCTAACCAACAGCTCTTTTCAGGGCTAAACAATAGTTCTTTTCAGAGCTAGAATATTACATGCTATTAACATTTTTTTAAACTTTTGAAAATGCCAGGTCTCAACTTTCTAAACATAGTTCTCAAGCACGGGCAGCAAAAATACGTCGTATGGGAGAATCTTCACCTGAACGTTCACAACGACTTGCTGAACAAAGTCAGAGAAACTCTCAGGTACGCGTACGAGAGTCGAGTGTCGAACGTTCGCAACGCCTTGCACAACAAAATCTGAGAACCTCTGAGTTACGTGCACGAGAGTCGAAGCTGGAGCGTTCCCAACGTCTTCATGAACAAAATGTAAGGACGCGCAACTGAGAGAGTTGCGCGAAAGAGAATCGTGCGTGTCGAGCGTTTGCAGCGACTTAGAGCTCAGGCAGAGAGACAACAGTTATCCACAAATAGAGTCCGCAATCGAATTTTAGCCGCCTGCCACTCTTCTTCGCTCCGGATCATGGCTTCTGCCAAACTCCGCCGCGAGTCAAAGCCCACCTAGAGAGAGGTGGACAGGAGGTTTTTCCAAAGTCTCTCGATAGAGCGTTATCCAGCTTAGAGAGAATTCATTTGCTGTGTGTACGGGGACATCAGTCGTTTACCGCACCAGCAGAATTCTATGGTGTGTGGGCGGGCCATTTTGACTTCCAAAAATGATCAGGCTGCAGCAATTAACGAATGCATTCTCTCGGAGATTGAGTGGAAAGCTGAAAGTCGGAGTCCCTATTATGCATCTTCGGAACCTATCTCCTCCAAAGTTGTATAATAAGACCAGTCTTAAAGTCATCTCGCTGCACAGACACACCATTGAGGCAAAAATTCTTACGGGTTGTGGTGTCGGCGAGGCAGAATTTGTACCTCATAACTTCCCGTTCCAGTTCAGCGTACAGTTCCCCGTGAATGTTTGCTTCGCGATGACCATCAATAAGTCGCAGGGGCAGACACTGAGTCACAGCGGGTTTCAACTTTAGGACGAGTTGCTTCTTAAGCAGCCAACTGTACGTCGCTTGCTCCGGCGTCACCAGTCCTGACTCTCTTTACTCCTGGCAGCATAACTACCATCGTAGTGTGGTGGCGGAGTGGTAAAGGCTCTGACTTACATGTTGTAAGTCTGGGGTTCAAACCCAGCTAGGCGCATTACTTTATGTAATTTATTTCATAACCACTGCTCTTAAAACAGTGAAGGAAATCATCATGAGGAAACTGTGACTGTGAATGTCTTAGAACCAAAAATTCGAAGACATGTGTCATCCACCAATCCGTACTGGGCCCGCGTGGTGGATTATGGCCCATTCCCTCTCCTAGAAAGGACGTCTTTGACCCTTTGAGGAACTTTATAAGACTGATGCAAATCTATTTTAAAATTTGTTTACTTATAAAGCTATAGCGACATTGCCATCTTAGGTATTTTTGGTGCTATAGAGCCTTCACGCAGACAACGTCGCGGGCAGCAGCTAGTTATAGATAAATTACACCCAGACACAAACATCACACAAACATTTGTCCTGGGTGGGAATCGAACCCACGACCTCCCGCATAGCAGTCAGGGTCACTAACTACTAGACTGACAGGCCAGATAAATGTGACGTCTTAAGCTACCTTACGTAGTTAACATTTTCGATTCTTCTAAAATGATCGTACACTTAGTGTTGGAATAAGGCTCCCTTTTTACGTTTCATACACATAATATTTTACTATGAGCATGGGTTATGTTATGTCTGAGCATAGTTTCCGCACTTAGTCCTATGCAGACCATTGTACGTGAGCCATGGCGGCCATAAACTTTAGTGGGCTTATTCCAATCAGCCCACCTCTCTATAAAAGCTGATGAGGCCTTTAAGATTTTTCTAATAAGGGAGTTTGGTGTGCCTAAGGCTCGTGTGCGTGTGTCAGTGACACCTGTGCAGTCGTTATTATGAAACATGAGCATGGGTTATTATGAAACAAGATAAATTTTGAATAATGAAGTTTACATGGAGATTATTCATTGTAAGAAATGAATACCAATAAAAAGACGTATATTTTTCAGATATACCAGTCAAAAATGAAAGCAAAGATCATTTTTATTAAATCCGTTAGTTTGATAGATAAGACGATCGATATACATAAGTACATTTTCTTATGACTTTGTCGATGTAAAGCCTGTAACACTGAAATGACGAGCTGGGATCGTACAAGGATTTATCGCGAACAATTTATCATCCTTTTTTACAATCCTACATTGTTATTTTTCACACAACATAACATCAGGCTTTTATTATATCGAAGGGATTCCATCAAAGGGGTTGGCAGTGACATTTCGATGTAACCAGATAATATTGTATTGCTTCAACTGAGCAATGACATTTTTTTTTTGCCCTCACCCTCTGGACTGATGTTTTTTATATCTTTTCTTTTTATTATCTCTAATATTTATATATAATTTATTGTATAATATACCTTACAAGGATACATACATATCTAAGTTTTATATCCTCTCCCTCTTACTCCTTTTCTCAGATTTCACTCCTCTTCCTCGTACAACTTTAACTACTCTAAATTATTTCCTCTCATTCTTCTAAATTATCTATCTCTCTTTCTCTCTCACATATACACTTTTATCTTGCCCTTCTTTAACATTACACCACTACTCAGTACACTTATCCTCCTATAACCTTCCATTCTCTTACCGTCTTAAACGTTACATTGGCGCCCAACTTGGGACAATATAACCTATCCTGGTCTGCGAGAAGACGGGTCCGACTTTTACTGACTATACAGACAGATGCCACGCTAGGGCCACGGGGATTTTCTGAAAACTTCTTAGAAAGCAAAAAGCAATTAAGATACATAGGCGCAGCCTTCTAGAACACGAAAAGTCTTTGAATGATTACCCACCTAAAGAAAAAGTACTCGCAGCAAGCTATTTAACTACCCTCTCACTCACTATATCCCGAATTAAATCAGCTAATTCTATTTAACGAGAAAATTCATTGTAAAAGTCAACAAAAACCTTTATATACCTAACAAAAACTAACGTAGAAAATATCCTAGCTCATCATACACGTCCCTGGGCGTCGGCAGCCCTAATTAAATTCTGCTAGGCTGTAAATCACGTGTAAGATAACGTTCACACAAGGTATACGATAGCGCTGACGTACATAGGCTACGTGACAGTTTACACCTTTGTTGGGTAATCCCTGTTTACCGCAGTAGACTTATCATTTAATTATGTTGCTCTTCTTAACTAAAGACTAGACTTGTTTAGTCTTTACCGTGGCCTTAAAATGAAAATGGCAAATTAAGGATTTTAGTCAGCGGAAATCTGGCACGCCATTTCGCACTACCTCAAAGCTTGAGGTCATTAAATCTTTTTCCAACTCCAAAAACAAAAAAAATGGTTTCTCTTAGTCTGAGATTTTTTGGTGGGCCAAAAATCATCCAGTGACTAAAATCTGCCCTTGGGCGGAGCGACAGATAGTGTCAGACTTTTACTGACTAAAAACCCACCCCGTTCCATTATTGCCTTAGTTGCAGGGCCCTGGTGATCTTTTTCAAGTTTACCCATGGCCCCAGTCAGCTTCGACCTTGCTGGGCCCGTACTGTTTGCTGACAACTTCTTGAGACGCGCGGGAACTCGAGCCAGGTAGTCTGATAAAAAGAATAAATACTGGAATGACTGAATCGCGCTTACTGCTATAATGCTAGACTACAGTAAAATGTTGTGGAAATTGTTATTAATTTGGCAAATTGATGGTTAGCGGGAGAATGACTTCACCTGCTCTAAAACCCTAAATGATTTCTGACCTCAAAAAGGCAACGGTTTCTTAAGAGGCCCTTCCCCACGCCATCGTTATCGCTGGCATAGTTTAAAAGCTGATTGTTTCATCTAAAAGAACCAACGTGAAAAAAGAGAGATAACGCCTGAACATTTTATTGGCTTTCGGTAATTCTGTCATTTGTTTAAATGTTTCACAAAGTGTTTTTTGAAAACCTTAAAGGATTTCGTATAATTATTTCATAATTTTAAATCTTGATTAAATGTGCCAAGGTTTCTACGGTTACATTTTTATTTTTTTATTTTATGAGTTTTTAGTTTATAGTGGGTCAAAATTCCTGTAAATAACAGATTTTCAGAGATTTTTACCAGATTGGTCTTACACTAATTTATAATTTGACTTCAACAGAAACCTAGACAGTAGCCACCAGATGCCAATGTCTTCGTTTCCAAAATATCTGAAGAAAGGTATAATAACGTCTTAATCACGTAAGACCGTTTATATGAAAAAGTACCTCGGGAAATCCTTCCCGAGTGAATTTCAATACAATGAGACTCCAATGTGTTTAAGAGCGGATGCTCTTAAACACATTGGAGTCTCATTGTTCAAGGTTACTTTCAAATGTCGGTTCCGTTATTTCCAGATGTCAATATTATCATCGACGTAGATCTAGGTTTTGTGTTACTACCCCACTGGGCGCAAATTGAATAGTAACCCAAATCAATATAAAAGAGGGTAACCTATATCGACAGTTTGATCTAGAACAATGAGGTTGAGTAGAAATATGTTTACTAGCTAAGATATGAATACGAAAGATAACGTATTGATGTGACGGTCTTATCTATTTTCTTGGGATTTGAATTTGGTGTGATGATTTGCTAATTATATCTCAGATGATAGAAATAACACTTTTTTATAATTATTTGGCTCGTGCAAAACCCAGATCTCACCTAATGGCACGCACTGTTTCCGCGCGGCTCAATAAGTTGTCAGAAACAGTAGGGGCTCAGCAGGGTCGAAGCCTTCTGATGCCAAGGGTCGATGTGAAAGCGGAACACCAGGGCTCTGGAACTAAGGCAGGAAGAAACGGAGTGTGTCGATTAATAAGTAGAAGTCTGATACTGCCTCCCGCTCCGCCCATGGGTGGAATTCGTCATTCGTAATGACATTAAAAAAAAAATCATCTGATGATAAGCGATGACCTTGGTCACCAAGCGATGGTGCACGCGTGCCTAGAAGTAACTTATTTTAAGGGTGTTTTTAATATCGTGTGAATTTCAACACACATGCGGTATTTAATTGTCTCTCCGCTTTGTCCTTTTCATACAACTACCAACCTCCAACAACCAATCAACAACCTACAACTTACAACTCGTAAGTCCGGGCCTTTACCACTCGGTCACCACTGCTCTCACATTTGGTGCAACTGGAACTGACTTATTGGATTTAAATTGAGCAAATTCGATGCACACTCTCTGAAATGTATACGATATTATAACCAACAGGATAGCAATTCGGTGTCAATTGGGGGTCAATGTGTGATGCACTTGACTTTGCATTGACACCCAATTGCTGTTGAAGATCTCCTTGGCCTATTTCTCAGTCGACTCTAGCATACCAAGTTAGTATATGTTTGGGGGTATGCGGAACAGACAGTAAAGTCCCACATACCTCCGTTGAAAAGGGAGGATCCTCCGACCAGACAGATGTTATAGTCTGGTGGGCTACTTCCCGATAATAGGTTTCGGGCTGTCGTATATGTTCAAATCGCGCGGAGAACTTTCATTGCGCGATGCAGGAATCTCGTAGTTCTTATGTGACGCCATAGATGGCGCTACATGTGGTCTGAAAATACAGTATGGAAATATAAAGTTCTAAATTGGACTACCATTTTAGAACTACTTATTTCCCTTCTGTGTTTTCATAGGTCAAATTATACATGCTAAACTCTTGAGCCCCAAGCGAAAGCCGGCGTTTGCACACAATTTATCTTTCTATTATGTCTCTAATTACGATATTCAAAAGGTTGAAGGAGTTTTCCTTACCATAGAAGTATCAGCTGTCCGGTAAATAGTACCGGTCAGAGGTAAACGGTGATCGTATCTTATTGTGTCGGTCTATATTGTTTGTGAATAAAAATCTTATAAATAATTAAGAATCGTATCATACTATGATTGCAAGCCTGTGCTCAAGGCTTACCGTAAACCGAACCTTGCTACAACCGTAAACCGAAAGGAACGCTTGTTTACGGTTGCTTTTTGAAGTGTGCGCAGGAATTGGATAAGTTGATTCCTCCAACTCTATTTTATCTTCGGACGACCCAACGTATGGCGAGTATCCATCCTTACGTTGTTGAAACCTCTACGGTTCGGATTAAGCGTTTCGCTTCATCACTCATTCCGCGCACATCGAAGGACTGGAACAATTCGACTGCTCCGGTGGTCTTCCCATCCGATTATAGTTTAGGTGTCTTCAAGGATAGAGTGAATAGCTTTCATAAACTAATGCGCCTCACCGTCAACGTTTGCATCACTGCTTACCATCAGGTGGGATCGCAGTCCAGCACTAGAACGAACGAACGAAGAAACACGTCAAAAACTACAGTGCCCACTAGAACGAATTATTTTTTTCGTTTCATAGATCTGAAAGTGCTCGTAACCCGTAAGCTCACCGTTTTGCTGTCTACTCCTTTATGCATATTAATTTTAGCGGTACTGCTACGTTCCGTAAACGGCACGATGACGGAAAGGTCTAACTAATGGGTTTATTTTTATACTTTACAAAGAATATTTATAACTAAAGATCTAAGCATACATAGGGATAGCGGGAAGCGACTTTGTTTTATACGATGTAATGATGAATATCTTATAGTAACTAAAGTTGGCAACCCTAAACTGGAGCAGCAGTTTTCCTACCTGAAGAATACGATTCTTGCAAAATGGAATACCGGTTTCGATTTCCGCCCTCAGGTCGCCGCCGGCAAAAGCTGGAATACAATAAATCATGCAAGGAAACTCAACAAAAAATTTAAGGAAATTTACGAAACTTTGTACTGGCTTTGTGATTTGGCGAGTGGGTGAATTAGCCTGGTTGACCTTCAATACGAGTAGTTTGTCTTCAAAACCTGAACATATATGTTTAGGTTAGGTAAGTTGAAATATTTCGTACATTTCCTAAAATGTGTGGGTAGGATAAAATGTTTTAGCATTAACTAATTTTACCATCGGACATCCCGGCGTACGGCAAATATCCATCCTTACGTTGTTAAGACATCTACGGTCCCGACTGAGCGTTTAGCCGCGTCGTTTATACCGCGTACATCGAGGGACTGGAACAGTTTTAAGGCTGCAGTCTTTCCGTCCGATTATAATTTAGGTGTCTTCGAAGCTAGAGAGAATAGGCTCTTAATAAATTAGTGCACCTCACCATCAACGATTGCATCACTGCTTACTATCAGGTGGGATCGCAGTCCAGCACTAGTTTATAGCAATTTTCTTTAATACAGTTAATATTATTACATACTGTGTAGGTTAGTCTGCATAGGTGCCGACGAAATGACAGACAGTTGGATGTTTCCACGATGTTTATGTATCAAAAGATAGTTTTACTGTAGTTTTATAGAATAAGAATTCTGCACCAGGCCTTTCCCATAGATGGCTAAGGCGAGGCGGTGCTGAGTCTTCTAATAAAAAAAAGTAGGTACATTTTGTAAAGCCGAGCTAGTCCAGTCCTGTGAGGCTATTCCAAGAAGGAAAGAAAGAAACTACACTAGTTTACAACACTGCAACCGTAGTTTTAAGTATTTTGTGACTAATAAAAAACTTACAATTTATAAACTTAAAACTTACTTTACTCATCATCATGAGTAAAGTCTACTGGGGCCCAGGTGCTCTTTCTAAAAGGAATGTCCCAGTGCGAAAGGCAATGAAGGAACAGGGTGGGATATTTAGTCAGTTAGAGTCTGACACTGTTTCCCGCTCGGCCCAAGGGCGGGAATCGTCATTGGATGATTTTTGCCCACCATAAAAAAATATGATAAAGTATTTTGTAAAAATTAGTAAATAGATACAAGTAAGTAGTAAAGGTATATTTTAATGTTAATTAAGTGGTTAACCATCGTTGTAAACATAATAATTTAATTATTTGTTTATCTACACTAATATAATAAAGAGGTAAAGTTTGTTTTTTTGTTTCTTTTCTTTTTTGTTTGTAGGAGGTAATCTCTGGAACTACTGGTCCGATTGGAAAAATTTTAGCAACAATAGAAAGCTGCTTTACCACTGAGTGACATAGGCTATATTTTATGTACGCGGGCGAAGCCGCTGACAAAAGCTAGTATATTATTATTTGTTTAAAACGACACATTCATCTTTCTGTCTCAAATTCTCTAATTAATTAGAGCAGTTTCATTGTGGTTTTAAGTACACCATTTCTGTTGTTTAATTTTACACATTAGGTGCAGTGGTAGAATTATTTTCACATAGCTAGTTGTAATAAAGTCATTATGATTTTTTTGATAATCTTTTGAATACCGTAATAAGATACATAATAGAAAGACAATAGGTGTGCGGACGCCGGCGTTCACCGGGGTCTCAAGAGTTTGGATAAAATTACCAGTTAAAGAGGGTTTCAAATCCGACAGGTGCTTTACTTTGTATAATTTATTCCAAAATGAAATATTGAAAATAGCACGACAAGATACCGCGACTCGCACCCTGTGCTCTAGAGATATATCATGCTATGCTTATGATTATATCAAACTAGCGACACGCCCCAGAATCGCAAGGTTATTGGACACATAAAACTTCCTTTTATTAAATCATTTAATCTATTAAAAAAACCGTATCAAAATCCGCTGCGAAGTTTTAAATATCTAGGCTATCTATGCCTAAATTTTAAATACTGTGTAGTGATGATATAACAAAACATAAAGTCATATTCAATTACTCTTTCACTTTACCTTTGCGAAAGTTCACAAACAAAAGCATTTGAAAACAGATTGCACTTAAGTGGGCTAACAGCGAATAATGGGACCAGCCGGCCGCCGTAAGCGGTCTACAAACTACTATGTAAACACTCGTATTACATCGTGTTTTGCAGAATTCATACCCATTCACTTAAACAAAAGTGAATTTGGTAAAATATACAAAGGGAATGTTGAAAGGCCGTCTTTAAAGTTGCAAGCAGTGTTGTAAACTCGACGTTTGTGGGACCGCACGTAGGGACCAGTCCGGTCCCAGCCAACGGCGCGCCTGTGGCTAATTGCTTAGCACAACGCCTGTTGTAAACTGATAATTATCAAAATTATCTTGCTTGTGTAACGTTATTTCGTATTTTATACACGTTTACAGTTCGAATAACGAACGAATAACGGTATTTTGTACAGCTTTTTTGGGGAAACTGGAATTTACCTAGCCGCTACCTTTTGGCAGTAAAAATTTATATCAAATTTTTGTATTTCGTAATTGGAATAAATGGGATGCCGTTTTTTAAAAGTTTCACATATAATAATTTGAAAGCTAACTGGTGTGCATTAAACTTGATAAAAACTGATATGTAGGTCTAGATATTAATAATTGAGGCTCCCGGAAAATTTATAATTCGCCAGTAATAGATAGGTAAATCTTTGTTTCTGCATTCAAACATTTTAAACTTTAGGCATTCTATTTAGTTGAAAGTACCTACGTGTATTTTCATTTACTTATTAAAATGTTAACATTTGCATGAAACTGTGATCAAATACTTTATTTTTATAAACTAGAACAATGAGAATTGAAATATTTAGGGATATCAACGATATGGGTATAAGGGCTCGTTTCGATTTAGTCTTCTTTCGTTTTTATTTTTACATTCTAGTGCATGAACAAGTGAGATACACAAAAGTGGACTTCATAACATTTATCACCAGGCGACCTAGGTAAGGGTGATGTAGAAACAGAACATGATAGGTAAACTTATTGGTAATCAAAGAGCTAGAAAAGTAATACCATTACAAACAAATACACATAAAAACAAATAAACAATGTTATAATGAAAAAACTAATCCGAAAAATCAACGCTGTGATAGTTTTAACCTCTTCACATCACGCCTCTACCTTACAGTGGCTCCAGATGTGTGTCGTGAAGCTCTGTACACAGGCGTGAACGTGAATGTGGACGGTTTTCGCGGGGTACGACTTGTGTAGTTTATTCATGGCGTGAATTGGCGCGTGAATTCACGCTAAAAATGTGGAAACGCTATCAAAGGTGAATAGACTGGGTGCGTAATTAGGCTACAAATATTTGCATCTAACTAATATTGACATAGGTAATATATAAAGGAATACCTATATTTTAATTAACATCATCGTCAAGCTTTTTAATGTTCCCACTAATGAGAGGAAATTGGCCGTAATGCACCACGCGGGCCCGGTGCGGATTGGTCGATGTCACATGTATTCGAATTTTTGGTTCTAGGACATGCCGGTTTCCTCACGGTGTTTTCCTTCACCGTTTTAAGAGCAGTGGTGATGAAATAATTTATACAAAGTAATGCGCTTGGCTGGGTTTGAACCTGTGACTAACAATTCGTAAGTCAGGGCCGTTACCACTCGGACACCACTGCTTTATTATAATACTTTCAAAAATAAATTTAATTTAATATCAGGTGGTACTGTAATATTCACTTTGCTAAAACCACAAAAATTTAGAGCTAGAAGTTTGAGGCACTATTCAACCAAGCCTGGCAGCTTAATGATAATTTGCATTACTAACTTTTTGCTGTGTTCAATAGAAATTTATACGCTCCTGAACAAATTGAATTATGCATACTATACTTCAACTTATTTAATGAATTTACTAACTTTATTACTGAAAGTTAGTTATAAATATTTGTAGGTAACATTGAGATTAAACGAATTTCTCTAAATTCTACGAAAAAGTTTGAGACTAATTTTTTTAAAGTGTAAAATCTTCTAATGATTCCTTTTATTGACTAACTAGCTGCTGCCCGCGACGTTGTCTGCGTGAAGGTTCTATAGCTCCAAAAATACCTAAGATGGCAGTGTCGCTATAGCTTTATAAGTAAACAACTTTAAAAATAGCTTTGCCTTATAAAGTTCCCGCTGCTGGGATACTTTCTAAAACCACTCCAATGTTCCTGCAGTTGCCTTTTGAGTTCTACGACTTGGATCTTTTTGGACCCCTACGATTTTGCTGACACCTATTTAAGTAACTACATGTTTCTGTCACTAACTTTTGTAGCACATATCAACTTTTTATGATTTTTTAAAATATATTTTTGAAACTGCTACATATTTAAGACCAAAATTCCGTAATAGTGCATTCCGTAATGATAAAAATATGTCAAATAATATTGAATATATATATGTAAAAAAACGTCAATCAATATATATTTAAAATGATATACCTACCTTAGGATTTTCTATTAAAAAAAGAGTTAAGGTTTGCTGGGAGAAAACTCATTGTGGAGTTAAGCTCGCCTTTGCTCATGAATTGTGAAATCGTTTTATATAGGTATGTTAAGTTTTGTATACATATAATAAAGAATTATAGACCGTTAAATGAAATAGATTTTAGAATATTTAAATGATTTTTGTAAAAAAACATATAAGCTCTTCATATATCTCATGTTTACTATATGTTGTGAGCATTATTTAATGAACATATACCAACTAGATTTACATGATATGAGACTCACCCAAGACAATCATTACCAGTAATCAGAACCTCCGACCGCACTGATAACCTTAGGATATCGGCATTTCCCAGTAATTGGACTTTGGAGTTCAAAGCGGATTTACTCGACATTTAGTCGAATCCGGTTCAGTTTACTAAGCTCACACTATTATCGGCTGAATTTGTCGTTTCAAAATTTAAGGGATACAATATTTTTTTTATTTAGGCAACTAAGGCTGAGTTGCTGATGATTTGGACATAATGTTCGGACACGGTATCCGGATTGACACATTATTATTTCAATATTTTTTTCCCACAACCCACCACAACCTACACTGAAAAAAAGTACAATCAAATGAAAAAAAAATATATATGAGAAAAAAGCAAAACTATTTTAGACTGGATGTGTTCTAATCGTCAGTGAAAAAATATTGAAAATATTGTGCGTTAATTCGAACACGGTGTTCAAATTATTGTGTCCGATTCGTCAGCTACTAGTAAGGCCTATGGACACTGTACACAAAATAGTCTTAAAAATAATAAACATAATCTTTATTTATTAAACGAGTTAATAGGTTACTTCTAGGTAAGCGCATCACAATGTTGTCCGCATCGTCACTTTCCATAAGATGAGATCAGGTGAAAAAGAGCGGTCAAGCGAAAACCTATAAAAAAAAATTGTTATACAGAGAGACGGTGTCTTATTTCCCGAGTTATGCCTAATTCTATTTTCAATTATAGATAGTTAAAAAATAGCTATTATATTTAATGGAAACAAAATTGTTTAAAAAAAATCTCTCCTGTAAAATAACTTTGAAGACATCAAAAATTACTCATTGAATATTTTGTAATCTCAACAAATATGAACAAACCATTGAACAAACTCATTGAATAGTTTACAATAAGTAAACACGCGACTTATCTACATGATACTTTATGTAAAGAAAAAGTAGAAAAAACACTTACTCACATTTAATACAGTTCCAACAGAAGCACGTCTACAATACAAAGTGCGATGCTCCCTCTTCAAATTCACAAGAAACTTTTTCATTTTCATACTTGCCGATCGTGTCATCGAACCCACAGCCAGCATTTCCCTTACCTGACACCTCAACCATTAGGCGGAGGCGGCGAAGTGTCGGCAACAGTAATATTTTACGTCGAAAACCTTTTAAATCGTAAACATCAACGGCTTGTTGGAAGAAAAACCAACTTGTGGGCGAGGCGAGTAATGAAGTTTTAAGATTTATGTTTTTTACCAAGTGCTGCTTACAAAATTGAGCCGTAGTCTGCCGTACTGTGCCTCGAGATAAATGTATGCTCCTGCTCAACTTTGGACGATGAATATTATGTAATATTTTTCACTATCTTGCTTAAATTTTTGTCGTTATTCTTCAAGTTTCTGATGAATAAAGAACGTAAACAGGATGGAAGAAGTGGCAGTAGTAAAGGATAATATTTTTTATTTAAACGTACTATTTATTTATCTACACATATAAATAAAATTGAAGTTTCTGTTTTCAATATCAAAGAAACTTTTTTTTTATTAAATAAAAACTCTGAAGGTCAGTCTGTCTGTCTATCGTTCTGTCTGTAAATCTTTAGGCTAATCTCCGAAGCAGCTTTTCCGATTTATCGGTCCTTCCTCCTATAGTAATTAAGGAATTAGGCTTTTATTTAAAAAAGACAAACAAGATAAACAGTGCAAATAATATTTTGCTCAATGTACTAATTACAAGGCGATACACTTTTTCAACCGATCGGCATTGTGTTGATAAAATATATATGACAAAAAAGTACTGCGATTAACTAATTAAGGTAAAGGTAAAACACTCTAAAATATAGCATCGAAAAACTCCTTCGCATCTTTGTTGATTGGTATACTAAAAAGTTTACGGAAAATTAGTATTTTATTCGGTGAAAGCAGTAGGTAGTATTGTCTACCTATATGCCGAAACAACAGAAAAGCGAATACCAAGAGCTCTCAAACAAAGAAAAATCCTTCTAAAGTGGACTAGCTCGCGTTGTAAACATGCATCGATCTAGTTTAAAATTCTAAAAAGCTTCAATATCATAAACTCGCAACTAATTTCTTTGCGAGCAAAAGCTTACCTGTTTCCACATGTACATTTCGTGGACTAACTTCATTAATGTGTCGTCGGCGGTCGAATCTTTCAATGGAATTACCTCGTTGTGTCGCACAGTGTTCAATTTGAGCTAAGTTTCAGACAAAATATCTGTTGGAAATATTTCAAAGGTATAACTGTCAAAACTTGGTTTAGGGACATAGGCACAGGTTCTGTGGAGCAAGAAAATGAAACTTAGGGTTTGTTGCTTTAATAACTTAGATTTTTCAGTAATTAAATTACATTTCTATAAAAAAAAACTCAACTGACTTAAATAATAATAAAATTCTTTAAACAATCCAATTCAATATCAATCCAAAATCCGTGCATTATGTTCTACAAATATATTAACGATGTAGATGCCTGTCAGTATTGTGAGATTTAAAAAAAAGGCATTGTGACTTTGGAATACGGGAGCATAATATAAGGAAATATAATTATGGTTAGAAAATTCTTCTTAGCTTCCTTGGTGGGTTTAAGTCACCTTGAGCGGGAGAAGTTATTTGATGATTATGCTCCCCAAAAAATAAGAATTAAAATAGATACACTCAGTGCGACAACTTACTTACACGTACATTTTATTGTAGGTATACCATAAAATCAATTAAAGTAGGAGCTTAAATTATTATAGAAACACAATGGGAGGTCTTATCGCTCAAAGCGGTCCTATAAAAGTTTTTGTTCTTACAATTCAAACTAATATAACTAGTTTGAAGCAAAAATATTCACTTCATTATAGTTTTAACAAAACATCTTTATGTTACAATCAAAGACGACATGAGTTTCTATTTTCGAAAAAATCAGAAAAGTTACCCTTTTCTGTAAGCGAATTTTGGCAGCCATTTTCATCAAATTGTCCACAATGCATCTGTGTGCACCCTACATCGACGGCGGAGCGTTAGGAACGTATGACCTAGCTAATCCGTCTGCCTGTCACTTGTCTGGATAATTTGCTGCTTGGCTTCAATTCAATTTGGAGCTACTAATATTACTGTAGTTGGATTTATATCATGTGTCACAGACTTTGGAGTTGAAATTACAATGAAATATGCATATCGCAGTAGCTTTATCGTGTGAACGGTTTTTTTTTTAATTCGATAAAAGTCATCCAATGATATCTTCGCGCCCTTGGGTGAGGCGGGAGATAATATCAGACTTTTACTGACAAAAAAATCCAGTCCTGGTCCTTCTTTGCCTTCGTTCAAGGGCCCTGGGTGACATTTTCACAATAACTCATGGCCCCAGTAGGTTTCGACCCAGCTGAACCTCTACGGTTTGCTGATAAGTTTATCGTAGATGCGTAGTCGGAGCCAGATTCTACTTTTCACGTGGCTTCGACTCTCCTACGCCTCTGTCCTCTTTTAGGGTTCAAGCATATTCGTACCGAATTTCAGCAAAATTGGCTCAGTACTTTAACGGTGAAAGTGTAACTGATACACAGAGTTACTATCACATAATTGAATAAAAGAATAAGAAGCCCTAACAAGAATATATTAGTAGATTAAATTGATGATGAGTAGGTAAGGGCTTTTGAGAATATGTTTTAAAACTTGATTAGGATTTATTATATTTAAAGAGAGTGCTTATATTAAAAGTTATTTAGATATCTTAACTTTTTAAGCACAATTTAGTTATGAACGCAAAATAGAAGAAAATTATCAAGACCGTTGTTAGGTGGAAAACTATCTGAAAACCTCTTAATAAAATAGTGCTCTTCACTTTGATTGCATCATTGCTTACCATCAGGTGGAATGGTAGACAAGCACTAGTTTATTTAATTTAAATATTACTTAAGTGCTCAACGTGTATTTACTTTGTATGTGGCTGCTAAATTGACGGCCTTTATTTTTACATGCTTTTGTGCTGATCAAAAAATGTAAGTCTTTCAAAATGCTCTTTGAACACTGTCAAACTAAGGCAGCAACCATTTACGATCCTAAAATATTTACGGACCAAAAAACCTGGCAGCCAATAAAATTCAACAGCAATTACAAAGGCATACAATTAAAAAAGTAAACCAAAAAATTGCGACGATGTCATCGCACCGAGTCAATTTTTTGATGCATATGAAGCAATAAAATTATTCAGGAGAGCAGGCGCGTGGAGTAAGCGGGGCTCACGGCGCAAACAATGTTACCTGCATCCAATTAGTTCGCTGGAGCTAAATTGTAAATCTGTGCGACATACGTAGCTATATCGCACGAGTTTTATGCCTCACAAGGTATATATAACGTGACCATTTATTTTCTGTGCCAGAGCGGGACAACTGAGGAATAGTTCTAAAAAAAAACCTGCGGAATTATAAAATAAAACGAAGTTTTTGGAGTTTTACAAGTTTATAGAAGATTGAATAATACAAATCAAAGAACTAATAAAAAAAAAAACAGTTAAGTAGTGGGGTGACTTCTAAGTCGTATTTTTGTATTTGTCGGCGGGCATACAACATTTAAAAACGATAGACGCATTCTTTAAGCTAAAGTGGGACATTTTTGCTCTTGCGGGGGACAGCGGGACAGACGGTCTGAAAACGGGACAGTCCCGCCCAAAGCGGGACGTATGGTCACGTTAGGTATATACGTACTCATATTGACTAACGACAAGAGACATGCCGGTTTAATTAACTTAAGCACTCATACAGAACATCATTATTAATTAGCCACTTTATTAGACGACTGCAAACATACATGTTTCGTTAGGTTAGCTCGCAATTACGTTTCTTGACTTTGTCTGTATGCTTTTTGTTTCGAGATGAGACAATCATCTCATTTGAAGGATATTTTTGACTGTGACAAGATGTTCTGTTCAGAGCGGTAATTTACACTCTAAATATGTATGTATTCCATTTGTAAAATTGAATGTCATGTTACACAAAGTCTGATGAAATGAAAAAGCTACATATGAAGATGTTGTATCCTTTCATCTTACATTCTTTTTGTAAAATCTCTACCACCAGAAATTGTGGAAAGTAGGTTAAAATAATATGTACAGCAAATACACTCAGAAAATTAAATACGAGAGCAAAGCGAATAATTACATAAGGAACGTTTTTTATGAATCGACGGTAAAAACTCGCTCTTTTGAAGCGGAAGATATAACAGCCCTTTCTGGATTGATGGAACGGATTTCGGACGTGATACTTCAGGTTCAGTTTGAAAGTCAAAGTTTTTGCATTAAATATTAGAATACTTTTGTCGGTATAATTGAATGCTTGTCAAAAGTACTCGGAGCATTCAGTTTTTAGGGTGAAAATCTTTATTTTATTTATTTAACAATTCATCTACACACACTAGATAATCAGACAAAAAAATACAGAAACAGGAGAATAAGTACATAGGTGATGTTTATCTTTAAATATTTTGACTAGCTCTTTGTGGCGCAAGAAGACCACCCATGTTCTCTTACTAGCTCTTTACGTTCCAGATATTTTTTAACGTGGGAAATAATGCAATGGCTTGGCACGACAGACTTTTACTGATAAAATCCCACTCTTATGTATTTCATTTGTGTTGCCTCCCAGTAGTAGTCTTAGTCCCAGTTCCCCGGGTTCCTTTTCGGAAGTGAATATATGACCTACTGGGGTCATAATAATATATTCACCGACCCTTTTTTTAATTGCTATAAATTAGTGCCTGACTGCGATCCCATTTGATGGTAAGTAGTGAAGCAATCGTTGATGGTGAGGCGCACTAGTTTATTAAGAGCCTATTCACTCTAGCCTTGAAGACACCTAAATTATAATCGGATGTTTCCATTTGATTATAATTTAGGTGTCTTCAAGGCTATGTGTATTACAGTCTTTCGACTGCAGCCGGTAAACTATCCCAGTCCCTTGACGTACGTGGTACAAACAACGAGGCATTACGCTTAGTTCGGACCGTAGATGTCTCAGCAAGGGTGGATATTTGCCGTGCTGGGATGCCCGATAGTAAAATTGAGTTGGCCTGCCAAGGTTTTGTTGATATTTCTTTGAGACGCACGTAGAAACACTACGTGCCGGTTATTGGATGGCTAGACGATGAAGGACCTTTGCAATGTGAGGTTTTTTCGCTTCTTAAAGCCTTGTTGTCATGTTTATAGTAATATATTTTTAACACGAAATACTAAGCTTATGGTCAAATACTTCACCAAGGCTATAGGAGTCCGTTGCATAGCAGAAATCGTCTTACGTCCAGAAATTGATACTTTTGGCCTGAAATGATGTTGATAAACTATGGTAAGAAATAAAGTTTAATTATATTTGTTTACATTACTATTACTGTGTACAGGTATATATACAGACTAAAAATAGTGATATGTAAAAACAGATAGAAAACAAAACTCATAGGGCATACAAAAAATCATTCACATCGCTGTCCATGGGAAATGTGCCCAGAACGCTGGCACCATTGTCTCGTTGGATGGCAATGCAAGAAAAGCCCAGCTCTCTGGTCACTTTGGCAATAGTTTATACCAACACAGGGTAAATACGATTTAGTAGCGAACGGTAGATAGAGGTGTAGTTTACCATTGGAAGTAGTTAACCTCACTATCAACCTTACTGCCATTTTCTACATGAAAAGGTCGACGATAATATCCCATTCAGTCCTCTGTATAGGCAAGACGATTACATATTGATGGAGAGGCCAGCCTATCAAGACCTACATGTAAGTATATAGATGTAGACTCCAGAGGTCAACCTATTCCGCAATCGGCTTTACAGTGACGGCTACATCGATTACGTCACACTGTATCTGCTCCACAGAGGACATTAGGACGTTAGTGTGTTAGCCAAAGAGGAGGGTAGCGCAAAAGGTTTATACGAATCAACATGAATGAGATTAAAAACTGGCAAAAACTGAAACGATCGGATTTCATGGACCAGACGTTTATTGTAAAATTAAAGTTACGCGGCATTACGTGGATGAATGCGTACGTGTAACGCGATGCGGTGACTAGGTCGTACGTGTGCGCGTATTTACTGCTCCAGCCGCAATAAATTTAAAAAGAGGCATCGCACCGCAAATATGTGTGAAAATATTATAACGGCTTTTCGTCCGCTTAGCTTCACTCATCACCGCATCGCACCCACGTGTGTTTGATTGCGATTGGAGTTCGACTCCCTCCCAGGACGAATGTTTGTGTGATGAGCACGATTATTTGTTCTGAGTGTGGGTGTTTGTCTGTATTTAGAATAAATATAAGTATGTTTATCAGTTATCTTGTACTCATAACTCAAGCTCTGCGTAGCTTGAAACTAGACGCGTTTTAGAATAGAATTTTTTATTTGCGTAAAATGTAGGTAGTAAGTACAATTTGGTGTTGCAATATTTTTGAATCCTTGTACACTCTGCCTTGTGGCATGCAAAATTTACTAACTTATAACTAGGTACTACAATGTTATATTATTTATTTAATGCTACATAAACACTATATATTAAATATATTTATCATTTAGGAAATCCGATACTGAGTTTAAATCTTTTTAAATCTTATTAATGGTTGTTTGTTGTACGTTGTGTGATAGTTGTGTTGTGCGTTGTGTGATAGTTGTGATTATTGTTCTTGTTTGTTATGCCTTCTGCTAGTGTTGTTGCCGTGTGGCTCTCGTTCCAATGTTCAATATGACTACCGTGGGACCTAAGTTCCGCTTTACAAGCACAAGACGACTTATTAATGTCCGATTACTTGCGATCCGAGGATCTCATATATTTCTTTATTCCTGCGATTGAGAAGTGATTGCCTCTATTAGGATTTATTTTGATTGTTCTTGGTTTGTGGTAGCTAAGCGTATTCCCTAATGTGATGTAATAGTCGGTTTGACGATGTAACCTATATGTTGGGAATTAGGAGTAAGTTACTATAAGAAGCAGGATTTATTTACTTGCTTCTACCGGCGACTTCGCTCGCGTGGAAGTAAAAAATTGTTTAAAGGTAACATACTTGTAGGCAAGCCATGAACGTGGCGGTAAGTAATCTCTTAAGGAATGGGATCCTTACCTTCCGTATGACGCATGTCCTAACCGGACGTTTTAAGTTCGGGAGGTTCCTACATCGGATTCGATCGGAAAAAAGGTCGGGTGTCACCACGACAGATGAACAGCCCTGAGGACACAGTGGACACCACGATCGTATGCGCCACCGGGGACTGTAGAACTGTATGGGACGGTAGCAATTGTATGATATACACGCTCTTCAAAAAATGTTAGCAAACGGCAGGGGCCCAGCAGGGCAGACGCCCGCTAGAGCCGTGGGGACTTATCTGTCTTAGAACGTAAAGGGTTGGTCAGTTGCGGTTTTAGGCAGGAAAAGTATTCAATGACATGCCCTTTGGCTTTTCGCTTAGGAAAACTCAGATGGGTCGGAAGAAAGGACGGAAAGAAGGAAGGAATGAAAAAAGAGAGAACAATAGCGTGACAGTTGACAGATCGTGGAAGAAGAAACCGTATTGCACTCGACCTATTTTTTTGAGTTGGAAACTCAAATCAACTGTTTTTTCTTGCTCTAAACGGAGTAAGAGGGAATGTCAAACTTACTGACTAAAACACACCTGTGTTCCTTCGGTTGCCATTTGCATTAGAGGCACAAGGTAACTCTTTCAAACAACTCCAATGCCATCGGCCTTAATGGGCTCCGTCCATTTTGTTAAAATTTCTTTGAGACTTGCAAAGAACACCTTGCACCATCGTCTTGTGCTTGGTCCTTACGAGACGGCTGGACCGATTTCGCTAATTATTTTTATGTTATGTTTGTTATTGTCAGGAGAAGATTCTTATGAAAGAAAAAAATAGGGTAGAGTAGGGTAGTGCTGGGCAGAGGAGGGTAGAGTAGGGTAGAGTTGGACAGAGGAAGGTATAGTAGGGTAAATAGTTGATGTCGTGGGCAAAAGCTAGTTTCAAATACAATCAGTTATCTAGATTGCAGTATTTTTCCAAATTTTCAAAGCACACATTCCAGTCCGAAACTAAACATTTTCGACATACTGTGTTATTGAACTGTTAGCATTTTTCAAACCATGTTTCATTTTGGTCCTGTTAAACCTTTGGTTAAACTAAACGTCACCGGTGTTAGTTTAACTGAGGGATTTAATTGTTAGGTTTGGTTTACCGCGATAGTCCAGTGTGGTTAAATGTAACTTCATATTAGTTTACTGTTTTGACATTGTTGATATCAAATGTCGAATTAACGAATATTGATTTGTGTTCCGTAAATTTGTTTTATGGGAGATGTTTATTATTTTCTTCTTTGAAGCAAAAATAAAATTTGATGGGAAGTTAGTAACCATTATTAAGTTTATTTTTTGAGTTTTGAAATCGCTCTCGCTCTGGGTGGAGTGAGATAGAGTGCCAAAATTTTCCATCGTAACTCAAGCCCATGGTAACTCTTTCGCCAATCCCACAGCCCTAGTAAACTTCTTTCTCATTTCAGGCACGCGCTCCTTCACCTAGCCAAGTTACTGTCGTTTCGTTAACTTCGAAGGCTTTAAGTTAGTCACGCCCCCAATTTCTCTGTTCTGACGTCATTTCAATGCTCAGTCACGTGGTCAGAATAAAAGAATTGAAGATGTGTTCGAATGTTCCAAGCGTTTGATGTTTACGAAACTATCGTAATTACTGGTGTGAAGCTTACCCTTACGGTGACCAGGAAATATTCTGCGACTCCGGACATTGTGAGCGAAGTTGACTTATTAGAGTGGTCTTTGAGGTACGGTAAAACCTTTCTGTATGGGTCAATAACGATGTAATAGGCCACGTAGAGTTCAGTTGAAAACCAGCGCCACTCATTAGCTATCTGGCTATTGGTTGAAATGTTTTTTTATTTAAAAATATTCATATTTTCTTTATTGTTCTAGATTAAACAGCAGACAATCCCTAAGAAATGGGGTTCTAGTTTTCGCTAACACTAAAAAATATCGACTCCAAATATCTCTAGGACATATTGATGTCGAGTTATTGAGTAAAGTTCAGCTTGATAAAGTGTCTTTTATGCGTAAAGTTTGTACATAAAACACGGTGATTTAGTGCCCTCTGTTATTTGGGCTTGCGGTTAGGTTGAGGTCAAAGACATCAGCTGACGTCACCATCAGTTAGACGTATCTCCGGTGGAATGCTAGCTCGTCGTGATGGAGTAATTTACCTATGTCTGTCGAGGGTCTGACAATTTATTTAGGTATGCTGTTAATTTTATGAAGGTTTTTCAATTACACTGTAGATGCAGTCTCGTCTAAATTAGTTTTTTTATGTTATTTGGAAACTCAATGGCTTTTTTATGGTAGGTAAAATCACCCAATGACGAACCAATGTCAGACTCTTACTGACTAAACAACCTTCCCTGTTCCTACGTCGCCATCTATACCAGGGCTTGCGCCTTCCTTTCAGACACCAGCCCTTGGCCCCAGTTGGCTTCGACCCTTCTGCAGGGTCCCTACGGTTTGCTGACAACTCCTTGAGTCGCGCGGGAACAGTGCGCGCCGTCGACGACTAGGCTTGGTCTGAGTAATCGCCATTGCCTTATGGTCGGCCTCCTCTTTTGCTAGCATTACTGCTTCGCAGAAGGAGGCGTCCGCCTTCTCGCTTCGGACCATGGTCTCTACCAAGGCCCGACGCGAGAGATCGCCGCCGTGAATCGCCCCACGAGGACACGGCGAGAAACTGGCTGATGTTTACGTATTTTTAAATGTATGTCTTCACATGATTTTGATGAGCTGTCACGAGTTGTACCTGATGAAAATCACTTCCAAGTTTCGTGGTCTATATAACGTTTCATCATCGTCAGCCTTTTTAATGATCCCACTGCTGGGACACAGGCCTCGTCTCCAAGAGAGCAAATTAGCCGAAATCTACCACGCGGGTTTGGTGAATGTATTGGTGTATGTGGATGTCTCATGTCTTCGAATTTTTATGTCTAGGCCACGCCGGTTACCTCTCGATATTTTCCTTCGCCATTTTGAGAGCAGTACTGATGAAATAAATTACACAAGGTAGTGCGCCTGGCTGTGTTTGAACCCGCGACCTACAGCTCTATAATGTTTTTAAAACAACAAATTTTGTAAATAAAGGAGCGCTTACGTAAGCACGTATACTAAAACTATACATTAGGTTGCGCCGTTCTAGAAACCCGTTTTCTCTCGTTTTTGTAGCACGTTGCCAAGCTTAATTCAACATACTCCTACAGCGACTAGTTGCAAGCTAACAAGCAGCTTGTTAAAAACGAGAGAAAATAGTATATTCTTCTAAAATACGACTATTTTCGGAAAGTTCCTTACGGTATAATTACGTGGTTTTTATAAAGATATCTAAGTAATTTGCCTCTCATGCATTTGACGAAAGGTTTAGAATACTGTCCTGAATGTTATCACCGATCGACTTGCGAACGACGAACAATATGTAGCTCGCCATCTGGTAACCGTTCTTAACTAGATGTCAGTAAAGCGCAGGGGCCTAGTATGGCCGAAGTTAACTAAGGCCATGGATCGACTTTTGAAATAGTTAACAAAATAAGGGCAATTGATTTTAGTCAAAAAAGTCTGACACACTCTTTCACCTCCACCTCGCCCTAGAATGGAAAAAGTCAGTATATATAAATTTCTTTCAAATGAATATGTCTATAGTAACGAGAAACACAAAAAAATTAAACTTAAACCTTTTCAAAACGATCAAATAACTTCTACCCTATGCTTCTACCGCTCTAGATTGATCCATCACATCCTCTCGTGTCTTAACTTTTACTGACTAAAAACCCATCTATGTTACTTCAGTGACCCCTTACTTTTCAGGGTTGCTGTAAATCTTTCGAATATTCCCCCATTTATTCGACCCAGTAACTGGACTCAACCCTAAAGTTTGGTACGGCCCAGTTATTGGGTCATTAAGGTCAGGTGACAGTTGCTATTAATATCTCTCTATTCAGCCGCATATGATGAGGCTGATAATGGAAATTACATTTGTTTAGAAATTGGCTAAGATGATAAAGAGCCACAATTTTATATTGCCTCTGAAAAATAATTGAGATTAGATAGAGGTATAACTTCTTAAGGCCAGGTTCGTTTTTTTTATAGTGGGAAAAATCATCGAATGACAAAACCCGGGCGGGTTGAGCTGAGCGGGAGACAGTGTCAGACTTCTACTGACTAAACGACCACCGTTCCTTCACAAGAAGAAACGGTGGATCGTTTAAACCACGTCGTGGGTTTTATTGGTTAGTTTGGGTGGGTGGGTTTAAACTAAGACCACTTAGTTCCAGGGCCTCGGTGTTATGCTTTCGTATCAACTCTTAGGCCCAGAAGGCTCGAACCCTGCTGGGTACATACAGAATGCCAGGTTCATAATATACTAATTATGAACTGAAAAAAAACACGATATAAATTAGCTAGATAAAAAAATTTCGAGTCTGACCCTAACTTTTAATTTCAAACGTTTATGTTTACTATATTAAGTCACGGAAATATTTGAAAGGTACAAAGAATAATAAACTTGTTTTTTTAAAAAAAGGGCCTCCCAAAAACAAAATCCTTGAATAAATACTGTTTTTTTATAAATATAAAAATAAAACCATTTTTTTGGAGCCGCGAAGTCGCCTTAAACCCGGGCGGATTTCATAAAAATGATAAATGATTTTTATTTTGTAAATAATTTTATTACA
The DNA here is from genome assembly GCA_029852875.1 of Mythimna loreyi. Taxonomy (NCBI): domain Eukaryota; kingdom Metazoa; phylum Arthropoda; class Insecta; order Lepidoptera; family Noctuidae; genus Mythimna; species Mythimna loreyi. The sequence goes on from CM056789.1 coordinate 13,298,530, forward strand.
AACTCTTTTACACGTTTTTTTTTGTCAGTTGAAACTGCATATTATAGTCGTCTATAATCCCCAGTGTAACCTAGTAGACTACCCTGAGAAGAAACACCGAAAACAACTCAGGAGTCAAAGTCTAAAAGAGACTTTGACCCCTGAGTTGGTTTCGATGTTAAAGAAAGTCCGTACACAAACATGTAATGGTCAAATCATTGGATTGCAGTCTGAGATGGTCTTTAGAAGAAAGAACCACAGAGTTCTGAGTGGACCTGTACAGTCAGTGCAAAATACTTGGTGACTACAACCGACCCTTAATAAATCAGTCAGTTTATCCACTTCTCATATGGATTATGTTATAATATAGCACTGTCTTACTAGTGTTAGCTAACGTATAGATGACAATATAGTGTCTGCTAAACACACATTGTCTTTGTAGTGCAGAGTGCTCGCTCTTGGCGACTACGTAATTATATTATTATAGCTTCGTGTAACACTGCTGTTATATTGCATTAAGCTGCTTTGATATATTCAATATTCCGATGTATTTATGAAATGTTGTATTTATAAAAATTAGAAATCTGTTAGCGGCCCGCCGCAACTTCGCACGGGAGCAATGTTGATATTATACACCGTGAAATTTTAATGGTTGCTTTCTAAACTAGTTCAGGTTTTTGATCAAAAACCTGGACTGTAACAGGTTTATGATGAAATTGAGTTTACAATTTGTCATCTTCCAGTTTTTCATCAAAAACCTAATTTTGTGAAAAACCTGCGCCATATATATTATGTATTTATTATACATAAAAACCTTCCTCAAGAGGGAGGGTTACTCTATTAAAAAAAACCGCTTCAGAATCCATTGTGTAGTTTTAAAATTTAACACAGGGACAGACAGTCATAAGCGACTTTGTTTTGCAGTATGCAGTTATAATACCTGTCGAAGGCAGTAGTCGAAAGGTTATTTTTTATGTAGTAATGCATATTTAGGTTTTTACTAGATTCCGATCTCGATTTCTGGCCACTGTAGACGCGGTCTTGCGGTGGACGAGCAATGGGTAGTTTTTCATAACTCCAAAATATCATTTAAAATGAGAGAATGTAAGGCTTGCGTATATCTGTTTTAGGGAATACAAAACCGGTCAAAATAAAAACCCCAATTTTTTTCGGGTTTCCAAAAAAATCTCGATTACCCGGGTAACTGGTTTGTTAGTAAGATTTTTTATTGTTTGTACAATTTATATCTTTGAACTGATTGTGAAATTCAAGCCAAGTAGTAATTTATATTTAACTAGCTGCTGCCCGCGACGTTGTCTGCGTGAAGGCCCTACAGCACCAAACAAATCTAAAATGGCAGTGTATGATCAGTGTATATCAGATGGCATAGCATTATAAGTAAACAACTTTTAAAATAGCATTGCATCAGCCTTATAAAGTTCCCGCTGCTGGGACACAGACCTCATTTCTAGGAGAGGGAATGGGCCATAATCCACCACGCGAGTCCAATACGGTTTTGTGGATTCACAGTCACAGTTTCCTCATGATGTTTTCCTTAATAAAATACACAAAGTAATGCGCCTGGCTGGGTTTGAACGACAGACCTACAACTTGTAAGTCGGAGCCATTATTACTTCGCCACCACTGAGTCGGAGCCTTTACCACTCCGCCACCACACTACGATGGTAGTTATGCTGCCAAGAGCCAAAATGTAAAGAGAGTCAGGACTGGTGACGCGGGAGCAAGCGACATACAGTTGCCCGTGTAAGAGACAACTCGTCCTGAAGTTGACATCCGCTGCACTCAGTGTCTGCCCCTTCGACTTATTGATGGTCATCGCGATGCAAACACTCACGGGGAATTGTACGCGCTTGAACTGGAACGGGAAGTTATGAGGTATAAATACTGCCTCGACTTCGCCATAAACCGTAAGAATTTTTGCATCAATGATGTGTCTGTGCAGCGAGATGACTTTAAGACGGGTCTCATTACACCACTTTGGAGGAGATAGGTAATTCCGAAAATGCATAATCGGGACTCCGACTTTCAGCTTTATGGTATGCGCTTGAAGTTCATTTGCTGGCTGGGAGTTCGAAAATTCCACGGGATAATGTGTGGCGTCATCTTGCTCAACGACAGTGTTTATTGAGGTATAGATCACTGCATTTCCCTCAATTTCCGAAAGAATGTATTCATTAATTGCTGCAGCCTGATCATTTTTGGACGTCAAAATGGCCCGCTCACACACTCAAGAAATTCTGCTGGTGCGGTAAATGACTGTTGTCCCCGTACACACAGCAAATGAATTCTTCTAAGCTGGCTAACGCTCTATCGAGAGACTTTGGAAGCTACTCCTGTCCACCTCTCTCGCAGTGGGCTTTGACTTGCAGCAGACTCTGGCAGAGGCCATGATCCGGAGCAAAGAAGAGTGGCAGGCGGTCGCCTCCTTCTGCGAAGCAGTAATGCTAGCGGCTAAAAAAGGGGGTCGACTGCATCAGGCAAAAGCAAAGGCGCTCAAGCCGCAGCTACCGCCGCCGTATTTCCAATCCTGATTTACGGCCACAGTAGGCGCGGGCTTGTGACCGCCGAGCAATGGGTAGCTCTTTGTCCACCCATTCGATAGTCGACGACGGCGCGCACTATTCCCTGCGCCTCCAGCCGTCAGCAGCAACTGTAGGAGCCCAACAGGATCGAAGCCAAGGTTTCAACGTAGCAAACGGGAAGCGTTTGCCCGAAATCGCCACTGAACAAACTGTGATACCACCCATCAAATGTTCGTTCCCGCGGATGTCCTGCAGGGTTCTGTCCTCGGCCTCAACTGCCTTCCTACTGGCCATAATACGCTCATCCCATATGATCAAAGAGCTATCCTTAAGCACGTGTCCCTTATCGCTGTTACGTGACACACCGCAAACAGGCGTTTTGACGCTCTCTAAATCGATGGAAATTTGAAGATGGCATGTGCTGTCTTGCCACTCGTTAGCAGTGTGGCAGCAATTCCCAACGACGCGACAGCAATAGCAATATTGCCTTGCCTCCTGATCTTTGCAAGTATGCCATGTTTTTCCTGTTCCAACAGGAGCAACACAAGAAAAACATTTTGCCCTGGTTTTGCACAACGCTTTCAAGGACGGTGTTATAAATCTGTTTTTGCTCTGAAGAGAACTCTGTCTCAGCGTTATACTCTCGATTTCCATAGTCTTGATGCGGTGACGATTGGGGAGCTAGTAATCCATATTAAATCAGTGGATTGCCGCCGATAGAAATGTCCACATCTTGAAGTGAACTGAGACAGGTGTTCAGCACACGATCATCAGTTACATCGACTTCGTCTCCAGTAGCACGCCTCAAAGCTCGCAGAAAATCTTCAGACAAATGATGGCGATATTTTAATGAACATAACTTTTTTGTAATACTTAACGCCGCATTTTTTTTAATAGTCTTGCTCAACTCTACTCAAGATTTTGAGGGTTTTTTGGAACTTGAATTTTTCAAAACGAACTATACCCTGCCCTATATATTTCCCTGTGCGATTTTGTATTTGTATATCCTGTCCACATTATGAGGTGTACATTGTACAATAAAGCTTATAGTAAAAAATAAATAATATACGATACCACGTTTAGGAAGAATTTGTTTTTTTATGAAATCAAATAGATGGCGCTGTTTTAAAATTTTCTATGTGCTACTACATTCAACTATGTTTCTCTGCCCAAGTTACTTAAATGTCGTACTTTTTATAGTGTAAAGCCAGATAATAGCATTTAAATATGCTTCGTTAAATTAAACACTTGTCACAGAATGCGTAAGAACAATAAGTATTCATAACTCCTCCCCCGTAAGTGATAGCGTGATAACATATAGCCTATATGTTGGCCCATCCTTTATTCAAGCAAAATTTGAAGATAATTCATGCAGTATGTATAAATATATATCCAAGTAAGTTTTTGAGTTTAGCCTGGACATACATACAGACAAATAGACAAAAATTCTAAAAACTATATTTTTGGCTTCGATATCGATTGTAGATCACTTCCCAAGTATTCTTTTAAAAAAATATTTAATGAACAATTTTGACTTTCCTACGATTTTATTATAATTACCTAAACTCTTTAGTTAAGTCCCAAGAGGACACAAATTTCCGTACAACTGTTGTCGTTTAATTGTGTCTGTAATTACGGTAGTCGAAAGGTAAAAATAATATTATTTTGTTAATGTAATATTTTCGTTTGTACTAATTTGAGTCAGTAGATGTCGTTGTACGTATATAAATAACATTGAAAGATTAGGTTGCGTTGCAAAATAAATCCGTTAGACCGTTGGAATAAGAATAAGACATTTCATATAAACATGGAGAACGCCGTTAAAGAGATAAACTATATTTTTTAATTATGTATTAAATATTAACCCACATTTTTTCGTACAACGAACCAACCACTACCTGAGATATTTCCCTAAAAATAAATAAGTAACATTTGCTCTGTTTGGGCTTGTTTTTTTTTTAATTTTTTATTCCCAGTTGTGAGTAAATTCAACCGCGCAGTAAGAGACTATGAAATCTTGAACACGACCTATGTCGTGAGATTTTGAGGGTTTTTTGAAACTTAAATTTGTCAAAACCAATTATACGACTTTTATGAAGAAAATGCGCACTACCATCTATGAATTTTAAGAATAACTAACTGCTAACCTTGCCAACATGGTCAAAAAATTATTAATTTCCAAAAAGTGTCAAAATGAAACTTGATTTGATTTTTGTGTAATCTCATAGATGGCGCTTTTTAAAATATGTCTTTATACTACTAATATTCATTAAACTATGTTTCTTTGCCTAAATTACGTAGTTTTGAAAAATTAATAATGGGAATCTTTATTATTTACCTAAATAAATTTACGTGCCAAGTTTCAAGTTAATTAACCTAAGCAATAAGATTCTCCCATACAAACTTTAACATCCCCTAAATCTTGCACTGGGGGTACTACTGAAAAAATAAATATGGCATCCTGGATAACTAATTTAGGGTAATGTTTATGCTAAGTTTTGAGTCGATCGGCCCACGGAAAAAAAAGTTACACCCTTGCATCCATTGCACCATTTAAATTCAATATTGCTTACCTCCCATAACTTCTGGCGTGATAATATGTAGCCTAAAGCCTTCCTTGGTTTACAAGGAACGTTTGTGCTGAATTTCAAATCAATCTATCCAGTAGTTTTGGCGCCAACCCGGACCATAGGCACAGACAAACAGACAAACAGACAAAAATTCTAAAAAGTCACTTTTTGTCATCAGTTACGTTTTTCTAACAAAACCCACTCATTTTTTCCAGAAAATTCTCAATGTACAGTTTTTCTTTCGTTACTGTTTTATTATATGTATAGATAAATAACTATATTTAAAATATAAAACAACATAATAAAAACACTTTAAATCTGTAATCTCTGCTTACCATGAGGTGGGATCGCAGTCAAGTATTATATTATTATTAGTTTTAAATATCAAATAAAAAAATATATGAACATCTCCTCCTAAGACAATCCTTAAAGGCATCTTGTCATGAAAACACAGAACAAATCTGCACAGAACCATCAGTGCCACAATACAATTATTATTATTACCTACCAAAATCTACAAAGCTGAGCAATAATTGACAATGGCGGTTGTAATTTGTCCCCAAATCTAGTTCCCGAGTGGTCTGCAAGACGCGGCGGGGCTTAACTTACGGAAATGCTAACGAACCGTTCGCTGGCAAGGACGTAGTATGAATGGAGTGTTCAGTATTGTTTTTACTTTATTGAATTTATGCTGAGTTAATATGATAATTGATTTTATGGTGTCTTACATATGTTTATATATATATATATAGATTTTGTCAAAAAAATAACAGTATATTGTTTTGAAACCTCTACGCTCGGACTAAGCGTTTCTTCTCATCGTTTATACTGCGTACATTGAAGGACGGAAACATTTCGCCTGGTGCTGTCTTTCCGACTGAAGATTGTTCAAGTGTTTACTCTAGAGTGAATCTCTTAATAAACTATTGCAGCGCACCGTCAACGATTGCATCATTCCTACGATTAGGTGGCATAGTACTGAGTTTCAACTAATACTGGACTGTCAGTCTAGTAGTTAGTGACCCTGACTGCTATGTGGGAGGTCGTGGGTTCGATTCCCACCCAGGACAAATGTTTGTGTAATGAGCACGATCATTTGTTCTATGTCTGGGTGTAATTTATCTATAATATGTATGTATTTAGAAATATATAAGTATGTTTTTCAGTTGTCTAGTACCCATAACACAAGCTCTGCTTAGCTTGGGACTAGATGGCGTTGTGTGATAGTTGTGGACATATTATTATTTAATACACATAGTCGTTTTCCTTAGTTTATTAGCAAAACTATTTTACAATATTGTTATTTCTATTACGATAGTTAAAATATTTTAATGCATTTTTTTTTCTCGTATATTATTACCATTTGCTGGCCTGGCTGGTACAAGAACGAGAGGATTTGGAACAAAAAAGTGAGACTTTTGCCCAGTAGTGGCTGAAGAGGGACTGCGACGATGATGATAATTATCTTTAAAGTTTATGGCTTTAAACTACTAGATACAGCTCTACTCTAAGAGATCACAAACTTGATTTTCTTGATTTATTCAATTTTCTCTAAATAGGAAAGTCATGAGCTTATCCTTCAACTCGCTTCATTTCATTCCATTGCTTATCGCTTTTGTCAAGACAGTGCAACGCCAGGATTGACATGGATGTATTTATACCCCTTTTATTTTTATTTGAGGATTCCAGTCTATCAGAATATCAGATAGCCAGTCATTTATTTTAATAATAAACAGCCAGCCAGTTAGCCAGTCATTTGTTTTTGTAGTTGTATTGTGTGTTTGTTTTAGTTTTTAGTATTTGATCCGCACATTTTTGGAATTTCTTTAAGCTCTATTTTAGAGATAGTCTCGGGCTAGATTTCAAAGATACTTGGACGTTGGATACGACTATTTTGAGTTAATAGTCCGGGTCAGTTTCCGCAAATGTCAAACTGGTCTCAGCTTTGCAAAGGTAATTCTTTGGCGATCAATGGACAGATATCCTCTTTAATACCTCTAGTTTCTAACACGATTTCGAAGTGGGTAATTTTGTAGGCACGTTCCACTGTCTCTGTACCAACAGTGAGAGATAAGTTTCTTACTATAATTGAGAATCACTCACAGCATTTTTCGCATCTATGTATGGGATCTGTAGTAAAACCGTATGCAGCAGCTTTTGATGTAGGTACTAAAATTGAGAATAACTCATGAAAATTCAACATGAACTTTCACATTCCGTTTTTTTTTCGGTTTACCAAAACCGTTTGTTTCCGTTGAAGTGCACTTAACATTCCATTGCTGTATACTCTGTGGTAATTTAGTTATCCTAGTCTTTAGCTACCAACGTACCTAGGTTATGTTTTACATTGAGTCTTGTACCTATAATGTAAACAGGGTACGGCTAGTTGAATACATGTGTTCACGGCACTAAGGATATGTCTAGATGAATGATTTAATTGTTCTGTTAGCACTTTGAGTACAAGGACAAGGTGATGCGTTATTGTTTTACTGTGTTAATATTATAATACTCGTAGTTGTAGTATTAATTTCGTTGATGAAATGAGGTTGTGAGTTTGTGACGGCAGTTTATCAATGTGTTTAATATTTTTTATTTGAAAAATTTATTCTATTTCTTTCATTCGAATTAGACATTTTTTTGTCAAATGTCAAACATTTTTTTTTAAATTATGGATAGGTCCACACTTGACCGCTATCTCACCTGACAGAAAGCGACGTTGCGGTCGAAGATGGAGCGCGCTTACCTAGATGTAATCTGTTCACTCTTGACTTAAAGATTCCCGGGTTGTAACCACCAGGAAACACAAACTCCGGCAGGGAGTTCTACTTCTTGTACGCATAATGAATTTGTTCACAAAACCATTTTGTGCGTATAGGTGGGATGTACCTCGTACCCGGGTGTCGCTATTGTGTCGTCGTTCGGAGGACTCGGTGGAGCGCCCAAAGACTGGATGCGTCATTCGATGATTATTCCCCCACCATCAAAAAACCATTTACCTAGTAATTTAACCAATATCGAATCAAAATAAACCGCACAAATGCCCATGGACAAATCCGGCCCTGTTTGCCCATGAACAATATTTCATCCCGGATTTGCTTCTACAAGTTGATTAACAAATTAATACCTATCACGAAGATTAAAAGGCTGAGCCGATATAATGCCACTTGCGTGCCTGTTGGGGATCCGATTGAAATTAATTTAATCAATTCTAGAACCGTTTATTTATTTATCAAAGCGACGATAAATAGTTTGCCAGCACGAATGTTTACTGGTTGCAAAATGTAAACAACTAAAACAATTAGTGACTACAAAGTTTCCGTTTGTTTTTGGTTCACGCTAGAATGAGTTTTTATTTAATTGGATTGTTTTAAATAGTAGTAGCGGCTACTACTGCACATCGGGACTATATAACTTACTTTCACCCCTTGTATAAGAAAGTTACGATTTTTGTGGTGGATAAAAATCATCCAATGACGAATTCCGCTCTTGTGCGGAATGGGAAACAGTGTCAGACTCTTACTGACTAAATAACCCACCCCCTTCTTACATTGTATTTATACCAGGGCTAGAGCTTTCCTTTTAGGCTCGAACCCTTGGCCCCAGTTGCAGGGTCTCTACGAAGTTACTAAGTTTTGGATTTCAGATAGGCAGTCGCTCCATGTTAAATACTAATACTGTTAGTTTTTATTTTTTTTATTAATAGAAAGCTACAATGGTGCTGGGAATTATTTTATTCAGGGAGAAATTCCTAAAGACTGGGATGTTGATTTGTTTATTCAATTGTCCATTTCAGGACCAGTTTACTTCCGAAAAGGAAACCTACGGTCCCAAAATGTAACGGGTAACTAAAAGAGTACTGGACGTCCGTTCCCTCACGCATACAGACGCCTCCTCCCAATACTGCCTCGCAAGAGTGTGAACCTACCACCAATCCAAAATGACTAGTAAAAATGAGTAAAGAAAAATATGTAAAAGTAGATACTTTTCTACGTTTATCATAACAGATAAACTTTCAACATCTATACAACATGTTTAAACCCATCGTTACTGCCACAACAATCCTAGTGGAAATGTATCCTCCTGTAATCCTGCTACTCCCATCCAATTAGGGATTAAAGATACGCAGCACAAAGAAATGGAAACGACTAAGGCTGAGGTAGCAAGGTTTCATTTGTACTACCAACTGTACCTGTGCAGTTACAACGGAGCGAGTACATCTGTCCACTGCCCTGTGAGAGCGATGAATGCGATACGAAGATATTCACTTACTTATTTAAATTGCACGATTTTATTCCACCATCTCAATTTTACCATCTATCTGGGACATCTCAGTGTATGGCAAATATACACTCTTGTGTGTTCTTTCAGAATATGTTTTTTAACGCTAATAGCCGAAATAGTCTTTTATTTAATTAGGCTAAAGATGTCTAATAACCTGTAAATATGTTTTCATGTTTAATAATTTTAAAGTTTGCTGCTCTGTCATGATATTTTTTCTTCTTCTTTAGGCGCACTTTTTTTTTGGTTGAATGAGTCTAAATCATCACATTGTGTTAGTTAGAACAATCAATTAAAATCAACTTAGGCGAACTTACTAATACAAAATTTACACTTCAGTTGATGATGTGACCGTGCGGTTTTAAGCACACACTGATTTTTTTGCTCCTAGCAGCGTCCATGACGCAAGGAGACAAACCATGATTAGTTAACTTTTACATAATATTAATAAATTCATTTAGTTCAAGTAATTAGACCCATACAATTTTAACAAAAATTTACACATTTTTATACATAGTATAAAACAATTAACTACAAAGTTCATAATTGAAAAGAAAAATAAAAAATGAAATAAAATAATCGAGATACGTGTTCAAAAACACTTCTATAATTGGTAGACGTCAGTCGGCCATGTTGCCATACTTACATTGTTTCACGTTATTCTCACTACGCATCGCCTCGCGTCGCATATATCGCTCACATGGGTTAAAACTTAGCCAGGCTGCGCCTTAACCATCTCAAGTTTCGAAATCCTTTTAGCTCAGTTAAGTACAGCGAAATCTTATATTCAGTTTGCTTGACAATACGTTTTTTAGCGTTGAATCCGAATTGAAAGGAATTGTAAGCAGAGGTCTGTCAGACGAACGTTATAATTACTGTGAGAACTTTTAAATGGGGAGGCGAAGCGAACTGTTACAAACGAATGGCTGTTGTTAGTTTAGGGCCTCCTTGGAATTTTTAGGACGTTTGAATTATTTCAGGACCTACGCGATAAAGTTTAGAATATTATGATGAGTGACCGTGGGATAATAAAAGGCTGAAATTTTTTTTTCTTATTACATATCAGCTCTCTTCAGCATCTAACATCCTATGAGCTACCCATTACTCGCCGTCTTTATTTCATTTACTGGTAAACGATGATGTAGTAAGTAATGAAGCAAGCTTTCCTGAAAGTTTTATAAGCCTATAATTTGGATTTGTTCTTGATTGAAAGACCCTCAGGTTATTTTATTGATTGCTGGTTTTTATCGTTATCTAAACGAAATCATAGCTCCATTTCACTCTTTATCTATTGATCTTCAACTACTTCATTATTAATGTGCACTGTATGGACTTTGACTTCTATGTTGTAATCGGTGTTTCTTTTCAGGGTCGTAAGAAACACCGGCTCATCAAATCATCAAACAAAAAAGGAAGAAAATGTTTGGTTAGTGATAATAAATATAATGTAATGGCTACACACAAGTGTTACCAAATAAATACAAGAATAAAAAATGCCTTAAAAGGGACCATAAGAAAAGAGCTATGGAACAATTCTCAGTATTGATATTGAAGGGGCTTCAAAAGGACGATAAAGCTGTCCAGGTGGCTAAATATTGGACTCACAATGTGAGTCAGATTGATACGAAAAGAAGAAAAAAAAAACAATTAGATAGTTTACAAAGAACGAAAGAATACAAAACTTCTCCCTTCGGTCCTTCCATTCCTACTGGGGGTGCAGGCTTCTTCGGGGCAGTTATCGCTGTTCCGGGAACTTCATTCAATGTAAGTCTTACACTCACTTTTGCTCCTGAGTGGAGCGAGAAATCACCAAAAGACTCCTTAGCTTTTTTGGTGAGTTCTCGCTTCAAAAATGAGGAAAAATTTAAATCGTTTAGCTACAATGTAAGTTTAGCCTTATAGAAATGAAACTCCACCATAGATAGCGTACAAAAAAGTTTCAAACCCACGAAAGTTTCTTTAAAAAAAATACTAATTCAAGCAGGCTTTAGGATAGTTCTTCTTTTCATGTCAATTTGACTCAAATTTTGTCCGACCAATATTGCTCTTTTCTTTTTTTGGATAGTTAAGAATATCAAATTAATATCCCGTAAAATAACTCCTTCTTTCTATAACCACTTATGTGGGTTGGGCTAGACGATAAATTACGATACAATTATCTTCATTCTTACTTAAATGTAATTGGGTTAATTAAATAATTTCATTTTAGAGTATTCAGACTTCAAAGGATGTGTGGTGGTTCTTTGACGCAGACATTATTTAGAAGTAAATAATATATTAAAGAGGGCAATTTGGTATGTGTGTACTTTGTACCTAATGAGAAAATTGTAATAAGATCAGCTTGTAATTATCTGTTTTTCAAGGCAGATAACGCTTGTTTATAGGCAAAATGAGGTTCTATACTTGGTTGCTAACTGGCGAAAGAGAAACTTGGGTACCGTCATTGTAAAGACTGTTTGGAAGAATATAGTAGAGCGTATGGTAATTGGCAATGGCGACCTCCTGGTCGCCATCACCGACGGACGTCCACGGACCCTGATGCGTCGCAGGAGCGACGGACCAGGGTCCGTGGACCCTGTGTGCGATGGACTATAGCCTGAATCAGGATTCAGGCCATGGTCCAGAGTGAGAGGGAATGGCAAGCGGTTGCCTCTTTCTGCGAAGCGGTAGGCGCAACTATTTTTATTTTAAGGGAACGGCTATCTTCACACCATAGCTACCTAACCAGCCACCTCAGGAGGCACCCTTGGCTTCGGGTATTGCAGAGCAATAGCCGACCAACATGGTTAGGTTCGAACCCAATAAGTTACACTATCGCAGGGTGCCAAACTTCTTGAGTCGAAAACCTGTAGGGTTCCTGTGCGATAGGGCGAGAACGAAACAATGCTCGCGTTGTCTCCACTGCTTGGAAGACCCGGTTCAGCATACCCTTGAAGTGTAACCAGCATGGGTACACATCGTTATTTCATTGCGATAGTTGGTATTGTGGTCGAAATCGAGCTCGCGGTAATGAAACGCGCTGTCGACGACTTAGCCTTGAACTGGACTGTTACCAGACGAGGGTTTCAAACATACATAACAAGGTAGTAAATAAAGCTATTAATGAATATTTGTATTTTTAATCCCGGGAGTATGTTTCCTTGGTATAATTTTCTACTTTTAACGCGGGTAAAGCTACAGGTTGAAGTTAGTATTTAGTACAGGTACTGCATGTTGCTTGATTAACTTTTCATCTTTGAATTTCATATCAAGTAGTCTCCGCCCTAAGAATTTGAAGCGAGTTTCGTGATTAAAACTGAACTTTAGTAGATATTATGTGTTAAAGATGGTAGTAACTTTGATAAAATGTTGTAAAACTCGATCTTCTCTTTGTTTCAACAAGGCTCTTAAAGTTACAAGTTAACTGACTTGTCCTAGAAATTAAATAGCCTTATTTCTGTAAAAAACATTGTGAAGGTCACTAAAATCTTTGTGATTTTGACAAGACGCTACAGCGGCTATTTACTGCTAGAGACGTCATGGTCAAAACTTTACATATAAATCATGTATTTTTGTGAGTGTCAGCGTTAACTCAAATAAATAAATAATCTGTCACAACTGGGTACTTTACATTTTTTTTATTAGATACATGGAATAATCATAACTTGTAATAAAATAATATCCAAAAACAAAAATAGTACTTAGTAGTACAAGTTTATTAAATAGCCCGAAGAATCACCAAAATAAAGTGGCAATCTTCACATTGCTCGCAGAACAGATGGCCGTTTGGGTCGAAAGGTTCTGTTGCCTCTCTGATGTAACTACGACATAGTTCTCGTAGCATTCGTAGTAGCGATATTGTCTACGCCGTAGCTGCTATGTAATCAAGTATTCTATGAAGAGTTAGAAAAATTTCTCCCAAATCACTGATGTCAACTAAGCCCTGGTTTTTTAAATAATACATACGTAGATAGAAAAAGTTTCAATACAAATATATATATTTGTGCACTCGCAAGAAACTCTGTACCAAGGCGTTTACGTTACTATATACCGTCGACTATATTATGCCGTCGACATTAGGGTGATGAACAAACAATATGCTATGTACAATTCAATGTTAAAAAAATAGAAAAGAAATGCAATAATAAATATATACTTACATACTATTGCCCCCATGCCAAGTCACTATCGTTTCGTTAACGTCGAATGCTTGGGAACGCTTGGCTACGCCTCTAATTCCTCTGTTCTGACCACGTGACAGCGTTGAGACGACGACAAGGGGGGTAGGTTAAACTCAGAGCGGGTTTTTGATACCTACCATTAAAAAAAAAAAAAAAACAGAGCTGTGCGAGCTAAAAAACACCGGCTTTATCTGGTTTAAACTTTGAACTGACAAAAAAAATTGACGGGTAAAAGTGTTATGGAAAACCTATTTACAAAAATCGAATGTCGCTCGATAAATGATATTTAATTTATCGAGCGACATCGTAGTTTTAGACGATTGTTGGTTTTAATTTTCCTACTACCATTTAGTCGGTGATGGGTTATCTGATGGTCGTAGAGAATTAAAAAAACAAACAAGTTTATTTTCTTATTAAAAAATATTGTGTTGATCAAGCACACAGTTTTTAATCAAAGTTAACAAGGTAGTAGAGACTTATTGATTACATCGCTGACGCTGCAGCTTAATAATTTTTCGCAGTCGTATTTTATTGCTATAAAAATAAATATTGTATCGCTTTCCAATTTAATTTTGCCATTTGACTCGTGCCAAATATTGGAAAAAGGAGATTGGCAGATTTGTGATGATGTATGTGTATCCTATTAATAGTGTATAAATATATTGCTGAAAATATGATATGTATACAAGAGCGGGAATCATTGGATGATTTTTACCTATCATAAAAAAACCTGCTAACGGATATTCTTGCTGGTTTTTATTTAAAAAAATATTTTTATCATCATCATCAGCCTAGCGTAAGTCACGGTTGCTACCTTGGCTTTCACCTCGGTGCCCGGGGTCCGCTTTCCTACCTAGTCGTCTCCACTTCGCTCGGTCTTTTGCGTCCTCTGCCTTAAGCCCATTAGCACGCATATCGTCCCTTACGACGTCGATCCAACGCCTCTTAGGCCTACCTCGTTTTCCGGGTCCCGGCGGAGGCGGCATGGCGAGGCATCTGTTACCCACGTAGTCTGCCGGTTTTCGTAAAACGTGGCCATACCAGCGTAAGCGACCCTCCTGCAGTTTATCTGCTATGTCACGGACCTGAAGGCTGCCCCGGATGCGGGAGTTCTTAATGCGGTCTTTCCGCGAAACTCCAGACATCCAGCGCAGCATATTCATTTCCGTGACACGCAGGCTTTGCTTATGTCGCTCAAGTACAGGCCACGCTTCACTGCCATACAAAAGGACAGGCCTAATGATGGTCTTATAGACCTGTCCTTTGAGCCTAACCGGCATTTTGGGGTCACAGATAACCCCCGCCACCTCACGCCATTTCGCCCAGGCCGCCGAGATACGAGACTCGACGTCGCAGTCGACGTCCCCGGACTCGTGGAGCACCGATCCCAAGTACCTGACCTGTTCCGTGCGCTCAACTGTGTCTTCGCCAATGCGAACAGGACCAGCGTTAGTTGTGTTACAGGCCAAGTACTCGGTCTTCGCCGCATTAATTTTCAGACCGCCGTTTTCCAGCGATTCCTTCCACGCTGCCACACGTCGAACCAAGCGCCCACTGTCCGAGTCCGCCAGCGCGATGTCGTCTGCATACATGAGCAGCCATGGCGGCTGCTCATGTAAGTCCCTGATGGTGGAGGACAGCACGTCCAGCACCACGCTGAACAGAAACGGACTAAGGACAGAGCCCTGGTGAACTCCGACGGTGATGGGGAAGGGTTTCGTATCGCCAACAGCGGTCCGAACCACAGAACCGGAGTCTCGGTACATATCTCGGATGATGTCAACATAGGTCTCGGGCACTCCTTTGTCAAAGTCAAAGTCAAAGTCAAAATCTTTTTATTTCACATAGGCCTACATGGGCACTTGTAAAACGTCAGAAGCTAGTGCACGGTTCCAAATTGGTTGATTCCTATGGAGAAGAACCGGCAAGAAACTCCATGGTTACTCTTTTAAAATAATTGTTTCTTTTACAATATTTCCATATTACAGTATTATGACATTGATTATGTAAGGACAGTGCAGACCAGTCAATATTTGGATCTCAGCGCCCACCAGATCACATCACGGGGGACACAGTCGAAGGCCTTCTGCATGTCTAGGAACAAGAGGTGCAGAGGCGTATTCTTCGATCTGTATCCCTCCATGGTAACCCTTAGGGCAAAGATGGGATCCATGGCGCCATGGCCTGGTCGAAACCCATATTGACATCCCGAGACGGTGCATTCCTGTCGGATCCGAGAGTCAATCACCCGCTCGAAGAGCTTCATGGTGTGGGACATAACCTTAATCCCCCGGTAGTCGCCACACTCCTGCACCGATCCCTTGCCTTTGAAGACTGGAGTGATAATACTCAGTCTCCATTGACTCGGGATCTTTCCGGTGAGGAGCATGCGGTTAAATAGGTGGGTTAAGATGCCCACACCATGAGGGCCCATCGCCTTCCAGGCTTCAATGGGGACTCCATCGGCACCGACAGCTTTCCGGTTCTTCATGCGGCGAAGAGCCACATGCACTTCTTCAGGCGTAACCGGGGGCACAAGTCTCTGATTTGGAGGGAGAACCGGAGACAGCACCTCTTTGTGCTGCTTGTTCAGCAGCTCGTGGAAGTACGAGCGCCATCTCTCCTTCACCGCGAGGTCCTCGCATAACAGATTGCCGTCAGGGTCTTTTACACAGCGGCACTTAGAGATATCCAGTGCCGCTTTGACCCTGGAACGTGCCAACTTATAAATGAGCTTTTGCCCCTCAGACGATTCCAACTTATCATAAAGTGGCTGTAAGTGGTCTCGTCTGGCTCTGGCTACGGCCCTCTTGGCGGCACGTTTTGCGGTTTTGTATGCGTCGCGGTCTTCGGGAGATTTGGAAGCTTGCCACGTTTTGAAGAGGGCTTTCTTCTCTCTGATCTCCCTCTGGACTGTGTCATCCCACCACCAAGTCTCCTTGTCACGCCTGCGGCCGCCCCTGGACAAGCCGAGCACCGACTTTGCCGCTTCAGTGATGGCAACCTGAATCCTGTCCCAGTGGCTTTGCACAGGTTCGCCATCGGTTCCATCACACTTATCGCCGATGGCCGACGCGAACGACTGGGACGTGGCTTCATCCAGTCGCCACCACCGTATTCGGCGTTGTCGGCGCTCAACAAACTTGACCTTAGGCTTGACGCGCAAGTCCATGACAAGGAGACGGTGTTGTGCAGTGAGACTCTCGCCGGGTATGACCTTGCAGTTAGCTACCTTACTGATATGGTGCCTCCGTGTGAGTAAGAAATCGATTTGGGTAGCGTACCTCCCGCTCTTGTAGGTAATCAGGTGTTCGGGCTTCTTTTTGAAGAACGTGTTCACGATGGCAAGGCCGGCAGCCGCACACGTTTGGAGGATAGTCTCCCCCTCCGCGTTACGGCTACCGTATCCAAAGCCACCGCGAACATGCTCGAACTCCTTGCACCTGTCACCCACATGACCGTTCAGATCACCACCCAAGACGATTCCCTGTGACAACGGGATGCCACGAAGCACCCCACCGAGTTGATCCCAGAACGCAGCCTTTTCAGTGTCGCTGCAACCGACCTGAGGTGCGTAGGCACTTATCAAGTGGGTTACAACCCCATCAATAAGCACAACTACGACCATAAGCCGATCACTGTAGCGTTTCACCTCCAGGACTGCGTCTTGAAACTCCTCGGAGAGTACAACGGCCACCCCGTTCTCCCCACCGGCTGCACCCGTGTAGATCAGCTTGTAGCCATTCCCGATGAGCCGGGACCTGCGGCCTTTCCACCGAGTCTCCTGCAGGAATGCCACGGCCACCTTTCGCCTGAGAAGTACATCGGCTAACTCTCTCGCGCGTCCGGTCAGCGTGCCAATGTTGAGGCTGGCGAAGCGGATTTTCCGGGTTGGGGCTCGCGTCTTTGGCCGTGTTCGCCCCATACACGGTAGCCCTTGCCCACTTGCCACAGGAGTCGGGCGAATCTCCTGCGCGCCGTTTTGCGGCGGCGCCCTATCCGTGGCAGCATTCTTTCCTTTCTTGACCATTTTTAGTGGCTATTTGTGGCCTTTACAGGAGCGACTGCCGTCTGACCTCCCAACCCTAAGAGGGAAAGCCGGCGCCAGAGCCTCATCTGCTGTACGGCAGGTGCCCCAACTTGCAGGGGAGGTTGACTTGGGCCCCGAAGATCGTGGTGAGGCCCCATATGCACCCAAAAAAATATTTTTATACCTATATATATATTTTTTTACGCTCCTTGGCCGTTTGGAGACAACAGCGTTGGATTTTGGACTCGCAATCAACCGGGACAAGACGAAGATGATGATTGTGGACCGTGCTGACAATAACCAACCAGGCGTCCAAAATATTGCGGGATGCGAGGTGGTCAAGAGTTACCTATACTTGGGCTCCACAATCACCAATGATGGGGGCTGCGAAGACGAAATCCGGAGACGTTGCGCTATGACGAGATCCTCAGTGGAAAAACTCACAAAAATTTGGAAAGACCGTAGAATAACCAAAAACACTAAGGTTCGATTAATGAAATGCTTGGTTTTTCCTATTTTTCTATATGGAGCTGAGACGTGGACGCTGAGGATGCAGGACCGTCGCAAGATTGACGCACTGGAAATGTGGTGCTGGAGACGCATGCTTCGAATCCCATGGACCGCACACCGAACCAATATATCGATCCTCAAAGAACTCAATATCAGAGAGAGATTATCGTCGTCTGTGCAAATACGAATTCTCAAGTTCTTCGGGCATATCACCCGTAACGAGGACTCAATGGAGCGACTGGTAGTGCAAGGGAAAGTTGAGGGCAAAAGATCACGTGGACGCTCTCCAACACGGTGGACAGACCTCATCAAATCGGTGACGCATTGCAGCGTCAACGAAAACTTCCAAGCCGCCAAACATAGAACTTCATGGCGTCGCATCGCAAGAGAGGCGGTGGCGCAGGACTCGACCGACACATGACCACGACCACTCTGTCAAGAGTGCACGACTAAGAAGAAGATATATTTTTTTGGAGCACAGTGTAAATATGTTAATGTTGTACCCAATAACACAGTAAAATACCTACCTTTTATTGCAGGATTATTTCTGTTTATGTTTGTGCGAAGTTTCATCCAAATCTATTCAATCGTTAAGGCGTCAAAGTATAGCAAAGCAACTAACATATAATAGACTGCTCTTTTCTTTTTATATAAATAAACTGGCGATCCGCTCCAGCTTCGCACGGGTATTATGCATGTACATATTATGCAAATCATCCATGTATTATGCATGTATTATCAATCCTCTCGAATCACTCTATCTATTAAAAAAGCCGCATCAAAATCCGTTGCGTACTTTTAAAGATATAAGCATACATAGGGACAGACAGCGACTTTTTTATATGGCTGTCGGATCTTGGCGAGTCTGAATTTAGACTCTCAGTCTCTGATCCGACGGCCATACCGTACTTACTGCCGTGCAGACACTAAAACGCAGTAAAATAGCGTATTTTACAATACTTTTACTGCGTTTTAGTATCTGCACGGTAGTTAAGTTTCGATGAAAAGGTAAACCTACAACAAGTAATTGTTTACCCCTTTCAATCAACCCAAAATGAAAAAGAAAACATCGTGTTTCCCGATCGAGAATGAAATGTTTTGTGATGTTCAAACCTTTGTACCCTGTATGAGAGGTTGTAATGTTATAAGGAATGTTTATTTAAGAGGCCACTTGACCCGAGATGAAAGCCTGAGGTGATGTGTTTTTTTTTATATACATAATCGTAGTCCAACGGTTTGCGTAAGGATTTTTTTGTAAATCTAATTGATAACTACTACGTTGGAAGTTTGTCGCAGAGAGGGGTCGATGGAACACGTTTCCCTTTAAGAAACATATTTATTTTTTTATTTTAAAGACGATTTAGAAGCTTTTAGAAAAGAGAGACTTCGTCAGAGCATTCTACTTGTACGTGCACATACTATAATACTAAATAGGTATGTAAAAGTGTTTGATTTTAGTGGTAATTACAATAAAAAAAAAACAAAATGGGAGCGGGGTGCAAGGAGGTGCATTTTTGCATCTCATGTTTGTGGGCGGAATGAGAGGTAAAGTTAGAATTTACTGGTCCATCGGTTTTACTTCAGTTATCCTTAACCATCCAAGACCTTTTTAACAATCTCACTCACTTTCGCCCTCACTGGTTTTTATGAAAAAATCCATTGAATATTTTAAAATATGTAGTCTCATAAGTTAGTAAGTTTTGATAAAAACCCATTAAATATTTTAAAATATGTAGTCTCATATTAAAGAGCCTGGCCTAATTGAGGCGTGATGAGGAAATTTCAAGCTCACTTTGCCTGCTCTTACATCATTTTTCTTTTCTATAATTTTAGATTATAAATCTGTAGAGTTAGATGTATGAATTTGCAAAATAAAAACCATTCGAAGAGGTATTCTAGAGTTACACACTGTAGCTATTTTTTTTTGAAGTGACACATCGTCTAATTAATTTCTGTGTGGAGTTAAAGGTTGTAAAATCCATGTTTCATCATTTGCCTTTTGTTCAAACTAGGGATGTTACGGAGTTCCAGCTTCGGTTCCGATATACCGAAACTTTCGGTTGATTTCACACCTGCATACACTGATTTGAAGCGAGGAGGTTATTGCTCAAGTTTTACTGTCCCAGCAGTTTTTTACTGAAAAAACTGCTGGGAAGCAGTTTTTTATGTGTGAGTCACAGTCATAAATCAGTCTATTTGTGAGTATCTGAATCGGCCTTGATATAGGTTTTCATTTGTCCACAACACTCCAAGGTCCACCTCCAGTTCCGATTTCGGTTTCGGATCCGGTTCCGTTAAAACAAATATCAAATCTTCGGTTTCGGTTCGGTTCCATCTTCCCTAGTTCAAACGGGTGGACGGTTTTCTTACAAGCGTTCCTACAGCCCTAGCGGGCAACGGCTTTACTGAAGTCTTTCGGGTTAGCTCATATCTCTTTCAGGCGGTGCTTACCACACGGCCAAACAGCGGGCTTGCGGATGACCAATCGGTAACCATCCAGAGCGTGAGCAAGTTGTTAACGGAATCACCGCTCCACGTGTGTCACAAAGAGATGTCAGCAATTATCGTAGGAGTCTAGCAGGTTCGCATTTATTGGTCGCACAAAAGGTAGCCCCGATCCTGGGACGTAGGACAAAGAAGGAACATAGAAATTAGCACCCACGTGGCACACACATCACAAAATAGTTTTGTAAGGCGAAGCGTTCATTCGCAAACCCTTTAAAAGTAAACAAGTAATATATCGAATATTTAATGATTGAGGTCACAGTTTGTATCGAAAGTCGCAAAGTTTGGTAGTACAGGACTCCAAACTTGTATATTTCGTGTTTCTAAATCACACACTCGCTGGTTTGTTCGACTTACAATACATGTTATAAGGTTATGTTACGGACATAATGCGATTAAGTCAGAAGTGAATATGGCGTGATTTTTGTTTTTTTTTTATTGTTTCACATAGGTACTTAAATGACTTTTTTTTATAGAAACTAGTGTTTGACACAATTCCACCCGATGGTTGGGCACGCCATAATTACGGTGGTAAGTCTTTGAGACGTGGTTGGAAAGATCTCACGGCATCCACACCTTCCGCATAACGCAGGTTCTCACCGGAAATGGCAAGTTCGGGAGGTTCCTGCACCGGATTCGTGAGGAAGCAACGCCCGGGGGTCGCCACTGTGCGGACCGTCCGGAGGATATGATAGAGCACATGGTAGAGGTGTGCCCTTCTTGGGAATAGCATCGCCGTGTTAATTCCATAATTATCCATAAAATCAGAAAAAAAGGTCTGATTAAAATAATGAATGAGATTTACAAAAAATATAGTAAAATTTTTATTAAGTCAATAAAAGAGTCGCAAAATTCAGTCAGAGGTAATTTTTCCCATAACATGCCAACGTCTTCATTTATTTTAAGTTTAACAGTAACATAGTTACTCTTATATTGCTATCACCAGTACCTATAGGAGCTTCAATAATATGATTCAGATTGAGATGAAATGAGGTTCATACAGTCAAATAACACACAAACTGTCTAGACATGCCAACTTTGTTTGTATGCCGATAACAATACCAATAGAATCGGTTTATCAAAATATCTAATATTTATAAATTAACTAAAGGCCGATTGCGAACTATGGGGCGCCCAATTTGTTTGCTTACTGTTTAATTTTACTGTAATATACTTCTATAATTCCAGGATTATACAGGGAACAACAAACCCATTATCCTACAGATATATAAAGGGTTTAAACTTTATACGACCGCGAACAATGTCAATGTACGTTGCTATTGGCGAGGAAACACAAACAATGTTCAGTTTTGTCCCATAACATAGAAAGTTCAATGAGTTTCTGCTTATGTAGTTGCACTCACTTCCTACTATATATTTCGATTTTAAATTCATAGTTTACAATACTGAAATCTATTATCTTATTGCCATAAATTCTTGGCAAACGTGTACAATAAAATTGAATGTCCCATATAAACATGGTCTCCAAAAATATCAACATCGATATCCTCTTCGATTTACGACTTGGGGAGAATAAGGTTACAAGCAGAACGTGAAACATTCTACGACAGGGGAGTTAAAAAGCCAAACCCATTGACTTCTTGTAAGTCAAGAGTATCTGGTAACGCCAATGGGGAGTTCGGTACAGCTTCGAAAAACAACTTTCAGAGTACAGTCGCTAAAATAATTTAGTACCTAGGTACTGAAGACACTAAAATCTTGACACGATATTCCTATTTACCTTAACATAAGAATGCGGAACAGTTTTTTGTTTGTTAATGTTAAATGCAGTCTCTAAAACTAAAATTCAAATAGGATAAAATCTTTCTGAATGGGGTAGCCAGATTCATGGCAAATAATAGAATACATATAACATCACAATACCACATGGAAGCGGGTTATCAACCAAAGACGCAGGTGAAACTGCAGGAGACAGCTAGTTATAGATAAGTATGAGGCAGACGAGAGCAGTGGTAGCCGAGTGGTAAAAGTCCCCGACTTACGACTTGTAGGTCGCGGGTTCAAACCCAGCCAGGCGCATTATTTTGTGTAATTTATTTCATCTCCACTGCTCTCAAAACGGTGAAGGAAAACATTGTAAGGAAACCAGCATGTCCTAGAACCAAAAATTCGAAGACATGTGACATCCACCAATCCGCACTGGGCCCGCGTGGTGGATTATGGCCCATTCCCTCTCCTAGAGAGGAGGCCTGTGTCCCAGCAGTGGGAACATTAAAAATACTGATGATGATGATGATGATGAGGCAGACTGTTTTAGGTATACCTTAAGCTTTACTTCTCATATGGTTTAAGAAACAGTGATATGTACTCAGCTGCCATTTGCCTATGTACCTATCCCCTTTGTTGAATGTACAAAAGTACATAAGGCCACCTGCCCATACACTACATCCTACATTTTAGTTCGGCAGAGCGAAAACGAGAAGTTTCGTTGGAAATTTAAATTTTATGAGCGTCCCGTTTCGAGTGTGTTCAGGTTTTCTTTCGACCTCCAATTTTTTTGGCGATGTGACTGTCCAATCGAAATATTAATAATGCTATGTGCGCATCGACGAATCGGTTAATTGGCGTGACAGATATTTTATAAAAATGATTTTTGTTTGTTTTGTTTATGTTCAGGATGAACAAAAAAGATTTAGTTGGGTGAGTGATTTCAATCGCAATCGTTATTGTAATAATTTGTGATCTGTTTTAGTTTATTCGTTAATTTATATTCGTTTCGAATATTGTATTTTTCACTATATATAATATATTTTTTCCATCATATTTCTTCATCTGTTAAATTGTACATGCTCGTAATTATTTCATTTATTAACAGAATTTATCTATATACAACAGTTATTGGTTAAAACTATTCGTATGAAATAAAATTCTAAATAATTCAGTGCCGACAAACATAGCTAGCTAAAAAACATCTATAAACTCCAAGATTAGTTCATCACAAAAACATAACCCCAAAAGAAGTAAAAATCAAATACACAGTTTTCATTGACATTGGATAATAATCCAATGATTAGACCGTAATATGCTTAGCTGATTACAGTACAATTTCATCAGAGAACAATCAACCCTCGAACCGTTGAGGTTTGTTATGTAACTTGGTCAAAACGGATGGGTACAATTTGCACAGATTGGATTCAAAACGACCGGTACCATTGGATCAATGAAAACTGTTAATCTCAAACAAATTGTGAGTGTCCCTTTTTCGACGTCCATTTTACTAGATTGGAATCTTTGTTTTGTGTATTTTAACACTAAACGTATTTATAAAAGGCCGGTGTTTATGGCATTTGTAAAAGTTATTGTTATGTTTGTCAAATGTAATTAATTTCAATCCTGCTTACCATCAGATGGGATCGCTGTCAAGCATTAATTTATAGCAAAAAAAAAACTTACGTAAGCGTGTGTGTGAGACATGTGAAGTTGTTCTGATTTGCCGTAATATTTTCACACATACGTCAACGCAAACATCGCTACAATTTTCAACCAATCATCTTTGGGATTTTAGCTTTCTGCAGCTGTGTTTTATTAAAGTCTAGTTTTGAATACCGTAATTAAAGACATAATAGACAATAGGTGTGCGAACGCTGGAGTACGCATGGGGGGGGGGGTGTATCAAGAGTTTTATTAGATGACATAATGATAACTTATATTTATTTTTGAATTTTATATTATTCAGACGCTGTTGTGAGACAGTTGTGGAATATATTACTCGGTATTTTGATATTTATCCAAGAACGTAAATAAAAAGACAAATAAATTTAAATAGACAAATAAATTTACATTTTGAAAATAAGCAACTTTCCGTTAATATCCGCGCGAAGGCGGGCGTTCGCCAAGGGAAAGGAGTTATATTATATAACTAGCTTTCGTCAGCGGCTTCGCCCGCGTATATAAAATATAGCCTATGTCACTCAGGAGTAAAGCAGCTTTCTGTTGTTGCTAAAATTTTTCCAATCGGACCAGTAGTTCCAGAGATTACCCCCTACAAACAAAAAAACAAACTTTACCTCTTTATTATATTATATTATACTAGCTTCTGCCCGCGACTTCGTCCGCGGAAAATTTCTTGTAGTGATAGCTCGGGTAACATCCATGATATATAAATAATTTATAGCCTATGTCACTCAGGAGTAAAGCAGCTTTCTGTTGTTGCTAAAATTTTTCCAATCGGACCAGTAGTTCCAGAGATTACCCCCTACAAACAAAAAAACAAAAAAATAAAAAAACAAACTTTACCTCTTTATTATATTATATTATATAATTATTATTTATAATGCTGATAATGCCAATGAAGCGCTGCAGCGGACTTTTGTATTAACTTTTCAGTGTTTTGACTAATATTTTCTATGAATATGCTTGTCAATCGCTAGGATATAAATCGATGAATTAGACACAATCCCCGTCCCGTGTTTTTAGATCGATCATATCAAAGTTGGGGCCCGTAATAAATTGTCGAAGTTCCATAATGCCAGCTTACGCTAATATCGGCTCTGCTGACAGGCATCGCTATTAATTATATAAGTTTGGATGTGAAGCGACGATGTGATGCCACAACTATTGGTTTTTTCGCGAATAACAGGAATTATTTACTGACACTGTCTGTTCAGGTCCATCATCATTATCATTTCTGTCGAAAGACATCCACTGTTGGACATAGGCGTCTCCAAGTGTCGCCACAATGAACGGTTCTGAACGTCTCGCGTCCATTGGATTACTATATTAATTACTAGCTACCCGCCCCAGCCTTGCACGGGTACAATGTTGTATAATATATATACATTATGTATATATTATACATATAAACCTTTCCTTTGTATCACTTTACCTATTACAAAAAACCGCATCAAAATCCGTTGCGTAGTTTTAAAAATCTAAGCATACTTAGGGACAGACAGCGACTTTATTTTATACTATGTAATTATTAGTTCGGGCCCATATTACAAGACAATTTTAAAGATCTCTATTCATTTTAGTAGTCGATAACGGAAAATTAATTAATCAATAGCTATAAATGTTTTAATAATTCGAGGTTTTTTTTTTTAGGTAGGTGAAAATCATCCAATGACGAAACCCGCTCTTGGGCTGAGCGGGAGACTAGTGTCAGACTCTTACTGACTAAAAAACCTACCCCGTACCTTCCTTGCCTTATTCCTGGAGTCGAGGTAACAGTTTTCACCACCCTCTAGGCTCCAGGAGGCTTCGACCCTGAAGGGCCCCTGCAGTTTGCTGACAACTCC
This sequence comes from Mythimna loreyi, assembly GCA_029852875.1. Classification (NCBI taxonomy): domain Eukaryota; kingdom Metazoa; phylum Arthropoda; class Insecta; order Lepidoptera; family Noctuidae; genus Mythimna; species Mythimna loreyi. Next base: position 13,324,363 of record CM056789.1, read on the forward strand.
TTGAGGCGCGCGGGAACGGTGCGCGCCGTTGACGACTTGGACTCGGTCTTACCAGACGACCGGACGGCGAGCTACCCATTGCTCACCGTCCGCGAGCCAGTGTCTACGGTGGCCGGATATCGGCAGGATCGCGGCGGTTAATAATTCGAGGTGGAATCGAAACAATACAATACAGTACAGTAACAAATGCAACACTGGTTTTAATCGTACCGTAAATTCGTGGAAATATCTAATCGATCTTGGGTTTAATTCGCTTTTAGTCGAGATAGAGAGCTCTAACGAGACATTCTAGGAAGGAAGCCTGAAAACGTTTTAGGAAGACATTCATTGTGCCTAAAGCTAAGGGGTTGAATTTCCTGCCGGAGTCTGTTTCCTGATGGCTACAACTCGGGAATCTTCCGGGAAGTTGAGTGAATAGGTTACTTCTAGGTAATCGCGCTCCATCTTCGACCCTATCGTCACCTTTTGGAATATCTGTGGACATTTTCCTATCGGGTAAGATTGAAGATAAACGAAAACATAGCACTGACTTAAAAAAATATTTGCAGGTAATTTTGTAGTGTATATGGCGATGAACCTTCTAAGAGGAATGGCTGGAAATACCTCACGGTCTGACGCACGATGCAGGTTCATCGAATACGGAAAGTTCCTGCACCGGATTCATGCGGAAGCGAAGCCCAGGTATCGTTACTGTGTGGAATGCCCGAAGGACAAGGTGGTGCATATCAGCACATAGGAGCGCTCGGCGACGGTAATTTTTTATGCAAGTCCATGGTATTGGCCATGGACAACATGTGGCAACAACGGGTTTTACTCAAGTAACTGGAATGAGTAATAAACTGTGCAAGTGCGGGTTGCAAGTTATATTTAGTCTTTACGGTTCCGTAAAAACTAAATTATGTAAATAGTTCAATTCCCAAATCGAGGCTCAAAATACTGAAGAGAGCGGTTTTACTACACCGCCTTTCTAATCGACCTGAATTTCGGGTTATCCTTCCATAAATAGTTTCGTATAAGTAAACTATTTCGAAGTCTACTCAATTTACAACATAATACCTCTAACGAACAAAGGAATAGGCAGACGAATTAATTGGATAAGTACCCTTAATTCATCAGCGATGGGATTAGAAGCTAATATGACAGAGGACGAGCATTCCCACTCCCAAGTCTTCATGTGGGTCTTGTTAGAGGTAATATATCGCTATACGTTGTGGTTTGTAGCCAACGATGGGAAAGGTAAAAGGTTTTTGACTTTAACTGGATGTGTATAAGGTAAAGCCGAGATAGATGCCCCACTGGGATAGGTACCCCGATTTCAATTACTCTAGTTTTGCGAATGAATCGTATAATATTATTTATCAAAAGACTTTCCAGCTACTAGGTACTATGTTGACCGTGTCTTACGTCTCTACGTGATTGCATGAGAAGACAAAATGCGATCAAAGTTTTTAGGGGATAGTTGCCCGTTTTGTGGGGAGGGAATCTATCCTGTAAGGCATTTATATGGTTCAGGCAACTATCCCACACGTGGGATAGATGTCACAAAATATAGAAGTCCGCTAAAATCGCTAATGCTCTAAAAATATAAAAGAAAATGTTTTTAAATTGTTATAAATTTGGCCAATGAAAAACCAAAGTACCTGCCGGTCTTACAGATCATTTCACTTTTTTTACTCAGAGATATGAAGTGATTTCAAAAAGTGGGGTAACTACGGATAACAAGGCATCCCGTAACGCCTGCGCGATTAGACTGAGCAAAACCACGGAGCAAGTCTTTTAATAACTTTCATTAGTCACTAGCTGCTGCCCGCGACGTTGTCTGCGTGAAGGCCCTACAGCACCAAACAAACCTAAAATGGCAGTGTATGATCAGTGTATATCAGATGGCATAGCATCATAAGTAAACAACTTTTAAAATAGCATTGCATCAGCCTTATAAAGTTCCCGCTGCTGGGACACAGACCTCATTTCTAGGAGAGGGAATGGGCCATAATCCACCACGCGAGTCCAATACGGTTTAGTGGATGACACTTGATGAATTTTTGGTTCTAAAACATTCACAATCACAATTTCCTCATGATGTTTTCCTTCACCATTGAGCAGTGGTTATGAAATAAAATACACAAAGTAATGCGCCTGGCTGGGTTTGAACGACAGACCTACAACTTCTAAGTCGGAGCCTTTACTACTTCGCCACCACTGAGTCGGAGCCTTTACCACTCCGCCACCACACTACACACTACGATGGTAGTTATGCTGCCAAGAACCAAAATGTAAAGAGAGTCAGGACTGGTGACGCGGGAGCAAGCGACATACAGTTGCCCGTGTAAGAGACAACTCGTCCTGAAGTTGACATCCGCTGCACTCAGTGTCTGCCCCTTCGACTTATTGATGGTCATCGCGATGCAAACACTCACGGGGAATTGTACGCGCTTGAACTGGAACGGGAAGTTATGAGGTATAAATACTGCCTCGACTTCGCCATAAACCGTAAGAATTTTTGCTTCAATGATGTGTCTGTGCAGCGAGATGACTTTAAGACGGGTCTCATTACACCACTTTGGAGGAGATAGGTAATTCCGAAAATGCATAATCGGGACTCCGACTTTCAGCTTTATGGTATGCGTTTGAAGTCCATTTGCTGGCTGGGAGTTCAAAAATTCCACGGGATAATGTGTGGCGTCATCTTGCTCAACGACAGTGTTTATTGAGGTATAGATCACTGCATTTCCCTCAATTTCCGAGAGAATGTATTCGTTAATTGCTGCAGCCTGATCATTTTTGGACGTCAAAATGGCCCGCTCACACACTCAAGAAATTCTGCTGGTGCGGTAAATGACTGTCAGTTGTCCCCGTACACATAGCAAATGAATTCTTCTAAGCTGGCTAACGCTCTATCGAGAGACTTTGGAAGCACCTCCTGTCCACCTCTCTCGCAGTGGGCTTTGACTTGCAGCAGACTCTGGCAGAGGCCATGATCCGGAGCAAAGAAGAGTGGCAGGCGGTCGCCTCCTTCTGCGAAGCAGTAATGCTAGTGGCTAAAACAGGGGGTCGACTGCATCAGGCAAAAGCAAAGGCGCTCAAGCCGCAGCTACCGCCGCCGTGTCTCCAATCCCGATTTTCGGCCACAGTAGCCGCGGGCTTGTGACCGCCGAGCAATGGGTAGCTCTTTGTCCACCCATTCGATAGTCGACGACGGCGCGCACTATTCCCTGTGCCTCCAGCAGTCGGCAGCAACTGTAGGAGCCCAACAGGATCGAAGCCAAGGTTTCAACGTAGCAAACGGGAAGCGTTTGCCCGAAATCGCGACTGAACAAACTGTGACACCACCCATCAAAGGTTCGTTCCCTCGGATGTCCTGCAGGGTTCTGTCCTCGGCCTCAACTGCCTTCCTATTGGCCATAATACGCTCATCCCATATGATCAAAGAGCTATCCTTAAGCACGTGTCCCTTATCGCTGTTACGTGACACACCGCAAACAGGCGTTTTGACGCTCTCTAAATCGATGGGAATTTGAACATGGCATGTGCTGTCTTGCCACTCGTTAGCAGTGTGGCAGTAATTCCCAACGACGTGACAGCAATAGCAATATTGCCTTGCCTCCTGACCTCTGCAAGTATGCCATGTTTTTCCTGTTCCAACAGGAGCAACACAAGAAAAATATTTTACCCTGGTTTTGCACAACGCTTTCAAGGACGGTGTCATAAATTTGTTTTTGCTCTGAAGAGAACTCTGTCTCAGCGTTATACTCTCGATTTCCATAGTCTTGATGCGGTGACGATTGGGGAGCTAGTAATCCATATTAGATCAGTGGATTGCCGCCGATAGAAATGTCCACATCTTGAAGTGAACTGAGACAGGTGTTCAGCACACGATCATCAGTTACATCGACTTCGTCTCCAGTAGCACGCCTCAAAGCTCGCAGAAAATCTTCAGACAAATGATGGCGATATTTTAATGAACATAACTTTTTTGTAATACTTAACGCCGCATTTTTTTTTAATAGTCTTGCTCAACTCTGCTCAAGATTTTGAGGGTTTTTGGAACTTGAATTTTTCAAAACGAACTATACCCTGCCCTATATATTGCCCTGTGCGATTTTGTATTTGTATATCCTGTCCACATTATGAGGTGTACAATAAAGCTTATAGTAAAAAATAAATAATATACGATACCACGTTTAGGAAGAATTTGTTTTTTATGAAATCAAATAGATGGCGCTGTTTTAAAATTTTCTACGTGCTACTACATTCAACTATGTTTCTCTGCCCAAGTTACTTAAATGTCGTACTTTTTATAGTGTAAAGCCAGATAATAGCATGGCTTACTCAAAAATAACATTTAAATATGCGTCGTTAAATTAAACACTGTCACAGAATGCGTAAGAACAATAAGTATTCATAACTCCTCCCCCGTAAGTGATAGCGTGATAACATGTAGCCTATATGTTGGCCCATCCTTTATTCAAGCAAAATTTGAAGATAATCCATGCAGTATGTATAAATATATATCCAAGTGAGTTTTTGAGTTTAGCCTGGACATACATACAGACAAATAGACAAAAATTCTAAAAACTATATTTTTGGCTTCGATATCGGTTGTAGATCACTTCTCAAGTATTCTTTTAAAAAAATATGTAATGAACAGTTTTGACTTTCCTACGATTTTATTATAATTACCTAAACTCTTTAGTTAAGTCCCAAGAGGACACAAATTTCCGTACAACTGTTGTCGTTTAATTGTGTCTGTAATTACGGTAGTCGAAAGGTAAAAATAATGTTTGTATTATTTTCGTTTGTACTAATTTGAGTCAGTAGATGTCGTTGTACGTATATAAATAACATTGAAAGATTAGGTTGCGTTGCAAAATAAATCCGTTAGAATAAGAATAAGACATTTCATATAAACATGGAGAACGCCGTTAAAGAGATAAACTATTTTTTTTAATTATGTATTAAATATTAACCCACATTTTTTCGTAAAACGAACCAACCACTACCTGAGATATTTCCCTAAAAATAAATAAGTAACATTTGCTCTGTTCGGGCTTGTTTTTTTTTTTTCATTTTTTATTCCCAGTTGTGAGTAAATTCAACCGCGCAGTAAGAGACTATGAAATCTTGAACACGACCTATGTCGTGAGATTTTGAGGGTTTTTTGAAACTTAAATTTGTCAAAACCAATTATACGACTTTTATGAAGAAAATGCGCACTACCATCTATGAATTTTAAGAATAACTAACTGCTAACCTTGCCAACATGGTCAAAAAATTATTAAAGTGTCAAAATGTAACTTGATTTGATTTTTGTGTAATCTCACAGATGGCGCTTTTTAAAATATGTCTTTATACTACTAATATTCATTAAACTATGTTTCTTTGCCTTAATTACGTAGTTTTGAAAAATTAATAATGGGAATCTTTATTATTTACCTAAATAAATTTACGTGCCAAGTTTCAAGTTAATTAACCCAAGCTATAAGATTCTCCCATACAAACTTTAACATCCCCTAAATCTTGCACTGGGGGTACTACTGAAAAAATAAATATGGCATCCTGGATAACTAATTTAGGGTAATGTTTATGCTAAGTTTTGAGTCGATCGGCCCACGGAAAAAAAAGATACACCCTTGCATCCATTGCACCATTTAAATTCAATATTGCTTACCTCCCATAATTTCCGGCGTGATAATATGTAGCCTAAAGCCTTCCTTGGTTTACAAGGAACATTTTTGCTGAATTTCAAATCAATCTATCCAGTAGTTTTGGCGCCAACCCGTACCATAGGCACAGACAAACAGACAAAAATTCTAAAAAGTCACTTTTTGTCATCAGTTACGTTTTTCTAACAAAACCCACTCATTTTTTCCAGAAAATTCTCAATGTACAGTTTTTCTTTCGTTACTGTTTTATTATATGTATAGATAAGCATCAATTTACGGTTACATTCACTCTATCTTTGTTTGTCTTTGTTTGCTATCCTTGCAATACACACCTTGCAGCAATTTTTGAGTTTCCTTTGAAGAATCGCTGAAATTCCCCAACAATCGGTTAATTATATAAGCTACCAGAACATGAGTCTTCTAACAAGTGATAGGTATCAATACCAAGTAATGTTGTAGTCAGGGCAACAGCACGTTTACTCAGTGATTGAGTGAAGGGCTGCATAGAACAAATATTTGTACGTCTTACAGAGAGTCAGACCGGGTGGTGTCTTGTGTATATAAGTTCACTCACGGATACAGTAGGCATGTTTAGTATAGGGCAGCCACAAGAACCTGGAATAAAGTAAGTCGCAATTATAAGTTCGCCTTATTAGATCAATACCCATGACGGTACGGCTGTCGGATCTTGGCGAATCTGAAATAAGGCTCTGCGAAAAATGGCTCTTGAAAACTCGTAAAAAAATAAACGGTTTAAACAAATAATTGCAATTCGCAGTTGTTATAGCTGTCAAAAACTGTTATTGGCACTTATTTTTTCTCTCGCCTCGCCAAAATCCTACGGCCATACAATTTAAAACAGTGTTTTTGAGATGTGGTTAGCGCGTATGGTTCGGACTTTCTTAAGTGATTCGAATTGGTCAATAAGAGACTTTGTTATTCGATATTGCATGACTACGGCGCTAGGTTTTCTGTGGCAGCGTGCATTCGTTATTGAGAATTCCCTGTTAGTATATTTACTAACAGGAAACAAGGACGTTTTAGGCCACGTTTATATGAAATGGTGGCTTTGATTTTCGCGTCGTTTAACTGAGCCCTTATTCGATATCACAGTTTTCGGAACCATGTAATTCAAGATCGCATGGTTTCGGTGTCAAGATTTTCGTGGTAAATGTATACAGCGTACATTTGTTGTAAATATTTCGAATTAACAAACTATCGGGAAAGTGTTATTCCAAGTAACACCATTCGGCATCATGTTACACGCTCGATTTTTACAATTCGCTTGATTGCATGATAAGTTTTAGTATTTGACTGTATGAGTAAATGATTTTTATTTTGCAACGTCAATTTTTTTTTCGTCTATTGAAACTAGATGAGGCCGGTGTTTTCTAAGTAGCGAATACATTGAGAAGAAACACCGAAACATACTCAGGGGTCAAAGTTTTAAAGTCCATAAACAAACATGTAATGGTCAAATCATATGAGAACCATGCAGATTGGAGTCTGAGATGGTCTTTTGAAGAAAGAACCACACAGTTCTGAGTGGACCTGTCCAGTCAGTGCAAGCATTTGTCGGTACTCGTGTAGCTCAACTCAGGACTACTAAGGAGCTCAACGATTTGACGATCAATACCAAAGAAAGGACATTTGGGTAGGCCGCAAAAAGTCCTCATAACTGACTGTCTTATGACGTCACAGGAAATTAAACACTGGGATGATCGAACCATCCTATTTAAACTCTTGAGCCCCCCGCCGTATCCTCGTGGGGGTGATCAGCGGCGGCGATACCTCCTGCCGGGCCTTGGTGGAGGCCACGACAAAGGGCAAAGAAGGAATGGAGTGTGGTGTTTAGTTAGTAAGAGTCTGACACTGACGAATCCCGCTTCGCCCAAGAGCGGGATTCCTCATTGGATGATGTTTGCCCAATATAAAAAAAAAAAACTCTTGAGCCCCGGCGTTCGCGCATCTATTGTCTTTCTATTATCATCATCATCATCATCCTACCCTTATCCCATTTTACTTGGGGTCGGTGCAACATGTTTTTTTCTTCTTGTTTTTTGTCTTTCTATTATCGTATGTCTCTAATGAAGGTATTCAAAAGGTTTAACCTTTCCCACCACCACCTTTATCACTTGTCCTCCTTTGTAGAAAATTAATACCTGTCTGCGTAATACCAACTTTCTAGATTTGTTAATATTTTGGTCGGTTTGGTTTACTCGATGGTTACGGTTTGTTTTGGTTTGGTTTAAATCATCATCATCATCCTAGCGGTATTAGTCCCGGTTGCCAACCTTGGCTTTCGCCTCGGTGCCCGGGGTCCGCTTTCCTGCAAGCACGCCTCCACTTCGCTCGGTCTTTTGCGTCCTTTGCCGTAAGCCCATTGGCACGCATATCGTCCCTTACGACGTCGATCCAACGCCTCTTAGGCGTTCCTCGTTTACCGGGTCCCGGCGGAGGCGGCATGTCGAGGCATCTGTTACCCACGTAGTCTGCCGGTTTTCGTAAAACGTGGCCATACCAACGTAAGCGACCCTCCTGCAGTTTATCCGCTATGTCACGGACCTGAAGGCTGCCCCGGATGCGGGAGGTTTAAATGATACGACTTTAGTTTGGCTAGAATGTCATGGTTTTTAGACCCATGATTATAATCTATATGATGCGATCCACCTGGATTGCATCATATAGAACCAACAACAAACCACCTGGTTTGAATGATATTGGTATGATTAGAGTTACGCGATCGACAGCTGAACATATACTGCACTGATTTTAATTATTACTTTAGCTGGTTTTATAAAAATGCACGAAAGCAAAAGCGCTTTTTTATGGTGGGAATATCATCTAATGACGAATCCCGCCCTTGGGTGGTGCGGAAAACAGTGTCAGACTCTTACTGACTAAACGACCCACCCCATTCCTTCTTAGCCCTCATACTGGGATCAGACCTTCCGCAAAAATGCTCAGCTGTTCAGTTGTATTGCTCCGAACATACTTTATTCAGTTCAACACAACAATATCTAGAAGACATCCTAATTAAATGAGAGCGAAACAAAGCTGAGGCCACAGACAAAAGACACAAGTAATAATAAGTGTCGTGGTAAACAATCCCGACTAAAATTCCTTGTCGTTGGGACAATTCAGCCAGCTGTCTCGGTTCTCAGGGAAACGGTAGCTTTTCTTTTATTTTTATGTTGGTTGGTTTGGTATTTTGTTTTTTTTTTTGGTTGGTAAAATCATCCAATGAGTTATGTCAGTTGGTTAGGTTTTTTGTTTTTTTTTTTATGGTGGGAATAATCATCCAATGGCTAATGTCGGTTGGTTTATTTTTCATAGGCTTAAGGGGCAGATGTATGACTTCTGATGATTTTAAACATCACGTCTAAACGGTCCATTATGTTAAAAAATATGTTAAACTACAGTATTTGCCTAACAATTTGATGAACGAATATTTTCATTTTTTTTTTCTCATAAAACTTGGTGTGATTTATTTTAGTTATGTATAAACATTCAAAAAAGCGAAGATCAGGGAAAAACCATCGGGTGTATTTCTATGAAACTTATACAAACTAAAAGATAGTGTATTTCCAATTTGTATGCAACTTATCAAAAAAGTAATTAAACCATAATATACCTTAAACCATATTAACAGTTTTTAACAGCAATACCAACAGCAAATTGCATTTATTTGTTTAAACCATTTATTTTACGAATTTCGCGAAATTCGCAGTCTAACTTCAGACCGCCAATATCCGACGGTCGTACTATACCTATAGGATATAAATAAGTATTTTAATAAGTAACACCCTTTCTCAGTAAGGGTCAAGTTGCAAAGTTGTACAAAGTACTTTACGCAAAACCGTATCCTTAACCATAATTTAGGGTAAATGTCCATTAATGATCATTTCATATGAAGTAAACTAGTCAAATACTACTTAAGACCAAGTATTAGCAAACTTACTTCGAGCACAAGGCTCACACCCCTTCATGACATGGACCAAGAAGCTTGACCAACCCTAAAAGTTCTCTGATTAATTCATAGAGTCGACAGCTGAGCTGAACTGCGTCTCAACCATAGGGTAGACTAGCTTTAAATTAGAAATTATTAACGCAAGGTTCGTATGAGTTACCGACAAACTAATTACGCTGGGATAAGGGACATGTATCACCGAGGAGCGCTGCCAGGGACCAAATTAGTCGTATCGTGTTAATTGAAATGGGACAACTTGTGCGAACCATTTTGCGAGAGAAGCCGATGACACGCCTATATTATGTTACGTTATAACAAAATTAATTTTCGACGCGCTACGGTTAATGAGACACGTGTTTTTAGAGGCCATTCGTTTGGAATGTAAGCGGGTTCGCTCGGCGGTTGTGTTGACAACACGTGGTCGTCGCGTAAAATAGTGGCCGCGGTTCACATTACGCGGTGTACGCCAAGCGTTACATGTTCGGCGCGATGCGTTACATATTGTATGGGTTTGCATATATTCTTTTTTTAAATCTTTTTTATTTTAAGGGGATTTTTTATTTTAAGGGGCAGTGAAATGAGTGTACACTCATGGGCACTAAGGGGCAGTGAAATGAGTGTACACAAATGAGTGTACACTCATTTCACTGCATTCAAATTTGAGTTTGGAATTAACTCTAATGACGTCACAGGATAGATACCCTATACTCGCAAATGTCTATTGTCAATGGACTAACCTACCCTACTTGAAGTTAGAGTTACTTGGGTTAACTCTAGGGTAGCTACCCGAGTGATAAAAGAACGACTCTAGGTTGCAACACTACTTTCTCTGTACCCTTGGGAAGAATAAACTGCTTATATAAGCGATGGTCGACGATGTGGTGGTGTTCCAGTCGCGTCTTAAAGAGATGTCAGTATGAGTAACGGCGCTCGAATCTCAGGGCCTACCAGGGCTGCGGGGTTAGAAAGAAAGAAAGAAAAACTTACTTTACGGTTACTTAAAGAGTCATTAAAACCCTGGAACACAAAGAAGAACTAAAGGTTTTAGCCAGTAAAAGTCTGACACTCCCTCTCGCCTCACGCAGATCGGGAAAGTTATTTTATGGCACCATCCAAAAAGGCTGCCTGTTTTGAATTTTATGATAGTTCAAAAAAAGTTTATAACCAAAATTCAAATTAGAAACTGGCAGGCAATAACCACAAAAAAAATCCTATTTCGATAGAGAGTATTCTGGTTTTTATAGAAAAAAATATTTGTTGATTTCGGCGCCACACGCGCTTCCGTAAACTAGGGCGCGGTTGCCATATTGGCGTGTAAACTGAACCAGAGAAAAGTGCTGTGCGGTACTACGTATTCGGTTTAACCGGTTTTATAAATCCGTGGAGTCGCGGAATTGCACGATTTGATTCCGCCATCTCAATTTTACCATCGGACATCCCGGCGTACGGCAAATATCCACCCTTACGTGGTTGAGACATCTTCGGCCCGGACTAAGCGTTTTGCTTCGTCGTTTATACCGCGTGCATAGAGGACTGGAACAGCTTGCCGGCTGCAGTCTTTCCCTCCGATTATAATTTAGGTATTTTCAAGGCTACAGTGAATAGGCTCTTAATAAACTAGTGCGCCTTACCGTCAACGATTGCATCACTGCTTACCATAAGGTGGGATCGAAGTCAAGCACTAGTTTATTGCAATTAAAGAAAAAAAAAACATTTTCGGTAAACGAAATCTCACATAATAAGAAATTACGTTTGATTTTCCTTTCTGTTATAAATATACTTTGTTAACTTCAGATAATTAATTTTAAATTTTTAATAGGCACACCGGGATGGAATCTCCCGCCACCCTCGCACGAAGTGACAATACCGCTTCCTTATAATTTGCGGGAATTTCTTCCCCTCACTTTTAATTATTACTTAACTTTAGGGATGAACACAATAACGATAATAGAGTTTCCTTCTGCCAAATGTGATTTTCAATTCGAAATATTAGATTCTTATTGAATCCTCAAATTCAACTTTGCATGTAATAAAAATAAAGAGAGTTTGATATTAAAAAGATTATTACAGAGCATTTTTCTTCCTTTGAAAACCACGTACGAAACGTAGAAAATGTTCTCAAAGCTGTAAAGGATGGCGCCCACTGGCGACTAGTATACCGGTAGGTACGCGAGAAGTATACCGGTACACCATACCCGCGTACTAACGTTACGCCGTACTTGTGCATTACCCCTAAAATGCTGTTGGCGCGCAATTGTGAGTTTTATTTTATTTCCCCACCTCCGCCTGGGAAATTCTAGTTTCGCTGACAGATATTGAGTTACCAGCCGAGTTTTGTCAAATAAAACTATCCTGTTTTTCTGTAGCCGCGGAACGTGTACGTATATTTTTCCGTCTTTTGGGAACGTAAGCCTCGTGCATATCACGTCACACGGTTGGATTTTTTTATATACTCGTGTTATCGGATTAGGTTTAGCGTTTGTACTGAGTACTGGAGAATTTTTTACGTGTTGTTTTTGTAAATAACCTTCGGAATTACTTCTGTATCGTGAGTGCGCTCACAAATATGTAAACTAACACACACAATTTCTAGAATATGTACCTGTTGGCAAGTATTTGTTTCGTGTGGAAACGGAACTCGCGACACATCACTCAACCACTGCATCAGCTGTGATGTCAAACGTTATTGCTAAAAGATAAAAGTTGTTAGCCAATATGAGTTCTTTATTTATCATCATCATTTAAGTATTTAGCTAAGGTTTTCCAACTATCTTAATTCGACTTCATGTCTCTTGGTTCTTGTAGGTAATTGTTTTTGTACACAAAACATTACACAATACACAGTGATTTATTAATTCATGTACAAAGGCGAGCTTAAAGCAACAAATGTAGAGAGCCAACTGCAGGGCCGAACCCTACTAGGGCCGCGGTCCGCTTTCTGAAAGGAAGGTCCAACCCCGATATGAAGGCTAAAAAGGAAAGGGTAGGTCGTTTAGACAGTAAGAGTCTGACACTGTTTCCTGCTGCAACCAAACACGGGATTCATCATTAGATGATTTTTCCTACCATAAAAAATAAAGTTTATTCCAACAATGACTTTACTCTCAGCATACCTTTGACTTAAAGAGAGAGCATATTCGAGGGTAAAATTAAGTGCGTTATATAAACCTACACTACATAAATAAGTTAATATACATACATACGTATACTGTGTCAGTAATAAAAGGAAAAGTTCTTTAAGTTATTTTTATCATACTTGTATTTAGGTACTCCATTTCTTCCGCGCTTGACACGGACTCATTTACCAAAGTGTAAACAGTAGTTCTGTGAAAAAAACCTCAACATCATCATCATCAGCCTTTTTAATGTTCCCACTGCAGGGACACAGGCCTCCTCTCTCTAGGCGAGGGAATGGGCCATGCCCCACCACGTGGGCCCAGTGCGGATTGGTGGGTGTCACATGTCTTCGAATTTTTGGTTCTAGGACATGCCGGTTTCCTCACGATGTTTTCCTTCACCGTTTTGAGAGCAGTGGTGATGAAATAAATTACACAAAGTAATGTGCCTGGCTGGGTTTGAACCCGTGACCTACAGCTTGTAAGTCGGGGCCTTTACCACTCGGCCACCACTGCTCTGACTGAAAAAAACCTGTTTGATAATAATTTAATGTAAATAATACACATTTCTCAGGTACTCCCTTATAGGTAACTAGTATCATAAAAATGCAAAGGAAAGAAATAATTAATCTTTTCCAACGACAGCACAAGATACGTTGTACAAATGGTAACTACACAGCGTGTAATATGTAATACGAATATGAATTATTATTTGTGTTTGTTACGTGTTCCAGTTAGGATATGATTAATGTAGCTAGAATGTTCACTGCCTTGGGGCCCTGCATGCCTCGTACTTCGAACATCACAAAAAGGTATACTTATCTAATGTTAATGAATTTATTAGTCTAACTGTTGATAAAATGGCATGTTCGTTGAGAACAGAGTTACTGATTTTCATGGGCTCTTGAAAAAAAGACTCAAGGAAACTTTCCCGTCTCGACTGACGCGCTGTAAAAATGATTTAGTGTCTGAAGTGTTCCATGCTGTGTACCTGCTTAGACATTGTTTATTATTTTTTTTTATCAATTTATTAATAAACAATTCAATAATTTACAATATTTTTACCTAATTTATTAATGTTATTCAATAATTTTATCTATGTTTCAATAGATTTATAATTCTAAAATTAATTTAAATATTCTAATGTATTTAAGTCAATCCATTGATTATTCTATCCTATATAAATATGTTATGTAATTAAATAATGTTGCTATGTGTTTATTAATGACTGAAATGAATAAAAAACTGCGTTCTGTTTATTTGTCAGATAGTTAAGCTAGAATTTTCACTGCCTTGGGGCGCTGCATGCCTGGTACTTTGAACATCACAAAAAGTTGTGTAAATCAAATTTGTTGACAGATAAACAAAACAGACAGACAGATAGACAGACAGATGAATAAACGAACAACATAGTCACCCTATAAGGGATCCGATTTATCCGTTTGAGGTACGAAACCTTAAAAACGCGCTACGTACTCTACTTCAAAGGTGGAGTGAAAAAATATGCACACTATAAAGATTACCTCTGTTTTACAACTTTTTGAATCATTATATCTCTTAAAAAAAGTATTAAGTTATTTTTGTAGATAATTAAGTGGTATACAATTTTTGTCATGACCATTTTATTGTAAAACTTACCGTTTCGCTGTAAATCGCCAAAAACTTCTCTTTGGGACTTTTAGACCATCTTTTTTTCAAGGGTCGGATAGATGAGTGCATTTTAGATTTCATTTATGATAGTGTTTTGAACAATCCTACCAATTTTCAGCCGGGTGTGAATTATTGTAATCTTGAAAGTTTAAATTGACCGGACTACTTAGTCACTTTTACTTATTTCAAAGAAAAAACGCTTTTAACTCAAAAATATCTATACATTTGGTTCAATGTCTATCGAAACTGAATCTCTATCGTTAGAAAACAATTTGAAACAGGCAACAACCCGGACTTAAGCCTGAGTAAGCCAAAAGGATTATCTGTCACGTCAACGAATTATATGGCTTACTCTTTATGATATAGAATCGAATAGAATGCTATGGTCGATATACTACCCTTCTGCAATATTTCACCCACGCTTTTTTATCATGGGCCTATGCCATAGATATATCAAACCGGCCTATGCAGAAGAACTTTATCTGCTAATATTATTTTTTCGCTTTATGTACGTTCATACATTATGGTTCTATTTAATACTAGCTTCTGCCCGCGACTTCGTCCGCGGAAAATTTGAGAGACAAAAGTTGTGATAGCTCGGGTAATATCCATGTTATATAAATAATTTATAGCCTATGTCACTCAGGAGTAAAACAGCTTTCTATTATAGCTTCAATTTTTCCAATCGAACCATTAGTTCCAGAGATTACCTCCTACAAACAAAAAAACAAACTTTACCTCTTTATTATATTAGTGTAGTAGTGTAGTGTGTATTTAATATAGTAACTGAAATACCTAGGGTTCAAACCCACTTGGCACATTACTTTGTGTATTTATTTCATCACTACTGCTCTCAAAACGGTGAAAGAAATCATCGTGAGGAAACTGACATATTCTAGACCCAAAAGTTCTAAGACATGTGACGTCCAAAAATCTGCACTAGGCCCGCGTGGTGGATTAAGGCCCATCCACTCTCCTAGAGAGAAGGCGTGTGTTCCAGGTTTTAGTTTTTGAGTTTGAGTTTAATTCTTTAATGAAAGAAGTTAACATAATGAATGGAAAGCTTTAGCACTGCATGACGCGAGTTTGATTCCCTCAAGGAACAAAAATTTTTATGGATATGTATTTATTATATATTTATATTTTGAGCAGTGGTGGCCGAGTGGTAACGGCCCCGACTTACGAGTCGTAGGTCGCGGGTTCAAACCCAGCCAGGCGCATTACTTTGTGTAATTTATTTCATCACCACTGCTCTCAAAACGGTGAAGGAAAACATCGTGAAGAAACCGGCATGTCCTAGAACCAAAAATTCGAAGACATGTGACATCCACCAATCCGCACTGGGCCCGCGTGGTGGATTATGGCCCATTCCCTCTCCTAGAGAGAGGAGGTCTGTGTCCCTGCAGTGGGAACATTAAAAGGCTGATGATCATGATATATTTATAACTTTATTGCACACCTTAGCTTAACACGGAATAAACATTAACAAAAATGAGTGTACGATAGGCGGTTTTATTGCACAGGGCAATTTCTACCAGACAAGCTTTGGATGAACTGATTGAATGAAAAATATGTGTTTGGACTGGATGTATATAAGTTAGGTTACATGTTTGTATGAACGTACGATATAGCAGGTAACATTTCTTAGCGTGGGGGCAAAGTTGTAAAAAAAGGACAGAACAAAGAAAGAAATTCATCACAATCATCATCATTTCAGCCGAAAAATGTCCACTATAATGGACAATTAGGGAGTTAGAAAACAATCTCGAAGCTCTTTCGATATGTCTTCAAATAAACACTCTATAAGTAAGTTGGAATCGAATTGGGCTCAATTGTTTGACCGATAAATCCCGCAAGTGACATTTCCTAAGTCAAGATGAGGACGTAAGTAAATATACACTTCTCATCAAAAAAATCGAAACACCTTGCAAGTTTACGTTTTGTCAGGATTATCAGAAAAATGTGTACATTTAGGAATAAATGTTAAATGTCGTTTAATAGTGAGTAATATGAGCTTATCAAATCTTAATGTTAATGTTCTAAATTTAAATGAATTTTTCATAGGTTTCGTATTTTGTTAAATGAGTCATTTTTATTCCGTATGGAGTATAAAGGAAATGGATAAAACAACACACGTAAATGAAAAAAAAAGCTAAAAAACGTTTATTTAATAACTTGTATTCCCTCCCCGAGCTCTAATTACTGCTTCCATACGGTTCTTCATCGATCGGATGAGAGTCACGATCACATGCTGTGGTATATTGTCCCATTCCTCTTGGATTGCATCTTGCAGCTGGCTAAGTGTTTCTGGGGCAGGATCTCTTGCTCGAATTCGTCTCTTTAATTCATCCCATAGATGTTCAATGGGATTCATGTCCGGGCTTCTTGCTGGCCATTCCATAATAGAGATATCGACTTCGTTAAGATAATCTCGTACGACGCCCGCGGTGTGAGCCCTAGCATTGTCGTGCATGAATATGAAGCCGTTGCCAATAAAATGTGCATAGGGCATCACATGAGGCTCGAGACACTCTTCGACGTACCGATGACAGTTTAGTGCAGGCAGACGTGGCCCAGACACGAAAGCAAGCTCTGTCTTACCGTCGGCGCTGATTCCTCCCCAAACCGTCCACGAACCGCCACCATAGCTGACCTTTTCTTCAATGCAGCATTGTGCATAGCGTTCTCCGTCTCTTCTGTAGACCTTGTTCCTTCCGTCGTTACCATACAGCATAATTTTACACTCATCAGAAAAGAGAACTTTGCTCCACTGTAGGTATGACCAATTTAGGTGCTCACGTGCAAAGTTAAGGCGCGCTCTTCGATGGTCTGCAGTTAATTTCGGCCCATTTGCTGGCTTATGCGGTACCAGTCCACGATCCTTCAACCTTCTTCTAATTGTACAGTCACTTACAGCCACCCTTCGTACAACACGAAGCCGCTGCTGCAGTTGAAAAGCGTTAAGGCGTCGATTTCTTAAAGAAGTTGTTACAATAAATCGATCATCTCGCTCAGAAGTGACCCGATTCCTGCCAGATCCTGAACGGCGCGTGAACAAACCAGTCTCCCGATAACGTTTATAGACTCTATGAACAGATGACAGGCTTAGATGCAGTCTTGCAGCCACAACACGCTGACTAAGGCCAGAATCCAGCAATGCCACAACTTGGGCGGCTTCTGTGGGCGAAGTATCCATACGTTTTAGAAAAAAAACCTTTTTTCAGACGTCCCAAAGTCACAGTATTGAAATAAAAAACAAAAAGTTTAAGGATAGGCGCCAATTTTTAGTTTTTAAACGCTAAATGTACTCCAACCCTAAACACACATTTGTCTCAAAACAGTGATTCATTTCGTTTATAAGATATACAAATGAAATTCTAATTTTGAATTTAGAATTTTCGCTTATTACTGTAATGGCCAAACTGCCAGCTATAATATATGTATTTTTTTTCATCGTATGAATTCTTTTTTGTGTTAAATTCGGACAGAAACAATGAAAACGGAAGTGTTTCGATTTTTTTGATGAGAAGTGTATTTCTTTTGGAAACTTATCCGAAGTCGTCGGTTTTATTCCATGTCAGTAGTAGTTTGGTCCAGTTGAAAACCATAGTGGGAAATTTGTACAGGGCCCCAAGTCTGCTATTTTCAAAATATTGTCATTCCATTCCATTGCTATTTTGCTAAACGTTCGTATACTTTTAATTCATAATGGCTGATCATTGGTCGGATCAGACTTAGTCAGATCTTAAGTCCGATTAATAAATCCGGGATCTTATCGGACGTTGATCTATCCTAGTACTCGCCGTTCGAAGCACACTTCTACACTGTGGCTGGACGTCCAACGTGCCAGTGTATATGTTCATCATCATCATTTCAGCCGAAAGATGTCCACTGCTGGACATAGGCCTCCCCCAAGCGCCGCCACAAAGACCGGTCCTGTGCGTCTTGCATCCATCGGCTTCCAGCAACCCTGAACAGGTCATCGGTCCACCTTGTGGGAGGCCTTCCAACGATACGTCTTCCGGTACGCGGTCGCCACTCCAGAACCTTTCGGCCCCAACGGCCATCCGTTCTGCGTGCAATGTGCCCTGCCCATTGCCACTTAAGTTTGGCGATTCTTTTCGCTATGTCGGCAACCTTGATTCTCTTGCGGATATCCTCATATATATATATATATATGTGTGTATATGTTAACGCTTGTAAATTGTTTGCTCCTCACATTAAAATGGTTCTAACATGTCAATTTTAGCGTTATTGTCGTGTTTCAGGGAATTTTAATTTAAATCATAAACCCTGATTTTGCCCATGCCAAATTTAATCCATGTTTTGCCTCCAATGTACGGAAGCTTTCAGGAATTGAGAGGGTTCTATTTGCATCGTTTGTTTAATCAAACCGGCCTCTATATTTTGTGGGTTATTAATTTCCATAAAATAAAGGTTTGTGTTGGTTTACGAATTTGATCATTTTCATGGTGTTTTGTAACGGTAGAATGGAGTCTATTCGTAAATATTTAGTACTTTGATATTTTACGTTAAATAAGACGTTTGAGTAGTAACTGCTCAGTGTATAATCCTTCTGCTTTCTTAGCCAAGTTACGATCGTTTTGGTAACGTCGAACGCTTTGAGTTGACCTCGCCTCCAATTCCTTTTGTTCTGACGCCATCTTAAGGCTCAGTCACGTGGTCAGGTCAAAAAATTTAAGGCGTAATCTACTTCAAGCGTTTGGCCTTAACGAAACGACGCTAACGTAAATGATAGTAACTTGGCTCGGGGTTCAGCTGCCTTACTGGTACGCTGTCGATTCAAACCCGATCATCAACCAAATGACACTACCAAATCACACTGGGCCTGCGTGGTGGACTATGGCTCGTTTAATTTTCTCTTAAAGAGGAGGCATGACGACTTGGGCTCGGTCTGGACGGTTACCGGATGGTCGGACGGCAAACAACGCACAGCTCACCCGCGTCTACGGCGGTCGGAAATCAGGATCGGAATCCCGGTGGCGGGTGGGGTGTGAGGGCCGTTGCCTCACGCGTGTAACCTCCATCTTTGCCAGCATTACTGCTTCGGGCGGTCAAAGTCAAAGTCGGTCAGACAATAGGTTTTATAGTAATAAATGTTCTGAGTTTAACTTGAATAAGATATTATGCCAATACAAACATGAAACCAAGAGTTTCATCTACTTTCCTGCATAACAAACTAGATCCAGCCACAACGAATCAAATAAACAAACAACATAACTTCCCTTTTGCTAAACTGTATGTAACTACAAAACATTTGCGACGCAGTCTTTGTTTCTCAACCCTAAATAAGCACAGCTACGACAGACAATATAAAAGGTTCCGTACATACTAATTAGCTATTTGTTTAGTCACTCGAATTTCATATAGCAGCTTAAAATTTTGCGGAAGGGATTTTGTTTATGCGATTCATATTTTATCGGATGCTTAGGAAGGGAAACAAAGGTTGTATGAAAAAGGGTTTATTCATTTATTAAAACTTTATGTTCTAGTAAATCACTGTATAAAGGCAGACTTAGGCATTTATAGGGTTTTGTGTCTCAAAAGGAAGTATCGGAACCCGTATAGGATCAGTCGTCGATGGCGCGCACTGTTCCCGCGCGCCTCAAGGAGTTATTAGCAAAACGTAGGGACCCTGCAAAAGGGTTGAAGCCAACCGGGGCCAAGGGTTCGTGTCTGAAAGGAAGGCTCTGGCCCTGGTATATACGGCAACGTAGGTTAGTCAGTAAGAGTCCTGAAATTTGGCATAAAGCATGGTCTTACACGCGTAGCACAGATAAAAAGATCGTGTCGTAGGACACGAAAAAAAACCGAGTGCAGATTGGTCAGTCAACTCCCACTTCAGGTTGGCTGTTTTCCTTCACATCTACTACTGCCTCATTGCCTCATCATCATCAGCCTTTTAATGTTCCCACTGCAGGGACACAGGCCTCCTCTCTAGGAGAGGGGATGGGCCATAAACCACCACGCGGGCCCAATGCGGATTGGTGGATGCCACATGTCTTCGAATTTTTGGTTCTAGGACATGCCGGTTTCCTCACGATGTTTTCCTTTACCGTTTTGAGAGCAGTGGTGATGAAATAAATTACACAAAGTAATGCGCTGGGCTGGGTTTGAACCCGCGACCTACAACTCGTTAGTCGGGGCCGTTACCACTCGGCTACCACTGCTCTCAAACTGCCCTCATTGCCTATTATGTTTAAAATACATAAATACATATGTACAAAATATAAATTCCACACGACATTAATAGGTGACAATAGTGAGGTTCAGATAGCTCCCTATTGTTACCAAATCCTGTAAAACAAACGCCCTGTCATTTCGTCACCGTCGGCATTCGCCCAATGATTTGCCGAATACCAAGCTTCTAATCTAATTAATGATTGTTTTGTCACCATGGTCGAATTACGATCCTGCGTACTCATTTGCCATGTCCAAAATAAACTTTAAACAGTAAGAATTAAAGTTAGTTATTGTGTGGCAGGTTTTTCGGTATGGTGTGCGTGGTTAGGTAGGCCTGACGTGTACAAATGGTACGCAGATGGACACAGGGTTAGATCGGTACGACATAATTGATGGGCAGATGTGGTCGAAGCCTTGCCCAATATTGGTAGTGACACTGCCTGTATATATAAAGAGCGTTGAATATTCATCAGCGGTTACGGATATTCTTTTTTCGGTGTCATTTATTGTGAGTTATGGCGATATATTGGTCGAAGTTTTTGTTCAGTTGTAAGATTAGCCGCAGCGTGGGTGCTTACTAAGAGACTTGAATGTAATGCCTACTGCAGTAAAGGTATTGTAAGAGTTTGAGTTTCTATTAACACGCTCCGGCTACAATGCGATCCATATTACGACCTAAACTGAACTGTTAAAAGAATGGAACTATAGAGGGTGACTGGTAGTTAGTTACTGATACTTAAACACGTGATACGATATCGTGGTCATGATATCAAACAACTTTTATCATGGGACAAATTTAAATCCCGGAAGAAAATTTACTGGTCATTTACGTTCGGCTAACTGGTCGAAATGTACTGAAGTTGCTGAGGCAAATCCAGATGAAAAGTTGTCCATGTCCTTCCTTGGGATTCAAGGTTACTCAGTACAAGTTTTGATCCAAAATATTACAGGAGTTTGATTGTGGAAGTATAAAAACAGCGGGAGATACTATTACATTTTAAATTAGTACTTACTTATGGATAAAAAAAATAATTAAATAACATATTCTTATTCGTCTTCAAAAATAATTATTTGAAATAAAAATATTCTTATTTAATCATTGGAAAAAAAAATGTAAAATGCTATTCTTATTCACAATTAAAAAGCAACAGAGCCTTACCCTGAAGTGTTATAATTGCCAGACAGAAAGAGGTATGAAACTACTTACCAGATCTGTATCTGGTAAGTAAATCCCTTTAAAATTTCAATTTGAAAATCGAATAATTTTCCGTATAAGGCATACCTCGCAAACGCTCAAATTGCGAACACGGCAAAGCGAGCCGTATCCTCATGTCGAACCCTGGCTATCCCGTATTACGCGCACCTCTATAAATCATAATTTATTCTATCTTGATCGTATCTCGGATAAAATGCTTGGAACAGGTATTAGCTATCAAGCGTAGAGATTCTGAAGACGTGATGAGTATATATTACGGGCAGGAAAAATGTTTACCTTCTCTGCTTTCGCATGTCTGTTTATTGGCAATTAGTTCGATTTACCAACCGAGTTGTGGATTCGAAAACGATTTCCGAATTCCTTTCTAATCTGGAGGACTCGAGATGCACTGTTT
Organism: Mythimna loreyi; assembly: GCA_029852875.1. Taxonomy (NCBI): domain Eukaryota; kingdom Metazoa; phylum Arthropoda; class Insecta; order Lepidoptera; family Noctuidae; genus Mythimna; species Mythimna loreyi. The sequence continues at coordinate 13,346,576 of CM056789.1, forward strand.
TGCATTGAATTTATCTGTTTTGATTTTAAAACCTGAATGGATAGATTAAATGTATTTGACATGTCATTGTCATTTATCAAATTGCGTGTTTTACCGCAGTCAAGCCTATTTATTGTATAAAGACATTTCTAGGTATTATTGTTTTGTATATTTTGTTCTATTGTAATATTAATGATATTGTCACGTTGATTGACACTTAAAATGAACGTATTGTTTGTTTCAAATTGATATTTAACAACGTTTAACTAAACTTCAATTTCATTGCGTCATTTTGTCAAACAATAATAATTTTGATTTACATTTATAATCTGGAAATCACGGTAGAATTTTGCAGTATGGTTTTTATCACAATTGTTCTTTCAAAATTTGCTTATTATATTTGTATAATAAAAAGATACGCAAGAATGACACGACGCGGACGATGCGAAATAAGAATGTAAGTCTAATTGTATGTTTATTAATTGGTTTGGTGACTAAATCACTGTTAATTTTCCTGAGCTGCTTTGACTAAGTTCCATCTTCAAATGCTCCACTGTATCCCCCAGGCGATCCACACGGGCGTTTACTCCGCATGCATCAGGTGACGGAACTTCCTAAAACTGACTGTGTCTGGCGTGGACCTGTAAGATTGGGAGGTCTTGTAGTGAAACCTGGTGAGGACGCCGTGTCATCTTTCCAGTCTCTCCTTAAAGAGGGACTTACCACCATAACTATGGTGTACCCAGCATTGCATTTGTGTTAGCCTTTACAAATACCATTCGCTTGTTTAACGCATACGAAACCATATATTATGAACAGGAAAACATATTTTCATGTACTTTGAGTAGAATATTAATTTCGGAAATATCATTATCGAAATTTTTGAATTAAATCTGGAATTTATGGAGTACATATTTTAAATTGGCATATTCCATCAGAATTTTTGTTTTAAATCAATTCTTGTTTACGTTGTGGTGGTGAAATGAAGTGCTATATTGCGTTTTATGAACTTTACATACAAAATATTGAGGTGATAATGGTTTTATTATGATTTATTCATATTATTGAAACATATAATTTTATGATAGTGTTTTGTTTCGTTGTCACTGGTTTGTGGTTATTATAAGATATATATCATTATAATCTATGCAACTTTGTAACCATTATATCGTACTTGATGCCATTCGCTAGAGAATCCGATTCTCTAGGAAATGGCATAAAAATGTCAAAGTAGCCTAAAATTTACTTACGTGTTGTTAGAACTTCAACGATGATATGCACTATCTAATATATCTTATTAAAACTAAACCATTATTACTATGGTATTCGTTGGTTTCATTCAGCATCAACACCTCATCTACCGTGGTGACCCTGCCAAAGCGATTTACACGCGCTACGCGAACTTGAGACGATAAGAGTGACTTGTACTGTGCCTTAAGACCGTTTAATAAGTTCAATATTTGTGAAAATGGGACGATTAATGATATATTGTACAGACAAAATCAAAACTTAATCAAATCAAAGTCGTTCATTAAACCAAAATTAAAATAATAATAATAACGTTCATTTCTCACCACAAGACAAAAGATACAGACAATCTAACACTAAGAACCATTAAAAAAATCTCTCAAACGTAGTCTAGTACAGATAATTTTTTGTATTTATAGTCATTAGAGACACAATAGAAAGACAAATAAGTGTGCGTTCGCATGGCGCTTGAGTAACTACGAACTTTAGCCTTACTGTATTAATCATCCTCGAAAATGGGCAAGCAACAGTCTGAAGAAAAGACCTTGATTATTAAATGTACTAATCATCCGCTCTGAAGAAGATACCTTGATTGTCTGAAACGCGGCTGGTAATATTAACATTCAGCGGTAACCCATCAGTTTGTTTCTAGAATAGTTTTGTTACGCCCATTCCATCGTCTTTCATTCTCTGTCTTCATCAAACCCTTTTTGAATCGAACACAGTCCATCAATCACACTTCCCTACACCCACCGTATTTTTCCACCGCGATCTTTATTCAGTTGGGTAACCAATGTAAACAAGTCATAAAGGCAGGTCATGCGAGTATCGGGTGAGATTCCTACGCGACCGTACGTGCTCTTTTGTGGTACTATGTTGAGTTAGTGGATCACCGGCTTCGCTTGCTACTGCTGGGAACTGAGTATTGGTTTTGTGTTGTAAGTGTACCTCTATGGTCTGAATGAAGGTTTGTTACTATTAAGAACCCACCTTACGGTGTAGACCTTCGTCTATACATGTGGTAATTTGGAAGAGGATAGAATCTTAGAGCGGCTAGAAATGGGAACAGTAGCAACAGTACTTTAAAATCAGTCGAGAAGTGTATGCGGTGCCCTTTTTTAGGGATCCGAAGCTCAAAAGGAAAACGAAACCTATAGGGTCACTTTGTTGTCCGTCTAGAACGAGTAGAGGTATTGAGTTAAAATAAAAACCATATAGGTATTCAGGTTTGCAGTTCCTTGAAACTAAGAAAAAATTAAACTTCGAAACAAAAAAATATACGGTCGTTTATGTTGCAAAAAAACGTACATTTTATCACTTTCAAGGGAATCACAATTCATAGGATTCGTTGATCTAAAATCCTGAAATTTGGCATAAAACAAGGTCTTACAGAACTAGCATAGGAATCTGAAAACCGTTTTGCAGTTGCGCCAAGTAAACATTTTTTTTGCAAATCAGAAAAATCTTTGTAACTCAATTCGGGAATTGAATGGTTTTTACAAGAAGTTTGTACGGAACCAACAGTCAAAAAATGTGCACAAACAGAATATGCGCTTATTATTTTACATGTTGTATATATGTTACCGGAAATGTGTGAAACATCACAACAATTACTATGAAATGTATACAATTCACAGTCTATGTAGGAAATGAGTTAAATGGTTTCATAATTATTTTTTAATCCACATATTTTCTAGAATTGTGTTTCTAGGAACTCTATACAATTTCTATATGATAGAAGGAAATGTATAAAGTAAAAAACTAACTACTGAAGAATAAATAAAAAACCATTAAGTGAGAATCATAACGATTATTTAATCAGAGAGACTTGTCAAATAACAAATAATCTTGTATGACTGTTTATCTATCAAACTTCAACTTGTTTAGCTTACAGATAAAGTTTAAAAAATAAATGTCTTCTACAACTGAGACAGTATATTTTATTTATTTATTGAATAAACTGTACAAATAATTAGATATCTAACCTTAAAACTACATAACCCTAATTAACTTAACACTTACATTTTCATAATTAATCACTCCGTTCCATTAAGTAAGATTCATAAGACTTAATCTTAATTTTATAATACGTAAAAATCAAATCCTTAAACGTAAATAATTATTTTTATTTATTTTTATTGAATTTGACCAATCAACTACACAGATAAAATTAAAATAAAATACAAGTTTCTTTTAAAACTTTCTCTATCAATAATTAAAATAATCAGTCTTTCATTAATTAATCACAGTATAAAGAAAATGTTTTAGGTGGTGTAGGTCTTTACCATAAGATTACAATAGTATGGCACCAAAGTAGACGCTTATGAACTTATTTATTTTTACAGGAGAAGCTGGAATGGCATTTAAAATGGCACAAGAGTTTATTTTTATAGTAAAGACACTTTGATGTATTACAATCCTTCTTACAGAAGCACTTTTTGAATATATTTGTCCGCTTCAAGTTGATTGTAGATTTGCAACTGAGCGCAGTGATATTTCCGTCTTTGATATATTCTTGAAAACCAGAATATTTTTTTGACAGTGAACTGAGATCTAGAATACTTTAATGTAATGATTCGATCAGCGATCATTCATCATCATCATTTCAGCTGAAAGACGTCCACTGCTGAACATAGGCTTCTCCCAATGGTCGCCATAATGAACAATTCTGTGTCGCATCCATCGGATATCCGCAACCCTTGTTACCCTTGCTTAGTTTTTTTAGTTTATCAGTCCATCTTGTTGGAGGCCTTCCAACACTGCTTCTGGTACACGGTCGCCACACCAAAACCTTTCTACCCCAACGGCCATCTGTTCTGCGAGCAATGTGCCCTACCCATTACTACTTAAGTTCGGCGATGAGTACATTAATACATTTCTTATCACCGTTTAGGAAATCTATAGATTTCCTAGAAAAAGTGTTGATTAAAAAATATTTTATACATATCCTTTGTATTTAAGGAACTGTACACATTTACTATATATATATAAAAAACATATATATATATTATATATATATGTAAGTATATATATATATTAACTTTGATGTAATTGTGAGCTTTATGTCCTTTGTGTTAAATGAAACATGACCACCCGTGTGACTGACATGCATTGTGCTAATGTCTATATGAATGTCGTAAGAAAGAAAGAAAGAAAGAAATCATTTATTTGCATAAATAAGGTACAGAAAGTTGACATAAATAAATAAAATTGCTCTCTTATTCTGCCATTAATTTCGGCGTGCAAATATACAGTAGCTTCATGAATAATAATTAATAATATATTAAACATGCACTCGTTTATTACACAGATAATTATCTATAAATTGAAACTGTATTATTTATTGAAAAAAAAAAGTATAAAAATTGAAACAATAATCATAAATGTCAATAGTAATCTATGTCTAAAAAAAAAAAAAAAAAACAATCTCAAATGTCATTGATAATCAAAAAGGTCAAGAATAATCATAAATGTCTACAGGGATCATGTCAATAGTACTCATGTCAATCATTATAATAATAACAATAAAAATAAAAATAATAATTATTTCGAATAGCAATAATTTAAATTCCAAAATAAAATTTAATGACCCAAAAACTTATAACTTATAGCCTAAAAACTCATGTACACTATAGAAACACTTTTCAATTAAAAATTTCGTCAAATTACTTTAGCGTATGTTGATACTCATTGTCTGTAAATAGCCTTTAGGCTATTATAGTCATTTAATTTTGTTTGTTGTATACATTGATAGACTGAAATTATATAACGATATAGAACCTTATCATAATGTGTTAGGGGCCGGTTGTAGTCTCTGAGTAATTTGTATGAACTCCCTGAGCCCGGGCCTATTTAAAAAAAAAAACGCGCCTTTGTAACAGCGCTGTTACAGTTTTATTTTTATAAAAAAAAAACAAATACTATTCAAGATTTTTGTTTTTGCGAAGCCCTTTAAAAAATACGCTTAATTATTTTTTGTAACTTTCAAATATGTGTGTAATGTAATTTCGTAGACATGCATGTCATTTTTGAAATCGTAAGTTAGGGTCAGATTTATGTTTTTTTTTCGTCTAGCCAACTAGCAATTTTTTTTGTCTAGCTCTATTTTTTGAAATTATTGTAACAGTTTGTACCTATTTGACTTGTAAGCATCCCTTACCAATAAATTACTATGACTATATGTCGGGCAAAAATTGTTTTGATTTTTGAGACATGGCGAAACTATAAGGGTTTCTAGTTGACTACGGAACCCTAAAAACGAGCGCGTAGGAAGTTAAAGACATTATTCCGTAAGCTTCATAAAGTATTCGTTAATGTTCTCTTCCAAAGACAAAACTTCACAAACCTTATTTCTCTCATGAAGGATTATGACGTCAGACACAGGTATCTACCTCATTAAATGTCTCCACAATAACTCATGCGCAATAAGCCGTTGGGATCATTGTTGGCAATCACTGCCTTTTGAGACTCCGGATTCTAAAAGGGTCAAGTACCTATGTAATATGAAGAATAATTTACACGTACCTTGTACGTTACAATGCTCTTTTACCCCAATATAGCTATTAATTTAAAGTCATGGTGTCCCTTTATTAATTAACGTATACGGGTACTTTCGGGACACGGTAATTCCTGGATTACCTGAGTTTCAATTTACACGTTACAGCTAATTTACTCTCGCTTCACTCGACGGCGGCGGCGGCCATATTGTGCGTTGAAAGGCTCTCACTACGGTAACGTTTTATATTAAAAGTTAGCTGGATTAAGTGTCATTATTTAGTGCTGCTGAAAGCCTAGCGTTGACAGTTTTACAGTGTGTGTTTTATCTTTAATGCATTTTGCTACTTTGATTGGATTGTAAAAATCAGATTGAATTTTTTTTTTGCGTAGAGCTGGGGATTTACAGGATGTTGTTTTCATTTCAATGACGAAATTGAAAATGGATGCTGCAACGTTAATCCATCAAGTTAAAAACCCAATACGAGATAAATTTTCAACCGCTCTTATTTGATTATTTTCTTCAAATATTATGGTTACATGAATATCTTGTGGATATAATTTAGGCTTCTATGAAAAACAAAAATAAATTCGTGTAGATTAATCCAGTAAAGACCTCTGAAAATCTGATATTCTACGTGAACTTTGGCCCTCCACAATGTACTCATAAAAATATGTATACCTATAGAATCTGTGCTCATTTAACTGAAATTTGGTATAACAACCATTTTTCGCTAAAACATTTTCTAAGGGTTTTTAAAAAGAACTTATTACAGTTTTGTGAAATGTTCGAGTAAATCATGGAATTACCGATAGCCAATATAGTTGTTAGGCATTATCTCTCTTTATTCGCGTTTCCTCTCCATCAAACATTGTGTTTTATTACGTGAGATGAAGCAACAGGCTTTCACCTTATGCGATTAAATCAAGCATCCGATTAAAGCAGCAGTTTCCGAGAGCCCGATCAACGTAAAAATCAACTAACTAGGTGTCAAATCTCTTGTTAAGTGTCAATTGATACACATAAAGCATGATCAGCGACTTTGATTTGATCATCTTGTTAGTTGACAGCGTAATTAAACCTTCTATAGGAATAGCATGTAAAATGCCATGCCATAGATAAGTTTTATTTTTTAAGCATTGTCTCAGCAACCCAAATTAATTTGACACAGCTGTTAATTTTACAGTTGTGTCAGTTAAATCACAATTTGATAGTGCTTTTAGAGACTTGGTGTTAGTGTATAAATTTTATACACTCTAATGTTGCTCTCTAAAATTTTTCTAACGGCAATGTCTCACATTACATCCAGAGAATTTTTTTAGTAACGTTATTAAACATTTGTTAGCAAATATTTAATCACGAATATTAAAAATCTTTTCATGTTAGAAATTTGTTCAGTATCGCGATCGTAACAAAATATAACAAAACAAATTATTGTCTTTATATTTAATATCTTTTTTAAACAAAAAATGAAAGCCACTCCAACGAGCAAATCCTCTTCCATTTCCGAGTAGACGCCCTCAGAACGCAAACCAAACTGCGAGCCAATTGGTATATTGGCACGCAGTTTCGTTTGCGTTGAATTGGGTTTAAATGTTATAAAATGTTAGTAAACATTTTCTATTAGTGTAGGAGCACTTATAACATGTAACAGTTCCTAAAATGTAATAATTGACAACATTTGTTTTTAAATGTTTTTATGTTAGAAAATGTTTACAAACATTTTCTAACGGCAATGTACGGTACCAAAATGTACTATTTCATATTTCGCAGTCCGTAGTCTCTGAAAGTATAGCCAGGGGCATGTTATCCCCGGTGTACCTGTCACCAAGCTGCCAGTTACCTCGTCAAGCCTCACCACGGCTACCGATGGGGAGATAATTGGATATCTGATATTTACACCGAAACGTAGTACTTTGAAATTGGGGTAGAATTTTTCTTTTGTCCAGTAGTATAGTGATACTGAATGAATATTGGATAACAATGAATGCTTGAGGAAATGATTGGGGCTCGATTAAATTCATAGCTTATAATATGATGAAGCCTTCTTGTCAATCTCACTAAAGAGTACACTAGGCGTACATACCCTAGACGGCAACATGTCACTCTCTGCCCCACTAATCAAAATCGCAGTAAGGAAGGATTTTCGAAAAATTGAGTAAATTCCTCGTAAAAACACTACAAGTAACCTCTATACTATAATTTTCAAATTTCAAGTAATAGTTTTTTTATGAATAACTGTATACTTAGATTGAAAAGATTTAATGATCTAAGACATTGAGTTTTAGAGATCTAACATATTCTAGATAGATAAGACATTGGTCAAGAATGATACATGTGTGAATCTATTTATCAGCATCATTTTCAGTGTTTAACAGTTTTCATTACGATTGGTTAGAAACACAATCGCTCCCTCATCCTTTATTCAAATATTCATTGATATTTGGTATTCATTCAGGTTTGAAATGTGATACTAATTTAAATAAAGCAGTAGTAGTTATTTCAGCAATGTATGTGAGATTTATATTATGCCTAAATTTGGAAACTAGTAATAGTTTGGTCTCAAAATACAACACGCATTTTTTTTTGTTTTGATGATGATTAATAAAAAACAAAATGTTTTTTTGACTGACAATCGGTTTTGTCTCTACGTGTCATGTGCCTTTAATGTGGGTATATTTTGTTTATGTACATGCTGGAAATATCTAAGTTTCTCAAATATTTTTAAAATAATAGTGACTGATACTTAAACACGTGATTGTAGAGATGATAACAAATGACTATGGGGCCAAACTTGAAATCGCGAAAAAAGCCTGCTGGACCAAACATTTATGTTTGCCTAACTGCTCGAAATGTATTGAACTAGTTGATTTTGTTCGCGATTTCAGGTTTGGTCCCACACTTGGTTTGTTTACGATTATGACTAGAATCACGTGCTTAAGTATCGATTACTATTTAATAGTCCCCTCAACATATTAAAGCCCTTTAAATTAGGGTACATTGCTTTTATAATATTACTTTACACTAGGAGTTACTCCTGTATCGTAAGTGCTTTTACGAACACGTAAACTCACTAATGTAAGATGCCCGAACCAGAACAACTATCTGTAGATCTTACTAATATTTATTAGATTTGATTTTATTTTATTCTAGAAAGACTCGCGTTTGACCACAATCTCACCTGACGGTAAGCGATGATGTGGTCCATGATACAGCTTTTTCCCAAAAAAAAAGCTGTATGCACAATGAATGTTCCACGATGAACGAAAACGCTTTGTACTTTTACTAAATTATTAGTGCTACAACTTAGCCCACTCACAAGGAAGGGAAGAAAATGAATAAACAAAACGCAATACACAACAATTTCGCCAACTTGCATTCAGACGAAGCACTAAACTCCAACATATCAATGTCCTTAACTTAGGAGACTAAGTGTCTGTCACAAGCACATCTCAATAGTTTAAAACGCATTACAATCTGTCTATCATTGTCTAAGTGATAGATCTTTGCATAATATCCCTTTTGAAGTGACATTCATTACCAAGCGTACTCGAGCGACTGGATACGACATTTGTCTAGAGGTTGGTATCTAGTAAACTCGAAGTAATCTACCATTTGTAACCGTCTCCGAGCTTCCTTCTCTGTTCCAAGACAAATTGTTCGAGTGAGGGTGGCGGGTTGACCTCAGACTTGTGTCAATGCTGCATATAGGTAGGTATAGACGTCTACCTACTCTCGTACCTTTCGGCTTTTGTTTTAATGATGTCATTACACATGTAAACATTTAAAGATTGGAAATGATTCCATTTTCGAAGTAGACTTATTGAGCACTTTTTTGCCGATAAGTTAAAGGTACCTTTTAGATTTGAATATTTAAGGGGGAGATAGGCGACTTTTGATGATTTAAAAAAAAAATTAAAATATTAAAAAATAAATATAACAGTAAATATTAACAAATATTACGTATATACGACTAGTCCGTATGTTTTAAAACAAAAAAAAAAACATAATTATTATATATTAAACTAGACTATTTGCCTAATAATTTGTTATAAGAATATTTACATGTTATTTCATAGAACTTGGTGGGATTTATTTCCAAAGTTATGTCTAACACAGACAAAAAAGTGACGATCAGGCAAAAACCATTGAGTGTATTCTTAAGGAACTTCACAAACTAAAATATAATTTAACTAGCGACCCGCCCCAGCTTCGTACGGGTACTGATATTGAATATATTATGCATGTGTTATATACATAAACCTTCTGCATGAATCACCCTATCTATTCAAAAAAAAAAAACGTATCAAAATCCGTTGCGTTTTTTTAATGATCTAAGCATACATAGGGACCGCGTCAAGCAACTTTGTTTTACACTATGTAATGATGATGTTTTAATAAATGAAGGACAAATTGTTATTCAAATAATCTTGAAGCGCAGGAAGTGACGCTAGCTCCTCTTTTGTTCGCTGGCGTATATCTGCCCTTTAATGACTTCATTACACATGTCAACATTTAATGATGATATTTCCAATGAAGACTTATTAAGCATTTTTTGCCGATACGTAAAAGGCATACCTAATTGGATTTGCATATTTAATGAAGTACAATATAAGCTTTTTACATTTAAATACTTTGAAGGTATGTTGTTTTCGGTCTCAACTTTTGAGAGAGGTTGTTTTTGATTTACAGAAAATTTAATAATAAAGGTTCTTATAGGCATGACAAAGGCTTCTTTTGCTTTTATGTGATGAGGAATTGTATCGGGTAATGATTTGGGACTATTATATAAACATTTTTGTGCGTGTAAAAGCGCCACCCGACATACATTTCCATACAACCGCTCATACGTGATTATGAAGTTATTACACATTTTTCTGTAGATGTTTTTAAAACACAGACATCTTGGGATATTATCTAGGTTTTGAATAAATTGAAAATATAAATTTAAAGAAACCTTGCATAAAAATCGAGATTTAGAATGTCGAATTTTTTTTCACAATCTTTTTAAAGACACGCGTATTATATGGAACAAGTTATGTAAAAGATTCAAGTGAGTGATATAATTATTCAAATCCAACACTGGTCTTATCTCTCTTTTTTGCATTACCTCTTTATCTAACAGTGCTTTGGATTGCGTTGGATTAAATAATAAGTATTTTTATTAAACCATGTTTTGGTTGACAATTAGATTGGCAAGGACTCTCTTAAGAAAATGTAATTTAAATTGGTAAATAATTACCGAGGGACAACTATTATCATGCAGACAAAGCCGCAGGCTGCAGCCAGTTCTATGTAATTTATCAGTTTTTTTAGCCTCTGGTTATATTGCAACCCAAAACATATCAGAAAAGGCTTACAGGCTTTTATGCATATTCGCACAGTGGATTAAATTTTATAAATTGGATAAAATTGAAAAGTTTGTACCACTATTGTGACAAAATAAAATCCAGCTATTACAAACGATTTATTTTTAATAAAAATATTAGTCAATCGAATCGGCTTTCGTATAAATCCTCATGGTTTTGACTGTAAACGAATTTCTGGTATAAATAAATCATTTAAAAAATCGAATCCAATTTGTATGAATTCGAGATTAACTCAATTCACATTGGGTATTATAAAATATGAAGAGGCTATGCATGCCTTGAAATTGATCATAGGTGTAGAGAAGAGACTATACATGCATTTAGTGGGTAATTGTCAAATAACTCCTCTCGCTTGAGCAACGGGTAGCTTGCCGTCCCCTCGTCTTTGACCGAGCCCTAATCGTCGACGGCGCGTAATATTTTGCGACAAACGCGCCTCTAAGAGATGTGGGACCGATGTCCGCTAGAGCTATGGTAAATGTAGGGAACGGGCGGTCACTTGAAGGAACATAGCCTTATTTTAGAATGGGAGAAGTCATTAAATAAATTCCTAAATGAATTAATAACACCTTTATTTTCCTTGCCGTTTTAAGGCGGTATTGACACTTGTGAGCAATACTTGCCTACAGATGATAACTTTAACAATGTGTAAAACTACTAGCGTTTAATTACTTTCCTTTTTCTACTTTTGACTAAATTTTTTGTACCTAATTATTTTTACGATTAAGTTTATTAAAATCCTTTCTCTAACAATACTTCGGAACTATTTCAGAAAGAGTCTCAAGAAAAAGTAAGAGCTATACTTTATGTGGGCATTGCTTTTACACCAAAGTTGTTACAAAAACATATTACTGCAACATGTTTTGTTACCGATATTGTTACTAACATTTTATTGGTTTCGAACAACTGTCGCATAGTCGCACATGTTCGAATCCACGAGTTTTTCCTTTGAGGGAGTTTACTGAATTTTATTAATAAAATAATTAAATGTTTTCGAGGCAAAACTCTAAGTTTAGACTTTAGAAAAATTTAAACAGTTAGAGACATATTTATTTATACAGATTAGTTATTTTTGCAAGATAATGTTGTACACTCTACTACCCTCGAATGTGATGTCTCTCTGTCACTCAAAGGTTTGCTGGCAGAAAACTCATTGTTGAGTTAAGCTCACCTTTGTAAATCAATTGCCAAAAAATGTTTTACTGTAAGTTTGTTTTTGTACAGTTAAGAATTAAGAAAGAGTTAGACTTTAGAAAACTGTTTACAGAAATCGGAAAATGTAAGCTGAGGCTAGGAAAGAATGTTATGCACTTGTACCATATTTTATGGATTGCCAAAGGCGTTTTATATACATAAGAATGATTTATGGACGGAGCGTAAGGACTTTGTGTACAACAGATCAGCATAGTCTAGTCCCTTTATAATTTTTTTTTTACTTTATTTGAGGAGAGAAATCATGATATAATTTCTCCTGCTTTTAGTAGGGGAATTACTTTTCAATCCGAGCAACCTGTTTGACACAAGGCTAGTATTTTGTAAAATAATGTTTTATTTATTTATTTAAATTTCATGTACAGTAGTGGTACATAGGCGGACTTAATGCAACAATGCATTCTCTACCAGTCAACCTTTGGGTTAAAAAAGACAACACCACAGTGTTGTCTTTTAGGTTGTTATTGGTTACTTACGAAAGTAACGTTCTGGTCATTAAAAAAAAAAACATTTCTTAAATTAATCCTATCTTTATGTTATTTCGATTGTACTGGCTGTATAGAAATTCTGGTCACGATTCAATAGAAATGTCAAAATAAAACTAGTTTTTTTAATAATTTGACAGTTGTTAGTTGTAAGTCATTCTCCCTAGGGATGAAAAGTACTACTTTCAACCAGCTCAGCAGGCAACTTCACACCTACTTTCAGTGTATAAGTAATGAAAAATCACTTTATACCTAATTCTAAATTAATACGTGTGCTTGCTGGCGACGACCAGAACCCGGTTCCTATAGGACGACCATACGGCGAACCACCCATTGCTCGTCGTAGACGGAGATCTGAACTACTTAAAAATGGAATAATTAAAAAAAAAACTCAAGAACGCACTTTTACTAATACAAAACGTTCTACCCAAGTTCCTATAACATTTATCTCCTAGAAGATTCTAGAACAAACCTTTTAGTGTCGTACGCGTTGAGCTACATGGATTATCTTAACGGAGTAATGTTTTATTGTAGCTAATAAAAGCCAGTGGAACGGAAGGTGTACAGGCACGCAGTAAAACTAATGTTCGCAATTAATCTAGGAATGCTTTCACGCGATCTCGTTTAAGTTTTAGAACCACTTGTGTTGTGGTTGGTCAACCTGAGGTCCAATATGAGAATGTTCCAAAGAGGTCGAAAAATATATATTTTTTAATATTGTAGTCATTTTTTTTCTTTTTAAAATATAATTTATATATTAACTCGGGTTATATATTATATATATTATATTACTGATATTGAATATATTATGCACATAAAACTTCCTCTTTAATCACTCTATCTATTAAAAAAAACTTCATCAAAATCTGTTGCGTACTTTTAAAGATCTAAGCATACATAGGGACAGCGGTAAGCAACTTTGTTTTATACTTTGTAATGATAATAGAAACACCAACTTCTCAAATGTCATTTTAAGCTTGTTATTAATAATTATTTTTTGAAAGAACTTTTATTTATTTAAAAATAGTTTTCTAACTGCTATATGTTGTCTTTTTATAATTATCTACACTAATATAATAAAGAGGTAAAGTTTGTTTTTTTGTTAGTTTGTTTCTTTGTTTTTTTGTTTGTAGGGGGTAATCTCTGGAACTACTGGTGGGATTGGAAAAATTTTAGCAACAATAGAAAGCTGCTTTACTCCTGAGTGACATAGGCTATATTTTATGTACGCGGGCGAAGCCGCTGACAAAAGCTAGTATTTAATATTTCTTTTTTATTTTCATGGCCAGGGGCCCACACTCACCCTACCTAAGGGTCTGCTGTCAAAAAAGGTGGTGAATGCTAACTCTAAACATTCAATGACATCTCTCGTTTTAGAGTGGAGCGAGAGGGCGTGTCTGACTTTTACTGACAAAAATATCCTGTAGTAAATACTTATTGGTTTACAGAGCATGGTGTAAAGTCCTGGAAACCTCCATTGAAAAGGGAAGTTCCTCAGTTACCTCTCCGTGCGCCTCACCATCAACGATTGCATCACTGCTTACTATCAGGTAGGATCGCAGTCAAGCATTCGTTTATGGCAAATTAAAAAAAATGTTATATCTGGTCCACACAACTGCCATTTAGTGGTTTTTAGATTGTTGAATATGTTTTAATCGCGCTAAACGGTCGTAACTTTACTAAGCCTGCAGAGCCTTACCATGACGTGTTAAAGAGGTTAAAAGTTCAGCTCAGGTTATAAAATAGATCGCGTTAAAAGCTCAAGGTAGAGTCAATAATCTTCAGCTGAATTCGGTTTAGCCGTTATGTAGACTCAAATGTAGTTGGAAAAGAAAATCTAAATAACTGTTATGGCAGCTTTACAATAGTTCCGTAATTCATAGCGTGTATTCACGCCATGAATTCACAACACATGTCGTACCCCGCGAAAACTGTCTACATTCATGTTCACGCCTGTTTACGGAGCTTCACGGCACTACACTGTAAAAGTAAAAAGAAAGTAAAAATTCTTTTATTTTTCACATTAATGTACAATTACAATTGGTTAAATAAACACTGCGGAACCACCATTAAAACCAATAGCGTGAACCGGTGCTAAGATGTCTTCTTCCACCAACCAAAACGAAATTGATCACTCGCTAAAGTAACTTGTAATCCCAGATTCAAAGTATATTTCAGCGAAGAAATAGAATATAATATTTAAATATTGAACTTGTCAGCAGCTCATCCTTTCAGAGAAATCGTTTCAGACGGTATAAGGAATCGGATTTTAGTGTTCACAAACGACTTCAAACTATTACTATTTTATGCACCATTGCTATCATGAAAATGGCGTCAGTCATGGGACTTTGGCATAATTGACACAGCATTTTGCTGGATGGTATTGTTTCCTTCCACTTGAAACGAAAATAACTTCATGATTGTAGTCTCTCAGCTATAAGGATAACAGATAGATAGATTAAACATGATTGTACACTAAAAAGTAAATAAACTTATACAAAACTTAAATCTATGGGAACAATGGCGGTCTTATCGCTGACAGCGATATCTACCAGACAACCTTAGGATGGATTGCAAGAACTAAAATTAATACAGGGGTTGTCAATATATCATATTATCATCCATACGACCTAAATTGAATTGGTAAAGGGATGGAAGAAGAGAAGCTGTGTTTCCTGCTGTGTGTCTTTGAGAGTGAATTAGTTACTTTTAGCCAAGCGTGCACCATCGGTCGGTCATATCAGTTTCAGCGTTTTTTTTTTATTAGGCCTTTCAACCAAATCTGTTTGATTCTTACTTGAAGTGATTACCTACTGGTATACTGGTTACCTACTGGTATATGACCACCTTACCTACCCAATAAAATGTTAGTTAACCTAGCACCTTACTATTTGTACATTCAAACCGAAGACCTCAAATGCGTCGATGGTCTCGTAGTCATGAATACGGCCGTTGCGATTTTCGAGTCAGGCAATAAGTGAGCAATAAGTATGTTGAAATTTCAAAGCAGTTGTATAGCAGTTGGTACCTGATCTCTCACCGATCTTAATGAATTTCCATCCCAGCGCGCTGTGAGAGTACAAAATAAAGAAAAAGCAAAACGGATTGTTGACTCGGAGAACTATAATAATAACGTCAACACTTTCCACTTTCATTTCCACTATGTCAACCTGAAAAAAAAACAGCACTTGATTCAATTAAATTGAATTACATCGTCGATTAAATTGATGGTCGCGGTTTGTTTGTTGATGTCTGTGTCAGTGACGTTGATTGATGCCGTGTCGTACAGCAAATTGTAAACTTGGCACAAACAATTGCCATGCTGGCCAAAATTGGCCCACAGTAGCCGCAAACTTTGTGTATTTTTCCACGGATTAAATCGTTTTAAAATATGAGATAGTGTCGGGTTTGTGTCGGTTGAGAATATATCGAGCTATTAGAGCAGTGGTAGCGGTCCCGACATACGAGTCGCAGATTTTTGAACCTTGGCATATTACTTGAAAAGAGCGAGAGTCTAATTTTTAAAGAAACAAGGGCTTGCGCGAGGTCCGTTTTTTGTTTTTTGGTGGGAAAAATCAACTAAACGGAACGGAAAAACCCCGTTCCTTCTTACCCTTCACACATAGATCTTTCATTAAGAAGCTGCTCTATGGCCCCAGATGGCTCCTGTTGGGCCTCTACGTTTGCTGACTACCCCTTTGGATGGGCGAAAACCAGCTTTTCCCACGCCTAGATTCTAAATCTAGTTTGACTGCTAAACCTCCTTTTATATTGAAACGTCTTCTCTTAGTTAAAAAGTGTGCGCAGTTGACGCGTGTTTTAAAAAACGTGCCTCAACAGCGCGTTTTTATCCCATAGAAGGTCTACAGCTTGCATTTGGCTCGCGTGCGTATCGCGACTATATCGCTACAAACGCACATTGAACGCGTTTAAAAAACGTCTGTCCTAATAGTCTTTGAAAATGGCTGAAATACATAAGTATGTATTAAGTATGCTCACTCAAGATGAAGACAAATAAACCCACAATTTAAATATTTGCTAACTCTTTGAACGTTCAAACAAAACTAATGACGGTTTCTTTTTCAATATAAAACACAGACAAGTGCACGTATTTTGTGCGTGACTTCATTCTTCATATACTGTTTGTTTATATTTGATTGGATTTTAAATCAAATGTTTGTTAAGTTTAAACATTAATCATAAAAATATATTACAGATCCCATTTTTGAAAACAGCAGAATATGCATGAGGAATTTGTATCTATAGATAGGGATGAGCTCGTTTCACTATATCAAATTTTATTTGGAGTTATTTCTCGTCCTCTGCGTGATAAAAATGGAGTTGTCAGACTTTTACTGGCTTATTTCCACCTGAATTTCTTCTATAATTGCATATGTAAAAAAACACAGCAATTCTTTCGAACAATCGTGTTACTTTAGAATCGTCCCCTTTGCTTATAATAAAAGTAGCGAAAGTGGGTAGTACTTACTCACTTCTTCTTCTTCTTTTAACTTTCAGGCAATAATACTTTTTGCCACACTTGAAGGAGTGAGTGAGCAATTGACCCCCGCGTGTCGCTTCTCCAATTTCCGAATGAAACAAATATTGTTATGGCCTACAATTACCTACTTATTTCGATTCTTGGTGACTTGTGCTGTGCCTTGTTTATATTTGTGAATGCACTCACGATACTGGAGTAATTCCTAGTGGAAGGTAACTAGAAAAAAAAAACACATACACGGCATGATGTTTATTTTAATATGTATATTAAATTTTTACCAATTGAAAAAAGAAGAAATTACTGCGGATTAAGGGGGAGTGTCAGATATTTATTTAATAAAACACGCGTATCCCTTTGTAGTCCAGCTCTACGGTAACTCTTTCTGGTTATCCCGTCATTTTTTATTGTAATATGCAATAACACAATTTGTTTGTCAATAAAATTGCCAAATAACACCGTAGTGCTCATAAAAATGACATAATCGTCGAATAAAACGAAAGGGTGCCAATAAAGCGACCCTTTTAACGAAAGATATTATTTACTGGGCCAATATCAAGGACATTTGGTTGCTATAAATCCGATCATCTGAATCCATTGCGCATTTCGTGGAAGCTGTGTCCTGAATAAGGATAATATGTGTGTCATGCCTCCTGCTGTGGTTTATACCCTCTATCGAAATTGGTAAACAACTTGATTATTGTAAACGCGAAGTATCGCCCTAGGACACGGTAGAAGTGTGCTCCGTTTGGGAAGAGCATCACCGTGTCCTCGTGGGGTTGATCGGCGGCGGCGATCTTTCGCGCCGGGTCTTGGTCGAGGCCATAGTCCGGAGTGAGGAGGAGTGACAGGCGGTCGCCTCCTGAGAACCAGTTATGCTAGTAAAGGAGCAGGCCGACTGCATAAGGCAATGGTGCAGACGCCCCAGACGCCGCCGCGATTCTGATCCCGCTTTCCAGCCACCGTGGGCACAGGCTTGCGGACGGCATAAGAGGCAATAGGAAAATCAATTTTGAGAAAGAGTAATAAAATTGTTATGTATATTTATTAAAAGATTTGTCAATTTATAAATAACCATTTTATCACAATAAACGGGTACACAAAGCCTTTCCTTGATTTATTTTTAATACTGCCCTAACATCGCGCAACTCAATTGTAATATAACATTCACAGAAATATTATAAAGGTAAAAGTTTATATGTCTGTATGTTTTTTACTTCTACAGGATCAGAGATATTTTTATGGTGGGAAAAATCATCTAATGACGAATCCCGCTTTGGGCGGAGCGGGCAACAGTGTCAGACTCTTACTGACTAAACAACCCATCCTTAATTATAAAGATATTGTGACTAATCCTGCGGACACGAAGTCAAAGCACCAGTTAGTATTTATATTAAAAAGGTAAAGTTTTTTGTAAGTAAACTTGTGTGTCAGTCACTCCTTTAGGCTCAAACGGCTGAATGGATTCCGATTAAATTTGGCTCATGGGTTGACCATTTCCTGGAATATTATATCGGATGCTTTTGTTTCCATGAATATCTTCTCTTGGGATATATTCCTACTTACAGGCGGGCGAAGTCGCTGACATAAAGTAGTCATTAAATATTTAAGACTTATTCATAAACATTTTCTAAAGGAACACCTGTTAAAGATACTTACAGCGTCCAAAATTATCATTACAAAAAGTCTTTGATTAAAATTTAACCCTGAGGCATTTGTACTGTAAACGGACAATTTAATTAACCCTTTGTTTCGTTTAAATTTAAGGGAACCTTGTAGAAAACCTTTGTTTATTGTTGTTTTTGCCCCATTTCTCAGTACAGGGTGATACCTGCTCGTGATGTCTTAACTGAGGCAAAATCCCTTGAGCCCATACTATAATCGCTGAGGAAGGATTTTGATACGTAGATAGGTATTGGACTAAAATCCTCAAGGAAAAAAGAAGCGCAGCCGTTCTTGGCAAATATGGTGATGCACAGTGTTTTTTTTTTTAGGTAGGTTAAAATCATCCAATGACGAGTCCCGCCCTTGGGCGGAGCGGGAAACAAGTGTCAGACTCTTACTGACTAAAAAACCTACCCCATTCCAACGTTGCCATATAAACCAGGGCCAGAGCCTTCCTTTCAGACGCAAACCCATGGCCCCAGTTGGCTTCGACCCTTCTGCAGGGTCCCTACGGTTTGCTGACAACTCCTTGAGGCGTGCGGGAACAGTGCGCGCCGTCGACGACTGGGCTTGGTCCGGGCTGTTACCAGACGATTGGACGGCGAGCTACCCATTGCTCGCCATCCACAAGCCCGCGCCTACGGTGGCCGGAAATCGGGATCGGAATCTCGGCGGCGTCTCGGGCGTGAGCGCCGTTGCCTTAAGCGGTCGGTTTCCTCCTTTGCTAGCGTTACTGGTGATGCACAGCGTTGGCACAAGCGATGGCCATCAGACTGACATGAAGCGAGGTGAAGCGTAGATTCGCTATTAAGAATCAGAATCAGATCGGTCACAAGATCGGTCGCAATGGGTGAATACTTTGTACATTCGTCTTTTTCACAACCCTATATTTTGATTGACTCAATATTAACCTTACCTTATTTATTTTATAGATCGTCATCGATTGTTGTCGTCATCGTAAATTATCATTGTCACACATGCTATACAACCCATGGGTTATAACTGCTGTATGATAAAATGTATCGCCATCATTCTCTCGTTTTATGGTTTACCGCGGTAAGCAGTTGGGAGACAGAAGGGCTATATTGTAAATTTTTTCAAACATCTATAAAACATTATATGCGAAATTTGAATATAGTTGGTTCAGAATCAGTAACTGAATAGATTCCAATAATTATTTTTTGTGTGTTTTATTTATTTCAGGCAGATTACCCATGAAATGTTAGTATAACTTAAACATATGTTAGTATGACAACAATACATGCACTGCATGTAGGTGCCCCAATATGTGGCCTTTAGTCTTACTAGAAACAATGCTCAGAAGAATGTTGTTGCTGCCCCGCATCCGATGCAGCAGTGAAGCGGAACTTTTCCTTATGATCGCATAAAACTCATAAAAGTCATCTGTGCGCGCTACTGCGGACATACCTGATGTGCTATTACACCATGTTACATTTTTCCCCAAAATATTTAAAAAGGTCACAAGTTGCGCATCACTGACTAAGTACAATACCTACAGGTCACGGCTGGTCAAAACGGGCAATAGACATCAGCGCACAGGTGGGTGTGGGATCAAAACAACCCCTAAGAGGCTAGATGACCCGTGTAGGTACTACATTTGATCCAAGCCAGGCAACTTCGTTCTATGTAAAAATCAGGCGTCATTCATGCGTTGGTTCTCAACTACTCTATCAAAATAACTATTTTCATAGAGTACCTTGAAAAAGTCAACTAAAGAATTTGATGGAAACGTTTCCATGAAAAACGTGAGCAATTTCGTATTCACCGTATTCAGAATCACGTTGAAACGCGGTAGGGAATTTACGAAAAAGGATAGAGACATCACAAAAGCGGTTGTTGAAACAAAATCGCATTTGATTTGTGGAGCTGTTCGCGTGCGGCAGCGGCGTTGTTACATCTGTATCCAGCCGATCTCTTTATGGTAAGCCATCTCGATTTCATTCCAGCATAAACACATTTTTATTCCGATCCCATGCTAATAAAATGCAAATTGCGCCCTTTCGGCTTAGCAATTCCCGACAAATGTTTCCTATTGAATTTTATTTGATTTCCTTAATTGCTGAACGTTGGTACCTATAATACTTATTGGACCGTGCCCATTTTAATTCCGATGTCCGATACATGTTTACATCAATTAATTCCCGCGAAAAACCAAATATGAATAAAATGTTTCATTCATTAGTGACGTGACTATGGAATGAATCCGGAAAATTGTTAAAATAAAATGATGGAATGAATTGAGTGGAAATTTTTAGTTCAGTTATTATTTTTTGTTTTAGTTTCGCACAGTTTGTGCATTCAACGAGTTTCAAGTTTTGTAATTATTTCGTTTTTAAAATCAGTTTGAATTCCATTAGAATGAGTATCTAACACATTATATTTTTTGCAAATTTTGGCAGCAAATATATCAAACAATCTCCGCTGAGGCATTCAATGTAATATATAAAAATCTCGTGTCACTGCAGTATTTGTTGCCGAATTTCTCCAAAACGGCTCGACCAATTTTTTATGAAATTTTAAGTGATCTTAAGGTCTAATAATAGGACGTAGGCTAATTTTGTACTCTCCCATCCCTGAATCCATTATTATTTTCCGTAAATAAATGCTAATAACTATATAAGCAAATTATATTTTAATCAACATAGTAGGTATCTTGACAATAAAATGCAAAAAATAAAAGAAAAAAAAAATACGTCGTTCTGTTACTTTTCGATGTACAATAAAGTATATTTTATTCTATTCTATTCTTCAAAAGTGCGGGTTGCTTTGAAGCATCTATCTCAAAGAGAAGTTCTACAGAATCATAATATCTACTAGTACGTAGTACAAGGTTAGCATACAATTTTCCTCAATCTGGATGTACAAATGTCAATTATGGATTTTTTTGTAAAAGGTTTGGATTCTTCAAGGCTAGATTCCTATGAGTAGATATGTGTTGAGTAAACCAGATTCAGAAACCCTAATGTGACAGTTTGACCTTCTTCGGGAATGTATCGCAGCGTGGTAATGACTACATAGAGCGACTTGTAGTGCAGGGCAAAGTTGAGAACACTAGGCCACTTGGTAGATCACCACCAATGAGATGGACATACCAGATCAAGGCCGCAACTAAGTGCTCGGTGTAGGAATGCACCCGCAAAGCGGACCGTGATGAATTGTGCCGTATGACCAAGATAGTGACCACGACCACTCTGATAAGAGTGTACCGACTGAGAAGAAGAAGGTGACACTAAACGTCAGCGACCTTGAACGAACAAAAGAGGCCTTTTCCACGCATCAAGATTATTCGCATAATAATTTGTCCTTCATTAATTAAACACAATATTGATTGACAATATTGACGTGTAAAAGTGTTATTTTAACCTATTTACAAAATAAATATCATTTATCATTTATCAATATGAATAAAAGACCGTACATCAAAGATTGGTAACAATTTTTTAGTTTGAAAGTTTAACAAAAATATACTCAATCTTTGATCTTTGCTTTTATGTTTGTGTTAGACATTGAAGTAGAATCACATCGAGTTCTATGAAAAAAAAAAAACAGTGAAAATATTAGTATATCAAATTATTAGGAAAATAGTCTAGTGTAACATATATATGTCGGCTCGTGTCCAGGATGGTGTTCGAGCTCTGGTCTATCAGATCTATCATGTGGGTCTATGTGGGTATCGTGCAATGAATAACAACGGGTAGGAGTTGAATCAGTTTACTTCTCAATACATTTCGGTACAGTGCACTGTTATCACTTTACAAATTACAACAAAACAGACAGTTTCAGTACGTCTTGACTCTGCGACGGCCTGGCTGAGAGTGTGTCCGCTCCCAGGGCGGGTTCCCCCCTCCGCAAGCTCGCAGCAAAGCGCAAACGTCACCGACTCTGTCAAGCGCGCCATCTTTATTTAGTTCTTCTAGTTGCCACTAGATGGCGTGCCTTGTCTTGTTGTCAAGAAATCAAAGCCGTTTCCGACATATATTTTTTTTCAAAACAAACGACCTGACAGTTTAGACGTGACGTTCGATTTAAAATTAACAAACAAATCGGTTATCTGCTCCTTAAATGATTAATCTGTCGAAAGAAAGAAAGAAAATTGATTGCCAGAACAAAAGGATTACAAAAAAAAAAAAATAGTTAAAAGTATAAACAAAAAATACAAGTTACATTTATATGCATGTGAAGTCTGGTGACATTCTGATTTCGTATCGTGATTGGTCTAGACTGGAAATTGGAAGCGCAGCTGGGTTATCTTAGTCCTGTGTTCGATAAAAAATTAAGTGTATTTTTTTTTGTTTTCACGTGATATAAATATCGGTAGGCTACCTTCTGCCTTGTGCTTTTGCTTGTGTGAGTGTTAAAATTTATTCATCGGTAACGTACAACAAGGCCAGAAGTAATAATACTAGTGACCTCTTTCACTAATATTAAGAAGTCGAAAGTTTGTCTATTGTAGCATAGCCGCCATATATCAGACTTATAATGTTCCAACTGCTGGGTTCTATTAGAGAGGAGGCCTTAGCTCAACTGCTGGGACTAAGGCCTCCTCTCTAATAGAGGGAATAGGTCGTAATCTACCGAACGGGCCCAATTTGGGTTGGTAAACGTCACGTCTTTGAATTTTTGGTTCTAGGACATGCCGATTTTCTCAAGCGGTTTTCCTTCACCGTTTTGAGAGCAGTGTGTGTTTAAAGTTTTGTTGTATTCTATTCTAACTTTTACATTTAATACCCGATTTTGTTTTTTTTTTTTCAAAATCATTACAGAGATGATTTCATATCCGGTTTTTGAAAAAAAAAGCGGAAAGGCAGTGACCAATATTTCCACGCTAAAATGACACAACTATAGTAGTTTCTTTAAAAATGTTTTTTGCATTGCCTTGATTTTCAGTCAAATAGTCCAACACAGTATAGATAGGCACCCTACCTCAAAGCTTCCAGTTTCCCAGTTCCAGACCGCACAACACACAGTCGCTCAGTTCGCGCAGATAACACAGAATTCACACCGCCCGTCGCTAACAAATTATACTCAAGACGTACGTTATCCGACATTTTCTGTTTCATAAATCTCCATTTAGAAGCACAGCTCCCCTGAATAGGCTCGTTAGTCATAAATAACCGAACTCCGGTCGTTATCTCTCATTCAACCGACCATAAGGTGTGCACGTTCGCTTCTCGTATTTTTTCTGAACAAACTTTAAATTTCTGTTAGCTTTTCTCTTCTTTTTTGATGTTTACTTTTCTGAGGATTTACGCTTGTTTTTTGGTGGGGGTTGGGGGTTTTAGTGTTTTACATAAAGTAAAGAAAAATTACACAGATCGAGTCGAGATGAGGTGGTCTAGTGGGGGGGTAGTGGTGGCTCTATTTATTTATTTGCAACATGTACAGCATAACAGAGCATATCTAAAGCGCTGCAAAAAAAAAACTTACAAAAATCCAATACAAACTAACTTTATGCATAATCGCAAATAAAAAGAATTTTTCAAATCGGTTTAAAATCAAGGAAGTTGGAACTCAAAAAGTGTGCACAAGTTAAATGTGTCGTCACTGACATTAAGCACATACAAAAAAAAATTTGGAATATTTTAAATGCTTAACAACCATTTTTATGCTCATACCAGAAAAAGATTTATTTTTACTATTATAGAGTTTTTTTAGTAGAAAGTGTTGTACAAATAGGTATAAACACAGGACACTACCAAACTATTAAAATTTGGTTGTGGAACACATGGACGCTCTCCAACAAGGTGGACGGATCTCATCAAATCGGTGACATATTGCAGCATCAATGAAAACTCCCATGCCGCCTAACACAAAGCTGCATAGCACTGTATCGCCAGAGAGGCGGTGGCACAGGACTTGGCTGACCTAACACCACGACCATTCTGTCAAGACTGCACGACTAAGAAGGGAGAGGAGATCATCTATTGTTTCTATGTGTTTTGTTTAATTATATACACAAAATTTCATTCAAATCGATCACGTTTAGGAGAAGTTCGGTGACACCAAAAAGTACAGAAGAATTTAAATGTAACTAATGACCCGCTGCAGTTTCGCAAGGGTGCAACGGTGATATTTAATATATTATACATGTACTGTACGTACATTTATATGTATGTTTTTAATAGATAGAGTGATTCACTAGGAAGGTTTATACATTCCTCGTGAATCACTCTATCTATTAAAAAAACCGCATCAAAATCCGTTGCGTAGTTTTAAAGATCTAAGCATACATAGGGACAGACAGCAGGAAACGACTTTGTATTATACTATGTAGTGAAGATTAGTACTAGCAAAGCATAACAGCAGATTGTTCCCACTGTTAGGACTCGAGCCTCTATAAGAGGGACCCCTATGCGGACCCAGTGCATGGATGTTAAATTAATTTTTGGATCTAGAACAAGTCGGTTTCCTCGTATTTTTCTTCACCGTTTTGAGAGTAGTAGTGATAAAATCAATTGCACTAAGTAATGCGCCTGTCTTGGTTTGAACCCACGATCTACAACGTCAAGGTCCACTCAGACACTCTTGATTAGGAATAGAGAGTCAACGAGAATACAGCCAGAATAGCTTTAAATTATTTATACTCGTACTTTGCAATAAGTAAGTAGTAAAAAGGTAGTGTTGAAACGTTATAATTATTTGCTCCAATACGACTCTATAAATAGACTTCAACAAACAAATAAAATACAAAGTACAGAAAAAAAAACCGCCATATTTCATACAAAAACACATAGTAGTCACGGAGTCGCTTGTACACAATATTCAGCGCTAAAAGCTTTTGGGTGTAAAACGTTAATGTCTGTGTTTCCTTACGTGGCTCTCGACATTGACTGGAAGATCCCATCGTTGCGTGAATGCAATAAATTACTTTTATCTCCATTTATTTATGAAGAATACAGGTGTCTGTCATTTTTAATGTTGTTTGTGTAAAATATAGGTGTGTGTAGGCCCGTGTAGACCTCACTTTTTCACGCCAGTAAAATTTTTCACGCAACTGCTTTGGGCTTTACACTGATTATGTGGTGAGTATTCTTAACTCGTGTAAATTAATAAGCTGTTGAGTTTCCAAATAAATCCTCATCATCATCATGTGTTCATTTTGGGATTTAATCCACGTGGGATCCTGGAGAAGTGCTGGACAGATGCTACGCAAGCGAGCTTTCGTGACCCACCGCAGCGTTTGAGCCGCTCTGTAAAAGACTACACGCAGCAGATTCTGAACTAACAGTGCTCCTTTGGTGTAATTGCGGTAAGAAGTTTTGATGTGAGGATAAATCATCAGCCTTATTAATGTTCTCATTGCTGAGACACAGGCCTCGTCTCTAGGAGAAAGAATGGGCCAAATAAATAAAGACTAAATAAAAAAAAAAATTGATGGGAAATCATATAATGGATTTTTTTCTCCCTAGAGGTGAAATTCGAGGGCGTATCAGATTTTTAATGATGAAAACCACACATCTGTTCTTTCAGTAAAACTTTGTGTTTCAGAACTACGGGTTTCCTGTTCAGATGTCAATATATGGACCCAGTAAGCGTTAGCCTTGCTAGACCCTGACTGTTTTGCTGACACCCCTGGTCCCTTTCAAGAGCGCGCGAAATACTACGCGTGGTCGACAACTTGGGTTAGGACCTAGCGGCTGGTAAGAACTAAGTGTACCTTTTTTTGGTAAAAAAATCATCATATAATGCGTCAGGAAAAAGGAGTGTGAGACTTTTATTTCAGCTGATATTTGCCAGTACCTGCGTTTTAATATGGGATAGTCTTTCTCCGATTTCGCTAGAAGTAGGGTTTAGTTTTTTCTAGTGAAGTTATAAAATACTGAGCTATTCAGTATCACAGGTATACTAACTACTAAAGCTATTTATTCTTTTCTTATTGTGAACTCTGCAAATTTTACTAAAGAAGACTAATCTCAATTTAGTGATAGCAGCAATTTCGTTTCACCGCAGTCATCAATACTTGCCTTAATCGTAGCAGTTAGGCAATGTCACCACGTCTAGCCTTGTTAGCCTTTACGTTTATCACGAGGTGCTTTTGTGCTTAGCAGCGGCCTTTAGAAGACTAAAATAGTTATACACCGTTAAATTTTGGTCGTTTTAATCTCATGAAGGATCGATACGGTACATGAAACACTGTCGATATGTAAAGATAAAATTAAAAAATAAAGTACGCGTACATAATATTCATATTTTTATGTAAAGAATAGCTGAGCGGGTTCAATGACCGGTATGTAATGGTCGGTCGATGCGTACTAAATACATACGGCCATTGAACCCGAACAGCTGATCAAAAGTTTCAAAAGTGCAAACTTTTTACCTCTTTAACTTATCACTATTTTAAAAGAAAAAAAAACGAGTTAAAAACCAGCAATTTTGTTTCAGACGTTTAAGTCTCTATAAACTTAAATATATTTTAAAACAGCAGTTATCAAGATTCGAGTCGTTTGAAGTGAAGTGGCAACGATTGTAGCTGATGAAGTCTTTAAGTCGAGATGTTCATGCGAGTCCTCCCCTCCCCCGCCCCTCCAGTTACTGCTTCATAGGTAGGTACTTTCTGTGAAATTAAACAATTTTAATTTGGAACTTTGTAAAGGAGTGTTTATATGGAACATAGTAAATATTTTCAAATATTTAATTTGAAAATATTTACTGTATTAAAGTGACAATGGTGGCATTAAGTCCACAGTACCCACATCCATCTTCATCAAACTCAAACTCAAAATCGTTTATTTCAAATAGACCATTTACAGGCACTTTTGAAATGTCAAAATTGAAGCTAATTTGCACGTTCCAAGGCGTAGACTCCTATGGAGAAGAACGTGCAAGAAACTCCATGGGCACTCTTTTAAATCAAATTTATATATTTACATATTATGTACTTGGTTACAAAATTATGTTGCTTCTATTATGCGAGCACGATGTAGCGGTATTTAACAAAAAGTAAAATAATAATTAAAAAAAAAGAATTTCAAATAAGCGCCTAGCAGTCAAGAGATGACCAGTCTCAACTGATGGCACCCGTTCACGAGCATGACGCGCGCATCAACCCCACTCCACTCAACCATTTTAGAGCGAACAGAATGACCCAACACACGCGCCACCATCAGCGAGACATTTGAGTGAGCATGACAAACTCTCAACTGCCATGCTCGTTTATGTCAAATAAGTTGCAACCTAGCGAAAAATGCTCCGTGGTACTTCACATTAACAAAATTTAAAAAGTGCTTCTACATTATACAATGCTATTGTATCCACATAAAAAAAAATATATATAGTAGATGGTCATGAGCTTCAATTAAAAAAAATAACTATAAAACTATTACGAACACGCCAATATAAAAAGGGCCACAACTTCCATCCTTTCAATAAATATGTTAACAAAATAACAAATTAGTAGGCAAAAGTAGACTGTGGCTGTGGAGCAGGAACGGCATTTAGCCAGGCATTATTATCAAGAATGTAATCTTCCAGTTTATAATATACCTGTCTACATAGCGTGCGTTTAATACAAGTTTTAAATTTGGATTCATTCAATTGTATTATCTCTACTGGTAATTTATTAAAAAATTTACACAGCACCCCGTAAACGAATTACGTACTTTAGCCATCATCAGTTCAACCAAAAGACGTCCACTATTTGACATAGTCCTCTCCCAGGTGTCGCAACAATGAACGGTCTTGTACATATCACATCCATCGGGTTCCCAGAACCCTTGCCAGGTCATCGGTCTACCTTGTAGAAAACCTTCCAATACGTTATCTTCTTGTAGCACATTAATCTATACTTACTAATATTATAAAGCTAAAGAGTTTGTTTGTTTGTTTGAACGCGCTAATCTCAGGAACCACTGGTTCGAATTGAAAAATTCTTTTTGTGTTGAATAGATCATTTATTAAGGAAGGCTTTAGGCTATATAACATCACGCTGCAACTAATAGAAACGAAGAAACAACGGAAAATGTGGAAAAAACGGGGAAAATTATTCATCTTTGAGGGCTTCCGTTGCGTGCGCTGCTAAAACGGTTTAAGATACCAAAAAAATATGTATGAAAGAATTATTCCTCTTAAAATGATCTAAAAAAATGTTCGCGACAGTATATGTCTATCTTTTAAGATTAACTTACTAGAACCGTTTTTATGCGAATCAAATTTAGCCAATTTTTAGCGATTATTTGTTAGAGTTGTATCAACATAATAATATAATCTTTACCCAAATAAATGTGTTGTTGATTAAGAGTATGTAATTGTAAACAAAATTGTCTTTGACATCATTTAATTTCAATGAACATTTTAGAAGATATCGCGTGTGAATTTTATATCGGAGTTATTTTAAAATTGTATTTAAAATAACTCCGATATAAAATTCACACGCGATGCATGATGTGCAAAACTTGACGTTGCGCCTGGCCGGCGGGCGAGGATAGGGGTTGCTTGCGGGCGGCGCGGATGGGTAGGTAAAAATCATCCAATGACGAATCCCGCTCTTGGGCGGAGCGGGAAACAGTGTCAGACTCTTACTGACAAAACAACCTACCCCGTTCCTCCCTTGCCTTATTCCCAGAGCCCCGGTATAATGCTTTACACCAACCCTCAGTCGCAGGAGGCTTCGCCCCTGAAGGGCCCTACAGTTTGCTGACAACACCTTGAGGCGCGCGGGAGCAGTGCACGCCGTCGACGACTTGGTCTCGGCCTGGACTGTTACCAGACAACCGGACGGCGAGCTACCCATTGCTCACCGTCCACAAGCCAGCGTCTATGGAGACCGGATATCGGCGGGATCGCGGCGGTGACGGCTACGGCGAGGGCGTTGTTGCCTTTGCCTTATGCGGTCGGCCTCCTCCTTTACGAGCATTACTGCTTTACAGAAGGAGGCGACCGCTTGCCATTCTTCTTCGCTGCGAACTATGGCCTGAACCAAGGCCCGGCGCGAGAGGTGTTTGTTTGCAAAAATAAATATGATGCCCAAAATAACTATTCCACGCGGACGAAGTCGCGGGCACAGCTAGTTCTAGATAACTACGATAGGGAGCTATGAAAGGGAAAGTGTAAAATATTATTTGCCTTTAACTTGGCTGTATAACTTCTGTTTTTATAATGTTCTTAAATACTAATCGTTTGATATACGCTTATAATTCGTATTGTGTTTAAAGAAGGACAAATTATTATTCGAATAATCTTGCGTTCCGTGGGCAGGCCCCCTACAAGGTGGACCGACGATCTGGTAAAGGTCGTGGGAAGGCGCTGGATGCGGACAGCACAGGACCGATCGTTGTGGAGATTCTTGGGGGAGGCCTATGCCCAGCAGTGGGCGTCGTTCGGCTGACATGATGATGATGATGATGAATCTTGATGCGCGGGAAGTTGCGTTTGTTGCTCTTTTGTTCACTCAAGGGCGCTGGAATTTTGTGTCGTCTTAATGCGACTATCGACTATCGGAATTTTGTATCGAACTATCAATCGATAGTTGTAGTTGTTTTTGAGAAAACATTCTTGAAGAATGTTATGAATTATTTTTCAGTGTATTTATATCTAAACACACCCTTATCAGCTTCTCTAGCGCACACGACGCGCTTAAAACTTACCCTGAAGTTTGATGTCCATAATTAGCTTTGCGTAATTCGGTAATTCCGTTAATGCTACTCCCCTTAAATTAGACTCGTACTGTCCAATTAATGGTGGAAATTTTTAATCGAATCAACATACGAGTTTGGATAGTCATACCGTTAACTTTATAACCGAATTTGCAAATTGAACAATAAACAGATAGAAAACGAATCAACAAAAATGTTTCAAATTGTATTTGTCCGTGTACGTTTTACTTAAATAAACTGCGGCGTGTTTTCATTGTATAAAATTGTGTTATTTTTCCTAAAACAAAAGCGTTAAAAAGTCATAGGTCGTGTGTCAAACAACACGTTGAATATTCGATACAGTTGTTTAGATGGGGGAATTTTGCCTTGTTTTTTATTTCGATTAACTGAAACGTTTTATGTGTGTATTTGTAGGCTTCTGTAATGTGTTGCTACGCCTCAGTATGAAAATTGGCTTATTTCCCAGTCTAGAAAAAAGTGAGAGGGCGTGTCAACTTTTACTGACATTGTCAGTCAGTTTTCAGAGGCACATTTTGTATGTCAATAATCTACTTTACTTCAGATGGCAAAATTAGCCCAACTTAATTATTAGTATTATTATTGATCGATCCGTACGCAAAATACGCGCTTTAGTCGTGGAGTTGCGGACATCAGCCCAATATACCATACCATACCATACCATACCATATTGATCGATGACGACTAGTTCGAGACGGCGCGGGGAAGGTTTGGAAGGATTTGGGGGAGGCCTTTGCCCAGCAGTGGGACAGATAGGGCTTCAAAAAAAAGTTTATAGTACAAACTTGAACTTTTGTACACATGGTGACTAAAAAATCTACCCCGTACCTTCCTTGCCTTATTCCTGGAGTCGAGGTAACAGTTACACATACAACATGGTTTATGCCTAAAACAATTGAGAATCGTGAAAAAATATTGCCTCATAATACAAACCATAATACTCTATATCAGGTGAAAAGATTAGCCCATCTTAACTGGTAAATTAGAAGGTAGCAACAATATTGCCACTTTATATGAATGAAGAGACTTCTTGGCAAGAAATGAATCAGAACTGAAAACGATAGAAGGAACAGAGAGAAGCATTTGGCTAACAGGGTTATTTCCCGGTCTAGCACGAAGTGAGAGGACGAATTTTACTGACTTCTTATTTAATATAGTGCTTTACTGCAATCTCACGTAATGGTAAGCAGTGACGAAATCGTTGATGGTGAGACGTACTAATTTATTAAGAGCCTATTCACTGTGGCCTTGAAGATGCCTTAATTATAATCGGAGAGGAAGACCGCAACAGGCAAACAGTTCCGGTCCTTTGATGTAGGTACGCGGTGTAAACGATGAGGCGAAACGCTTATTCCGAACCGTAAAAGTTTGGCCAACGTAAGGGTGGATATTCGCCGTACTAATCAAATCCCGGTTAAAAGCAGCGGTTTTCCTCATTAGATATTCCCTGTGACTCTAGCGGAAATCGGCTCTGTTGAGTTCCTACTTTTTTGTTCACACCTCTTTGAGACGCGTGTGGAACAACCTCATGCTGTGGACAATACGGACTCTATCCTTACTGTACGGTTAGACTGCAGGTCATGTAAAATGTTCTAAATTCGAATATTTAACCACAATTGGCGCGTTAAAGTCACAATATATATTCATATAGGGATGTCAGATTCCAAATTCAAATGAAATATGTTTTTTTTCACATCGTACCAGTATTTATGGTCAGACTAAGTGTATGTGACTATATATTTTCCGTTCCACATAATTTACAATTCTCTATCTATCCCAAATATTTTCTCCATTCTGGTAAGTGGTGAAATACTTCGTGTAAAATACCCATAAAAGCAGTAAAAGCGATACCCTCTTTGTGGTTTCGGCGTAATGGGGTAAAGAAAGCCCGAGTCATTAATTCTCATAAACAAACTAATGGGTGCGAAGATGAACACATCAGCGAAGATTGCTTACTTTCGTGATGCTTAATAAGAGCGACTATTAGTAAACATAGTATACATATAAGTTTTCTTGGCAAATATTCGTGTACCTGGTACGTTTGAAATACCTCATCTAAGCTTTGTTGCCATGACACCAGAAAAAAACTAACCATTATCATCATCTCATAGAACAGTGGTGGCTAACTGCTATCAGCTCCGACTAACAAGTTGTAGGTTGTGGGTTAAAGCCCAGCTAGGCGCATTATTTTATGTAATCAATTTCATCACCACTGTCTCTCGTAATGGTGAAGGAAAACATCGTGAGGAAACCGGCATGTCCTAGAACCAAATATTCGAAAATCTTAATCTGACCCGCACTGGGCCCGCGTTGTGGGTTAAGGATCATTCCCTCTCTTAGAGAGACGAGGCTTGAGATTATAAGACTGATGCTATGCTATGCTCATATTATCTAATCCGAATTTAAAAAAAAAACTTAATTTTTTAACTGTAAATCACTCTTCTTTCAGATATTTTTGCCTTTCAAGCATTAATATAACCACAGAACTCAAGAATATAGTTAATATCATTCGTATTCTTCTGTTGATGACAAACTAAACTATTTCGCCTCCTCATCAGGCGTCAAAATTAGCCTATCTCCACTGTTAGTATAGTTAGTGATAAATCAAACAATAAAAGTGAATCTATTAAGCCGTGCGGCGGTAGTGCGGTAGCCGGGTGTCATGAAAATCAACTCATTCGGCAAACACTCGCAAACAAGCTCCACATCCAATTAAGCTTCCCGAATGGCAATTGAAATTCGAGTCGTGCTGTATTAACCTTATTTGCTGTACAGCCTTGATCCGAGTGTCCAGTTGCGGCAGGCGGCGAGCTATTATTCCATCGCTACACCCACTAACTATACACAGCGACAATCCAATTATAAGCTGGAAAGAAATCACGTACGCCTAGGTGTTGAAAAGTCCTGTTTTTAGTGCGTATTGGGTTCTGACCACGGAGTATATCACAGATATAGATGTAGCTAGATAACGCAAGAGCTACTACCTCGCGTGCCTAGGTTACGTACAAATATCGTAAGTGGTCACTTTCGTACCACTTACGATTTTTGTATCGGTGTACAGCGCTAGTCAGACATCAGTTAAGTTATAAAAATGGTTAATTATGTTGGTAAGGCGGGGTTGGAGGGAGGAGGACGCCGTACGCGGTGGCGTCTTTGGATACATTTGATTTTCCCATCACAAATAGTGCTTGTGACGATAAAATAGG
This sequence comes from Mythimna loreyi, assembly GCA_029852875.1. Taxonomy (NCBI): domain Eukaryota; kingdom Metazoa; phylum Arthropoda; class Insecta; order Lepidoptera; family Noctuidae; genus Mythimna; species Mythimna loreyi. Next base: position 13,380,363 of record CM056789.1, read on the forward strand.
TCGTCAAAAAATGGCGCACTTGGTTTCCATACAGATTGCGATGCTTGCGTTATCTAGGTATATATATATCTGTGGAGTTTACATATGCACTGTATGGTGTTGCTGGAAGCATACTGGTTGAATTTTTTTGAAAATTGAGTCTGGGTTTGTATCCTGTTGACAGCATCACTGCATCAGGCTTACTTCCTATTACATGTTGCGTATCACGTTGCACGTTGTGTGGCGTACTTTTTTTACTTTAAAGTAGATATATTCAATTCTATACGAGGATTAAGTGAAATGCGTTTATTTTTTTTTTTATTAAGTATGCTGAAACGTTTACTGTGCAACTTTTTATTTCCAACATAAATAATCGTTTTAAAATTAATTAAATGTCAAAAATAAATTATTTACAAATAATAAAAAATGACAAAAGAAATATCATTTTACAATGAAATAAAATGTCAAATGTCATTCACAAATCTGCATGGTTCTTATGTGATTTGACCAATACAAATTTTCTGTATGGACTTGACCCCTGAGTTGGTTTCGGTGTTTCTTCTCAGGGTAGTCAGCTAGGAAACACCGGACTCATCTAGCATAAAAAAAAATGACGTGTAAAAGTGTTTTTTAAACCTTCTTACAAAATAAAGATCATTTATCATTGTAATTTTTTATTTGTATTAGTTTCTGCTAGCGGTTTTGTTTCGTGTTTGAGCAAAATTAATGATAAAAATAATTTTTAGTCTATAAACTCAGGGTTAGTGCAGCTACTGTATTACTAATGCATGATGATTTTCAGAATCGGTTCATTAGTTTCAGGGATTGTTATCTATATACGAACTTACAAATTTTACCTTAGCTCATCTGACCTTTGACACTTTTGACGTGACAACGTCTTATAAATTGGTTTGCCGGCTGACACTTCAAGAAACTGCGTTACGCTCCGCTCACGTTATGCGCTTACAATGAGAGCGAGTGAGAGACACGCGTCCCTTCCACTCGGGCATGGTTAGCCCGCCTAAGAGCGAGAGAGACAGACATAAAAAGTGAAAGGCACGCGTCCCTTCCACTCGAGCACAGTTAGCCCGCCTAAGAGCGAGAGAGACAGAGCGAGAGAGAGAGAGTTTCATTAAAATTATTTTACCACTCAAAGTCGTTGTCACGTAAAACTTTCGCCCGTATACCGACTTTACAGGCAACCAATTTTTTTTTTAGTATCATTACGTGTATGTTTATTTTTCTTACTTGTATTGATTCCATTGTATTTATTCTTGATTGATTGATACTTTCCTAATCGAATATATAATTTTTACACATTTTTGTTTAGTTCATTACAAGTTTGATATTTTTAGAATAGCCTATAAAATCTTTCCTTATCTTCAGCTCTTCAAAGTTTGTTTTCCAGTGTTTGTACTTATTTCTTGTGCTTCTAAAGTAATTAAGATTTCTTGGTATTAATCGTTCCCCTTGTTTACTATACTTAGTCAGATTTGATTGATTTCTTGGATAATTGAATAAGTTTAGCAAGTTCATTTTTCATTTCTGTATTTTTACTTTATATTTGTATTTATAATCTTGCATTAAATATTATATTCTATTTTTTCATAAAAACCAACCTGTTAACTGTCAGGCTTCAGTATCAACTAACACGCAACAAAGACACGTTATCCAATTCTTGCCAAGGCAACTGGAAAATACAAAGTTTTTTTTTTTAATACCAATCACTTATTGAAGAAACCACAGTTCCTTGCGGAGACCGTTTTATTCGTAGCATCTGTCAGCCTCCAAAGCAAGAGTGAACTCGCATTTTCTAGGCCCACTCATTTCCTTGTTTATCTTATCCCTGCCATTTACTATCACGCAAGAATAAGCTGAAGATTAAATTCAGAAGTAGAAAGAATAAATATAAAAGAAAATAAACCCCCTCTCCCCTAGTAAAATGCAAAACTGAACTTCCTAACAGAAATCCATGAGCCCTAAACAATATGCTCCGACACCACGGCTGTATATTTGCTGCCAAAATGGCGGCGGCCACTCGCATCGAAGCGTTGCTCATATCCAGACAAACATTTGTACGGTCTACAGTTTGTCCTGCTGTGACATGTGTATGAGTTTTCGATGTAGGGAATACTAATATAGGACTAAAGCTGTCAGGCATTTTGGACGAGAAATACCTACTACTATTACGAGTATACTATTACTAGCTTTTGTTAGCGGCTTCGCCCGCGTACATAAAATATAGCCTATGTCACTCAGGAGTAAAGCAGCTTTCTATTATTGCTAAAATTTCTCCAATCGGACCAGTGGTTCCAGAGATTACCTCCTACAAACAAAAAAACAAACTTTACCTCTTTATTATATTAGTGTAGATAAATATTCAGTGAAAAGCGTGTCTGCATTATTATGCCTATTAAAATTCTATAAGATGCATTTCAGTAAGTATGCGCGGGAAGTACAAAATTTGATTTCGCCATTACCTTTCTAACATCGTACCACCCGAAGAGCAAGTGGTGGCTGAGTGGTAACGGCCCTGACTTACGAGTTGTATCACCACTGTTTTCAAAACGGTGAAGGAAAACATCGTGAGGAAACAGGCATGTCCTAGAACCAAAAATTCGAAGACATATGACATCCAGAAACCCGCACTGGGCCCGCGTGGTAGATTACGGCCCATTTCCTCTCCTAGAGAGGAGGCCTGTGTCCCAGCAGTGGGCACATTAAAAAGGCTGCTGATGATGATGATGACAACCCGATGTACGGTGATGGGCCATTCTAACATTGCTGACACCATTCTACAGTTCGGACTAAGCGTTCAGCTTTGTAGTTTACAACGCTTATATGGAACAATTTGCCTGCTGCAGTCTTTCTTTCCGACTGAAATTGAGGTACCTTCAAGCCTAGAGTGAATAAGTTCTTAATAAACTAATTTTACCACCAATAGTCGCATCATTTCATTTGTTCGAATGAAAACATGTAGACAGACATTATTCTATCTGCAAAATCTTGATTTTATTATCTGCAAAATCTAATATAACCACTGAACTTTAATTAAAACGAATAAACTCTGGATTAGGATAAAGCCACCGTGAATACACCTTTCGCGCCAATGAAGTTGCTGGCAATATAATAACAACGTATTCAGGAAATTGCATTTCAGTTATTTTTGTTCTCAAGTTAAAAGTAGAAAGAAATAAAATAAATAAGTTAAAAGTAGAAAGAAATAAAATAGATAAGTTAAAAGAAGAAAGCAATAAAATAAAATAAACCTGCGGTCTAGTTTCTGACTCATTTAAAATAAGAGTTTCTTAATGACTATTAGTAACACAGTAATGTTCAAATAGTTATTGCGGTTTAAGGCACGACGAAAATCGATTTGGATTTTATTTGAAAACATTTGAAGCAGTTAATTTCACTTAAAGATGACGATGATGACAATGATGATTGACTTTGCGATGTGTATGAACGCTAGTAACAAACAAACATTCATAGTAATGTTATAAAGGAGCCAGTTTATACGTATATTTGTTTGTCAATCTTCGCATAGAATGGCTGAACGGATTTATATATAAATCAGTGCATGAGAAGACCATATTTTGGTTATTTTATATCCCAGGGATAAGAAAACAGGGGCCCTAGACAAGTGGCAATCGCTCCGTGTCGAATCCATTTCTAAGTTCGATTTTGTCTTAACGATGTCGACCACAAAATGGTAGACAAAGTGACATCGACTAACATATCGATAAGTCGAAGTGTTGGTTCGATAAAATAACTTCTTGGCTATTGTTATCGAAATAAAACGTCCAATTTGACGTATAAACAACTAATAACAATTAGCGAATCGAAAACGTTTGAACACGTGACTTTTCGAAGGCATATGTCAGTTCCATACATTACGGAGTTTCGAATTTCGCTATCGTTAGTGAGAATGTGACTTTGTCTAAGCCCCCAGATATTCTTTCGCCCCAGGCAATCTTCATAGTCGTGGGCTTGTGGATAATAAGCAGTGGATAGCTCGCCGTCTGGTCGTCCAAGTAATAGTGTTCCACGCTCATCTCAAAGAAATGTCACCAGAACCGTAAGGGCTCAGCAGTGCCTGTCCTAGGGCCTAAGGGCTCAGTAGGGCAGATGCTCGCTAGGGCCACGGGGAAGTTCTGAAAAGTAATAGTCCCAGAACGTAATGAGCAACTTATGGGTTAAATACTATGTTGAAGACACGCTTGTTTGGATTTTTTTACAGTTTTAAGCGGTAAAAGTAATCGGATGACTTTCAATCTAAAAAAAAAACATTCAATAAGTCTAATGTTCTCGGCAACTTTTACGCATTATAATAAGCAGCTGATACCCCCAACTTCTAGTACTTACGAAGTTTACTTTATCAAATTACATTGAAAGTTTTGTCCTTTCTTCGCACCGATGGATCATGGAGGCGTCTTTCCTCAACTTTTGTAAATATTGGTATGGTAACCCTTTATTTTGGCAGGTCATCTATCACTGTCCTATGCACAAACTAAACAAAATCGAGGGAGAGATATTTTCGCTTCTGTAGATAAATATGTCAATAAAGTTTCGTTCTGCGATGAGTAATAAATATATTGTTATTGACATTTATAAGTTTGGTTAATGTTTTGATTACCTGTTGTGAAAGGATGGATTATAATAATGTTATTTGTTCGAAATATGGTTCTGGTTATGTCGCTTTTCTAGCAGTAACTTTTGTGGAATGTTACGTTTATTTGTCAGTGGTACATAACACGCCATCGACTCAGGGTAGCTCCGTAACGAACAGACTGATGGTGAGCTATCCATTGCTCGTCATCCACAAACACCCACCTACGGTAGCCGGGAATTAACTTGTGACTTTTAGCGTCCGGGGCATCTCTTGCGGTGCTAGCTGGGGTGTGAAGATGTCTTTTTAATTAGTAAAGATTAATTTGAGTCTAAAACCAAATAAACGGTACTACGCACTAGATTAGGCATACCGTACAGTCACTTTACTTAACTTGGGTGATCTGCGGGTCATACACCTTACTTTGACGATATTAGTGCAGTTTTGACGTTCACGCAGTGTGAGAACGCTGTGAGTTTTGAAAGTTTTGCTAGACGACATAATGCCAATGAAGCGCTACAGCGGACTTTTGTATTAACTTTTCAGTATTTTGACAAACAGTTTCTATGAACGTGCTTGTCTATCAGTAAGATATTAGTCGAAGTCTAAAACCCTTCAAACAACCTCAAAACAAACACTTGAAACTGGTAACTAATCAAAAACACGTTCTATAAGTTAGTGATTTGATCGTCGTCTAGGACCTAATGGAGTGGAATCGATTTAGTTCAAACACACATTCAGAACCTCTGTTTAACATAGAGACTAATAAACGCAAACATTACTAACAGGCTCAGAGACATAACGACATTACTGCCATATCAAATAATTCCGACTACATTGTAATTGGCTTGATCTAATTTACGTGTAGGTAGGAGTATATCTCAGAGTTCGGAGAACTGAGTGGGCTAATTGCAGTAAGCCAATTTCACATAATTTTGTCTTAGTTTGAAATTTGAGAAGTACTATCCTGCACGACATGTAGGTACCACATTCGGTGTGAGCTAGTTCAGGAGGTGAATGTACCTAATTTAATTAAATGGAGTTAGTTGATAGTTGGTATTTGTGAATTAGAGGAATGAGGTCGTATAGTTTGACTAGTTATGTCCTTGGGGCTGCTGGTATTCTAACTCAGGCTTTAGCGTACGGATGTTAGTTGGTATAATAACATTTGAAGTGTTGTCGAGGTATAAGTGAATAATTTATGTCATGTAGGATATAATTTCTAAACAAACTATTTCCGTAACGTGGTTCTAAAGGCGTGAGTGTGAGGTAATCCTCGCTCCTCGGCCATTGCACCTAGGCATTGGGAGATGTAGAGCGATTCTGGTCACCGTTGGTAAGGAAGGGCTTCTAGAAGGCGAGCAATGAGCAGCTCACTGTCGTAAGCAGCGTAACTGATGGTGTCTGCTAGGGCTGGTGTCAGCCAGAACTGCTGAATTGTTGGAAAGGGACATCACTCTCTCTTAATTTAAAGCAAAAGTGCAATCTGTATTTTTTCAGTTGCCACTAAAAATCTGACTTGAACTTCCACTACGCCCTAGAGCGGGAGAAGTTATTAGATGATATCCCAACTAAACAAAATCCGCTGGTCAGTTACAGTATTTTTTTTTGTTTGCTATAAACTAGTACTTGGCTACGATCCCACCAGATGGTAAGCAGTGATGCAATCGTTGATGGTGAGGCGCACTAGTTTATTAAGAGCCTATTCACCACCTTGAAGCCACCTAATGCCTTGAAGACACCTAAATTACAATCGGACTGAAAGACTGTAGCTGGCAAACTGTTCCAGTCCCCCGATAACGTAAAGGTGGATATTCGCCTTACGCTGGATTGTCCGATGGTATATATAGTATTCGACTAATTGGTCAAAATGTACTGACCTAGCTGATTTTTTTCGCAATTTCATATTTGGTCCCATAGTAAAAGTGGTTTGTTATCATGACTACAATAACCTGTTTAAGTATTGGTCACTAATTAGTACCAGTCACCTAAATAATGTCCTCTTTTCTACTTATACGCCTCTTTACTTAAAACATTTTGAGTTTCTCTGCAGCTGAGGTCCTCAGAGAACATGCGACTTAAAAAGCCAATCCATACCACGGCTGTCTTTAATAAATCATTTACTGTCCAGGTTGCTCGTTTGTGGAATGAATTGCCAGATACAATTAAGCGCGCTCAATCGTTGCCTGTTTTTAAAAAAACTAGTTAGGAAATATTGTTTATCGTTGTGAATATCGATTGACGTCTCTTTAATAGCTATGTATGTATCTGTGTCATCACCATCATCATCATTTCAGCCGAAAAAGCCCACTGTTGGACATAGATCTTCCCCAATTGACGTCCTAATGAACGGCTCTGTGCATCACGCAACCACCGGATACCCACCACCCTTGCCAGGACATCGGTTTACCTTGTAGGAGGCCTTCCAACACTGCGTCTTCCTGTACGCGGTCGCCACTCCAGAGTCTCTATCTGTGTATCTGTAATATTGGTTTTGTCACAACAAATATAGCTCTATACTGTCTATTTCAGGTTGCCTAGAAGAGATCGGGGAACGCGATAAGGCCACCCATTGTATGTATGTGTTTCAGTTTTATGAAAATGGTATAAGTGGACAATAAAATAAACATAAAAATGGATAACTTTTCGTTAGTCATGCTAAAACTCGAGAATGGCTAGACCGATTTGGTAATTTTAGCCAAATCATGAAATGTATAAAGTCTGGAAATATTCATAATATGTAAGGAAGGTTTAAACGGTGAGAAAAATATGGAAAAATTCATGGGAAAAAGAATCTGCCATCACAAAGTCGAGATCCGTCTGACAATATTTGTATATAGCCTAAAGTTGGTGTGTTTGTTACTTTTTCACGGTCAAACGGATTTCGATGAACCTTCGCACGCGGGTAGTGTAGGTACCGCTCCGACGTCTTTCTGTCGATAAAGTCATCTGTCCACTCTGAAAACCAGTGCCGTGGACTCGTCGCAATATGTGTGTGTCCTCGGCTTTATGCTGAGTGGCGGGCCGTTTTGCGCGGACGCGCGCACTATTTGTTTTGTTTATGGTTTTATGTAAATTATTATTGTAAATTTGTGTACGTCCTGTAAATAAAACGTCATCCTTTCTGTATGTTCCATTGGAACAACTTTCTACTTCCACGCAACTTCTTTCTCCTACATACATCCACATACTCATAAGTGGCCTTTGACTGGCCTGTCAGCCTAGTAGTTAGAGACCCTGACTGGTATGCCAGAGGTCGTGAGTTCGATTTCCACCCGGGACAAATGTTTGTGTGATGAGCTCAATCATTTGTTCTGTGTCTGGGTGTTATTTATCTATAATATGTATGTATTTAGAAATATATAAGTATGTTTATCAGTTGTCTAGTACTCATAACACAAGCTCTGCTTAGCTTGAGACTAGACGGCGTTGTGTGATGGTTATAAAAAAAAGTGCAAGACTATTCTTTCACTTTTTTTTTCAAGAATTATTCAGAACACCCATAATCCCGTCACATACAGCAACCGGATTTCACAAGACAATTTCCCAGTTCACAGTTAGACGTGTTAGAAGTATAAAATTCCGTCGCTCTTCATAAGAGCAGACAGCGAAACTGTTTAATTTAATTTTATTGTCAAATGCACCGCTGAAACAGCGCACTGCGCTTTTGTTTCTAACCTAATTGCGTTTGCAAGTTTGGACATGCTTTAGCGTTTATTAGAATAGAATTTTGTTTTATGGTGATTAGATATGTTCAGGAATGCACATTAAACGCTTGGAACGAATATGCTGTTGTGTTTATGGTTGCAGTAAAAACGTTGTGGATTTTAAAGTTTTAGTTCTAGAACATGCTCGATTTTTCATGTTGTTTTCAAATCCAGAATCTTTATTTGGGACATTAAACCGCCTATTAAAAAACACATTCTCAAATAAATCTTAGACTATCTCTTGATTCACTCATCATTCGCCCCAGCTTCGCACGGGGACTAAAATTGAATATATTATCATGTATTGTGCACGTAAACCTTCCTCTTGAATCACTCTATCTATTAAAAACAAACCGCATCAAAATCCGTTGCGTAGTTTTAAAGATCTAAGCAACTTTATTTTATACTATGTAATGATAGTCGTAATTTATCAATCTATACAAATGCTGTAGCATTACGGAGATATGGATAGAATACGGATTGTTCTTCTTGACATTTACAAATCCCATAATTTTCTAGACAAGTTAATAAACCAAAGCAATTCACCCACCCTTTTATAAAAGGTAACCAAAAGAACCTTCAGAAACAATACCCACTCCTCATTTTTCACCCGAGAAAAAAAGTAGTCAAGCCAATTTGTTTCCTTCCTCTGATCGGTATGAAAATAATAAACATGAGAAGTAATTAAAAAGGACAAAAGACTCTCCGAGGTAAAATAACGATTTAATTCTAGAGAAATAAACTACTGTGGCGGAGGATTTGCTTGCAAGCCTGTATTGTTCTTTTAATACAATGATAGTACTGGCGATCACTGCATTGCGGTATATTAATGTTCACTGTTCGTTTAGTAGATCATCCGTATACACCGTGAAATTTTAATGGTTGTTTTCCCTCAGCGAAGTGGTTGTGTCTTGGTAATACAAACATTTGATAAAAAAATAAAATATTAAAAACAAAAAATGGACCTGTAGGTAGAGTGCAAGCTAATTATGACGTATCACAACGTACGAGAGCTTCATCATCATCATCATCATTTCAGCCGAAAGACGTCCACTGCTGGACATAGGCCTCCCCCAAGCGCCGCCACAAAGACCGGTCCTGTGCGTCTTGCATCCATCGGCTTCCAGCAACCCTGACCAGGTCATCGGTCCACCTTGTGGGAGGCCTTCCAACGCTACGTCTTCCGGTACGCGGTCGCCACTCCAGAACCTTTCGGCCCCAGCGGCCATCCGTTCTGCGTGCAATGTGCCCTGCCCATTGCCACTTAAGTTTGGCGATTCTTTTCGCTATGTCGGCAACCTTGGTTCTCTTGCGGATATCCTCATTTCTGATTCTATCACGCAAGGATACTCCGAGCATAGCCCTTTCCATTGCCCTTTGAGTGACCTTGAGTCTTTTTATAAGGCCCATTGTAAGCGACCACGTTTCAGAGCCATATGTCATCACTGGCAACACGCACTGATTATAGACTTTCGTCTTGAGGCATTGTGGGATATTAGACGAGAAGACACCGCGTAGCTTCCCGAACGCTGCCCAGCCGAGTCGGATTCGACGATTGACCTCTTTCTCAAAGTTAGACCTACCTAACTGGATTGTCTGTCCAAGGTAGACGTAGTCGTCTACTACTTCGAGTGTAGAGTCTCCGATCTTGATAGGAGTGGGCGCTACATGGATGTTAATCATGACTTTGGTTTTGTCCATGTTCATTTTAAGACCCACTCTTTCGGAGGCTCTACTGAGGTCACCGAGCATTGTACTGCCGAGCTTATTTCGGTTTAAATATTTAATGAATCGGTTTCCTTTGACGGCGTGCTGCGCATGCGACTCTAGTAGTACCTACAAATTACGTCTAATGTTACTATTGTTTTCGCTTTTTTGAGTTGATGAATATTTTTGATAATTATTTATAAAAAACTTTTATTTTTACTGTATGCTTCAAAAGTACTCCTTATGGCAAGTCATTCTGCCGCGGGAAAACAACTATTTAAATTTCACGGACTAGCCTTCTGCCAGCGACTTCGCCCGCGTGAAAATAGGTTTTTTTATACAAACTTTGGGTCCCCATTTCATTCCCTTAGGCCTTAGGGTATGAATTTTGGGAAATCCTTTCGTAGTGCTCACCGACGTCATAAAAGCTTTGTGCAAAATTTCATGCTCTTAGTCCCAGTAGTATCTTTTTACCTAGAAAAAACCAGATATTTTAATATGATTTTCTAAAAAGCGAGCAATTACTTAATAATAATACCCCCGCGAGCGAGGGAGTATCGGTCATAGTCCGGAGTAAGGAGGAATGGCAGGCGGTGGCCTTCTGCAAAGCAGTAACGCAAGCGAAGGAAGCGGCCGCACGCGTGAGCGATTAGATTTCCTGGCGCCCCAGCCACCGGGATCCCTAACCCGATTTCCAGTCGCCGTAGACGTGTGCTTTGCCGGTAACCATCCGGACCGAGTCATTAGTAGCAATGCGTTTAGTTAGGTTTGAATCCTGGATCAACAACTCGTAAGACGGGGCCACGGGGCCGTTACCACTGAGTTTTACTGTTCCTCAACGTACCAATATACTTCCCAGTCACAATTGCATTCATGTTCGTTACATATAAAACACAAAACATCCTTTATGTAAGTAGGTAGGTCCTGTACGTAAGTGCACTTAGAATATCTCAAATATATTCTTGAGTGTAGAGAGTACTGGAAGCAGTGTACCGTTGTATTTCCACGTCAAATGCAGTGCATACTTCGCCACTCATAGGGATGCGAATGTACGTATTGTGAACATACGATTGCAGGAGCACTACGCAAGCTGGCTGAAAAATAATTCTGGCTGGATTTGAACACTCAAACTTACGAATTATAAATCGGTTTCAAGTTGTAGAACGAAACGATTGTTTAGTGCTGAGATGCGATGGCATCTCGCTCGCGGTACATCTCATGAAATTAAGACCAAGATAGAACAGTTAAAAGTTTACCTTAAAGAAACTGGGCAGCTGAATTTCCTCATCTATAATGGTATGGCTGACACTGACTTGACCACCATCAGGGATTTGCATTTATCCCTGGACTTTAAGTCCCCACATCTGCGGTCTGTCACCCTGACTGATTTGCCGGAGGTCGTGGGTTCGATTCCCACCCAGGAAAAATGTTTGTGTAATGAGGAAGACCATTTGTTCTGTGTCTGGGTCAGGGACCATACAACCCCGAATATAAGTTAATTCTTTCGAAAGGGTTACAGCATGTACGCCTACAGCAACGGAAAATGTTACCTCTTGGAAGTGTTAGCCCGTTCATAACCCTAACGTTAGGGTAACCCTTTCAATAAGTTAACTAGTACAAGATGTTACCGGTTCTTCTATGATTTACAATTGAAGCGATAACCCCTTTGAAAGGGTTTGTCAGGGTAATCAAAGGGTTTTAAATCAAATAATTTTAAATTACGTTGAAATAGAAGAATAGGTTTTGTCCTTGAAAGTTAGGAATCATATAAAATTGTTCATTCGTGTTTCTTGCTTGGTTTGATAGGACGGTGGTATTTTTACCCGCCTTCAAAAAAGGAGGAGGTTCTTCAATTCCAATTCAAAACATTTGGTGATTTTGGTATTTTCATCTAGAACTTTAGCACTTAAAGTAAAAAAAAAAAAACATTTGATGAAGTGGAACTGATGAAGAAGACCAGAAATGGTCAATTACATTATACTCATAGATATCACAAAAACGTTACAATACAAATAAATAAATGGTTATGAGTAGTTATGTTGAAAAAGGTATCATCGAAGTGACCTGATGATGATGATGGAACCTGAAGATAGGCACCGGAACTCCGTAATTAATCAATGTATCCTACTAGCCGTGTTTGGGCTCATTAAATTTGTCATGAGATGCACTTTGGGTTCAAGGTACTATCAAACTTATCTTGATGGAGTCGTAAGGTAGAAGGGAGACATAAACACGTCATAATGAAACTATGTATCCTACCAGCTGCCACGACAAGTCGAGGCATGGCGGACAGAGCTCCAGCAGAATCTCATGGCGAAATGGCGACAGCGACTGTCGCAATCCAGCGCTGGGCACACCATGATCTCGGCTGTAAGTCCCCTCTTTGAGGCATGGCTGGAAAGAACCTCTCGGCGTCCTCACCATCCACATGACGCTGGTTCTCACCGGACATGATAAGATCGGGAGGTTCCTGCACCGCATTCGTGAGGAAGCAATGCCCGGGTGTCGCCACTGTGTGGCCCGCCCGGAGGACATGGTGCGCGGTGGAGCACACGCTTGAAGTGTGCCCCGCTTAGAAAGAGCATTGCCGTGTCCTCGTGGGGGAGATATGCGGCGGAGACCTCTTGCGCCGGGGTTCAGGCCATGGTCCGCAGCGAGGAGGAGTGGCAGGCGGTCGCCTCCTCCTGCAAAGCAATAATGCTAGCCAAGGAGGAGGCTGATCGCATAAGGCAAAGACAACGGTGCTCTTGCCGTAGCCGTCGCTGCAGCAATTCGGTTCCCGATTTCCGGCCACCGTATGCGCGGGCTTGCGGTCGGCGAGCAATTGGTAGCCCGCCATCCAGTCGTCTATAACTGTCCGGACCAAGTCCAAGCGTTGACGGTGCGCACTTTTCCAGCGCGCCTCAAGGAGTTGTCAGCAAACTGTAGGGGCCCAGCAAGGTCGAAACCTCCTGGGACCAAGGGTTGATGCGAAAGCGTGTTACCAGGGCCCTGGGGTCAAGGCAAGGAAGGAACGGGGTAGGTTGTTTAGTCAGTAAGAGTCTGACAAATATCTCGCTCCGCCCAAGAAGGGGATTCGTGATTGGATGATTTTTACTAGAGATGCGCCGAATAGTTCGTTTTATATTCAGTGTATTCGGCAGATTTTGAGATATTAGGTTAGGCCGAATAATTCGGTTGAAATACTGAATATATTCGGTTTAATAGATCATTATAAATCAGTCTTTAGGGCAAAATAAAGTAACGTATCTACGTTTTGCACTTGTATCTTTAATAATCCACTTTATAAGAAATTAATACTGCAATGTTGATTGCACAGTTGAAATCGATGATGACCCAGCCAGGTGCGGAAACCATATTCCCTGTGCTAATACTACTAGACGATGGTTAAAATGACTTTCATGCTTCAGCATTATACGATTATTCATTCATAGCACTTGAACAAGTCTTTGCCTATTGGGCAGAGCCAGCTCACAAAACTGAAGACTACAGATGGCAGAGTCATACCCACCAAATCGGAGCCTCTGGCTAGATCAAGGCTTTTTATGAATAGTTGTATACGTCAGTTACCAAACCTATTGTGAATTTAGCAAACGACCCGAGAGCTAGTTTACCCCGACACTATATCGAAAATATCCTGGACGTCAGCCTGTACGAGTATAGGAAGGCTCTGACGCAAATTAAAAACAACACATCGCCCGGTGATTACGGAATTACGGCCGAACTGCGTAATTCCAGAGGAAAACCAATCAAAGAGCTGCTCAAGTTGTTTTCCAGAGTCATCCCGAAATGTCTCGCTCACAGGAGTGGCGACGTCCAGCCTCCCGAATAAGCCGGATTTTAAAAAGGGTCCAGTACCATGTATCACATTAATAAGCTACGGCCTGCCGTATAACCTGTTTTACAGAAGACCGAGGAGTATAATCTGCCTCTCTACTTAGCGTTTGTGGACTACAACAAAATCTTTGATTCGAGGCCTCATTTGTCCGAAACTGTTTACAGCAGGTTGTGGATTGCACATTAACGTCAATGGCGAGTGCATCATTCGCCTTCAGTTTGCCGATGATATAGTAGTCATGACTGGGTTTACGGAAAAGGTCAGCACAATGCTCAGTGACCTCGCTAGTTAGAGCTACTGAAAGGGTGGGTCTTAAAATGATCATGGACAAAACCAAAGTCATGATAAACACCTATGTAGAACCCACTCCTATCAAAATCGGAGACTCTCCACTCGAGGTTGTGAAAGATTACGTTTACCTCGGACAGTCAATCCAGTTGGGTAGATCTAATTTCGAGAAAGAGGTATGCTGCGCGGTGTCTTGTCGTCCAACATACCACGTCTCAAGACGAAAGTCTATGACCAGTGTGTATAGCCAGTGATGATATTTGGCTCCGAAACGTGGTCGCTCACTTTGGGCCTCTTTAGAAGGTTTAATTAAAGTCACGCGAAAGTGAATGAAAAGGACTAAGCTCGGAGTTTCTTTGTGTGATCGTATTAGAAATCAAGATAGCTCGAAGAATCGTCAAACTTAAGTGGCAGTGTACAAGGTGGACCGATGACATGACAAGGGTTGGAGAATGCACAGGACCGTTAATTGTGATGACACTTAAGGGAGGCCAATGTCCAACAGTGGACGTCTTTCGAATGAAATGATGATGATGACTTGAAGAAGTTTCCTTCCACCTAGCGCCTCCACGAGAAAACGCTGCGTTGCACATCGTACATCATTTTTATTATAATTTTTTATTTCTTTGAAGATCTCCCACAAACGCGATTTTGTTCGATTCTTAGCATCTTTCAAAACCAAGACAGCAAAATTCAAGAACTGCACTAAAATTTGGCATCCATATTGTGTTTTCGTACGCAATGACAGTTTCGGGGTGCAGCTAGAAACGGAGGCAAGGTATGACTCACTCCTTGCGGCACTTGAAAAAGTGAGTAGAGAGTAGAAGAGTACCCGGAAAATAAGTTGGACCCGTTGCCATTGTTACGCTTCGATTGAGATTCCAAAATGTGTTACTCATTATTGACCGTCAAGATGGTTCAACTTGTAGGTATGCCGCATATTCTGTAAACTTGTTTGCACGGCAAAACTGTAGATTGGGTTACCGAATTATTCGGCGGTATACCTATTCGGTTTGGTACGAACTTAACCCAATATTATTCGGTTATTCGGTTGAACCACTATTCGGCGCATCTCTAATTTTCACCTACTATTATACAAAAAAAAAACAATGTTTGGGTTTATTGAAATTGTCATGAGGAATAGCACTCTGGTTATAGGTGTATCGCAACTAAAAAGGGTGAAATAAAAAACTTTTTACAAAAAAATATAGGTACCGACTTCACTAAAAATATGAAAATAACTTCAATTTCGGAAGAATACTGAGAAATACTCGTATACGATTTCATATGAAACAATCCCGACTATTCCAGAAAAAACATACATTTAACTTTAAAATCACTGCAATAATGACCATAATCGTATGTGTATTGTCTGTGGAGTCGCTAGGTCCTAGACTGCGTGTTGCGACTTGACGCGTACACCCGCCGAATGCATGCAGTTTTGTACTTTAAAGTAAGGTACGAGAAATAAAATTACAATATTGGTAGTTCGAATGGGTAACTCTGTTATAGTCGTTGAAGGGGTAACCCATTGAAAAAGTCTTACTATTAAAAAGTATAACCACCAAGAATGGGTTATTAAATATACGGGTAAACAAATCGAAGGGGTTTGGAAGAGGTTATCCACTGATGAGGGTTTTCGTAAAAGATGGTAATCAATATGAAATGGGTTTTAAAACAACACTTTGTCAAAACCCTATCAAAAACCCGTTCAATGGGTAACCAAAATGGTCCCTGGTCTGGGTGTAATTTATCTATATACATACCTATGTATTTATAATTATCTATACTATAATATTATAAAGCTGAAGAGTTTGTTTGTTTGTTTGTTTGAACGCGCTAATCTCAGGAACTACTGGTTCGAATTGAAAAATTCTTTTTGTGTTGAATAGACCATTTATCGAGGAAGGCTTTAGGCTATATAAAATTACGCTGCGACTTATAGGAGCGAAGAAATAATGGAAAATGTGGAAAAAACGGGGAAAAATATTCATCTTTGAGGGCTTTCGTTGCGTGCGCTGCGAAAACGGTTCAAGATAACAAAAAAATATGTATGAAGGAATTATTTCTCTTAAAATGATCTAAAAAAATGTCCGCGACAGTATATGTCTATCTTTTAAGATTAACTTACTAGAACCGTTTTTATGCGAATCAAATTTAGCCAATTTTTACCGATTATTTGTTAGAGTTGTATCAACATAATAATATAATCTTTATCCAAATAAATGTGTTGTTGATTAAGAGTATGTAATTGTAAACAAAATTGTCTTTGACATCATTTAATTTCAATTAACATCTTAGAAGATATTACAATTTTAAAATAACTCCGATATAAAATTCACACGCGATGCGTGATGTGCAAAACTTGACGCTGCGCCTGGCCGGCGGGCGAGGAGAGGGGTTGCTTGCGGGCGCCGCGGATGGGTTTTTTTATGGTAGGTAAAAATCATCCAATGACGAATCCCGCTCTTGGGCGGAGCGGGAAACAGTGTCAAACTCTTACTCACTAAACAACCTACCCCGTTCCTCCCTTGCCTTATTCCCAGAGTCCCGGTATAACGCTTTCGCACCAACCCTCGGCTGCAGGAGGCTTCGACCCTGAAGGGCCCCATAGTTTGCTGACAACACCTTGAGGCGCGCGGGAGCAGTGCGCGCCGTCGACGACTTCGTCTCGGTCTGGACTGTTACCAGACAACCGGACGGCGAGCTACCCATTGCTCACCGTCCGCAAGCTAGCGTCTACGGTGGCCGGATAACGGCGAGATCGCGGCGGCGATGGCTACGGCGAGGACGATGTTGCCCTTGCCTTATGCGGTCGGCCTTCTCCTTTACAAGCATTACTGCTTCGCAGAAGGAGGCGACCGCTTGCCATTCTTCTTTGCTGCGGACCATGGCCTGAACCAAGGCCCGGCGCGAGAAGTTGCCGTCGCCGATCACCCCCACGAGGACACGGCGATGCTCTTCTCAAGCGGGGCACACCTCCACCGTGTGCTCCACCGTGTCCTCCGGGCTGGCCACTCAGTGGCGACACCCGGGTGTCTCTTCCGCATGAATCCGGCGCAGGAATCTCCTTAACTTCCCATGTCCGGTGAGAACCTGCGTCATGCGGAAGGTGAGGACGCCGTAATCTCTATCCAACTACGCCTCAAAGAGGGGACTTACCGCCGAGATTATGGCGTGCCCAAGGGGGTGTGTAGCCCTATTAAGTACTTTTAGATAATTATGTTCTTTTAAAAACCAAATTGTCTAAAATAATAACAGAAATTGACACGGGCAAAGTCGTGGGTAACAGCTATAATTTATAAAGCTGAGGTTGTTTGTAAAAATAAATATGATGCCCAAAATAACTATTCCACGCGGACGAAGTCGCGGGCACAGCTAGTCTAACATAACACGAGCTCTGCTTAGCTTGGGATTAGACCGCGTTGTGTGATAGTTGTCAGATGCTACTACTACTATTTATGATGCCTGTATTATTCCTGTCAAACAGAATTATTTATTACCTGTGACGCTCTAAAAAAAAAACGTCTTTTCCGCTTCTCCGTGAACCGATTTGTTTCTGTCACCAAACCAATTTGTCATTTCATTCTCAATACAAGTTATTGTATAGAGTTGAACTAAAAGGCGAACTAACATCAATTTTACTGAAATCTTTATAAACTTTTCCAACTTTACGTCCGAGGTATCACGTAGCTGAAACTATACCATACCGATATATTACGAGTCATACGTGCTTGAGTATTTCGCAATTGGATTTTGTAAAGTGGCCGTAATCTTTCTTTTTTAAAGTAAAGCCCTCGGAGAGTCGATGACATCACAATAGTACCTGGTGGTTTATTTAATTAGGACCATGGGTTGACTCTCGAAAGGAAAACCAGTGGTCTTGAAACGCAAGGGCAAAGAAAAAACAAAGGTGTAGTTTTGGTCTGTAAAAGTTTGACATGTTCTCCTGGTTCGCTTTACCCGGGGAGAAGTTACTGAATGAAAAAAAAAAGTTTAAAAAAAATCTTGTATTTAATCTTTTCAATAGGTACCCTAATTAGAGTCATAATAGAAAGACAGTAGGTGTGCGAATACCGGCGTTCGCTTGGAACTCCAAGGCTCCTTTTATGTCGTAGGGTAGGAAAAGATTTTTCAAAATTCAACTCTTAAGGGGCAAAGTTTGTGTAAAGAAACCTACTTTCAAGTAGGAAAAGAAGCTGGCAGACCACTAGATTATACATACATATTTGTCTGTTATTGTCTATCTAGTACCTACAAATTACTGAAGCAAATTTTTCAAGGCATGTCTTTCTAATCCTTTTTTTAAAGGCCTTGGGTGGAGCGAGAGGGTTTGTCAGACTTTTAGTAACTAAATCCAGTTGCCTTTTGTATTGTTCCCAGGGTGGTGATACTTTCGAACTATACGGCGGCCCGACTAATAATTTGTTAATACCTATAAAGAATCCGAAAGAAAAGTTAAACCCAAAGAAAGTGTAGTTTGAATAAGTATTATCAAAATCATAATAAATTCCACTCTCATTAGATATACGGGGTAACTTTTAATTTTTTTTTTTCATAAAAATCAATAAAAACCAGACAGATAGAAAAACAATCTTTATATTGGAAAACTTATATTTTTCCAATATAAAAATACATCCGCGCTAAACGGCCGAACGCTCGGCATGAGCCGTGATCCCATGCATAATGGGACGAGACCACAGCACTGGGTTTCAGTGTATGCAGTCGATTCAATAACGTCGTAATCGTATAGTGTGGAAATAGGAATAAGGAAAAAAAAACCAGGCAAGTGCGAGTCGATCTCGCGCAATTAGGGTTCCGTGCAAACGTACAGAACTCTGGATATGAAATATGAAAACAGTTCAATTCCCGAATCTTGTTGCGAAATTTCGGGAATTGAACTTTTTTCTATACTTATTTATGCTATGAGACCTTGCTTCATGCCTTTAAAGATGTAAGTTCAAGGAGAAGGACCCTATAATTTTTGTTTCCCTTGAGAGTGTCAAAATATACGACAACCGCAGTATCTTTTTTTTCGTTAACAGACTTAGAAACTTGATTTTTTTCTCTCCTTCAAGGAATCTTGACTTGAATGCATGGTATAAATATCAACTCGACACCTCCACACGTTCCGGAGATAAAGAATATTAACAGATAGACTGACGGACAGACAGATGGACAGACAGATGGACAACAAAGTGACCCTATAAAGGTTCAATTTTTTTCTTTTAAGGAAAGTTAACATACTCGTATCTTGTGTTGGTTTACCACAGTAAACCAACTCACAAGATATGTTAAGTAAAAAATGGTGCGCCTGGTGGCATGGACTACTTAATATGCTGTTGTCTAGAACTTACCGTATGGCGTTAGCTAGTTTGCGTCCCGAACGCCTCATCTAGACAAGCTCTTAGTAACGTGATGCTGATACAAAAGGGTCTAGAAAATGTTCCTATAATATTGTGTCGAAACTATGTTAGAATAATAAAGATATCGAATATATTTTCTTGGTATAAACTGTATAAAGTAACTTTATCAATATCAAATCCGTTTAGTAAATATCGGATAAAGATATTGTTAGTTTTTGTATTAACTTAATTTTTTTTTTTATGAAGAATTTGTACCTGTGGTTTCACCCGCGCGAAATAAGGTATTTCTATACAAATATTGGACCCATTGGAAAAGAATCGTCATGTTCTCTTGGGCGCGAACAGAAGCGGCGACCTCTCGCGGCCGTCCTTGGTAGAGGCCATGGTCCGGAGCGAATTAAAGCGGCAGGCAGTCACCTCCTTCTACGAAGCAGTAATGCTAGCAAAGGAGGAGGCCGACCGAACCAGGCAAAGGCAACGGCGCTCACGCCGCTACATGTTTGGGCTTACGTAGCATACTGTCCGCCCATCTGGTAACCGTACGGACCGAGCCCAAGTCGCGAGCACTGTTCCTGCGCGCCTTGCTTACCTACTTTAACATAATTGTATAAAAATATTAACTGTATGTATCTATGATTTAGTTTGGTTTGTTTTTTTTATTTGTATGTTTTTGATGTTTAAGTTATAAAAGCGAGCCTGTAAAGTTTGGCGAAGAAATTGTCTATATAACAATCAAAACTGTTAGTTAATTAAATAAATAATTTTAAAAATAGTCAGTTTGTCAGTTTCTCCTCCTTTTATAGGTGTGTCTATTAATTACGTGTGTTTCTTATAGCAAGTATACAGGCATGATTCAAAAAGCAGAATAAACACACGTGAATCCCACGCAAACCGTCAACATTCGCATTCACGCCTGTTTACGGAGCTTCACGGCACTAATGTGGATCCGCTATCACTCTAGCATAGCATTTACAAAATTTTAATTAGTCTTGCTGGAAGTCGACTCATGTAGACTCTTAGTATATCCAAACATACATTACCGTCTATAGATTCCGCATTGCAGGCAATTTACGATTCCCACTGACAAGTTTCCAACCACTTAGAAAATTACTAGCTTCTGCCTGCGGCTTCACCCGCTTACTAGCTTCATCAAATTATACCAAAGAAATGTACTCATTGGATTCTTTTTTTCCACAACTATCACACCACATCGTCTAGTTCCAAGCTAAGCAGAGCTTGTGTTATGGGTACTAGACAACTTATAATCATACTTATATATTCCTAAATACATTAATATTATAGATAAATTACACCCAGACACAGAACAAATCATTGTGCTCATCACACAAACATTAGTCCTGGGTTGGAATCGAACCTCCGGTGTCAGTGTCAGTGAGGGTCGCTAACCACTAGACCAATCGGCCAGTCGCTTATAGGTAAGTTCCGAGTCGATTATAAGTTCCTTATTTATTTATTTATTTAACTATTTATGTACACACATATAATTAATGGCTTAGTAAACCTCGTAACTGCAAAATACGTAACTTTTCAAGTGGCTCAAAAACCAAATTAGATCGCACGTACGTTGCGTGTTTTATTCAAATAGTAAAAAAATATTGATGTATTTCAAACGCTTTTTTCTTTTGTTTATTTTTTCAACAAGTTTTGACACCAAACTGACTCGAGCGAGGTATCCATTTAACATTGTGATGGGGGTACAATCAAAATTATGTATAGTACAAGATAGTGCGTTACGATTTTTTCTTTCCAGAATGTTTTTTTTTTTTATTTTAATAATAATAATGAATATAATAAAATAGAGATAATAAACTACCAAAAAAAATATTCCCAAAGTTTTGGAGGATTAACTATCTAAGACTATCCAATTTTATATATCTATATAAGTATGTATTAAAATATAATATTACCTTCAAGAAAGGCCGTCACGCACTCAATTTAGTGAACAAGGATCAAAACCATATCTTTACTTACTAATTTAACTAAATAAAGAGTAAAGATATGTATTTTTGTTTATAATGAATAAACTAACCAAACGCACTGGGCCCGCGTGGTGGATTATGGCCCATACCCTCTCCTAGATAGAGGAGGTCTGTGTCCGCTGGGAACATTAAAAGGCTGATCATGATGATGATGATGAATTAACTAAAAATACTTGATCGATTTTAAAAATTCTTTTACCAAGTAGTACCTATGCTACTTTGTCATGAATGCCGTTGGCTATAAATTTTTTATTGTTACGCGAGTGAAACTGCTGGCAAAAGGAAGTTTTTTGAAGGAAACTCTTATGTATCCCAGCTTTACTAAGGACATGATTTATTTGGAACAATCATCATCATGCATTCAACTAAAACACAACTATTAGTGAAAATATATATGCTTCTCGTATCCAGCGATCTCTCACGACTCTCTACCTGGTCATACACCCAACCCCAAGGCAACAATATTACGATTAAGTATACTATAATACGCCAGCCAACAATAAAAAAGGTAAATCCATTTTATCTTAAGTAAATCATTAACCTTAATCGACGTCTCTAAGTGCGGGCAGTGTTTAACATCAAAAGAGAAAACCTGAATTTATGTGCAGTATCTCAAACTGCTATTTTCTTACGAAAAAGATTATCTTGTTTCTTCCCAAGGGAGTCGTAAGTCTAAGGTATCTTTTGAGAACAGAAGACAGAAGTATTACTATTTTTCAGGTCACAATAGCCGACCATAGTGTATGCTGACAAGGAACAGACCTCCTATTTTGACCTTCCTTTGTCTTGTCTTTATTGGTTGAGTTCAGTGGAGACAAACGTGTAGGATTTGAACCATACTTCCGGGATTGGTCCTGATAAGTTTTCCTTTCCCTCTTCACCTTTAGCGCCTCATGCTTCACACTGATTGTTGTTTTTAGGGGGCCCATTTATTACGGGTGCAAGTCACCACAGGGTTCAGACCGTTTACCTCGGCGACGTGAAAAGGTTTGAAATTAAAACCATATATTCAAGTCTGTAGTTCCCCTTTTGACTACCTTAATTACAGACACAATTAAAAAACAATAGGTTATCGAGCGCCGGCGCTCGCTTGGCGCTTAATAGTCTAAAACTGTGAAAAAATCATACGTTTAACGAAAAACTGTATAATTTTATTCACGACAAAATCTAATCATACAGAAAATAAAGTGAAATGGAAACATGTGGAACACAAATGGATATTTCTATATTAATCTTCAAATCTATTCTGAACAGACTGGTCAAGTCTGGACCGTAGATATCTCAACAACAAGGGTGGATATTTGCCGTACGGATGTCAGATCCACATCATAAGCTTTGCTTAGCTTGGGACTAGACGACGTTGTGCGATAGTTGTGAAAAAAATAAACATATATTCAACTAGCTCTTGTCCACGGCTTCGCCCGCGTACATAAAATATAGCCTATGTCACTCAGGAGTAAAGCAGCTTTCTATTGTTACTAAAATCTTTCCAATCGGACCAGTAGTTCCAGAGATTACCTCCTACAAACAAAAAAACAAACTAACAAAAAAACAAACTTTACCTCTTTATTATATTAGTGTAGATAGATAAACATATCCATTATTATCCATCTATCTTTAAGTACACTTTAAGAAAAATCGTAAAACCTACTTTAGGTGCATCTACTGCTAAGAGTCGTATCTTCGGATGTGCAACGGCGTCTGTTAGTGGACGAGATTAAGGAGACGGACTGAGATAGAGATGAATCGCCTCCATTCATCTCGGTGAGCTCACAGGAGATTGGTGGGAGGCGCCGGCTGTGTTACTCATTGGTAAATGTTTGTCACTTGGATTTATTTGTGAGTAATATTTTGGTAAGTAAATTATTTGTGGTTTTTTTTTTTATGGTAGGTTTTTTTTTTTTTTTTTTTTTTTTTTTTTTTTTTTTTTTATGGTAGGTGAAAATCATCCAATGACGAAACCCGCTCTTGGGTGGAGCGGGAGACTAGTGTCAGACTCTTACTGACTAAAAAACCTACCCCGTACCTTCCTTGCCCTATTCCTGGAGTCGAGGTAACAGTTTCCCACTTCCCTCTAGACTCCGGGAGGCTTCGACCCTGAAGGGCCCCTGCAGTTTGCTGACAACTCCTTGAGGCGCGCGGGAACGGTGCGCGCCGTTGACGACTAGGACTCGGTCTTACAGACGACCGGACGGCGAGCTACCCATTGCTCACCGTCCGCGAGCCAGTGTCTACGGTGGCCGGATATCGGCAGGATCGCGGCGGCGACGGCTACGGCGAGTACGCCGTTGCCTTTGCCTTATGCGGTCGGCCTCCTCCTTTACGAGCATTACTGCTTCGCAGAAGGAGGCGACCGCCTGCCATTCCTCTTCGCTGCGGACCATGGCCTGAACCAGGGCCCGGCGGGAGAGGTCGCCGCCGCCGATCACCCCCACGAGGACACGGCGATGCTCTTCCCAAGCAGGGCACACCTCCACCGTGTGCTCCACCGTGTCCTCCGGGCTCGCCTCACAGTGGCGACACCCGGACGTCTCCTCCGCACGAATCCGGTGCAGGAATCTCCCGAACTTCCCATGTCCGGTGAGAACCTGCGTCATGCGGAAGGTGAGGACGCCGTGAGGTCTATCCAGCCACGCCTCAAAGAGGGGCACTACCGCTGAGATTACGGTGTGCCCAGCGCTGGGTTGCGACAGTCGCTGTTTCCACTTCACCATGAGATCTCGCCGGAGCTCCTTCCGCCACGCCTCGACATGTTCGGGCAGCGGATCTTCGCCCCGGCGTTGCACCTCCACGCGCTGGTCGTGCATGCGTGCAAGGACTGTTGCCTCCAGATCCCATGGTGGTAGGCCAGCAAGGAGGCTCGCCGCCTCGCGGGACACCGTGCGGTATCCCCGCACCATCCGGATGGCCATGACCCTCTGGCAGGCGTTCAGCTGGGCCGCCGGGCGTTTACGCAGCGTCGGCGCCCACACTGGTGCCCCATAAAGGGCCATGGACCGGACGATGCCGGCGTAGAGCCTCCGGCAGAAGGCGTCTGGACCCCCAAGGTTCGGCAGGAGCCGCTTGAGAGCAGCCCCCGTCCGATTGAGTTTGGGGGCCAGACGTCGGAAGTGCTCCTCGAAATTCCACCGGCTGTCGAGGACAAGTCCTAGGTACTTCATCGTCGACCCGACGCCGATGTGAACTCCTTCTACCGTTAGTTGGGAACCCGTTGGTGGCGCGTTCCGAGGGCCGTGAAAGCACATGGCCTCGGACTTGTGCAGTGCCACCTTGAGTCCCAACTGCTGGATCCTCTCAACGACTGTCGCAACCCCACGTGTCGCTAGTTCGACCGCCGCCTGGTACGACCTTCCCTGCGCTAGGACCAGCGTGTCGTCTGCGTAGCAGACCACGCTGACCCCTACGGGGAGGTCGGCGCGCAGCACGTAGTCGTACCCGATGTTCCACAAGGGCGGTCCTAGTACCGATCCCTGTGGGACACCGCACGACATCTCTCGCCGTTTCCAATCTCCTTGGTGACCGGGGTAGACTATGTACCTGTCGGACAGGTAGGCCTCGATTGTACGACAGAGGTAGTCGGGCACCCGGTGATACCGGAGTGCCGTCCTAATGCAACTCCAGGGCAGGGAATTAAAGGCGTTGGCGATGTCCAATGACACCGCCAAGACACACCTGCCCCGGGACACCGCATCCCCCGTCGTGAGGGCTCGCACGCGCATGATGGCGTCCACCGTGGAGCGCCTCCTGCGAAACCCGAACTGGTCGTCCGCGAGATCGGGCCCCTTCAGTGTTAGGTGCCTGACGAGGCGGTCTGCAATGACTCTTTCAAAGAGCTTGCCCACCTCGTCAAGCAGCACAATGGGCCGATACGCGGACGGAGAGTCCGCAGGGCGCCCCGGCTTCGCGACGAGGACCAGTTTTCCCGTCTTCCAGGGAAGTGGGAACTGGCCCCTCTCCAAGCATGCGCTGAAGAGCCCCCCCAATCGAGACCCGAGAGCCTCCATGGCCAGGACCCAAGCCTTTCCTGGCAAGCCGTCGGGTCCTGGGGCGGTATTCTTCGCACCCATCCTGCGTACCGCCACTCTCATCTCTACCTCGGTCACTTCCGGAGCATTGGTACCGTCGTCGCTGACGTGGTCCGCGTCAGACACCGCTGGTGGCGGAGCCATGGGCGGGGGGGAGTGGTCCCCCCGCGCAGGGAACAGAGCGCTCACCACACCCTCCACGATCTGTGGCCGGAGACTCTGCGTCAACGGGGGAGCCCATGGGCGGAGTTTCTCTCGCACCAACTTGTATGGGCGTCCCCACGGATCAGCGTTGAGCGTCCCCAGCCACGCTTTGCAGGCCTCCTCTTTGGCCCGCTTTATCTCCGATCGGAGGGTGCGCTTTGCCACCCTGTATCCCTCATACAGCTCCGCCTCTACGGCCTCCGCATCCGGCGGGCGGAAGCGGCGCCTGCGGTGTCTGGTATACCGGTGTCGCGCGGCATTGCATGCGGCGCGCAGCGTCGCAAGCTCCGGCGACCACCAGTACACCTGGCGTCGGGCGCGTCCTGGGCGGAGACGGGGCATTGCCGCGTCGCAAATTTGCGACAGGGCCTCCCGGAACCACTCCGCCTCGACGTCGATGTCGGCAGGCCTGACCGGTGCTTGCACCCAGGCCTGCACCGCCGCGGCTTCCAGGAAGAGCTCCTTTTCCAGCTGCCTCAGCGCCCAACGCGGACCACATGGGGTCTGTCGGACCGGCGCGGTCGAGGTCTGGGCGGAGACGTCAAACCGGATATACCGGTGGTCCGAGTATGTCTCCACCCCCTCCATGACGCGCCAGTCAACTACACGCGGTGTCAGAGCGGGGCTGGCGAACGAAATGTCCACCACGGACTCACCCTGCACCCGCACACACGTGGGGACAGAACCCCGGTTTAGGACGACCAGGCCTGTTTCCAGAGCCCAGTCCTCCACCAACCGACCCCGCTGGTTCGTGAGCCGGGAACCCCAAGCCATGTTCCAGGCGTTGAAGTCCCCGCAGACGACCACGGGGAGGGTACCATACCCAGCGACGACGGTCTTCAGCTCCCTGAGGGAGTCGTGAAGATCGGCGAGAGTTCTGTTCGGGGACAGGTAGACGCCTACCACTGCAATGTCCCCGAACCGTGCTGCCACGCAACCCCGACCCTTCGTGACGGCCTCGAGGGTCGGGGTACCAGCGGCGGCCGACGAGATAAGGGTCACCGAGCCGCTCAGGTCCTGAACCCAGTCAGCTCTGGGCAAGACAAAGTGCGGCTCGGAGACCACGGCGACGTTTATCGACCACTGCGCCATGCTCTGGAGCAACAGATCCTGAGCTGGGGCGCAGTGGTTGACATTCGCCTGGAGGAGACGAAATGGGGCCGTTATTGGCAGTCCATTGTCTCCTCCCTAGCCCTCTGAGAGGGCACCGCCACGGCGGTAGCGGCGGCGACGGAAACCGCGCCGGCGGCCGAAGAAGCGGCTGCGGCGGCGGCGGTGGTGGTCGGGGGCCGACGAAGTTTGGCCTTCACGTTGGCCGGGGGGTCGCAGGACCTGCTCCCAGCCCGGTGGTCGGCCTGCTTGCCTGCCGCCGCACATGCGTAACAGTGCGGCGCATTCCGGCACTCAGCAGACCTGTGACCGGGCTTACCGCATTGGTAGCAGTGGTCACTGCGATCCACCTCCGCGGCACAGAAGGCCCCCACGTGGTGCCCCACGTGGCAGCGGAAGCACCGCAGAGGTCTGGGCTCCAGCAGTTTAACCTGGGCGGAGACCCAGCCCACAAGAAGCCGTCGGCCCTCGCCAGTGATGGCCTTGGCCGCCGGCACGGGGCAGCTTACCGTTACGGCTCGCATGCCCGTGCTGTCAGCGCGGATGGTACCCGCCCGAACCTGTTCGGTCGTGCAACCACCCGCCCTGACGATGGCGGCCACCACCTCGTCCACCTTGACGGAATCGTCCAGGCCCATGATGCGCATGTCGATGCACTTGGTGGGCCTGGACACTCGGGCCTCCTCTGCACTGAGGGCCACCCTAATTTTGTCGGCCAGAATGTCAGCGACACTGGCCGAGCCGGGGACCTCCAGAATTCGGGCCCCCGTTAGGGTCTGCCTTATGCAGAAGCCCCCAGGCACTCCGAGCTCGTCAAGGTGGGGCTCCACCGCCCGCCTTGCCTTCGCCATGACGGCGTCGTAATTCGCGCCCTTCTTACCCGCTTCAGGCTGTAGTGTGATCACTACAGCCTCGGATTTCGGGGCGCGAAGTCTCGCCGCCATGGCACGCTTCTTGCGCTCTTGGCGCTTAGCGCGCTTCTTGGCCGCCCTGCGCGCCTTGCCTGCACTTTTCTTGGCGCCGACGACCGTCCAGTCGGCGCCAGACGATGATAGATCTTGGCGCGACTGGGTCGCCGCCACCGCGATGGGAGCGCCCGCTGGCCTAGCAGCAGCTGGCGCCACAACACCCCTCGTGGGAGGAGCGGCTCGCGCCCGACGCTGCCCAGCCACCGGGGCTGGCCTCATAGGCTCCGGCGCTGAGGCCCTGCGCCCGGCTTGCCCCAACGGGCCCGCCTTGGGCGCAGCAGCCGTGGCCGCAGCGGCAGCGGCATAAGTTGCCGCTTGGCGCTGGCCGGAGGTCGCCAGTGGAGGGCGCAAAACTATACCCTCCAGCAGGGACAGCTGCCGCTGGATCTGCAGCTGGAACTGCTGCTGCTGCTGCTGCAGCTGCTGCTGAAGGGCAGCCAGCTCCGACCGCACCAGCGTCAGCAGCTGGTTCCCTGCCTCAGGCTGGGGCTGGGGCCGACTTTGCCCCTGCCCCTGCCCGGAACCCCCTCCGACGGCCTCCCGCCGAACGGCTCCAGGGCCCGCGGGCCCGGCCCGAAGCTCAGCTTGGAGCTCGGCCCGCAGCTTCGCCACACTCTTGTCCAAGGCCTTATCGAAGGCCTCGGACAAAGAGGTGGCGTGCTTCAAAACGGTCTTCTCTTTCGAAGCCCGTTTTGCGACCCTCTTGCGGCCCATGTCGCGCAGCGCCGCGACCATTAGCTCGCCGAAGGACCTGCGGGCCTCTTCGGCGGAGTCCGCCCCAGCGTCTGGTGCGCCACCGGACTGACGCGGCGGGCGCTCCCCAGCGCAGACCGCACCAGGGTGGCGCCCTTCCGCGGCAAGCTTTTCCGCTCGCTGAGCGGACTCCTTCGGCGTGAGCCCCCTCCCTTTTTTATGGTAGGTGAAAATCATCCAATGACGAAACCCGCTCTTGGGCGGAGCGGGAGACCAGTGTCAGACTCTTACTGACTAAAAAACCTACCCCGTACCTTCCTTGCCTTATTCCTGGAGTCGAGGTAAAGTTTTACGTATTTGTTCAAGCTCGAGAAGTCTGTGCTAGGCCAAAAGGCCAAGCATAGGTTAAATGTTTTAATATTGTATTTATTTATTTTATTTTATTGTTGATTGCCCTGTCCGTCTTGTAACGAGCTTGTGTCGATCTTGTAATTACAGACACAATTAAAGAACAACAAACATATTCCAGATTGTTTTTAACTAGCGAGCCGCCCCAGCTTCGCACGGGTACTGATATTGAATATATTATGCATGTATTATACACATAAACCTTTCTCTTGAATCACTCTATCTATTAAAAAAACGCATTAAAATCCGTTGCATACTTTTAAAGATCTAAGCATACATAGGGACAGCGGTAAGCAACCTTGTTTTATACTATGTAATGATGTACCCCGATATTGAATTACCGTTTATTTGTAGTAAACAATGATTTTTAATACAATTACCGCTGTGTTGAAAGCGCATCGCCACAAAACCGGTGTAAATGGGATATTATTGAAATTGTTAATTAGGTTAGTTAATTTATAATACCGACTGGTATAGGATGACGCGAGGGACGCCACGGGCATCCCAATTATTACATTAATGTCGATTTTGTTGATGTGGTCGCAACTTTGCCAATTAATGTTACTAACTCATAATATCAAAAAATAGTGCTATTCAAAACAAAGTTTACGGTAAATATTTTTAGTAAATACTGAATTACATGAAAGATCCTCATCATGAAGAAACCTCTTGACTTTGGTAATTACAGACACAATTAAAGAACAATAGGTGTGCGAACGTCGGCGTTCGCGAAATAAATAATGTACAATTGAAATTAAGCCCTGACAATCAAAGTAAGCTACTTAATTGATTGTAGTATTGCTTACAAATATCGTAAAAAAAAACGAAATATTGATTGAGGTTTTTATTTTTTTTGCAAACCTAAGACACTTGAACTCTTTTTTTAGTGCTTATCTCTTCCGTAGGGGCCCTACAGGGTCCGAGCTGAGGGTTGGTGCGAAAGCGTTACACCAGGGCTCTAGGAATAAGGCAAGGAAGGTATGGGGTAGGTTCTTTAGTCAGTAAGAGTCTGACACTGTTTCCCGCTCCGCCCATTAGTGGGATTCGTCATTCGATGATTTTTACCTACCATAAAAAAAGTGCTTATCTCTTGTAAAGCCGATCCACACTACACGAATTTGGACTCGGTTCTTGCTCTGCTCCTGCTTGGCTTCTCTATTGTAGACCACCCTTAAAAGACCATCCGGTTTTAAGCCGTAAGAACACGAACATCAGACTTGAACATTGGGTCCGTTCGACGCATGGACGAATGAGCGGCTTATTCGAATACGAACGCGAACATAGAGCTACGCTGTGCTACGACGTAGCAATATACTATTGCTACGTCGTAGCACAGCGTAGCAAGAGACACGTTGTAGCTCTCATAAAGTTTCATTGATAAAACATGTTTTCGTTTAGTATTGTAAATACTGGAACCGTAAAAAGAAATAAACTTAACATATTCATGTTGTGGTTTGGCAAGAAGTGGTTCAGAGCCAGAAACAATGAAAGACTTTGCTAGCAGTGGGATAGTGCTGTAACCAGCAAAATAATAATAATTGGTCAAAAGCCTTAGCCAGTGACACACAGTTTGAACTCTGCTTCCGACATCGACGAATTACATTTTTTTTTCACTTTTAAATATTTATGTGTTTTTTTTTTAAGTATTTATAAAAAAATAATAAACCAAATAATATATTTATTCATCATCGCATTCCTGCTTTCGTCCCATTTTATTTAAGGTCTGCGCAGCACGTTTTTTTCTTCCATTCTGTCCTGTCACTCGTCACGCTAACACTAACTCTCTTTTCTTTCATAACACTTCTCACACAATCCATTCATCTTTTCTATAATATAAACATTAGTTCATTAAGCTCCACGAGGACATCGATCGGTGTCCGCACACCTTTTGTCTTTTAATTATTGTTTCTCTAATTACGGTAGTCGGAAGAATAATGTATACAAGTTCTTACGTATATCAGTCAAGAGTGAATAGGTTACTTCTAGGTAAGCGCACTCCATCGTTCACTGCATCGTCGCTTTCCATCAGGTAAGATAGAGGTCAAGCGCGAACCATTAAACAATAAAAAAAAAGTATATGAATCCTCATCGAATCGTTTTCAATACTATACTCAATACAGAAGAACAAACTATATAAAACGATTTATAAATACAATAAAATTGGTCACATCCATCAGTGGTCATACAACCATTTCACTATACGGACCACGGCCGCACACCGCCTTTTCAATTTACAATCAATGATAAAACTGGGAACATAATGGCAATATTATGCTCAGTGAACAAATATTCAGAAATAATTTTTACTACAACCTCATATGATGGTAAGTGATGTTGTGGTTGGCGAATGTCCATTTTGAATAAAAGATTGTAGCTCTCAGTAAACAGACTCTAACTAGGATTGTGTGATGTTTTGGTAAAAAAATTGTATTCTTAGACTATGAAAAATGTGTCATTTTTTTTCAGATGTGTAATAATCAAATAATTTCCCAATCTCGGTAAAGAGTGTCAGACTTTGACTTATACCACCAGAGTTACTTCAGTTTCTTTTTGTTTTTCAGGGATATGGTAGCTCAATTAAACTGTACTTAAAGTAAAGCGCCTGTCTTGGTTTGAACTCTCAACGTTTAACTCGAGGAATGGGGTTGTACCATGGTTGTACTACTCTCAGAACACTATAGAAATATATCCTGAGGAAACTGGCCTGGCCTAGAACAAAAATTTCGAAGATATGTGTTAGACACTAACCTTCACTGGGTCATACTTTTTCAAATGTCGCTGTCACACCCACAAAAATACAGGGGCGTGTTCAATTTTCTTCGTTTAACATTTCTAAAATATGCAAATTGTCTCCAGTCCTTTGTCTCACTAATTGCGTGCGAAGTTAATATTTTCCTTCCAAACAAACATGCTTGACAGCACAATACGTCTCAATTTATGCGACGGGGTTGCCATCAGGCAAAATTCAAAGGGTTATTGTCATCTGCCGGGTTATGGCAACATTTACAAGTTAATTGGAAAACTACATCGACTTTAATCCGTGCGGGAGTTTAACTGGCTCTGTTTATTTGTTTTGCATTTAAACACACATTCGCTAATTGCATCGGTGTCATTGGATGGAGGGTAATTTAGATACTTTGTCAATAATGCTCTGAGTACTCTCAAGCCAGGCGATATATAGTAGGGGCTTATTTCAAGGAATCGTAACGTTACAAAGTCATTGTTTCGATATTCTAATAATATTATTTCTATTGTTTTTTTTTATACTTCAGTATTATCATGACAAAATGCAGGTATTTCTGCCAAAATGAAACCAAATACTTAAGCTAAAAACCCAAATATCTCCCAACTGTAAGTGCGCCAAAGAATCTATGTAACCTGAATTTAATTCCATATCCAACGCACTTGGCATACGTCTAGATTGTAGTAGACATTTTTAGTGGTAGCGCTCAATAGGACGCTCAACGTAGCGCAAAACCAAAATTTGTCTGTAAAGTGACTATTCCGCACAAAATAATTGAGCAGTTATGCTAATGAGATACAAGCTGAACTGACGCCAAAACGATGTCCGCGGAGCTTTATGCAAATCACCCAGGGCGGGCTATACGAACGCGCTAGCCACTGAGTATCGATAGCCAGAATACGGACGCAACACATTACGTCACTGTGTAGTTCGTATTTTAAATCGGCGCGTATTTCGGGAGGATTTTTTCTTTAATATGGAGCAACTGTACAGCGAATATTAACTCTTTCGTTGTTGAGACTTCTACGATCCGAACTAAGCGTTTTGCCTTGTCGTTTACACCGCGTACATTGAAGGTCTGGAACTGCGGTCTTCCCGTCTGATTATAATTTAGGTGTCTTCTTTAGAACTAGATTGAATAGTCCTTAACCTTTCCAGTACCGTAATAAGAGACAGAATAGAAAGAAGATAGGTGTGTGAACGCCGGCAGTCGCTTGAGGCTGACCATTGACGATTACATCATTGCTTACTATCAGTTGTAATAGCAGTCAAGCAATAGTCAAAAGTCAAAAAGTCAAATCGTTTTTATTTCACATAGGCCTACATGGGCACTTGTAAAATGTCAGAAGCTAGTGCACGGTTCCAAATTGGTCGTTTCCTATGGAGAAGAACCGGCAAGAAACTCCATGGTTACTCTTTTAAAATAATTATTTTTTTTTTACAATATTTCCATATTACAGTATTATCACATTGATTATGTAAGGACAGTGCAGACCAATAATAGCAGACCAATTTAGTTACATAGTTGTAAAGAAAAATGAAGTTATATCTTACGTCAGTAAGGTTAAGTGATATGGTTCAAGGCTCCGGATATAGGGACTCGTATGTAGGTCAAACTAATATTTGTTCGTACTACTTCTGAAGTTATCAGCTAAGAGGGATATAAGATATTGAATTCACACTTTTTACGTTGGAATTCTTCAAAACGGTCTTACGGGCTTTTGACTTAAGGCATCTTTCTTGATACGATTATAGTCGTGTAATAATCATAATGTATTATTGTCTGTAGTATTTCTCTGTGTGTCAATGCGTTAGACGTTTAAATTTTGTAGTCTTAGTTTAATTAACATCATCATCTTTATTTCAGCCGAAAACGCCCACTGCTGGACATAGGCCTCCCCCAAGAGCCGCCACAAAGACCGGTCCTATGCGTCTTGTATCCATCGGATTCCAGCAACCCTGAACAGGTCATTGGTCCACCATGTAGTGTTAATTTAATATAGTAATTTAATCATTTATGACATCTAATTTATATAACCTCTCGTATGCCGTAATTCTCTAATTACAAATAACAAATAATACAACAATACAACGAATACAAATAATTTAAAAAAAACAACAAACAAACAACAAATACAATTAATTAATTGATTAATTAACTGTATTTGTTGTTACACAATTAAAAAGTTATTGTGTTTTACGTAGATACGAAAGGTTAATCTAGATAGATTAACCTTTCGTATCTACGTGAAACACTTACGAAAACACACACACGAAATTAAACTATACAGCGTAATATAGATATATTACGCTGTATAGTTTAATTTAAACATCATGCATAACGCAGAAATATCCTAACCGGCCCTTAAACCGGCAGGTAACTATAGTATATTTCTCAGTTACGGCAGTTAACTATTATCTGGCCATTGAAAATCTCAGAATCTTGCTATTCATCGAATATAGGCTGTCTGGTTGTTTATGAATTACCTACTAGCTTTTGTCCGCGGCTTTGCCCGCGTACATAAAATATAGCCTATGTCACTCAGGAGTAAAGAAGCTTTCTATTGTTGCTAAAATTTTTCCAATCGGACCAGTAGTTCCAGAGATTACCTCCTACAAACAAAAAATAAAAAAACAAAAAAATGAACTTTACCTCTTTATTATATTAGTGTAGAAGATTATTATTGAACAATATTCTCTTAATAATACTTCTATAGATTAAATTCAGGAACAAACGATAGCTAAATAAAAAAAAATGGTCAATTCAAAGTAAAGATAAAACAAAAACCCCAAAAGGTTATTCACCTACAAAAAAAAATTGTATCCCTTTGTTTAAGTACCCACCTATTTCTAAGCGACAAACAAAATAGTGTTCTATTTGTCTAAATTTATAAAGAGGGTACGGTCGGTAACAATAATATTCGTGTAAAATCTGCCAGTTTACATAAAAGGCCTGCTGAAAACGGCTTAGGTTTCAGTCGTTGATACAAGACCCTTTTCAAAAACGTTTCTTTTGTAAGGAATGGTCTTTACAAGGTCGACTTTAGATAGAGAACTAGTCTATGCCTGTGGTTTTACTTGTGTGTGAGTCAAACATTATCCCATTTATTAACCTTTCGAGTACCGTAATTACAGACACAATTAAAAAACAAATGTGCGAACGCCGGCATTCGCTTGGGGCTTAAGAGTTTCAGTCCAGGGCATCCCCATTTCAATATCGTATATCTATTACGTGATTTATAAATAAGTAGCTTCTGCCTGCGGCTTCGTCCACGTAAAAATTGTTTTTTTCATACAAACTTTGAACGACAGTTTCATCCTCTTAGGGATGGAGTTTCGTGAAAATTGAGATCTTTGCAGACTCTATAAGAATCCTACCTGCCAAGTTTTAAGATTGTAGGTGATTAGTCAGTGTGTGTTATTTTGCTTTTATATACAACATAGCATCAGCATTATAATGTTCCCACTGCTGGGACTAAGGCCTCCTCTTTAGAAGAGGGATATAATTATATAGATTTATAAAATATTAATTATTGTACACCAATACATTTATTGTGCACCAAAAAAGTTACACAAGTTACACGAGTGTTGAGCTGTAAATTACAGTACGGTCGTTGAATCTTGGCGAGTTTGAAGTTAGGCTTTACGAATTTTAATGCTTGAAAACTCGTACCAAAATAAAGATTTTTTGAATGTACCATCGCGGTCATTTCTGCTGGATTACTAAAAAAAAAAATCGCTTGAAGTCTGCGGCGCGGCGCGGCGCCAAACCTTTGAAGCTTTCGTTTCGAATGCACGCAAAAATGACAACAGTGTTTTCGATGGTAACTTTATATAAAGGACTAACGGGAACAGAATGTAGTTAGTACAAACAATACCCAAAACTGTCTTATGTTTCTCTTGGACCGCAGATTTGCGAAAAATTAACTATTGTTATATCCTTTTCTAAGCTTATGTGGCACACGGGAACAGAATGTAGTTAGTACAAACAATACCCAAAACTGTCTTATGTTTCTCTTGGACCGCAGATTTGCGAAAAATTAACTAGTGTTATATCCTTTTCTAAGCTTATGTGGCACATTAATAAAACCTCGTCTCTCGAAATTTTTGTTTGCTTTGTTTGTGTTGGTCCCTATTGTTATTTGTAGATATTTGACACTCGATTTACATAGTAGGGACTCGTCAAAGGTCGGAAAAGGTCAAAGCCTACTGGGGCTCAGGGTCTCTTTCTGCAAGGAAAGCTCGGTCCCAGTGCGAAGGGCAAAGAAGGAATGGGGTATTTAGTCAGTAAGAGTCTGGCATAGTTTCCCGCTCCGCCCAAGAGCGGGATTCGTCATTGGATGATTTTTGCACACAATAAAAAAATACTCGTTTTATAAAGTCATCTCGTGACAAAAAGTCTGGTCATCAATCTACCAAGGCACTGTGTTACTCCATGTATAATTTTGATACCAATAG
The DNA here is from genome assembly GCA_029852875.1 of Mythimna loreyi. NCBI lineage: Eukaryota > Metazoa > Arthropoda > Insecta > Lepidoptera > Noctuidae > Mythimna > Mythimna loreyi. The sequence goes on from CM056789.1 coordinate 13,416,466, forward strand.
CTGCATATGTTTAGATAAGTAGGTTACCTTAAGCCAATTGGGAATTATGAGGATTATATTTCTGTTCAGTACTTTTAACTTTTTTACTCAAAAGTCCTTTCTCTGGAATTGTCCATTGAGTCATGCCGCCCCTTACTATTCTCAATTTCAGCTACACAAATACTTGCATTGACTGGACTAATCAATTCAAATGTTTTATATTTTTTTAAATTTCCAATTAATTTGTAAAATAAACATAATATCTTTAATATAATTATATATACACCGTGAAATTTTAATGGTTGTTTTCCCTCAGCGAAATTCCCCTTGATTGAAAAGAATTCCCCTTTGACGGCGGGCTGCTCATGCAACTCTAGTAGTACCTACAAATTACGTCTAATGTTACTATTGTTTTCGCTTTTTTGAGTTGATAAATATTTTTAATAATTATTCATAAAAAAAACTTTTTAATTTTTTTATTTTTACTATATGCTTCATTATGGCAAGTCATTCTGCCGCGGGAAAACAACCATTTAAATTTCACGGTGTATATATATACTCGTAAGTACAATAAATTCAAAGTCGCAAAGATACTACTTTTACTGAAGTAAATATTATGAATGTGTATTGTAACATTTTATATATTCACATTTTTCTTCCTCGTGCTTTGCATTTACGTTAAATATAGTACTTATATATAAAAGGCTTAGAAAATTAGATTGAAACGTCAGAAGATGGAAAATAAGTGATTTTTATGGACAATTTTCGCTTGCCAAGATATTTATGGAAATTATATAAAAGTAAGATGATGTCAATTCTTGGAAGGAAAATAAAGAGATTTCTGTTATATGTTTCAATATTACAAGGTCAATTTTATTTTTGGGATTCATTACTAGGCTTCAGCAATTTTGATTTGATGATGATGTATGTGTTTTGGGAAAGAATATAAGTGAGTCAATAACGACAGACTCACTGAAATTGCCTGGGAACATATCTATTTAGAGAGAGTAAGTTTTTGAGTCAGAGCAGTGATGGCCGAGTGGTAACGTCCCCGACTTACGAGATGTAGGTCGCGGGTTCAAACCCAGCCAGGCACATTACTTTGTGTAATTTATTTCATCACCACTGCTTTCGAAACGGTGAAGGAAAACATCGTGAGGAAATCGGCATGTCCTAGAACCAGAAATTCGAAGACATGTGACATCCACCAATCCGCACTGGGCCCACGTGGTGGATTATGGTCTATTCCTTCTCCGAGAGAGGAGGCCTGTGTCCCAGCAGTGGGAACATTTAAAAGGCTGATGATGATGATGTCTATTTAGACACAAAACGTTAGTCCTAGTCAAGTTACAATCGTATAGTTTGGAGTTAGCGCTTGTAGTTGGCTTACGCCTTTAATTCCCTTGTTCGGTGTGTCTAATGTTCTCACTGTTTGGACTTAGCTTCTTCTCAATTCTTCTAATTTTTTTGTACAGTTTGTTTTTTTGTACGTTGGCGAATCTTCATGCCAATGTCTTACTCACAAAGCTAAATATTTTAGCACCAGTAGAATCAGCCACATAGTTTCACAGCTCAGCTATTATATCCTCGCAGCCATAGCACATCTTTGGTGGAAAAGCAGCCTAAGAAACGTTTTTACAAAAATGTGTTGTCAGTCACTATGTAATTATACAGTCTATATACCTAAAGTAATTTGGAAGCTCAAATTGAAGTCTCTACAACTATGTGTGTACGTGTATGTGTCTGTGTGTGTATGTATACGCATTATGTGTATTAACTACATCATTATCACATTGGGTTACTACATTACCATCTAGATGAGCTAATCAACAATGAATGAAGCAACTAAGTTTCTCGTAATTGCAAGTAATATTCGAATATATTTGCAATATTACCTATTTTAATGAAATTTTCTAAAGCATAAGCAGAATGAACTTATGATGTTCTTATTGTGGGGGCACAGGCTTCCTCCTCATGGGTTGACTTCCGAAAGAAAACCCCGGGGAAACCCTCGAACGAAAGGTAAAAATGAGGGAAGAGGAAAGTGTGACACGCCCTCCCACTCTGCTCTAAAGCGGGAGATTCATTGGATTAATTCTCACCATAAAAAGGACTACTCTTCATGTGGTAAGAGAGGTGTAATCTACCACACGGATACGGTATGAATTGAAAAAAAAAAAGAAAGAAAGAAAAATAATTTATTTGGTACAGCACAAGGTACAAACATAAACACACACACACGTAAACACGGAACACGTAAAGAATAAAATAACAAAAAAAAGATAATAGTAATATTATCAAGTTATGTGCCTCATGACTGCAGCAAAAAAGGTTCAGTTCAGCAGAAATACCAGACTACCTGATGTCTTTGATTTGTTGGTTACCACTTTCCTAATGACATTTTCCTTTGCCGTTTTTAACTCTTGCCATCTTCAGTTGATTTGACTTACGATATCGTGTACACGACATACTTACAATCGCAAAAATTAAGAAGTACCTACCTCATTTAATGTGTTTACTGCGATTTTCAATATTCTTGTTTCCTGATAAGCTTCACCTGGTGTAGAGATTGCGACAGTGGATGTAAATTTTCGATACTCCCGTAGTAAGGAAAGATTCTATGACCAGACGGGTATTGTGTCCGGTCTGGGCAACAACCATAGATGTACCGCAACACTAGATGTTAAGTTTCAAGCCAATTTTCTTAGCACCATACTTATTTATTTTATTTTAGTTCCCATCAAATAAGGAAGTGATCACAAACTTTCTGTAAATATAGAATTATGTGAAAACATAATATAAATGTATATTTAAGTGATTTCTCGCAATTTCTAAAAGGTGAAAGAAATCGTTAGATTTTCGTTTCACACTTATACACTTAATATGTTTCTAATGAATCACTCTGTCTACTGGTAAAATCGCATGAAACTCCTTTTATTCATTTTTGAGTTTATGGAGCCCAGATAAACAGACATATAGGCAAACTCGGGAGGAAACTTTGTTTTATAATAGATATATTAGGATAAGGATTAGTTTTGGAATTATTTAAGCTATTGAGTCCCACTCCTATTGTCTTTCTATTATGTCTCTAATTATGGTTCGAAAGGTTATTTTTAAAAGTTTTTTTTTTATTTTAAGAAAATATTTAAAAATGTATAGAATATAGTGTAATTGCAAATAAATGGAATAATAATCGTTTATTTATAAAAATGAGACATGAATGAATACAGTAAAGTACATTATAATATTAAAAAGAGCACAGTTTATTATGAATTACTAGCGACCCGCCCCAGCTTCGCACGGGTTCTAATATTGAATATATAATGCATGTATTATACACATCTCTAGAATCACTCTATCTATTAAAAAAAAACTGCATCAAAATCCATTGTGTACTTTTAATGATCTACGCATACAAAAACAAACTTTGTTTTATACTATGTAATGATATTTGTTTATAAAATCATTACTGTTACAAAGAACAAGTCACTAACAATTTTCACTTTGTACAAACAAAACTAAATGAGGAAGTGCGCCAGATTCCTGAGGTACATTCCAGTAGCATCGCGAACGACGTTGCCTACCCGCTTTTGTTTCACTAATGGCATCGGAATTCCAACAATCTTTTTCCGTTACATTAATCATTTTGTTTGTAATCAAATACTCTTTTTGCCTTAATCTGAAACAGGATAAATACAGGCCTAAAGAGAACGTACACAGGGTTAATATGACACTCACGAGGTACACGTGGTAGGCCGAAGACGTGTACAAATAATAAGGCTGCCACTCAACCCTGCTTTCGCGTGGGTGCGGGATTATCCTTGCCGTTTTTGCTCGAGCCGGGGAATATGTCAAGTTCACACCTGCAAAGTTTTCGATCCCATCCCTCGGTAGCGTTCTTGGGGAGATTAGGAGGTGTTGAAGTTCGGGCTGGACGAATATGTTGTTGTTAGTTTGGATAAAAGTTACTTTTTACTAATAGGGTATTTATTCACATTGGTGTTACCAGTACCACAGTTACAAATATTACAAAAGTGAACGCTCGTGAGTGTGTGTGCGTGACTTGTTTATGAGTACCTATGTTTGTCACTTCATCACATTTAAAAAGGCAGAATGGATTTGGATAAAATTTGGCACACGACTACAGCTGTGACGGAGCTAGTCCCACAGGCGCCTCGTATAAAAAAGGTGCTTTTTTACAAATGCTTGCTTTTTTTTTGGGCCCCGTCATCATTGATCCGGCAGATACGGTTGTAGCTATACTCCTGGGCTAGAGCAAGTTTCTTTGAATTTTTATCTCGGAAATATGCTCCCTTGAAAATAGAATTTTGGCCCAAGGCAGCGGCTAAAATTCTATTTTCACACGTTACATAAGTGATTTTTAAATTATTATTACAGCTAATCTGTATTGTCTGATTCGAATTGTTTCAACGATCTCGCTTCTCCGCTTTCTCTTTTCAATTCTCAAAGAAGACATCCAAGTCGTCCTGCCATCTTTTTCGGGGTCTGTCGCGGCCCCATGTCACTGTGTCTGAGTACCAATCCTGTGTTTTACGGGCCCACTGCTTGTTAGAACGGCAGACACATCCTGCCCAGTCCCATTACCATAAGTTTGGCGGTATTTTTGAGCTTGTGAGTGTACCCAAAAGAATAAATAAAGCCAATAATGTATATTATACCTTTTGAGTACCGTAATTACAGACACAATTAAATGACTGGCCTGTTGGTCTAGTGTTTAGTGACTCTGACTGCTATGCCAGAGGTTGTGGGTTTGATTCCCACTCAGCACAATTGCTTGTGTGATGAGCTCAATCTGTGTCTGGGTGTAATTACCCGACTACGGCGAAGCAAAAGGAGGGTTATGATTTTGACCTATATGTATGTATGTATGTGGGTATGGATGTTCATCTGTTCCCTCGTAACTTCTAAACTACTTATCAGAATTCGACAAATGACATATCATTAGAAGCGTCTTAATTGTCCGCTGGTTATAGGCTATATGGGATTTCACAAAATCTAATGTGGCGCCCTCTAGCGGACAAAACATACGAAGTAAAAAAATAAAGTTAAGATAAATATGCCGTGTTTGGTATCATTTGAAAGCGCTTTACTTGTACATTTTGAATATATATATATTACTAGCATTTGCTTGTGACTTTACCTGTATTCATGGGCTGAGAAATCAATGAACCCAAGATTAACCTATTTAGAACTCCAAAATATGTTAAATAAAAATAAAGTTTAAAAACTAACACCCGACTACTTAAAAACACGCTCTAAAAAGTACGAAATAAGAAAACAAGAAAGCCGTGGTCGTATGCCATAAGAATAATAAATTAAAAAAAGTGGTATACGACCACGGCTTTCTTGTTTTCTTGTTTCGTACTTTTTAGAGCGTGTTTTTAAGTAGTCGGGTGTTAGTTTTTAAACTTATTTTTTTTTGTCTATAAGATGTATGTATTTAGAAATATATAAGTATGTTTTTCAGTTTTCTAGTACTGATAACACCAGCTCTGCTTAGCTTGAGACTAGACAGCGTTGATAATTGTGGAATATATCATATCAAGTACAATAGGTGTGCGGACACCAATGTCCCCTTGGGGCTTAATGAATTAAAACCTGTAAGTTTTAATTGAATTACAAGCTACCTGAAATAACATTAAACTGCTAACATTTTCTTCGTAACATTTTAAAGAACTAGCACGGAACCTTTAGATTAATCTTAAAGAGAATGAAGTATTTTCGAAAGAAACAAAGCAAACTAATTTTATTTTTCTTTGTTGAAACTTTAAACAATGCTGACAATAAAAAAAAAAGGTTAGGTACCTATCTCCTCATCATAATCATAATTTAGGCTAAAGGGTACTAACGGGATCTCAGATACCTATAACTGCATTTAGGAGGACCTAAAAAAGTTTCTAACTATCTTCAAATATCACACAATGTTGTCTAGTCCCAAGCTAAGCAGAGCTTGTGTTATGGGTAATAGACAACTGATAAAGATACTTATATATTTCTAAATACATATCTATATATATAAAAGAAAGTCGTGTTTGTTACAACACTTATAACTCGAGAACGGCTGGACCGATTGCCATGGTTTTTGATTTGTTGGATTTGTTTCCGTCCCGAATAGCAGAATACATCTTAAAAACAATGAAAAAGGTAGAGTAGGGTAGGGTAGAGTAGAATAATCTGTTGCCGGGAGCGAAGCCGCGGGCAAAAGCTAGTTATAGATAAATTACACCCAGACACAGAACAAATGATGAGTTTATCACAGAAACATTTTTCCTGGGTGGGAATCGAACCCACGACCTCCGGCATAGCAGTCAGGGCCACTCACTATTAAACCAACATGCCTGTCAAAAACGACGTCTACTGGGTTCAAAAACTTTCAAGGAACCTTCGATTCAAGAAGTAGTAGACTGTTGCAGCCCTTACTTGTTCATATATTCAGTTTGTATACGGGCCTTCTCACGCTTCTTTTTTTATAATCTATTTAGGTAGGTCCTCATGTAAAAAAAGCTATCGAAGGTCTTTTCATCAGGAATAATTTTAACATTCATTTAAACCTGTAATTAGATTCTTCTTAATTTGAAATAGCCCTAAATGAGGTAAAGAAACAAATTACATTTGGGTAAGGAAATTAGGAATTCCACATCGCAACGTCCGGTAACTTAGGGCTGGGGAACAGCAAAATTCCTAATATTTAAGTAGGTACCGTTAAATTAAAACGAACAAAAATGTTATTTACATGGGCTGTTCGATTATTTTCCTAAAAATTATGCCCTATGTATGCTTATATCTTTAAAAGTAGGCAACGGATTTTGATGCGGATTTTTTAATAGATAGAGTGATTTAAGAGGAAGGTTGATGTGTATAATACATGCATAATATATTCAATTGCAGAACCCGTGCGAAGCTGGAGCGGGTCGCTAATTTGTAAATAAATTACAAAAGGAAAATTGTTAGACACATTGATATATTATACGTACTACGCACTATATTAGGCATTCACTTTGCTCGACTTAAGTGTACTGCAGGCCATAAACCTTTATATTAATGACTTTATGATATTAGTGCAGTGTTAACGTTTACTCTATACGTTTTTTTTTTTAAAAAGGCTTGGCCCGAGTATGAAAGGCAACGTTGGAGGGTGGGTTTTTTAGTCAGTAAAAGTCTAACATTATCTCTTACTCCGTTCAAGGGCGAGAGAGAGGTCATTAAATGATTTTTACCCATCCAAAAAGATAAAAACATGTATACATGATTTTTCACCATAAAAAAACACTAATCTACACTAATATAATAAAGAGGTAAAGTTTGTTTTTTTGTTTTTATGTTTTTTTGTTTGTAGGGGGTAATCTCTGGAACTACTGGTCCGATTGTAAAAAAATCAGCAACAATAGAAAGCTGCTTTACTCCTGAGTGACATAGGCTATATTTTATGTACGCGGGCGAAGCCGCTGACAAAAGCTAGTATTACATAAGTCAATACCACTAACGATTTAAAAACAAACGTAACACGTCGAATTTAACAGAACGTAAATAAAGATCAGCTACCTAAATGTTTGATTACGCCTTAAACTTTTTACCGTAATCATTAAATTACATAAAAAATCTCGGTTCCGCGGCATTTTGCAGTTATATGATTGGGCTGTAAAAACTTGGATTGCGGCAACGCCGGTGGGCCAATTTTATAACTTCATACTAATATTATAAACGCGAAAGTGTGTATGTACGAGTATATGAATGTATATCTAATACCTATTTAAAATTCTCATGTTTCAAGCTAAGTAGAAAGAGATACATAGCTGTTCGTTAGTCTGGCTAATTCTTGAGAACAGCTGGATCGATTTAGCCAATTTTTGTCTTGAAATACGAATATTTCAAGACAAAAATTGGATACAACGAATTGTATCCCCGTTTAAACGGTAAGCAAATCTGGAAAAATTAATAACAGCTCCACATTCTCTCGGGAAAGTGGGTTAATAGTTTATACAATATGTTAAATTACCATGGAAAACCATGGTAATTTTGAATTGCGTGAACCGATTTTAATCATTCTTTTTCTATTTAAAAGAAACTTTCAGGATGATAAAATATGAAAATGAAGTAAAAAAAATGCTTGCATATACGGTTAAATTACAAATTTTATTCAAAATATTAGACAGACAGACATGGCGAAACTATAGTTGACTACGGAATCCTAAAAAGGATAACAGTTGGAGTATGTATGGAAGTTTAGATGTATGGATGTTTGTTACTATTTCACGCAAAAACTCCAGAATGGATTTCAATTAAACTTGGTACGCGATACAGGTAAACTATTTTGAAGAATGACACATGGGTTACTTTTTATCCCGAAATTATGTTTCCTGACGACATTGTTCTACTATAATGCGGGTGAATCCGCTAGCTGCGGCTAGTCAAAAATATAATCGTCCTTACGATTTATAGGACTAATGCGAAACTCACATTGTGAGGTTTTTATGTTTGCCCCTAGTTACCTCGTAAAGACATTTTTATTTTAGCCCCCTGAGTGGGTCATTACTCACTCGGGAACTGTTTCAGCGTTTTTGGAAAATATTGAATGTATTACCCTCCGAGGTAATTGGGGCTTACGATGTTATCGACGACCAGACTTTTTCATGTGTTTTTCATTGATAATAGTGAATAATATGGATCGATATTAGTTTGTTTTTGGTCTTTTATCGCCACTGATTATGCCTGGCCACAGTAGGCGCGGATTTACGAACGGTGAGCAATAGGTAGCTCGCTGACCTGTCGTCTAGTAACAGTCAGGACCGAGCCCAAGTCGTCGATGGCGCGAACTGTTCCCGCGCCCCTCAAGGAGTTGTCAGCAAACTGAAGAGGCCCAGCTGGGTCGAAGCCTCCTGGGGCCAAGAGTTGTGAAAGCAAGAATATGCTTATATATAAATAATAATACAATAATATAATTATTCTTCTACAATAAATTATAGTTTAATGGATTCATCTCGTATATTTACTAAAATTATCTCACTTTTTATTAGCAATCCAGTTTTTGCAGCCCAGTGTAAACAAATTTCCGTACTCCCAATACACAAACAATGGTATAAATTGGTGCACGTGTGCGCAGACATTGATCGCTCCTCGCACAAAGGTGTCACAATCGTCATTTTTGTCCGTTTGCTCGCGAAATTCAAAGCGGTGATATATGAAACGTCATTTGCGAACAGTTCGCCGTGACGTATTGTGAACAACATGATGCACCTGCGATCCGTCACGGCGCACAGTGGGGAAAATGAAAACGTCAAAACTAGCACGCCGAGCGTTTTATCTTTAGAAGGCCTCGTATCGCATTGTTTTGTGAACACAGCTTTTATTTTGCTACCTAAACACAGGTCTAATGTTCTATTGAGGGATTCGAGTTATACAAGGTGGGCCAAAACAAGTCATCCGATGTTGTTTGGCTCTCTTTTTTTTTCTAAATGAAAAACTACGATTTTGTTTTTTCATTATGTTTATTTGATCCTTTTAGCCAAATGGGTGCCGTCACAATTGATTGCCATACGGGCTCGTTTTATGGCATTTTTCATCACTTCAGCGAGAACTTCGAGCGACAGATTCTCGCACTCGTGTTGAATATTGTCCTTGAGGGCTTCCAGAGTCTCGGGCTTGTTCACGTAAACACGGGAAAAAAAACCCACAAAAAAGTCTGGAACGCCAAAACGAGAGGTGAGGAGACTCGGGAACGTGATTCCGAGTTTTCGGGAGTGTATGGCGACATGGCTTGTTCTGCATCTGTCTAGTTCACAAATATCAAAACAGATTTGACATTGGCGGCCATTTGCAAAAGTGACAGCATCTTCCAATAGGGTGATTTCTTTAGGCCTACCCAGTAGATGTAAAAGTTTCACGAACCTACCCATCCGATAACTCTCTCTCTCTTTCTCTTTCTCCCAGTTCCTGTCTTTTGTTTAGTCCGCCGTTTGACAGCTGTGTTCGCTGGATTATATTGTTTTCGGAAAAGCTATTATGGACTTATGAATGGGAACCAACGAAATTATTTTTGGTGGATTTAATGTTAACAAGTAATTATAAGTAGAAATTAATAATCTTTTGTGTTGGCTTATGTAACAGATTACAAAGTACCTGAAAGTCTTTCAATGTTTTTGATTGTTGTTATGGAAAATTGAATTTTGCTGGATTGTGAACACTGATTATGTTTATAAATTAAATTAAGATGGAGATAATATAGAAGTTTCATGTATGTGGGAACAATTGTTGCGTGTATACATGTGTGTTTTATACATATAAGTATCGAGTGTATTTTTGATGCAGTAATATTATAATTATGATATTTCAGACGTTTTTCTAGTGTAATAGCTACCTCCAGTCTATTGATTATCTATTTTTTTTTTGTTTCACATAAACTAGTGTTTGACTGTAATTCCACCTGATGGTAAGCAGTGATGCAATCGTTGAGGGTAAGGTGCACTATATATTATTATGGGGCATGAAGTTTTTTAAAAGAACTAAAAAATCTTACTCGTATTACAACTTATAGACCGAAAAAATTAAGGTTACTCATACTAAAAAAACATATTTTTTCATTAGTACAACCGCAAACAGTTGTGCTTCTCGTGGCTTCGTTTACGATGCAGCCCGCTCTCCACGTATAAATTACCTTAATGGCTTATTTGACATGATTTATAGCCAACACCTAGCTTCGCAAACGCGCCTATTTGATGTTTCATTTCGCTTCAGGGAATTAGCGTGGAATCTACGTGGAGTAATTATGTAACTGTTTAGGACTTTGATAGTTTGTCCTAATTTGTTTTTGGTCTGGTAATTTTGGATGTCAGACGCTCGGGAACGTTGTCAAATATATTTTGAGGAGTTTAGTATAAACGTTCTTTGTAAACGCCTGCCAAGAAACAACCGCCACTCGCACCGCACTCTAGTTATTTGACTAGTCTAAACATGAATTAATACATCATCGTTACATATACCATAATAATTTTTCGACCACCGTCAAGATTAAAAGTAATAAAAAATATATATGTATAAAGATGTTAAATTTTAATCGGATTTAATTCCATGGACGATTGAAACATACCTATTTACTGTACATGAAACATACCTATTTGAAAAGATAAAATTAAAACGTCAGCTGGGCCAGTTCAATGACCTGTAGATTGTTAGTATTCAAGGACCGACAACTACATAAGATAGTTGACTCGTTTACTTAAAAAATAATTTGGATATGATCAATCAATCTATCGATAGTGTTTCATGTAGGTACCGACCGACACTCCATGGGATTGTAACGATTAACGATCAAAATTTAATAGTGTATACTACATATAATACCACAGTGTTATAAGTGATAAGACCGCCCATTGTAACACCGTAGTAATTTTTAAGTGTCCTTATGTACCAAGTTTTGTTTATGGTGTACCTACAATAAAGAGTATATCTATCTATCTATCTATCTACCATAGTATAAAGAGCAGGGAAGTAGGCTATCTTCGGCCCAATCCGCGTTATAATTGCCTACTGTCTTAGGGTTGGTAGGTTTTACTTTTAGCTAAATTTTAGTTCGGTGCCTATAAATGGGCAAGGGTCGTGAAGTTGTATTTTTGACTTGTATTGTCTGGGTACAGGGTTGGTGGTTTGTGGGGTGTGACTCTTTATGTCGCTAGATGGCACACGCGGTGACATAGACTTGTGTTTAAATTATTTTCTTAGTAGTTTATACATAATCTGGTCAGATTTTGTATTTTTTTTAATATGCATAATGTAGTATTTTTACACATAAAGGACCATATTTATTTTTAATTAATACAAACATGAATAATAGAAACAAATCTCAATAGATTTGTAAAACAAATGTTATTAATATAATTTTGTACAAAACGTGTGATTCAATAATCACACGTTTATTACAAAATTACAAATTAGCTACAGAAAAATGCTTTCTTCGGTTTCGACTATTACGAAACGACAGAAAATAAAAAAGGACACATTGTTACAAATACACCTTGTTTCTCAAATATATGGAGTGGTCAAACCGGGTGTATTTTGTTTATTGAAAAGGTTTCTTTATTCGGACTACATTTTTTTAAATCAATTCTGTTGTGTACTTATGATAATGTAACCAAAAAAAAAGAAACCGACTGATAATAAATGATCTTTATTTTGCAAGTAGGTTTAAAAAAAAACACTTTTACACATCATTTTTTTTTCGATGCTAGATGAGTCTGGACTACTTTGATAAGAAAACCCGAAACAAAATCAGAGGTCAAAGTATCTTTTAAAGTTCATACATCATTTATGTATTGGTCAAATCACATAAGGACCACGCTGATTTGTTTGTGAATGTCTTTTGAAGAAAGAACCATACAAATTGGAGTAGACTACAAAGGCTAACCTCAAATCTAAGAGGTGTTAAAAAATGTGGTTTTACTTCCTATACAGAACCATTTATTGGTCACACTTTTAATAAACAAGCTTTGTATATTTACACGTGTTGTAGTTATTTAACTAAGGCTTTCAATTCACAGAATAAGCAGAACTGGAACACAATACAGTTCATGCAATACCAACTTTCGTGGAACCAGAACGTTTAGAACGACACATTCCTGATAGAGTAAGGTGGTGGCCCGGTTCTCATAGAATCCTTTCAACTAATGTTTCCTGTGAAATTCCCTGGAAATGGAATTGTGAATTAATATTCACGCCTCAGTTGCCCATGGAAGGAGTGGGTGTATGTATTGTTTAGATTATACTTTGATTTTGTTAGTTACAGGTAAATTTCAGTACGGCAAACTTCGTGGAAATCAAGTTTGTAGGGCTTTGTTACTGATTTGGAAAATAACAGAACCCTTTACCTAATCGTTTCTGTGAAGCAGTAATGATAGCTAAGGAGGAGGACGACTGGCCGCCACTGTAGGCGCGGGCTTGCGGATGGCAATTTTTGACCTGTCACCTGAAATTTTATTTTTCGTTATAAATAAATAAACATATAACTTCTCACCATAAAACAGTTCTCCCGAAGCTGAGGGTTGGTGCGAAAGCTTACACCGGGGTTCTGGGAAAGGGGTAAGGCAAGGAAGGCACGGCGTAGGTTGTTTAGTCAGGAAGAGTCTGACACTGTTTTCCGCTCCGCTCAAGAGTGGAATCCGTCATTCGATTTTTACCTACCATAAAAAAAAAACATAAAAACAGTTACGGGTTACTCTGAGATTTTTCTGCTCGAAATACCCAATGATAACATGCTAATTTTTATTTGACCCAATGATCAATCTAGGACAGCGTTCAGCACCCGGCGGCAAAACCATCCAGATACTCAGAAAGGTCAAATCAGAATTAGATGAGCGCTGATTATGACATTCCTAATTGCCTAAATTCGTAATCCCAGTTCGTTTGTCCGTCATTACCTCGACCCGTCGTTATGTCGTATTCATTATTAGGGTTCTATACCTTTAAAGGAAAAAAAAATAAAGGCTCATAGGATCACTTTAAAATTAAAAATTATAATTTTCTCCTCTGACCTGAGTAAACTCAGAAAGAAGTTTTTCACACCTTCAAGGGACCTCCTTGAAATTGTGAAAAAATAAAACTTCTGAGTTAATGAAAAATCTACAAGATACTGGCTGTTTATATTTCGACACTCTAAAGGGAATCAAAATTTGTAGGGTAATGTCCATTGACTCCTGCAGTTTTGTATAAAGCAAGGTCTTTTAGCACAAATATAGAAATATCTGAATAATAATATGTATTTAATATTGCTAAGTAACAAGATTTTTTAATTACGATTCGTAGAAATCTTCATGACTCAATTAAGGAATTCATGAACTATTTCAAATACGCCGTGTCCTTGTGGTGGCGATCGTAGGCGGCGATCTCTCGCGCCGGGCATTAGTGGAAACCATGGTCTGGAACGAGGAGGGGTAAGAAGCAGTCGCCTCCTACTGTGAAGCAGTAATGCTAGTTAAGGAAGAGGTCGACCGCATAAGGCAACGAAGCACACGCCCCAGATGCCGCCGGGAATCCCATCCCGATTTCCGGCCACCGTAGGTGCGGGCTTGCGGATGGCGAGCAATGGGTAGCTTATCGTCCGGCTGTCTGATAACAGTCCGGACCAGACCCCAAATCGCCGACGGCACTCTCTGTTCCCGCGCGCCTCAAGGAGTTGTCAAAAAAGTCGTAGGGACTCTGCAAAAAGGTCGAAGCCTACAGTACTGGGGCCCAGGGTCTCTTTCTGAAAGGAAGGCTTGGCCCCAGTGCGAAGGGCTAAGAAGGAACAGGGTGGGGTGTTTAGTTAATCGGAGTCTGACACTGTTTCTCGCTCCACCCAAGAGCGAGATCCGTCAATGGATGATTTTAACCTACCAAAAAAAAACTATTTAAAATAAGTAAGTTTGTATGGAACCCTAAGTGTGCGAATCAGACACACACTTGTATCTACCGTTTTGATGAAAGTTATTGCACGGGTTTTACTCTGAAAGGGAGACGTGATTGCGAAGTTATATTTTTTTTTATTGGTTATACGAAATAGAGGTGCCCGATTTTCTACTGCTCTTGGCAGACTGTGAATGAACGGAAAGGCAGTTCTTGTATTAGGTTTAATCAAGACTATTATTTAAAAATAATATTGTTGTATTTTGAAGCACTTTACTTATACATTTTATTCTTTTATTTTTAACTTGGATTTTGCCCAGTTTTTTATTATCATCAAATCATCCAATGACAAATCTCGCCCGGGTGGAGTGGGAAATAGTGTCAAACTCTTACTGACCAAACAACCTACCCCATTCCTACGTTGCCATGTTGCCTGGTATATTCTAGGACCAGAGCCTTCCTTTCAGACGCGAACTCTCGGCCCCAGTTGGCTTCGGCCTTTTTACAGGGTCCCTACAGTTTGCTGACAACTGCTTGAGGTGCGCGGGAACAGTGCGCACCGTCGACGACTCGGCTTTGTCCGGATGGTTACTAGACGATTGGACGGCGCGCTACCTCGCCATCCCCGTTAATTTTTCATTGCTCTTAAAGTGAAATTCTTGAAAAAATACGGTTTCGATGCCTTATTAAAAAACAAAAAATACTGTGTCACTCAGTAATTTGCTTAAAATAACAACTGTATGAATTTTATTTTAAGTTTTTAAAAGACCAACCATGGAGTTTCATGGCTGTTTCTCTCCATGGAAAACGATTAAAGAATTACCCATGTACGACCACTTTCATCCAAATCCGTTAAGTCGTTTGAGTGTGAAGTAGCAGCAAAAAATCACACAAACTGTGCTATGTTAGCATGACTATAATAGTCATGCTAACAACAACATGGAAATAATTATTATGAGTTTAGTAATTAGACTCATAATAATTATTTCCATAAGCAAAACGAGTAAAGTACAAACAGCCCGCTTCACAGAATTCTTATATTATTTAAATGCAGCATTATGCACTCGAGTCCCAAGTGAAAGCATTAAAAGAAATTAAGTGCACTTTAAAAATTTACGACATGAACGTTGGAAAACTTAGGTGTTTGTCATGTTCATCTTGAGAGATGCTTTAAAACTTAAAATTTATACGTTCAAAAAAGCGGTATAGCTCTCAAAGGAATTATGGTCCATACATCACAAGTTTAGGCTCGGCGCAAACTGGCTACCGATGACAGCCACTGGTGGCCTGCGACAGCGACTTAACACACTGCTAGTGACATCGACGGTGTTGCGAACTTGCGAAATAATTTATCGGGCAGTTGACCACCAGACATAACACCTGTTTGGTCAGAGAGTCCTCGCTTTTCAAAAGAGATGTGCGGAATTTTGCTGTACTTCGCATCTTTGGGTGGCAGCCACTCGCTACAGCAGTATCCGCGACTCGTGCTCGCTAGGGGCCACAGCAAACGCCGATATCCACCACTGTTGCACCGCTTCAACCCCCGCTCTGTCTATTATCGTACACGTCACCACGGAGCATGACGAGGGCTCCAAGTGAACACACTTGGAGCCCTCGTCGTATTTATATCGTCTAGCGTAAGACTGCGTGACGTATCCGTAGGAGAACCAAAACAACCGAGATCGGTTTGCATAGTTGAAGAGGCAGTGGGCGGGACACATAGCGTGGAAAACCGATAACCGTTGGGGTTGAAAGATTCTCGAATGGCGACCGCGTACCAGACGACGCTCCGTGGGCAGGCCCCTTACAAGATGGACTGATGATCTGGTGACGGTCGCGGGAAACCGCTGGATGCGGACAGCACAGGACCGATCGTAGTGAAGATCCTTGGTGGAGGCCTATGCCCAGCAGTGGGCGTCGTTCGGCTGACATGATGAAGACTGCGTAGCAGGAAGCGGGTATATATATAAATATATAATGGCTTCAACACCGGTGTGGAATGTGTATGTGTAGCGTGCAATAGACACCGGTGGCTTTAGACAGTGGCCGGTTTGCGTCAAGCCTTAGAGCTGGGTCGAGGCTGCTGTCAGATATCCCGCTATGCAGTACCCAGCGTCCCACTTCCGATGAGAAATTAATAGTTGTTTGTTGAAGTTTCAGTAAAACAGCCCGCTACGGAAACTGACTAGCGTTCAAATTAAAACGCCGAGAAAATTTGCTGTGTATTTAGAGAAAGAATTCTACAAAATCGAGATGCTGTTGGTAATGGATATTTTATAATCGAGAATGAAAGCTTTTGAAGCAATTTTATTAAGAGTTCTTCGTAAATAGTTTTGTGAAGATAAAATAATAATACAAGATAATATTGTTAAATTGATGTAACAATAGCCATGTTGTCTGCACATTAAAATGTTGCTGGTTTAAGATATCGCCTTTTGCAGGGTTTTGGCAGACAGTTCACTGTTTGGTTGTCCACCAAGCCCAAGCTGTCGATGGCGAGTAGGACGCGTCTCAAAGCGATCTTAGCACAGCCTAAGGGGCTCATCGGAGCCGAAACACACATGGACAACGGAAAATTTTGAAAGAGTTTGAATCTGGAACGCAAAGGAACTAAAGGATATCGGCGGGTTTTAGTTAGTAAAATTCTGACATGTCGTCTTACTCTAACTCAGATTGGAAGATTAGTAATTAAGGGTACTAATAGAACGGATCATTCTATTTATTGAAACAACAAAACTTCGGGTTTATTTTAATAGAGTCGATATCTTTTACAGCTTTAAAAAATAAAACAATGTTTTGTTTCTTTTTCACCATTTTTAAAGTTCCGTAACTCAAAAGAAAAAAAATCGAACCCTTGTAAGATCACTTTGTTATCAAACGCGCGACCTTTGCGTCTCAACCGGCACTCTAAAGCAAACGGGTTGTCGGGTAACGAATAAATGCCCATCCCTAAAGGGCGATTACTAATTTATTTGTTGGTGTTTTTTCGCAGGGGTGCTCCGCAGCCAGTTTTTTTTCTCATGGGTGCTCGAGCTCCTGAGTAACCACGGAGTCTGCGCCCCTGAGGCACGTGGTTTCGGAAGACTGACTAGTGGCTGCTACCATTTCGTCATTTTGTTAATTGGTCCTAAATTCTATTTGTTTGAGACTAACATTCATAGGAGATTACCGCAGCAGGCTACTTACAATGAAAAGCTTTATGGCAGACTTTTTGTCGGTCTAAAATTTTCTGTCAGTTGTCAGGTACCAATTTGACAACTATTTGACTAATTCAATAGTTATTATTGTTTCACTGCTTCCCAAAAACCCTTTTATGTTTTCTTTTTGTGAACTACAGCCAACAGAATTTTACATATCAATAATAAAAATATTAAATAATGAATTTACATCACATCAAAAATCACATTACGTCGGACATAAAACTCGTAATTTAACGAAAGCAATCGAAATTACCGTCGAATTGATTTCGGAGCGAATATCAATTAATTTTGTAAAGCAGTTGGCCGAACGAATGTCATATTTATGATTTAAAACATAATATAATTATGAAGTGTGCAAAATTGTTGATTGGTGCGTTGCTCTTTATAAATTACTTCCAGACTCGAAACTCTTTATTAACGAAAAATTAAGTTAAGCGTTATTAAGTTATATTTTTACTGGAGTCTCATTAAAAAAATTACGACGTATTTCATACAATCAAAGATTTCACTTTTTTTTTATTCTAGATAGGCTCGCGTTTGACCACAATTTCACCTGATGGTAAGCGATGATGTGGTCGACGATGGAGCACGCTTGCCTAGAAGTAGGTAACCTATTCACTCTTGACTGAAAGACTAGTTAGTTGTAGCTATCAGAAGACACAGACTCCTTAGCTGTACGCATAATGAATGTGTTTCCAAAACGCTTTGTACGTAATGGTGGTACGTATAACTACATATATAAAAAGATATTTACAAAAAAAAAATTAGAAGTAAAAACAAGTTTCAACTTACGGCTGAAAGCGCACAAACTAATTACGGCAAAATTATAATAATGAATGAAAGAGTACGGCCGTTTAATGAATTACCAGAAGAAATAAAGAAGTTTGATAATCACTATCATCAGCAGCCTTTTTAATGTTCCCATTGCTTGGACACAAGCGTCCTCTCTAGAAGAGGGAATGGGCCATAACCACACGGGCCCAATGCGGTTTGAACGATGTCACATGTCTTCGATTGTTTGGTTCTAGGACATGGCTTAGTGTTTGATAGTATTAATTCCATATATAATTTTAATAGAAAAAAAAAATGGTGCATTATCATCTTCTTGCCCTTGTTCCGTGTTATTGGGTGTCTGTATAGCACGTTTTTTTCTTCTGATGGTAAGCATTGATACATACGTTGATGGTTATTTATTCACTCTGGCCTAGAACACACCCTAGCTATAATTGGATGGGAAGACCGCAGCAGGCAAATCGTTCCAGTTTCGACACTTTAACTATAATCAGATGGGAAGACCGCAGAAGGAAAATTATTTCAGTTCATTCATGTACTTGGTATAAACGACGAAGCGAAACGCGTAGTCCGGACCGTGGGTGTTTCAACAACGTAAGGGTGGTTACTTGCCATATTGCACTAGCTTCTGACGTTTTATAAGTGCCCTTGTAGGCCTATATGAAATAAAAACCTTTTTGATTTTGATTTTATTTCACAAAAGAGTTGTACAGTTATGAAAATATTTCAGGATATTAGGAATGCAAGAGATACATGTCAAAGTAAATGGTCCAATAAACAGTCATCATCCTTCTATTTCCGTAATCAAAGTAAAATAACGTCCGTCAATAAAGGAAAGGAGCTTCATTTAATGATGAAACATCCCAGGATTGCGAATTCCCTCTCATCAAAGACCGTTTTTGTTGAACCATATGATTTCATTATTGGAAAGGGCAATATAAGAGTTATTTCTGTCCTTAACTCTTGATTTCGGTATGAGTCTCATGAATGGATAAATTGATGGTTAGTACTTTTAATGTTCCATCCCAAATTATATTTATTAAAATGTCATGCAACATAAAGGTGCAAAGGCGGACTTAATGCTTTAGGCATTCTCTACCAGTTGGTGCGAAAGCGTTACATCGGGGCTCTGGGCCTAAGGCAAGGAAAGAATGGTGTAGGTTGTGTATGGTGGGAAAAATCATCGAATGACGAATCCCGCCCTTGGGCGGAGCGGGAGACAGTGTTAGACTTCTATTAACGACTCACCGTTCCTTCTTGCCTTAGTTCCAAAGCCCCGGTGTTCCTGCTTTCGCATCAACTTTTGGCTCCAGAAGGCTTCGACTCTGCTGGGCCCCTAAAGTTGCTGACAACTCCCTGAGGCGGGGGCAACACGTGCAGAGCGATCCCACGTGCGTGATAAAATCCGCACGATATTAAAAACACCCTTAAACTAGACGCTCTAGAAAATGTGTGAAACACTTAGTTTGTTCAGAGGGTCCTTCCCGAGCTATAGTCGTCGTATTTAGTCGTCGATGCCGATACGCTCTTTTGTTCAAAAAGTTATTTTTTGATGGTCTACCTCAAAAAAAGAGGTGAAATAAATCATTTGCTCGACAGACCCGTTTGTGGGCTAACAAAAGTGCACTTTTTGTTCCTATACTTTCATAGTTCGATGAAATGGTAATCTTTAGGTTTTTTAGTCAGTAAAAGTCTGACACTGGTCTCCTGCTCCGCCCAAGAGCGGGTTTCGTCATTCGATGATTTTCACCTACCATAAAAAAAAAACACAACCGGAGAGGGATCTTTGGCTTTGAGGGCTTTACGTACTTTCCGAGGCACGAGGACATCACACCATCAACTCCTAAAGTATGATACTTTTAACCAATTTGCAAACACAATTTTTGCTAGAAAAATCCAACAGCCATTTGTAACCAATCGAGTAATTGAACCCAGGACCCCAACTCTCAACAGTCGCACTTGCGACCACGAGATCAATGTGTCAGTTTTAGAAACCGTAGATAAAGGTGCACTGTCGTCGTGCTCCAGAATTTGCTAGATAACCGTATTACGTCCCGCGTGATAGTGAGGCGATTTATTACAGCGGCTTGTCACTGAAAACTGTCGCGTTGAAAAACCGACCAGTTCTCCCAACTTCCGTAGAATTTTTGTGGGGATTTCATCTTCTTGACTTGTGCACAAAGACGACTAAAAAGTGAAGAAAGGAATAAAATAAACTTTATTATACAGCAAAATAATAATAACTCGCTTACCACCAGGTGAGATTGCGGTCAAACGCTAGCCTATCTAGAATAAAAAAAACATACAGGAACAAAGAGAATTTTACAGTACCGTAAAACGGGGTGAATAGAAACAAATAATAAAACCGGGGGTTAGAAAACCACATTTTGTTTTTTTTTCACGTTATTTCATAATTGTTTGCAGCATTTGAATATTTTTACAAATTCAATATTAAATAAAAACATTTTTGTTTTTAATTTTCTTTGCTAAAACTAAAAATATGAAATCAAAGTAATAATCTTAATATATATATTTTTTTAATCACCCTATTTTACACGTATTATGCCAAGAAAAATAAAAACGATATACATAAAGGTCGATTTTTATGACGCCATATATCTAGCTAAATATGGCGTCATAAAAGTCCTCCGCATCGTTGTCTGGTAGTGTGCCCAAAACGCTGACGGTATTGCTTTGTTGGTAGAAGCCAGCCCTTGGGTCACGCGAAGAGTCAACTAAAGTACAGTATTAATTAATATCTATGGCTGATCGATCAACGTGTAGCTTAAAACGATGATCGCGAAGGGTATTTACAAAATCGCTGGCGGAAGCTAGTAATTATATAAGAGAAGAAAATGACTGACTTACGAGTATACGAGTATATCAACGCATTGCCCAAACTAAAAGGCCTAGTAGGTGCATGAAACTTTGCACAAAAAGACGGGGGTCCAAACGTTGTATGGAGAAATTGACTTTTACACGAGCGAAGAAGCTTGCAGAAGCTAGTTTTTTTTTTTTTATGGTAGGTGAAAATCATCCAATGACGAAACCCGCTCTTGGGCGGAGCGGGAGACCAGTGTCAGACTCTTACTGACTAAAAAACCTACCCCGTACCTTCCTTGCCTTATTCCTGGAGTCGAGGTAACAGTTTTCCACCACCCTCTAGGCTCCAGGAGGCTTCGACCCTGAAGGGCCCCTGCAGTTTGCTGACAACTCCTTGAGGCGCGCGGGAACGGTGCGCGCCGTTGACGACTTGGACTCGGTCTTACCAGACGACCGGACGGCGAGCTACCCATTGCTCACCGTCCGCGAGCCAGTGTCTACGGTGGCCGGATATCGGCAGGATCGCGGCGGCGACGGCTACGGCGAGGGCGCTGTTGCCTTTGCCTTATGCGGTCGGCCTCCTCCTTTACGAGCATTACTGCTTCGCAGAAGGAGGCGATCGCCTGCCATTCCTCTTCGCTGCGGACCATGGCCTGAACCAGGGCCCGGCGCGAGAGGTCGCCGCCGCCGATCACCCCCACGAGGACACGGCGATGCTCTTCCCAAGCAGGGTGCAGAAGCTAGTTAGTTTACTTTTAATGAAATACCAGCAGTATTATGAGGTTTGAGATATCTTTATTTCCCATAAGAATTACAATTCACTTAAATGAGATAATTTAATTATACAAAAGTGGTAGTAGTATTATAAATGTGAATATTATTACCATTTTGATAACAACACGTTTACTGCGCCAAATATTAGAATATTCGATGATTGACCTACAAACTCACTCACCTGGGTTAAAAGTTCTGATACCTTTTGCTTCAGCAGTATTTACGTTCTCGCAAGATTTTTCCATTTCACACAAGTAAAACCGTTAGCAAATGCTTGTAGAAATCGAACGAAAAAGCCGGAGGTAAATTATGTAATGTCTCATGCTACAAACCATAAATTGTATTTTATTATCCAAAATAAGTAGACTTTTACCACGCCATAAATCCGATAACCACTTACAAATTACGCGAAATATTTGCGGAGGACAAGCTGGAACAAATAGCGGTGCAAATTTAGTGTTTCCTGTTTTCTGAGGTCGAGGAATTCCTCGGCGGTGGTGCAGGGAACGCCACATTTGACGTTTATTCAATTTAAGTCCAGCCACCGACCACAAGTTCAGTAAAGTACTGTGTGAATAAAGTTAAAGCTCTAAATTCAGTTTTCTGTATGGAACGTTTCCGCAATACTTTGTAGCAATCAGGTTCTCCAGGGATGAGCAAACTGGTGCTGTGGCGACAATAGTGCGTTGAATTCCGTATTATGCATGCCGTTTTGTAGGTGCAAAAATATGCTTTGTGTTTTGAGTGTTTTAGAAATATAGCGGACACAGATTTGTTCATTTTTACAACTGTTGGGTGCAGTAAAAAGAGTATGTTGTGCTATGCGTTAAAAATAGCATAGCGTAGCAACAGCGTCGTAGTATTCCCACTTATCGGACTCAGACCTCCTCTCTAGGAGAGAAGATGGGATGTGATCCACCACGTGGGTCAATTGCTGGTTGTTACCTTTAAGAAGATAATGCGATCTTAAAATTTTTGGCTCTAAGAAATGCGTTAATGTTATTCAAATTTTTAAATCAGTGCAGTGAATAGTTATGTCAAACAATGAACTTAAACTTGTGTATAAAAAAGATCTAACCCAGGTCTTTGGATGGAGAGGAAGAGGGCGGCCGAAGAAGAGATGGATGGATTGTGTGAAGAGTGATATGAAAGAAAAGGGAGTTAGTGATAGTGTGACGGGTGACAGGACAGAGTGGAAGAAAAAAACATGTTGCACCGACCCCAAGTAAAATGGGATAAGGGTAGGATGATGATGATGATGATGATGATGCTATGTTATGCTATGCTAACAATGCAAAAAGCTTCTTAGGTTAATCTATTTATCTAGTTATCCAATTTGTCAATTATGTCCTAAGACTGGTCGAAAATCTTCCTTAACTTTTTTCACACATGTCTTAAGGCTGGACGAAAATATTCCTATCCTTTTTCCACACAAATCTGTCTGTTCTGGGCTATTGAGGGTCAGTCCCTCAAGTAGAAGTCAACATCTCCTCCTCTCCTTCTCGATCATGATCTGCCGCAAGAATGCCTAGCGTTTACTTTGGCCCGATAAGTGATCTGTAACCCACAGATTACGTCAAAACTTAATCTAAAGTCAACGTCAAAATTGTCATCCCAGTGAAATGTAAACCTAATAATGTTGAAATGGATTTCAATAAGAGCTTATTGCGTAGCTTTTAATGCACCATTTTATCTGCGTCAAAGTAATCCGAGGTGGCAGTGTTTAAATCCACTGAGAATAGGCCCAACCAAATGTTGCGAGAACACGACCGTTATTGTAGAGGTGTAATCCATTGCTGTATTGATGAACCAATGAAAAGAGATTTGATATCGAAACAGCGATGAAACGCAAAGTAAATGTTGTTGTCGTTTGCCAGTTTCGGAATTTTCTCACTCGTGAAACATTTCGACATATTAATAAATACAAATGGCCGAATTTAAATCATACTGTTTTAACTTGTCACGACTTTTTCCATTAAATCCATGAAATCTGGAGCGGAACATTTTAAATTTCAATAACATGCTAATATAAAATTGGTTTTACGAAGTTCGGGGATACGCTTCAAAACCCTCTCACACTTGTTCCTTTCAAGAGGTTGAATTTTCCATACTAGGCCTGAGTATGTAAAGCGGATTTAGAAAGAAATAGAATATGAAATTTTATACATTTTAAACCTTGCGCATGTGTGATAGAGTTCAATTTGGTTTAACATTGAGGCTTATTTTTGAAACTCTGAATCTGAATATTGGAATCATAAAGTCAGTGTCGTAAATTGGATTATCGTGATGGCAACTATGATTGAATTGGTAATGAAACTTCATTAGCCAAATTGAAGTGACATCTCTGAGGTAAGACACCCAAAATGGATATTATATTCTGAAGATTAATTTTCTATTTCAGGAGCGACTTTAGTACCTAATCTTATTCTGTATTATTTGATTCTTGTTGGATATTTTTTCAGTAATATTATAATATTTTTAGGTTCTGTTACGTACTTAAATACGCTGATTTAAGATGAAATGGATCGTAGATTTTATTTGTATTCTTAAATATGGGTACGAAATATAACAGTTTAGATCCAGTAGGTAAGTTGAGGAGGTCTGATAGGCAATCGCTTCATGTGAAACACGAGTGATCGTGCTAGGAATATGTTGTTGTTGTTGTGGTTGTGGTTGTTGTTGTTGTTGTTGTTGTTGTGGTTGTTGTTTATTTTATTTTTTTTAGTTATTTTATTGTACTTTTATTTTGTTTTTAATGTACTTTTTATTTTGATTGTTTTTTTATTTTTTGGCTTCATGTATTATGATTTTCGTGTGCCCTACACTGTGGCAGAATAAATTTATTTTCTTTCTTTTTTTCTTTTGTTTATATGTTATCTAACAACGATGTTTAAAGTCAGTTGTATTTCATAGGGGCTTGCTACACCGAGCAATAGGTAGCTCACTGTCCGGCCTTTTGGTAACCGTCCGGACCAAGCTTAGTCGTCGTCGGCGCGCACTGTTCCCGCGCGCCTCAAGGAGTTGTCAGCAACCGTAGGGACCCTTCAGAAGGTTCGAAGTTAAAAGGGGCCAAGGGTTTGAGTCTGACAGAAAGACTCGGCCTTGGTATGAAAGGCAGCAAAGGATCGGGATGGGTTTATTAGTTAGTAAAAATTGGACACTTTCTCCTGCTCTACCCAAGGCCGAAAGATGTCATTGGGTGATTTTACTCACCGAAAAACAATCTGCTGTATATTTTTACAAAAAGTTTACAGTCAGTAAAGTCTACTTCCCCTTCACCCAGCTGGAAGTAAGAGAAGTTGTTTGAAGACTAAACCTAGTATTATAACCATTAGTAATAAGTGTAACTAGCTTCATCATAATACAGAGTTTAGGTACGTCTTCCAAGAGAATACTCGATTGTATATGACAGATACGTACAATTACATCAGCAAATATTTCTACTTAAAGCAACCCTCATTACTTAATTCAATATAAAAGCGCTTGTATTCAAAAATAAAATAAACGTAATAAAATATTGCTGCCTAATAATGGTCTTCGTTGACTATGATGAAAAGACTTAAAGCGTTTTTTGCAACAATTTATCAACGAGAGGAGAAATAGCGCGATGTTTCGGTCGATCTATAAAGTACAAAGTTTTCCTTAGCATTGTTTTTGTGGCCTATACGAAACCACGTAATTAAAATAAGAAAACAGCCGTTCAGTGTTTTGTTTTTGTTGTTATTTTAAGAGTAAGTGTTAACATGAATTTTATCTTTAATTGATACGGCGAAAGCCTGGCTCCACACAGGCAAAAAATTGGCTGGTTATTAAATATAACACTATTTTACTCGAGGAAAATTCAAACACATACGGAGAATCGATATTTGTCTGATCGCTCTGTACATATTTTTTTAAAGCATACCTTGGTTCCAGAAAAAAATTACATTAATTTTCCAGATAAACCAATCAATATGCATATCTACACTAATATAATAGAGAGGTAAAGTTTGTTTTTTTGTTTCTTTGTTTTTTTTGTTTCTGGAACTACTGGTCCGATTGGAATAATTTTAGCAACAATGGAGAGCTGCTTTGCTCCTGAGTGACATAAGCTATAATTCATGTACGCGGGCGAAGCCGCTGACAAATGCTAGTCATTCATATAATGAGAAATTGATCTAGACTTGTGTATTGTTTATTGTAACGTATATTTCTACGAATTAATGCAATAAAGTATATAATTGGCATTCATATAATATAGACGTTTTAGTGAACATCACTGACATTACGGTCGTTAGTTCACGATCAACTATTAAGTCAAATGAATTTCTCGACTCTGTTACGCCGCAGTGGGTACTTACGCTTAGTCACTTCTCATAAAGTAATACAGAAATATATATTACTTGGAGTAATGCCATGTGCCGATAATCTCAATAAGAGCCTCTTATCTTCGTAAAATATTACTGAGTTATTATATGTTATACATATATTTCCGCGTATTTTATGAAATGCTGTATCAATGCGAACGTAGACTAATAGGGTGTATGTGTAATTGTGTTAGAAGTACGAGTATTTATGTATTGATGTGTTGTTGTTTGTGCCTATTCAGTTGTATTGTGTTTCGTCGGATATTTTTCTATGATGGTTATATAGGGTGATATGGTAATTAGAGACCGATACTTACACACGTGATTGTCATGAATTAACTAACCACTTTCACGATGGGACTAAATCTGAAACTGCGGAAAAAAATCTTTTGGCCAGTACATTTATGTTCATCTAATTGGTAGAAATGCACCGTAATTACTTTTTTTTTTTCACGATTTCAGGTTTGTTTCGATAGTAAAAGTTTAACAATTTTGATTATTAACGTAATCATGACTACAATCACGGTCACTAATAAAATTATTATTGTTCGATATTTTGTGGCAAATGCAATCAATTCTGCTGTAGAAGAGCATGATTGAGTCATGAATTGTATGTAAGTACCTATGTTCTGATTTGCATATTGTGCTGATTGCAGTGCTGGTTCAGTTACTTACAAGTTAGGTGTTCGGTTTTGCTGTCAAAACTGTAGTAGACAACATTGTAAGAAAACCTACTAGGCTCACGTAAAGAATTCCATTCTCTCTTCTGGACTAGAAACCAAGTCCCAGCATTTGGAACATTATATGATTAGCGGAAGAGAAGGGCGGGTGTTGCCAATGTGTGGACAGCCCGGAGAAGTGGCAGGCGGTGGCCTCTTTCTGCGAAGCAGTAATGATAGCAAAAGATGAGACCGACCGCCGGGGCGGTAGGCGCAGGCTTGCGGTAGCAATGGTAGCAATGGGTAGCTCGTCGTCCGGCGTGTTTGAAAGGTATCCCTGAAAAGGTATACCCTGGTATTTAAGGCGACGTAGGAACGGAGTAAGTTGTTTAGTCAATAAGAATCTGATACTTTTTCTCGCTCCGCTCAAGGTGGGTCATCTAATAACGATTAGATGACTTTTTTCACCATAAAAAAAAAACTAAAATCAAGTTTCTGTTTTTTAGTCCAGTACCAATACAGATACTCTTAACCGCTAGCATTTGTGTTCTTTCAGACTACAACTGATTAAAATGCAGTGGCAAGATCCCTAACAAAGTCGATGTAAATAAAAAACATCTAATATTACAGAATTTAGCTAGAGGGTTGCCAAATTACAGTCCATTCTCATCCTAGACAGCACAATGACCGGCCAATCCCTGCATGTGTAATAAAATTAGACTAAAGGGTCTCCCAACTTAGCATGTTTTGCTCATACAAAGTTAGGGTCAGTTTACAATGCGGCGGAGCAGAAGGAATGGGAAGTACCACTTCGTCTCCACTCGCGTGGCCAACAGTATAGATCCAACCACGAGAATTGTCTACGATCTTTGGGGACGTGACACCTGTTTCTGTTTATAATTATGCATAGATAATACAGATGTTGAAGCGTAGCTATTTTGAGTTTTATTTTATGAGGATGTATGTATCAAGGCTTAGTGTGGGGCTAAAACTCTGGGTTGATTATGTGGGTAATAATTATTAGGAGAACAGGATACTATGTTAACGTACTCAAATAATTTTTATTATCTTTTCTATCGACTCAAAGTGTGAAACAAAGTCACTTCCCGCTGTCTGTCCCTATATATGCTTAGATATTTAAAATTACGCAACAGATTTTGATGCGGTTTTTTAATAGATAGAGTTATTCAAGAGGAAGGTGTATTTGTGAATAAGATTTGTTTTTGAATTAATTAAATGTCATTTACATGTATAATAATATTACCATCACTACTGCACCCGTGCGAAGCTATTTCAAAAACTATGTCAATACTTGGTATAAAAGACTAGTTAAAATTTAAACGGACATAATTATTTACCTTATATAAATAAAAAACAATACGCCTTTCACCGCCATATACAAAGTTGATACGACGAATAGGCTTTTCTTAGAAAGGATCATAAATTGTACACTCCAATATGAACAACTTTATAACTATGAGACCAACCCAAAAATCTCAAATACAACCTGCTTACATTGTTTCCAGTTAATTGAATATATGTGTGTGAGTACACACATGGAACAGTGGGTCTTTTTTCTCGATTTTTGGGTTGGTCATGTGACAATTATTTATCTTTTACTATGTAGTAAAAGTTGTTCATGAATGTTCGTGAGTATCTTTTTTAAGGAAATTCCATCAGTAGTATCAACTTTGTATACCAAGCCTTACACTAAACTCTACAAAATATTCTCGTTCACATAACGGGAAAGCTAAATCCTTACACAGATTAATTACTATGACATCCTGACATGGAAGTTTTAGAGGTTGAGTGACGGTCAGCCGGCAGTCTAGACGGCCAAATTACAACTATTCATCACTACATATCGCAACCAGCTGTACCAGACAATAATAAATCACACATTAATATTCATGATACGCGATGCTCCTACATCACTATTACTATAGAATAAAATATGAACCCAGGTCTTTTCAATAATGTATTAGGGACTTTTTTACGTATTTGAAGCTTTTTAGAGAGTTATCACTCAATATTTTAGTTTGTGAAAAATTGGTTTTAGAATCGCATGTTTTGGTTTTCTTGAAACTAAAAAAGTGATATACAAGTTGTAATTTTGTAAAGATGTGTTTGAATACTAGCTTCTGCGTGAGGATTCGCTCGCGTAAAGATTTCATTTTTTAAAGTTGGGACCCCGTTTCATTTCTTTATTGTATCTATTCTCTTGTATCTTACAGTACGGCCGTCGGATCGTGGCGAAATTCGTAGAGCTTCAGACTCGCCAAGATGTATGTATTGTTTGTGTTTAAAAGAAGAATATCATAATGATCTCTTGAGTTCCGAAAATTTGAAATTTGCTGATTTACTTTTACATATTTCTTTGTTTGTGTGTTAAAATCTACTGACTACAGTATTATTATTTTAAAATTTAGGTTATAAAACCTAGCTTCAATTCGCTCTCCGGTCATTTGGTAATTGACCGGACCAATCCAAGTTGACGGCATGCTCTGTTCCCGCGCGCTTCAAGGAGTTGTCAGCAAATGAAGAAGTTTAACGGCAGGGCTAAAGCTTACTGGGGCCCTGGTCCGGTTTCTGAAAGGAAGGTCCGACCCCTGTTTGGGAAGAAACGGAGTGGGTCGTTTATTCGCTCCACCTAAAGGCGAGATTCGTCATTAGATGATTTTTCCTACCACAAAAAAAAATCCAGCAACATTAAAAAAGCCTATCTGTATCAGGAAAAACTAATAAATACCAGCTATACGTCTATCCATGTTACCCGTCTGTTTCCCTGAAGTTAATTCCCAGTCGCGACGTAAAATGATGACATGGTCACAAAAGTGCAAGTAATGGCAGCTCATCGGGTATAACCGCCATTATGTGCCCAGCTGTCGTCTTTCTCTCTGGCCTGACAATTTGGAGGGAATTTGTTTTGATGTTATAGGTACTGTATTGTTTTTGGTAGAGATACATTTTACTTCTGAGCTGTAGAGATAATGAGTGTCTGTAAAGATAAAAGTCAATGCCACTTTTCGTTGTCATTTTATAACTCAAGAATGGGCTCACTTATCCAAACCAAATGTTAAGGCTTTGTTCGGACCATTTAGGCTTAAGTGAAAAAAAAAAAAATCCAGCAACATTAAAAAAGCCTTTGTATCAGGAAAAACGAATAAATACCAGCTATACGTCCGTCTATGTTACCCGTCTGTTTTCCTGAAGTTAATTCCCAGTCGCGACGTGAAATGATGACATGGTCACAAAAGTGCAAGTAATGGCAGCTCATCGGGAATAACCGCCATTATGCTCGGCTGTCGTCTTTCTCTCTGGCCTGACAATTTGGAGGAAATTTGTGCTGATGTTATAGGTACTGTATTGTTTTTGGTAGAGATACATTTTACTTCTGAGCTGTAGAGATAATGAGGTTCTGTAGAGATAAAAGTAACATTTAATCAATGATAGCGTGAAAAACATTTAAAAATATTTTGAAATATCATGTGGTTCATCTTGGACTGGCCCTAGCCAAGTTACAATCTTATCATTTAGAGTTAGCGCTTTTAGTTGGCTATGCTTGGGCATGTTGACGACAAGAAATGTGTAGCTTGCTGTCCGGCAGTCCATTAACCTTACGGACCAAACCCGAGTCGTCGACGACGGGTTGTAGTATTCTGCACGCCTTAAAGAGATATCAGTAAAAACATAAGATCTACTACTAAAGGGGTTGACTTCTGAGGCCAAGGGTTGATGCGAAAGCGGAATTCCGGGGCCCTGGAACTAAGGCAGGAAGGAACGGTGAGTCGTTTAGTCATTAGAAGTCTGACACTGTCTCCTGCTATGCCCAAGGGCGGAATTCGTTTTTCGATGTTTTTTTCTTCTACTACTGGGGCCAAGGGCTACTGTGTCACAGAGCAGGAGTGTATTGATAATTTTCCGCCTCAAAAAAGTAGTATATCTCAAAGATTTTGAATATTTCTATACAATCGTGATTGCTGAAAGAATTTAGCCTTGTCCTTGTACCACTGGACCTGTGTCAATGTCGTCACCGTTGGCATATAGGCACATTTAGGTTCCTCTTTAGACAGATGTAGGTATCCAATACAGATCGAGACCCGACTGTGATGGGTGGAGCCTTTTTTACGCGAGAAAAAATAGGTATACTTTTAAAATTATATATTTTTTTACATCAAACACTGTAATTTTCTTAATTAAATTATTCAGAGAATTTTATACGTGGGAGTTGTATTGAATATATCAAAGAGATAAAATTGTCTAAAATATAAAAAATACATTACACTTTTTATACTTCAATTCCTCGTCATATTTTTTTGGATGATATAATCATCCAAAGACATCTCCGGCCCTTAGGCTACGCAGAAAGGTATGCCAGATTTTTACGGACTAAAACCTCACTCCTGTTCCTTCTTTGGCTTTGTAATACCCCGGGTTCATTCGCACAACTTGTGGATCTCTCGTTGTATCACACTAATATTATAAACGCAAAAATTTATGACTGTATGTGTAAGATTGTAACTTCTCAGCACTTAAATAGGTAAACGGATTTTGATGAATTTAGCATAAGTATGTATCGTGTCTGGGAATAGCACGTACAAAGTACTTTTTTCCTGGAAAAACATGTTCTCTTGATAAAATTTTTCAATGGTTACAGGCAAAGCCATTGACAGTAACTAGTTCTTCCATATCGATCACTTTAGCGATATCATAAAGGACTTTGTGAGTACTAATCCCGGATCATAGAGGACAATGGAACGAACTCCCTTTTCTGGGAAAGATAAAAATATGTTAATAAGCAAGATACATACAATGATAGATGCATAGAACCCGGGTGTCGTAACCAAAGGATTTACACTATCCATTGAAGTATCATCCTTACTTCTATTGTTGGTATCCCGAAATAGTTGTTAGGGATCCCCCTTGAAGTAGAAAAAAGAAATCAAAAACAGTTTTTGGACCTAAGGACTATGACTGTATGTAACTTAATTATTAGTTATGTAATTTGGATACAAAAACCAATCGTTTTCATAGAGAAATCGTGGAATTTCTTGCTGGTTTTAGGAACGGTGCACTAGTTTCTGATGATTTATAAGTGTCCGTTTAGATGAGATGTGTGAGATAGTTTCCCATGTGATTTTTAAAAATATTTTGAATTGAATTTGTATTGGCGTAGATAATTATTCAACTCTGAAGTATATGAAAATAACGAAATAAAATGTAAATGCTAAAAATAGAACCCCATAGTGTGATTTCTTCTGTCACAGCACCTTATAAATACATACATACGATCCGTCCTAAGGTTGTCTGGTAGATATCGCTGTTAGCGATAAGACCGCCTTTGTACCCATAGATTTAAGTTTCTGTATAAGTTCTGTAACTTTTTGGTGTACAATAAAGTTTAATCTATCTATCTATCTATCTACATATTCTCGGATGATTTAAGTATATAAAACAGAAACCCTTCCATCTGCAAAATCATGTGGTAAAAGAAAGAAAGAAAAATCATTTATTTTATACTCGCATAAAAAATAAAATAGATCAAAAAAGACGTGTGCGAGGTCAAAAAATCTCAGCATAATATTCTGGAATATTTGTAACAAAAAGTAAAATAACGTAGCGCGATTACAGAGTTGGATGTTTAAATCTAGGTAAATATTAATTATGGAAAAACTGCTAGATACTAAAACCCGGCTACCTACTACAAAAAAGCGACGCTAAAAAAAAAAAAAAATGAAATAAGATTTTCAGGATGCACATAAATTCAAATTCAAAACTATTTCACATAAGTTTCTTCTTATCACGGAGTCTAAATAATATTATAAATTGTACTTGTGACTTTTTCATACTGAGCTGGATCTAGGCCACCCCAATAAATCAAGATAATACTCAATGCAATATCCCGTGAGTGCATTGCAAGCAGATTAGTGACTGTCCCCGTACTTTGATGGATTGGGCTATCTCCAAACACTTAACCAAAGTGATATGCCCAAAATATTGAATTACTAGCTTTTGTCAGCGGCTCACTCGCGTACATAAAATGTAGCCTATCTCACTCAGGAGTAAAGCAGTTTTCTTGTTGCAAAAATGTTTCCAGTAGTTCCAGAGATTTCCTCATACAAACAAAGAAACAAAAAAAAAACTTTACCTCTTATTATATTAAGTGTATATAAGTGATATATTTTGGTAACGTGCTGTAAAAACTGATGAAGTGTAAGTCAGAGTTGCGTACGAAATGTGTTGTACCGTCTGTCTGTTACAAAAAACTGAAAAACATCACGTTTGTTCGTTTTTGTTGGGAGCCCTACAATGTAGGGCCTACATAATTATTTTATTCTGTTTTTAATTTGTCATCTGTGAAAATTTCAACAGTCTATAAATAGGGTCCCGTTTTTACTCTCAACAAACGGATGGTATGTTTGGTCCTGATGTGTTCTGAATTGTCGACTGATTTACACATGTGGTTCTTGGTCTCTTTATGATAGGAAGGCTTGGTCCCAGTGCGAAGGGCAAAGTAGGTATGGGGTGGGGTGTTTAGTCAGTAAGAGTCTGACACTGTTTCTCGCTTCACCCAAGAGCGGGATTCGTCATTGGATAATTTTTGCAGACCATAAAAAAAAGCTGTGTGTAGATACACATACTTGCAAAATTTCAAGTCGATTGGTAACCAGGAAGTGTATCAAATACTAGCTTTTGCCCGCGGCTTCGCCCGCGTACATAAAATATAGCCTATGTCACTCGGGTGCAGTAAAGCAGCTTTCTATTGTTGCTAAAATTTTTCCAATCGGACCAGTAGTTCCAGAGATTACCTCCTAAAAACAAAAAAATAAAAAAACAAAAAAACAAACTTTACCTCTTTATTATATTAGTGTAGATAATTTAA
Source organism: Mythimna loreyi (assembly GCA_029852875.1). Lineage (NCBI taxonomy): Eukaryota > Metazoa > Arthropoda > Insecta > Lepidoptera > Noctuidae > Mythimna > Mythimna loreyi. The sequence goes on from CM056789.1 coordinate 13,450,313, forward strand.
TTTGCAAGATTTGATTAAAGACTAACATTGGGACAAGTTAAACTAAAAATAAGCGCTTGTACAAAAATATATCTTTCGAAATCAATTGAATCAATAGTAGCTGATTGATGAGTCCTATAACAACGATATGTTCTGATAAATGGGTGGCGATGGTAAACACGTATTGGCTATAACCACATGATAGGAATTTCGATGGAGGATTTAGAAGAATTATTGGACAAACGTTAATCACCCTTTGTTCTCATTGCAAAACACAATCATTAAACGGTTATTTTATTAATTGAATTGGTTTTGTTAAAGTATGTTTTGCTATTCAGATATCAAATTTAACTAAACTAAACTTAAGTTAGATTAATTCTGAATCTATACTGTTAAAATATTATGAAAGTAAAGAATCCAAAGTAGTAATCCAAAGAAGTATTGGTTCGAATTGGAATATTTTTTTGCTGTTGGATAACTCATTTATTTCTATTTACCTATCTTTTACTTAAAGTTCTAAATTGAGCTTAAAATTAAATGAAAAATGTTAATTGTAATTAAGTGAATTTTAAATCGAAAATTAAATATGTATTATATATATTTGGGTCTAAAATGTATTGAAGAAGGCTACATGTTAATACTTATGGTACAAGGAAGAGTCGAAAGTACCAGGCCACGTGGAAGATCGCTTATGAGGTGGACTGACCATATAAAGGCTTCAGTAAGTGGCTCATAATCGCTACATGAATGCACGAGGAAGGCGGCCATCAGAGAGGAGTGGGCGTGTTGTAAAGCTTGATACCAACACCTGAAGTTTCCTCTGTTAAGAGTGATGCCGACAAAGAAGAATATGATATTACATCACGCTACGACCGTAAGGAGGACTAGTAATCAAAAGCGGAGTTTAATCTCGAAATTGTAACTTAAATGGAAGAAGTCACTGCTACACCAATATATTAACCTAGCTAAACCTAAATCATAGTGCTCATCACACAAACATTTGTCCTGGTTGGGAATTGAACCCATGACCTTCGACATAGCAGTCAGGACCTTTAACATCTAGACCAACAAGCCAGTATTTTTTTTTTATTATTTACTTGAGACCAGTCACAGCTTCACACAGATACTGATATTGAATATATTATGCATGTATATGCACATGTATATGCACATAAACCTTCCTCTTAAATCATTTTATCTATCAAAAAAACCGCATCAAAATCCGTTGCGTACTTTTAAAGATCTAAGCATACATAGGGACAGCGGTAAGCAACTTTGTTTTATATTACGTTATGATTTATTTATTTAGTCTAAAAAGTTCGAGAAGTCAACAGCCTACAATGATTCGCCTAATGCCAACCTCAACATAATATTATGTCATAAAAATGGCAGAATAGATATGTTTATAAGTCCCGGACAATAATGGCCGACATCAATCTAATGGAAACGGATTTATAACGAGAGAGGCGTTTAATTTTAAAAATGCATTGGTACGGAGGCGTCGTTTAGGATCGCTTCTCGCTGGTCGACCCAGACGCGCTGGTTGCAGGTGCTATAATTATTTTTGCTATCGTAGAAGTATTTGAAAAGAGAAATAACAATTCTTTAAGTATATTCTTCCATTTTTCTCAATTTAAAGATATATTTGGAATGGAAGACACATCTTCCATTCCAGAAGTAACTTAATAATTTTCTATCTCCAAAATAGAAAGGAGGTATTACAATTGTAAACCTCAAACTTTAAGTCTCGAATGGTTTATTTATTTATGTGCAGACTAATAGTAACACTATAATTGACATAATATTTCAAAATACTTAAATAATTATAACTTACGTATAACATACATATTATTAAACAGTTTATACTGGAATACTAGCTTCTGCCCGCGACTTCGTCCGCGAAAAATTTTGTGAGACAAAAGTTGTGATAGCTCGGTTAATATCCATGTTATATAAATAATTTATAGCCTATGTCACTCAGGAGTAAAGCAGCTTTCTATTATAGCTTCAATTTTTCCAATCGAACCATTAGTTCCAGAGATTACCCCCTACAAACAAAAAACAAAAAAAAACAAACTTTACCTCTTTATTATATTAGTGTAGATAATATATAAACTAAAAGGAAATTTAAAACATAAGTTAATTTTAGAATACTGGCTTGTGTGAGACCAGGCTAAGTGGCTACGGCGCACGTTTTCCAATAGAAGGCAAATAAATGACCTTTCGATAAAATGAGGAAAGAATTTATAGGTACGTAGGAAAATGCATGTTCACTAAGCTTCGCGAGAATAGAATGCAACCAGCGCTTCTAAGTTGTAAGTTGTATTTACGGCTGGTCTTCAGTGCAATAGTAAATAAATACCTAAATAATGTAAGGTTACAACGATAATGCTATTTGTTACAAGCTTTTATTTTTTGGTTTCACCTGTCCCGTTGTCTGTCGTTCTGTAATCAAATCTTGCAACTTAAATTTGATCCACTTCCCGGTTTCCGATTGAGCTGAAATTTTGCATGCCGGTGTAAATCGCATGAGAATGCAATATTATGATGACATGGAGCTGATCTGATGATGGAATCACGAGGTAGCCATAGGAACTCTGTAATTAAACGGCACAACCACGTCGAGTTTGGACTCGTGTGAATCGTCTTGACGAGTTTTAATTATATAATTATAGACCGCTGCTATAAAAGCTTGTTATGAAAAAAAAATATTTTCATTAAAAACTTGTTTTTAAACTAACTGCTGCCAGCGGATTATAGTAGAAAATTGTCCCTAAATCCGTTCAGCCGTTAAAGCGTAAAAAAATTGTACACATACACAGTCACATTTATTCACTTTTATATAGTGATTCCAAAGAAAGTCGCATCACTGATGCATTGTGTCTGAGCAGGGAGCGGAATCATAGCGCGATCACTAAATAAACACACGCATTATATGATTTTGCTATTTAGTACCGTTTAGCTCCCTAGATGGCGTTGGGATCTAGTTAGATCGCACTATGGTTTCGTTGCCGCTGTTTGCCTAGGTCAGGGAGATCGTTTTTGAAACGAGCAGCGAACCTGTCGGTTTTTATTGTAACTAAATAATAAATAAATTCAAATATATCTAAAAATGGGAAATGAAGTGACATAATCCGGCAGCGTTTACATTTCAAATCCCTCTAAGACGACCCCCAGTTGTACACATGGAGAGCGTATCAGGGGCAATAGCGTCCTGAAGACCGTGGTTGAAGAGAGTCCTTAAGCCCCACAACCACGGCTATTTTTCGTACCGAAGCTATCGCCAATTTGTTAAGCGCTCGACAGCATAGTAAATGCTATGTAGAAGAGATGCAAGCTCGCTACTAGAGCGCTCCAGGCTCCACCATCACGGCTGTATCGATGCCAACTCACTATAGCATCATTACTGCATCGCTACACAGTCGCCGTGAGCGAGGGCGCTTACTCCCCTATTCTGAAGCCTTATGTGGAGAAGGTGGTCAGATAGTTTATGATAAGTATGCTATGTCGTTCACTGGGCATCTTGCCTCAGTCACACACTTCACTGAATATATTTATTTCTTTGTTTAAAACTCTTAATTAGTTATAGTATTACTAAACCCAATTTTAAGAGTTTTACCCGACCCCTAATCTGACCTAGGTCCAGAAAATAAAGCAAAACTTTTTGCCCTTGCAAAAAGCGGCGTAGATGAACCAAAATGAAGTCGTAAAAGGGGGATAATCGTGTTCCTAGGAAAGTGCATCACTCAACTTCTCTAGAAGAGAAAATGTACAAGTTGTAACCATGTAATAACATGATCAGTTCAGAGAACGCATTAATATGGTACCATAAAGCTCCTCTTATGAGGAAGTTGAACGGTTACCGTAGAAACTATTGCGCACAACATGATTATCTTGCCTGCTTTGAGCTTCAATGAAATAGTCTATCGGTGGTACCAAGAATTCTTAACACTATCTATTTAACTTGCACTGAAATACTTAAAGGATGGAGTTATATGGAATACTTAGAGGTCCGGCTTTATGATACAAGTTAGTCGTTTGGTTGTAAAGTGATTTCAATAAATTATTACTATTTTTATGCGCTAGTATATCAGACAAGCTACGGCACATATCCACCCTTAAGTTGTTGAGACATCTACGGTCTGGACTAAGCGTTTCGCCTCGTCATTCATACCGCGTACATCAAGGGACTGGAACAGTTTGCACCCGCGGTTTTTTCGTCCGATTATAATTTAGGTGTCTTCACGGCTAGAGTGAATAAGCCTGTGCGCCTCACCATCAACGATTGCATCACTGCTTATCTTTAAATGGGATCGCAGTCAAGCACTAGTTTATAGCAATTAAAAAAAAAGAATATCTCAGAACCCTGTCATTGTGAACTATTGGAAGGAGTACGAGGAGTCAAAACCAACTTACTGAGATGTTTTAGACGCTTTTAATGGAACGTGGTAAGTACATGTACAAGCCAACGATATGCGCCATGCGGAAAATTATTGCGACATATGGAAAATAAATAATAATAATAATTTATTAAGACACTGCATATTAAAATCATCACAATATTTTTAGAAATAAACAAACATTTAGTGTAATAAAGTAGCCCTAGATCCCACACTAGGATACCCTGAATAAAGATGGAGGGTTATAGTTTTGGGAGGCTATATACTAGCTCTAGTAACTAGACCATATATAAACAATTTTTACAATAAACTGTGAAGAAGATTTCCTTGTGATATATAAAAAAAAATATAGCAATGAATACACATGCGACAAAGGTCAATCCGTAGTTCCAAGGTAAATTGCAATAGTAATATCACATATGTACGCTTGATCCGAGTTTCCGGGAAACCCGGGACCTTGTAATAATTTATTATACCAAAATATTGTATAATAGCATCTATTGACTACGTTATGTGTAGTGACCGCAACTGGATTGAACTTGATGTGATGAGATGTGGTAAATCATCAAATTGGTTTTCCTGTTCTGCGTGTAATGAGAAGAAGTGTGAAGAACTCAACTGCGTATCATGGTCCTAGAGGTTACTACCATGAGGATAGGGGTACCCTCGTATCCTCATGGCAGAACAGTTGTACCTAGTAAGTGCATACGATACTGTTTGTCCCATCAGTATGTTCACCTCAGATTATTTTCAGACGGGTGAAGTCGCGGGCAGCCGCTAGTCATATTAAAGAATGGTAAACAAACCATGACACAGTTTCCAGCACTTGCTACAAAGCTGGTGAGGCAGTAAAATACAAACAGTCGCAAGTCGTAAAAATGACATTATAAGACTTGAAAGGGTTACAGTTGTGCCTGACCGATGGTTTTGACGTTTCCTCATAAAAGTGCAATGTCATCAAACACCAAGAACCAAGAAAAGAGAATAAATAAACAATAAATATATTTAGTACTAGCGACCCGCCCCAGCTTCGCATGGGTGCAATGGTGATATTAAATATATTATGCATGACTACTATATAATTATAAACCTTCCTCATGAATCTCTCTATTTATTAAAAAAACCCACATCAAAATCTGTTGCGTAGGTAGTTTTAAAGATTTAAGCATACATAGGGACAGCGGGAAGCGTCTATGTTTTATACTATGTAATCATGATAAAGCACTGACTTTTTTATTTGTTACCAACTAATGCTTGACTGCGATCCCACCAGATAGTAAGCAGTGATGCAATCGTTGATGGTGAGGCGCATTAGTTTATTAAAAGCCTATTCACTTTAGCTTTGAAGACACCTACGTTATAATCGGATGGGAAGACCGCAGTAGGCAATTTCTATATGTCTACTTCTAATTAGTCAACGAGTAATCGAACTCATTTGTCAAAGAGTAATTGACCGTAGTGTAATCAGTGCTAATTTAAAGGATTGTGTTCAAGTAAACTGTACTGCGATATTATATGAAAATCTCTTAATCATTTGCAGAGCCAGATTGGCTACTGTAAAACAATCTGGTGAACAGTGGCTTCTCGATTCATCTCTAAAAAAGTGCCATTGTGAAGCTACTGCACAATACATGAGTCACCTGCTAAGTTCCCTGTCCTTTACTCTGCTTATTTCAGGATTTATACGTGCCCAATAACAGAGCTGTACTGTGCCAAATACTGCTTAGAAAAAAAATAAGGCAATGGACTTATTTTTTTTTTTACGTAATTTTCTTAACGTCCCTAACTTTTGGTTACAGTGGGCGCACTTGTGGACGACGTGCAAAGGGTAGCTCGCGTAGTGTTCCACGCGCGCCGCAAGAGGATGGCAGAAAGCCGTAGGGACCAAGCTAGACCTACCGGTGCCAATGGTTTGCTTTTGAAAGGTAGGCTCGGCCCTGGTATGATAGGCAACGAAGAAACTTTTACTGGTTTTATAGTCAGTAAAAGTTAGACACTATCTTCGAAATGTTATTGGATGATTTTCCCCATAAAAAAACATGTTCTTTTGATGATTTCCCATTTCAATAAAAAAAAGGCTTTGAAATTAGATGAAACAAACTATGATAAAATTCTTGGCATGAATAAAAACGTTTATTTTTATATCTCTAAAGTAATGAAAATCTTCTTAAAGTATTAGTATAATTTGATAGCTTTACATATATGCAGTCACTTAAGATAATATTCAACAGTAAATAAAAAAAAGACAGCAGCGAACCACACGAGTACTGAGGGTTCCGTTCAAACTAACATATGTTACGAGTCAATTTATTCTTATAGTTGTACTATAAAATTTTACTTGCTGCTAAATTCAATGATACTGGGTAAACGGAAATTAATTATCTTATAAATTTTGATTCCCTTGAGGTTTAGTTGCAACGTAAACCGCCATTTAATACTCATACACCTGTTGGTGTATCGGTATATGTTTGGTATGTTTACCATCATATACCTATAAACAATAAATATATATATTTTATTCGCTAATTTATAAATTTCAGTTTTTCACAGCTTCAATGGACCGCAGACTCGAGTACATAGTTTAAATCTGGTTGTATTTTATATTATATTCATAACTCCGCGCTTTCCCGAGATAAAGTGATCCTATTCGTCCTCTTTGTGAGGGTCACGGTTTTTCTTTTAGAGATACGGAACACTAAAAATATTTCTGAAATTTTAACATTAAATATTTAGATGCCTTATTATATTATTTTAGTAGAACAATTTATTCCTTCGATTTATCACTCGACTGAGTCTTCTAGGAACTTTTGATCAAGAGAAAATTTCTGAGGAACCCACTGTTTATTTATATTTAAATGTTGAACTAATACTACCTACACAAGTCAATAGTATTTCTTTTTAGGACGTCTGAATGAGTCTCAGTAACTATAAGGTGTGTTTCATAAGTTATTGGATTGGTCCAGTGGTTGAAAGATTGCCTAATTGCGGTGCATGTTGCGAATTATGAAACAAATTATGGCCTACAGATAGATGTTCCGGATCGGTGTTTTTTTATATGAGGGTTCTTATGTATCAAAGCACTCGAGTAATACCTAGTGTGAAATAACGTTTAGTGTGACCCGAGAAAAGTACATTGTAGAGGCTGCAGCAATTTGCTGGATAAGGGTAGTGCTTAGTGAAGCGCAAAAGTTTTTGCAGCAATTGCTGCCAAAAACTTATTCATTCACTCATTATTTTTATAAGAGTTTTCAAGTGCTAAAATTAGCAGAATCTAACTTTACAGTTACCAAGATCCGACGGCCGTACTGTATATGACATTATTTAGTGTAGCTAGTCTTCGAACTTTACAAATGCAAATATGCTTCAATTTTGACATTTCAGAAGTGCATGTAAATGGTCTATTTGAAATAAATTATTTTGAGCTTGAGTTTGAGTTTACAAAACTGGTTTAGGCATATCCGTATTATCCGTACACTGAAAGTGAGGGATATTGGGTGCACCCGTAAGACACATAATGATATTTTTTTTACATATATGTCGGAGACGGCGTCGATTTGTTGACAACAAGACAAGGCACGCCATCTAGTGGCAACTAGAAGAACTAAACAAAGATGGCGCGCTTGACAGAGTCGGTAACGTTTCCGCTTTGCTACGAGCTTGCGGAGGAGGGAACCCGCCCGGGGAGCGGACGGACACTCTTAGCCAAGCCGTCGCAGAGTCAAGACGTTCCGAAACTGTCCGTTTTGTTGTAAAGTGATAACAGTGCACTGTACCGAAATGTATTGAGAAGTAAACCGATTCAACTCCTACCCGTTGTTATTCATTGCACGATACCCACATAGACCCACATGATAGATCTGATAGACCAGAGCTCGAACACCATCCTGGACACGAGACGACATCAGAACTGGGATTCAATCGTGCAAATGAATCGACAAGCTATGTGAGCAATAATCACGCAACACTGAAGAAAATGGCGAGAACAAAGACAGTTGGCGGTTATAATTCGAAATTCGAAAATGAAGACTCGGATCGAAGCATGGACTTGAATGGTTTGATTAGGTTTTTACTGGGGTTTTTCCCTAATCCTGAGCAACGAATGTTGGACCATGGTGACGTTGTACCCCCAGAGCGCAACCTACAACGTTCTACCCAGATTGTGAAACTACCCAAATTCAACCCGGAGAGACGAGAGCAAATCAGAAATCACTACGAGAAAATTGAACATAGGCAAGCTGAAAACAAGAATATCCAGGCCTCAAGACCCCCGGCAAAAAGGTAGCAAGATTGGTCTGGATTGGTTTTGGAGAGCTGACCCCTGAAAGAAGCGGCGCGGTGGTGTCGGTGCCGTTGTGACAGCGAGCGATGATGGGTTGATGTCGTGGTCGCCGATCTTTCATCAGAAAAAGGTCAGGTATTCTCATTCCATTTTTATTCTGGAGCCGAGTGCTCATTCGTTGACGATTTTCTTTTATGGTAGGTAGGTGAAAATCATCCAATGACGAAACCCGCTCTTGGGCGGAGCGGGAGACAGTGTAGGTTGTCAGTAAATTTTGGGGTAGATTTAAAGTAAAAGTTTACATTGACAAGCGTAGGTGACATAATATGACGGTACTCGGTACAGATCATTACTTGTGTGGTTGAAATTGATAATAGGGACTAAATCGCGATTTTATTACGTGAACCAACATTATTTGCGAAATTAAATCTTAGGCCGTGAAATGTTGTTGCAAAGGTTCAGTTGAATTAGTGACCGTTTTTTTGAAAATAGCTTAGGTTCATGGCTTAAATAATTGTAATTACAAAGTACCCTCAGTAGATCCGATAATAACCGTTTCGATCTTTTTATGACGGTGACAGTTCTCCGAAATAATGTTGACGTTGTTGACACCGACGTGACCTAGATTATTTCTGTGTCGTTTTGTTAATAATTGGACTATTTTACTATCGGTATGCTACAAACGCGTGCAATAAAAAGTGATCTAAATCGTGCGATTAATTTTGACTGTATAAAGACGACAGTAATAGTTTAGCGCGGATGAATTAAAAATAATTCGTAAGCGGGTAAATGAATTATTGTGCCACCGTTTAATTCAATGTTTACTAGTTCAAGTTTTTTTAGTTAAGAAATCCAACGCGTCAAATTAAATGTGCAGAGATTATCGAAGACTAAATAACAATACCGTACCAAATCGTTATTCGCCGATGTTTGTCTTGGATCAAATATCTCAGTTACACATTGAAAGCTTTAAATTGTAAGTGTACCTATAAATTTGCTCACGATAGGTTAAGGAAAATGCCAGCAAGTCAAGTACCAGTCGTGTAACCGCAGAGGTGGTGTACACGGGTGACCCATTCGATGGGTATGCGTACTGGAGATGAGTGCGAGAGCAATGCGATTGCTGTTCGGCTAGAGAGCCGTGGAGTTGGAGGTCTTTACTCGGAGATTTCTGTAAATCTGGTTGTAACTGGTAGTTGTACTTGTAATGACGACGATGGTACTTGACTGTGGTATGTTATATGTAGTGTATCTGTGGTGATTGTTGTATTTTCAATTACCTATTCCCAATGTTTGATTTAATTAAAGATACAGATCAGATCAGATCATTTTAATGATGACAGTAGTTTTGAGAACGTCGACTAAAGCCGGAATAACGTTACATTTGAAAAAGTGATCTGTTTTTGATAATTAAATTCAAGTGGCGAGGCTCCTCATCCGTGGCGGATGGTGTCATTCGGTATGGTTAGATCCTAGGCGGGTGATGCCAGGTTACGAGGCTAGATCCAAGGCGGGTGATGCCAGGTTACGAGGCTAGATCCAAGGCGGGTGACGCCACAGGGTGTGGCTAGATCCAAGGCGGGTGATGCCAAGTAAGGAGGCTAGATCCTAGGCGGGTGATGCCAAGTAAGGAGGCTAGATCCAAGGCGGGTGAGACCATGGGATATGGCTGGATCCAAAGCGGATGATGCCACGTAATAGTGCCGACATTTTGTCACGAAATGATTTCTGATCGATTTTAGTCGCGCGTTCTCTGTCGTTAATAACAAAAGATGACGTAGATCCCTAGGTTGATTTAAATGTCGTGAGAGATTATGCATTACGCAATAAATAACGTGTAGTACCCTATTGAAAGTGTACGAGGAGAGAAAACCAACATACCCACAAACAAAATTAAAAAAAAAAAGACAAAAAAAAACGCGTTTGAAGTAGGAGGTAGGAGGAAAATCAGAGTTTATAAAATAGACGTACAATAAAGTAGTTGAGATAATGAGATAATTAAGTTTACAATATGATCGGACATTTGATTTGTAGGCGTATCTTAATAGAAAACAATAGCTAGTGGTCATATTATAGGAAACCATTAAGTCGTTAGAGACTTGGCGATCCCGGAGGGATGCGCAGGTATGGAAAAGTGACTAGAGGTTACTGGGCTATGCGTAGCCAGAGGTCGTAATGATTAGTGTTTTGGATTAGTTTGATTAGTTGTGTGTACTGTGAAGGTATACCGACAGGTTAAGAAAGAAGCCAGAAAGTCATGTACTAGCCGAAGTACATGGTGATAGCAGTAGTGGTAGCCTATGTTGTGGGGAACACGCAAGTAAGCGATGCGCGTTAAGCTTTGACGGAGGTCGGTGACTAGCCTACCCAATGTGATCCACAGGTGGTGGATGCACATGTGGGAAAGCAATTGTGATTGCAGTTCGGCAATGAGTGCCGTGGCGTTAGTGGCTTGCTTGTGGGGGTTCCTAAGGCTTTAAGATGAAAACAATGAACGTTGGTACATGACTGGATGACAATTTCTATTACCCAAAATTTTGATATGGTTTGTTGAGTAAAGTTTTGTTATCACATTGAGCGATGGACTTCGTGTTGCGGGTTCGATTCCCGCTCGAAGCAGACATTTGTGTGGCCTGTAAATGGTCGCTCATAGTCAGGATGTGAATTGTTGATTTTGTGTGAGTGACACGTAAACTCACACTTGCGTGTTTGGGAGTGCACTCGCGATGCGAGAGTGATTCCTAGTGTTTGTCAGGAGTGACCGAGCTATATGATACTGCGAGATGTGTTTTGTTTCAGAGTAACACAGCGATGGATGACTAGTTCGAATATTTCATCAGTGGACATCTTCCAGCTGAGGTGGCGATGACGACTAACACACGAGGACGTGTGTCTCGCAGGATGGCCGTGTCGGAGACGGCGTCGATTTGTTGACAACAAGACAAGGCACGCCATCTAGTGGCAACTAGAAGAACTAAACAAAGATGGCGCGCTTGACAGAGTCGGTAACGTTTCCGCTTTGCTACGAGCTTGCGGAGGAGGGAACCCGCCCGGGGAGCGGACGGACACTCTTAGCCAAGCCGTCGCAGAGTCAAGACGTTCCGAAACTGTCCGTTTTGTTGTAAAGTGATAACAGTGCACTGTACCGAAATGTATTGAGAAGTAAACCGATTCAACTCCTACCCGTTGTTATTCATTGCACGATACCCACATAGACCCACATGATAGATCTGATAGACCAGAGCTCGAACACCATCCTGGACACGAGACGACATATATGTATTTTTGATGTATGTGCCTACCTATGTCAATTTTTTTTTTCTTCGGACTTCACACAACAGTCGGTGTTTTCAGTCTAGAACCCCTTTAACGATGATTTATTTTACACTTTCAGCCAGCTTGCAGCTATTTCCATTAAAAGAAAAGCAGCAAGGCAAACTGACCGAAGTTTATTGGACATATACTTCGACACTAGTTTATACACACAGGGTTTAATAGAGAGATGGGCGGCATTCAATTGACAGATGCCCACATCGATCTGTCGGGGCGTCCGACCCTTCACTGAAATATCCCTCGCTTTCCGATAGATTAACTGCCACCGACAACATTGTCGTGGTTTGGCAGTCGACTTACCTTGATAGTTCTGACGTTTCGTTCGAGTAGGAAGTTGAACTTGTACTCAAAGAGGCGAGGAAGTAGCTGTGTTAAGGTACTCCCACATTGCCGTTAGAAAAGGTTTTTGTAAACATTTTCTAACATAAAAGATTTAGTAACAAATGTTGTCAATTGTTACATTTTAGGAACTTTTACATGTTATAAGTGCTTTTACACTAATAGAAAATGTTTACCAACATTTTATAACATTTAAATCTGGTATTGGCTCGTAGTTTGGTTTACGTCCTGAGGGCGTCTACACGAAAATAGAAGAGGATTTGCTCATTGGAATAGCTTTCATTTTTTGTTAAAAAAAAAATTAAACATAAAGACAATAATTTGTTTTGTTATAATTTGTTAACTAACTCAAAACAATCGGACTACACGTTTAGTTTGCAGTTCTATTGAAGTCATGTCAACTGCATTTGAACTGCAATCTGTAGTTTAAATGTAGTCCGTCTGTCTAGAGCCTTAGTCATTTTAAATGTTCTATTTTAAATATTTGACAGTTATATTTTTTCTTTGAGTTATTTACAAATCTTTTGTATTTACGAGCCTTCATTCTATTGTTTTCGCAGCAAATAAAACTACCTAAATAAATTTTCATTTCACTCGAACTTTTATTGGTCTATAAGTATAACTTTGTTTATGTAAGACAATTTTAAAGTAGGTACTGAATAGTTTTCTAATTTTGACGGATTAGTAATCTTATTAGGTAAGTAAATCCGACGCTATTTAGTTTCAGAGAAAGGTCTCTTGTTTTTTTTAGCGGGGCTGTTTTTTAACTAAACAAGTTTAAACCTTAGTGGTTTTTTGGTTGCTATTTTACCTAAATAGTTCTGTAATTTCTTTGTATAAATGATAAAAAAAATAAAAAAAAACTTAAATGCAAATTAGTGCTTGACTGCAATCCCAACTGATGGTAAGCATTGATGCAATCGTTGATGGTGCACTAGTTTATTGAAGAGCCTATTCACTCTAGACTTGCAAACATCCAAATTATAATCGGATCGGAAGACCGCAGTAGGCAAATAGTTCCAGTTCTTCGATGTACGCGGTTTGCTTAATTTGTGAAAAAATAATAATATTATTATTACATTTATTTTTATTTATTATTTACTTTATGTTTTCAAAAAATCTCAGGCTGCTATCAATAAGACTGCATCGCAATATCAACTTCACATGACAGCAACCCGTGTAAAATATCATTGCTGAAGGAAGTGCAACTTACCATCGCGGTGATTTCTGGCTCATTATTTAAAAAACAAATCTCTTAAATCCTGTGGCGCGGCGTCAAATTAAACCCGTTTTAAAGTTTTCGTTGCGAGTGCAAGCAAAAATTATCTTAGCGATGGCCAGGCGGAAGCGTCTTCGATGGTACAACTACATGTAGTCGAATATAATATCGACAGCGCGGAGTTGTTGCAATGCAGTCCCCGGCACCCTCACAAACTCACAAAAAGGAAAACATTACTTGTTATTCTTATTCCTTTATACAATGCTGAAACTAAAGATGGTATTTTCTCAAAAGAGGTCACTTAATTCTACGATATGAACGACTTTTACTGCTCGATCAATCCAAAACTCAAGAATAAAGCAGATATTTTAATATTATATTATACCAATAATAGTGTTTATACAAAACCTAGTATAGTCAGCCACTATCATCATCATCACCATCACCAGCCTTTTTAATATTCTTACTGCTGGGACACAGGCCTCCTCTCTAGGAGAGGGAATTCTAGGAGAGGGAATGAGTCATAATCCACCACGCGGGCCCAGTGCGAGTTGGTGGATGTCAAATGTCTTCGAACTTTTGGTTCTAGGACATGCCGGTTTTCTCACGATGTTTTCCTTCACCGTTTTGAGAGCAGTGGTAATTAAATAAATTACACAAAGTAATGCGCCTGGCTGGGTTTGAAACCGCGACCTACTCGTAAGTCGGGGCCGATACCACCACTGCTCTTAAAACCACCACGCAGACCCAATTCAGATGGTTGGAGGTCGCATGTCTTCAAATTTCTGGTTCTAAGAACCAAACCACGAGATGTTTTGAGACAAGTGATAATGAAATATATTACACAAAGTAATGCCCCTGACTGGGTTTGAACTCGCAAACTACAACTCGTAATTCGAGACCGATACAACTGGGTCACTACTGCTCCCCTAAATAAAGGTCTATTTGATTGTATTTTAGATGAGAAATAAAATAAAAGTAAACACATTCGTATCCATATATTAAATCCTGATTTATGACTTTCAAGATAATTGTAAAAGTTTCTTGAAAAAAGAAACTGAAGCAAAAGATTTATAGACCACACTGAAAGTTAATTAGAAAATATAAAAGGTATTTATTTTCTAGAACACATTTATAACATGGATCGTAGATTAGTTGGTAACGTGATTTGTTTGGGGGTGTGGCCTCGCCAGTTAGAGCGATCGACAGACATATTGGAGAAGTATCTTTTTAGGATTCCGTAAGCGAAGGGTTACTTACTGCTCTCAATAATTATGTTAATTATTTGATGCCCTATGATTTTTTTTCTACTCGTTTGTCCATATTATTATTAGTCTGTATATATATACGTTATCTAGGAGTTAGTGATAGCGTGACGGGTGACAGGACAGAATGGAAGAAAAAAACATATTGCGCCGACCCCAAATAAAACGGGACAAGGGCAGGAAAATGATGATGATATATATACGTTATCTGTATTAAGGTAATAATAATAATGTAATTAAAAAATGGATTACCTAAATTGAAAATAATGTACTGCTCTTATAACGAACATAATTATCATTAGGGACGTATGGTGAGCATATTCTAGACACAAAAGTTCGTAGACGTCCGCAGATCTGCACTAGGTCCTCGTGGTGTATTAGTACTCATTAAGAGGCCCGAGTCCCCGTAGTAAGAATATTGTGATTACTGCAAGGAGGTCATATCGTTCTTACTGGCATAATACTTTTACTTTTAAACTTTATGGAAAAGAATATAGTTTAGATTTAGACAGATAAGATGTTATAGATTGTCAGAGAATAAGAAAATTAATTGAATTATTATAAAATACATGTTATTTAAGAGATTCGAGACACAAATATAATATAAAATTAATAAAGTCTCTGATTCTAGAGTAGTGTCCACTACATAATGGTGGAGGCACCGGGTATGTGTATTTGAAGAAGGATAGCGCTGGTCCTTCTAGATATACGCCCAAAATGAGTGCGTAGTTCTTCTCCGACCACTCATTGGTTACAACGTTGATTATTATTAACCGAAGAGTTCCAATGATTATGGGACTCTATTAATGAGCATCCACAAACTGTTTGTCCGTCCGTCTATCTGTGTATCTTTGTTACAGATATAGAGTGAGATTTTTTACAGGATGCTATTTCTATCACCGTTAGTTATGTTAACAATAAAATCGATATTTTTAATAAGAAAGATGAATGCTTTCCCTAACTTTGTTTAAGACTAAAATGGTACAAAATTGTTTCTTAGTAATAATTAACAATAAAATAATTCGTTTACTTGAAATATGAGCAGGTTTTATTATAATAAAAATTAAAATGTTGATAAAAATTTAAGATGATACCCATACAAGAAAAGTACTTTTGTCCGCTGAAGTCAACCTAAACTAGCCTGATTTTTATGTTAAAGTACGAAACCTTTCACGCGCAAGTCCGACTCTCACTTGGCCACTTTCTTATTGATGAGGTTAAAGTGTTGAATGATCCTTACCTTATGTTGTCGGCTGAAGGTGAAAGCATTTTAGATGTACGATTATAATATGAGAGTAGATGAGAATAGTAATATAATATTCCAACCATCTCTAGTCTATCCTTCCGGCGGGATCTCGTGATGGTGAAATGGCGTCAGCGGCTATCGCAACCCAGTGCTGGGCACGCCACAATTATGGCGGTAAGTCCCCTCTTTGAGGCGTGGCTGGAAAGACCTTACTTGGTTCACACTTTCACTGTTCCCGCGCGCCTCAAGGAGTTGTCAGCAAACCGTAGGGACCCTGCAGAAGGGTCGAAGCCAACTGTGGCGAAGGGTTCGTGTCTGAAAGGAAGGGTCTAGTCCTGGTATATATGGTGACATAAGAACTGGGTAGGTTGTATAGTCAGTAAGAGTCTGAAACTTTGATCAGCCCAAGCATCTGTTATCATTCGAGTTGTACATAATCATCTTAATTTTAACTTAAAAACGACACTGCTTGTCTAGACAAAGGTTTTTCCCAAGTATCGCCATGTTGACCGGTTCTAATTGTTTTGCAGGCATTATCAAAATCTTATTACGTAAACTAGCGTAAATAGCGAATATTTCAGATTTTTCAACATTCCTAAATCCAATTGTATTGTTGCTAATAGTTTAAAGTAATAAAAACCACTAAATTCCTTTATTTTTACTTAACGACAGTGAGGGCATAAGAAAATTTATATCTTAAATCAGGGCAACTAACTATTGCGCATCATTTTTGCGAAGGCAACTACCAGAATTTTTTTAGTTCCTTGGGGCACATTCTTTCAACTGATGCTTGATTTTTTCAAATAACAGATGAGGATAAATTTGGTCAAAAATGTAGTGACAAACTTTAATATTTAACATCATTTGCATTAAATTTAACGAGGCAACCTCAGCGCAATGTATTAATAAATGCGTTATCTAGCATTAATATTTACCATAATCGAATAACATATGAGGGGTCATCCTTGTTCTATGTATCTCGTACTAACTCTACTATAAGAACCATTATATAATAATGAAATCAATGATAGACTATTTTGGCATTATTGTAATAGTATACCTGAAGCCTCGGCCTTTGCTATACCAAGGATTAGTTGCTTTTCATAGCTTTAAGAAAAATATATTTTCAATTTTATTAATTAAATTGGTTCACAGACTTCAAGCCGCCATGAACGCAGCTCCCATAAATTCCTATTTGATTGGCGTTGAGATTCAGTTAAATTTCCTCTATGGGCAATTGGATTAGCATCAATTGGCTATAACACGGATACTTGACTGAGCCACGGTAAAATACGTCCAATTTCAGGCAGAGATTTTTATTTACATACTTATCTCATTTATTTTTATCTGTTACGTGAATCTTGTTTAGATGTGGCTGGATTTGTGGAATATTTAGACCTTTGGGAAATTTGATCACTAAATAATCTACTATGTAAGCGAAATACCACTCGCAGATTAATCAACAAATCTCAGGAACTATAACACCTATAGATATAGGCTGGTAGGTTCTTTATTGGGTGTAGACACACCTCTAAGGCGTAGTGGGCTTGCGAAATGAGTAGCTCGCTGTCCACCCATCCGGTAACCGTTCAGACCGAGCCCAAGTCGTCGACAGCGCGCACTGTTCCCGCGTGCTTCAAGGAGTTGTCAGCAACTGTAGGGGTCCAGCAGGGTCGAAGCCTTCTGGGGCCAAGGGTTGATGCGAAAGTTTCCACTTTCGCATCAACCCTTGGCACTGTGGCCCTGGAACTAAGGCAAGAAGGAACGGTGGGTTATTTAGTCAAAAAAAGTCTGACACTGTCTCCCACTCTGCCCAAGGGCGGGATTCGTCATTCGATGATTTTCTCTACCATAAACATGCGTAAAAACAAAAAGTAAAAATAATGGTTTTATTAGGGTAGACTTAAAGTGGAGATTGCTTCTTCTGCAAAGCAGTAATGCTAGCAAAAGAGAAGGCCGACCGCATAAAGCAACGGCGCTCGCGCACCAGACGCTTAGGCGCGTGCTTTTGGATGGTGAACAAAGGGTGGCTCGCTGTCCAATCGTCTGGTAACCATCCGGACCAAGCCCAGACGTCGACGGCGCGCCCTGTTCCCGCGCGTCTCAAGGAGTGGTCAGCAAAGCGTAATGACCTGCAAAAGGGTCAAAGCCAACTAGGGCCGTGGGTACGAGTCTGAAAAGAAGCTCTGGCCCTGGTGTATGTATATGGCAAAATGGGAAGAGGGTAGGTGGTTTAGTTAATGAGAGTCTTACTCTGTTTCTCTAGGACTCGTCATTGGATGATTTTTACCTACCATAAAAAAAAAACACTTTGTTGTGCGTCGTCAAGATCTCAGGAACGCTCGGTGCGGGAGTCCGCCTCGCACTTGACCGGTTTTCTTAAAAGAAGTAAAGGGAAGTAAATAGTTTAAGAAAATCAACGAACAAAAATCTTAAAAAAATCAGTATAAGGTAAATTGCTTTTCCAGGAACTTTGAGTAATTAATTTGGCAAACCAATTCAATTTCTGTTAGTCTTTCTAAAAATAAATTGTTCCAGACAGTATTTTAATTGAATTAGTTCAATGAAAATCATTCTGTTACCTTTGAAAGCAATTGTTGTTTTAACTAGAAGATATCTGAGTACTTTAATTTTGCCTATGCCTGTTAATTATTAAATTAATTAGATACTTCCACCAATTTTCCGGGAAGTGTTTTAATAATACCGGAAAATATATTTTAGAGAACACTTGTAATTATTATTCTTTATTGTACACACAATTTAATCAAACAATTAAAATAGGACTGTTTTTTTATGGTAGGTGAAAATCATCGAATGACGAAACCCGCTCTTGGGCGGAGCGGGAGACCAGTGTCAGACTCTTACTGACTAAAAAACCTACCCCGTACCTTCCTTGCCTTATTCCTAAAATAGGACTGTTGGTTCATAAACGAGTTTCTTAATAATAAGGGTAATGAAAATCTTAAAATATATATTTTTTATTTTTCATTAAAAGTATATAGACCGTACCTTCGTGGCCGATTTTGTGATGAAAGCAAGATTGTTCAAAAGAATTACCGTAGCCCTGGCACACACAGGAAACTCAAGGAACACGGGTCAGTTTTAGTCTTTTTAGATAGGGAGTATTATTCCCTCTCACTCTAATCAAAAATAGAGAAAATATTTAATGATTTCCCATGTAGAAAAAAAAATAAAATAAAAAAAAACAAAATGAAGTTGTGAAAAGGGAGAGCAAGTAGTTGAAACCGAACAGGATTTCTTAAGGGTTTGTTTGAGAGTTATTTGTGAGTGTTGGGACAATAAGGTAACGAGATGGCTTAAAATTGGTAAATTATAATAACTTTTTTAAGGAATAATTGATCGATGATCTAACTTTGAATCCTAACCTCGAATGTGATTTCTCTCGGTCACCCAAAGATTTGCTGGCAGAAAACTCGTTGTTAGCTAAATGTTCTATTACAACCTTGGCTGCAGGCTGTGAATGTAAGCAACATATGCAGCGACTGCACGAACCGGGCTGAAGCTGCACGACAGTGACTGGTTTTCAACATAGTAGGTAGTATGGATTTGAGTGAAAATTTCCGAACGCGGCTATGGTCGCGGCAGTGTTTGCAGCCGAGGCTCGGCAGCACGACTGGTGTTCTAGAAGTATGGATTTCTGTGAAAATATCTATTTATTTAATCTTTATGTACAGTAGTGGTACACAGGCGGACTTAATGCAACAAGGAATTCTCTAAATGGGGTGAATAGAAACTCAGGGGGTGAATAGAAACAACATTTTTTGTAGGAATATTACTTTGTTTTTATATTTTTAGTTTTAATAATGCATTTTAGTTTTCAACATTGAATTTATAAAAATATTTAAATGCTGCAAAACAATTTTTAAAAACCCACAAAATGTTGTTTCTATTCACCCCCGATTTGATACTATTCACCCCGTTTTACGGTATCAGACTTTTACCTACCAAAAAAAAAAAAAAACCAGACAACCTTTGGGTTATAAAAGTCAACACTGTGGTAGGTGTGCAAAATAAATAAATACCAGATATTTATATTAGAATGTAATATAATTATAATAAGTTACTCGGAAAAAAAAAATTCGGGAGCATGTTGCAGCTGCTCATACTGCCTCCATATGTGCTCCCTGTATTCGCAGCCTGTAGCCGAGGCTCGAATAGTTTTTTTAAGCTTGCCTTTGTGCATTGTCAAATCATTATTGACTGACCTGTCAGTCTAGTAGTTAGTGAACCTGACTGCTATGCCGAAGGTTGTGGGTTCGATTCCCACCCAGGACAAATGTTTGTGTGATGAGCACGATCATTTGTTCTGTGTCTGGGTGTAATTTATCTATAATACATATATTTAGAAATATATAAGTATGTTTATCAGTTGTCTAGTACCCATAACACAAGCTCTGCTTAGCTTGGGACTAGATGGCGTTGTGTGATAGTTGTGGACATATTATTATAATTAGTATTAAGTTTTGAATAGAATAAAGAATTCAGTAGATAAAGAATAAACCCACAATGACAAGTTGATTAATACTTCATTCAGACGTAATGGATTGCAGTTCAGAAATTAATAGATAAACGTAGTGGAATATAAAACGTGCTAAACGAAATGAACCTTTGGGAGATCAGCAGCTTTATATACTTGTAGCTTTATAGAATGAACCAGAAGTTCAATTCCATACAAAAAGTGAAAACAGGCGCGCGCACATACTTATATTATATGAATAAGACTGTGTACTACCAGATGCGCTCAAAACAGAAAGATCGAGTTCACCGTTAGACAATACCTTCCCTTCCAATTTCCAATGCCTTCCCGGGTGTTGCCTTTACTGGTAGTAAACCTAACACCCGGGAAGGCAGAACCAGGAAGGGGCCAGAACTGGCGTTCTGGGCGTCTTCTAAATCGCATTCATTAAATTCCGGCAACCCTCATCAGGTCATCGGATCAACTTTGGGGGAGACCTTCCAATATTGTATCTTTCAGAATGGACACAAATGTAATTTCTTTAATTTGTGTCCGTTCTGGTTGTCTTATTCTAAAACTTATCTATTGCTCAGTGTCTATTGAAATTTATAATAAATAATAATAATATTTATTCATCATCATGATCATTTCAGCCAAAACACGTCTACTGTTGGGCAAAGGCCTTCCCCAAACCGGCGGCGGCGGCGGCGCTTAGGGGAGATCTATTTATTATCTAAGTGTATTTATTTACCTTACACTAAATAACGTTAATTTACATCTATACAAACCACTTAAGATTTAGTTGAAAGCTAGTATAGGTGAAACTATTTGGCCCTAACGTATGGCACATAATATTTATTATTTATTATGTTTCCACATATTTGTCCCTACGTTCTGTGTACGAAACAAATAAGTTTTCTTTCAGTCTTAATACTGGGATGTAAAGCGAATTAGGTACTGTAGCGAGTATGCTTACATACCTTGTACGCGAATTCATCATTATCATCAACCTTGTTAATTTTCCCACTGCTGGGACACAGGCCTTCTCTTTAGGAGAGGTATAGGGCCATAATCCTACACGCGAGCCCAGTGGGATTTGGTGGATGTCACATGTTTTTGAATGTCTGTTTCTAGGGCACGCCGGTTTCCTTCACCGTTTTGAGAGCAGTAGCAATGAAATAAATTACACAAAGTAATGCGCCTTACTGGGTTTGAACCCGCCACTTACGACTCGTAAGTCGGGGCCTTTACTACTCGGCCATCACTGCTCTCGACTGTACTTAACTGTACGGGAAGTCTGTCTACATTAGTTTGTTTTTAACCGACTTCAAAAAAAGGAGGAGGTTCTCAATTCGATTGTATTTTTTTTTTATTTTTTTTTATGTTTGTTACCTCAGAACTCCGTTGTTTATGGATGGATTTGCAAAATTTTTTTTGTACTTGAAAGGATATGCTTCCAGATTGGTCCCATTTTTTTCAAAATCGAGTTTTGATGATGGGATCCATGAGAAATCGAGGGAACTCCTCAAATATTAAAGGCAACTATATAGTTTTTTTTATATTTTCATCGAGAACTCAAGTATTTACAGTTAAAAAGTAACATTTGATGAGGTGGAACTGGTGAAGAAGATCAGAAAATGGCTAACGAAACTTGATACTCGCATAGATATCACAATCAAGGTAGTTAAGCAACTATGAAAATGCACTATAAACCAATGATCTTAAAAAATGATGTTGAAAAAGTTATCATCGAACTGATCTGATGATGATGAGCTGGAAGGTAGGCACTGGAACTGCGTAACTAATTAATATATCCTAGCCGTGTTTGGGCTTGTTAGAATTGCCATAAGATGCACTTTGGCTGTAAGGTACTATTGAACTGATGTGATGATGAAGCTGGAAGGTGGAAGGTCGGCTTGGGAACTTCAAAATAAAATAATGTATCCTACCATTGTTTGAGCTTATTAGAGCTGTCATGGGCAATGCTGTCAAGAGCAATGGAAAGGGCTATGCTCGAGTTTCCTTGCGTGTTCGAAACAGAAATCAAGAAATGCGCAGGAGAACCAGGGTCACCGACATAGCCCGAAAAATTGCCAAACTTAAGTGGCAGTGGGCAGGGCACATTGCTCGTAGAACAGATGGCCGATGGGGCCGAAAGGTTCTAGAGTGGCGACCGCGCACCAAAAGACGCAGCTTTGGAAGGCCTCCCACAAGGTGGACCGACGGCCTGGTGAGAATCACGGGAACGCGATGGATGCGAGTCGCACAGAATCGGTCGTTATGGCGACGCTTGGGGGAGGTCCATGTCCAACAGTGGACGTTTTCTGGCTGAAATGATGATAATTTAGAGAGCTGTCATAAGATGTACTCATGAGATGAATCATAAGTATTTCATGCATCATATTGTGAGAGCCTCGAGTCCTCTCGAGAGGCTCCCAACCTTCAGGGACGTGGTCACTTTAATAAAACCACGTTAAACTTTGTACTTTTCCTATATTTTTCTTAGACGGCTCGACATACAATTATATTATTTTCACATGACAACCTATTATATTTTCTTGTAACTATTTCAAACTACAAATAGACTGCGAACGTCTTGCCAGCCAGTCTGCTAATTCGGAGTGCATGCGAACTCTTCAGAGATATCGCATTCAGCCACCCCTTTATTGAATAGAAATGTTTGGAAACCGAACATTTCTATTCGACAAAATTTATCGCAGGCTATGGGTAGGACCTACCTACTCCTAACACCGATTTCCCTACCTATACGAGGACTATATATATATTATTTTTTTTTTTATTTGTTGTGGCGGATGGTTCTAGAGAACTAGCTTAAACAGGAGTCAACGACAAAATTTCGAAATGTAATCAACCAACATTTAAGTTTCTATTGAGCATCATTCCGCTCTCACCAACCAGCGTTGCCCTGTTTAAACTTCACTGGAGCAAAACCTCGTTAAAGGCCTCAGCGCACCGCCCTATCGACCTAGGAAGCCAAAGTGACAACCACCCCTATTGGGATTACACTCTAAGACACAATGCATTCTGACTTTTATTCCTTCAGGCGCTTATCGGGCCAGAGGTCAAAGAGCCACAACCATTGGATCACCTATACTTTGCTTCACTATATGAATCCATTCCAGAGCAACAATTAATCAACACCGATTAAATTTAATTATTCAAGCTAAGTATATCAATGGAATCAACTTGACTCCCTTTGCGAAGACTATGCTTCATTTGCAAAGTTGATATTAGCTCACATTAAGTGCGCAATTTTCTCCTCATTCCCTCTGAAATAGATACATTCCTATCCTATAACCCTAACACTTATCTTTCATTTTGATTTTCTGTGGCTCCTCCTCCAGTCTCCTGGTTGCACCCATCAGCACCTGACCTGGCACGCTGCGCGTGCTTAGACATCTGCCCTGGCACGTTGCTCGTGCTCACTCGGCAGCAGTTTTTCATCATGCAACAAAAATATATATTAACACTTCATTACAACAACAACTTAATATGACAATATTATCTGACATTAATGACTTTTAATGAATGACATAACATTTTTACGTATTTGTTCTGGATATGCTGCCTTTTGAGCCTTATATATTTACAAAATTCTTAAAGCGAAATGAAACTTAATAATTATAAAAGATACTGTCTAATAACTTCTTCTTATAAAATTTCCAAAATTTAAATTTAGGTAAAAGGAATTGTTTTTTAAATTTCGTGCAATAATATTTACAATTTGATACATGTGATTTAATTTCTTTTAAATGTCTAAGATGGAGGGACTTTCTATTAACCATACTTTTTTGTGCCATGCACCTTTTAATTTTACCTGGAACGCGATCTTTTTTACGTGACATATTAGACTCAAACCTTTTTTTGGGAACTTTATGTTTCATCACGGGAGAACGGTCATCATATTTTGTGACAACTTGTGTCATCTCCTTTTCCTTCTGTAAAAAACCTTTAAATTCACAATTTATTATTTCCAACTTATGATGCTCCTCGTAATCATTTCTATAGGATACTTCATCATGATCATCTTGAGTTATTGTAACGAACGTATCTTTATCTGGAATAAAATCGGATGAAATAGTAATACATGGATTGAACACACCCGGGGTTTTGTCTTCATCCGTATACTCCGTGTTGTCGTCGATTTGGCCGCCCACATCACAGCCCTGGTCACCAGTGTCATCATGGCTGCTCACGTCACAGCCCTGGTCATCCTCGTCCTCCTGGCTGCTCACATCACAGCCTTGGTCATCATCATCATCACTTGGCTCATTATCTTGTGGATCATCCGTCATGCTAGAATATAAATCGGTATTATTACTCTGATCCACAACACTAGACGGTTCACCTTCACCGCATAGCGCTGGATCCTCCTCCACGACACCTAGTTCTACACTAGACGGTTCACCTTCACCGCATAGCGCTGGATCCTCCTTCACAACACATAGTTCCGGTGCGGTACGATGTTTACATTTAAAACATTCGCACGGGAACTCACTCCTCAATAAATCGCACAACGTTGCGAAGTCCATATCATCATGGTACGTGTACCTAAAAAAATACTGGGCTGGTCCCTGTAGGTATACGCCCAAAATGAGTGCGTAGTCCTTCTCAAACCACTCGTTGGTTCTAGCCGTCAGCTTGAACTCGGCAACAAATTCCTCGAAACAGATATCTTTATCTATTCCCGAGTAATACATCATTTTTTCTTTATAAAACTAATCAACGAATAAAAAAAAACACTTAGCTCTCAAATCTTCAGGCGTCCACTCGCCTGCTTTACTAATTTTCCTCGCTTGGCATGCAAGAGGTGTTGTTTATAAGGGGCTGTACCTACGCAGCCGTTTCCTTATAAAAATCATATATCTGAAATCAAACTTTATTGCATTGGGCTTTGGTGCCTCCACCATTTGTGAGAGCCTCGAGTCCTCTCGAGAGGCTCCCAACCTTCAGGGACGTGGTCACTTTAATAAAACCACGTTAAACTTTGTACTTTTCCTATATTTTTCTTAGACGGCTCGACATACAATTATATTATTTTCACATGACAACCTATTATATTTTCTTGTAACTATTTCAAACTACAAATAGACTGCGAACGTCTTGCCAGCCAGTCTGCTAATTCGGAGTGCATGCGAACTCTTCAGAGATATCGCAATATCATCTCTCCACGAGATCAAAACGATTACACTGTAACAATGTACCTTTAATATGTATTCCTACTTTTATGACATTGGTAACTTTTTCAAAAGAAATGTAGGAACGATATTGACTTCGTTGCCATAACACATTATAATGAAAAACACTAAACGGCTACAAATAAAAAAAATTTTTACAAAAAAAAACCGCCTTCAAAAAAAGACAAACGATAAAAGTTCCTACACTAAAAAGTTGAAAATAAAAAATTGAATTACTGTAAAGAAACTTAATTTATAGGTAAAGTTATTTGACATTAATACTTTGCAAATATTCAAAATTTATTACTTCTTTTTGGAGTCAGTGCCAGTGAAGGCAAGGAATTACGAATGGGCAACAATCCCTTGAAAAACTACCTCTAACTTAACTATAAAACTACTTAGTACCTATTTGCATACTCAAATATTATAATACTTAATTAAGACGTAAATACATATTAGACTTCTCTAAAAAAATCATCCGATTTGCACATTTTTTTTAAATAAAAAATATATACTTACAAAAACCTTCTGCCACATTTTAAGTACATTGAAAATGTTTAAGCATTATGTACGAAAAATGGCACCGAATATTAAAAAGCTACCTAACATTAAGTTTCAACAATAAAAATGATGGCACCGACTCCAAAAAGAAGTAATAAATTTTGAATATTTGCAAAGTATTAATGTCAA
The DNA here is from genome assembly GCA_029852875.1 of Mythimna loreyi. Lineage (NCBI taxonomy): Eukaryota > Metazoa > Arthropoda > Insecta > Lepidoptera > Noctuidae > Mythimna > Mythimna loreyi. The sequence goes on from CM056789.1 coordinate 13,476,738, forward strand.
ATAACTTTACCTATAAATTAAGTTTCTTTACAGTAATTCAATTTTTTATTTTCAACTTTTTAGTGTAGGAACTTTTATCGTTTGTCTTTTTTTGAAGGCGGTTTTATGTTCGTGCGTTTTCATTCATTGTAACGAACGAACCTTCTGCACATTTCTGCGTTGTGACAGCAGTCCGGTCTGGGGAAATACATTTAATTTAATACTTCAGTGAATTGTTACACAGTTTATATAAACGAGGTGACAGCTCGACTAGCTTTCTCAGCATTTTTATTACTAACAGCGACCAAAGGTAGCTGCAGGAATAAATGTCAGTTGGTCCGCTGGCTTAGGGAGGATTTTCTTACTTTCGATAAATTCACGTCTTTAATGCTCGCTCGGAATATGTGTTTGTGTGCCTGCAAATTGTTTTATATTTTATTTTTTATTTTCTTGGCGAGTCTGACATGGTTTGGGTTTTCTAAATTCAAAGTCCGTTGGTATTCATAATCAATAGCTACATCATTTCAGTCGAAAGATAGATATATCCAAGTGTCACCACAACGAACGGTTCAGTGCGTCTTGCATTCACCTGCTTTCCGGGACCTTCACCAGGACATCAGTCAAGCTTGTGGAAGGTTGTTTTCTGATGGGCTATCGCTAACCCTTTGGGGCCACTGACCTATTCTGCGAGCTACGTACCCTACCCACTGCTACTTAAATTAGGCGATTCCTCTTCTTATGTCAGTGTAGTGTGCAGTAGTCGTTCAATTTCTTCATTCTTAACGCGGTAGCCCTTTCGATTGTTGAGTCTATCATTGAAGTTGCTACCTGCTTGACCTGTACAACCCAGTAACTGAGTAACATGATTTCTTGGTAAGAGTAACAGTAGTGTCAAGTTTAAAATACTCGTAGTAGAGATGACAACAGTATTTTAACTATATATAGTAGCTTGTGTCGTATATTGACGCTCGAAAAGCAAAAATGTTAATGACGAAATAATCGGAGTTAGATACTATTAACATCTACTTTTAACTTTAAATCACATTGCTGTTACTTGTATTCAAAGTCGCTTAATAATTTTTGCCTTTCAAGGGTCAATATGAACTAAAAAACCTGCCTTGAAGCCGAATTATCCTTTAAATATTTGAGGGATTTAGAGGAACCTTAAAAACATAAGCGATCCATTAAAAAATGTAAATCACATTTACTGAAATAAAAGAGCGTATGGGTCCTACGTATAAGGGCCACACTAACAATTTGTCAATTTTGACTTTTTTATGATAAACGCATCCTATCGATATAATTAATCGTGTGAGCTATTAAAACAAAAAAAAAAACTGCATGGAAACACGACTTTTTATGAAAGTAAAAGGGCATATGTAGCGTGAATTGAAACGTATAAGGTCTCAAGAGTAATTTGAACCTTATACGCGGGGAGTTCCCGCGCGTTTGTTTATTGTTTGGGGCCAATCGGCTAGTTTGGCATTTATACGTCAGACGGAACAGCGCCCGCGCTGTGATCAATACAAAATCTCCTTATTGTATTTTAGTGTTGAAAGTATATAACTTATCAGTTTTTGATATTGGGAACTTAATTGGTACCTGTTACTTATGGAACGAACAAATTGCAATGAAGGGATCAAACGAAGTAGCGAGCTGTGTTTATGATATAATTAAATTAAAAAGTCAAGAAGGTTATAACGACTTCAGGTTTTGGTCAGACAACTGCGCCGGCCAAAACCGAAACAGGATTATGTATTTCATGTATCTTTATGCAGCTAAACAGTTTAATTTGAATATAAAACAGTCTTTTCTTGAGGTAGGCCACACTCAGAATGAAGGCGACTCCATACACGCCACCATTGAACGAGCTTCAAAATATAAAAATATTTTCACACCTCTGAGTGGAACTCATTGATTCGATGGGCAAAATCAAAAGGAAGTCCTTATAACGTCATAGACGTACCTCAAAAAATGATTTATGACTTCAAAAAGATGTAGACAAATACGCAGTTTAATAGGACTAAAAACTCGGAAGGGAAAAAAGTCTTTTGGTCTAAAATAAAACAAATCCTTGTAAGCCGAGATGAATCATACGTTTTGTACTATAAATATGATTTAGGTGAAGTTGGTATTGAAAATGATATTAAAATCTTAGATCACTCATTCAGTGTGCGAACAAGATGACGAATTGCCGATATACCAATAGATATTCCTCTGCAACTATGTTACAATCAACTGTTACCGATACAACCTTCTAAGAAGAAAGACTTGCTGGATTTATGTCGAAAAAATATTATCCCACCTGTATACCACAGTTATTATGAGAATTTAGTAACATCTAATGACATTTTGACTACGAATGAAAGCGAAAATGAAGACAATACCTAATTAATTTTTACTCATTAATGAGTAAGGCAGAATTTGGACATTTTACTACTTGATTGTACTATTGAGATTTTTATTTTTGTTTACGCAAGTGATGATTTTATTTTTGTTAATTTTTTTATGATTTTATTGAGAAAATAATAATGTGACGTACATTTATTTTTATAAGCTTATTACGTGATTTTGTTAATCAAACTAAGATATTAAGTGATTTTTTGTTAATTATTCTTAGGTAGATAATGTCAAAAAACCATTGACTACGGGTCCATAATTGTAGTTAAAAGAAACTTAAATTTTTGTTTCAATAAATGATTAAAACTATTGTGAGTTTTGTCTGTTTTTATATTACCTAACTGAAAACACAGTTAGTACGTTAGCAGATTCTAAAACGTATAAGTGTTAATGTGATTTAATTATATAAATATCCAAATTGCTTTTATTATTTTTAATTAATTATCAACTGCTTTAGTCCTTAGTTGATTTCATGAGCAAAAATATTTAAAAATACTTATTTTATGCAACTTAGCATAATACACGTATATTGGCCAATGTGACACATTGGCCCTTTTATGATATTTTTAAATACAAATAATTTTATCAAAAACTGACGTAAAAGGGCCAATATGCAGTAAAAAAAAAACTGTTTAATATATATATATAACAGTGTAGTATATATAAGTAGGACAATTGTCTTAGTAAACCAGCAAAGTTTCATAAATTTCGGTTTTATCAATCTTTAGTTACAGCAAGTTTAAACTTTGAATGCCTCTCCTGTAAAGTTGTCATTTTGCATGTTGGCCCTTATACGTAGGACCCATCGTAATATAAGATTATCTTGTTAAAATAAGACAAAAAATTCGGATAATATTAAGCGCCTTATAAATCTTTATGCTGGAGTGAGTTGTTCAAAGTAAAACGATATCAAATAAAACGCTTCTTTAAACATTTATGTCATTTGCTTTTTGCCTTTGACTTGCTTTGGAGAAATGGCCGCGAGAGTTTCGTCAAACGCTTAAATAAACGAACAGCTCGTGAACATGGTGAAGTGGAATAAGACATAAAATTTATATTATACGTTGAATATGAAATCTACCGTATCTGTAATCTGTTCTGAACAGTGGTGGCCGACCGGAGGCGCGGCCTTGCGGACGCTGTAGGCGCGGGCTTGCGGGCGGTGAGCAATGGGTCGCCGTCTGATGGTCAGATAATAGCCTGGACCAAGCCAGTCGACAACGGCGCTTTGCTCCCGCGCACCTCAAGGTGTTGTCAGCAAATTAAGAGGCCCAACTGCAGGGCCGAAGCCTACTGGGGCCCTGGTCCGACTTCTGAAAGGAAGGTCCCTGATATGAAAGCTAAGAAGGAAAGGGCGGTTTGTTTATTCAGTAAGAGTCTGACACTGTTTCCCGCTCCGCCCAAGGGCAGGATTCGTCATTAGATATAAAAAAAGCAGTGGTGGTCGCGTAGTAAACCCAGCCAGACGCATTACTTTGTATAATTTATTTCATCACCACTGCTCCCAAAACAGTGAAGGAAAACATCGTGAGGAAACCGGTATGTCCTGGAACCGAAAATTCGAAAACATGTGACATCCGCCAATTCGCACTGGGCCCGCGTGGTGGATTACGGCCCATTCCCTCACGTAGAGAGGAGGCCTGAGTCTCAGCAGTGGGAACGTTAATAAGGCCGATTATGATGATGATAAAATCTACTGCCAAAATTATAATATTGAGTAAAGTCTATCCACAATTGTGAGGGATCTATTTTGAAACGATTTCCTTTAACTTCTATTGTATAAAATATTTTTTTAACTGTTTACTATTACTATTTCTTTGACTGGTCACTCAACAGGACTAAGATCGTATAGGTTCAATAATCAACAAATTAAAAAAAACAAATGATTTTTTTATTGTAATCACTGATAGCGTTAGTAATTATTTTACAAGATGCTAGACAAAAACTAATTTGACGTTGATGCATTTTAATTTAATTTAGTCTTCTTATTTTAATTTTATAACAATTTTAACCTTTTGATTTGTTTTTTTTTAGTCTTTTGCTTTAGACTATTGAATAAACACAATGAATAATATGAATGTTTTTTTTCGTATTCAAAATTTGTTTTGTGAACAAAAAGGTTATAGCTTACAACACTAGTGCGTAATGGTAATCAAAAAGTCACACTTTGGTAACAGGTGCCATTATACAAGGTGTTTTTGATATCGACGCACAGACGAATACCAGTGATCCAGTGCATTATTCTGGACCCCACTGGGGGGTCAAAAATTATGTACTGGACCGGGGCGTCCAAAAATTTAGGGAAAACATCGTTTGGAAAACGACGAAAAATTTCACGTCGAACGTGAAATTTTTCGTCGGTTTTTTTTCAAATTTTTTGAAAAATGAATTCGATTTTTTTAAATTTTTACTTGTATAATATCGTTATTCTAATCAAACCCACATGACATTTTTAATTTGGAATGTAATTGTACCTTTTTTTTGTAAGTAATGTTAAAAATAATGTTTTTATACATTTTTTTTTTTAAATCCACCACTGGGGCACCTAGAATCATGTGTTAGATTTTGATGTCATGAGCCAAACACGATCAATTTGAAAGCCAGTAGTTACTATAACACGAAGTAAATAACAATAAAGTCTGTATCTCACATCACTGATTCATTGCACGTACGTACAAGGACAGTAAACATCGGACCCCATGGTAAACAAAATGCTGATCGATTTCAGAAACCTTTCTAGTTCAGACATCATCATTATTCTGCACCCTTCGCGCAGTCTCTTCAAAACAATCAGGCCCACCTATTTACGATCGCGTAAAACTCGATCCCGAAATAGCATAAACAAATCGAGCGATAGAAATCTGTACCATAAAAAGTCTTATCTTAACATTCGCACGGAACATAGGAACAAATCTGGGATATTTGTAGCATACAAATAACCAGAAAGTCCGTTTGCGTCATAAAAGTCACATCTTTCTGAATAACGAGATAACTTACAAAAAAGTTGTTTGCCCTCGGTTTTATGCTCGGCTACACTTTACCATAATATTTTATGGTAATTTTATTTGTACCAAACTGAATATGAACGTTTCCCGTAAATGCCTGCAAATGTTTGCTCTTGATTTTTACTGCGCTTTGCTCCCGGATTTAATAATTGAGATATAAATACAGCTGTAAGACAGCTATTTGTGAAAATAGGAGACATTAAAATCATTTATTCGATATTTTGATACTAAATATTTGAATTGGACTTAAACCGTAATCTTAATGTTAGTAAATGCGATCTAATTTAGATCCAATATCGTTATTCAATAATATTTTCATACTTACATAATTACAATCCACTAAAACCATTTTTATAGTCTGTATTTTGGCAGTTGTGTTATTGCAGTCGGCCGGTATACACCGTGAAGGTGTGTCTTTATTTCCTTGTTCTAAAAATATATTGATTTTTAAACACTCGCCTCAAAGTTAAAACTCTTTATCTCTCGGGTGAACGTCGTGTGTGTTTCACAAACGATAAATCTTGAATAAAATCTCTTCAGATAATATTTTCAAATTACGGTTTAAAATATTATGAGAATCAAAAGAGTATTATACAATAAAATAATAAAGATAGTTTACATAACGAAGCTTTCAGAATATCGATCAGAAAGGTCAACAATGCAGTCGACTTTACGAAGTTTGAGATTGAATGTAATCAACCGCACGGATGCCAGTATCCTGTTATCGGAGCAACATAAACATATCGACGTGATCACAATGGCTTAGAATCAAGCCTGGAGAGCAAACATTCAATTGTCGACCATCGTCAGGTCGGCCGTGTGTAAACAGCGGGTAAACAATGGATCACGAGCATCTGAAGGTACGTGACACCGAACCACATGGATATAAGTGAGATTTTTCACTTCACAACCACATTATTCTTACAGTTTCCCAGAATCCAACACGTAGTTCAGTTGAAAATAAATCTTTCGCTGCTTTGTTTATTGTGACGGCTTATTTCAGTTCTGTGCATATTAAGGTGAGGAGGAATCTGTGAATGAAAAATAGAGATTTTAAACTACATTTTATTTTTTGTTTTAAAAATATCTTTCTTAAATTTGTCCTTTGTAATGTGTCAAAAAATAAGACATCAAAATGTGAATAAACAGTTGATTCCCTCATTATCTTTAACATCTTTACTAACTTTAATTATAACGAACCATGTACACTTGAAAACATTTTAGCAGGAGCGTCTGGGAGAGTCGGGCGAGCTCTGAGCAACACGGCGCGTTTTGTAAAACTCTGCGCTGTAACGAAGCTTGTTAGCGCACTTTAGTAAGAAGATTGTCTGCAGGAGCGAAGACACCTTTACAACGAGAGCACAAATGGAACTAATGAGTTCCCTGTTGTTCTGCGCGCTAGTCGCACACTTGCCGCAAGCGTTCGGTGAGTTGCCGTGATTTGTGGAAATACCTTTTTATTTTATTGCAGCGTCTAATTTTAATTGTCTGCAGTTTTATGCACATCACTCGGGAAAAGTTTTTGTTTGTGATATTACAGCAATAGCCAACCATTTCCAACAACAACGAGCAACTACAACATAGTTCAACCCTTATAGGATCACTTTGTTGTCCGTTTATCTGTCTGTCAAGAACCTTTATCTCGGGAACGCGTAAGAGTATCGTGTTGAAATTTAAGATATATATTCGAGTGAAGTAATGTTTTAAACATTGCGTGTGTATTACTTTCATATGTTGTGTGCATTGTTGTTACATATCATGTTTTAGTGAAAAAAAAAGATATTTTTTACTGCCGATCATTTTATAGATTCAATATTATTTTCTGCGCATTTGAAGAGTTCGATAATTATAATAATATTTTTTTTATTTCCAGGGGAATCTAGTCCAGATTCAGAAATAAAATTCAACAACTCAATGGTATTTCGTCAAATGCCGATGCCAAAGAAGATCCTACTGAACATCAATGGACCTCCACTCGTGAACATGGTGAGTGACCTGCAGACAGTGTTCATGGACGTGGCCTGCAGCCAGTGCATTGACTGCATGGAACGAGCCATCAAAGCGTACACAACCCATCATCATATCATCAAAACTATACCAAGTACTGATGAGCTACATGAACAAGTCTTGAGTCTGGGTACGAGAAACAGGAGAGACTCCAGCACGCCAGCTGAACACACCACTTCTAAATCAAAAAAGAATAAATCCAAAAAGAAGGCTACTAAGGCAGTAACAGTGACTAAATATAATGTGGATGGTGATGTGTTTGCTCTTAAAGTTAAAGAAACAAATATAGTAGGAAGTGCAGACCAACAAAATGAAACTCAGGTATCAACTTGCCAAGTCTTCAGCGTTAAGAAATCTTTCCCTTGTGACTCACCAGACGGCGAATCATTTCTGACCAATGCAAAGAGGAAGGGCAGTAAAAAAAGTAAAAAAGATAAGGATGCAAATAAAGATACTGCTACTACAACTTCGAAACCACATTTCATGGCTCCGGCTTTTAGGAAACGACAAATTGATAATTCACAAGTACCTGATAATTTCATGCCTTCAATAGAGGATTTTTATTAATTAATGTTGTTTTAAAATTAATTATAATTATTATTTTATTTTTAAGTTTTATAATATTTTGGATTAAAATAAATGTGTATGATTGTTAATAATAAACTAGTAGTTTTTTTTCAAGTTTTGTTATCTATAATTTAAAATGTATCGCAAAATTTGTTGGTAAGCGCAAAACTCTAGAACAGCTGAACCGATTTCGCTAAATCTTTTTTGTTGTGTTTGTTACTGTCAGGAGAAGGTTTTTATGAAAAAACTAGGGTATAGTATGGTAGAGTGGACCAGAGTAGAATAATCTGTTGCCGGGAGCGAAGCCACGAGCAAAAGCTAGCGAATTATAATTATTTTAAACTAGCTTTTGTACGCGGCTTCGCCCGCATACATAAAATATAGCCTATGTCACTCAGGAATAAAGTAGCTTTCTATTGTTGCTAATTTTTTTCCAATCGGACCAGTAGTTCCAGAGATTACCCCCTACAAACAAAAAAACAAACTTTACCTCTTTATTATATTAGTGTAGATGAACTGTCCATTTACATTATTGTGCTGAACAGGTAATTTGTTATGGGATACACAATTACACAATATAATACATTGTTTCAACAGGTATAAACATAGGGTTACTGGTGTAGCACATGATTGTAGTCATAACAAATATCTTTTATTATGAGACCAGAACTGAAATCGCCAAAACAAATAAGCTTGTTTTTTTATGGTGGGAAAAATCATTTAATGACGAGTCCCACTAATGAAAGTAAAAAATATGTTGTTCGTCAGTAGTTACATTACTTTTTTTACAAGCTTTTTATTAGCTTGCAATGTAACTATGTATGTTCGGCTCAAATCTTGCAACTCAGTTTTGAAGCAGATATCTTCAACCGACTGAGCTGCAAATTTTGCATGCAGGTGTAAATCGCATGACAATGCAATATTATGATGACATGGAGGTGATCTGATGATGGAATCGCGAGGTAGCCATAGGAACTCTGTAATTAAACGGCCCAACCACGTAGAGTTTGGGCTCGTGTGAATCGTCTTAACGAGTTTTAATTATATAATTAAAACTCGTATAGACCATCGCTATAAAAGCTTGTTATGAAAAAAATAATAATTGTAAGCTTATTTGTTTTGTATTGGACACACATTATGGCTCGACCAAAGAGCAGAAAAATAAAATAGAAGTATACGTATCTCAAGAAAAAAAAGAAAAAAAAATGATTTCCGCGTCATTGCCAAAATTGCTCATCAATTTTGAGTCAGACAGAATAGTTAACGAAATGGACGAAGTTTGGTTACTGTAACAACGCTGGGCTACGGCAAAAGCTAGTGGAAATTGTTATTAATTTGGCAAATTGATGGAGCGCACTATTGGATTCACTCTACCTTCCATTGCAGTGTAACTAAAGTGATAATTAGTTGAAATTCATACATTACGAAGTTATTAGATTTGAAAGCTATTACTAATGTAAATGGTATCAAAGCAGTTACAAACTCTTTGTTAACTAACTTCTGCCAGCGGATTTACCAACGTTATTAGTAAGACATGCAACTTATTTTTTTACGTACCCTAACTTTAGTTTAGTTTTTTTTATATATCATAGAATCAATTTAGTATGAATTTTATTCTAATATATTTTTTCTTTTATTTTCCATACAAAATAATTGTTTACATTATATTATTTACTAGCTTTTTCCAGCGGCTTCGCCCGCGTACATAAAATATAACCTATGTCACTCAGGAGTAAAGCAGCTTTCTATTGTTGCTAAAATTGTTCCAATCGGACCAGTAGTTCCAGAGATTACCCCCTACAAACAAAAAAACATAAAAACAAAAAAACAAACTTTACCTCTTTATTATATTAGTGTAGATGTAGATTACATCACTGTCATACCGTAACAAGAGTTTAAATAAAAACTATTATTATCATTCTCTTTATTTACTTGTTAAACATGTTAACATTTTCAAATATTTTCTAAACACATACAAAAAAAAAAAAACAGTCGTCGACCGGTGTCGGGAGCAGGGTCCAAGCTACGGGTGGTTAGAGCTCCAGAGACAGGATCCTCCTCACAATATGAGCCCTTCTATATCAGGCTCTTGATCCAACTGAGCAATAACAACTTATTTTTATTATTTACTAGCGACCAGCCCCCAACTTCGCACGGGTACTTATATTGAATATATTATGCATGTTTTATAAAAATAAACCTTCATCTTGAATCACTCTGTCTATTAAAACAAACCGCATCAGGATTCGTGGCGGAGTTTTAAAGATTTAAGCATCACACTCAGCACAGACACTAAGTGACTTTGTTTTATACTATGTAATGATCATCATTATAAATACCCTCGACACCAAACACGGCTTAGTCTAAATAGACAGGCACACTTGCACACAGCACATCTGTCATAATATGAAGCGGTTGTGCCAGTGTGACACCACAGATACCGGCTGTTCTAGGCTGTGGTTTAATTAATTATTACCGCGTCTGGCTATCATCTCGATATATGTAACTAATGCCACCTACATACGACTTACGACCGCAACTAACTATGTGCACTTTGTATGTCAAGGTTTACTGTTAGAATGCAGATTTGGGGTTTGATATATTACCGATTATTTAAAGTTAGCATATCATACAAGGCATTAGCCTTGTAATGTTCTTAATGTTAAGATTAGGGCTTCTTCTGTAAAAGAGGGAATGGGCCGTAATCCACCACGTAGGCCTAGTGCGTATTGGTGGATGCCACATGTCTTCAAATTTTTGATTCAAGAACATTTTTTTTTAATTGATTTAAACTACTGGCGCACACGCTGCGTTATCGGTATAATGTGTATAAATTTTATAGAGTTTTGAATTTGAAAAAATAAAGTATGTTTATTGCGACAAAATGTGCATAAGAAAAATGATAGAAAGGGCAAAATTAAATATCTATTTTTGTAGACGGATCGGGCCTGCGTGGTGAATTACTGACTAGCCTGTCAGTCTAGTAGTTAGTGACCCTGACTGCTATGCGGGAGGTTGTGGGTTCGATTCCCACCCAGGACAAATGTTTGTGTGATGAGCACTATCATTTGTTCTGTGTCTGGGTGTAATTTATCTATGATATGTATGTATTTAGAAATATATAAGTATGTTTATCAGTTGTCTAGTACCCATAACACAAGCTCTGCTTAGCTTGGGACTAGATGGCGTTGTGTGCTAGTTGTGGAATATATTGTATTTATATTTATATATTCCTACTCCTAGAGAGAAGGTTTGTGTTGTGGTGTTGTGTAGCAGTGGGAACACTAAAACGGCTGATGATGATGAAAATTGTTATAGAAACGGTTGCATTGATAAAAATTTGGAACTCTTACACTCGTCCTTCGCACACCTATTGTCTTTATATTGTCTCTAATTACGATATTCGAAAGGTTAACTACCATCTTCATCATTTCAGTTGAAAAATGTTTACAACAGACCTTCCCGTCATCAATCGACCTCACCACACTACATCGGCACTTTGCTCCTAGCATCCAACGTAGTTATTTCCATAATAATATGTAAGACTAATCAAGTGAAGGCAGTTCACGATTAATTCAACTGTGAAACAAAGAGTTTCAACCGTAAAAAGTGAAAGATAAGGTTACATAAAATAAAATAAAATATAAAGGGAAGCATGAAATTGCTACAAATTTTATGGGTTGGTAGTATGCATGAATAGGCAGCTTCCAGCCCTGTTTAAGGAGTATTCTGTCTAGACAGACAGACAGTAAATAACAGGATAACACCTGCTGCCGTTATTCCGTGTTAATGTAGTAAACACACGTAAAATTTTATTGACGCACGTAAAATTTTGTAGCCACGAGTTGATGATACGGGTTACAATTGAATTTGTAGAAATTTATTGCTTTACAAGACGATTGTACCGAGTTTTTTTTTATTGATAGACTTGCGTTGGACCACAATCTCACCAGGGCCAGCCTTTAAGATACAATACAGTGTTAATGTTGATGGTACAGCGCAGCGGAAAAGATTTTAAATTATTTTTAGTTAGTTTTCATTAGCTGAAAATTTTTATTATTACTAAGTTTTACTAGTCTTCTTTAAAAAAGAAATGGTACACAAAAATCATCGTTGTATGAATCCCGCCATTGGGTGGAGTGGGAGACTGTGACAAACTCCTACTGATTAAATGACCCACCCTGTTTCTTTTTGCCTTAGTTCCAGGGAACTGGTGTTTTGCATCAACCCTTGGCCCCATTAGGCTTCGACCCTGCTGGGCCAGTTTGCAGATAATTTCTTGATGCACGCGAAAATAGTGCGCGCCGTCGACGACTTGTACACATTGCTCGCTGTCCTCGTCGTTGTCTACGGTAGCGAAGAAGAACGGAGACAAGGCGGCGGCTGCCGCGGCGGCCGCTGAGCGCCGTTGCCTTTACCTGATGTGGTTAGCCCTCTCTTTTGTTAGCATTACTAGAGGTACCCATTTACCTCAATACTAATACAAATCTAACGACACTTCTAAAATAAAACTAAAATGCAACAACCCGTTTAGAATCTAGCGCAGTTGAGTAAAAAAAAACATCCCAGTACAACAAATAACAAACACCTAAATTATCGGAATCAAAAAGAATAACTGCTGCAATACTGAAAAAAAAGAGCATGAAAAATAACATATAACGAGACGCGTATTTATATTACGCTCCGGTTATACCCGGGAGCATTACGAGGTTACATCATGCAGATTAGATGTCATGAGATAACGGGTGCATACTTTTTATTACGACCATCCCGTACTTTTGCATTTTTAAAGGCACGCCGTAAAAGTGGGAGTTAATTCCGTATATTTCAAACGCGTGCGGAAAAATGTAGTACGTTTGAATTTGTGTAGGTAGGTGTGTTTTTACGAATGTAGCCGGACATTATTTTGAAGGAAATTTTAGCTTTTTTAATTAGCGGTACGAAACTGCGCTTTCGTTTGCGTTTTTTTTAAGCGTATTTCTTTGTGACAAGCACTACAAAATTAGACTAAAGGACGAATGTAAAAAGTAACAAAGTCTGAAAATGTTGCGTAAAGTTTATATTTACGTAAACTATTTGAAAATTAGTTTCTTAGCTATCATAAAACCCGTTTTCTAACTTCAATATTCTAATTTCTCTGATGCTGATACGCTGACGCGCAAAAGCCTCGCCTCAAAACCACGTACTCAGTAAACGCCTAAAAATATACGGGCGTACCCGAAACTAATCCAATTGAGGAGCATCAAAGTCATTAGGACGCGTTAATCCAACGTCTGTGGCATCAGCAAAGCCTTTGGATAAATAAACCGTCTAACTTAACACTAACATAGCCGAACTCAGAACTCGTTAGAGACTCTTTATCGAAAATAAAGTTTTAGCCGAAAGAACAGAATGTGGGAAAGCGGTGATAACGAAAAACTTGTATGGTACGTGGAGACGTGATCCTTTTGATACAAGTTTTGTATTGTGGGTGCGTGAAACGTTTTCTATTAATTCTTTGGAGCTGGACTTGGGGGTAGTCTGCGGAAAATTAAATCTGGACCGTAATGGCTGGTTGGTGTGTAATTGGGAGATGGCTACGTTGGTGATTACTTGATTATTGTGTGTAACTTTTATAATCAGACTAATATTGGCAAGGCGAAAGTTTGTATATGTATAATTATACTCGTTACTTTTTTTATGCTCGAACTGGTGAAAGGATATAATTTAGGTGTCTTTAAATCTAAAATGAATAGGCACCTAATAAATTACCTAGTGCTTTTCACCATCAACGCTTGCATCACTGCTTACCATTACTCAGTCAAGCTCTAGAGTTTAGTTTATAAAGAGGATATATATTTTGTTGGCCCATCCCATCCATCAAGAATTATTTCACCTTTAGAAAGCTACATTTTCATTGACTAGAATATAGGCTATTTATTTTCTACTTTCGTGTGGATTAAGCATTTGGCAGAAGTTAGATATTAACCAAATAATTATTTTGGATGAAATACGGCATTCGAGTAAACCGTGTCCGTTACTCCCGGAATATGTTCCCTTGGCATAGTATTCCATCAAGTGAGCGAAGTCTCTGACAGTATCTTGTATGAATATATATAGGGTTTCAACATTAGCTGTCTAACGGTTCATGAGAAATCACGCCATTATTACGCCTCCCGATATAGGTGGAGCTAGAAGGAGTGCCAGACTTTTAGTAACTAAAACCTATTTGCATTCCTTCAGGTTCTTTTTGTAGTTTCGCAACCCGTGCAGCAACTATCGAGCCTCTGCAATATATTAACATCATTTTTGAGGCACGCGTGGTATACAACACGCCGTTGAACCAAGCTCGGCTCTTACCAGCCGATAAGTTAGCTATTACTCTCCGTTCTTAAACCTGTGAAATCATTGGCCAGGTAACACTCTGACACTTCTAAATTGATGAGGCTGGGGTGTGAGCATGTCCTCTCCCTCACACAGTTGTATTATTTTATATCGTTACCTCTATTCTAAAGATATAACCCGGTGAGAGATGAAAGGTAAAATATTTACAGAATATGGTGGTACGCCAGTTAAAGTTTTATGTATATTTGAAACATTAAATAATTACCTAAAACTTTACCTAAACATTACCTAAAACTTACTTCGATATTCATTGAAGTAGTGAAATGGTGAAAAGACCAATAAAAATGAATTTTCACTCTATTATAAACGAAGAGAACATAAAAGACTAGAATAACGTCTAAAAATATATCCATTGTAATAGGCTAATCGTTTTACAGCCTCCATTCTGCTCCGTCGAAGCCTTATTACGTAATACTAGCGAGCTAAGACAAAACTGTACCTAGGTGCATTTTATCTAGCCAATAACTTACAAAACGATTCTCCCTGTCGGCGTTATTTTTCGTCGAACATAATATATGGGAAAATTGAAATGCATTGGGAAGGTAAAGAGTAAATTTTATTACATATAAAATGGGGTCATGTAATATGGTATGGTCGTTATTTAGGGTAATAAATAAAAAACTGGACAAGTTCGAGTTAAGACTCGCACACTGAGGGTTAAAAAATTGTCGTATCTTTTTTCTCGTTAACTTAGAAGTTTAATTTTTTCACAGCTTCAAGGGTCAGCAGATATGAGTATTCTACGGTAAAATGAGGGTTAATTTCAAACGTCTAGATTGCACACGTGAAAACACGAAAAACGTTTATTTGAAACCGCGAAAAAACAACTTGTGAGGACTGCCTTTTAAAATGGTCAGTTTTCAAGACACCTAAATTATAATCGGACGGGACCGTAATAGACAAATCGTTTCAATTTAAAGTCTTATCAAATTACACCAAAACTACGTAACTCTTTACGAATTCCTCTAGACACATTAAGTTTGTCTGCTCCGCAAACGATGGAACTTGTGCCTAACATTAACATGTTTGTAGAACAAGACACGATTAGTGACGGTCATGAGGAGTCGCTCACACCTGCTACACCCTATTAGACGTAAGCTTAACAGTAGTTTCACTAAATGCTATAATTGTACGATAAGACGTACAATTTACAGTACGGCCGTCAGATTTTGGCGTGACTAAAGGTAGGCTCTGCGAATTTTAGCGCTTGAAGTCGTAAAAAAATAAATGGTTCAAACAAATAAATGCCAATAATAGTTTTTAACAGCAATAACAAACTGCAAATTGGTTTCAGATGCGCCAAGATCCGATAGCCGTACTGTAAGTTAGAATGCGCAGATAGGTGCGGTCATCTAACATTGTGGCTGATAGTAATAATAATGAAAGAAAGAAAGAAAGAAAAACGTTTATTTGATAGTGATAATAATCAGGTCTATCCACAATAAAAAAAACACGGGATGTTTCATAATAAATGAACAGTTTTGACTTTATCCGTGGAAAATTGTCTGCTTCCAATAGTCTACTTCTGCCAGAATGCACATAATAAATGATGGAGTCCGTCTTTTGTTCGACTGAAAAGTGTTGGTTGTCTGTTATCGCCCAGACTATACTACCGAAAGTTTTATATTCTTGACTTATGCATCTATGTGAAACTGGTTTCACAGATCGATGGAAATAGCTCTGGCACAAATCAGCTGTCTGTGTCAAACGACGTCTATGAAAAAGGGTTGTGACATCCGAACTGACAGTTGATAAAAATCGACGCAATTCCACCAGTTGGAGTCTTCCTATTTTCGTAAGTCAGACGCGAATCAATGTGAGGAGATGGCTTGTTATGTAGGTAATGTTCATTTTGAGGTGAAAAGTATATTTGACGTTTTTCTAGTTTAGTAAATGGACATACACATACATATAATATTATATTACATAGTATAAAACAAAGTTGCTGACCCCTATGAATGCTTAGATCTTTAAAAGTACGCAACGGATTTTGATGCGTCAAGGTAGTATTTAAATAATCAGCAAAGTATCTCTTTACATAATGAAATTAAAAATATATTTATTTATATGTAATACATTATCACCAGTTAATGACAAATTATGTCACTCAGTTTCTGCTATAAGGTCATCTATACATATAATAAAACAGTAACGAAAGAAAAACTGTACATTGAGAATTTTCTGGAAAAAATGAGTGGGTTTTGTTAGAAAAACGTAACTGATGACAAAAAGTGACTTTTTAGAATTTTTGTCTGTTTGTCTGTTTTTCTGTGCCTATGGTAAGGGTTGGCGCCAAAACTACTGGATAGATTGATTTAAAATTCAGCAAAAATGTTCCTTGTGAACCAAGAATGGCTTTAGGCTACATATTATCACGCCGTAAGTTATGGGAGGTAAGCAATATTGAATTTAAATGGTGCAATGGATGCAAGGGTGTAACTTTTTTTTCCGTGGGCCGATCGACTCAAAACTTAGCATAAACATTACCCTAAATTAGTTATCCAGGATGCCATATTTATTTTTTCAGTAGTACCCCCAGTGCAAAATTTAGGGGATGTTAAAGTTTGTATGGGAGAATCTTATTGCTTGGGTTAATTAACTTGAAACTTGGCACGTAAATTTATTTAGGTAAATAATAAAGATTCCCATTATTAATTTTTCAAAACTACGTAATTTAGGCAAAT
Source organism: Mythimna loreyi (assembly GCA_029852875.1). NCBI lineage: Eukaryota > Metazoa > Arthropoda > Insecta > Lepidoptera > Noctuidae > Mythimna > Mythimna loreyi. The sequence continues at coordinate 13,493,764 of CM056789.1, forward strand.
AAACATAGTTTAATGAATATTAGTAGTATAAAGACATATATTTTAAAAAGCGCCATCTATGAGATTACACAAAAATCAAATCAAGTTACATTTTGACACTTTTTGGAAATTAATAATTTTTTAACCATGTTGGCAAGGTTAGCAGTTAGTTATTCTTAAAATTCATAGATGGTAGTGCACATTTTCTTCATATAAGTCGTATAATTCGTTTTGACAAATTTACGTTTCAAAAAACCCTCAAAATCTCACGACATAGGTCGTGTTCAAGATTTCATAGTCTCTTACTGCGCGGTCAAATTAACTTACAACTGGGAATAAAAACTGAAAAAAAAAAACAAGTCAGAGCAAATGTTACTTATTTATTTTTAGGGAAATATCTTAGGTAGTGGTTGGTTCGTTTTACGAAAAAATGTGGGTTAATATTTAATACATAATATATTTAATACATATATACGTACAACGACATCTACTGATTCAAATTAGTACAAACGAAAATATTACGTTAACAAAATAATATTATTTTTACCTTTCGACTACCGTAATTACAGGCACAATTAAACGACAACAGTTGTACGGAAATTTGTGTTCTCTTGGGACTTAACTAAAGAGTTTTACGAATAATCTATACATAAAGGTAATTATAACAAAATCGTAGGAAAATCAAAACTGTTCATTAAATATTTTTTTTAAAAAATACTTGGGAAGTGATTTACAATCGATATCGAAGCCAAAAATATAGTTTTTAGAATTTTTGTCTGTTTGTCTGTATGTATGTCCAGGCTAAACTCAAAAACTTACTTCGATATATATTTATATTTATACATACTGCATGGATTATCTTCAAATTTTGCTTGAATAAAGGATGGGCTAACATATAGGCTACATATTAGCACGCTATCACTTACGGGGTAGGAGTTGTGAATACTTATTTTTCTTACGCATTCTGTGACAATGTTTAATCTAACGACGCATATTTAAATGTTGTTTTTGAGTAAGCCATGCTATTATCTGGCTTTACACTATAAATACTACGACATTTAAGTAACTTGGGCAGAGAAACATAGTTGAATATAGTAGCATATAGGAAATTTTAAAACAGCGACATCTATTTTATTTCATAAAAATCAAATTTTACCTAAACGTGGTATCGTATATTATTAATTTTTTACTATAAGCTTTATTGTACACCTCATAATGTGGACAGGATATACAAATACAAAATCGCACAGGGCAATATATAGGGCAGGGTATAATAGTTCGTTTTGAAAAATTCAAGTTCCAAAAAACCCTCAAAATATTAAGCAGAGTTGAGCAAGACTATTAAAAAAATGCGGTGTTAAGTATTACAAAAAAGTTATGTTCATTAAAATATCGCCATCATCTGTCTGAAGATTTTCTGCGAGCTTTGAGGCGTAACTGATGATCGTGTGCTGAACACCTGTCTCAGTTCACTTCAAGATGTGGACATTTTCTATCGGCGGCAATCCACTGATCTAATATGGATTACTAGCTCCCCAATCGTCACCGCATCAAGACTATGGAAATCGAGAGTATAACGCTGAGACAGAGTTATACTCTCGATCTCGAGCAAAAAACGATGTATGACACCGTCCTTGAAAGCGTTGTGCAAAACCAGGGCAAAATGTTTTTCTTGGGTTGCTCCTGTTGGAACCGGAAAAACATGGCATACTTGCAGAGGTAAGGAGGCAAGGCAATATTGCTATTGCTGTCGCGTCTTTGGGAATTGCTGCCACACTGCTTCCGGGTGGCAAGACAGCACATGCCATGTTCAAATTCCCATCGATTTAGAGAGCGTCAAAAACGCCTGTTTGTGGTGTGTCACATAACAGCGATAAGGGATACGTGCTTAAGGTTTGCTCTTTGATCGTATGGGATGAGCGTATAATGGCCAACAGGAAGGCAGTTGAGGCCGAGGACAGAACTCTGCAGGACTTCCGCGGGAACGAACATTTGATGGGTGGTGTCACAGTTTGTTCAGTGGCGTTTTCGGGCAAACGCTTCCCGTTTGCTACGTTGAAACCTTGGCTTTGATCCTGGTGGACTCCTACAGTTGCTGCCGACTGCTGGAGGCGCAGGGAATAGTGCGCGCCGTCGACAACTATCGAATGGGTGGACAGAGAGCTACCCATTGCTCGGCGGTCGCAAGCCCGCGACTACTGTGGCCGTAAATCGGGATTGGAGACACGGCGGCGGTAGCTGCGGCTTGAGCGCCTTTGCTTTTGCCTGATGCAGTCGACCCCCTTTTTTAGCCGCTAGCATTACTGCTTCGCAGAAGGGGCGACCGCCTGCCACTCTTCTTTGCTCCGGATCATGGCCTCTGCCAAAGTCCGCTGCAAGCCAAAGCCCACTGCGAGAGAAGTGGACAGGAGGTGCTTCCAAAGTCTCTCGATAGAGCGTTAGCCAGCTTAGAAGAATTAATTTGCTGTGTGTACGGGGACAACAGTCATTTACCGCACCAGCAGAATTTCTTGGATGTGTGAGCGGGCCATTTTGACGTCCAAAAATGATCAGGCTGCAGCAATTAACGAATACATTCTCTCGGACATTGAGAGAAATGCAGTGATCTATACTTCAATAAACACTGTCGTCGAGCAAGATGACGCCACACATTATCCCGTGGAATTTTTGAACTCCCAGCAAGCAAGTGGACTTCAAGCGCATACCATCAAGCTGAAAGTCGGAGACCCGATTATGCATTTTCGGAACCTATCTCCTCCAAAGTGGTAATGAGACCCATCTTAAAGTCATCTCGCTGCACAGACACATCATTGAAGCAAAAATTCTTACGGTTTATGGCGAAGTCGAGGCAGTATAGTAATACCTCATAACTTCCCGTTCCAGTTCAAGCGCGTACAATTCCCCGTGAGTGTTTGCATCGCGATGACCATCAATAAGTCGAAGGGGCAGACACTGAGTGCAGCGGATGTCAACTTCAGGACGAGTTGTCTCTTACGCGGGCAACTGTATGTCGCTTGCTCCCGCGTCACCAGTCCTGACTCTCTTTACATTTTGGCTCCTGGCAGCATAACTACCATCGTAGTGTGGTGGCGGAGTGGTAAAGGCTCCGACTCAGTGGTGGCGAAGTAGTAAAGGCTTACAAGTTGTAGGTCTGTCGTTCAAACCCAGCCAGGCGCATTACTTTGTGTATTTTATTTCATAACCACTGCTCAACGGTGAAGGAAAACATCATGAGGAAACTGTGACTGTGAATGTTTTAGAACCAAAAATTCATCAAGTGTCATCCACCAAACCGTATTGGACTCGCGTGGTGGATTATGGCCCATTCCCTCTCCTAGAAATGAGGTCTGTGTCCCAGCAGCGGGAACTTTATAAAACTGATGCAATGCTATTTTAAAAGTTGTTAATTATAATGCTATGCCATCTGATATACACTGATCATACACTGCCATCTTAGGTTTTTTTGGTGCTGTAGAACCTTCACGCAGACAACGTCGCGGGCAGCAGCTAGTATAAAAAATAAGTTAGTCAAGTCCGGTACTGGATTTAATTAATTTCGATGATAACTCTGTATTTTTGTTCCTATTTCATGTCATATCAGCTAGACAGATTTGGATAAAACTTTCCTAGAATGAGAAATATGATTCTAAGAATATATTTTTTACAATAAGAAGTAATGAAATAATTTCTAACTTCAAGCGGACGAAGTCAATGGCAGAATTATAAAGATCAACAAACTAAAGTAGTATTTTCTTATACTATATTCGAAATAAGATTTTTTTTTTTACTGTCGTTAGATCGATTTCACCTTATATTCAGTAGGTTATGCCTACGGAATAGAAGGTGAAATCGATGGCATTGAAATTTAGCTTTGATTTAATTTTTTTGTTTGTCCACACATTTTGACAATTCTAAAGTGCCTGCTATTGGTCTGTTTGAAATAAACGTTTTTGATTTTGATTAAAAGCAATAAAAGCGGTAACAATGGGTACCAACTATTTATTACAGTTACCATGTATCATGCCAGGGACGCAAAAAGAAAGTCAAAAACGGTAAAACGGACGGTAAAAAAGATTGATTTAAATATATAACCACATTTTGGATGAAGTATAGTAATAAAATATTAATTAGCAATAATAGTAACCGTTGACCACTAGCTGATAGACATTGATACTGAAACCAACAACAATAATGAAAGTCTGACCGATGGAAATATGATACGGCTTCATATAATAACTGTTAAAGCTTTTGACAATATTACATTGTATTTACTATTTAATTTATTAGTTCAGCCTATAAAGAGTCGAAATGCCTATAATAATTCCAACAAAAAATATGTTTCTTGGAACCTTGAAAAAATATATTGCTTACCAGATTCTAAGAAAAGATTTATAAGGCAATTTTACGAGTGAATTCTACTAATGGATTGGTTTTATGCGAATCTATGAAGACTAAAATAATAATGATATTTATCAAAGAAAACATTCTAACTTTACCTGAAGAGTCATTGACAGAAAATACCTAGGAAAAAATGATAGATAGGTACATTCCTTATCAATAAATAGTCCCATAAATATATTTTAAAATATTATGGAAATCAGGATCGGAGACGCGGCGATGGCGGCATGTATTAAGTTGTGTATAAAGCGAGCAAAATAAATAGTTAAGCTTTTTGTACTCCGCAACATTAAATTGATATAAGTTGTTATAAATTGATTTAACTGGAGACTTGGCTATTAGTCTAACTTACTGATCTTCATCTGTTTTCTGTTTTTAGCTGTAAGTGTTCTATATAATTAAGAACCAGACTAATAAATGACACAATTGCTCACTAGTTTGGCATCCTCTTATTTATTTGCTATAAGCTAATGTGTGTATGCTATCCCACCTGATGGTAAGCACTGATGCAATCGTTGATGGTGAGGCGAATTACTTTATTAAAAGTCTCTTCTCTCTCTGTCTTTACTCTAGCCTTCAAGACATCAAATTATAATCGGATAGAAAAGAGCAGCAGACAAATTATTCCAATCCTTCAATGTGCGGGGAATGAAAGATGAAGATGAAATAATGATGTTTTTTCTTGACAATAATTTTCTCTAATAATATTTCAGTGAGAGCAGTGGTGGCCGAGTGGTAACGGCCCCGACTTACGAGTCGTAGGTCGCGGGTTCAAACCCAGCCAGGCGCATTACTTTGTGTAATTTATTTCATCACCACTGCTCTCAAAACGGTGAAGGAAAACATCGTGAGGAAACCGGCATGTCCTAGAACCAAAATTCGAAGACATATGACATCCACCAATCCGCACTGGGCCCGCGTGGTGGATTATGGCCCATTCCCTCTCCTAGAGAGAGGAGGCCTGTGTCCCTGCAGTGGGAACATTAAAAGGCTGATGATGATGATGGTGAATAATATTTCAAGTCTGATTCTTTACCAGGACCCATTAAAATATCATATATTCGATCGACCAGCCTACATGTTAAAACATACTTGTCTCATTCAATCTATTTATAGATATGTCACAATAAGCAATATGTTTTGAAACATGGTACTGTGTAAAGAATGATCTGTCTGTAACTGTGGGAATTATTCATCTGTTGGTAATTGTCCAAGTAATGTTTACTGTTTGGATTAAACTCTCGAGTCCCGTGCGAACGCTGGAGTTCGCACACCTATTGTCTTTATTTATTATGTCTCTAAACGGTTAACCTGAGATTTTTATCTTCGTATTTTTATTTTCAAGGTAGTCAGCTAGAAAATATCAGGCTCATCTGGTTTAAGTTGCCGAAAACAATTTTTTTGGAAAAGTGTTGTTTATGATCAGTTCAAAAAATAAATATCGCGTACAATATGATAGTTGGTTATCAGCTCTCTATTTGATTCAAAAGAGTGCCCATGGAATTTCTTGCACGTTCTTCTCCATAGGAGTCTACGCCTTGGAACGTGCAAATTAGCTTCAATTTTGACATTTCAAAAGTGCCTGTAAATGGTCTATTTGAAATAAATGATTTAGAGTTTGAGTTTGCTAAAAATATTTCTCCTTGTCTTTTGCAAGGACAAGTTTTGATATTTACCGCACTCGTGAATTCGTTCTCAAGTATTTCTTAGCCATGATGGCTAAAAAGAGAATATTACATAACAAATAAGTTTAACCACTTGCTATAATTACTCGCCCCGCTTTGATTGGGAGCCGAAAATAAATTATTGCCCATGTAGAGCGCCTTTAAATTAGCTGCAACGTGCCGTGGGATAGCAGCGCTGCAGGCTGCCGTGTTGCAATCGCGCGGCAGTCGCACGATTTTATTTTGTAACGGTCCCCAGATAAGAAGCATTCTAGATACTATTGCGGGATGTGATCTACAAGTGTGCTAAAATTTCATTGATTTAGCTTTTTAAGCTTGAGGAGTAAACAAATAGGTATACGTTCGTCCATGAATGGCGCCACATGACCAAGATAATAACTCATCGTGATCCAGAGTGATGACCACGACCACTCACAAGAGTGTACCGACTGAGAAGAAGAAGAATACGTACGTCATCATCATCATCATAATAATGACAGCCGAACGACGCCCACTGCTGAGCATAGGCCTCCCCCAAGGATCTCCACAACGATCGGTCCTGTGCTGTCCGCATCCAGCGGCTTCCCGCGACCTTACGGTACGGTACGTAGGTACACACAAATATATACAACAACTCTTATCCAACTCTTTTGTCACAGAAATAAATTTCAGTTGAAATAAGCAGTACCTTTGTGCTATTTGTTTTGTCTTTTCATTTTTGTTTGTGTGTATATAAATAAATTCAAAGTTTTCCCTATATAGCATTAGTGTAATTTTCTATAGAATGATAATAACAAGTTTTTAGTTCTCTGTATAATCCTGAAGACACCCTTAGAATATCTATACATATAATAAAACAGTAACGAAAGAAAAACTGTACATTGAGAATTTTCTGGAAAAAATGAGTGGGTTTTGTTAGAAAAACGTAACTGATGACAAAAAGTGACTTTTTAGAATTTTTGTCTGTTTGTCTGTTTTTCTGTGCCTATGGTACGGGTTGGCGCCAAAACTACTGGATAGATTGATTTGAAATTCAGCAAAAATGTTCCTTGTAAACCAAGGAAGGCTTTAGGCTACATATTATCACGCCGGAAGTTATGGGAGGTAAGCAATATTGAATTTAAATGGTGCAATGGATGCAAGGGTGTAACTTTTTTTTCCGTGGGCCGATCGACTCAAAACTTAGCTTTATGCTAAGTTTTGAGTCGATCGGCCCACGTACCATTACCCATTACCCTAAATTAGTTATCCAGGATGCCATATTTATTTTTTCAGTAGTACCCCCAGTGCAAGATTTAGGGGATGTTAAAGTTTGTATGGGAGAATCTTATTGCTTGGGTTAATTAACTTGAAACTTGGCACGTAAATTTATTTAGGTAAATAATAAAGATTCCCATTATTAATTTTTCAAAACTACGTAATTTAGGCAAAGAAAAATAGTTTAATGAATATTAGTAGTATAAAGACATATTTTAAAAAGCGCCATCTATGAGATTACACAAAAATCAAATCAAGTTACATTTTGACACTTTTTGGAAATTAATAATTTTTTGACCATGTTGGCAAGGTTAGCAGTTAGTTATTCTTAAAATTCATAGATGGTGCGCATTTTCTTCATGAAAGTCGTATAATTGGTTTTGACAAATTTAAGTTTCAAAAAACCCTCAAAATCTCACGACATAGGTCGTGTTCAAGATTTCATAGTCTCTTACTGCGCGGTTGAATTTACTCACAACTGGGAATAAAAAATGAAAAAAAAAACAAGCCCAAACAGAGCAAATGTTACTTATTTATTTTTAGGGAAATATCTCAGGTAGTGGTTGGTTCGTTTTACGAAAAAATGTGGGTTAATATTTAATACATAATTAAAAAAAATAGTTTATCTCTTTAACGGCGTTCTCCATATTTATATGAAATGTCTTATTCTTATTCCAACGGTCTAACGGATTTATTTTGCAACGCAACCTAATCTTTCAATGTTATTTATATACGTACAACGACATCTACTGACTCAAATTAGTACAAACGAAAATATTACATTAACAAAATAATATTATTTTTACCTTTCGACTACCGTAATTACAGACACAATTAAACGACAACAGTTGTACGGAAATTTGTGTCCTCTTGGGACTTAACTAAAGAGTTTAGGTAATTATAATAAAATCGTAGAAAAGTCAAAACTGTACATTAAATATTTTTTTAAAAGAATACTTGGGAAGTGATCTACAATCGATATCGAAGCCAAAAATATAGTTTTTAGAATTTTTGTCTATTTGTCTGTATGTATGTCCAGGCTAAACTCAAAAACTTACTTGGATATATATTTATACATACTGCATGGATTATCTTCAAATTTTGCTTGAATAAAGGATGGGCCAACATATAGGCTACATGTTATCACGCTATCACTTACGGGGGAGGAGTTATGAATACTTATTGTTCTTACGCATTCTGTGACAGTGTTTAATTTAACGACGCATATTTAAATGTTGTTTTTGAGTAAGCCATGCTATTATCTGGCTTTACACTATAAAAAGTACGACATTTAAGTAACTTGGGCAGAGAAACATAGTTGAATGTAGTAGCACATAGAAAATTTTAAAACAGCGCCATCTATTTGATTTCATAAAAAAAAATTCTTCCTAAACGTGGTATCGTATATTATTTATTTTTTACTATAAGCTTTATTGTACACCTCATAATGTGGACAGGATATATAAATACAAAATCGCACAGGGAAATATATAGGGCAGGGTATAGTTCGTTTTGAAAAATTCAAGTTCCAAAAAACCCTCAAAATCTTGAGCAGAGTTGAGCAAGATTATTAAAAAAAATGCGGCGTTAAGTATTACAAAAAAGTTATGTTCATTAAAAAATCGCCATCATTTGTCTGAAGATTTTCTGCGAGCTTTGAGGCGTGCTACTGGAGACGAAGTCGATGTAACTGATGATCGTGTGCTGAAAACATGTCTCAGTTCACTACAAGATGTGGACATTTCTATCGGCGGCAATCCACTGATCTAATATGGATTACTAGCTCCCCAATCGTCACCGCATCAAGACTATGGAAATCGAGAGTATAACGCTGAGACAGAGTTCTCTTCAGAGCAAAAACAGATTTATAACACGGTCCTTGAAAGCGTTGTGCAAAACCAGGGCAAAATGTTTTTCTTGTGTTGCTCCTGTTGGTACAGGAAAAACATGGCATACTTGCAGAGGTCAGGAGGCAAGGCAATATTGCTATTGCTGTCGCGTCGTTGGGAATTGCTGCCACACTGCTAACGAGTGGCAAGTCAGCACATGCCATCTTCAAATTCCCATCGATTTAGAGAGCGTCAAAACGCCTGTTTGCGGTGTGTCACGTAACAGCGATAAGGGACACGTGCTTAAGGATAGCTCTTTGATCATATGGGATGAGCGTATTATGGCCAATAGGAAGGCAGTTGAGGCCGAGGACAGAACCTTGCAGGACATCCGCGGGAACGAACATTTGATGGGTGGTGTCACAGTTTGTTCAGTGGCGATTTCGGGCAAACGCTTCCCGTTTGCTACGTTGAAACCTTGGCTTCGATCCTGTTGGGCTCCTACAGTTGCTGCCGACTGCTGGAGGCGCAGGGAATAGTGCGCGCCGTCGTCGACTATCGAATGGGTGGACAAAGAGCTACCCATCGCTCGGCGGTCACAAGCCCGCGCCTACTGTGGCCGTAAATCGGGATTGGAGACACGGCGGCGGTAGCTGCGGCTTGAGCGCCTTTGCTTTTGCCTGATGCAGTCGACCCCCTTTTTTAGCCGCTAGCATTACTGCTTCGCAGAAGGAGGCGACCGCCTGTCACTCTTCTTTGCTCCGGATCATGGCCTCTGCCAGAGTCTGCTGCAAGTCAAAGCCCACTGCGAGAGAGGTGGACAGGAGGTGCTTCCAAAGTCTCTCGATAGAGCGTTAGCCAGCTTAGAAGAATTCATTTGCTGTGTGTACGGGGACAACAGTCATTTACCGCACCAGCAGAATTTCTTGAGTGTGTGAGCGGGCCATTTTGACGTCCAAAAATGATCAGGCTGCAGCAATTAACGAATACATTCTCTCGGAAATTGAGGGAAATGCAGTGATCTATACCTCAATAAACACTGTTGTTGAGCAAGATGACGCCACACATTATCCCGTGGAATTTTTGAACTCCCAGCCAGCAAATGGACTTCAAGCGCATACCATAAAGCTGGAAGTCGGAGTCCCGATTATGCATTTTCGGAATTACCTATCTCCTCCAAAGTGGTGTAATGAGACCCGTCTTAAAGTCATCTCGCTGCACAGACACATCATTGAAGCAAAAATTCTTACGGTTTATGGCGAAGTCGAGGCAGTATTTATACCTCATAACTTCCCGTTCCAGTTCAAGCGCGTATAATTCCCCGTGAGTGTTTGCATCGCGATGACCATCAATAAGTCGAAGGGGCAGACACTGAGTGCAGCGGATGTCAACTTGAGGACGAGTTGTCTCTTACGCGGGCAACTGTATGTCGCTTGCTCCCGCGTCACCAGTCCTGACTCTCTTTACATTTTGGCTCTTGGCAGCATAACTACCATCGTAGTGTGGTGGCGGAGTGGTAAAGGCTCCGACTCAGTGGTGGCGGAGTGGTAAAGGCTCCGACTCAGTGGTGGCGAAGTAATAAAGGCTCCGACTTACAAGTTGTAGGTCTGTCGTTCAAACCCAGCCAGGCGGATTACTTTGTGTATTTTATTTCATAACCACTGCTCAACGGTGAAGGAAAACATCATGAGGAAACTGTGACTGTGAATGTTTTAGAACCAAAAATTCATCAAGTGTCATCCACAAAACCGTATTGGACTCGCGTGGTGGATTATGGCCCATTCCCTCTCCTAGAAATGAGGTCTGTGTCCCAGCAGCGGCAACTTTATAAGGCTGATGCAATGCTATTTTAAAAGTTGTTTACTTATAATGCTATGCCATCTGATATACACTGATCATACACTGCCATTTTAGATTTGTTTGGTGTTGTAGGGCCTTCACGCAGACAACGTCGCGGGCAGCAGCTAGTAATAGAATAAAATAAAACTTTATTGTACACCAAAATAGTTACAGTTAATGAAACTATAATACATATTACATCTAGATATTATCTCCACACTGGTAAAAAGACTAGACACGACTTTTCCAACCTTATATTAGGGTTTATAGACTATCTCATTCCTTTCACCAACTATACTAATCCTGAAGCCCAGCAAAAGCCTGAATTAATCTCGTACAGAGCAAAAAACGCGATTTCGTCCAATCAATACGCATTAGTCCCTGTTCATTCACGAATTACGGGCCTTGTCGCTCCATCGAGTTATAGGTAGGTCGTCAGGTAAAGGAAATTGATGGTCTTTTTTCTAAGAGGCGACTGTGTTGAGGCCAAAAAGCATCCAAGTTGGAGCTGATTGACTTATTCTGTAAGTATACTGACGAAGCATTTGAAATGGTCTGCTTAATGTTTTTTTTTTTTTGCATTATGCAGTTTGTGTCTGTATGAAATTTTTTACTTTTGACAATCTTTTTGAGTTCGTATAGAAAGCAGATGTAACAAAGTCCCTAATGTTATTGCATCATCATGATCATCATCATTTCAGCCGAAATACGCCCACCGTTGGACATATGCCTTCCCCAAGCTTCGCTACGACGACCGGTCGGTAAAAGGACCGGTCCTGTGCTTTTCGCATAAATCAGACGCATCCCTGACCAGATCATCGGTCCACCTTGTGGGAGGCCTTCTAATGTTGCGTCTTCAAGCATGCGGTCGCCACTCCAGAAAATTTTCTTCAAAATTTGCCGTTGAGGTTTGCTCGATATTTTTGACGACATTAATAAAAAAAATAAGTATACAATAGGCGGTTTAATTGTTGTTAGTGTAAAATATGTAAGGTTTTCAGTGTACAAGAACATAAATAATATAAATCTTAAATATAAGGTTTATTATAATATTTTAACGATACTATATGGGTTGATGAGTTTTATTTTATAACTAGCGACCCGCCCCAGCTTCGCGCGGGTGCAATGGTGATATTAAATATATTATACACATAAACCTTCCTTTTGAATCATCTGTTAAAAAAAAAACCCATCAAAATCCGTGGCGTAGTTTTAAAAATTTAAGCATACATAGGGACAGTCGACTTTGTTTTATACTATGTAATGATTATAAAATAAAATTAATCGACTAATTCATCATCATCATCCTACCCATATCCCATATTACTTGGGGTCGGCGCAACATGTTTTTTTTCTTCCACTCTGTCCTGTCACCCGTCACACTATCACTAACTCCTTTTTCTTTCATATCATTCCTCACACAATCCATCCATCTCTTCTTCAGCCTCCCTCTTCCTCTTCATCCATCTACGTGTAAACTCAAAACTCTTTTCGTAACATGCGTTTCATCTCTCCTCATCTATAATTCTTTGAAATAATAAATTAACATTAATTTATAGGAATCATGCATGCATTAAAAGATGTGTGAAGAGTGTAAATATGTGTAAAAAGTATATACAATGTGTCCGGGTTCGGACTGTACAAACTTTAGGGGGTGATACTTTGCTCTATTTTATCACTAAAACTATTCTACATGTGAGGTCTAAACCCAACCCCCTCTGAATGGCAGCCATTTTTGTATTTTGGTTCAGTTTTGGGTAACGTCCATACTAAAACTTGTGTAAAATTGGAATTTAATGCCCGATTATCGTATAAAAAAAACTTCCTGTAACGGCAAAGTATTAGCAATCAGATAAATAACTCAAATTATTTTAATTATTGCTATATCATACTGAAATCAATGCTGAAACATCAATTTCATGCCAAAATTATCATCAATTTTTTCAAGATTATTTCAAAAAATACCCCCGAGAACTACCATTTTTTATAAGCGTAACTCATGGATGATATGTTTACCTGGATAATGATTCCAAAAACTCGATTCTATGACTATTCATTTAAGAGATATTGTTGCTTAAACCTAGCCCTTCCGTGCATAAGATATGAATGATCGTTGCATTCTATGGGGAAGTAGGAAGAAAAACAAGGTTTATTGCGTTTCATTGTAATGAAAATGGGACAAATACGATGTCAATACAAAATAAGTAAGTATTCGTCAGATGAAACTCGAATAGATTAATGTTTACCAGTCTCTGTCTTCTGCTTATTGTGGCTTATTTTGTATTGACATCGTATTTGTCCCATTTTCATTACAATGAAACGCAATAAACCTTTTTTTTCTTCCTACTTCCCCATAGAATGCAACGATCATTCATATCTTATGCACGGAAGGGCTAGGTTTAAGCAACAATATCTCTTAAATGAATAGTCATAGAATCGAGTTTTTGGAATCATTATCCAGATAAACATATCATCCATGAGTTACGTTTATAAAAAATGGTAGTTCTCGGGGGTATTTTTTGAAATAATCTTGAAAAACTAAAAAATTGATGATAATTTTGGCATGAAGTTGATGTTTCAGCATTGATTTCAGTATGATATAGCAATAATTAAAATAATTTGAGTTATTTATCTGATTGCTAATACTTTGCCGTTACAGGAAGTTTTTCTTTATACGATAATCGGGCATTAAATTCCAATTTTACATAAGTTTTAGTATGGACGTTACCCAAAACTGAACCAAAATACAAAAATGGCTGCCATTCAGAGGGGGTTAGGTTTAGACCTCACATGTAGAATAGTTTTAGTGATAAAATAGAGCAAAGTATCACCCCCTAAAGTTTGTACAGTCCGAACCCGGACACATTGTATAGTAGTAGATTGTATGTATGTGATATGTAGGTCTTGGCTCAACGTGATGGATGTCCGCGCGGATCACCGCAACGAAGCGTCTTCTGGGGCCCTAGACAAGTGGCAATCGCTCCGTGTCGAATCCATTTCTAAGTTCGATTTCGCCTTAACGATGTCGACCACAAAATGGTAGACAAAGTGACATCGACTAACATATCGATAAGTCGAAGTGTTGGTTCGATAACATAAGAACTTCTTGGCTATGGTTATCGAATTAAAACGTCCAATTTGACGTATAGACAACTAATAACAAGTAGCGAATCGAAAACTTGACCACGTGACTTTTCGAAGGCATGTGTCAGTTCCATACATTTAGGAGCTTCGAATTTCGTTATCGTTAGTGAGAATGTGACTTTGTCTAAGCCCCCTGTACTCATATACAGTCCAAAATCCGCCTTCATACCACGACTGTACATCCCTCCTTGCATCGTTTATCCACAATGTTGAGGGGTCCTTGATAAATAACTTTCTGATGGACTATATTTCGCCATGTTGTAGGTACTATCTTCGGCGATATGGATGGCGTTGCAGACTGTGTTCTCCAGTGTAACAAGGATTTGATCTGACCAACGTATCGGACTCTGACCCCTGGGTCTTTTTCTATCTAATTTTCCCACAGCTGTAGGAACACGAAGTTTAAATAAATACAATTGCAGTAAAATTTAATGACATCACTTTAAAAGAGACCCATAAAGCTGTTCTATATTGTGTTTGTTTCTTAAAAGAAAAGACAAAACAACTAGATAACGTGAACGGTCTCCATTCCATAAAATTTATAGCAGGTAAACGTTATAGGTACATTTGTTACAAAGATATTTACGAGCTTGTACCTGATGGTTGGTGTTATCTGCGATCAAGCTGATTTCCCTGGAGGACCTTAAGTTTTCCCAGCTCGTTATACTACATTTAGAAGATGTACATTCACTCCCGTGATTGATATTATCGTTGTGGGCACAATATGGGTTACAGAAGTTTATATTTAACTAGCTTTTGCCCGCGGCTTTGCCCGCGTGGTATTGGGGTTGGGGTTGGGGTTTCTGGGATAAAAAGTAGCCTTTGTCCTATTCGGGAGTGTATCCTATGCCTGTGCCAAATTTCATCTTGATCCATCCAGCCGTTTTGGCGTGATTGAGTAACAAACATCCAAACATCGTTACTTTCGCATGTTTAATATTAGTAAGATGGCCTACGGTTTTAGTCTGTTTATGAATGGTTATATTAGTGTTGGTATCGGCATCAAGCTTGGATCATTCATCATTTTCTCGAAACTAATTTTCATCCGTCACCTCACATGCTTAGGTCCAGTTGATAACTAGCGTCAAGCATAAGTCGTCCGGTCTGCGGTAATGATTGAAAGAGTAGAATGTCAAGGGCTATACATAAGTGTGCATTTTGTATTGTATTTATGCTGGTAAAAAATTGACACATCTCATACCTCATTGTCACATCTTCTCGCTCCACTCAGGGTGGACTACATAGCTGTGCAGTGCTGAAAACTTAAGCCACAATCATGTCGACATCATAAGCTATCGTGTTCTTGTAACCCTCACCTGATCACCTCAACCAACAAACCCACCTCCACTTCCAACACTCTGTCTTCCAGTGCGCGGTCTTCACTCCAAAATCTTTCGGCACAAACAACCAACTATTTTGAGGACTATGCTAAAGAAGCCTGCTTAATACAATTTAAGTTTCACGATTTTACAAGCTTTTATTTAGTTTCACCTGATGTTTGCGATCTACTTTCCAGTTACTAATTAGTTAATTGAGCTAGAATTTTGCATAAATGAGAGATGTGAAACACAATTTTGTTGTATAGTATTTATTTTCTTTGAATACTCGTTTCGATCGAGCGACCATGTTTCAGAATAGATTCCTTAGTTCTCCTCTGAAACGCGGTCGCCCACAATAGATCTTATCAAGGGCACAAAGAGCTATGCTGCAAATTTCCTTTTGCGATCGAACCAAGAAAAATATATAATATTTTAAATACCTGGTAAATATAATATCTTTTTCTTATCTGCAAAATAGAAAAAGGCCATTACAACACTCTTTAACTATAAGATGTTTGTAAATAACTCTTCCATTTCCGGAATCCGGAACACAAAGTAATGGCAATTACACAAAAAAGAATTGCCCGCCAAAGAGTACGACACTCGACCGGCAAAAAGCAAAAAAGAAAGTAGAAAAACGCTCGTTAACGAACAACTCGCTAATTTGAGGAACAATTGCGTTCCGGGGCGCTTTCACAACCTACGTGGATTGCAAATGTGCGCTGCGGAAAATCTGACGCAAATACAACCGCCGAGTATTGTTTGCTTCACTTTGTGGGATATTCGAGGAGAGATGAGGTTTCGGGAAATCTATTAGACGTATAATTTATCTGTTAAGTGTCTTGTGGGATATGTTTTTTTATGGAAGGCAAAAATCATACAATGATGAATCCCGCTCTTAGGCGGAGTGGGAAACAGTGTCAAATTCTTACTGACTAACGCACTGGAGCCAAGCCTTTCTTTCAGAAAGAGACCCTAGATATATTTTGTAGTTTTGGTTAATGATATAAACTATTGCTTGTCAATGATCCCGCCTGATGGTAAGTAAAGATCCAATCGTCAATGGCTGTAGTTTTGTAGAGACTTAAATTATATCGAACGGAAAGACCACAGCAGCCAAATATATTCCAGTCCTTTGATGTATGTGAAGTAAACGACGAGGCGAAACGCTTGGTTTGGACCTTAGAGGAATTAATAACGTAAGGGTGGACACTCGCTGTACGTAGTATGTTTGATTGTATAACTGTGGTGGCGGAATCAAGTCAGTGTAATTCTTGTGCATATACGTGAACAATGTGACGAAAAAATATTTTATTTTTTTGGGTTCCGTAGTCAACAAGGAACCCTTATAGTTTCGCCATGTCTGTCTGTCTGTCCGTCCGCGGATAATCTCAACGACCGCTAACACTAGCAGGCTGAAATTTGGTACCAATATGTATATCAACCATGCCGACAAACTGCACAAACAAAAAGTGGTAAAAATTTTTTTATTAAGGTACCTCCCCTACACGTAAAGTGGGAAGTGATTGTTTTTTTTTCATTTCTACCATAACGTGTGATATATTGTTGGTATATATAATAATAGGTATTTAAAAATGATTAGGGTTCTTGTAAAACAATTTTTTGATAATGTAAATATTTTTGGAGATAATCGCTCCAAAAGTAAAAAATGAGGCGTGTCCCCCCCTGTAACTTTTGAACCATAAGTTTGAAAATTTGAAAAAAATCTCAAAAGTACTTTAAGTAAACTTTCTAGGAAAATTATTTTGAACTTGATAGGATGCACAGTTTTTAAAAAATTAAAAAAAAAAAACGTTGTGAACTAATTTTGTAGTTTAACCGTACATGCAAGCATTTTTTTTAAACTTTTTTAACATATTTCATTATCTTGAGCGAATCTTCTTTCAAATAAAAATACAAAAAGAAAAAAAAAAAATAAATAAATAAATGAGCTACTGGGTTGAGTGTGAGAAATTTGTGACGGACGGGAAACTACGGAACCCTACACTGAGCGTGGCCCGACACGCTCTTGGCCGATTTATTATTTTAGTATATTTCTGAGACTATACACATTTTTTTGTATTATATTAATATAATATAATAATAAATTCCACAACATACAACGCCGTCTAGTCCCAAGCTAAGCATGGGTACTAGACAACTGATAAATGTACTTATATATCTCTAAATACATACATGTTATAGATAAATTACACCCAGTCATAGAACAAATAATCGTGTTCATCACACAAACATTTGTCCTGGGTGGGAATCGAACCCACGACCTCCAGCGTAGCAGTCCGGGCCACTAACCACTAGACCAACAGGCCAGCAAATATTGTTAAGAAAAGTGTTAAATGACTGCTAAAATAAGAGAGACTATAAGGAGTTGCCAGTTTGTTTGCCTTTGTTAAGTATAATAATAAATTACATTGACCGTAGGATTATGATATCCACGAGTAAGCTAAGAAAAACAAACAATATTTAATTACTCTTTGTAATTTTCCTGGAAATGAAAGTGGAAAATTTTCTTTTACTTTGATCTACACTAAGATGTTTTAAAGCCAGGCTCAAAAACATCGTCGAATGAAAAGAATTTTCACTTTGTAGGCTTCCTAGCTACTAATGTTGTTGAATTATGGAAAAGATTATTTGTTAACTTCAGTGTCTCACAGTGACTAGTGGATTCTTTTTATCTGGTCTTTAGTTTTTGGCACATTGTAGGTAAACCTACCTACTTTTAGGGGTTTCGTACCTGAAAAGGAAGTAACAGAACCCTTATAAAGAAGCGTCAGGAGGAAATAGGTTACCTCTAGCCTATCGTGCTCCATCGTCAGTCCCATCATCGCTTACCTTTAGATGAGATAGTAGTCAAACGCGAGCCACAACGAGCCTATCACAAATAAAAATAGTTAAAAAGTCCTATCAAAATTGGCTGAACATTTTGAACTGAAAATTCAGAATTCTGCTTCGTGTTCTAAACGCAATAGAGTTCTGGGTACGATTAGGAAGTTCGCTCGTGCAATGACGAATTAAGTAGTACCATGTCAAATACGACATCCTTTTGATTGGAGAATTCTCTTTTAATTGAAGGCATGTGGAAAATTCTCTTTTTATTGAAGGCTTGTGGAACTTAACACCCTATTCCACGTACCATCAAAGACACTTCCGCCTAACCACTGTTAAGTTCATTTTTGCTTGCACTTGAAACGAAAACTTCATAGGTTTGGTTTGGCACCGCGCCGCAGAATTCAAGCGATTTTTTTTTAAAGTGGCAGACAGAAATGACCACGAATAGTACTTCTAACATTCAATACTTTGTTTGACTAACAACATCGCTAAAAAAAAGTCTAAAAGTTGTGTAGCCGAGTTTTAGCGGTGCAAAAACGTCACTCTCGTCATTTTCCAAAGCCTGAAGAATATTCACCGTAAAATTTACGAATACTACTCGTACCCTCTATGGAATTTTGTCCATTTTCTGGCTCAAAAATATAAAAAAACGCTTGATACTAACAAATATAAAAGAACGTCGAGTTGGCTCCCTGTGGGCGTCGTAAATTCCTGGTCGCGTAAGAAATGCACGGTGCATGGTACATCCTTTGTACTCGGTCTACCAGCTACTCTATATTTGAGTGACAAATCCGTCCATTAAAACTTTTTTCATTATTCTTTTGGCTTTTGTGGTTTTGTTGATGGGGTGGTGGTTTTTTGGTTTATTTTTGAGGTTTTAGTGTAAACATTTTCAGGTTAGGTTAGACTCGAGGTTGGGTCAGAAAGACTTTAAAAGAAACTGGATAAGCAGTTTACATTTATTAAGTGGTGTGCTTGTACTTTGAAAGAGATCGAATAGCTTAGTAAACAATTATGTATGAGTTTATTGTATAATAGTAGATGAAACAATAAAATCTATATGTAATTTAGATGTAATGCTACAAATAGATTCATTTTGAGTTAACCTAGTTAAAAAAATAAATCAATTAAATAATATTTATTTAGTATTGTTAAGAGATCCCCAAAACGGGACTAACTAGATTATCTAGAACAACAATAAAATTCATATACGCCTGAACCGAAAAAATAAAAAATAATTGATTGTGAAAAATCAAATGTATAAAAAATTAAAACACATTTCGATCAGATAAAAGCCTGTAAGAAAATGATGTCATTATCGAATATATAAAATCATATGTTTGCAGCAGCACGTCTACACGCCCGTTCGTACGACTGCGAACGAGTTTTCACGAAGATGGAACGGCGGGGCCAACAGTTTAGATTAGAAAAGTTCGCGGGCTACGAGCAGACCCGGGACAAATTGCTTTACTAATACAACAGATTTCCGGACTCGTTGCGGCACCAAAATCCGGCAAAAACTATACACATGCGAGTTCGGGTTAAACCTATTGGATGGGGGTATTTCTGAAATAACTTTGCAGACAGTTTGCTATTATAGCACTTTTTGTTACCATTTGATTGGAAAGTTGTTGCTCGTTTTCACAGGGTTTTGTTAATGGGTCTATTGTATGATAGATGTCACAGTTTTCCAGTTCGTAGTTTTGATTAAAATGCTGGCTTTGTTCAAATAATTTGGGATCATGTGTAAGAACAAAATTATTTTACAATGACTCCTATATAATATTGTGACATAATAAACGCCCATTGTGGAAAATATAGTCTGTTTAGAATGGGCTACAGAGTCGACTTTAGCTGTTTTTAAAATAGGTACATTTTTTTACCGTAATTAAGATTTATCAAAATCGAATGTCGAATGTCGTCCACTCTTAGAAATAGACCCCCAAGAGTCCTGTGCATCTCGCATATCCATCGGATTCCCGCAACCCTTATCAGGTCTGGTTTGCCTACAATTAAAATACTAATTTCTTTTAAAAAAAAACTTCTTAGAGTATTTAAGAGAAATTTAGATGTGAGCGAAGATACATAAGTATCTACTCTGACCCTGTATTGGTATTGACCATAGAAATATAATTAACTATATTACCGTAAAACAGGGTGAATAGAAACAAAAGGAGGATGAATAGAAACAACATTTCGTTGTTTATTGACGTTATTTAAAAATTGTTTGCAGCATTTAAATATTGTTTATAAATTCCATATTGAAAACGAAAATGCTGTATTAAAACTAAAAATATGAAATCAAAGTAATAATTCTAATAAAAATTTTGTTTCTATTCACCATCTGAGATTCTATTCACCCCATTTTACCTGATATTGACCGATAAGCAACAAATTTAGTATGCCGATGCTCGAGTTATTTATTTGTGTTAGTTTTTTTACCGGATACATAATTTCTTAAAAAATACATACAGGTACTATCATTTCCATGCTTAAATTATGATTAAAACTTAATTTACTATTTGAGATGTATGAGAATGTACATTATTTCAGTTAAATTTCGTTTTGCTCTGAACAAAACACTACCGGGACTTGAAACATATTCTAAGTTTGCTTATGTAT
This sequence comes from Mythimna loreyi, assembly GCA_029852875.1. Taxonomy (NCBI): domain Eukaryota; kingdom Metazoa; phylum Arthropoda; class Insecta; order Lepidoptera; family Noctuidae; genus Mythimna; species Mythimna loreyi. The sequence continues at coordinate 13,514,665 of CM056789.1, forward strand.
TTGGTTCTCCACATTCTTTCCACTCCAGAAGTCCTGTTTATTATTCAGTCCAGCTACTTGCATGAAAATATTGAAAATTTTTAGGTTGACAAGTACACATAAAGCCCCTGACAGAAACTTTTTAGTGTTGTTTACTTTTTTACAATATGCTACAACACCTAATAATGCAGAGACAATGTCTCCTTATCTTTTCTTATGTCTTTGCTTTCTCATCCTACAGAAATAGTGTATTTTCTAAAATAAATAGATAACGATTATCATAGAATTATTATTTTTAGAATATAAATTTAAAATGTTTCCGTTTTTTTTTTCATTTTAGATACGGTACGGTTCCCGTATCTAAAATGAAAAAAAAAACGGAAACATTTTCGGCGGACCACTTTGAAAGTGTCTCTCGCGCAAACTATACATTTTAAAAAAGATGATATTAGAAACTTCAATACCTTTTTTGAAGACGTATCCGTAGATAGACCCACACGTATGGGTTTGATGAAAAAAGAAATGAGATTTAGTTAAAAGCATAGGTTATAAGTATTGGAAACCCTCAATACTTACTGTTTTTTTTTCATTTTTTTTTCTATAGCCCCGAGCTATACAACAGAATTAACAAGGTTCTTAACATTTACCCATGTGCTTCCCGGGAGTGCAAAAGGCTCTTGGATGACTGGCTCGCCACTCTTGCATATGAGGAACTTGAGAATTTTGTAAAACCTTAAACCGAAAATCCACAGACATTCATACCACATACACGTAGTGTGGAGTGAGTTTGTATGGAGATACCATGCAAGCTTTGTCTATACCTACACCAAACATACATGCATTACACTTACAAAAACACACATACACACACTTATACACATTGTTAACACTACGCTTTGTTAACATTACCATTTATTTTTTATTTTTATTGTTTAACTTTGTTTTTCTTTGTATATCTACTGTGATTGGAACATTGTCATCTTCCCCCTGGAGGTGGGCGATAATAGTTACGACACAGTTACTAACTAATATAACTATTTTCGTGCTTAATTATTTGTTAAACTTGTTTTTGTTCCGAATAAATATATTATTATATTTAAAAAAAAAAAAAAATCACAATACACCTATGTACCAAGTTTCAACAGTGTAGTTCTTATAGTTTCGGAAAAAAATGGCCGTGACATACGGACTGGCAAACCAACAAACAGCCATGACAAATCTAAAAGGGTTCCGTTTTTTGCCATTTGGCTACGGAACCCTAAAAAGTTCCTCATAATCTTTTATTCAAAGTTACACCTGTAAAGCGATTTAGGGGTGTCAAAAGTTGTATGGGAGAATATTATTCCTTTGGTTAATAAACTTAAAACTTAGCAAAAAGTCTAACCAAATTGAGTAGTAAATATATCCTTCACCGTAGGGGCCCTACAGGGTCGAAGCCTCCCGGAGCTGAGGGTTGATGCGAAAGCGTTACACCGGGGCTCTGGGAATAAGGCAAAGAAGGCACGAGTTTAAGGTGTTTAAATTTCTATGAAAACATTCTCACGAACAAAGTACCTAGTGAGCAAAATTCTAGATCTTTCTAATACCCATTACTTTAGTTAAAGCAAGTTTCACAAAATATTTCACTAATAGTTTACGCGACTTTAAAACTTAGACTATTATAATAAGGGCGATACAGAAAGTGAAAAGGGGATGCAGTCACGTCTCTGACCCCTTGTTCCACGGGGAACAGTTGGTAATGAAGGCACACGTACTATATAACTTGTTCCCTTGGTAACAAACAAGCTATTTTCAGGAAGTTTTTAAGGAAATAATGGTGCTTTATTTACGATCTCGTATTTTTACAGGGTTTTTAGGGTCATATTGTACATGATGTATGTTAAGTGGTTTGCTGTTATGTAACATTGTATCATAACAGAGACATTTTAGATAATGATTAAGGAGGAGATGAAAAAGGAGGAAATGTGTTTAGACACTTTTTTATGGTGCGTAAAAATCATATAATATTAAGTAATCCCACTATTGGGGGGAGTGCGAAAGCGTTACAGTGCGAAAGCGTTACAGTGCGAAAGCGTTACAGTGCGAAAGCGTTACACCGGGGTTCTGGGAATAAGGCGAGGACGGCACGGGGTAGGTTCTTTAGTCAGTAAGGGTCTGACACTGTTTCCCGCTCCACCCAATTTTGGGATTCGTCATTCGATGATTTTTATCTACCATAAAAAAAAAAACTATTGGGAGGAACGAAAAATAGTATCAGACTCTTACTGACTAAACAACACGCTCCGTTCCTACGTTGCCTTTATACCAGAGCCAGAGTCTTCCTTTCAGATTTAAACTCTTGACCCCATTTGACTTTGACCCTTCAGTTTCTGTCATTTACAAATCGATTAACAATTCTTTGTGTATTAGAACACTGGTATGTCACGGGTAACCTGCATGTCTTAGAAACTAAAATCTACCATGCTCTTCCTTAGAGAGAAGGTCTGAGTCCCTAGCAGTTCAAAAATTACAAGACTGATACTGAACCATGCTATTTGAACACTTCTGTTTCGTCCACCATATCATTGTTTACTGAGAGAAATCAATTGCGAGCCCATCAATACAAAAGATCAAAAAATAAATACGACTTCCAGAATATAAACGTAATATAAAACTATTTACCCACCGATCTGAAAAAAAAATACCTATAATTATGAATTGGTCAATTTTCCATTTAGCTGTTAGAACCTCACAAAACCAGTCTCTCTGGTCAATGTTTCACCAATTAACGTCATAAGCATCTGGCTTCCTGTAAGAAAGGGCCCACAATATCACTTTGATTGTCAAATCGAGCACCACCGCCGAATATTAGACCCTCGTTGTGGATGCCTGTTATTGACTGCTGATCGTTTCCTTATTGACCTCTACACATTTTGGGGTCCAAACTGACCCCTTGGTTATTATGGCACAGAGATAATGGGCGTTGTGAGCGACTGTATTACGACTACAGTAATTTTGGACAGATTATTGTCTTCTTGATTGTACATTTCTTGTCTCAAGTTGGTGCTTTATGGAACTACCAAATAACTTTTCAATGAAAATATATTTTTTTGCATAAAAAGTTTTATAGCACGGTATATACCTACCTATATAATTAAAACTCGTCAAACCAAAAATCACACGAGCCAAAACTCGATCGGTTGTGTCGTTTAATTACTTACAGAGTTTCAATGGCCACCTTCTAGTTTCACCAACACATCAACTCCACGATATAATAATTTTGCATTGTCATCTGATTAACGCAGGCATGCAAAATTTCAGGTCAGTCCGTAATCGGGAAGTGGATCAAATTTAATTTACAAGATTTGATTACAAACGTCGGGACAAGTGATACTAAATAAAAAATTGTAAAAAAACCTTGCCCTCATACTAAGAATAACTCCTGTGTCGTAGATGCCTTCACACGATCTTAATAGCTCTAATTACAATTTTAATTAGATGGCTGTCATAGCACAAAGCCGAGATAATTGAACCTTCATTGTTTTATTATGGTCGCTTGTTTGATTTAAACTTCTGATTTTTTTTAATTTAATTTAATGAAAAAACCATATTTATAAACCTAGATTCTGTTGTTTAGTTATGAATACCCACAAAAGCGTGGTCTTTTTTATTACAAAGATAATAATTACTCATGTACTTCATGCAAGGACTTTATTTATTTATACATACTTTATTGTACACAAAAAAAATATATAATAAGAAAGAAACTTAACCTAAAACTCATTTACACACGCCTTATCGTATTCTGTGATCTCTTCCAGGCAACCTGGAATGGACAGTAAATGCCTGGACAAGATATGGGGTTGTCATTGTAGGGACATTTTGAGCACTCTAATAGGTGGACCATTGTTTGGTCAGAGACACGGTACCGCACTCGCACTGTGTGTCACCGGGGTCTATAATCCCCCATTTTGCCAAGTTGTGTTTGCAGCGGCCTACTTGGGTGCGCAGTCTATAGATTGCTTTCCATACAGGCCACTGCAGCTTATATCCAAGTGGCAGATGTTCCCGGGGTTGGACAAAGTCGGGCGGTGGTGGGTGGTGTTCCTCCCACAACTTACATCTCTCCGCAGACGGTCGATCCCGAATAGCCTGTGTGCAGCAAAGAAAGCTCTTACGACTTTTAAATCTACCTGGAGCCGCCGTATGCTTATATAGGGGATGCCGGGAATCAGACTCTTGATAATAATTTTCAAGTCCGCACGCGACACTCCTACGGACGACAGGTGGTGCGATTCCAACCAGCGGGTAGAGCTTGTTGAGCGGGGTTGGTTTCAAGCAGTCCGATATTATTCGGCACGTCTCGTAATGTCGACCTGCTTAGCATGAGCAGAACGGTGCCACACTGGACACGCAAATTCTCCAACAGAAAAACATAGAGACATACCAGTCGTGCGAAGAACATCGGGTGTTGCTCCCCAGTCGCTGGAGACAAGTCGCCTCAGCAGATCATTTCGAGTCCCAACCCTCTGCTTGGTATTGTAGCAGTGAACATTGAAAGTTAGAGCTCTGTATTGGACAGAGCTATTTAGTAACGCCGAGGTATTTAGGAGTCTTGCAATGTTCGACGTTTGATTCTCGCCGCTATACTCGCCGATATACTTAATACTAATATTATACATAATATATTTTATAATAGATACACAGATAAATAAAAATGCTATTTAATAAATTCATATACAGGGTGTCATTGACATCGTAACGCAAACGAATACCATAGATCCAGTACATAATTCTAGACCCCCCAGTGGTGGAATTTTTTGTCGGCTTTTTAAATTTTTTGAAAAAAAAATGTTTTTTTATTTTTTACCAGTATAAAGTGGTTGGGTCCAGAATCATGTACTGGATGTAAAAGTGTTTGGGTAGTTCAGAATAAAAAAAATCGTGTGAAGCGTGAAATGAGGCCATCTAGCGTAAAATCAGATTAAAATATTGTTATCGATAACATTACATTTAATTGTTACTAGATGGCGTTGCTGTGCTTAAATTACTTTACTTCTTTTTATAGTTTCTTTTTGTTTCTACAAAGATTGAAATAATTTATTTTTAAAAGAAATTAATATATTAAAATTGAATATCATTTTACAAATATCTAATTATCTATGTGTTAGTTTTCAAACTTGAGACGGTAGTTGAATATGAATTTAGGAATAATAATTAGTGGGTAGTTTCAATAATACTTAGATCTAAGACTTGTGACTAAGCACAATTGATTGTTTGCTAAGTTTTTTTTTTTTTTTATTGATTATAGGTTCGCGCTTGACCACTATCTCACCTGATGGAAAGCGACGATGCAGTCGACGATGGAACGCGCTTACCTAGAAGTAACCTATTCACTCTTGACTTAAAGATACCCGGATTGTAGCTATCAGGAAACACCGACTCCGGCAAGGAATTCCACTCCTTGGCTGTACGCATAATGAATGTGTTCCCAAAACGTTTTGTACGTATATGTGGGATATCCACCATGTACCGGTGGCGCAATGCCGTACGTCTGGTGGTCCGATGATGGAACGGGCTAGGCGGAATTAAATTATGTAATTCCGACGCACACTCCCCGAAATGCAACCGGTAGAAAACCGACAGGCTAGCAACTCGGCGTCGATGCTCAAGACTTTGAAGTCTCGACTCGACAAGTGCATCATCGCCAATGATCCTCTTGGCTCGCCTCTCAATAGACTCAAGCGCATCAAGTTGGTATCGGGCAGATCCGTCCCAAAGATGAGAGCAGTACTCCATAACCGATCGAACTTGCGCCTGATAAAGTTTAAGCAGCTGTTCCGGCGTGAAGTACTGTCTAACCTTTGCGAGGATTCCCAACTTTTTTGCAGCCAGTTGAGCCTTTGCTTCGATGTATGGCCCAAAATTGAGAGTAGATGTCAGCGTTATACCAAGAAGATCAAGATGGTCAGTTATCGGCACGGATACACCCCGGAAAGTTGGAGCAGGGCTAAATTGACTCCTTTTAGCGGAAAATAGACACGCCTGAGTTTTAGCAGCATTGAACCTGACCATGTTGGCATCGCCCCATTCAGAGACAGCCTCCAAGGACAAGTTCAAGCGCCCAACCATAGCCTCACGAAGAGACTGGACCTGTGACCCACTAGCTCGTGCGCCGGATGTGTAACTTTCAGCAACAGTGCTGTCGTCTGCATACCCAAAGGTACCGGGCTTAAGCAGGTCGTTTATGTGCAACAAGAACAATGTTGCCGAGAGCACTGACCCCTGAGGGACCCCGGCATTGATGGTCATTTGGCTCGACGAGCAACCATCGATGACCACACGGATGGACCGGTCCCTCAGAAAGTCTGCAATCCAAACACACAATCCAGTAGGTAAACCGAATGAAGGAAGCTTACTAATAAGGCTTTCGTGCCAGACCCTATCGAAAGCCTTCGAGATGTCAAGGGAGACGGCAAGTGCTTCCCCGTGTTTCTCGATGGCCTCGCTCCAGATGTGGATGGCATACGCTAGAAGATCACCTGTTGACCGATTTCGGCGAAACCCGTATTGTCGGTCACTCAAGATGTCATTAGCTTCTAGGTATGCCAGGAGTTTAGTATTCAGTACACGTTCCATTGTCTTACAGAGAATGGACGTTACTGAAATGGGTCTGTAGTTAGCTGGGTCAGCCCGACTACCCTTTTTGGGCACGGGCTGTACGTTAGCTTGCTTCCATGCATTCGGCACTTTTCCAGCCTCAAATGAAAGCCTAAACAGGCGTGTCAGGATTGGAGTCAATTCTGGCGCACACGTTTTCAGCACGATTGCCGGTATCCCGTCAGGACCGCTAGCCTTGTTCACGTCTAGGTTACGTAGCTCCCTACGGACGTCCTTCTGGTGGATGCGAATATCTGACATACTCGTCCCACATCCATCAGGATATGCAGGGGGCCGCGCGTCACCGGGATCTAGACGCGAAGATTCCGCGAAGAGGGAGGCAAACAGATTTGCTTTCTCCTCAGCGGTGTGGGCCAGCGAACCGTCGGGCCTCAGCAATGGCGGTAGTGAGGGGCGGCAGAAGTTCGATTCAACCGACTTAGCCAGGGACCAAAACGCTTTGCTACCAGCGGGGTATGAAGCGAGTTTGTTCCCGATGCGGCTGATGTGGTCGAATCGAGACCTCCGCATTGCCTTCTTGCAAGACTTGGCAGCACTGTTGAAGGCTCTCTTCTTCTGACTTACGTCACTCGCCTTGTGCATGCGAGCGTCGGCCCAGGCCCGGTATGCTTCGTGTTTAAGCGCATTAGCGCGATCACACTCGGCACCAAACCATGGACGAGCTTGGCTAGACATTGTCACGTCGGAGAATGGAATGTAGTACTCCATCCCCCGCCGCAGCACATCCGCCACAGCATCTGCGCATGACGACGGATCATCCGAAGAAAAGCAAGTAGGCTGCCAAGGATAACATGCGAAGAAAGATCGCATGCCATCCCAATCTGCTGACCTGTATCGCCAAATCCGCCTGGTGCCTCTAGGGCAGAGATCAGGCGGAGAATAGACTGATACAGATTTCACCAGACAGTGGTCGGAACTACCTAACGGTGATGATATCGACACTGAGTAGCGGTCTGGATCTGTTGTCAGCAGAAGGTCCAAGCAATTGGCCGTGTGCGAATCAACATCCGGCACCCTTGTAGCTCCCTGGACCAGCTGAGTGAGATTTAATGCCAGCGCAAGCTTTCGCATCTCTCGACCAGCATGGTCTGTGCACTGGTATGGGAAGAGCCACTCCTGATGGTGGGCATTAAAGTCCCCCAGTAGCACCAATTGAGCGGAAGGGTACCTCTGCTGAGCCGCATCCGCCGCCTCACTGAGGTACTGTGTGAGCCTGGTCACCTCCTGATCTCCACTGTGCGAGCGGTAGACACAAGCATAGATAATTTTATCGATGCCTGTGTCCACCAGAGCCCAAAGCGTTGAGAACTTGGGATCCTCAAGGTTGCGGAGACGCAGATAGCAGATGTCGTCCCGAGCGTACAAGCACACGCCAGCGTGTGGTTTAAAATTGTGCTCCAGGATAAACCCTGGGTAAGACAGGTACGACACATCTGATGGACTTCTAATCTGCGTCTCCGAAAGAAAAAAGAGGGATGGTTTTTCCGTCTCAAGGTGGTGATGGACTGCTGAGAGATTTGAGTGCAGACCTCGAATATTGCTGAGGTGCACTTTAAGTGAGAGGGAGTGCAGCCGCTGTATACCGTTTCTCTTTTTCTTGGACCTTGGCAAGTTAATTTCGGTTAACTCGATCGAGTTCTTTTTGTTTGATTTTATTTTTAATCAGGTTATTTTATAAACTTATTTTAATAATTAGTATGAATTCACAATAAATATATAGTGTCAAGAATAACAAGGTGAAAACGTGTCAGAAATAGCCAGAGGGATCGGTGTAAAAGTAAGTAGTTTTATTTGTAATATTTTATATAAAAAACTCCTATAATTATTATTAGCTATTATAATATATATTTCTGTATTATTGTTGCAGAGAAAAACAGTGGTTCTATGAGTGCGAAGGATACGACAATCTAAAGAAGAGAGTTCTTTGAATCAATATCAAAGAACTAGGAAACCAAAACTAATTAAGACGTTGCAGTCTCAAATCATGGTACGGGAATACGAAGAAAATGGATTTCTGCCAAGAAAACATTATGCTGATTTATTCAACAAGCGTTGACACTGTTCGTCGTATCCTTAAAGTGAAGGACAAAATAAGCGTGCTCCAGACGCGTTTGAGGTTCATTGTTTACAAATATAAGAGAGTATTCTTGGTTCATATTTGGGTATAAATTTAAATGATTCAATTTTATTAACAATTTTATAATTAACCGAACAAACAAACTAACTTTTCAGCTTTCTAATATTATTAAAGAAGATAAAACGCCAACACCAATTGATTGGCCTATATTCTTGATGCATTTTCACATGATTTTCACTAAGTTTTTTTTTTTGGATTTCCAATGTCTCAAAAAACATAAAAGTCCGGAGCTTAATGGCTGAAGTCAAGCTCATTATCAACTTTTTGCCCGTGGCTTACGGTACTTAACGTTGGCGTAACACGTTTTCTTCAGGTCAAGCTCTTGTAAGTTTTCGTACCAATTCAATATTATAACGAAAAAAAGATTAAAAACTTTTTTGCGACCGAAACTTTAAAATTTGTGGCCACACAGGAGCAGTCATGCATCGATAATGACAAAAAATCGATGGCGGGACTCTCTAGAGCGCACTTTGCATTCAACCGCCTTCTTATACGGTCGCATATAATACTGTAACTAAACTGCACGCCTGTATTCATGAATATTTACTGCACACCCCTCAGAATATGCTTTTCGCGGAAAAATCATATTCCTTGCGGTGTTCTGGTTTAGTTTTTCTGCTGCGCTGTACTGTCGCTATTGTGTTTGTGATTGGCATTGTTTGGTGATTTGTATTTACATATCATTTATATTTTTCGAATACACATGGAATTTTAGAAATACACTTTCTTCAACGTAAAGACAGCGTAGAACTATATTAAAACGTCATAGCATACTTTTGTGGAAAGTCTAGACTATTTCATAAATTACCAGCTTCTTTGACAACGAAATATTTCTCTATATGCACTCAACGCAGCTAGAAACAGTTTATGAATATATTGCTACGTTTTTCAAATAAAGTATTCTGGGAATGTTCCTGCAATAATTCAAACGTAAATTATAGAAGCGTAGTCACAAAGTGCTCTCATGTCACATGTCTCGTAGTTATGAAACTTTTAGCGTTATGAGAATTCGACGAAATAAAGGGTTAGAAGATTATAAGTTACGAACGTAGTCGCTCAGTCCTCAAAGCGCCATCTAAGTATTTTCATCAAATTTTGCCGAACGTTAAATGGGTGTCTCCGCACATGAACTGGAGCATCTCCTATTATTTCACAAATGTTATCAGAATATCAAACAGCGATTCGGGAAAGTGTTACTCTAGTGTATTTATTGGAAATGATAGGAAATTCGTCTCTATTGTAAGAAGTTTAGGAGTTGTAATTGCGTGTATGCGTGCGCGTGTTCGATTCATTTTGTAGCTGATGGCTTGCGGACTGAGGAGTTGTGAGGAGCGAGTGTTTTTCACGGTCTCATTATGTGACGATTCGTATTCGAGGCCAGAGGAGAGTTACCAGTGTTAGGGTAAGGTTGAAGGGTAGCACCCACTTGCCGGCACGTCCCTCTAGACCCTGCTTACGAAGTTCGTAAATGTTATTGATTTTATCTCGGTCTCATCCGAGATGTATTTCATTTGTTTATTTGGATCACGTTGCCTCTAACACATTACTAAACTTGTTAGACTAGTGTTGAAATGTAAACGAAGACACAAGTCTTTGATTGGATTACGTAGTTCCAACTCAAACTAAATTTTCTTTGAAATGGGTTCTGTAATAAGTTACTTAAAAAACATTCCGTGCCAAACTATGGGATCATAACCCGTTTAATGCATACTTACTTACACCAGTAGAATTAAACTTAGCCCTCTTAAAGAAAAAGATCTTTCTCACTGCACTAGATGATGAAACGTGACAGACGCTGGAAATATAATTTTAAGTTATCTCCACATCTAAGGAACTAGTGGCCACAAGTCACTGATTAAAGAAAACTTTTTTCATTTCTTGTTTTAGTGAGTTCTTGTACAATGATGGACGTGATGGAACTCAGAGAAGATTGTTAACTTAACGATGATCAGCACTTTTACTTAGGAGTAATCAACACTTTAGTTCTTGTAAAGGTTTCAGAGAAAAGTATGTCTTTCTGTCTCTGTTGGAATTAGAGATGGATTTGAGAGTTTGGTTTTCAAATCTCTTTTTTTCTAATATTTACTTTGAATAAAAATTGCGTGTAGAGACATATTGATGATTGTAAAAAAATAAAGATTATGTGATTTATGAAATCATCATCATAAACCTAGCGCCAGTCCCGGTTGCTACCCTTGGCTATTCACCTCGGTGCTCGGGGTTCGCTTTCCTACAAATACGCCTCCACTTCGCTCGGTCTTTTGCGTCTTTTGCCTTAAGCCCATTAGCACGCATATCGTCCCTTACGACGTCGATCCAACGCCTCTTAGGCCTACCTCGTTTTCCGGGTTCCGGCGGAGACGGCATGGCGAGGCATCTGTTACCCACGTAGTCTACCGGTAACGTGGCCATACCAGCGTAAGCGACCCTCCTGCAGTTTAGTGATTTATGAAATATTTGATTATAATTGAAGTCCCTGATTTTGATTAAAATCTGTTATAAAATTAATAGTTATTACAGACGTAGAAATAAATACAATTCATATGCCGGTGGCGCGTTACCGTACGCCTGAAGAGCACATTCACGACTGAATAGGATTGGCTAAGTTAGGTTATGTAACTCCTACGCATACAACTCGAAATGCAACTGATATAAATCATGCTAGCTGCTTGACATCGATGCTTTAGACTTTGAACTTTCGACTCTATAAGTGCATAAATATCAATTTGATTATTTATAAAAACGCAGGATTATCTGATTCCGCAGAGCTTAAAATGTCTGATTGTATAGATAATATTCTGTACTGGGCAAATAAAAAAATAAATCAGTTTTAATCAGGGATTAATATGTGATAATATGATTAATTGTTATCAATAAAAAAGCAAGTTATTTTTAACAAAAATGTTTGATTAATTTTCAGGTGGGGTTGGATCATAACAGGTGTTTAATTGCAGAAAACCTACTGTAATGGCAAACATTAACAAATTTCATTATCTGGTGATTATAAGAGCATTATAAAATAGGTATTTGGTAAAGTGTACTACGTCGCTCACCGAGTCATGATTTTTAAACTCTTGAACTCCACGCGAACGCATACCTATTGGTCTTTAATTGTGTCTGTAATTTCGGTAGTCGAAAGGGTAAATTAATTCTACACTGGCATCTGAAAGTTATACCTATTATCTATAAAAAAACTTCTCTCGTCGTCTGGCCATCCGGTAACCGTCCAAGTACCCAGAATAAGCTCGAGTCTTGGACGACGCGTTGTATTCTACGCGCGCCTCAAAGAGTTGTCAACAAAACCGCAGGATCTTGGCAGGGCCCAAGCTTACAAAGGCCATGGGATGGCTTCTAAAAAAGTTACCCGTTATCCTAGATTGCAAAAAAAAGAACAACTGTGTGATTTATTCAGTTAAATTCTAACATTCTGCCTTAGAGTGAGAAAAGTCCTTAGGTGATTTCCAATCTCAAAAAAAAAAAAATGGTATGGTATACATAAAAAGAGTATAATACATATATTTAGTTTTTCCTGTCGACGTGGTTGCTAAAGCGTTATATATACAAAAGAAACCTAAGTGACCGTGTCAAATACTACCCTTTGCAACAATGTGTACAAAATGGAAAAATATTTTAGAGACAAAACGGGACATCACAGACTCACCCCTATTTTACATACAAGTGATTTCAGGAATACAACAGATGGCATGAATGCAACTGCTTTGCCATGTATTTTTTTTTTCGATTTGTATAAAAAGGACCTAAGACACTAGTGGGATTGTACTTCATCGATCATCATCAGCCTTTTTAATGTTTCCAACTGCTGGGACACGGGCCTCCTCTCTAGGAGAGGGAATGGGACGACCCATTCCCTCTCCTAGAGAGGAGGCCCGTGTTCTGTCGTATTCTATCAAGCGGACCCAGTATGGGTTCGTGGATATCACATGTCTTCCAATTTTTGGTTCTAAGACATGTTGATTTCCTCACCATCTTTTCCTTCATCGTTTAGTAGTTGTGGTGAAATAAATTACACAAATAAATGCGCCTGACCCAGCAATCTCTCCGACCTACGACTCGTAAGTCGGGGCCAGTAACACTAGGCCACCACTGCTCTCAACCTTATCATCAATATTACGTAGTAAATCACACCCTGAACTTAGAAAGGTGACCTCTTAAATACCATTCCGGAACCTCCTTTGTGAAGAATATTCAGGAACGTCCCTGCGGAGACTGCAAATGGGTTTCCCTTGAGCCTCGTTGTGCTTGGTAGCACGTGATCACTGTGAAAAGTTTTTCCTCGAGTGTCCCCCTTGATAAGCGGATAGAATCCCCATTCTGAACATCTGTGACCTCAGGTCGTCAAATTATGCAGGTTGAATTTCGGTCTTTTATTCGACGAGGTGTTTGCCCCCCAAGCAAACTTCCACCAAGAACAAGATCCAAACAAAAGATAATTTTACGTGCGTAAGACTTGAAGACGTACGTTACACTTGATAAATAAAAAAAATGAAAAACATGTTTGTAAAGATTGTCTGCCATATAAGATTTAAAAATTATTGCATCTCGCCATCAACGACTGCACTGCTTACCATCAGGTCAGATTGCGGTTTTACCAATTAAAAAAAATTACGCAAATTGTTTTTCATATCAAAGGTTCTTAATTGACACCCAAATTATGGAGAAGCATATAAAAATATAAACTAACCGACTTGCTTTTAAATTAGAATGAAGTACTGTACAATGTCTCCAAATTTTTCTAAAAGGCATTTCAGACAGCCAAAGAAACAAAAAAAACGCAACTTGTAAAAACTAAGAAGGCAACAGAACCAGTATCTTGTGAGGTACCTTGTTCAATTTCAGACCATTCAGACCTAATCCATCACCATCCATCAGTTGAAATGACGTCAAGAATTGAGGTTCAAAAATAAAGCACCTAGGTAATCGAGAACATTCTTGCAATTAATCAAAAAAGATCGTGACAATTAATGATTTGATCAATTGATTACCTACTTCTTAATCCGAGTATCGATAGCAGATATTAAAAAAAAAAGATTTTCCTGACAATACGGTTTAAAACATGAATTGGATAAGATTAATTTATCATTATTGATAGTAAACAAAATTCAAGCAAGATATAACAGAAAGGTATGCAAAATATTAAGTTTTATATATTATTGTTGCAACAATGCGAAACGTATTGCTCCTGCTTTTAGTTTCCGCTGGTAGGTAACTGTTGTTTTTTTTTTTCCATTCAAGCTCTTACGTGGCTTTGTTCGAGTGGTATGTGGTTTTGTTTCCATTTCTTGTTCAATTCTGAAAATGTTTCTTTTCGCAAGCTTTTTTAGATTTAAAGCATTAGCCCTGAAAAGAGTTGCAAACTATTATAATAATATGAGAAGCATAAATTAATAAGTGAGAGTCATTGTTAAAAAATCCTAATGATTGGATCAATTTCGTGATATTTTGGTAACACAAGTGCATTTAATAAGTCCTTATCGCTGTAAGGAAGTTATACTATAGCGTTAATTTTTTATGGATTTAAATAGTCATTGGGATTATGGATGTTTTTTAAACTATTTTATACAGGGATTATACATATAACTTCATGATTTTATTTAAATAATACCTAATTAACTATATTACAGTAAAAATTAACTCGCCCTCATTACTGTCGACTTGTAATTTACCCAAGTTATAGATTAAATTGTGTTTTAAACCAGTAAATATTCTCTTTAAAAAAAAATTAATAACGCTTGCTGAAAAAATGATTTCGAGTATCTTTAATTTTACAACTCTATTTTTTGTGGCAACAAAAAGATATACTCATATTTCGATTCTAGTTCATAACAATCAATTTCATCTGGTTTGTATTTCAAATGGCCCGTTGGTCTAGTGGATATTTGACCATTATATCATTTATTTTATTTTGCATGTAAACATTTCTGTTTAAATAAAATGTTAAAAATATAGCGTAGTTAATTCTTTTTTAAATCAATTTTCCAGCCTACATCGCTTCAGCGGTGCCCGCAGCGGAAGAGAAAAAAGATGGATACTCAAGATATATCCAGATCCCTGATGGTGAAGGTGTCATGCACACCGTGGACCTCGAGGCCGAGCCTGACATGGAGCTTCTCAATGAAATAACGAGAGACCCTGCCGATAACTTGTATCTACTGTATACCAGGTCAGTTCTAGATTAGGCGTGTTACTAGAAATATGGTGACAATTGGAGCATTTTGAACTGCTAGTTCGTAGAAGTCCATTTAATATACTCTAGACCAGTGATGGGCAAAGTATGGCTCGCGGACCAGCTTTGGCGAGCGAAAGCATTTATACGGCACTTTGACGGTCTTTCAATGTCAATAGATTATGGCCCACAATTATTGTATTTTGCAGGTCCAGAAATATAAAGTAGATTCTATCTAGTAGAATGTGGACGAATAGGAAATCGAGCCCGATAGATGAGTCGCGTATTAAATGACTGTGTTGCGTACACGCAGATGACTAACATGTCATAAAAAGCCTACTTTTAAACAAAAATTAAAAATAAGCTTTTTTTTTTATAAAATTGTGGCCGTTATCTATTAAATTTTTCTTAAGTTTTTGGCTCCCTTTAACAAAGTTTGGTCCACCACTGGTCTAGACCATTTGCTTAACGACCAACGTATCGAGCAAACTGCTCGACCAATGGTACCAAGCAAACATAACAAGTTTGGTAAGTCGATAAGGGCTCAATCGATATCCTTGGTAATCTTGGTCATTCTGGTTTCTTCGAGAGCCGAAAGGTTCTGAATTGGTGACCGGTTACCAGTGGAATGGCGACAGCATACCAGAAAATGCAGCGTTCCCTTTTAGAAAGGGTCGTGGAGTACTGGCCTATAGTGTAACACATAGGAACCAGTAGTTAGATATCTTTCGGTTGAAATTATTGTCATAGTAGTATCAAGAGGTCAAACATGGTATTAATGAATGCTTGTCACCAGGAATATATTGTTCTTTTTTAAGACTAATATGCTCATAAGGTCTGCAGACAATGCTCTGTTCAAGTGGATCCACCTGTAGCAATGAATAAAATTTATAGATAGTTAATCATATTATTCATTATATCACCTCTTTTTGCCCACCATCACTACCCCATCTTTTTCCTTTTCTTTTTTTTTAATGGAGATTTTTAGGTTTTTTCCACTTTTGTTCAGTTTTTCGATTTGTATATTTAAAACTTCACAACAGTAAAAAATATATTTACTGCACAAAATATTCATCTTTTGTTTGCAAAACTTTTTCTTTTTTTTTGCTGTGATTAATGAAAAGTATGAAATGCGGAGTTATTTCATTTTATTTAATAAATAAAATGTTCATCTTTTGTTTGCAAAACTTTTTCTTTTTTTTTGCTGTGATTAATGAAAAGTATGAAATGCGGAGTTATTTCATTTTATTTAATAAATAGGTCTACATAATATGTAGACCTACCAATAGATCCTATTAAACCTATTATCCTGTAAGGATAGGGTGTATGTTTTTAAAAATAAATACATAAAACAATTTCAATATAAATTCATAACATTCACGAAGCAATCCGTGGTATATAAAAAGTCACATACAGGCACGTCATTTACATTAAACCTAATTTATTGGGGAGGAGGATATCATAAACTAGCAGATATCATAGCTATATCAATAAATGTAGGAAATCAAAATCTAGAAGTTACATCTATGTTTGGTCTTGTGAACGACGAGCAATAGGTAGCTCGACGTCCGGCTGAGAACGAGTTGTCGATGGCGCGTAGTGCGCCTGACCCAATGAAATGTCAGTAAAACCTTAAGGGCCTAGCAGGGCCGAAGCTTTTTGACATCCGAAAGGGATATCCGAAGTCCTGGAAAATAATGGACAAAAAATCGGACATTGGTGTGGTGCCGAGAACTACATGATCAATTTTATTATTTATCGCTACTCGTGCTTTTGTAGTCTGGGGTTCGAAGGTAAAGAAACCGATCCCTCAACTTGTAAATTTTAAAAGAGTAAATTGTTCGGATCGGTTTGTGTCTCGTAAATCTAAGGTTTTACTACTTTTGGTCGTTGCAAGGAATTACATTTATTTTACGTATATTAGAGGAACTTAAAAAATGTTGTAAATGTTTTTTTTTTATTTGATATAAACTAATGCATGACCACGATCCCACCTGATGGTAAGCTCTGTAGGGGCCCTACAGGGTCGAAGCCTCCTGGAGCCAAGGGTTGGTGCGAAAGCGTTACACCGGGGCTCTGGGAATAAGGCAAGGGTGGAACGGAGTAGGTGGTTTAGTCAGTAAGAGTCTGACACTGTTTTCCGCTCCGCTCAAGAGCGGGATTCGTCATTGGATGATTTTTGCCTACCATATAAAAAAACCTGATGGTAAGCAGTGATGCAATCATTGTTGGTGATACGCACTAGTTTATTTAGAGCCTATTCAGACTAATCTTGAAGATACCCAAATTATAATCGGATGGAAAGACCGCAGTAGGCAAATTTTTGCAGTCCTTTGATGTATTTCGGTATAAAGACGTAGCGAAACACTCAGTCTGGACCGTAGAGTTTTCAACGACGTAAGGGGTGGATACTCTTAAGTTCTGCGTCAAATTATTATTAAGCAAAAAGTAGTATGTATGTCTACAACTTGTTTACGCTTAAAAGGCTAATATAATAAAATCATTTAATTCAGATATGGTCCATAGCTAAACTGGCTAAATTAATTGTGATCAAATTTCAAATTTGGAAATAGTGCATAGGACATATTCTGGGAATAATTTTCTCCTTTTAGGCAGAGAAGACCGCTAACAGAAGTTGTATACTCATAATGATAATAATCATAGTATAATGTATAGCACCATTGAAACCACAGATTGAAAAACACCATTTATTATCCAAGTTTCCTTAACACTCGCCATTTATTTCTTTTTCTAATAAAGTTATCAATGAACAAACGGAATGAAGTGGCGCTCAAGAGAGCTATAAAAGGGGAAAAGAAAGCTGATGGTAACTAGGCTTCTGGGCATTTTAACAGTTAGCTTTTTATTGCGAACGTTTAATTTTTATTGTGATTTTAACGGATATGAACCAGTATGTTTTACTCTTGTAAAACTTTTATTTACTACTCGCTTCTGCCAGCTGCTTTGTTCTTGTGAGTATTAGTTATTATAGACAAGAAGTCGAAGGAGGTAAAAAGTAGCTTAAGTCCGTCTTTGGAGTTCAAGCTTCCTCCGTGAAAAATAATCAAAATCTGCTTAGTATTTTAACCGTAAAAATGTAACAGACAGACTGAATTACCATATTAAGTAATCATTATGGATAATATATTTCTTTGTTTGTGTTGATTGTTTTTTTTTTATTATTTTGGACAATTTGAAATATATTTGTATAACGTAGGTGACTAATCTTACTGATATAATTACTAATTAATATTCGCCATATCGGCACTGTCAGTCACGGTTACTGTAGCGAGTGTCTATGGTACTAAAATTGGTAATGCCACATACGATACAGTCAAATTAGTTCTATGGACGCTCGCTAGTCGAACTTTTAATGCTAAAAATGGGCTGCCTAACATTCAAAGCCTGTCTAGTAGTAAATAGTAAAAGTCAGTGAATCAAATAGAATAAGTAGTTTATATTAAGTCTAGTTTGAATATCTATTGATAATATCTAAAAAAAAAACCTCGGGCACTCGTGCTACATCATGAACAAGGAACAATAATCAATCAACTATTTTTTTGACAGTAATTGTATTAAAAAAAAACACTTCACTTATAGTTTTCTCCTAATAACATATCTCCTATAACATATTTTTAACTTTGTTGCAGACGTAATCAGATCATTTCCCAAACGTTGGTGATTAATGATGCGGCTTCGGTGACCCGGTCCAACTTCAACGCCAATGTGCCAACCGTTGTGATTGCTCACGGCTGGCTCAGCAATCAACACACTTCTACCAACGCTATTATCAGAAACGGTAAGATCCTTTCGGAAGTAACCATAATATGTACCGCTAAGTTTTGATCGTTTCAATACCGTGGAAGGTCGATCTGGTACATAAAACACTTTGTTGATTTTTTGTTATAAAATCGCTTTTTATTTTAAAAAGTCTTATGTTTTATTATGAACATACAAAATAATTTTAAGATAATATATATCTCTGAGAACTAGTCAGTATATCGATTTCTTTGGTTTTTTTTTGTGAAAGATTCGGAGGACCCATTTTATAATAAATAGCCTGAATTACGCTCTTTTGCAATTTGAAAATCGGATCTACATCAGCTGCAGATTCCCACAATAAAAATGTCATCTATGAAAATAAACATAGTAAACTAACCTTGCTATGACTAGCTATTGATAACTTTTTTTATGAATTCCCCAGCTTATCTCCGCAAGAGTGACGTGAACGTCATCGTTTGCGATTGGAGACGTCTCGCTTCATCTGACTACGTCACAGCTGTTAGAGGAGTTCCAGCTGTCGGGCGTGGGCTTGGACAGTTCCTGGCTTTCATCAACAGAACGACTGGTCAGGCTTTCAATCAAATGCATATCATCGGCTTCAGTTTGGGAGCCCATTTGGTTGGTAATGCTGGAAGAGAACTCGGAGGACGTGCAGCTCGTGTTACAGGTAAAAATTGTTTTTAGTATCTGGTATTACATAAAAACCTACTAGACCATCTCCTAGAGAGGAGGTGTGTGACCCAACAGTAGGAACATTAAAAAGGCTGATGATAATTACACAAAAACAGATACATTCTGTCTGATGCTCGTATCAAATTATTGGTACACTCATTTGAGTGTTAATCAACCTGTTAAAATTAGAACATTGTAAACAATTATTGTAATAAATTTATTACAATATTGTAAACAGGTTTGTATTGTTATTGTATTGTTTAACAGGTTGATTTAAAAATAAATTCATGAAAAAAATGCTTATTGCAAAATGTATGTCAGTTGGATTACCATCTACCTATCTGTCTACCGAAATTTGGTTTCGGCATCTAGTTCTATATGGGTGGACCATTGTGTGAGGGCCATGGTGACCGACCCTTGGTAGCCTTATTCCAACTAATTCATCTATCTTCTAATACAGATAAGGCCTCTCAGGTTTTTTAGGGCGTCTGTAAGAGATTTCAGATCATAGGATTACTATGTCCTTTTTTCAAGAATGAGCTTTAACTTGGTGTATCTTTACTTTTACAGCATTAGATCCCGCCGGTCCTCTATGGAACTTAAATTCTAATCGTGTCAATCGTAACGACGGCATCTACGTTGAGGCAATCCACACCGATGGAGGTTCGGACACGGGTGCTCTCGGCATCGGCTCCAACGTAGCAGATGCTGACTTTTACCCTAACGGTGGTGTAACCCAGCCTGGCTGCAGCACCCATCTCTGCAACCACATCCGTGCCGTTGACTTTTTCGCTGCGACTGTCACTTACAACCATTTGATTGGAAGACGATGCACACTTCAATCTCAGATCGCAGCAGATACCTGTCGTGGCACAGAGTTACATATGGGCAATGATAATTTGAGAAAGACTGGGTAAGTTACATTACGTACATTGCTTTATTCACTCCCTCAATCTACCTTGTAGCCACTAATTTTCTTTTTTGTCAATACGAAGTAATATTGTATTATGAGAATGGTTCATTGATGATTGCGTCACTGACACTGACTGACACTGACTGACACACACCCAGCGCGGCCCCGGCCAATTGAAAACCAGCGCTGGGTGTCTGACGCCCAATAAATGCTGAGGTGGTCATCCTTTCGGTTCGGGCACGCTCAGCGTACACTTTATTTTTGTTTGTTATTTTTTACGTGTGTTTTGTAAATGTTGTGCTGTGTCTGTATCGAATAAATGTATTTCTATTCTATTCTATTCTTGATAAAAGTATAATAATTATCCTCAAAAAGTAACAACCAAATATTTACACTGTCTTATTATTATTTTTTCAGAACCGGAATGTATCGCGTCAACACTGGAACCACTTATCCGTTTTAAAGTCGAAGCATTGAACAGGAATATTTTGTATTTGTTTACTAAAATAAATTCTGTAAATATTAATTAACTGTTTTTATTGGAACCGATTTAAGGTGAAACTCATAGCAGTCACGTCCATAGTCAAACCAAATATAAAAAAAAAAAAAACTCTAATATGTAGACAAGGGTCTTGTAGAACATTATTTTTAGTATCTGTCTAGTATTGTATGTATTATTGTATTTCGAGGTTGGTATTCACACAACTGTCTATTATTGTCATGTAAGAAGTACCTATATGTACAAAGTTTCAAAACTGTATCATAAACGATTACAAAGTTATTTATAAGCTTGTTATGTTACCTGGTTGGCCGCATACATGCGCGGTCACTGGGTCATCTGGATGACTAGGTTTTGCACCCGCACCAGATGTACACTGGTACTTCATGCCTGCTATGACCTGCCGTGACCTGTGTTGTACTTAGTGTCGGTCGTGTCCAACTTGTTACCGGTTTTTTTTTTATATTTTTGAGATAAAAAAAATAATATGGTATAAAAAAATATTGGAATCAATTCAGTTACTGATTCTGAATATAGTATATTCAGGTTTTGCATATTATACCGAAAATAAACTTGCATACGTACAAAATTCTTGCTCATAGATGTGCTGAGTTTTTTTTACAAGTATCACACAATACCATCTAGTCTCAAACTAAGCAGAGCTAGTGTTATGAGTTCTAGACAACTGATAAACATACTTGTGTATTTCTAAATATGTACCTACATATTATAGATAAAATACACCCAGACACAGAACAAATGATCGTCCTTATCAAACAAACATTTGTCCTGGGTGGGAATCGAACCCACGACCTCCCGCATAGCAGTCAGGGTCACTAACTAATAGACTGACTGGCCTGTCAATTTGACGTAACAATATAGTTAAAAGATTTATGTAATGGGTGAGGTGGTTTTATACGTAGACGATGTTTGTGCAAATAATGCGTATGCATGTGAGTTGGCGTTAGTGTATGTGGCCGTAATGGTAAAAGAATATTCAGACTATATAATTACATGGTAGATTATGTTACGGTATTTTTTATTTGGTAAGTGGGTTTATTTAACTTAAGATGAGCAAAATTTCAGTGCCTAAGTAGTTAAGGGTTGAGAACCAGGATTATATTATGTTTTACATTTTAGAAGAGGAAACATTATACAGGTTTAATATTTTATTTATATCGTTTCGTGTTTCTGTGCTTTGTGTTTGCTTTAAAAATAGAGGGATAGAATGGCAATGTCATGTGTCTCTTCAGAATTAACTGATACACAAAAATCTGCCTCACGGTCAAAATAGAGATATCAGCATAAAATTGAAAGGGTGTCGAAAGTTTGTCTGCTAAGGTCTTCTCGACCGATTATTATTTAGGTGTTTTCAAAGTTAGAATAAATAGACTCTTAATAAACTAGTATGCCTCACCATCAACCATTACATACTGTTTACAATCAGGTGTAACCACAGTTAAGCACTATTTTATATTAATAAAAAAAACCTTGAGACCGGCCCTCTGTGCTCTTTTTAAGGGCAAAATAATAGTTTTAGTTATCCCATGATGTGATGCATTATGATATCGAAGACACCATATAGTTTTAGATCAAATGATATGAAGTTGGTCTTACTGATAAATGATATTTATTTTGTAAATAGGTTTTAAAATAACACTTTTACACGTCAATATTTTTTTCTTTTCGTCAGTTTAAGCTAGATGAGTCCGGTGTTTCCTAGCTGACTACCCTGAGAAGAAACACTGAAACAAACTCAGGGGTCAAAGTCTCTTCTAAAGTCCATACAGTAACCATGTATTGGTCAAATCATATGAGAACCATGCAGATTAGTGTCTCAGGTGGTCTTTTGAAGAAAGAACCACCAGATTTGAGTAGACCTGTCCAGTCAGTGCAAACATTTGTCAGTATTCGTGTAGCTCAAACTTAGGACTACTAAGGAGCTCAACGACTTGACGATCAATACCAAAGAAAGGACATTTGTGTAGGCCGCATCAAATACTCAAATCTGTCAGACATCATATTAAAATTACGGAAAAGGAAAAGTAATCGACATAGTCCCCACATTCACAACAAAAAATTAAATAAAAATACAAAAATGTAACACTGCAAAATAAATTATTGCAAGTCGAAAATTAAAAAAAAAATTAAATAAATAAAAATAATGTAAATGATATAACCATACACATGTCATAATATAAACAGTAAATTAGTTGACAACCAGGATATCTCCTTAAGCAGTCTTTGAGTAGACTTTACACTTTTACAGTTTAGGCCATGAATAAAGCATGCAGTGTTACCTATGTAGGCCGTAATATGACAATTAGGTGATTTATGTCACAAAAATCATTTATGGACGTATATTGTAAATAACGTGAGCCCCAATAAGCTACCCTGAGGTACGCCGAAATTTAGCGAAGTTTCTGCACTGATGTAGTCCCCAATATTGACAAATTGTGTCCTTTTAAACTTTAATAATTTTAGTGCTACATCTTTTACACCGATTCTATACAATTTCATCATAACTGTGAATGTAGGGTTTGGTATATGGTATGATAAGTGCATCTAAGACACAGTCTCACGTACGTCATACATTTAGTGTCTGGTAGGGGATTTGATGCTGACGTGAGTAATATGTGTTGAATGAACCTATACTACTCAAAATCAGACAATATTTGTATTTGTTAGACCTTATATTATTTATCGGTGTTGCGGCGAGAATGACCGATGGGGACCGTTATTATTATTATTTTTTTCATAACCTTATACAGCTATTTGGATATTGTTGTCTGAGATTGTAGGGTTTTCAGAAGATAGTACACAAGTTAAAAAGAAATAAATTGTTAATCAGTCGTTGGCATATTAAGGAATTTCCTGTAAAAAAAAACAAAGTTTTTATCAATTATATCACTTGTGACGACCTTATTTATCTGTTAATCACCAATTAGTGCTACCGGCTGACTGATAACCAGATTTTAATTTTATATTGAATTATCATGTTTTGTGAATCAACTGAGCTGATTGAATCGTATCTTTTATCACTCACGTAGTAAAAATCAATCGTGTGCGCCATATGGATTACTTGTTGAGGGTTTTTTTTTGTAGTTATCCTTCTAAGTCTTACGAGTACCTACTAATAATAAAAAAGCATGTCTGCGTGTGAATGTTTGTATCTTTTTCACGTATGAATCGCTAAAAGGACTTCTAAGGTTCTTCCGAAATATAGTACACGGGTAGACCATGTTTTAGAATAACATAGAGGATATATTTTTATCCTGCTAATAAATATTCCCTTGTTTTTATTTTCTACAACTACACAATTTACAATCATCACTGATGACTGTCTAAGGTTCCCTGCAATATGATCTGCAAAAGTTCCAAGTAATATAGTGATGTGAACTGATTTTAAATTTACATAAAAATGTTATATTTTCTATGATAAAGATCATACATTTATGATATATTTTTGTTTTATTAAGATGATTTCATATTTTCGTTTAGTCTTTGTTGATAAAAAATAAACTAGAGTGATCCCCGCAAAACAGAAATGTGGGAATCACATTTAGACAGACATTTATATATTGGCACTATGTACATCAAAGTAAAACCACAAGAATGAAGATTAATCAGTTTTATTCCATAGTCTTATCCTCAGTTTAGTAGGGATATCTTCTGCGGGTGTTAGCACGGAACCTTCCAGATCTGAAAATAAACATAAAGTTATTTCAAAATCTCAATTTTCTGTAACAGTTGAATAATTAACTCCCTTAGAAGCTATGATAACTAATCTTACCCCCATTTTCTCAGATCACTGTTGCCCAAGTTGAGTTCAGGACCTTTACAGCTATCCCATGTTATTTGCCATGAGCTGGAGCATTCCCTTCCAACAATATGGTTGTAGCTGACTGTAGCAGCAAAGTATCTCCAAGCATTGTTATGGTTGCAGATGTTCGTTAAGCAACCAGGTTGGCTGATACCACCGTTGACGTAGAAGTCAGCGTTTGCGACATCAGAGCCAATACCAAGTCCACCGACGGTGTAACCACCATCAGTGTGGATAGCTTCAACGTAGACTCCATCGTTGGGGTTGACTCGGTCAGAGTTTAAGTTCCATAGGGGACCAGCAGGATCCAGAGCTAGAAAAATCGGAAGCTTAAATTAATTGGTTCAATTTACACTTAAAATTATAATCACTATCAAAATAAAAAAGAACAGAAAATTGTTTAAACCTGTAACACGAGCGACTTTTCCTTTAAGCTCTCTACCGGCGTTACCAACAAGATGGGCACCCAAGCTAAAGCCGATGAGGTGCATTTGGTCAAAGGGAGCTCCAGTAACGGAGTTCAAGAATGCCAGGAACTGTCCAAGACCACGACCTACAGCTGGGACTCCTCGAACGGCGGTCACGTAGTTTGAAATTGCGAGTCTTCTCCAATCCAAAACGATGACGTTAACGTCATATTTTCCAAGATAAGCTAAGAAAATATAGAACCGGAGTTAAATAAGAAGATCACATTTAATAAAAAAGCATGAGATTTAGATACGAAAAATTATTTACCATCCCTGATAACAGGATTAATATTGGTGTCTTGGTTACTAAGCCAGCCGTGGGCAATGACAACTGTAGGCACTCTAGGATTGAAATTAGAGTTTTCAATGGAAGCAGCATTGTTAATTACCAGTGACTGCGATGATGTAGGGTTGCGTCTGAAATATAATGTCTCTATTATTGTACCTTAAGTTTATAATGTGGTTCAGGAGGATCTTTTTAAGGTTCATTCCATTTTAATTGGTACATTAATTTTAAAAATACATTTGAGTTATGAAAACTAAGTACTTATATATGTATAGAAATAAAAAAAAACATGTAGGCACTTAAAAAAAAACATTAATAAGAGAGATAGTGCGGTTTGCATCTCAGTTATGCACCAAATGGGAGTTCAGCTCATGATGTGTCAGGCACTTATCCCTGGAGCTGATCTATTTCTAGATCCCTGCGGTAACATTGGAACGCTCTGCTAGTTTATTATAGACAGTCTAAGCATTAGCCAGGCCCTGATATTTTCTACTCGTATCCAAATTTAAATTACCTGGTATACAGCAAGTATTGGTTATTAGCTGGGTTCCTGTTGACTTCATCAAAAATTGGTTGTTGAACGGGAGCTTCCAGATCCACATCGTGCATGATACCTTCGCCATCCGGGAACTTGATAAACCGAGGGTAATCATAGTTATCCACGGAAAAATCGGACTTTATCGGCCCCGCTAATGCGGTATATGCTGGAATAATAAACAGTTCTTGTAAGCCATCAGGACCCTTACCACGATTTATTAAAATTTCACGAGTGAAATAGTTCAGTCAAGGTCGTCAAAGAGATTGGGTTAAGAGCTCGTAGCAGGTCTAAGGTTTTAGGTATTTACAAGCATGCTGAAATATTTCACTTCTATTGCTTTTCATGTAATTGTTTCTAGTATGGTTACGATTAGTAAAATGATTTTCAAACCAAAAATAGTAATAAAAGCAGTAAAAAGTAAACAATTATTATTTTTCTTACCCGTAGCGACAAGGAACCAAAGAAGAGCGATCTTCATAATGACTACAGTAATGAAGTGATCATGTGAGTCAATTCGGCAGTATTTATTAAGAGTTTATCACCAAAAACGTTACACATTGATCAATATCAGCAGATTATTATTTTTATTTGCCTACCTACAAAGGAATTATTTAGTTGTGCTATTACTATCTAAAGATATTACTAGTACCTACTTATTGATCACAATTAGGCTTTTAGAGTACGTAGCTGGAAAATCCTATTGTGTTTTAGATACAGACCGTCTTATAACTCTTAAATTCAGTAACATATTGACGATGTTACATGAAAGTATTTGGTTATTACCTCTATATCGAGCATATCTAAAGATTGATGTATGTATAGATTGATAAATGTAGATAAATCAGATAATTAAAGATTAACGGTTTAGATTCAGATGGCTGTTAATATCTCGCAAACTAAGTCGTCTCATGTTTTATAATGACGGACCGACCGTATTGCGAAAACAATTTGCTCAAGGAACGAAAAAGAAAAGAAAGAAAGAAAATATTTTATTTGACATATATAGATACACAATGCAAAAAACCACATGCAGATAAGACAAGGGACATCCTGTTACCAAATTTCGGTTGGTGTTTATCTGTCAGCTCCCTAGTATCATGCGAAAATGTGAGAAAGGGACAGACATATACAAGGTACATAGCGCTATCTCTTTTGCTAAGTAGATTCATGATGATAGTGATACTCCATAGTACGGAAGTGGATAAGTAGTCGTTCCAGATAAAATATATGTTGCTCCTGATGAATTTGCTAGTGTCAAATGGAGAGTGTTACTAAGGTATTCCTTGTGTCTTTTTTTTAGGTTTCCGTTACTAAAAGTAGGGAAATTCCTGATAACGGAACCCGTGGTCTATTACTGCGAAGACCATCTGATGTGAAAAAACGTATACAGATGGGCTTTAGTCAGTAAAAAATTGTTGAAACCTCGATGGTTCGCCTCATCGTCTGTACCGCATTAATCGAAGGACTAGTACAATTTTCCTACTGCGGTCTTCCTGGTCGATTGTTATTATTTAGATGTCTTGAAGGCTTGAGTCAATAAGCTCTTGATAAACCAGTGCACCTCACCATGAACAATTGCATCGCTGCTAATTGCCAGGTGGGCTCGCAGTCAAGCATTATGTTATATCGTTTAAAAAAAGAAAAATGTCGAAAGGTCTCTGCACACAGCGGGCACGGCGTGGCGGAACGTGACGGCGACACGACGCTGAGCGGTTGTAATGTACTAGATATTACGGACGACGCCACACAGAGCCGTCCCGCTCGACGCGACGGTAACCTCGGATCTGTATGGCGTCGTCGCGTCGCCGTCCGGTCCCGCCGCGCCGCGCCCGCGCCGTGCAGAGACCTTAAAGCAGTCAACACACTAAATCGGCTTGCCGGCACAAATCGGCGGTTAGGTTAAATAAGGTAAGATCGTTAAGTAGCTATCTTAAAACGCGCTATCTCGATGAACCGTAATGTGAGAGTACTCATTAGATGATTTTCTATCCTGTCCCTCTCAAAATTTAAACAAAGTTGAGAAAAATCAGATGGATTTAATGCAGAACGATGTGATCTCCTTGTAAGTGTCAAATAGGCACTGTTAGTGATAATTTCATCGCATATGGTTTTTATACTAATGATAGTAGGAAGTAAATTATTATCAAATTATAATCCTTTGAAAATATTATCATCATGATTCGCAAATTATACTTTCTACGCAATTGCGTTGTTCGCTTACTTTTTCAAAGCAAACAGAGGTCAATCAAGGTGAAAAACCTACGTATATCTATCTAACCATTTTAATTACTGGTTGTTTGAATAATTTGCTTCATTAATACGTAGGTAGTACGATGATTCGTACTCGCTGGTAATGTAACCATTACAAAGACATAGGCTTCTTCCCTGGGAGAAGGTGTTCTTTTTTTAGAATCGGAAAATTATCCAATGTAGCCTTTGGAGTGGAAGAGCGTGTTAGACTTTAACTCACTAAAATTCATCTTTGTTTCTTTTAGTTACCCTTTGCATTCTACGGCTATAGGTTTTCTTTTCAGAAGCATCCGTGGCCCATTGGATCTACTGACTCCGTAAGTTTTTGTCATCTCTCTGAAGCGTGAGTGAAACATTACTCGCCGTTGACACCGAGCCGTCTAAGGATCGGTGTTGACGGTTCCTGGAATGCCGAAGGGCGAGCTACGCATTGCTCAATTATTGGTTATTATCAGGTAACTTGGGAGAAGGGATGCAATCCGCATTACGCTTGCGTGTATTTAGACGACCATAATTATCTGTTAATCACCAATTTGTGCTACCTGCTAACTGATAATCAGATTTTAATTTTATACCAAATAATCATGTTGTGTGATTTAAATTAATCCAAATTATGCCGCACAAAGCATAAGCATTATATTATCAACTGATTGTGGGGTTCTTTCATAGATAACGTAAATTCTGAAGTTTTTTTCTAGTCTCTGCTAAGAACTCAGAAATCCATACAATCCCCGGTCAAGAAAAGTGTGGCCTTTTATCAAGATCAGTGATTCCCACACTTTTATTGACGCACTCTGTAGAATAAAGTAAAACGAAAAGCATAACGACTAATCATTTTTATTAAATTACCATAATAATATCATTAATTTAGTACGGATATGTTATACGGGTGTTAGCACGAAACCTTCCATATCTGAAAAAAAAAAAAAATATTTGAAAATCTTAATTTGGTATCATAGATTTTATTTCTATTCCGACAAAAAAGTTGATGGATTAATTTTCTTTAGCCTTTTGACTACCTTAATTACAGACAAAATTAAAGAACAATAGGTTTTTGAGCGCCGGCGCTCGATTGGGGCTTAGTGAATTAAAGCTATGATAACCAAACTTACCCCCATTTTTTCAGATCACTATTTCCCATGTTAAGTTTAGGACCATTACATAGATTCCATGTGTCGGCGCACAGCAGCTACCTGAGGACAGGCCACAACGGGGACGTCGCGGGCGCGGGAGACGGGGCTTGCTGCCGGGCCGCGCGCGGCCCGCCACACACTCAGCCGACGACACAGCCATACAAGCACACGTTGATATAGGCATTTCTTATTAATTGTCTGTTCAGGTTATTACGAGATTAAACCCTAAATATACAGTCCACTACGTCTTTCCTTTACTGAGCCTAATCATTTTGGTCCTTCGAAGTAATTGGGATCGGTAATATCGCGTAATAACTTCGTTAACGGGCAACGTGTGGACCCGAGCGGACTTTGGACCCGGCGTACCACACAAAGAACAAAGAAGTCGTTCCTGCATCAGCGTGCTTGCGTCGTCTACGAAGAAGCTGATGTCATTACTGGGAGTATTACTGTATTTGAGTGAGTCGTTCCAATTACGTAGTATTCGTTCCCAATTTTTTCACTTGCCGTAAAAATCTTTCATACCTTTTCAGTGAGATTTTAGTGCTATTTCGCTTAATAAATCTTCTACATTGCATTTAATACATTCGTTTCTTTACGCGATTCATATTATTTTGCAAAATACGCTTGCTTATTAGCCACGTGTTTGTGCCATTGACCTTGACCGAACATTCATAGTTCTTTGTTAATCGTCGCACAGCTGTGGCATTTTTTATGTACGAAGATCATTAGCATTCATTCATATCCTTATCTTGATTTTATTGCTTTCTATTATATTATTCACAATGGCAGATAACGTAAAAACGCTTATTAAGAAACGTAGTTCTATCAAATCGAAGCTTACGATTTACAGCAACTACTTAAATTTAGTCAAAAGTAGTTCTGAAATATCTGAGTTGCAGCGCTTAGACTTGCAGGAGCGTTTTAATAAATTCGAAACTTTATATAGCGAATTTGATGAATTTCAGACAAAAATTGAGCTTGCCGACGACGTCAATCCTGCGTCGCTTGCTGAGCGCGAGGACTTTGACCGCCAGTTCTTCAGTCTGGTGGCACTCACGCGCAGCATGCTCGGCGCTTCGTGCAACAGCGCCGGGTCGGAGGCGGGCTTCAGAGATGCTGACTCAGGTGCACATGTTTCAAATCGTAATAATTTTGTGCGTTTGCCTAAAATTGATTTGCCACATTTCGATGGGAACTACCAATGCTGGCTTGAGTTTAGAGACACATTTGGGTCATTGATTCACGACAATTCTAGCATAAGTGATATTAACAAATTCCATTACTTGCGTGCTTCACTGGAAGGGAACGCAGCTTTAATAATTAAAAATATAGATTTTAAAGCCGATCACTATAAAATTGCGTGGGATTTGTTGTGTGAAAGATTCAATAATAATCGCCTTCTTGTCAAAAATCATTTACAAGCTTTATTTGATGCTGATTTAATGGCTAGTGAGTCAAGTGTGTCCATTAGGAGCCTTGTTGATACAATCAATAAGAATGTTAGGGCACTTAATACATTAAAGCAGCCCACTGAATATTGGGACACAATTATTATTTATTTCATGTCTAAAAAATTAGATTTGGTTTCTAGCCGTGACTGGGAGGAACATAGAAATAATATTTTAAAGGATGATCCAACCCTATCACAATTTTGTTCCTTTCTAAGCAAAAAAGCAGACTGGTTGGAATCAGTTGAATCTAATATTGTTTCTATCCCACAACATAATTCAATTGTTGCCTTAAATAATAATCATAGTAACCTAAATAAACCTAATGATAAAGAAATTAAATTACATAAAAAATTAAACTTTAATAAAAACAATAAATGTCCACTTTGCTCCCAAGCACATACATTATATAAATGTGAATCCTTTCGAAATTTATCAATAGAAAAACGCATACAAAAGGTGAATGAATACAATGCTTGCTTTAATTGTTTACGCTTAGGTCATTCTGCTAATAAATGTAGATTTTCACATTGCAAGTATTGCAAAATAAAGCACAATACGCTTTTGCATTTAGAATCAAGTGAGCCTAAACAAACTTTGAATCCTTTGCCTTCTGCGCTACCTTTTGCTTCGCCTTCTTCTTCCAACGTTGTGCTTTCAGCAAATGCTTTGCAGCTTGCTACTTCTGCGCATGTTTTACTGTCCACAGCTTTGGTGACCGTGGCTGACGTGACGGGTAAGAAGTACACTGCGCGCTTATTGCTGGACAACGGCAGTACGGCGAACTTTATCACGCAGAGCTTGTCAGAGAAGTTGGGTTTGTTACGACGCGGTACGAGCACCAAGGTAACGGGTATCAATAATCACGTATCCACCAGTACACAGTCTTGTCGCCTTACGTTGGAGTCTTTATGCTGTGCCTTTACTGTAGATGTTGAGTGTCATATATTGCCCGAAATCACGAATGTTCTGCCGACTTCGTTCGTACATATTTCTCACGTCCCTATTCCTTCAGGTATTACACTAGCGGACCCGAACTTCAATGTTCCGTCGGTCATAGATATCCTGGTAGGGGCTGAAGTATTTTGGAATGTCATAGGCAATAATACTATAGATCTAGGAAAAAACATGCCTAAATTATGCGAAACTAAATTCGGATGGCTTGTGTCTGGTAGTATTTCGCATAAGAATAGTTTTCCTTCAAATCATATTTGCCATCATTCTAATATAACTCCCGATCCCGACCTTACTAGGTTTTGGGAGCTTGACAGCGTGTCATTAAACCATTCGCACTCTCTTGAAGAGCGAATGTGTGAGCAGCTTTTTGCTCAAACTATCATACGTAACAATGATGGTCGATTCGTCGTTACAATGCCTTTGAAGGGAGATCCTAGTACATTAGGTAATTCATATATTACTGCTAGAAATCGTTTTTTATCTCTAGAACGACGTTTCAAGCGTGACCCATTGTTTAAAAATAAATACTTAGAATTTATGAGTGAATACGAGCGCTTAGGTCACATGACTTTAGACTCGGACTGTACTCCTTCATCTGAAGACTCCGTGAAAAAATATTACATTCCACATCATGGAGTCATTCGTAATTCCAGTACCACAACACAACTACGCGTAGTCTTCGACGCATCAGCCCCTACCAGTTCGGGGGTGTCTCTTAATGACTTACAGATGGTCGGGCCCGTAGTACAAGACGAACTGTTTAGCATTTTGACACGTTTTCGTCAGCATAGGTACGTGGTTTCAGGTGACGTGGAAAAAATGTACAGAGCCATTGAACTGAGTCCAGAACAACGACCTCTTCAAAAAATAGTTTTTAGATTTGACCCATCACAACCTCTTAGTACTTATACCTTAAATACGGTTACTTATGGTACCGCTTCTGCACCATATCTAGCCACTAAGTGTCTAGTAAGTTTGGCTGATAACATTGAAGATGAACGTGTCCAATGTGCCATACGACGTGACTTTTACGTTGATGACTTTCTTAGTGGTGGGGATACAATAGTTGACACTATTAAAATTTCAAAAGAGGTAAAATCGATTCTTTCTTCAGCTAAGTTCAATTTACGTAAATGGCGATCAAATCATCCTCAAATTCTTAAAGAAATTACAGATTGCAGTGAGTCACACAATACTTTACATTTTTCTGAGCAAGGTACATACCCTTCTCAGTCAAAAACCCTAGGGCTTAATTGGGTATGTGACTCTGATTTACTTACTTACACTATTAATGTTACGCCTACTACGAAAGTCACCAAACGTCATGTCCTCTCTGTTATCAGTCAAATCTTTGACCCACTAGGCCTCGTAGGTCCGTGCGTTGTCGAGGCAAAGCTAGTCATGCAGCGTCTTTGGCTAGAAAAATATGACTGGGACGACGAAGTGTCGCTCGAAATAAAAACCCTTTGGTCTACATTTGAAGAGACAATAACATCTTTAAATAATTTAAAAATTCCTCGTTGGGTTCTGCATAAAGACTCCACTACGCATGAAGTACACGTCTTTTGCGATGCGTCCGAAAGGGCGTATGGCGCATGTGTGTACATTCGATCTTCTGGCAGTAATGGAACTAAAAGCGTTCAACTTCTAGTATCTAGAAACCGCGTAGCGCCAATCAGACCCACGACTATACCAAGGCTTGAACTTTGTGGGGCCTTGCTGGGTTCAAGGCTGTGTACTAAGGTTCTGGCTTCGCTTACCATACCCATACATAAATGTAGATTTTGGTGTGACTCCACCATAGTTCTGGGCTGGCTTTCTACTAACTCTAACCAACTAAAGCCTTTCGTTAAAAATAGAGTTAACGAAATTCAGGAAAGCACCCGTGGTCATACCTGGAGCTACGTACCGTCGAAGGACAACCCGGCGGATCTTGTTTCCCGTGGGCTTCGGGCAGACATTATTAAAGACACACCCCTATGGTGGTCTGGACCCTCTTTTTTGTGGCTTAGCGAAAAAGAGTGGCCCACCATGCCCAACACTGGGAAAGATAATTTGCCGGAAGTAGTGACTCATATCATTAGTAGTAACAGTAGTGATAATCATTTAGACTTAACTAAATCATCAATCATACATCATTTATTATTAAGGTATTCTAGTCTAACAAAGATTCATAGAATATTTACATATGTACAAAGATTTATTTACAACTTAAAAAATAAAAATAAAATGTGTGGTAATCTTTCTATTACAGAACTTGAGTCTTCATTAAACTTAATTATACATAACTCACAGCTTGAAATGTTTCCTGAAGAATATGCTTTATTGAAGTCTGGACAGAAATTACCACGCAAAAGTAGATTACTTCCTCTAACTCCTTTCATTGATGATCATAACCTCATTCGCGTGGGCGGAAGGCTTGATAACTCCCCCTACGATTATAGCATTAAACATCCTATCATTTTATGTAGCAAACACATGTTCACTAAACTATTATTTCAAATGCAACATATAAAGCTTGTTCATGCTGGTCCGCAATTGTTATTGTCGCACATACGACAAACTTATTGGCCTCTAGGTGGTAGAAGCTTATCTAGAACTGTCGTGAATAAATGCCTTAAATGTTTCAGACACAAAGCTCAACACGTACAGCCTATTATGGGTCAACTACCTAACTCAAGAACTTGTCTTGAATATCCTTTTTTAAATTCATACGTAGATTATGCGGGTCCAGTATTGGTGGCCAATCGTAAGGGCCGAGGTTGCAAACTTACGAAATGTTACATGTGCATCTTTGTTTGCTCGGCAGTGAAAGCTGTACATTTGGAGCTCGTCACCGATCTCACTTCTGAGGCATACATGGCCGCTTTAAATCGTTTCGTGGCGCGTCGTGGTAAACCTCGAAGCATCACGTCCGATAACGGGACGAACTTTGTAGGCGCTTCTAATGAAATGCATAGGTTCTTGCAATCGTCAAATGTTGCATCTGAGATAGCGCAGGAAGGTATCGAGTTTATTTTCACACCTGCATACTCACCTCATTTCAACTCATTAGCTGAAGCTGCTGTAAAGTCATGCAAGCATCATTTGAAAAGGCTACTTCACCTTACTCATTTCACCTTTGAAGAGATGAGCACTTGTCTCACTCACATAGAGGCTGTATTAAATTCACGCCCACTTACTCCTTTGTCTTCAGACCCCAATGATTTTTCGGCTCTTACTCCTTTTCACTTCTTAATTGGACGACCATTCTTAACGGTACCTACTTCACAGGTGACGGAAGCCAACATTACGCGACTGGATCGGTGGAAACGTATCCAGTTCGTTAGGCAGCACTTCTGGAGCAGATTTTATAATGAATACGTTTCTCTGCTGCAGACAAAGACAAAGTGGTTTCGTTCCAGAGGCGAAGTAAAGCCGGGGTCCCTTGTCTTAATCAAGGACAAAACAGCGCCACCACTGCTCTGGTCCCTGGGTCGGGTCACGAGGACCTATCCCGGCGTAGACGGAGTCACGAGGGTGGCCGAGCTGAAGACGAGGCGGGGCACAATACGGCGTGCCTTCAACTGCATCTGCCCACTCCCTGTGGAAAATTGAAGCCATCCCTTCAACCCGGGGAATATGTCGGCGCACAGCAGCTACCTGAGGACAGGCCACAACGGGGACGTCGCGGGCGCGGGAGACGGGGCTTGCTGCCGGGCCGCGCGCGGCCCGCCACACACTCAGCCGACGACACAGCCATACAAGCACACGTTGATATAGGCATTTCTTATTAATTGATCCTGTTCAGGTTATTACGAAGATTAAACCCTAAATATACAGTCCACTAGTCTTTCCTTTACTGAGCCTAATCACATGTTATTTGCCATTGGCTGAAGCATTGGTTTCCAATAATATGGTCGTAGCTGACTGTAGCAGCAAAGTATCTCCAAGATTTGTTATGATTGCAGGAGTTCGTTAAGCAGCCAGGTTGACTGACACCACCGTTGACGTAGAAGTCAGCGCTTCCGACATCAGAGCCAATACCAAGTCCGCCGACGGTGTAACCACCGTCAGTGTGGATAGCTTCAACGTAGATTCCATCACTAAAGTTTACTCGGTCAGGGTTTACGTCCCATAGGGGACCAGCAGGGTCTAGAGCTAGAAAATTTAAAAGTGTAATGTACCTTGTTCAATTAACACTCATGGTTATAATATTATCGAAATAAAAAAGAACAGAAAAACTTTTAAACCTGTAACACGAGCGACTCTTCCTCTGAGCTCTCTACCGGCGTTACCAACAAGATGGGCACCCAAGCTGAAGCCAATGAGGTGCATTTGGTCAAAAGGAGCTCCAGTAATGGAGTTCAAGAACGCCAGGAACTGTCCAAGACCACGACCTACAGCCGGGACTCCTTGAACGGCAGTCATGTAGTTTGCACTTGCAAGTCTTCTCCAGTCCAAAACGATGACATTTACGTCATGTTTTCCGAGATAAGCTAAGAAAACATAGAATCGGAGTTTACTTATAAGATTACATCTAATAACAAAGTGCAAGATTTGGATGTGAAAAATTAATTACCATCTCTGATAACAGGATTAATGTCGGACTCCTGGTCACTAAGCCAGCCGTGGGCAATAACAACAGTAGGCAGATCAGGATTGAAATAAGAGTTTTCGATGGAAGCGGCGTTGTTTATTTCTAGTGACTGCGATGATGTAGGGTTACGTCTGAAATATGATGACCCTATTATTGTACCTTAAGTTTATAAAATGGTTCTGGGGGATGTTTTGAAGGTTCTTCCCGTTTTTATTAGATAGATTGGTTTTAATAGCACAGTGAAAGTCTAAGAGTTCCTTTGAATTAGTCCCGCAACAGCAGCTAGAAGCAGCACGGCTGTTACTGTTTTATTGTTTCATATAAATAAATGTCAGTCGACAGTCTATCGTTTTTATTTAAATGAAAAAGCAACGCAGCGCAACAGCCGTATTGCTACCGCACTGCTGTTACGCAGCATGTTGCGGCAAATTTTGAAGGAGCCCTAAAACTATGCACTGATACATAAAACAAACCACAACAGAAAAATACATAGGTAAGAGCCATAGTGCAGAGTGCATCTCAGTGTAGCATTAAATGGGAGTCCAGTTCATCATATGTCCGGCAAAAATACCTGACGCTGATATTTTGCTGGATCCCTGCAGTGATAGTCAGATTTTTATGATTATAATACCAACTGGGATTGGAATTTATCATAACATTCCCTCTTTTCATATAGTCTACGACATAACCAAGCATTGATATTTTCTACCCATTTCTAAGGTTCAGTTACCTGGTGTATAGCAAGTATTCATTATTAGCTGGATGCCTGTTGACTTCTTCAAGGATTGGTAATTGAATAGGAGATTCTAAGTCGACATTGTGCATGATACCTTCGCCATCCGGAAACTTGATGAACCATGGATAAATATAGTTATCCATAGAAGATTTTACCGGCCCGGCCAATGCGGTATATACTGGAAGAATACAGTTCTCATAAGATTCTAAGTGCTTGTTTCATGTAATTTGAATCTAATATGGTTACGATGGGATCCCTTCTTTTCGCATAATGTTTTTTGTCCTAATATACTTCGGCATAACGATTTTGGCACAATTTGTTTTGGCATAATAATACTTTGGCATAATTTTTTCAGGCATACATTTTATGTTGGCATAATCATGTTAAAGACTAATTTGTTTTGGCATAAATTTGATTCGCATAACGTTAGTAGGCCTAATGACTATTAGCATAATAATATTTAGGCATACAATTAATATAAATAACAAAAACAATGTTCATGAAAATGATTTATTATAAATATACATGACATTTTCAATCGCGAGAAACGCACTAAATTTAGGGCACCCCGACTCAGATAGATTTAGGTTAGGGTTTTGTTTTTTTTAAACAACCCACACTAAATTTAGGGCACCCCGACTCGGATGCGCCGGGCCTTGGTCGAGGCCATGGTCCGGAGCGAGGAGGAGTGGCCTCCTTTTGCGAAGCAGTAATGCTAGCAAAGGAGGAAGCCGACCGCTTAAGGCAAAGGCGCTCACGCCCGAGACGCCGCCGAGATTCCGATCCCGATTTCCGGCCACCGTAGGCGCGGGCTTGTGGATGGCGAGCAATGGGTAGCTCGCCGTCCAATCGTCTGGTAACCGTCCGGACCAAGCCCAGTCGTCAACGGTGCGCACTGTTCCTGCGCGCCTCAAGGAGTTGTCAGCAAACCGTAGGGACCCTGCAGAAGGGTCGAAGCCAACTGGGGCCATGGGTTCGCGTCTGAAAGGAAGGCTCTGGCCCTGGTGTATATGGCAACGTTGAAATGGGGAGGTTGTTTAGTCAGTAAGAGTCTGACACTTGTTTCCCTCTCCGCCCAAGGGCGGGACTCGTCATTGGATGATTTTTACCTACCTAAAAAAAAAAAACCCCGACTCGGATAGATTTAGGGTAGGGTTATTTTTTTTTAAACCACCCAGAAAACTTTCTGTGCACATACTTTAGGATATTATGCTTAAAAAAGTTATGCTTTAGAACTTTATGCTTAATAAGTTTATGCTTTAAAATATTATGCCTAATCATTATTATGAGAGAGGAGGCCTGTGTCCCTGCAGTGGGAACATTAAAAAGGCTGATGATGATGATATAATATGTCCACGTTATGCGAAAATATAATTATGCCAAACAACATTATGCTAAGTTATATTAGGTCTTAAAATTTTATGCTAATGGATAGGGAACGGTTACGATTGGTGAAATACATTAAACATTTAATATTTCACTTACCCGTGACACCAAGGAACCAAAGAAGAGTGATTTTCATTGTGACTACGGTCAAAAAGTGATCAATGAGTCAGTTCAATAGTATTTATTGAAAGTTTATTATCAATGAACGTTAAATATTGATCAATATCAGCAGATTTAGGTCAGATACATTATTTTTGCTGATCTACAACTAAATTTAGTTGCCCTTGTACCTACTTATTGATCTAAATGAGATAGAAGACACGGACTATCTTATAACTATTAGTTTCAGTAACATCTCAGAGTTAAAAACCAAAAATTAAGATTTAATGGCAGTTACTTTCTCGCGAATGTCAGTTCGCGATATATTAATAGCCAGGTCATTACAAAACGTACCATATCATCCAAAACGTTGCATATTGATCAATATCAGCAGATTTAGGTCAGAGATATTATTTTTGCTGACCTACAAAGTAATTATTTAGTTGCCCTTGTACCTAATTATTGATCAAAAGAGTTTTCAGATTTTTTCCTACACTTGTGCTATGACTCCTTGTTTCATGCTTAATTTCAAGATTCTAGGTCAACGGGAAGTACGTACTCTATGAATATTGTTTCCTTGCGACTTGGGACTATCGAAAACGTATTTTTTTGCTACGCTTTTTTACCATTTTTTTTAGTTAACATAGAAAATATGGTTATAACAATACTTTAAAAATATGGCTAAAATTTCAACTTGATACCTTCACGCGGTAACAAGATAAAGCGTCTTGATAGACGGACAGACAGACGTACAACAAAGTGATCCTATCAGAGTTCAATCTTTTATTTAAATAAATATATAATAATAGCTTTTGTCAGCGGCTTCGCCCGCGCACATAAAATGTAGCCTATGTCACTCAGGAGTAAAGCAGCTTTCTATTGTTACTAATTTTTTTCCAATCGGACCAGTAGTTCCAGAGATTACCCCCTACAAACAAAAAAACAAACTTTACCTCTTTATTATATTAGTGTAGATAGTGTAGATAATAAATGTAAAACAATTACATGAGTGTAAAATATCACAGTGCTTGTCAAACGACAAGCTTTGTCGAATGGTATCATGAGATTTTTCTATTTTGACAATCGTTGTTATTGGTGGATTATCAATCTGTCTATCACCACAGCTTTTTTAAGCTTAAAAATATTGATATTGTTTATTTTTGTTATATTTTTGTGCATGAATCAATCAATAACATAATCAACTTAGTGCAGTTAGGTGAGTGCACCTGATTGAAGATAAGTGAGAAAAAGAAAATTTTCAAAAGAATATGTGCAAATGTATTGATATATCAAAATGATAGAGTACAACTGTTTACAAACTTAAAATCATTTATATATGTTTTTATTAAAATTAAAAACTTTATAATTTAAATAATGAGCCACAATAATTGGGGTAGCTAGTTAATCTTTCATAAATAATTGGTCCTTTCACATTTACAAACACGTCATCGCTCGTACGACTAAGTGGAATGCAAAGAAAGTTATCAATTTTATTGAATAGCCGCGTCATTAGATTAGAACGGATATCTTCTTTTGGTGTTGGCACGGAACCTTCCGGATCTGAAAATAAAATTGGGTTTTGTAAATTTGTTTGCTTTTTTGTTTGTTTGATATAGATTTATCAGCATTATTTTTGTTTCAGAAATACATTTCGGCACTTAGATACACAGAGGGCTTACAGCGCACTGCGTGTGCAATACAAAAATTCTTTCAGAATACTATTAGGGATTCCGCGGCTTTATAGTGCTCCAACTATGTTTGCAGTACCGCAGACGGATTATTTTGCCGCAATCATAAGAAAACAGAGCGCCTGACTATTAAGTCATCTAAGAAGCAGCTCGAACAGTCCCCTGAGAGTGTCGTCCAAACAGTGGGACTCGTCCCTGATAAATGTTAGCGATACTCCTCATATTGTTTTAATTGTGCATTTATTATTGTGTTTGCCTAATTTGGTTATGTATTAATTAATATTCTATGACATTGTGTATACAATTACTATGTCTATTTTTTTACCTTATTTCATACCTTATTTCATATTAATTTGGCTCAATTAAATAAATTAATTATCATTTTGACTAACGTAATTATAGACACAAATAAAAGACGCGGTTTGCGGACACCGGTGTCTTCTTGGGGCTTAATGAATTAAATATTTTATTATAATATGTAAGTAAAATAAATTAAAGTAAATTTTAAATATTATTTTAAAAAAAACGGACTCCTGGGATACTGCGCATCCGGTCTGTTCACAAGGTTCGATTTTTTTATATAAAAATTTAGGGAAATTTGTTCGGCTAGGTGTAAAAATGTAAACAGCAAACATGACAAATTAGCTTCAATTTTGAAAGTTCAATAGTGCCTGTAAACGGTCTATTTGAAATAAATTATTTTGAGTTTGAGTTAAGTTTTCAAGGAAAAATCGAAAAGCTTACCCCCATTTCTTAAGATCATTGTTGCCCATGTGAAGTCGAGTTCCATTGCAGATATCCATAGTGATTTGCCAGGAGCTTATGCATTCAGTTCCAATAATATCATTATAAAAAACTGTATCAGCGAAGTATCTCCAAGATTTGTTATGACTGCAGATATTGGTTTTACAATCAGGTTGACTGACACCACCGTTAACGTAGAAGTCAGCGTTGGCGACGTCAGATCCGATGCCAAGACCACCGATGGTATTACCACTATTGGTGTGAATTGCCTCGACGTAAATTGCATCGTTAGGATTCAATCGGTCAGAGTTGTAGTTCCATAGAGGACCAGCTGGGCTCAGACCTGGAAATTAAAAAAAAATGCATAAAGTTTAGTTTTACCTATTTTATTTAAACCATTTTTTAAAAATCTGTAACAGTTAATTGTATTAACTCTTATTATGAGCCTTTGTATACTAACGCTTTAGGAATGTAGACGGAAATTGTAAGTACCTGTTACACGAGCGACTCTTCCTTCGAGCTCCCTACCAGCATAACCAACGACATGGGCACCCAAACAAAAGCCGACAA
This sequence comes from Mythimna loreyi, assembly GCA_029852875.1. Classification (NCBI taxonomy): domain Eukaryota; kingdom Metazoa; phylum Arthropoda; class Insecta; order Lepidoptera; family Noctuidae; genus Mythimna; species Mythimna loreyi. The sequence continues at coordinate 13,556,199 of CM056789.1, forward strand.
GGTGCATTTGGGTAAAGTGAGCCCCAGTGACTGAGTTCAAGAAAGCCAGAAACTGTCCAAGACCGCGACCTACAGCTGGGACTCCGGTAGTGGCTGTGACGTAGTTGGAATTTGCAAGCCTGCTCCAATCCATGACGATGACATTGACGTCCTCTCTTCTGAGACATGCTGTAATATACAACACAAGAATTGAGTAACAAAGCATTTCGTTGCTGAGTATAGCTTAAGAATTTGATAAAGTAAAATCAATTACCATTAGTCACAACAGAATTAATATCGGAGTCTTGGTTGCTGAACCAGCCGTGGACAATGACGACAGTAGGTACGCGAGGGTTGAAGTTAGAGTTGAAGATAGAATTATCGTTCTTATTCACCAACATCTGCGGAAAAGTGGGGTTGCGTCTGAAAAGAAAATAGTTATTTATTGGATCATTTTAAACAGATTGGTGGTTGTATTGTTAATAATGGACGTGAATATTCCGTTCAATGTAATCTAAACATGAATTGACACTACTTTTAAACTTTAAAATTGTGAAAAAGGAATGCCAGAACTCATTCCAACTATAGACAATGCTGTTATTAATAAATCCTAATAGTTCTTACAATATTGTAAAAGAGATATAACATCACAACAATTTGGTATAAATATTTCCCTGCAATTATACTGAGCAATACTTAGTATTAATAGTGAATATATTCTTTTAATAATGAACGCATTAATAATAATGCATAAATGCATTGCGTTGGCATTTTTGTTTATATAGAAAAAACATAACATCAATGTATAATTATAATAAATCATATCATCCACTGACATCGCTCTGGGTTTGTCCAATTTTTCGTCTTTCTCATGGCCATCTGTATTCTTTCTTTTCTATTTGATTACCATTAAGTTTCACTTGCAATGTTCTGTTTTTGCAGCACCTTTAGTCTACTTGCGTTTGTCAATTATGGGATTTTTTTCTCTTTTTGATTATATAGTAATTTTCTACCAGTTATCACATATTGCTTACCTCGTATATAACAAGTAAAGATTATTAGCCGGGTTCCTGTTGATCTCATCGAGAAGTTTTTGATCAACGGGAGCTTCTAAATCTACATCATGCAGATTTCCTTCACCATCAGGGAACTTAATGAACCTTGGGACCGTGACTAGGTCTTCAGAGGAATTAGAAATTACAGTATTGACCGGTACCGTCGAGACGATATGTGCTAGAAAAGAAACTTTGGTAAATGATAAGGTTTTATAGGCTGTTTTTTTGGATTAATTTTAATGTGAAAGTTTTTTCAAGAAACTTGCTTAAACTCTTGTGCCCCAAGAAAACGGCCGCGTTTTCACACCTATTGTCTTTTTTATTATGTTTCTAATTAAAGTATTCAAAGAGTTAAGAAATTTAAACACCTTTAGATAAAAGACGGTTAAATTACTATGGCACAGTTGTTCAAGGTAAACCAATTTTTTTTATGGTGGGAAAAATCATCGAATGACGAATCCCGCCCTTAGGCAGAGCGGGAGACAGTCTCAATGTCAGTGTGGTTTACAATTAAAACAACCTTTCTGTTGAATAAATGTATAACCAATTTACCATAAATCTAATTTCTCTTGACTAAAAATACTCATACATACTCTAAGTAAACAGCCTTGAGCGCGGCGCTGTACAAGCGACAAAATCCAAGTAGGCGACAAAATCCAAGTAGGTACCATTCAGGGCTTGCGGACGGTGAGTAGCTCGCCGTCCGGTTGTCTGGTAACAGTCCAAACCGAGCCTAAGTCGTCCACGGCGCGCACTGTTCCCGCGCGCCTCAAGGAGTTGTCAGCAAACTGTAGGGGCCCTACAGGCCTCCTGGAGCCGAGGGTTGGTACGAAAGCGTTACACTAGGGCCCTGGTAATAAGGCAAGGGAGAAACGGGGTAGGTTGTAACAGTCTGACACTGTTTCCCGTTCCGCCCAAGAGGGGATTCGTCATTCGATGATTTTAACCTACCATAAAAAAGTAGGTACATTCAAATCACAAACAAATCTAACATACCTATTTCGATTTAGTCACTTGACCAGCGCTGCGAAGGCTGTTTTCTTAGAGCCTTTATACTTGATTGTCTCAAATTATTTTAAATTCACTATTTCCGTTGTATTTATGATATGATTTTTGAACATTCTATAATAGTGTTGGTTATTATGAAACTAGCGACCCGCCCCAGCTTCGCACGGGTGCAATGGTGATATTAAATATATTATGCATGTAATTTACACATACACCTTCCTCTTGAATCACTCTATCTATTAAAAAAAAAAACCATCAAAATCCGCTATTTATAGGCACGCTCTTGCCGCACCGGGCGGTAGGCCGGTACCGCCGCAAACGCGAAAAGAGCGTCCCGCAATTTTTAAATCTGTAATATCTTCAAAAATATTCACTTAAATCAGACGGTGTAAAGGGCCATATAGATCTATATTAAATGAACAAAGGTATTTAATTGGTTAACTATTAATGCTGTATTGGTCAAAATCGCTTCGAAAATTAGCCATTATTTGTCGTAAAAAGTAAATGACAAAAAAGAGTTATTGTGGATTATCCATAAGAGATAGACATATACCATCGCGGACTTTTCTGTAGACCTTTTCAATGTGTACAATATTTAGTACATTATTTTGATAAAACTCGTAGGGTTCAGCCTGCGTTTGCAATGTAAGCGGAAAAAATGTAATTATTTACGACATCACATTAGAAACCTCAAAAATAACAGTACTTCTCCACTATTTAATGGATATTATTATACATATAAACCTTCCTCTTGAATCACTCTATATATTAAAAAAACCGCATCAAAATCCGTTGCGTAGTTTCAAAGATTTAAGCATTCAAAGGGACATAGGGACAGAGAAAGCGACTTTGTTTTATACTATGTAGTGAAAATAAATAAAGAAATTCGCTTACCCGTGGTGAAAAGGAACCAAATTATAGTAGTCTTCATAATGACTTCGGTAATGAAGAAATCGTTTAACAATTCACCGTAATAGCTATTTATTATAATACAGAAAGTTTATCATAAAATTTATCCACTGATCAACTTCGGTGATAAATGTAATCGCTAGATGCTACTTGTAAACAAAAATGCATTACTCACTACTCAGTCTGTGATTACCAAATATGGATTCCATACTCAAATATGGCAGTCTTATTTGGGGTAATTTACCTAACAGGTAACACCAAAGACGCAATCAAAACCCAGCAAAAATGTGTCAGACGTATAGGTATATGTGGACTTAAACCAACTGATTTATGTAAATAGTAAAATCACTTCTTTCAGGAGTGGCTGAAAAGAAGTCATGGCGTCCTCAACTTCCGCATGATGCAGGTCTTCGCCGGAAATAATAATAATAATATGTCCACAACTATCACACAACGCCATCTGGTCCCAAGCTAAGCAGAGCTTGTGTTATGGGTACTAGAAAACTGATAAACATACTTATACAGGGTGTCATTGACATGTTAACGCAAACGAATACCATAGATCCAGTACATGATTCTAGACTCCCCAGTGATGGAATTTTTTGTCGGTTTTTTCTTATTTTTTTTTGATGAATTTTTAACGTTTTTTTAATTAAACTGTATAAAAACGTCAATTTAACATTTTTTGCGAAAAAAATGAGTGCATTTCATTCCAAATGTCATCGGGTTTGATTAGAATAACGACTTTATTTGCCTCGATGATTTTTTATATTTTTTTTTTTTGTAAAAAAAAAAAAATTTTTCTTTGTTTTTTAAAAATATCATTGGGATTGGTCAAAATAACGATTTTATACAGGTTAAAAATAAAAAAACAAAACTTTTTTTTCAAAACTTTGAAAAAAAACCGACGAAAAATTCCACCACTGGGGGGTCCAGAATCATGTACTGAATCCATGGTATTCGTTTGCGTTAACATGTCAATGACACCTTGTATATTTCTAAATACATACATATATGATGAAATGATAAATTCGGAAGCTTCTTGCACTAGATTCGTAAGGAAGAAATGCCCAGGTGCCTTACATTTGGGAAAGTCGCCTGGAGGATACGGTAGGGATATGCCCCGCTTGCGCGCAACCGTGTTGTCGTTAGGGTGATCGGCCGCAAGGTCTTTCGCGCCAGGCCCTAGTACAAACCATGGTCAGGAGCGAGAGGAGGAGGAAAACTAGCAAAAGAGGGGGTCGCACGCTTGATGAAAGGGTTTTTACACCTCTGGTGTCATGATCCCGATACTCGGCCACCGTGTATTATTTTCGCATATTTACAATATAAAAAAGAACTCTCTAAAATATAAAAAAATGTGTAAGATTGATAAGCGCTATCGAATGGTATCACGTAATTTCTTCGTTTTAATAATCGTTATCACTGGTAGAATGTCAATCTGTCTATCGTCATAGCTTTATAAGGTTCCGTAGTCAACTAGGAACCCCTATAGTTTCGCCATGTCAGACAAACGCACAGACCGACAGAACGACTGATAGACATACGTCTGTCTGTCTATCTGTCTGTTTGTTTGTCTGTCCGCGGATAATTTCGGTGACTGCTAGCACTCGAAAACTGAAATTTGGTACCAATATACAGTTACGCCGACAAAGTGCACAAACAAAAACTGGAAAAAAATGATTTATTAGGTTACCTCCTCTAGATGTAATGAGGGATTTTTTTAAGTCAATCCTAAAGTGTGATATATTTTTGAATACTTATTTAAAATAAAATTAATGGAGTTTACTAAAAATCATTTTTTATTTTCGGAAATAATCGCGCCAAAAGTATGTTCCCTCTCTAACTTTTGAACCATAAGTTTAGAAAATGTGAAAATAAACTCAGAAGTACTTTTTGGAATAATTATTTTCAACTTGATCTTGTCATCACAAGTTTTCAGAAAAATTGTACAAAATAATATCTGAACTAAGTTTGTGATTTAACCGTAAAAGCAATCATTTTTTGAACTTAATTTTCATATTTTATCAAATAAATAATTAGAATTCAGAATTATTAAAATCGGTTCTCGCAATCTGAAATTACCATATACTTAACCCGTCTAGTTTGTATAAATTAGTAGCTACTTCGCACTGTTACGTCATCGTTTAAGGGTTCTGTTGAATTGTAAGAAGTTTGTGACAGACGGGAAACTACGGAACCCTATACTGAGCGAGCGTGAACCCACACGCTCTTGGCCGGTTTATTTAATTTTGAAAATCTATACTAATATTATAAAGCTGAAGAGTTTGTTTGTTTGTTTGTTTGTTTGAACGCGCTAATCTCAGGAACTACTGGTTCGAATTGAAAAATTCTTTTTGTGTTGAATAGATCATTTATTGAGGAAGGCTTTAGGCTATATAACATCACGCTGCGACTAATAGAAGCGAAGAAACTACGGAAAATGTGAAAAAAACGGGGAAAATTATTCATCTTTGAGGGCTTCCGTTGCGTGCGCTGCCAAAACGGTTTAAGATACCAAAAAAATATGTATGAAAGAATTATTCCTCTTAAAATGATCTAAAAAATGTCCGCGACAGTATATGTCTATCTTTTAAGATTAACTTACTAGAACCGTTTTTATGCGAATCAAATTTAGCCAATTTTTACCGATTATTTGTTAGAGTTGTATCAACATAATAATATAATCTTTATCCAAATAAATGTGTTGTTGATTAAGAGTATGTAATTGTAAACAAAATTGTCTTTGACATCATTTAATTTCAATGAACATCTTAGAAGATATTACAATTTTAAAATAACTCCGATATAAAATTCACACACGATGCATGATGTGCTAAACTTGACGCTACGCCTGGCCGGCGGTCGAGGAGAGGAGTTGCTTGCGGGCGGCGCGGATGGGTTTTTTTATGGTAGGTAAAAATCATCCAATGCCTAAACCCGCTCTTGCGCGGAGCGGGAAACAGTGTCAGACTCTTACTGACTAAACAACCTACCCCGTTCCTCCATTGCCTTATTCCCAGAGCCCAGGTATAACGCTTTCGCACCAACCCTCAGTTGCAGGAGGCTTCGCCCCTGAAGGGCCCCACAGTTTGCTGACAACACCTTGAAGCGCGCGGGAGCAGTGCACGCCGTCGACGACTTGGTCTCGGTCTGGACTGTTACCAGACAACCGGACGGCGAGCTATCCATTGCTCACCGTCCACAAGCCAGCGTCTACGGAGACCGGATATCGGCGGGATCGCGGCGGTGACGGCTACGGCGAGGGCGCTGTTGCCTTTGCCTTATGCGGTCGGCCTCCTCCTTTACGAGCATTACTGCTTTGCAGAAGGAGGCGACCACTTGCCATTCTTCTTCGCTGCGAACTATGACTTGAACCAAGGCCCGGCGCGAGAGGTCGCCGCCGCTGATCACCCCCACGAGGACACGGCGATGCTCTTCTCAAGCGGGGCACACCTCCACCGTGTGCTCCACCGTATCCTCCGGGCTGACCATACAGTAGCGACACCCGGGCGTCTCTTCCTTCTTCCCATGTCCGGTGAGAACCTACGTCATGCGAAGGTGGGGATGCCGTGATAGATATCACGCCTCAAAGAGGGGACTTACCGCCGAGATTACGGCGTGCCCAAGCTCTATGAAGTACTTTTAGATAATTATGTTCTTTTAAAAACTAAATTGTCCAAAGTAATAACAGAAATTGACACGGGCAAAGTCGTGGGTAACAGCTATAATTTATAAAGCTGAGGAGGTTGTTTGCAAAAATAAATATGATGCCCAAAATAACTATTCCACGCGGACGAAGTCGCGGGCACAGCTAGTGTATATATATAACTGGGTTTTCTAATCCGTCCTTCATAATAATTCGTTCTTCTACATTATGAAACACACGTCATCTCCCTCAAGAAGAAGTGAAATACAAAGAAAGTTGTAATAATCAGTTTTATTGAATAACCGGGTCATTTAATTAGTACGGATATCTTCTCGCAGTGTTGGCACGGAACCTTCCGGATCTGAAAATAAAATAGAAATTTGTAAAACTTGTTTTTTTGGTTTTTATAGATACTTGTAATATTTTGATGTGTCCAAATAAAATGAAAGTAAATGTCAAATATTGCCTGTTTACAAGGTTCAATTTATTTATATTTCTATAAATTAAAATTTGTAACAATTTTTTCATCAGCTTTGGTGTAAAAATGTAACAAAGAACGGGCCGATTTGGTTTAAATAATATCAAAGGGAAGAACCGATTTTCATATAATCATTGTGAAGAATAGGTTTCCAAACACAAGTGAAAAAAGGTTGGAAAACTCACCCCCATTTCCTCAGATCGCTGTTGCCCATGTGGAGGCGAGCGCCACTGCAGCTATCCCATGTGATTTGCCATGAACTTGAGCATTCATTTCCAATAATATGGTTGTAGCTAACTGTAGCAGCGAAGTATCTCCAAGCGTTGTTGTGGTTGCAAATGTTGGTTAGGCAACCAGGTTGGCTGATACCACCGTTAACGTAGAAATCAGCGTTGGCGACATCAGATCCAATGCCGAGACCACCGACTGTGTAACCACCATCGGTGTGAATAGCCTCGACGTAGTTTCCATCATTGGGATTCACGCGGTCGGAATTGTAGTTCCATAGGGGACCAGCAGGATCCAGAGCTAAAAATAAAAATTTGGTTTTAGCAAAAAAATTTCTACAACGATTGTTTGTATTATCTCTTATCTTAAGGCACTTAATGATTAAGGAATGTTTAAGAAAATCATAATCACCTGTAACACGAGCGACTCTTCCGCCGAGTTCCCTGCCAGCGTTACCAACAAGATGGGCACCCAAACTGAAGCCAACAAGATGCATTTGGTTGAAGGGAGCGCCGGTGACCGAGTTCACGAAAGCCAGGAACTGTCCAAGACCACGACCCACAGCTGGGACTCCATTAGCGGCGGTGATGTAGTTGGAAATTGCAAGCCTTCTCCAGTCCAGGACGATAACATTGACGTCTTCTCGTCTTAGGTAGGCTGTAAAAACAGAAGGCGAGGATTAGATAACAAAACAACATGTGGCAGTATCGGTTAATGATTTGTTTAAGTAAAGTTGCTTACCATCTCTCACAACAGGGTTAATATCGGTGTCTTGGTTGCTGAGCCAGCCGTGGGCAATGACGACGGTCGGTACGCGAGGGTTGAAGTTTGAGTTGGTGATAGAACCAGCGTTGTTTATAACCAATGTCTGAGATGAGGTAGGGTTGCGTCTGAAAACAAAATTATTTATTTTGAGAATCATATTAATAGACCAGTGCAAATAGCTTTTGAAAGGGACTTAAATAGTAGTAGAATGAAACCCATTGGAAAAGGAAGATAATATAGCAAAAATTTAAGGAAAAATAAATTACGGTCGATCTGAGGTCGGGAAGTGGATGGGTGGGCGCTTTTAAGGGGAAAAAATGGTTTATCTCTAATTCCGGCAAAACTACTGGTTCTAGGGGAAACATTCAAATGGCAAACTTGTAGATCATAAAAAGATTTACCACTTTTGTATTTACACTCTTTTGCCATAACCTCAAAATCTATGTGAAAAGTCCAAAAAACTGTGTTTCTAGTTTTTATTTTTATCTTCTTTAAAAATCACTTTTTTTTCACATATCTTTGTGAAAAGTTACCTTTTAATGTCCCAAACTTACCCAAATTTTTTTGATTTAAAATATTCACTGTAGCTCTTTATTTTGACTGAACATCGAAAAAATAGACTATTTTTCAATCGAAAAATCTCACGTAAAAATATGTGATTTTTTTAAAACGTTTGTTGGCTTCTTATTCGTCGAAATTTTTACTTTTTGATGGTGTAAAAAAATATATACCTTACTATAGTAAATTTTCTCAGAAAATGTGAAAAACTAAAAAATCTCGAATCAGAAATTACTTTTGTTTAATCATTATTAGCGACCCGCTCCAGCTTCGCGCGGGTGCAAAGGTGATATATTATACCTATAAACCTTCCTCTGGAATCATTCTATCTATTAAAAAAAACCTCATCAAAATCCGTTGCGATTTTTTTTGCTTTTAAAGATCTAAGCATACACATGGATAAGCAACTTTGTTTTATACTATGCAATGATGTACTGAGGTATTTATTAAATTTTTTATAAAAGATTTAAAGGGTATTTCATGTCGGAAATGTGATTGCTGCAATTTTATGCAGTAAAAACTTTGTCTTATTAAATTTTAGCTTGGTTTAATCAGTCAACGTTATTTATATTCATTACATATGTTTAAATAATATAATCTTGCCTGATATATTTTATCTTACATTCTAATCATTTATTAGTTTTTACCATTAGTTTTTGTCTCTTTGATAGCATTTCTTCATTGTTAAATTCGAAAAACTTACTTACTTATGATTCAGATGATGAAATTCATCATCTGAATCATTAACTTCCTCGTAGGTTTGTTCTTCCACATTGGAGCATTATGTAAGTATACACAATTGCAGCAGCCACATTTCCAACATGAAATCCCCTTTAAATCTTATAAAAAATTTAATAAACTCCTCAGTACATTATTACATAGTATAAAACAAAGTTGCTTATCCCTGTGTAGGCGTAGGTATCTTTAAAAGTTCGCAACGGATTTTGATGCGGTTTTTTTAAATAGATAGAATGATTCCAGAGGAAGGTTTATAGGTATAATATATCATCTTTGCATCCGCGCGAAGCTGGAGCAGGTCGCTAATAATGATTAAACAAAAGAAATTTCTGATTCGAGATTTTTTAGTTTTTCGCATTTTCTGAGAAAATTTACTATAGTAAGGTATATATTTTTTTACACCATCAAAAAGTAAAAATTTCGACGAATAAGAAGCCAACAAACGTTTAAAAAAAATCACATATTTTTACGTGAGATTTTTCGATTGAAAAATAGTCTATTTTTTCGATGTTCAGTCAAAATAAAGAGTTACAGTGAATATTTTAAATCAAAAAATTTTGGGTAAGTTTGGGACATTAAAAGGTAACTTTTCACAAAGATTTGTGAAAAAAAAGTGATTTTTAAAGAAGATAAAAAATAAAAACAAGAAACACAGTTTTTTGGACTTTTCACATAGATTTTGAGGTTATGGCAAAAAAGTGTAAATACAAAAGTGGTAGATCTTTTTATGATCTACAAGTTTGCCATTTGAATGTTTCCCCTAGAACCAGTAGTTTTGCCGGAATTAGAGATAAACCATTTTTTCCCCTTAAAAGCGCACACCCATCCACTTCCCGACCTCAGATTGGCCGTAATTTATTTTTCCTTAAATTTTTGCTATATTATCTTCCTTTTCCAATGGGTTTCATTCTACTACTATTTAAGTCCACTTTTTATCGTTAACGGTGCTATTTGCACTGGACTATAAGTGGTGTGATGTTTTTTTATAGTTTTAAATAATTTCTTTTTCATACTATCAAATTAAATATGTTGAACATTATTTATGTAACATTTACTCACTGAACCTTAATTATGTAATTTTTTAACAGTTAGCGATATTGCTTACCTGGTATATAACAAGTAAAGATTGTTAGCCGGGTTCCTGTTGACATCGTCTAGAAGTTCTTGGTCAACTGGAGCCTCTAGGTCTACGTCGTGTAAGTTTCCTTCGCCATCTGGGAACTTGATGAATCGTGGGTAGACACGATCTTCAGAGTAATCAGAAACAACAGTGTTGACCGGTACCGCTGATACGGTATATGCTGGAAACAAAAATGAATATTGTAAATTAAATGATTTACTGGCCTTATTTTAAGTAATCTTAATTTAATATGATTCTGTTAATTTAAATTTAACCTGTCTATTGATTACCTGAATCTAATTTATCTTGATCAATATAATACTTTTGTACAAAATATACAATTTAGAAAATAAATTGTTTGGTTTATTTACTTTTTAAACTTAACTAGATTACAAAATAAACAATTCATTTAACTTACCCGTGGCGACAAGGAACCAAAGAAGGACAGTCTTCATAATGACTACGACAATGAAGAAATCGTGTAACGTCTCGATGTAACAGCTGTATTTATGGAAAGCTTATCAGAAAATTAATCCACTTAATAATTTTGGCGATAAATTTACACTTTAGCGGATTAACTAATTTTAGTTGATACTAGTATTATCTTAAGTAATTAAAATCACGTAAAGTCATGTGCCAATAAAACTAGTAGAAAATTATTTACTATTAGATGCATGGTGTATGATTTTTTGAAAGAATTTAAGAATATCTTGCAAAAATATTGTTGTCTATAGTCAAATGGTGGTTAAAACGTCCGAAACATAGAAGTTAAGTATGACTTCTTATAATTGTGGTTTTTAATGAAAAATTGCACGTGGATGAAAAGGATCTTATGTATAAAAAGCGTATAAATGAACTGGACATTTTGTGAAGAAAATATATATTGCGGGATTGTTCGAAAGGGTTACTCTACGACTGTGTAAAGTAAAGGACAAGTGATGGAAAATGGGTTGTTTTTGGTCTGCATAAGTCTTATACTTTTTCTTTCTCCACCAACAGTGGGAGAAGTAAATGTGACAAAAAAAAAGATTTTTTTTTCTTTCCTTCTTTCTTAAAGTAAGTAATTCGATGAAGTTAAACCCCATTTTCTATTAAAATTAAATACGTTTAGTAAATAAGCTTTGAGTGTTTTCCTTTTCTTTAACTTTGGCTATAAAAAAAGTAATTTTAAGAAAAGATGGTAATTCTAAAAAAAAATATAAAATACTTGACTGTTCATAATTTCATAACATCGTCTATTTTGACGTCAAACTAACAACGTCGTCACCATGAATTGCAAATAAATTAATTTACGTTAGTTTGTGATAGCAAATCAGGGATCAGGTGCGCGTTTTGCTAATCTGAAATAATCCGCTATCTTACAACACTATTATTAGTTTTTATTTTACGTTGATTTGATTTAATTATGAGCTTTATTTGTCATTGTTCACTTGTTTTTGTGTAGTTGCTTACTATTCTTGCTGCCGTGATTATGTGCCATGTGTTTCTAGAAAACATGTTCTTTTCTCGTAATGGCGTCATTTTCATTAACTTGTTTTCATCCCGATTAGTGGGTTTGTCTTCTTCCTTATTATCTTTTTGTTTGGTAGCATTTCAATAGCCATCTCTTTTCTCACCATAATATTATTGCGACATGTTCATCATTTTTTTTGTATCAAAAGCCGTGAAGTTTTTTTTACGGTGTGAAAATCATCTAATAACTAATCCTGCAATTGGGCTTAACGGGAAACAGTGTCAGGCTCTTACTGACTAAACGACCCACCCTGCTCCTTCTTAGCCCTCATACCGGGGTCGGACCTTCCTTTCAGAAACTGGACCGGAACCCTAGTAGGCTTCAGCCCTGCAGTTGGATCCCTGCATTTGCTTACAACTCCTTAAGGCGTGCGGGAACAGAGCGCAACGTCGCCGAGCCAAAAGGTGCTGTACTGGTGATCGTGTATGCAGATGCAGCTTTGGATGTCCTTCTACAAGTAGATTGATTACCTGGTGTGCAGGTTGCGGGAATCCGGCCAGGTCGCGGGAATCTATTATAAGTAAGACGCATGGGACCTGTCGTTATAGTGATACTTGAGCAGGCATATACAGGGTGTCATTGACATGTTAACGCAAACGAATACTATAGATCCAGTACATGATTCTAAACACCCCAGCGGTGGAATTTTTTGTCGGTTTTTTCTTATTTTTTTAAATGAATTTTTTACGTTTTTTAAATTAAACTGAAACTGCGAAAAAAATGAGTGAATTACATTCCAAAATAAAAATGTCATCGGGTTTGATTAGAATAACGACTTTATTTGCCTCGATGATTTTTAATTTAATTTTTTTTTATTTATTTTTTTTTCTAAAGATATCATTGGGATTGGTTAGAATAACGATTTTATACAGGTAAAAAATAAAAAATAAACAATTTTTTTTTCAAAAATTTAAAAAAAAAACCGACGAAAAATTCCACCACTGGGGTGTCCACAATCATGTACTGGATCTATGGTATTCGTTTGCGTTAACATGTCAATGACACCTTTTATGTATAAGAGTGGTATGCTAAAAATGTGATGATGAAATCAGTCACATGAAAATTGATGACGATTATGGTATTTCCCTTAATTACATTTTTTCTCTTATCATCATCGACCGACGAATTTACGAGTATGTCAAAAATTAAATATCTTATCCACAATTATCTATTTTATAAATCTCATTCAGAATACAATTGTTAAATAAATGACAGCATTATTTTGATTTTTTTTAAATCACGTTTAAGCTCCATTTTGATTATATTACTCTATTTATTATCGAAATATTGCTTAGCTTAGCATAATCAGCCTTTATTTAATGTTCCGTTTATTTACTGGTAGGACTCAGCATTCTGCTCTAACAAAGGGAATGGGCCGTAATTCACCACGCGGGCCCAGTGCGAGTTTTTTAATGTCACATTTCTTCGAATTTTTGATTCTAGGACATGCCTGTTATATTGCGTATATTTAATTTTTTGTATTTTATTTAGTGTGTCTATGTTTGTTAGGCATCTTCTATCTTCTTTTATAGATAATCTAGTTTTATCTCTGTTGTTTGTTTGTGTTCTTTATTAAATGCTAAAAGTTCCTTAGTTTTAACATAAATTGTAACGCAACGTTGAAAGACATCCTACAAGATATACCGATGACCTAATGAGGGTGGAATAAATCCAATAGATGTGGGCCTATTTCCAGCAGTGGATTTTTTGTTTAAAATTATGGAGATTGCCTCTAGTCTGTACATGTGCATAAGGTATTAAATAAATAATTGAATTATGACATTTATTTAATCCAAACTGCATTCCAAAATAAGATTTTTAGGTAAATATTTTAGTACCATGGCACTTTTTTTGTACTGTTTGTTAGATACTACAGAAGTTAAAACTTTATACAACGTACATATGGTAAGCATGCTATTGGGAGCCAGTTTTGTAATAGTGTAGTCTCTCCAATTTGGAATATCAATATTACTTGACTTGTTATTAACAAATTTTCTACTGAATCTTTTATTAAAAAAATACATTTTTTTGGTTCACAATATTTGTGTAAGAACTTTAAGTAAGTAACTACACTAGTAAGTGATCTTAATAGATTAAATGAAATTTTCTTAAACTGCCCGCAGTAGAGGTATATCAGCAGCACTGCTGCTGTCAGTGCTGCTTAGTGAATAAATAAATATAATCATTGCTTCAGTACTCCTACTGAGATACTGGAGTATCAATTCACAAAGCTGCAGCCCAGCCTATCAGCCATCATGCCTAGAAATCATGCATATCTTTCACACTAGCAAACAATACGCATTTCCGCAAACATTTCTGATGCACTACAGAAGCAAGGCTGCCCCATTAACATCCTAAAACAATCATTACACTGCATGAAAAGACCACTATGCGATTTTTACCTAAAATGTATTTAACCTTTCGATCTAGTAGTTATAGACACAATTAAAGAATAATAGTGCGGATACGCTTTTGGGGCTTAATGAATTAATACACGTATATTGAAATGTAGCTATAAGGTTAGGACTAGATGATAAAGGAGTGGCTAGACCTGGAGAATGTGCTGCTCACGAGCCTTTTATGATTTATAAGTGTTCATCATCATGTTTCATCCTTGAAATTTAATTAAACGAAAACTTCCGATTTCATAGAGGTTGAGAAGCAAATGAAATACAAATATTAGTTATGCCAAATGTTTATTTTTTATTTTTGTAAGCAAATTCAGTCTTGGACTATAAATTAGTAAGGGTATCTTCTTCCTGTATCCAGACGGTACATTCCGGTTCTGAAAAAGCAAAAAAAACATTGTAAGTCAACATTCAAAGAAACAAGTAACGCAGAAAGGATTTTGATTCGTTCTCTATATGTATATGTTAAGTACGGTATACGGTAAGCATTGGTCACACCAATTAACGTTTTGAATACCGTAAATAGAGAAACGATAGGTGGACCTTCTCTCGGTGCTCAAGCGTTTAAATTAGCAATTAAATACTAGAATTATTTAATTCCTGTTTATAATCACTATGTAATCAGTCTTTCTTGGGGAGTGAGTAAAAGTAATGAAACTGATTCACTGTGTAAATCAACAATGCTAGTAGTGTATTTGTTGATTCTACTTACCCAGTCTTCCTTAAGTCATCGTTGCCCATACGTAGTTCAGCGCCCCGGCAAGTGTTCCAGGTTATCTGAGTACTGGTGGTGCATCGACGGCCAACCAAATGATTGTATGTCACGGTGGCAGCGAAAAATTCCCAGGCACGGTTGTGGTTGCACAGGTTGGTGAGGCAGCCAGGCTGAGAGATACCGCCGTTGGGGTAGAAGTCAGCGTCAGCAACGTTGGTACCGATACCGAGACCGCCAACGGTGTAACCGCCATCGGTGTGGATAGCCTCAACATAGACTCCGTCACTAGGTCTGACACGGTTAGAGCTGTAATTCCACAGGGGTCCAGCAGGGTCCAAAGCTGGAAAACAGAAAGTATTGTAAATATCGATAAAATGTTTTAAATAGTGTGTAAAGAATAAATATAAAACTGCTTATAGTACGTGGCAAATATGGGAACATGTGCATTTACACATCCCTCCATCTCGATTGAGACCCAAAAATTGGTGATAAATCGAACCATCATGGTGAAAGGCAGTCGTCCTTGAAAGCGTAGTAACTGATTTTCGGTTTGAATCGAAGTGGAGAGCTACGCGTAACCATAGCAAATGGTTCAGCTTATTCATAGCATACTTATAACTGATTTTAAAAATTATTTTACCGGTAGAATGGGACTTTATCTTTAAGCAAAGCCTCTGGCAGAACCTAGTTTTATTATAAAAAAATATCTATTTTCTATCATACTTTACCTTGTTATTGGTCTTGATAAAAGTAACTTTTAGATATGGTGTATAAAAGCAAAATGTCTGTACCTGTAACGCGAGCAACTCTTCCTCCAAGTTCCCTGCCAGCGTTACCGACAAGATGAGCGCCCAAACTGAAGCCGATAATGTGCATTTGACTGTAGGCCTGTCCAGTCACTCTGTTTATGAAAGCCAAGAACTGTCCGAGACCACGGCCGACGGCGGGAACACCTCTAGCTGCAGTGGCGTAGTCAGATAGCGCAAGTCTTCTCCAGTCCAAGACAATTACGTTGACATCACTCTTGTCCAAATAAGCTGAAAATAGGTTAAATACATAGTTAGTTACATGTCATATAATGGTTTTATTAACAGTTATGATTAATGCAAAAAAATACTTGAAAGTAATTTTCTAAATAAATAAAATATAAGGTATCAAAAAGCACCTTCAAATGGGCCTTAATTCTCTCACCATTGCAGAGTGCTAATTTATGATCTTTGATGCAATATAATTGAATAGACCTCTTACAGGCACTTTATAATAGTCAAAATGTCATTCAATAAAAAAAGATGCTAACTTGCACGTTCCAAAGCGTAGCTTCTCTTCGGAGGAGAAGGAGCTAGAAATTCCATGGACACTCTTTTATTTAAATCATATTGTGAGTTATTTTGGTTCCATTTTTCTTGTTACTTCTATTTTGAATTTGGTGAAAAATTTTTACTTACCATCTCTGATGGTGGGGTTGATATCGGTGTACTGGTTGCTGAGCCAACCGTGAGCGATGACCACGGTGGGAACATTAGCGTTAAAGTTTGAGCTGGTGACGGAATTGGCATTGTTGATGGTCAAAGTCTGCGAAATCCTTCGGTTGCGTCTGTAAAATTTTTAGGGCTTATAATTTTGAGCAAAAATGATGGCTTTTAGTTATTTATTATCATAAACTAACTATACCTTCGTTACTAGACAATTTATAAAGCAGAATAAACAACAAAATACCTCGTGTATAATAAGTATCTGTTATTGGCTGGGTCTCTTTGAATCTCATTGAGAAGTTCCATGTCAGGTTCGGCTTCTAAGTCCACGGTGTGCATGACACCCTCGCCATCGGGAAACTGGATGTAACGTGGGTACACGCGGTCCTCGGAGTATTCCGAGGTCAACGGCACGCATGTTACGTACACTGTAATGTTAAATGTTATTATTTATTTTTTTAAATAAATTATTCCAGTCAGGGTGCAGCGAGAAGGAATGTTAGACTATTACCAACTTAAATTCACCTCTGCTTTCCCTGTAGCCCTTTACGTTTTAAGGCCGTGGTGATTTTGCGCCGACTTTTGAATTAATTCACAACCCTGGCACCTTTTAGTACGCTCCGTCACTCATCACACATTTCGTTAAAGAGAGTGTGGAAAACAATGCGCAGTCGACGCAGACCAGGTTTTTACATAAGGATTTTTAGGCGCCTCGGAGAGACAGCGATAAGCTCGCGTCGGGCTACCAAAACCTGCAGCGCCAGACCCGTGACAGAAACAATGCTTGTTGCATGTTGCATTTCAGATTCGAAAGCACAAAACTTCGAATAAATGTAAAATATTTTTACTAAGTATAACATCGGTGAAAAGTTTTTCAACCAAATGAAATGTCGGAGTAATAAAAAAGTCGATTTTTTAATAGATCAACTAATACATTGGCAGACGTGACTACAGTGAAAATTAAAAAAAAATCCTCCTTTTTTCTATAGTAAAAAGTTTAAGCTGAAATGAAATTCGGTCAAATACTTTTCGAATTTATGATAAATAACCAAAAATTTTATATCACACAAACAACAACAAACTGTATTTCTGAAATATATTTTTATTTTTATGTGCATACAAAATATTCTCGTAAACATACTGCGAGGGTGCAGTCATTATAAAGGTGTGAAAAGTAAAGTACTCTGTTCATGGATTAAGGTACCTCCGTTTTGGGCTAACTTCATTCCCTCGCTATATTTATGGTTCTTAGTTTAACTCCCTCGCTGAGCTCAAGGCTTAAATCCCAGAACCCATCATGATGTTCGAGCCCTAATATGCATATGATATAGAAACTGCTAATAATATACTTCTCTCTAATAACTGCTAATAAACTGCTAATAATCCCTTGCTAATAATCTACTATTATATAAAAATAGTTTAAAAAATATACTCTCTAATAACTGCTAATAAACTGCTAATAATCCCTTGCTAATAATCCACTATTATATAAAAATAGTTTAAAAAATATGTGTAATGTACTACACACAATTTATTTAATACTAATTACATAAAGTTAGATTTTGTTTAAAAAGTCATTGAATCATTAAACTTACCCGTTGCAAGCAACAAACACAAAATAGTCTTCTGCATTGTGACAACAATATTAGAAGTCAGTCCAGTAACGCAAAATCTTATAGCTATTTATGCTTCAGTCTTATCAGCAATGTAGTCACTATTGATCGATACTGACGTTTTATCGCTGAAAATAAGAGATTTGTGAAGCAATTTAATGACTGATGGATTGTTTGGGACCTAATTATCAGCATTATTTAATATGTTATATGATTATAACGCAAGATAGAGCAAATTACAAATCAATTACAATCCTTTCGATAGTAATGCAAAAGATTTCAAATAATTGTAGATATATTTTTCATTCTATATTTATATATTTTTGGCTGCAAAAGTAGTGTTTTATACTAACTTTAGTTTTGTTTTTGTCCTAAAAAAACAAAATTCACCGTAAAAAGTACAATTACAGTGATCGAAAAAAAAATGAAATTGATTTTAATTTTTTTTTAAAGTGCCTCTTTTGTCAGCCATATACTTCTCTCACATATATTTCGTAGTCCTGTGGTTAACTAATTTCTTTTCCTCCTATGGGTACAGCAAGACAGAGTGTCAAAACTAACTAACTTACGGACTAAAACTCATATGTGCAGCGTAACTTAAGTTGTCTTTTGGGGTCGATGACTACGGTAACTCTTTAGAACGATGTTTTATTTTACAATGTTGAAAGGAGTGGTGATAATATACGAGTAAATAACATGAACTAAGATTCTTGGGCTAATACGAGTGTCATTTTTTTTCTGACAGACTGACTTCTTGACATTTCAAAAGTGCCTATAAAGGTTTATTTGAAATAAATGCTTTCAATTTGAATTTTCCATCGACATCAAATCTGCTTGTATAGTATCTGATAATATTATTATCTTAAAAAATCTGATAATAATTCAAAATCAGCTTGACTAAGAAAAAAATAAATATGTTGTTTTGACT
The DNA here is from genome assembly GCA_029852875.1 of Mythimna loreyi. NCBI lineage: Eukaryota > Metazoa > Arthropoda > Insecta > Lepidoptera > Noctuidae > Mythimna > Mythimna loreyi. The sequence continues at coordinate 13,575,335 of CM056789.1, forward strand.
AACTTATAGTAACAAAAAATTTTGCACTACAAAAGTTGAGCTTCATAATTATAGACACCATATTCACTACTTCAGCACTCCAACTAAGATACTGAAGCAACGATTTAAAATACGGCAGCCCACTCTATCAGATACTCTCCCAAATGCAAAAGATCTCCGGAATGCTGGTGAAAATGGCTCGCACCCTGCGCCCCATGGATGCACATTTTTCACATATTAATGCATAAAAGCAATTAACACGCATTTCTGTTAACTTCCCTGATGCTCTACCGAAACAAGTTAGCCCCATCAACATCTTTACAAGAACTATTCGAAACTGTTTAAAAAACTGTTTAAAATATACCCACAGGTGAAAGATGCTGTAGAGGCCCAGCAGGGTTGATGAAAGAAGTTTAGTCTACTGCGCTTCAAAATGGCTTTGAAAATTTGACTAACTAAAAAGGTATCAGTTAGTAAGTGTTGCTGTAGCCAACTTAAATCTTTAGGGATGATAATTAAACAATGCTTTCTTCTTAAAAATATATTACTTAAGCTTAGTATTGTCTGATGTCTGTACAACTAAACTACAAGTTAGAATACAAATATAGTTCTTTTTTTCACTCTTTTTAACAACAAAGTTCATGATCCAGTCTTTAATTTGAACGAAAACTGTTCTTGATTATGACGAAAATAAATTGAATATAAATTATGCCAAATACTATTTCTTTTTGTGAGTTTATTCAGTTCGATGAATTAGAAGGGGTACCTTCTTCCAGTATCCAGACGGTACATTCCGGTTCTGAAAAATCAAGAAAAACATTGAGTAAGTCAAAATAGAAACAATGCAAAAATATGATCTTTCGGTCTGTAATGTACAAAATAGGTAAAGCAATCCTGAAATAAGTTTTATTCAATTCATAAAACTATGTAATCAGTCTCTCTTGGGGAGTAAAAGCAATGAAACCGATTCACTGTATTAATTAACAATGCCAGGAATGTTTCAGGTAATTCAACTCACCCAGACTTCCTTAAGTCATCGTTGCCCATACGTAGTTCAGCGCCGCGGCAAGTGTTCAAGGTAATCTGAGTGCTGGTGGTGCACCGACGTCCCACCAAGTGGTTGTATGTCACGGTGGCAGCGAAAAATTCCCAGGCACGGTTGTGGTTGCAGAGGTTGGTAAGGCAGCCAGGCTGGGAGATACCGCCGTTGGGGTAGAAGTCAGCGTCAGCAACATTGGTACCGATACCGAGACCACCAACGGTGTAACCGCCATCGGTGTGGATAGCCTCAACATAGACTCCGTCACTAGGCCTGACACGGTTTGAGCTGTAGTTCCACAGGGGTCCGGCAGGGTCCAAAGCTAGAAATCAAATACGAGTAGTGTTAATATGAATGTCTTACGACCGCGAGAATGCAACATTTTTATCTTCTGTACCATTAGAATAAAGAAAAAGTATTGTAATTATTAAATATAGTTCATATAGAATAAACTCAAAAACGACTGAATCGATTTATAAGAATTCGTTTACTGGTTGAATACTACTTTATTACTTAGTAACATAAGTTATATTTTTTTTTATATTCTTATAGGAGCGAAGGTACTGATAGAAGCTAGTTTAACTATAAAATATTTATTTATTCATTGTCATTTAAGTTTATAAATACGAGAGCAAAATATCTATACCTGTAACGCGAGCAACTCTTCCTCTGAGTTCCCTGCCAGCATTACCAACAAGATGAGCTCCCAAACTGAAGCCAACAAGGTGCATTTGAGTAAAGGCTTGACCAGTCACCCTGTTTAAGAAATCCAGGAACTGTCCGAGACCACGGCCGACGGCGGGGACACCTCTAGCTGCAGTGGCGTAGTCAGACAACGCAAGTCTTCTCCAGTCCAAAACAATAACGTTGACATCACTTTTGCCCAAATAAGCTGAAAAAGGGTTTGGTACATAGTTAGTTACAGTGTAGATTATAATAAATGTTAAAATTATTTATGAAATACCTATTGATCTAAATAAATCGTTACTAAAATCTAGAATATTTTTTTTAAGTTTCAAAATAAATAAATTAGGTGTTTGGTTTCTTATTTCAGATGTATCATACATACATCGTTGATGGAATATTATGGAACTATAAAATAATTTGTTGAGAAACATTATTACTTACCATCTCTGATGGTTGGGTTGATATCGGTGTACTGGTTACCAAGCCAGCCGTGAGCTACGACGACGGTGGGAACATTAGCGTTGAAATTCGAGCTGGTGATGGAATTGGCATTGTTCATGGTCAATGTTTGCGAGACCCTTCGGTTGCGTCTGTAAATTTTTAAGGACGGCTTTTAGTTATTTCAAACTCTACGTTATTTACTACAAAACGTATTAAAGCGGAATGAAAATCAAAATACCTTGTGTATAATAAGTATCGGTTGTTAGATGGGTCTCTTTGGATCTCATCAAGGAGTTCCATGTCAGGTTCAGCTTCTAAGTCCACGGTGTGCATGACTCCGTCGCCATCGGGAAACTGGATGTAACGCGGGTACACGCGGTCCTCGGAGTATTCCGAGGTCAACGGCACGCATGTTACGTACACTGTAATGTTAAATGTTGTTAATGTATTGTCGCGTCTATTACGAGGAAATCAATCTGTTGGCAATAAAGGTTGCCTCGGAAATTTTCGTAATTGCGAAAATGTCTTCGATGTAAATATAAAATTTTTGCTGTTTTATTACTAGATACTATTTAATTTCAATTTAGTTGTTACCTTATGTTTTATTAAATAACTAGCTGCTGCCCGCGACGTTGTCTGCGTGAAGGCCCTACAACACCAAACAAATCTAAAATGGCAGTGTATGATCACTGTATATCAGATGGCATAGCATTATAAGTAAACAACTTTTAAAATAGCATTGCATCAGCCTTATAAAGTTCCCGCTGCTGGGACACAGACCTCATTTCTAGGAGAGGGAATGGGCCATAATCCACCACGCGAGTCCAATATGGTTTTGTGGATGACACTTGATGAATTTTTGGTTCTAAAACATTCACAGTCACAGTTTCCTCATGATGTTTTCCTTCACCGTTGAGCAGTGGTTATGAAATAAAATACACAAAGTAATGCGCCTGGCTGGGTTTGAACGACAGAACTACAACTTTTAAGTCGGAGCCTTTATTACCTCGCCACCACTGAGTCGGAGCCTTTACCACTCCGCCACCACACTACGATGGTAGTTATGCTGCCAAGAGCCAAAATGTAAAGAGAGTCAGGACTGGTGACGCAGGAGCAAGCGACATACAGTTGCCCGTGTAAGAGACAACTCGTCCTGAAGTTGACATCCGCTGCACTCAGTGTCTGCCCCTTCGACTTATTGATGGTCATCGCGATGCAAACACTCACGGGGAATTGTACGCGCTTGAACTGGAACGGGAAGTTATGAGGTATAAATACTGCCTTGACTTCGCCATAAACCGTAAGAATTTTTGCTTCAATGATGTGTCTGTGCAGCGAAATGACTTTGAGACGGGTCTCATTACACCACTTTGGAGGAGATAGGTAATTCCGAAAATGCATAATCGGGACTCCGACTTTCAGCTTTATGGTATGCGCTTGAGGTCCATTTGCTGGCTAGGAGTTCAAAAATTCCACGGGATAATGTGTGGCGTCATCTTGCTCAACGACAGTGTTTATTGAGGTATAGATCACTGCATTTCCCTCAATTTCCGAGAGAATGTATTCGTTAATTGCTGCAGCCTGATCATTTTTGGACGTCAATATGATAAAATGATAAATGATCTTTATTTTGCAAGTAGGTTTAAAAAACACTTTTACACGTCATTTTTTTTTATGCTAGATGAGTCCGGTGTTTCCTAGCGGACTACCCTGAGAAGAAACACCGAAAATGTTGTATGGCCCGCTCACACACTCAAGAAATTCTGCTGGTGCGGTAAATGACTGTTGTCCCCGTACACACAGCAAATGAATTCTTCTAGGCTGGCTAACGCTCTATCGAGAGACTTTGGAAGCACCTCCTGTCCACCTCTCTCGCAGTGGGCTTTGACTTGCAGCAGACTCTGGCAGAGGCCATGATCCGGAGCAAAGAAGAGTGGCAGGCGGTCGCCTCCTTCTGCGAAGCAGTAATGCTAGCGGTTAAAAAAGGGGGTCGACTGCATCAGGCAAAAGCAAAGGCGCTCAAGCCGCAGCTACCGCCGCCGTGTCTCCAATCCCGATTTACGGCCACAGTAGGCGCGGGCTTGTGACCGCCGAGCAATGGGTAGCTCTTTGTCCACCCATTCGATAGTCGACGACGGCGCGCACTATTCCCTGCGCCTCCAGCAGTCGGCAGCAACTGTAGGAGCCCAACAGGATCGAAGCCAAGGTTTCAACGTAGCAAACGGGAAGCGTTTGCCCGAAATCGCCACTGAACAAACTGTGACACCACCCATCAAATGTTCGTTCCCGCGGATGTCCTGCAGGGTTCTGTCCTCGGCCTCAACTGCCTTCCTATTGGCCATAACACGCTCATCTCATATGATCAAAGAGCTATCCTTAGGCACGTGTCCCTTATCGCTGTTACGTGACACACCGCAAACAGGCGTTTTGACGCTCTAAATCGATGGGAATTTGAAGATGGCATGTGCTGTCTTGCCACTCGTTAGCAGTGTGGCAGCAATTCTCAACGACGCGACAGCAGTAGCAATATTGCCTTGCCTCCTGACCTCTGCAAGTATGCCATGTTTTTCCTGTTCCAACAGGAGCAACACAAGAAAAACTTTTTGCCCTGGTTTTGCACAACGCTTTCAAGGACGGTGTTATAAATCTGTTTTTGCTCTGAAGAGAACTCTGTCTCAGCGTTATACTCTCGATTTCCATAGTCTTGATGCGGTGACGATTGGGGAGCTAGTAATACATATTAGATCAGTGGATTGCCGCCGATAGAAATGTCCACATCTTGAAGTGAACTGAGACAGGTGTTCAGCACACGATCATCAGTTACATCGACTTCGTCTCCAGTAGCACGCCTCAAAGCTCGCAGAAAATCTTCAGACAAATGATGGCGATATTTTAATGAACATAACTTTTTTGTAATACTTAACACCGCATTTTTTTTAATAGTCTTGCTCAACTCTGCTTAAGATTTTGAGGGTTTTTTGGAACATGAATTTTTCAAAACGAACTATACCCTGCCCTATATATTGCCCTGTGCGATTTTGTATTTGTATATCCTGTCCACATTATGAGGTGTACAATAAAGCTTATAGTAAAAAATAAATATTATACGATACCACGTTTAGGAAGAATTTGTTTTCTATGAAATCAAATAGATGGCGCTGTTTTAAAATTTTCTTTGTGCTACTACATTCAACTATGTTTCTCTGCCCAAGTTACTTAAATGTCGTACTTTTTATAGTGTAAAGCCAGATAATAGCATGGCTTACTCAAAAACAACATTTAAATATGCGTCGTTAAATTAAACACTGTCACAGAATGCGTAAGAACAATAAGTATTCATATATGTTGGACCATCCTTTATTCAAGCAAAATTTGAAGATAATCCATGCAGTATGTATAAATATATATCCAAATAAGTTTTTGAGTTTAGCCTGGACATACATACAGACAAATAGACAAAAATTCTAAAAACTATATTTTTGGCTTCGATATCGATTGTAGATCACTTCCCAAGTATTCTTTTAAAAAAATATTTAATGAACAGTTTTGACTTTCCTACGATTTTATTATAATTACCTAAACTCTTTAGTTAAGTCCCAAGAGGACACAAATTTCCGTACAACTGTTGTCGTTTAATTGTGTCTGTAATTACGGTAGTCGAAAGGTAAAAATAATATTATTTTGTTAATGTAATATTTTCGTTTGTACTAATTTGAGTCAGTAGAAGTCGTTGTACGTATATAAATAACATTGAAAGATTAGGTTGCGTTGCAAAATAAATCCGTTAGACCGTTGGAATAAGAATAAGACATTTCATATAAACATGGAGAACGCCGTTAAAGAGATAAACTATTTTTTTTAATTATGTATTAAATATTAACCCACATTTTTTCGTAAAACGAACCAACCACTACCTGAGATATTTCCCTAATAAATAAATAAGTAACATTTGCTCTGTTTGGGCTTGTTTTTTTTTTCATTTTTTATTCCCAGTTGTGAGTAAATTCAACCACGCAGTACGAGACTATGAAATATTGAACACGACCTATGTCGTGAGATTTTGATGGTTTTTTGAAACTTAAATTTGTCAAAACCAATTATACGACTTTTATGAAGAAAATGCGCACTACCATCTATGAATTTTAAGAATAACTAACTGCTAACCTTGCCAACATGGTCAAAAAATTATTAATTTCCAAAAAGTGTCAAAATGTAACTTGATTTGATTTTTGTGTAATCTCATAGATGGCGCTTTTTAAAATATGTCTTTATACTACTAATATTCATTAAACTATGTTTCTTTGCCTAAATTACGTAGTTTTGAAAAATTAATAATGAGAATCTTTATTATTTACCTAAATAAATTTACGTGCCAAGTTTCAAGTTAATTAACCCAAGCAATAAGATTCTCCCATACAAACTTTAACATCCCCTAAATCTTGCACTAGGAGTACTACTGAAAAAATAAATATGGCATCCTGGATAACTAATTTAGGGTAATGTTTATGCTAAGTTTTGAGTCGATCGGCCCACGGAAAAAAAAGTTACACCCTTGCATCCATTGCACCATTTAAATTCAATATTGCTTACCTCCCATAACTTCCGGCGTGATAATATGTAGCCTAAAGCCTTCCTTGGTTTACAAGGAACATTTTTGCTGAATTTCAAATCAATCTATCCAGTAGTTTTGGCGCCAACCCGTACCATAGGCACAGACAAACAGACAAACAGACAAAAATTCTAAAAAGTCACTTTTTGTCATCAGTTACGTTTTTCTAACAAAACCCACTCATTTTTTCCAGAAAATTCTCAATGTACAGTTTTTCTTACGTTACTGTTTTATTATATGTATAGATAATATTAGAGTAAAATATGAGAACACTCTTTTTTCTCTCAAAAAAATTTAAGTGAGTATTTTTGGCTCGGGCGAAGTAATTTGCATTCTACTAAAGAATCTCTCACTACGCTCGGGAGTCTCAAAAATGTGTTATTTATTTTATTTATTTATTTATTTAACTATTTATGTACACACATATAATTAATAGATAATGAACATCACAAAAGAAAACAATGTACAAAGGTACTGCTTATTTCATAAAGAAATTTCTTCCAGCAGACCTGCGAAAGGAGAAATTGGTAGAAATGTAGACAATAGTGTGCAGAAATAGGAAAAGAAGAGGTGGTGAAAACTTAAAATTAAAATAATATATACTTATATAACTATATATACCTTAAACTAAAAATAAATACATATATAATATATAAAAACAAGAAAATGTCATACTACAGAGGAAAGGTAGTGCTCTTTTACTTTAGCCTTAAAAAGTGAAATAGCTTTCAGATCACGAATGCTAGGCGGAAGAGAGTTCCACAACCTTACTGCGTGGACAGAGATTTTATTGTTATCTACTAGTATTGAATTTTATTACTACACGCTGGGTAGTTAAATGATTTGAATTTGGAAACTGAAATATAAATGTGTATGTATGTAACAAGAAGTAGTTTGAAAATCGAACTGGGTACTGAAGTAATTAAAAAGAAATGAAATAGAATAAAAAAATAAACGGAAAACATTTAAAAAATAAACGTGCAAGGGCCTAGTCTAGTACGAATCGCTGTTTTGTATAACGATGTTGTCTTTGCACTACTAGTCTAATGTATCGAACATAATACCTAATTGTAAGTCTAACTTCAACTTTTTTTGCTCGGGAAAAATATACTTTCTTTCTTTTTCTTTTGGGCTAGCTTGATTCCCTCGCTATACTCGGGGATTTTAGCTTAACTGCCTCACTGAGCTCAGGGCTCAAGCTCTAAAACCCTTCGTGCAGTTCAAGTCTCAATATGCTCATGACACAAGGCACTGTTTATCCCTTGGTAATAATCTGCTATTATTAAATTAAAATTTATAAAATATTAAAGTTTACATCACACAGTAAAATCTAACAATATAAACACAAAATAACAATCTTTGAGATAATTCCGTGGTTCTCGCCAAATAGTCAGTGTTCCAAATTTAAAGGCACTCCTTTACCACTTTTCCATAATCTTAAAAATTTCACACACTATTCACAAACATAATTGGGCGCCCAAGACTTCTCATTTTTATTCAAAAGCATCGCAAAATACTCGAAATAGGTATTTTTACCAACTTTTATAACTTTTCTACAATAGTTAAACACATATTCTCCGTATATGTAGCAAAAATGATCTGGATTGTTTAAATAACGTCTCCTTGAACTGCTCATGATGCAAAAACTTTAGATACTAATCTTAACACAGTATAATACGCCTGTTGTCGATTAATATATACGCTTTATAATAAAAAAATATATTTTTTTTGACAAAAAAAAAATGACAAAAATCAAAAAGCTAAAATCAATAAAGCAAAAGCTGATAAAAAAATTTGGAGGGTAGATTTAACAATAACAAGTCATAAGTGAACATTACCAACCACAAAATCCGCGGCAACAGACAAAAAGTAAAATTTTGTAAACTAGTGTAATAGAACGAAAAAAAAAAGAAAAAAAATTAAATAGTAATAAGCAAAAAAGGAGTGGGGTGGACTCGCGTAGTTTTTAATCTTTAGCTTAAAGTGAAGATGAGGGCATAACGAATGCCAATTTAAAAACAAAAAAACTGTATAAACGTATATATTGTATGTAACGTAACGTAAACGTATATCGTGTATCATCATCATCAGCCTTTTTAATGTTCCCACTGCAAGGACACAGGCCTCCTCTCTAAGAGAGGGAATGGGCCGTAATCCACCACGCGGGCCCAGTGCGGGTTGGTGGATGTCACATGTCTTCGAATTTTTGGTTCTAGGACATGCCGGTTTCCTCACGATGTTTTCCTTCACCGTTTTGAGAGCAGTGGTGATGAAATAAATTACACAAAGTAATGCGCCTGCCTGGGTTTGAACCCGCGACCTACTACACGCAAGTCGGGGCCGTTACCACTCGGCCACCACTGCTCACCATATCGTGTATATTATAGAAAAGTGCGCGGACTACCATGTCTGGGGTAAAATAAACTAACAAAAAAAAAAAAACAACATAAACACAGATTTTACAAAATAAAATATTGTTTCATTAAACTTACCTGTTGCAAGCAACAAACACAAAATAGTCTTCTGCATTGTGACAACAATTAGAAGTCAATCCAGTTGCACCATATGTTGCAGCTATTTATGCTACATTCTTATCGGCAGTGAATCCACTATTGACTGATACTGACGTTTTATCGCTTAAAATCAGAGATTTGTGAATTTTTTTAATGACTGATGGATTGTTCGGGGTCCAATTATCAGCATTATTTAACAAGTTATGAGATTATGGAACAAGATTGAACAGATTACAAAACAATATTTGCAATCCTTTCGGTAGTAACATAACAGAATTTGTCATAATACTACTGATTTTATTTTATTTAATATTGGGCTCAGTCCTTGGTTACAAAAGAGAAGCTTTGTATTGTATTATTAATATACTGTAAAGTAATAAGTAAGGTACTAGATCTAAAATAATATTCTCTAAATAGCTTGCATTCCAAATTATTTTGAGTGTTTTATTTATATATTTAAACTTCAGGTACAGTAATGACACTTAGGCAACATAATATGGCATTCTCTACTAGTCAACCTGTGGATTAAACACTGCGGTACGTGAGCATAATAAATAAATAAATAATATATAAAAAAAATGAAGTTAATTGCAATATGGTGCTTATAATAAGAAAACATAATTATTGTTCTTATAATTTATATTTTTATTATAATATAAAAGTGACTGAACAAAATCGTTACGTGACAGTTAAAGTTGAAGTCTTTCAATAATTACTGCTTTCACAATTTTATAGTTCATAAATATATATTCTATTGTTCCTTTTCAATTATATTCTATTTTACGGACTAAAACTTGTCTTACTTGTGCAGTGTTTCATCAGTTACTTTCTGCGATATAGGGTTACGTGTACTCTTTAGAGCGATGTAGTATTTTATCATTTTTGAAGTAGTGGTAATGAAGTAAATTACATGAAATAAATGTGATGATGGTGATGAAATAAATGACAATAAAGTACTTAAGCTAATTAATTAGCTAGCTAATTAATTAAATAATTTCCAAAGAGAGTGAACCAAAGCTTATCCAAGTTATATTTAGAAAAATAAGTCGTATGTGCATGATGGTAAACTATAGGTGATTAAATAACACTTCAAATACAACTCAATACTATCGTGTCCCCGTGGGGGTGATCCGCGGCGGCGACCTCTTGCACCGGGCCTTGGTTCAGGCCATGGTCCGCAGCGAAGAGGAATGGCAGGCGGTCGCCTCCTTCTACGAAGCAGTAATGCTCGTAAAGGAGGAGGTCGACCGCATAAGGCAAAGGCAACGGCGCCCTCGCCGTAGCCGTCGCTGCCGCGATCCTGCCGATATCCGGCCACCGTAGACACTGGCTCACTGACGGTGAGTAATGGGTAGCTCGCCGTCCGGTCGTCTGGTAACTGTCCAGACCGAGTCCAAGTCGTCAACGGCGCGCACCGTTCTCGCGCGCCTCAAGGAGTTGTCAGCAAACTGTAGGGGCCCTCCAGGGTCGAAGCCTCCAGGAGCTGCCGGTTTGAGTGAAACTGTTACCGCGGCTCTGGAAATAAGGCAAGGAAGGTACGGGGTAGGTTTTTTAGTCAGTAAGAGTCTAACACTGGTCTCCCGCTCCGCCCAAGAGCGGGTTTCGTCATTCGATGATTTTCACCTACCATAAAAAAAAACCTCAACACTATCGTGTCGCACGCGCACTTACTCATTGTTAGTTATCTATAAGTCTACTTAGTTCTTCTACTTTGATTCCGTTCTTAAATTTGCGTATTACGAGTACCCATGGAATATTTTCCCGTGTTGAATTGATTCAATGTTCATATGCCATTAAAGTACGAGTATGTTCGTTGAGTTTAAGAATTCCCACCAGGATTCTCGACAGATACTTTATTTTGGAATTTTTGAATTATTTTGACGTTACTCTATTCAGTAAAGTTGTATATTAGATGTCCAAAATAGCTTCTGAACGTATATGTATACAGTCCAGGGCGTACCGTTGTAAATGAAAAAGTCATAGTAAGCCGGCTGAAACTTTTTTTTTTACAAATATTTTATCATTTTCATTATACTGAGCTTAAAAAAAAAAATCAGCTGCATTGTGGGAGGGAGGGATTATGCGTCGGTTACTCGCATGAACTTGTAAAAAAAATCGTAAAATGGAGTTATAATATGATGAAATCTAACCAAGTGATTCTTTAAATTAATAAAAGTACGAAAACAACGATCAGCTGCATGGGTAGCGGTATAAGCACCGTCAGCTGATGCAGTAAAGTTACTGATTACGAGTATCTGTATATGTAAAACAAAATCATAATGGTAGCGACATCTATGACGTCACAACGAAACTAAAAACTACGAAGACCTGCATCGGGCAGTCAAAGTTCTCCAAGCTATTTGAACATATAGAACAAAAATTAAAAAATTTGCAAGCTAGCTGAGAATTATTCTAGTATCGACTACCACAGAGAGAGCGATGGTGGCCGAGTGGTAACGGCCCCAACTTACGAGTCATAGGTCACGGGTTTAAACCCAGCCAGGCGCATTACTTTGTGTACTTTATTTCATCACCACTGCTCTCAAAACGGTGAAGAAAACATCGTGAGGAAACTGGCATGTCCTAGAGCCAAAACTTCGAAGACATGTGACATCCACAAATCCGCATCGGGCCCGCGTGGTGGATTATGGCCCATTCCCTCTCCTGGAGAGGAGGCCTGTGTCCCAGCAGTGGGAACATTAAAAAAAAAGGCTGATGATGATGATGATGATTACTACCACAGCGAAGCTTACCGAGAAGGCTGATCCGATACGTTTGCTGGCAAATACACCAAAAATATTAGAATGTGTAACATCCTCGTTCAATTTTTTTTTACGTTTTTTTTTTTATTTTTCTTCTAAAATTCAAATTGCGCGGAGAACTTCGATTACTCGATGCAGGTATTCATATTTTTTAGTTTCGATAGGATTTCATAGATGTCGCTACAAGTCTGATTTTCTACACTAATGTTATTAAGAAGTAAAATTTGTTTTTTGTTTTTTTTTGTTTATAGGAGGTAATCGGAGAAGAACTACTGGTCCGATTGGAAAAAAAATAGCAACAATAGAAAGCTGCTTTACTCCTGAGTGACATAGGCTATATTATATGAACGCGGGCAAAGCCGCTGACAAAAGCTAGTGTTTTATACTTGAATAATCAGTATCTTTATTTTTAGCTGATTTAAAATATTTATGGAAAAACTTTCAGCCGGCGACCTATGACTTGAGTTTATTATTTTTTTTCACCACTTCCATATAGCCTTTCAATCCTACACCCACCGCGTGTGCGTCATATATGCATATATTTTTTGTTGACAAAATAACTTGGAAGGTAGGTTGAAACTCTCAGAAGATTCGTCAGGATGAAATTTTGTGTAGACAAATTAATATGTAATCACATATATAAAGTGAGGGAAGATAAGGAAATCCGAGGAAATCCAGCTTTCGGATTCCAAACACCTTAAATAAGTATTTGAGTATGTCGAAAGCATTAGGCACTAACGTTGCTGACATAATTTGGCAATATAGTTAACGGAACTCATGTTTGAGTACTTAAAAAAGTTTTTCACGGGAGATGATGAATTAAGGTTTGTGCTTTCAACAGCAGGTGGCCTCAGATAGAGGTTGACGCTTTAGATAGAAGGGTCCATACACTGCTGTCCGCAACCACGTACGAGTAGTTTGCTGATGAGACCGTATGTACACCCGCTGGGGTGTGTGTACATACGGTCTCATCAGTAAACTGCTGAGCAGCAGCAGTTGAGAGGTCGGGAGAAGTGATGATTTTCACAACCGCTAGGTGTGCAGCTTTTAAGGATATTTTCTATAAACTGATATTTGTACACGCCAAGATATACTCTTAGTTGTAGCGGACAAGAGACTTACCATGTTGTATATGAAGAGAACTGGCGCAATCGTGTAATTACTAATGATGATAACAAGGAGATACGGAATGGTGAGGAGATTCATGGGCGTTTTCGTCAGGACATTGATGGGCTTTTTTTTTTGTTTGGTCGTCGTAGCCTAGTTATGTTTCGGCGACACCTTCAGTAAAACTGAACTTTAGAAAAAACCGCCTTAGTCATCTAATACTAGGCTAACTATAACGGCCAAGCGTTGCAAAAAGTATAAACTACCAACAAGGATAGCTTAACATTTACTGATATTGACAATAACCTCAAATCTGTTTTACTAATCATCAGCTGCTAAGAGACAGCGTTTATTTAAAATGCAATTTTGCGTGCGTGAGTTGAAGAGCTACAGTTCATCAGTATGAGAAGACAAAATAACATTTGATTTAAGCCTTGATGGAATTAGATTTAATAATAATAAGAGTAGATTTAATTCAATTCAATTCATTTTTATTGTGGATCATAGGTAAATGTACAATAAACAGATGGTGTTAATTAAATATTTTAAGAACAGCCATGTCCTACCCTTAGGACGTACAACAAAATGTTGGAATCTACAGTGAGTTTACATACATGTCAACAATAATACAATTGGTTTCAAAAAATTGGATCATTCATCTATTGTTGAAGTAACAAATTTTAATAGTCAAACAGTATTTAAAAGAAAAAATTGTTATTTTTATACAAAAACGCATCATGACTCAGGCAGATTATATTTTAATAGTGATTTGTCGTCCAAGAAGTCCTTCATAGAGTAATAGCATTTGTTCACTAACAGTTGATGGAGTTTCCTTTTAAATGATTTTATTTCAGTAATTGCTCTTATAGGCTTTGGAATGTTATTGAATATACGCAGAGCTGAGCAGAAAATACTTTTGTGCAAGAATTGCGTTTTACTAGGAATTATAATATAGGAGCTTGAATAATAAGCATGAATAATTAATAGAGAAAATAAGACTAGAAACAGTATAACACCTCGTGGCGTCGTTCACTAAGTCAAGATAGTAGAATTTAGTTTCTCTTTCTCAGCTTTCATAAGTATCTCGTCATGTGACATGGTTAAATTGACTATAATTGCACTATCACCACTATATAGTGGTGATAGTGCAATTATAGTCAATTTAGCAGCAGTGGCAGGATATCCTGCCACTACACACTAAATCTCATGATGATAGACTAATCCTAGTATGTACTAGGATTAGTCTATCATCATGAGATTTAGTGGGACCAGAACTGGGATCAGATTCATCCCAGTATGTACTGGGGTAAATCTGATCCCAGTTCTCGAAATCAACCAAAGAAAACATATTTTGATTGATTTCGAGAACTGGGATCCTCAGATTCCTCCACGTCCTTTAAAAGCAAGATTCTTTTGCTGATGAGACCGTCTGTACACCCGCTGGGGTGTGTGTACATACGGTCTCATCAGCAAACTGCTGAGCAGCAGCAGTTGAGAGGTCGGGAGAAGTGATGATTTTCACAACCGCTAGGTGTGCAGCTTTTAAGGATATTTTCTATAAACTGATATTTGTACACGCCAAGATATACTCTTAGTTGTAGCGGACAAGAGACTTACCATGTTGTATATGAAGAGAACTGGCGCAATCGTGTAATTACTAATGATGATAACAAGGAGATACGGAATGGTGAGGAGATTCATGGGCGTTTTCGTCAGGACATTGATGGGCTTTTTTTTTTGTTTGGTCGTCGTAGCCTAGTTATGTTTCGGCGACACCTTCAGTAAAACTGAACTTTTTTTTCAAATAATTATTCATGTTACAAAGGATGGCATATTCAGGTATATCGAGTATGGTACCGTTTTACGAATTCCGTCAGATATCTCTTGTTGTTATGATCTAGTTAAAGGCAAGTATTTGCACAGACGTAACCAAGTGACTAGGATTATTTAACAGAATCTTGCTTTTAAAGGACGTGGAGGAATCTGAGGATCCCAGTTCTCGAAATCAATCAAAATATGTTTTCTTTGGTTGATTTCGAGAACTGGGATCAGATTTACCCCAGTACATACTGGGATGAATCTGATCCCAGTTCTGGTCCCACTAAATCTCATGATGATAGACTAATCCTAGTACATACTAGGATTAGTCTATCATCATGAGATTTAGTGTGTAGTGGCAGGATATCCTGCCACTGCTGCTAAATTGACTATAATTGCACTATCACCACTATATAGTGGTGATAGTGCAATTATAGTCAATTTAACCATGTCACATGACGAGATACTTATGAAAGCTGAGAAAGAGAAACTAAATTCTACTATCTTGACTTAGTGAACGACGCCACGAGGTGTTATACTGTTTCTAGTCTTATTTTCTCTATTAATTATTCATGCTTATTATTCAAGCTCCTATATTATAATTCCTAGTAAAACGCAATTCTTGCACAAAAGTATTTTCTGCTCAGCTCTGCGTATATTCAATAACATTCCAAAGCCTATAAGAGCAATTACTGAAATAAAATCATTTAAAAGGAAACTCCATCAACTGTTAGTGAACAAATGCTATTACTCTATGAAGGACTTCTTGGACGACAAATCACTATTAAAATATAATCTGCCTGAGTCATGATGCGTTTTTGTATAAAAATAACAATTTTTTCTTTTAAATACTGTTTGACTATTAAAATTTGTTACTTCAACAATAGATGAATGATCCAATTTTTTGAAACCAATTGTATTATTGTTGACATGTATGTAAACTCACTGTAGATTCCAACATTTTGTTGTACGTCCTAAGGGTAGGACATGGCTGTTCTTAAAATATTTAATTAACACCATCTGTTTATTGTACATTTACCTATGATCCACAATAAAAATGAATTGAATTGAATTAAATCTACTCTTATTATTATTAAATCTAATTCCATCAAGGCTTAAATCAAATGTTATTTTGTCTTCTCATACTGATGAACTGTAGCTCTTCAACTCACGCACGCAAAATTGCATTTTAAATAAACGCTGTCTCTTAGCAGCTGATGATTAGTAAAACAGATTTGAGGTTATTGTCAATATCAGTAAATGTTAAGCTATCCTTGTTGGTAGTTTATACTTTTTGCAACGCTTGGCCGTTATAGTTAGCCTAGTATTAGATGACTAAGGCGGTTTTTTTTTTTTTTGCAATACAGTTAGCCTTTTTTCACCACACAAAGATCTAGACTTGTTATACTTACTGTTGGTTAAACTGGAATAATCACATCGCTCAGGCAAGTCAGCCATCTTAATGTGGTCATCTCTCTATAGATTCAAGAATTGCCTATCATAAAGAACCACAAAAATCTTAAATTATATTTTTGCACGTGAGTGCAAAAATCAAGTGCGATCCCACCTGATGGTAAACAGTGATGCTTACCATCAGGTGGGATCGCAGTCAGTCTTAGTTTATAGCAATTAAAAAAATAGTAAATAATTTAATGAAATTACATTCTATTTAAAACATCTATTATTTAGTTTTCTCATATCTACCACAATAATGCTTTTTGTAACTTAATAGTTGATGAGGTTGTTGAGGTTTTTGTACCTAATGGTTGATAGCCTTATTTGATTAACTTTGCATTTGCTTCACTATTATACATACAGTTAATAGATATAGATATATAAAGGTTTGTGTAAATTATTAGCTTCTTAACTTAATCTATTTTATAGCATAAAGTAACTGGACTGCCAGTAAGCTATGTTACAGTATTCCTTTTTTCAAAGTTGTCTACCACTCTCTTCATCAAAAATGTTTTTTAGGAATCGCCAGTAGCTCAAAAATTGAGCTGTCATAGCTCAATTCAAATTAACAGAAAATTTTTGCTTTTTTTGCTCAACATAATTAATATCACAACAAAAACTAAATTTTAACGGTATTAACTATCTATACTTAGATACAAAGTGTAAATAAATCAGATGCTTTTGTAATAAAACAAAATAAGTGTGTAAATAAAACACGAGAGTTAAATGCTGGGCCGAATCATTTATTTTGGAAAAATAATTCAAATAACTGTATTAAATTAGTAAGGATATCTTCTGCCAGTGTCCAAACGATACATTCCAGTTCTGAAAAAAAGGAGAAAACACTATAGGAGAATCATAAAGAATAATAAAATAAATAACTTGGGTCTTTGAATACTCTAAAAATAATTTTAAGATTTTGTAACTATAGAGCAGTATAATATGTATTTTGTAATTTCATTATCACTTTATTAATCAATTTCGAAGAACGTGTAATAAAATTTTTGGTATTGTTAATAGTTAGATTATTTTAAATTAAAAAAATATAATTTCGTTATATTTTATAGTTACTCACCCACTCTTCCTTAAGTCATCGTTACCCATGCGTAATTCAGCACCGCGGCAAGTGTTCAAGGTAATCTGAGTGCTGGTGGTGCACCGACGGCCAACCAAATGATTGTATGTCACGGTGGCAGCGAAAAATTCCCAGGCACGGTTGTGATTGCAGAGGTTGGTAAGGCAGCCAGGCTGAGAGATACCGCCGTTGGGGTAGAAGTCAGCGTCAGCAACGTTGCTGCCGATACCGAGACCGCCAACGGTGTAACCGCCATCGGTGTGGATAGCCTCAACATAGACTCCGTCACTAGGTCTGACACGGTTTGAGCTGTAGTTCCACAGGGGTCCAGCAGGGTCCAAAGCTAGAAATCAAAATATATATATGTAGTGTTAATTTAAATATTACAAAACCGAGAGAATGCCACATTTTTATCTTTACTTCTGTACCAATAGTGTTAAGAAAAAGTATTGTATTTTTTTTTGTTTAATATATTTACTAAATAATAAACTCAACAACTATGGAATCAATTTAAAAAAAAAATCATTTACCGGTTGAATTTTGGTTACTTCATGACTAAATAAAGGAAGCTATATTTTCTGTATTTTCTTGGGAGTGAAGCCACTGGTAGAAACTAGTTTTACTAGTCATTTAAGTATGTACATAGTTTGTTCATAGTAATTTTTGGGAGATGTGAATTATAAAAGCTAAATATCTATACCTGTAACGCGAGCAACTCTTCCTCTAAGTTCCCTGCCAGCATTACCAACAAGATGAGCGCCCAAACTGAAGCCAACAAGGTGCATTTGAGTGAAGGCTTGACCAGTCACCCTGTTTAAGAAATCCAGGAACTGTCCGAGACCACGGCCGACGGCGGGTACTCCTCTAGCTGCAGTGGCGTAGTCAGATAACGCAAGCCTTCTCCAGTCCAGAACAATGACATTGACATCACTCTTGCCCAAATAAGCTGAAAACGGGTTTGATACTTAGTTATAGCCTACATTATAATAATAAAATAAAATATTCTAAATCTGATTCGAAACAAATAAAATGTTTGGTTTCTCAAAAAGCATCCTGCAGTCTTCAGAGGTGTCATGCATACGTTAGGATCTTTGGTGGAATCTAATGGATGTCTAAAATTAATTTGTTGATAAACAGTATTACGTACCATCTCTGATGGTGGGGTTGATATCAGTGTATTGATTGCTGAGCCAGCCGTGAGCGATGACCACGGTGGGAACATTGGCATTGAAGTTTGAGCTGGTGACGGAATTGGCGTTGTTGATCGTCAATGTTTGCGAGATCCTTCGGTTGCGTCTGTAAAATTTTAAAGGCGTTTTTTATTAAGTTGGTTTCTAAGTTTGTTACTATAAAACGTATTCAAGCTTAATGAAAAACAAAATACCTCGTGTATAATAAGTATCGGTTGTTGGCTGGGTCTCTTTGGATCTCATCAAGGAGTTCCATGTCAGGTTCTGCTTCTAGATCCACGGTATGCATGACTCCATCGCCACCGGGAAACTGGATGTAACGTGGGTACACGCGGTCCTCGGAGTATTCCGAGGTCAACGGCACGCATGTTACGTACACTGTAATGTTAATAAATTGTTACATCCAGAGTGTATAGAGTAGGTAATACCGACCCAATCCAGTAATAGACAATAACTACAAATTTGAAAACATTTGTACACTGGATACCTATTTTCTTTTATTATCTAATTTAACATTATTACGATATTCAAGAATATAGTCAATAGTTAAATACTCATATGTATTTCACTTCACCTGGCCTATACGAGAAATATGCAAACAACTGCCTTAATTTAATATATTGTATTGAATTTCATTACTGCTCGCTGAATAGTTAAGTGATTTGAATTTGGAACCTTAAATAAAAATTAGTACAATCCGTTCCAAATGAGAATAGGATCGATGGCAATGTTGTGACGTCACGTCGAACTGTCAAATCGAAGAAATTAGGTAGAGTAAACAAAAAAAGATGTTTAAAAAAAATAATTTACGTACGAATCGTGAATGAAAAAAGTTTTATCAGAATATAGTTTTTCAATATTGTTTATTTCTGTTTCACTGTGTGATGTGTGTGAGTAGTGGTAGATAGAAGAAAAAGGCAAATTATTTCTAACAATGAAAATAAGAAAGAAAATACTTTTTCTTGTAAAGTATTTATGACTTAAAACAATATATTTGGCAAATTTATATTAAATCCTAACGTTTTTACTTCAACTAGAATTAACTAAAATTTAGTAATAAAAAATAAAAAAAAACTTTTTATTGATACGCAAATAAGATTTTTTTGCAAACCGTACTTTTCACTCAAAATTTGACAGATCGAGGTTATTGACTTTCCTGTTCTTATTTGGAACGTATAATACGTCTGTTAACACAGAGGTAACAAACACAAACACTTGTTTGAATATCGAACTGGGCTCTTTAAGCTAATAAAATTTAAACAAAAGCAGATCACGATTGTTTATAATTTTCCCACGATAGATGTAAAAAGTAAAGTACTCTACTTGGGGATTAAACAAAAGGTACCTTTGTTGGATAGTTTGATTCCTTCACTACACTTATGCTTCTTAGTTTAACTCCCTCGCTGAGCTCAAAACCTAACTATTAGAATCCTTTGTGATGTTGGAGTCTGAATATCCCCTTGACATAGGGCACAGCATGTACACAGCGCCTTATGTCCCCCTGTTATTATATACAAATATTGTTTAGGAGCAGTGGTGGCGGAGTGGTATCGGTCGGACTTACGAGTTGTAGGTCGCGGGTTCAAACCCAACCAGGCGCATTATTTTGTGTAATTTATTTCATCACCACTGCTCTCAAAACGGTGAAGGAAAACATCGTGAGGAAACCGGCATGTCCAAGAACAAAAAAATCGAAGACCTGTGACATCCACCAACCCGCACTGGGCCCGCGTGGTGGATTATGGCCCATTCCCTCTCCTAGAGTCCTCTCTAGGAGAGGGAATGGGCCATAATCCACCCAGCAGTGGGAAAATTAAAAAAGCTGATGATGATTGTTTAGAAAAGTTAAGACCACACACGATTTATTTGGGACTATCTACATAAACTCGGATTTTGAATAAGAAATATTGTTTCATTAAACTTACCTGTTGCAAGCAACAAACACAAAATAGTCTTCTGCATTGTGACAACAATTAGATGTCTGCCTAATTGCAACACATGTTGCAGCTATTTATGCTACATTCTTATCAGCAGTGAATCAACTATTATTGATCGATACTGGCTTTTTATCGCTTAAAATCAGAGATTTGTGAAAAATTTTAATGAGTGATGGATTGTTGGGGTCCAATTATCAGCATTGTTAAACATGTTATAAGATTACAAGATACGACAGTTTACAGAACAAAATTTACAATCCTTCCGGTTGTAATATGACGAAACGCATATTAGTACGAATTTTTTAAATATAATATGGCTCAATCCTTGGTTGTATAAGATTCTGTACTGTTAAGTAAAAATGTAGGTACTAGACTTTCGTTTTTCTTATATAGCTTACATTCCAAATTATATTAACTTTTACTTATTTATTTAATTATCATGCCCAGTAATGATACATACGCGGATTTGATGCAACATATGGCACTCTGTACTAGGTAGTTAACCTTTAGGGTGCATTAAAAAGACAACACTGTGGTACGTGAGCACATTAAAAAAATACTAGAATTTATTACTACAATGAAGTATAAAAAAATACCATGCAGTTTAACGTAAACTTAGGTGCTTATATTAATAGTACATTATTATACGAGGGATGAAAGTTAGTTATTTAGTCCCACGAAATTGGCGACCGAGCGACAGCGAGGTCGCTAATAGTTCGAGGGATTAAATAACTCTTGAACCCGAGGTAAACACTGTGCTTTTCATTACGAATACGACGAAAATAAATACCTATAATAAAAACCTGATTCGTCGTCAAAGGTCTTCGTATGTTTTTAGGTAGGTATATTTCTTTTGATTTAGGCGGTAAAAGGTTTTCTCCCCCAAAGAATCTTATGTTAAATCCATAACTGAAGCTGATCGTGTACAAATTTCTAATAACAGAGATTTAGTAAAGTATAAACAAAAGTCTACTACTCGAAAAAAACAAGAAAGATCAAATCGGCCACAGATTATAGAGAGACTACCATTTACCCGCCAATTTTTTTTTTCAGTGGTCGTCTGTCTATTCAGTCAATATTTTTCATAATCAATGTAAAAATGGGTCAGGTCAATATTTTTCTCAAACATATACTAATTTTAAAGAAATAGGTGAAAGTAAATTAAGATAAAGTTTTTTTTAAAACATCATAAATTATTCCTATTGTTATGTTATTTCAATTGTACTGGCAGTATAAAAATTCGGATCAGGGTTCAATAGAAATGTCAAAATAGAACTAGTTTTTTTTTAATGTTTAGACAGCTGCCAGTTGAAAGTAAAAATCCCTAGGGAGTAAAACAGCTACTTTCAACTAATTCCGCAAGGCAACTTTAAACCTATTTTCAGAGTATGAGTAATGAAAACGCTATTTCAGAAATTGAGTTCAGTTCTCACCGCGAATTTTATGTCTTCTACAGATTGAAAACGAGTGCCACGAAGTGGTAATTTGAGTTTAAAAAAAGACAGAAGTCGGCTGGAGCCATATCTGGCGAATGTGGTGGCTGCTCAATGGTATATTTTGAGTGTTTGGTCAAAAATTCGTTCGCAATGATGGCCTTGTGCGAAGGCTCATTACAGTGGTGCAAAATCCAAGAATTTTCTTTCCACAAATCTGACCTATTTCGTCGAATTTACTCTCTGTAATGCTAAATAACGCTAAAATAATATTCTTTATTTACCGTTTATCCTTCTGGTAAGAACTTCGAGTGCACAACACCACAATCGACTTAGACGAAGTTTTTTTGGTTTTGGTTTAGTCGGAAGGCGCCACTCCAAACCTTGTTGTACAAAGCAGTAACAAGTGCTTCATGAATGTTGGGTCGGAATTGACTCGTTCTAGCATGTCCTCAGTGACTCTCATGTGATTGAGTTTATGGAGAAAATTCAGGTCTTTTGGTACGAAATATTTTATTTTTCGGCTTACTAGCCGAACGGCAACATATTTCATACCCAAAAGATTAGTTTAAATGGTACGGAACGGGTTCCATCTATCTGGCAGAATCTTGATAGTCCGAATTTTATTTGGCATAACACACTTGGCAGAATCTTCTTTCGTCGAATATTTTTAAGGCATAAAAATTAGTTAGCATAACTATTGATTGGCAGAACGTTTACATCTCCGAATTTGCAACGGCATACTTTTAACATGGCAGAATTTTATTTGGCATAATTACGATTGTCATATTATCATTTAATATTACACATAGTTTCGTTTAGCATTATGTTTACTTAGAGGGATGGTGATATTTGAGGAGCCGGTATTTTTTACCTTGAATTTCATTTTACCGAAATCTCACCTATGGCCGACGTCCTTTTTTCTATAGACATACTTAATATATGTACAAAATAATATCATAAACTGTCAATATGCTATGCTAAAAATTGATTGACAGAACCGAATCGCCGCAAAACCGACTTTCCGTAGTCTTATCTGCCCTACCCCTAGAGTGTAATTTAGAATCGCGTAGGCGCGGAGGGGTAGGGCGGCCCGCGAGCTGAGGAGCTTCGGCTTGCTGGTCGGCTTCGCCGGCCAGCCTCACCCGCGGTGGCGGGCCTTCAAACCACCTGCGACGATAAGCTCGCGTGGGGCCGCCCAAACCCCGCAGCGCCGGAGCCGTGACAGAAACGATGCTTGCTGTATGCTGCATGTCTGCTTGCCTGCTGCATGCCTGCTTGCATGCTGCATGCCTGCTTGTATGCTGCATGCTGCATGCTGCATGCCTGCTTGCATGCTGCATGCCTGCTTGCATGCTGCACGCCTGCTTGCATGCTTGCTGCATGCCTGCTAATAAAGAAATACATTGACTGCGAATTTTCTGCGATATGATGGTTCTGCTATTCAATTATTATGGACATGAAATTTATGCCTAACGATTATTAGGACTAACAAAATTATGATTTTCGAATTTATGATAAGTGAGTGTATGCCAAACCACTTTCTGCGAAATGAAGATTATGCTATGCGTTGTTATGCAAAACGAAATTAT
Source organism: Mythimna loreyi (assembly GCA_029852875.1). NCBI lineage: Eukaryota > Metazoa > Arthropoda > Insecta > Lepidoptera > Noctuidae > Mythimna > Mythimna loreyi. The sequence continues at coordinate 13,598,972 of CM056789.1, forward strand.
GACGAAAAAAGTTCTGCTTTAAAAGTAGACCCGTACGGAACGACTCGTGGTCAGAAAGTTCAGCGGCTATCGCTCTCAAAGTTGAATGAGGATTTTCAGTCACCATTTCCTTAATTATTGCGATGTTAATTTCAGTTGCAGAGATTGATGGCATACCAGAGCGAGGCAAATCTTCCATCACATCTCGACCGCTTTTGAATGCTTTGTACCACTCATAAGTACATATCTACACTAATATAATAAAGAGGTAAAGTTTGTTTTTTTGTTTTTTTGTTTGTAGGGGGTAATCTCTGGAACTACTGGTCCGATTGGAAAAATTTAAGCAACAATAGAAAGCTGCTTTACTCCTGAGTGACATAGGCTATATTTTATGTACGCGGGCGAAGCTGCGGGCAAAAGCTAGTTTTTGATAAAGTCGATTCACCGTTAGCCTTCTGTAACATTTTCATTTCATTGGCGATGCAAAAGTTAAGAAAAACTCTTAGTTCAATGTTTTTGTCCATTATAAAATTCGCAATACACACTAGATATGATATAATTAACAAAAAAAAATAAAAAATAATTTGGAACCATAAACAAATCCATTCCGATACTTTTTTGACTGAATGGATATCATCGTTGCCCAAAGTCGGGGCATGATGTTTTTAATTTTTTAATATTGACTACTTCATTCGCTGTGTAGTTCACAAACATCTATTCTAGTATTCCTTTTCTTTATTCTCTGGGCAGAGCAATTTAACAGACTAAAAATCACTTATGCAGTGTTCCATCAGTTACCTTATGTAGGCGAAGACTACTGTAATTCTTTAGGACGATTCATTGGATTCAACCATTTCGAAAGCATCGCTTGTGTGACTATGTCGATTTTTGTCGGTCTGATTTATCCCAAGAACTTGTATAACTATACTCGTTTTATTATGTTTGACTTATATTGTAAATGTGGTCACAATTCTTCCTTCCGTTCTCAGTATAAATGGCTACGTATCCGTCAAGTTAGTAGTCAAGTTGTTAAAGTTTTGGGTAGTTTTCATAATCTTAACCTTCGAGCATCCAGAAACATAATTCTTTGTATTCCTTTTCACGGTAGCTGATTTGTCTAAGTTTTTACGCTGTTTTACCTCGTAATAACTTTTATATTTTTAGTTTTTAACTGATTTGATAATAATAGTGTTTATAAGTTAAGAATATATATGTATTTTATTATCATTAGTTACTTCATTTGATGACACCTTATTCTAATTTAAATATCTATTATATATTGATTGCGAACTTCTACCACAGTGTTGTTTTTAACATAAAGGTTGACAGGTAGAGAGAGCCTTATTGGATTAACTTCGCTTTTGTCACTAACTGTACAAACAGTTAATACACATATAAAAAGGGTTTGTAAATTACCTTCTAAACTTTATTTTCTGGTAATTATTTTTATATCGTAAGGTTAATTGACAGCCTATACGCTACGCTATAGTAATCCATTATTCGGTGTCGGCTTCCACTCTTCTCATCAAAAATGTTTCTTAAAAATTGCCAATTACTCAAAAAATCTTTGAGATTTTTTTTCGAATTGAGTTCGTCATTTTCAACATCGTTAAGACAACAACAAGCACTGAATTTTAGCAGTGTCATAAGCTGGCAAGTCATTGTAATAACATATTTAGATACATAGTATAATTAAATGGGATGCTGTAGTGGTAAAACAAAATGAATGCGTAAATAAAACATGTAAGTTAATGTTGAGCCAAATCTTTTATTATTGAAAAGTAATTCAAATAACTGCGTTAAATTAGAAAGGATACCTTCTGCCAGTGTCCAAACGATACATTCCAGTTCTGAAACAAAATAGAAAACATTGTAAGAGCAACCACAAACAAAAACAAAATAAATATCATGGGGCTTGAAATAGCCTAACATTCAATTACAATTTTGAGACTTTGTAACTATGATCATCTTCATCAGCCTTATTAATGTTTCCACTGCTGAGACACAGGTGTCCTCCTTAGGAGAGGGAATGAGCCATAATTCACCACGCGGGCCCAGTACCAATTGGTCGATGTCACATGTATTCGAATTTTTGGTTCTAGGACATGCCGGTTTCCTCACGATGTTTTCCTTCACCGTTTTGAGACCTATGGTGATGAAATAAAATGCGCTAGGTTTGAACCCGTGATCTAGATTATTTTAAATAATAAAAAAAATCACTATGTTTAGAGTAACTCACCCAGACTTCCTTAAGTCATCGTTGCCCATACGTAGTTCAGCACCGCGGCAAGTGTTCAAGGTAATCTGAGTGCTGGTGGTGCACCGACGTCCCACCATGTGGTTGTATGTCACGGTGGCGGCGAAAAATTCCCAGGCACGGTTGTGGTTGCAGAGGTTGGTAAGGCAGCCAGGCTGAGAGATACCGCCGTTGGGGTAAAAATCAGCGTTGGCAACATTGGAACCGATACCGAGACCACCAACGGTGTAACCGCCATCGGTGTGAATAGCCTCGACATATACTCCGTCACTAGGCCTAACACGGTTAGTATTGTAGTTCCACAGAGGTCCAGCAGGGTCCAATGCTGGAACATAAAAATAAAAATGTTATGGCTGTAACCAAATGAGAGAGAATAATGAACAAAGATAAACTTATAAATAAAATAAATCACAGAAGATAATTTAACTTATCACTTTTTTTTGGAATTTTTTCATTCTGATTTGATATCAATTAGCAACTGTGATAGCTGATTTTCAAATCAACAAACAACAGCTCATTGCATTAGGTATGTGTTTGATCACCTGTGACTCGTGCAGCTCTTCCATTCAGTTCTCTGCCGGCGTTACCTACAAGGTGAGCACCCAAGCTGAACCCGACAAGGTGCATTTGGTTAAAGTTTTGACCAGTCACTCTGTTTATGAAAGTCAAGAACTGTCCAAGACCACGGCCGACAGCGGGAACACCTCTTACTGCAGTAGCGTAGTCAGATAGCGCAAGTCTTCTCCAGTCCAAGACAATAACGTTGACGTCACTCTTGCCCAAGTAAGCTGAAATGTAATAAAGAGTACATCAATTGGAAAATTGACTTTTGTATCTTTTTAAACTTAATGTGGCTTAGAATCTTTCTGACATGTTACAGACAAAGGCGTAGGCCTCTTTCTCTTTTGTCAATTTCTTCCGCTTAATTCTTTGAAAGTCTTCTATTTTCATTCAACATCATCGGCACACTTTTCAGTGGAGCGACTAGAAGTCTCAAACTTTCACAGATTAAAACCAATCCATGTCCTTTGGGTTCCAGGATCATAATAAATCTTTAAAATTTGTTGCCTTAGCCAGCCACATTGTCGGTTCTAGTATGACTACTTTGTATTTACCATCTCTGATGGTGGGGTTGATATCGGTGTTTTGGTTGCTGAGCCAACCGTGAGCGATGACCACGGTGGGAACATTTGCGTTGAAGTTTGAGTTGGTGACGGAATTGGCGTTGTTCATTGTCAACGTCTGCGCGTTCCTCGGGTTGCGTCTGTAACCAATTCAAGGGATGTTATTTTTTTATGTTGAAAGAAAAGTTATTGATAATTAGGTGGTAAGTATGCAATCTAATTTGTGAGCAACACTCAAATTTAGCCGCGTATCGACTTTGCGCTCCAAGAGGACGAATATCAATAATGGCGCGCGTTCTGACCCCGCGAAATTTTTACCATTTCGGAACGCGCGTCAATGTCGAAATCAATCAAATCAAAATAGTTTTTATTTCACATAGATTTACATGGGCACTTATAAAACGTCAGAAGCTAGTGCACGGTTCCAAATTGGTCGTTTTGTATGGAGAAGAACTGGCAAAAAACTCCACAGTGAAATGTGTTTGTTAGAACGCTCAGACTTAGAGCTGCCCGTTCTACCTAGAGTCGGTTTTATATCGCGCATCAAAGGAAGTTCACTTGTGACTACAGAGAACATTGAATATACTGAGACTGGAATAGTTGTTACGCGCGCCATACGCGCTTAGTTGATGTCATTAAAATATTTGGAGCGCGTTCCGCGGAATGCACTCTCAGCGCCGGTGTTCATACCATGCCCGTTTGGAGTGCATAAAGGATACGCAGCTTTAGACGAACGATTTGGTTTTTTAACCCCTCAATAACTCTCAATCTATGTGAAATAAAACAAATTTAACGAATATCAAAATAATAAGAGACAGGAGCGTTTGAAAAACGCGCTGTTTACGGGCTCCAAGATACATAAATTGCAATAGGTATCTCAGCTTGACAATTACCTGGTGAAAAGGAAGTATCGGTTGTTGGCTGGGTCTCTTTGGATCTCATCAAGGACTTCCATATCTGGCTCAGCCTCGAGGTCAACGGTGTGCATGACTCCCTCGCCATCGGGAAACTGAATGTACCGTGGGTACACACGGTCTTCAGAGTATTCTGATGTTAACGGCACCGCGAGTGCGGTGTAAACTGGAAAGAGATAGCATAAACTAAATATGAATAATGGTTTTTTATGGAATAATTAAAGAATACGTAGCTTTACAATGTAAAAATAACCTATTTAGGGTTCCGTATCTCAAAAGGAAAAAATCGGAACCCTTTGTTGTACGTCTGTCTGTCTGTCAAGCACCTTTATCTCGGAAACGCGTTGATGAAGATAGATTTAAAACTAAAGCCATAATTATACTCCAGTTTATGGTTTCTTGAAACTGTAAAAAATGTAAACTTCCTAGTTAACGGAAAAAAAATACGGTCTCAAAAAATGTATATTTTGACACTTAAAGGAAAAAATCATAGGGTTTCATTTCCCAAAGTCCAAAGATCTTTAAATTTGGCATGAAGTAAGGCAAAATACTAAAAGTATAGGAACAATATTTGAAAACTAAATTTGTTGTTACGTCACGAAAAAAAAAGAATCCTATAGTTTCAGCATGTCCTTTTGTCCGGTTTTATTTTGCAAGCACTTATATTAAACTTAAATATAAACTTCTCATCAAAAAAATCGAAACACTTCCGTTTTCATTGTTTCTGTCCGAATTTAACACAAAAAAGAATTCATACGATGAAAAAAAATACATATATTATAGCTGGCAGTTTGGCCATTACAGTAATAAGCGAAAATTCTAAATTCAAAATTAGAATTTCATTTGTTTATCTTATAAACGAAATGAATCACTGTTTTGAGACAAATGTGTGTTTAGGGTTGGAGTACATTTAGCGTTTAAAAACTAAAAATTGGCGCCTATCCTTAAACTTTTTGTTTTTTATTTCAATACTGTGACTTTGGGACGTCTGAAAAAAGGTTTTTTTTCTAAAACGTATGGATACTTCGCCCACAGAAGCCGCCCAAGTTGTGGCATTGCTGGATTCTGGCCTTAGTCAGCGTGTTGTGGCTGCAAGACTGCATCTAAGCCTGTCATCTGTTCATAGAGTCTATAAACGTTATCGGGAGACTGGTTTGTTCACGCGCCGTTCAGGATCTGGCAGGAATCGGGTCACTTCTGAGCGAGATGATCGATTTATTGTAACAACTTCTTTAAGAAATCGACGCCTTAACGCTTTTCAACTGCAGCAGCGGCTTCGTGTTGTACGAAGGGTGGCTGTAAGTGACTCTACAATTAGAAGAAGGTTGAAGGATCGTGGACTGGTACCGCATAAGCCAGCAAATGGGCCGAAATTAACTGCAGACCATCGAAGAGCGCGCCTTAACTTTGCACGTGAGCACCTAAATTGGTCATACCTACAGTGGAGCAAAGTTCTCTTTTCTGATGAGTGTAAAATTATGCTGTATGGTAACGACGGAAGGAACAAGGTCTACAGAAGAGACGGAGAACGCTATGCACAATGCTGCATTGAAGAAAAGGTCAGCTATGGTGGCGGTTCGTGGACGGTTTGGGGAGGAATCAGCGCCGACGGTAAGACAGAGCTTGCTTTCGTGTCTGGGCCACGTCTGCCTGCACTAAACTGTCATCGGTACGTCGAAGAGTGTCTCGAGCCTCATGTGATGCCCTATGCACATTTTATTGGCAACGGCTTCATATTCATGCACGACAATGCTGGGGCTCACACCGCGGGCGTCGTACGAGATTATCTTAACGAAGTCGATATCTCTATTATGGAATGGCCAGCAAGAAGCCCGGACATGAATCCCATTGAACATCTATGGGATGAATTAAAGAGACGAATTCGAGCAAGAGATCCTGCCCCAGAAACACTTAGCCAGCTGCAAGATGCAATCCAAGAGGAATGGGAAAATATACCACAGCATGTGATCGTGACTCTCATCCGATCGATGAAGAACCGTATGGAAGCAGTAATTAGAGCTCGGGGAGGGAATACAAGTTATTAAATAAACGTTTTTTAGCTTTTTTTTCATTTACGTGTGTTGTTTTATCCATTTCCTTTATACTCCATACGGAATAAAAATGACTCATTTAACAAAATACGAAACCTATGAAAAATTCATTTAAATTTAGAACATTAACATTAAGATTTGATAAGCTCATATTACTCACTATTAAATGACATTTAACATTTATTCCTAAATGTACACATTATTCTGATAATCCTGACAAAACGTAAACTTGCAAGGTGTTTCGATTTTTTTGATGAGAAGTGTATATTAATTATAAAATTGAATACATTATTATTGTTTTATTTTACCTTATTTTATTAGATTAGATTAGTGTTCTCTTCCTCGTTTATAAAAAAAAAAATTATTAATAAAGTAATTCGATTTTTTTATAAATATTATTATTGATTATATAGGGTGTCCCAAAATTAACGCAAGATTTGAATTTGCCGCCATTTATTCGGTACAGTGTTGCCAACCCTAAAAACAAAATAAATCGACAGTTGACAGTTTACTGTTAGTAAAAATGGAGCGTTACGCAATAGAACAACGTGTCTTCATTGTTGAGCAATATTTCAAAAATAATGAATGCTTGGCGGCCGTAGTTCAAATTCAAATCTTGCGTTAATGTTGGGACACCCTATATTATGGTTTAAAAAAAACTACTTGTAACAATTTTGGAATGACTGATTCAATTTAAATGGCAATATGTATACAGAACCCACTTATGTCACTGAACTCATTTTATTTATGCAATAAACGTTTATTGCGCGTTTGAAGGAAAATATTATTATATTATTCATTTATTAAGCCCCAAGAGGACACCGGTGTCCACACCGGTGTCCACACGCTTCTTAAAATGTATCTGTAATTACGGTACTCAAACGGCTAAATAATAATAAGAAAGGTTGACCAAATGGTTGAAAACCAAAGTCCTGAACAATGTGACCTTGCGATCAATGTAGATAAAAGTTATAAACCATGATCTTCAACTCCCTTGGTTGGGAGGCGCTTTTTCCAACTGCGGTGATTTAATTTCGACCGTGTTTATGCGTGGTTTACATCCATCTAGCCGCATCATAAACCAAACTCTTTCCTAGTTAAGCCCGCTGCAGACGTGACTGGTTATTTTCATGGACGGACGGGACGGGACGGAACGGGAAATTTTGGAAGTATCGTTTCATACAAAATGTATATGGAAGCGCATATGTCACGGGGACACGGACGGGATGGGAACGTGGCACTGACGGGGCGGTCTTGAACGAGGCAGTCACGTCCCGTTCCCGATCACGTCCCGTCCGAGGTATTATCCCGTCACGTATGCAGCGGCATTTACACGCTTGTTTGCAACCGTGTGGTTCATCTTTTACCTTACATAGTTTTTACATCAAATTGTTATATAATTTAGATTTTAGTTTTTTTATTATTTGAAATATGGTTTTTAAATCATTAAACCCCATAAGGACACCGGCGTCCGCACACCTATTGTATTTTAATTTTTTCTGTAATTAAGTTAGTCTAAAGGTCGAGTACCTTAATTACATACACTACAATAGAACTTAGCTACGACTACAATATAAATAAAAACGATTAAAAAAATACAAAAAATAAATTTAAACTTACCCGTAACAAAGAGCAAAAATATAAGAGACTTCTGCATCTTGTAAGCAAGTGTGAACTAAAATTGCAAACACACTGCAAGTATTTATTATAATTCTTTATCAGGGATGAGCCATTTTCTTAATTGTTATCTCACTTCTGTATAAGATAAATAAAATTCTCCACAAATTGACAGGCTACAGAAATGATATAACTTGATATAAGTGTAGATAGGCTAAGATTAATTATCAGCTTATCAGCTTAGTGCAGTTGTGGGGGGTACTTGTTAATGTCTTGTCTGTGTTGTCAGTACTTGTCTGGAGACTTTCAGATTTACAGTCTTCAGATATTTTTCCTATACTTGTGTAATGAAATCTTGCTTCATTCAAAATTCAGGATTCTAGGTCAACGGGAAATACACTATACAGTTTGATTCCCATGGGAGTGTCGAAATGCACGTTTTTTTGCGACATATGTAAATGACCAGGACCCCTTTTTTTTTCTTTTGAGGTATGCGAAATCCTTAAAATATTTGCAATCGATGTTAAATTATACAAAATGTATTTTATTGCATTCCACAACTTTCACACAACGCTATGAAATGCTAAACTTAGTAGAGCTTGTATTATGAGTACTAGATACCTGATAAACATACTTATATGTCTCTTAATTCATAGATATAAATATATAAACACCTAGTTCTAGAACAAATGATTGTGTTCGTGATATAAACATTTGTCTTGGATGGGAATTGAACCATCGGCTTAGCAGTCGAGGCCTCTAGCCACTAAACCAATAGGCAAAAAGTCTAAGTCAACTAGATTCTTTTAGTCGTTTTGTCAAAGTGAATGTAAAAAATTAAACCTAAAATAATTATATACTATACCGTATTCTAAGGTATGTTCTAACTGTCTGCCAAATTTTAACTAAATCCATTCAGTCTTTAAAAGAGTTACAAGCATATAAACACTTACTCATATGTTTTTGCTTTCCACTCGTAATTATTAACGTGATGCTGAACGCAAGATGATGCGTTTCATTAATAGACTTATGTTAGTAGAGAATTGTGCATTTTTCCAATATAATAAAAAAACCTAGTCTAAAATACAACCTTTCGTATACCGTAATTAGAGAAATAATAGAAAGACAATAGGTGTGCGAACGCCGGCGTTTGCTTGGGGCTCAAGGCATTTAAATATTATTATTATAAAAAAGAATTATTATTAATTGTTTAATTAAAAAAAAAAGCATCCTTTTGCACTTTTCATAAGTAAGCTAGTATTTTAACATTATCTAATCGGTATTCATTCACAATGCCATTACCAGGAGCCTGCAACTCTCAAGAGCATATTTTCTCCTTACAATCCTCAATATAAAACTTTCTTATTTTATTGATTTCAATATGTCACGGAGTTCTGCACGAGACAAATTTCTTTTCAAAATCAAATTTCCGAGCTACGAATGGCGCATGAGTTGAACTTGTGCCAATATTTTATTTAAATCACCTAAAGTTTCTTCGCTCACCAAGAAACATTGAACGATTTTATTTAAAACTAGCTTCTGCTTTCGACATCACTCGCATGAAAGTCAAAACGATCCCTAAGGAACATACTGCTAGGACAAAGAAAAAAAATATAAATGTTTAGGTGTGCTGCTGCAGATATAAGTTTAGAGCACTCTTGACCGAAGTGGAGAGCTCCTCCACTGAATATGTCTCACCTCCTTTCCCCCCTTGGCAAGCAGAACCATCTGCACCTTCCAGGATCAAAACGAAGACAATAGAGAGAGAGATTTTTTTTGTTTGTCAACACGAAAGAAGAAAGAGATTCTAGAACAGGGTTGAAGCCTCCTGGGGCCAAAAGTTGAAGTGAAAGCGTTACTTCAGGGCTCTGGGACTAAGGCAAGAAAGGAACGGGGTAGGTAGTTTAGTCAGTAAGAGTCTGATACTGTTTCCCACTACACCCAAGGGTGGGATTCACCATTTGATTATGTTTATATACCTTAAAAAAATCTTGCTAAGTTTCATCCATTCAGACGTTAAGATGTGAAAAGATGGTTCTTACTTTTCCACGCATATTATATAGATATTCCTTATGTATTATATTCATAGACAGATACACATACATATTTTGGCATTTATAACATTAATGTTTGTAGTACGAAAAGTGTGGATACCGTTTTATTTTTGTGAACGATTTCGGTAGCGCAATATAGAGCTAGAGCGGTTATAAAAAGCCCGTCTGTATGATTTCGGGCATTGTTTAGGTTTAATCAATTCGGTACTCCAAATATTGTTTAGGAAAACAAATATATACACGCGGGAGGGCAAACACCGACGTAACTGACCGATATAGTGGAGTACAAACGAACCTCTATTGAAACACAGGTGGTGAACTAAGCTCACATAGATGGGTCATAGATCTAAAAATTATGTGCTAAGTATGTACAGTGCGATTCAGTTGTCGAGATTGCCAACGAATCACATTAAGAAGTTTTTGTTGACCATAAAGACTTCAAACTTAGAAAAACCCCAACCCTTATATTCTTTGTATAAAGTGGGCACCGGTAAGAAGGGATTTTTAGAATTTTTTCCCCTCAAGGGGTAAAAAGAGAGGCAAAGTTGGTACGGAGAAACCGCTTGTCGCGGGCGAAGACACTGGCAGAAGCTAGTATTAAAATAAAATAATAAACTTACTGACTGGCATCAACGTACGGGCGAAACTATTGGGACTATGACCATAAACTTTTGCACAAGGTTTTCTTTTATGACATAGGGCGAGCACGAAGAGTTGCGTTTTTTTATTTTTCAAGATTCTAAAGGATGAAACGGGGTTCCAAAGTTTGTATGGAAAGACCTACTTTCAAGCGCACGAAGCCCCTGATAAAAGGCAGTTGTTAAAGGAGGTAAAGTTTGTTTTTTTTTGTTAGTTTGTTTTTTTGTTTCTAGGGGGTAATCTCTGGAACTACTGGTCCGATTGGAAAAATTTTAGCAACAACAGAAAGCTGCTTTACTCCTGAATAGGCTATAAATGATTTATATAACATGGATATTAACCGAGCTATCACAACTTTTGTCTCACAAATTTTCCGCGGACGAAGTCGCGGGCAGAAGCTAGTATTATAATAAATTAAATATGTAATACAGTACGGCCGTCTGATATTGGTGAGGTTGAAGTTAGGTTCTGCGATATTTAGCGCGTGAAAACTCGTACAAAAATAAAAGTTAAAAAAAAAAATGCCAATGACAGTTTTTAAGTACAACAACAACAGCAAATCGCATTTTTTTATCATATATTTTCTTAACGAGTGCACAAGTGCTAAAATTCGCAGAGCCTAACTTCTGCTCAGCAGCAACAGCCTAAATTTGATTTAAAAGAGTGCCCATGGAGTTTCTTGCACGTTCTTCTCCATAGTGGTCTACGCCTTGGAACGTGCAAACTAGCTTCAATTTTGACATTTCTAAAGTGCCTGTAAATGGTCTATTTGAAATAAATGATTTTGAGTTTGAGTTCTGACTTGCCAAGATCCGACGGCCATACTGTACCATGTTTGCCGGATCTTTCTGGAAGTATATTGTTTATTGGTGGTGCATGTGTGTATTTTGTGCATATCTTCATCAGTCTTTAATTACAGCAAAGTAAAGCAAAACCATCTTTGGATTTGATTTTTCAAGCAATCATTCATCTAAACATATGAAGATAAGGTATCAAAAGTTCAAAAACCTGAATGATAGTAGACACTGCACTTGAATGAATTAATTATTTTCAGTCCACCACCACTACCCAATGACTTTTTTATTTGACATAAACTAATGCTTGACTTCGACGGTAAGTAGTGATACAATTGATGTTTAAGAAATCAGCCAACTGAATAAATTGAATGTTATTTTGGGGGTAGGTGGAACAGAGAGTAAAGTCCCACATACCTCCGTTGAAAAGGGAGGTATGTGGGACTTTACTCTCTGTTCCACCTACCTCCAAACTGGTGACCCTCGACAAAGAACGTCAGCGCAGCCTTTGTGCAAGTACTTCGTGACGTCATCATCACTTCCTCAAGCCTCCGGGCAGCGAGCCAACAGCCAGCACCCACGGCTATAAAGGGTATCCTGACCACCAGCATGACATCCTGGTCATACCTGGTCATCCCCTTCAGCCTCATCAGCGACCTTGGCTAACCACCTGCACCTTCGGCCAGTCACAAGAAGAGCCATCAAGAACCTTTCCTGGTCGACGACAGCAGTCAAGCCCTACGTCGCACAGCACCGCTCCGACTCACTGGAGCCAGCTGCATTACTCCGACTCACTGGAGCCTGCAGCAATCATCCCGACTCACTGGGATAGCACCACCCCGACTCACTGGGGCATCACCGCAGACAGTTCCGACTCATCGAGAACTATGCGGAATCCGGTTTCGACTCACTGGAGCCAGCAGCATTACTCCGATTCACTGGAGCCTGCAGCAACCATCCCGACTCACTGGGATAGCACCACCCCGACTCACTGGGGCATCACCGCAGACAGTTCCGACTCACCGAGAACTATGCGGAATCCGGTTCCGACTCACTGGAACCAACCTACCGCTGGCCTGGCACGCGTCAAGAAGCCTCAAGAAACATCGATCTCCGATCTCCGGAGGGGAGTGATGTAGCGACATCTATGATGCCACATAAGAACTACAAGAATCCTGCATCGCGCAATGAAAGTTCTCCGCGCGATTAGAACATATACGTCAGCCCGAAGTCAACTATCGGGCAGTAGCCCACCAGACTATAACACCTGTCTGGTCGGAGAATCCTCCCTTTTCAACGGAGGTATGTGGGGCTTTACTCTCTGTCCGCATACCTCTAAATTATGTTAAAAAAAATTGCTAGTTTAAAATAGTTCTTCCAAGAGTAGTTTATTAGTATGTATATTGTTAAGGTTTTTAGCCCCACAGAGGACTCCGTTGTCCGCATACCTATTTGCGATTTTCGAAAGGTTAATTATAAGTTACAGATAAATAATTAATTAAATACAGAGCAAGGGCAACCATTTTATCATTATGCAAATAATGACTAATCAACTGATACATAGCATTGAAATATTCCATTTCAGTTGAAGTAATGAAATTACATGTTCATAAGAGTGTGTTAATTAGATTAGCAAAGTGAGTTAGAGTATAAATTTATTAATTAGGATTCATCACTGTATTTATTTTTTATGCTGACAAAAACTAATTCTGGAAAAAATATTTTAATTTAGCTTACAACTAAGAGCAATGATAACGTCTCTGACTTTCAACTTACACTGGTAGGTCATGACCTAGAAATGCACATAAGATATTTTTTATCCCGAAAGTTTTCTTGGCACAATTTTCAAAGCCAAAGTTAAAAAGTCTTATTTCACATCTAAGACGTTTTAAGTTCCCATGTAGGCAACTTCAAACGTCAGAAGATATTACACGGTTCTCAATTGGTCATTTCTTATGGAGAAGAACCAGTAAGACATTCCATTGTTGCTCTTTAAAAAAAAAAATGATTTGTTACAATATTTTCATATTACAGTATTAATAGATAAATTATGGACAGTGCAAACCAGTCAATATTGTACTTAAGAGAACAAAAAAAAATGACCGTAAAATGGTAGTAATTTAAGATTTGCTTCTACAATGTTCTCACATTCAGATTCTTACATATTGAAAGAGGCTATATAAAAGCACGAAAAATAATCACATCTTGGAGGCAAATGACGATGGCACGCAGCGACCCTGTTTATCATCAGCAGGCAAGACCACTCTGACAAGAATGCCTGACTAAGAAATAGAAGAAGTACACTGTGCGAAAATAAATAAATAATAATCTCTACTTGAACTTATAAGAAAGGCTCACCTCTTTTGTTTTCCTGCATTCTTTAAAAATCATATTAATCAGTTTTTTAATATGATCTTTGAGATTACATTTGATAACAACATGTAATCAAACCAAAAACAATGGCTTTTTGTGTGTTATTATTTAATCGTAGTCATTTTATCTATTCGATAGGATTAGATACTAAAATAGTTTAACAAAACAATATAATAACGTAAGTCAGTACTAAACAAAGAACATGTGAGAATTGTATGACGTATATGCAATTATTTTTAAGCATGCTGTAATCATAATTTTGATAGGCTTTGTTTTATGGTGGATAAAAATCTTACAATGATAAATCCCTCGCTAGGGCGGAGTGGGAAATGCCGTCAGACTCTTACTGACAAAATAACCAACCACGTTCCTTCGTTGCCCTTTCTTTCAAACTCGAACCCTTGGCCACCGTAATCGTTGACCATTCTGCAGGGTCCTTACCATTTGCTGACAACTTCTTGAGGCGCGCGGGAGTAGTGCTTGCGTCGATATAATGTCGATGTCAAGGCATCCTCACCTTCTAAACGACGCCGATCCTCTTCTTACAAAATAAGTTTGAAAAGTACACCTGATTCGAGCAGGAAAAACGGCCCGGGTGTCGATTTGATTTGGCCAAATTTGGTTCCAGATTAAATTATGTGTTGGAATAGAATATGGGATATAATCCCGAGAGTATATTCCTAGATAATATTTTAATATCACGCAAGAGAAGTCGCTGGTCTAGAAGCTAGTCAATTATAATTCACTACAAAAAGTTCATTTTTTTTTTATTATTATTATTGATAGTCTCGTCCTTGATCACTATATGAAATGAAGGAAAGCGAAGATGTGGTCGACGATGGAGCGCGTTTACTAAGAAGCTCACTCTTGACTTAAAAATCTCAAATCGATAGGGGATTTCACTTCTTAGCTCAAAGCACAATTAATGTGTTCTTAAAACATTTGTGCGTATAACTGATATGTCCACCAAGTATTGGTGTACATAAATAAGCAGAGTGATTGTTAATGTTGTAATACAGGAGTCTGTCATATCATGCTAATAATAAGGAATAAGGCAAGGAAGGAATGGGTAGGTTTTTTAGTCAGTAAGAGTCTGACACTGTCTCCCGCTCCGCCCAAGAGCGGGTTTCGTCATTCGATGATTCTCACCTACCATTAAAAAAAAATGCTAATAATATAGAAGAATTGAATGCTATTTGGAAACTGCATTGCACGAATTGATTCCACTATCACAATTCTACCATAGAGGCTCAACTGCACGGCCGAAGTCTACTGGGGCACCTTGGTATAAACAAGGAATGGGTTTTCTATTTTTTTCCTCCTGGGGCCGACGGTTGATGCGAAAATGTTACGACGGGGCTGTGGGACTAAGACAAGTCTTAGTCGCACAGCCCCGGTGTCTGACACTGTTTCCCGCTCCGCCTTAAAGCGAGATTCATCATTCGATTACTTTTTCCTACCATAAAAAAGGAAAGAAATCTGGTGGGTTGTTTAGTCAGTAAGAGTCTGATACTGTTTCACGCTCCGTCCAAGGGCGGGATTCGTCATTAAATGTTTTTACCACTATAAAAAATCATTCTACCATCAGACAATCCGACGTCTGCCGGCAAAGCGTTTTACCTCGTCGTTTATTCTGTGTACATTAAAAGACTGGTTTAATTTACCTGCTGCAATCTTCCAGTCCGTATTTAATTTAGGTGTATTCAAGGATAGAGTGAATAGGCTTTTAATAAACTAGTGCTCCTCAGCATTAACAATTGCATCACTGTTTACATCATATGGGATCTCAGTCAAGCTCTAGTTTACATTATTAGTTTACATTACCTATGCTCGAGTAACGTGTAAGGAAGATAATAATGTATTGGTTTGACTTAGGTATATAGTCAATGGTATCTAGGTAAGTAAAATACTGTTTACTATTTGATACCATTGACTTTTTAAATGGTTTTCATTCACGAAAAAACTCAGTAAGGTCAGACACTCTCTCTCTCTTCCACCACTCTATTTAAAAAAAAAAAATTGATCATGTAAGTGCGCAATCATAGCTTTAGCTCGAACTTTATTTCAATAATCACTAGTACTATGCGTTCCAAATAAGAATAGGATCGATTGACAGCATGTGACGTCACTCTGTTCTGTCAAATCGAAGATATTTTTGCAAAATTAAAGAACTCAGAGATAAGTAAAATTAAAAAACTGGATTCTGTTTAAACATTTTTCGTTCACAATTCGTGAGTAAATTAATTTTTTCATAAATAAACTGTGTATTAAAAATATCTTGTCTCGATTTGACAGTAAATTGATCCTATTCTCATTTGGAACTCATTGTAAACTCAGGTCGCATCACTGATTACCTTCTGACGGGATCGCTGCCAAGTACTAGTTTATATAATTTAAATCATCATCACCATCATCAGCCTTTTAATGTTCCCACTGCAAGGACACAGGCCTCCTCTCTAGGAGAGGGAATGGGCCATAATCCACCACGCAGGCCCACTGCGGATTGGTGGATGTATAATTTAAATAATAAATAAGAATAAAGATCTCAGCCATACCTATGGAATTTTGCATTTACTACCTCGTTTAAGTAATCATTATTAATGTTTAGATATTTAGGTTTCGTGTGCGATATATCTACGTCTAAAACAATTAGTGTTTCTCAACTGATTTGGTATTCTTAGACCAACAATTTAGGGATAGTTCCCAACGAAGTAGAGAATAAACACATCTAAAATTCATTGGTATCACATGAATAAGTAAGACAGGTAAATAATATATTTGGAGAAACACAAAAGAGTAAACTTAATCCTATGTAAAATAAACGCACAGTTTTGTATTAAATAACCCACAATATAATAGTAATAACTCCTAATAACGAATGTAAATTCATATTCATAGAACAGCCAGGCCTGTAACAAAGGCCATACAAATATTTGTTTCGTAGTGTACCCTAATTCTCGTAATGAAAACCGTAGCGACATCGTAGCGACTTTGACATTTTCGTATTCCCATCCATCAATCGAGTTTGAATGACACCGATTTTGAACTCGTTCGATCGAAGAGAGGTCGTTTAGAAGTCGTTCGATTGTCGTTCTATCGTATCCCCATCAAGTAACACGTGAATATCGATTTTGGATAGGACTACGATCGAACGACATTGGAACGACAATGGAATTGGGATTGTTTGATTTTACTTGAATTAGGGCACAAAACTCTAACCCAAGACGAGCGAAAATATGAAGACAGTGTTATCAACAATTTAGCCGCCATTATAACCACCCACCCATTTTACAGAAATCTCGGCAAGTGCATAAGTATACCTTAAGCAACCTTGAGCGAACAAAAGACAATCTAGCGACATTTCTTGCGAATCAAAATTATTTGAATAATAATTTGTCCTTCAATTTATGCACAAAATAAATTAAAACCGTATGTCAAACGTAATTTAGGTATATTTTAGTTTGTGAATGTTTCATAAAAAACACACCCAACAAAACCATTGGTGTGTGTCAAACATAACTTTGAAAACAAACCGCATCAAGTTCTATGAAAAAAAATTAAATATTCATATATCAAGTTAACCAGTATTCTAGTTTAACATATTTTTTTCAAAATATAGGAACTAGCCATGAACTAGCCATTTAAACCTGATGTTCGAAATAAAATCTTCAAAAATCGTATATCTGCATCTTTACCTTTCCATTACTGTAATTACAGACACAATTAAAAAAATAGGTATGCGGAGACCGGTGTCCTCTTGGGGCTTAATGAACTTAGAAAGGAATGATTTATTTATTTTATATTTGTTGTTGATAGGTTCGCGCTTGACTGCTATCCCACCTAATGGAAAGCGACGATGCGGTCGACAATGGAGCGCGCTTACCTAGAAGTAACCTATTATAGTACTCTTGACATAAATGAAAATAAATAACACTGTTATTTAATTTTATCAATTTAAAAAGGCTTTTCCCAAGCAATCAGTCATCAACGTGAACATGATTGGCATAATTGCTTTTGTTTCATCCAATTCAATGCTTGATAAAGAAGCAATGTGAATAAAGAGAGAACATATGAATGTAGTATTGGCATTCAATAATTCTGCAGAAAAATATTTCACATGAATTGTTGCAATCTTTGTGCTACACTTCGGAAGTTACATTTTCTTTACTTTCTTAATGTACGAGTACATTATGGAGGTTAAGTACAATAGTACATTGTTATACGAGGGAGGAAAGTTTGTTATTCAGTCCCGAGAAATTTCTTGGCGACCGAGCGACAGCGAGGTCGCTAATAGTTCGAGGGACTAAATAACTCTTTAACCCGAGGTAAACACTGTGCTTTTCATTACGAATACGAGGAAAATAAAAATAATAATAAAAACCTGAATCGTCGTCAAATGTCTTCGTATGTTTTTAGGTAGGTATATTTCTTTTGATTTAGGCGGTAAGCGGTTTTCTCCTCAAAGAATCTTGCGTTAAAATAACTGAAGCTGATGAACTTATAGTGTTAATACAAATTTCTTATAACAGAAATTTAGCAAAATGTAAACAAAACTACACCTCGAAAAAAAAAAATCAAGAAAGACCAAATCGGCCACAGATTATAGAGAGACTTTAGCCGCCATTTTTTTTTTGTCGTTGTCTGGCTATTCAGTCGATATTTTTCATTTTATCATTGTAAAAATTGGTCAGGTCAACATTTTTCTCAAATATAATATTAGTTTTAATGAAATAGTTGAAAGTAAATTAAAATAAAGTCATTAAAAAAAAGTATTCTTAAATTATTTCTATCAGTCTCTATGTCATTTTAATTGTACTGGCAGTATAAAAATTCGGGTCACGGTTCAATAGAAATGTCAAAATAGAACTAGTTTTTTTTTTAATATTTGCTGTCTAAATATTAAAAAAAACAACTGTCAGTTGTAAAGTAAAACTCCCTAGGGAGTAAAAGTACTTCTTCCAACCCTGTCCGCAGGCAACTTTACACCTACTTTCAGAGTATGAGTAATGAAAAGGTCTTTACTGGATTAGTTTTATATATTTTTTTTAATAGTAATAATAATATCAATTTAAGAGCGGGAAACCCAAAGTACATTTTCATACACCCGCTTTTTCGTGATTAAGATGTTATTACGAGTACACAGCTTTCTTCAGATATTTTGGATTCACAGATGTCTTGTGGATATTATCTAGACTTCCATAGAAATCAAAGTATGAATTTGTGTAAAATTAATAGAATAAAGATGCCTGAAAATCTTTTGTATTATGTGAACTTGGACCATACTTATAGGAAACTGATAAATGTAGGAAAATGTAAAAGTACTTCTGTAGAAGCCTTGCGCATTTCATCGAGATAATTATATTTTCCAACCTTGCGAAGGTTTTGAAAAAAGAATTTTTGTCTAAAACTTTTGTGGGTTTAAAAAAACACAAATTTCCTGGAAAGGGTTATGTGAAATATTACGAGTAAATTATGGAATTACAGAAAGCCATCAAAGTTTTCAGGTGTTATCTCTCTTTTTTCGCTTAGCCTCTCCATC
The DNA here is from genome assembly GCA_029852875.1 of Mythimna loreyi. Taxonomy (NCBI): domain Eukaryota; kingdom Metazoa; phylum Arthropoda; class Insecta; order Lepidoptera; family Noctuidae; genus Mythimna; species Mythimna loreyi. The sequence goes on from CM056789.1 coordinate 13,618,313, forward strand.
AAACTTTGCGTTGGATTACTTTAGATGAAGTAACAAGCTTTCAAAACAGCTATTGACGATAGGTGAGTAATATGCCGCTAGGAGACAATCCGATGCGCGCTTTATGCAGTAAAACGAGATACGTTTTAGCACGTATAATACATTTATATCTTTGAACTACTACTATAGCATACAAAAAACCCTCTACACGACACCATTCTTACAAAAAATAAGAGGTAATAAGAGAAAATAATTAAATTTCATTTGTTCCACAGTCCACTTAGTAAAGTGGTCTACGTGACTGCAATAGCACAAGAGCGCTTGCAAGAAACCTCGGAAAAATGTGCAGTTCAAGGACAAATTAAATAATTGTTAAGTTTGTTCTAGAGAGTGTCGGGACTCTTGCCGTGGTGAAATTGGAATAAAACTTTGTAGGGCTTCGTCGAGATGAATACAAGTATGACCGTAAAGGCGACAGCGATAAAGCGGTACAGCTGTTATTATAAAGGTTTTCTGGTAGATCGTTTATGGTGTATAAGCAAAATAACCATTAACTGCATAATCATTTTTATTTACAGAAGGACATCATCAAAGAAAGAAAGAAGGAAGGAAGGAAGGGTATCATTTTTTTTTTCATTAGGCCTTTACATAATTAGGTATTGATTATCCGAGGGAACCAGTTAATTTGCTAGGAGCGTTCGAAGTACTCAACGGTTAGCTTAAGGGACTGTCGGATTTCTGACTCCGCTCAAGTGATGTCTTCATCATCACAGCGATCCACCTCACTCAACGGAGTGCCGACTAAGGAATCAAAAATTAATTGAATGTCTTAATATCTAAGCTGAGTCCAATGACCTGTAGGTGGTTCATCTCATATGCTGGTTTCCAAACGATGTTTTCCTTCACCAGATGTAGGTAGTTAGTACGCAACAACTTACAACCACCTACAGGTCATTGACTCACTCAGTTGATGTTTACTCAGAGAAATTAATTTTGGAAATACGTAGACGCATATATTAAATTCGAGTATTAGAAAAAAATACTTAATGTTTTAATTTCAACTTTACAAATCGATGGTTCATTTATTTATGCTTTATTGTTTTTTTTTTTTTGCTTTGTTGTTTATTGTTCATGTACCGGATCGACCTTCTACGCCATTAAAACGATCAAACTTGGCAGTGTATATTTGCATAGTGGACGCATTATACTATTATTTATATAATATTAAGGCGGCAAATACGAAAAAGTAAAGAACTAAGAATAGTTTCTTTTTTAAAATGGTAACAGATACAGTTAACTATAAATCAGTTAAAAATAACGATGTCGTTAATATGAATTGTCTCCAGTACTTTCTCATAAAAAATACCGATTACTTTTTTACAATTCAATATTATTAATGCATTTTGCTCGCGGCGATTCTGAGATAACCCTATTAGTGGTTCGTAAGTCTGTATACAACAGGGCTATACAGTATTGTTATTTTGCTCATTAATCTTTTTTTGTTGTATAACGAGTAAATAAGACATCCATTTTGAAAAAAATATTTGAGGATAATATTTCTAGTACTAGGTATACCTTGTTAACAAGCCAAGTATTTTTTTTTACAATACACGTTACAGGTGTATCGAACGGGTTCTATCTATCTGGCAGAAACTTGATAGTCCGAATTTTATTTGGCATAACACACTTGGCAGAATCTTCTTTCATCGAATATTTTTAAGGCATAAAAAATATTTAGCATAACTATTGATTGGCAGAACGTTTACATGTCCGAATTTGCAACGGCATACTTTTACCATGGCAGAATTTTATTTGGCATAATTACGATTGTCATATTATCATTTAATATTACACACGGTTTCGTTTAGCATTATGTTTATTTAGAGGGATGGTGATATTTGACAAGCCGGTATTTTTTTACTTGAATTTCATTTTCACTGTCAACAGAAACAAATCGCCACAAAACCGACTTTCCGTAGTCTTGTCTGCCCTACCCCTAGAGTGTAATTTAAAATCGCGTAGGCGCGGAGGGGTAGGGTGGCCCGCGAGCTGAGGAGCAGGTGGTTTGAAGGCCCGCCACCGCGGGTGAGGCTGGCCACCGAAACCGGCCAGCAAGCCGAAGCTGCGGTGGTGAGCGTTAAAACCATCTGCGACGATAAGCTCGCGTGGGGCCGCCAAAACTCCGCAGCGCCGGAGCCGTGACAGAAACGATGCTTGCTTTATGCTGCATGCCGCCTTGCATGCTACAGGCCTGCTTGCATGCCTACTTGCCTGCTGCATGCCTGCTTGCATGCTGCATGCCTGTCTGCATGCTGCATGACTGCTTGCATGCTGCATGACTGCTTGCATGCTGCATGACTGCTTGCATGCTTGCTGCATGCCTGCTTGCATGCTGCATGCCTGCTAATAAAGAAATACATTGACTGCGAATTTTCTGCGATATGATGGTTCTGCTATTCAATTATTATAGACATGAAATTTATGCCTAACGATTATTCGGACTAACAAAATTATGATTTTCGAATTTATGATAAGTGAGTGTATGCCAAACCACTTTCTGCGAAATGAAGATTATGCTATGCGTTGTTATGCAAAACAAAATTATGACGAAAAAAGTTCTGCTTTAAAAGGTAGACCCGTATCGAACATATATTTTTTTACTAGAATTTATTATTATATTCTTTATTGCACACCTTAACACGAGACAAACATAAAAAATATTAAATGTAACTACAAAAATGTTAAAAGTATTTTTTTATTTATTGTAATTATTATAAATATAAAATAACTAGCTTTTGTCAGCGGCTTCGCCCGCGTACACAAAATATAGCCTATGTCACTCAGGAATAAAGCAGCTTTCTATTGTTGCTAATTTTTTTTCCAATCGGACCAGTAGTTCCAGAGATTACCCCCTACAAACAAAAAAACAAACTTTACCTCTTTATTATATTAGTGTAGATAAATATTTTGGAACTTAAAATTTTCGGGCAAAAAATCTGAGACGTGTTTCCTAGCAAAAATATAGTTTATCCGGATTATAATGCAGATTGATTGATGATATATACCACGTTTTAATAAACGTGGTGTGTTTTTCCAAAACAACGCCTTAACTTTTTTGTACAGCAAGTATAAATAAGTAAATTATAAAGATTATTAAAATTGTTTTCTTCTCAATGAATTTGCTAGAATATTTGATAGCATGAATGTCAATAATAAATGTCTTTCATTTACCCTTTTAACGATGCTTTCTTGCATGATTGAATCAGAAATGTTAAACAGAAAGATCACCAACGTTACTAGAAAAGTCGCGTAATTTAAGTCGCAGTAGATATTGCTCGCAGAAAATCGGGTCTTGGTTCTGAAGTAGTGACTACGGTCAGGAAAACACAGCGTTGTGGCCTTCCAATGCTGAGTTTTCCGGTACGCGGTCATAGGGTAAAGGGTGACCTGTTGATAGATGTAGGAATCCACTGGATCGGAGATGTAAAGAACCTGTCAAACTTAAATGAGGCCTATGTGTGAGCTAAGCTCTTTCGTCTAAAATGATGAGGATGATGAACTACTGATGCGTGACACAAGCTGTTTGCTATGGCGACAATTGGGCGAGGCAGTATTGGACATGTCTAACAGTGAACGTCTTTCGGCTGAAATGATGATGATTACAAAGTAATTCATAATGATGGGGTACTATTAGGACGACCTGGTACACGATATACTATACAACAATTATATCTTATTTGTGGAAAGGTCCACAATATATTTATCTTAATTACTGACATAATTCCAGAGATTATATCCATTACGTGATCCAATTTTATCAAATTTCAGATTTTTATCTTGACCAAAATAAAATTTTCGACCTTTGACCATTTTCGAGAAAGATACTAATACCTACACGAAGTTTTTAAGTCTATCAAAACAATGCAGGTACAATAAACCAGCCAGATATTTAGATAATAAATGATTACACAATATGACAATATGATTTATATGATAATAGTGATGAATGTCAGAAATATCTGGTTATGGATGAGTAAAAAATAATTATATCGATAATTACGTTATTGTTACCAACAAATGAATTTTACGCTGTTTGAGATGACAAAAGATCAAGTGCTCATTGAACTGCGCAGTAGAAATATTCAGTTTAATAAATAGGATTACATAGGTTTTAACTCTCACATATAAAGGGTCTTTTTTGTGTGGAAAACTTCAATGCCTTCTCCCGCACTTCAGTAAAGCGAGAGGGTGTGACAGACTTTTAATGACAAAAACCCATCGGTGTTTTTTAACTGCCTTTGCTTTCCAGGACTATAATAATAATCCTTTTTATTTTAGAAAACAATTCCATTAACATACAAACAAAATTAGTTAGTATTATAATATCTTATGTAACTAGGTTAGTAAATAAATACATGTACCCAGATGTTAGTAACACTTAAACTTAACAACTATGTTAGTAAACAGTATGTGGCTGTACAGGAGCAAGAAACTGGTTTAGAAACCAGATTATAGGACAATCCAGTTTGTTGGCAATGACACTCAGGTGGCCGTTGGTACTGGCACAACAAGGATGCTGCACGCTTGCGCCTGACCGCAACGAAACTATCAGTCCAGGCATCCGCGAACATCCCTGAGGCACAACAGAAGCGTGGCAGCCCCAACAGCATCTTGATTGCATTTTTGTACTGGACGCGAAGAGTATTCTTACTAATTCAGGGGCGTATCAAAATCCCTAAAGTTCATTATACCTATGATTGAGATATATACAAAATACCGAAAGTTTTAAATGCCGATAGTCGGTATTATAAAATTCAGGATTTTGATACATACCCCACTAATTCCGCACATATAACGTAAAATTTTAATAAGAATGTATATATAGACAGGAATATACATGATGATGTGTCTGCAAAGCATGACATAAAAAGCACCCCAAGTATATAATCAATTTCAGAGCCGGATTTCCGATCATATTTATTTCTAAAGCAGATCAAATTGCCGGAAATACCTACGGACATAAACGAAATATGCGCATATTCAAATGACAGGTAATCTAAGTGAGTTTACGCAACTTTGAGAGGGAAACCGCGGAAGGATTCAATTTAGTAGAAGGTAAAAAAGTTTTGAAGTCACTTCATCTGCTTGACGGGTTGAAGAATTTCAAAATAAAGAAGGGCTATTTTTATCATATAAAAATCGTTTTTCATGTCACATAAAAATGCGTTGTTTGGTCATTATACTGTGATGTTTGGTTGTTATATGTGTAATTCCCGACTAGTTCGGTTTGCTGTGTATTCTTCCGTTTGATTTGAACTTGTATAATATACTCGTTCACAGATATGTTGCAATATCTCAAAGGGTTGTCAGCAAACCGTTGGGACCCAGCAGGGTCGAAGCCTACTAGGGTCCTACTCTTTTGCTCGACTTAAGGATAGCAGGTGTCATTAGACGATTTTCACCGACGAAAAAAAAAGAAAAAAACAGTTTTATGATTTATCTGGTTTTATGATTCTTACATAATTTGTTTTTAAAATTGATATCATCTAGTGCTTGACTGCGATCCCACTTGATGGTAAACAGTGATGCATTTTCGTGATCATCATTCATCATTGTAAGACACAGACCTCCCCCGAACGTAGCCCATTTCTTAAGTAAAATTTTACTAATTATAGATTGGAAAGATATTAGAATTTAAACACGACAATAAGTGATTAGTTTTTTAATACAATGGATGGTAATTAAGATTAGTGAAGTGAATAAATATACCTAAAACAATACCACCTGATTGATTACCCAGTACCTGCGTAATCTAGTATTAATAAACGATAAATCATTAATGATATCTCTACTGGAGTGCTAATTGCGTGCTTATGTATAGATGTCACGAAAGGCATGGGTATCTACCAGTAACGATATTTACTTAAGTCGCCAATAATCACGTACGTTTTTTTTTAATGATATAAACTAGTGCTTGACTGCGATCTCACCTAATGGTAAGCAATGATGCAATCTTTGTGGTTCGCACTACTTTATTAAGAGCCTATTAGCCTTGCACCTTGAAGACATCTACATTATAATGGGAGGGAAAGATTGCTTCAGGAAAATTGCTCCAATTCTTCGATGTACGCAGTGAAAGCAACGAAACACTCGCCGTACGTCAAGTTGTGCATTTTTTGCCCTGCAAAAGCACTGTTATCATCATCATCGTAGGCTAACCTAAGGTGTCGCCACAACGACCAGTCTTAGGTGTATCGCATCCGAGGATTCCAGCAACCCTGATCAATTCATCGGTACACCTTGAGGGAGGTCTGCTAACACTGCGTCTTCCTATACGTGGTCAGCACGCCAAAACCTTTTGGTCCCTACGGCCATCACTGTTCTGTGTGCAACGTGCCCTGCACATTAAAATAAAAAAAAAATGGTTGCCTGTAAAGTCGGTTTTACGGGCGAAGATTTTACGTGACAACGTCCTAATTCTCTAGTGCTGCGCGCCCGGCAGACCGATCATAGTTGAGTGGGAGAGAGACGCAAGGCATTCGGCGGGCCTCTCTCTCGTTCGGTGACTCATCGTAACGTTACCGAGCGTTACACTTTTTCATAAGTGACTCCCAGCCGCAACCTAATTTAAGACGTTGTCACGTCAATAAAAATACAACGACTATTTATTGACGTAATATCAATTGAGTCTCTAGAAAGCGCTGTGTTATCGTAATGAATCACACTAATTTTGGAAAAATTTGATGATACCTGATCTGGCCAAATTCGATCTGAGGCAATCGATCTGAGCTCACAGTCGCAGTTTCGGTAAATTTATACCAGATTATTCTTGTGATTATTTTTGTATGGTGGGTTATAATCATCAAGTGGCAAATCCCGCCCATAGGTGGAGCAGGAGATGGTGGGAAGAATTGAGAGATAAATATAGATAGTGAGAGTAAGGCTCATACTGTCTAAACTACCCAACCCATTACCACGTTGCCTTTGTACTAGGGCCAGTGCCTTATTTTCAGACGCGAAAACTTGACCCTAGTAGGTTTCGACCTGCACGGTCTTTACGGTTTGCTGCGCACCTACTCCTTGAGATGCAGGGAGACAGCGCACACCGTCTGCAACTTGGTCTTGGTCCAGACAGTTACCAGACGATCGGATGGTGATTTAACCATCGCTTCCCAAGATGTTATTTGTGAACATAATTCTGCGTAATTTCAACAAAGAATAGTCACACAACTAAACGCAAACAATAATGTGAATGAATAATGAAATAACAAGACGTCATATTTATAATCGGATTAAAAATTGCAGGGGATGATAAACCTACGTCCGCTTTATCTATGGTAGGTACTTTTCAACAAAATGTTACAACGTATTTCAATTTCTTATCGGTTGATTTATTATCCGTGGATTGAAAACAATAATGCCTATTTAGACGGAAGGTAATCTCTTTGCTTTTCTATACACCTGGCAATGTACAATGTTTCGGTTCACCCTGAAAAACAGCGTCGTGGACTCGTCGCATTATGTGTGTATCCTCGGCTTTATGCTGAGTGGTGGGCCGTTTTGCTCGGACGTGCACACTAGAATTCTCTAGATTTAAGACCTTATTGTGGATTTTTTTTTCTCCTTCTATTAACTGTTTTTCTTTCTTTGTGTCTTTCTTAGAAATTTTAAAGTCCTGCAATGGGTAGTTCGTCGTCCGGCAGTTCAGTAGAGGCTGAGTTCGAATCGTCAGTGCTTAGTACACACACGCGCGCTTCAAGGATATGTCCAAAACCAGTAGGGCTGAAAGTTTTCATAAGTTTTAGATAATTTCATAATGTTTGTAATTTCGTAATTCCCATCACCAAATTTTTGCCATCCCAACATTTCGCTCCTTCAGTATCAGTCACAGAAATATCGTTAGCGAAGTGAATTAATAACCACTAACTCATTCGCAAATCGTATTAAATGACTAACTAGGCTAAAGCTTAACAGATTAACTTAAAATCATTGAATCTATTAAACAAAGTTTGAATAACCTCAAAAATAATCGTGTGGCCGGCCGGAAGTTTGTGTATCCCACAAGTAATATTTCACATAAAGCAAGGAACAGGTGGGCTTAATATCGGTTAATTGCCCTTTGTTTCAACAAAATAATGATTTTAAGCCCAAGTTCGGAACAACTGTAATAACATTGCCTTATGACTTGCTCGTCGGAAGTGTATGGTAATATCTCAAATATTGTAATAGGTATAGAAGATTCGGGGTAGGTATCTACATAGATTAAAAAAAAACAATAGACTGATAAACTGAATACTGAAGTAATTACGTTAATACTCCTTACACACCTCATCAGCATTTTTCACTCATGAATAACATGCCTTATCCGATTTAAATTTTTTTTTTCATACATGTATGTTGTTCCTTCAAGCTCAATCGCCTAAGCAAACAAAATTATCTACACGTGTACACCATTATCCTAACAGCTATAATAAAAAGTCTTAAGCCACACACACAAAATAAAACTCCTAAACAAAATTTTTCTGATAAAAGTAGAAAAAAATTATCAACTAATCATAACTATCAGTTTCCCTGCAATCAGTGCCACCAAGAAATTCTCACTTGTTTATTTGAGGTCTTATCATTGATAAAGTGAATTAGTCATTTACGTCTTGAACAGGATTTAGCTAGTTATATCTATGTAGCTTTTATCTGGTACAAGGAGTTACAATGCATTCAAGATTTCCAAAAAAAACCCATAGGTCAATAAGATAACTTCTTACACCACCTACTCAATAATACACTTTCATATTGTAGGTATGTACCCTGACTTAAGTGCCAAAATGGTAGAATGTATAAGGACAGTTTAATATTATTTTTCCACCTTATTGTAATTACTTGCATTCTAAGCAAATAAATCAATATTCTATTCTAAACCTTGTCATTATGTTCCTTGAAGATCAAATGTAGTAAAGCCGTTCTCTAAAGAAGTATGTTATTTAAACGTCCAAACCATTTAAGAAAAACCTTACTTTGAATTAAAATGTAGATACGTGCATAAAACATACAGGGCAAAATACTTCGGAAACCCCTCTCTCTTCGGTAACCTCTGCGAAATGGTCAGTAACACTATGGCTTTGCTGGCCTTCCTCGAGAAACTGGGGTGGATTGGATGACGCATCTGTTCCATCCGTACGCAAAATACGCGCTTTAATCTTGGAGTTGCGGATACCAGACCGAAATACAATAAAATACGTGCATCAAACGATTATATTAAAAAATCAAACAGGCCACTAACCACACGTAACTATACTTTCAACTTTAGCTAAATTGTAAGTGAATGTTAAGCGTATTGCTTTTTGTATGATTGATAAAAATGTATCTCCTAGTACCAATAGTAACAGTTACATTACAGCGGTTACAATTTGACTCAATAGTCGGAGTACGTACTTTTATTCATGTATTTAGTTTTTTTAACTGACTACAATTATTATCATAATGGCTTTGTTCTATGATTGACTCGTTAATAATGCATTTGGCATTAAATCCGCCTTTGTGCTTGTGTGCTTAGATATTTTTTTAATAAATTAATTATCAAATACAGGACTTAGTCGGAATGCGATACTTCAGGCGGCGTGTATACTGTTCGGAGTATAGTGAAGTATGACCACGAGGTGCTGATAATCTGAAATATATAAAAATAGTTTAATGATTACGGATTGAAAGAGACTGGACCCCACAACACAGGGAATCTTGGTGTGGGGTTCAGGGCTTCATACACTTCTGTAAAAATTTTGTTGAGACAATAAATAATTTTTATTTAATTTTTTATGTTTTATTTTTATCTATAATATGACATCTATATTTTCCAGAAAGGTAAACACAAACCTTCGTGAAGCTCCCGTAGCTGATTGTAGAGAACTTGTAAGCTGTCAACTGTTGAGGTTTCTTGGCCCTGTAAATCGGAAATACCTTTAAATATTGATAAAACAGACACATCATTATTTGCTAAACTTTTATCATCTGTATGTGTTGGATGTTGCTTTCTGTTAAGACTCCGTGCATAAAATTCATTCCCTAGAGTTTAGGCAAATTCGCTGTGATGCTATGTTTGTGTGCATCGTGCGTGCGCCTACACACACACGCGCGCAATAGTCGAGCTTAGTGAACGTTCAAACAATGTTGATCCTTTAGAAGATATAATATTTTATTTTCTTATTTTGTGATGTTCACCTATGTACCTACCACTTTTGTACAAGTAGATTAAGTAACAAAATCATATAATAAGTACGGTTTGTAAATAAAAATCTGGAACTTGTGTATATTTTATATTTATCACAATTGTCAAAATAGTTCAGTTTAGTGTTAGATGGATGTTGATACATTTAGACATTAAAAAAAATGTTAAATACAAAACTATAAATGACAATTACGATAGCTAATTTATGTAAAATGGTTGTAAAAAAAAAACATTTTCAAAATTCTGTTTAATTTTGAAAATGTTTTTCGTCAAAAATAAATTATGTTTACGAGATTTCTCTTTTAAGGTGGCATTTTTCCACTCGCCTAACCATTGAGCGTGGTTGGAAAACGTGTTGTTTTGTCCATATCCAACGCAATGTTTGATGGAGAGGCAACACGAAAAAAGAGAGATAACGCCCGAATACGAAAAAACAAGCTTAGAAAGTTTAATTTACTATTACCTGCTTCGATGGAAAAATCCTAAACGTCAATCACCGATCACTAAAAAACGCTTTACTCGGCCCTCAAATGTATAATAAGGTTTCAAAAAGAGCAGAATTTGTCTCCTGCCGCAGGGCAGATAAAAAGAAGAGATATTTTAAACAGTCCTCATTTGACCAGTGGCGGGGCAAGACCGAAATTTGGTGTGGGCAAGATATGTTTTGCGAGGCCCCCTATGGATGACTCAAGACCGATTTTTTTTAAAGAAATTTTTTTTTTGTACTCAAATTATTACGCGTCTACGGTAGCCGGAAATCGGAATCGGAATCTCGGCGGCGTCAGGGTCGTGAGCGCCCTTGCCTTATGCGATCAGCCTCCTGCTTTGTAGAAGGATGCGACCGCCTGCCACTCCTACTCGCTCCGGACCAAGGTCTATATAAACCCGGTGCGAGATATCGCCGCCGCCGAATGACTCCACATGGACATGGCGATGCTCTGTCCAAGCATGGTATACCTATACCATGTGCTCCACCGTGTCCTCCAGGCGCTTCACACAATGGCAACACCCTGGCGTCACTTACGCACGAATCCAGTGCAGGTATCTACCTCCCAAACTTACCATGTTCGGTTACCTGCGTCATACGGAAGGTGAGGACACCGTGAGGTCTTTCCAGCCGGGCCTCAAAGAGGGGACTTACCGCCATACCTGCATCGGATTCGTGCGGAAGAGAAGCCCCAGGTGTCACAGTAGAGGTGTGCCCCGCTTGGGAGGAGCATCGCCGTGTTCTCATGGGGCTGATCGGTGTCAGCGATTTCTCGCACCGGGTCTTGGTGGAGGCCATGGGCGCAACCCTGTGCGAAGCAGCAATGCAAGTCAAGGAGGAGGTGGACTGCACAAGGCAACGGCGCAAACGCCGCTGGGCTTGCGGACGGCGAGCAATGGGTAGATCACCGTCCGGTCATCTTGTAAGTTGTAACAGTGCGGACCAAGCCCAAGTCGTCGACGGGGCGCTCTGTTCCCGCGCGCTTCAAGCAGTTGTCAGCAAAACGGTAGGGACTCTGCAAAAGGGTCGAAGCCTACTGGGGCCCAGGGTCTCTTTCTGAAAGGAAGGCTTGGCTCCAATGCGAAGGGCAAAATGTTTAGTCAGTAAGAGTCTGACACTGTTTCCGGCTTCGCCCAAGGGCGGGATTGGTCATTGCATGATTTTAGCCCACCATAAAAAAAACCACTGTAATTATGACGTGCCCAGAACTGGGATGCGACAGTCGCTGTCGCCATACCACCTGGATATCCAGCCGAAGCTCTGTCCGCCATTCTGCAACTTGTCGCGGCAGCGGGGATTCGCCCTGGCGTTGCATCTCCACGCGCAAATCGTGCATGCGTGCTAGGGCTGTTGCCTCTAGTTTCCATGGTGGCAGACCAGCAAGGAGGCTCGCCGCTTAGCGGGAAACCGTGCGGTATCCCCACTCCATCCGTATTGCAATGGCCCTCTGGCATGCTTTTGGATGGGCCCTCGGTTGCTTTTACAGCGTAGGAACCCGGTGGCGGCGCGTTCCGAGGGCCGTTGAAACACATATCCTTGGGCTTGTGTAGGGCCACTCGCTTCTAGTGCTAATTGAAAGTAAAATCTTACATTTTCTGGAAACGAAGCTACAAGCAGTGCATTAATCTTGCGTTCTTCAAAAACTTTTCTTGCACGTATCAGCCCTACCTATATATTTTTTTCCTTTTAGCAAGGCATTCATAATGCATCCCTTTCTTTCGACCCATTATCTACAAAAAAAGGATCTAGAATACTAGATTTTGCATTTGCCCTAAATAAGTACGTAACCACGTGATGAATGATATTTATTTTGCAAATAGATGACACTGGTGTTTCTTAGCTGACTACCCTGAGAAGAAAAACCGAAACAAACATAGGGGTCAAAAATATAAAAATTCTGTACATAACGAATACGTAAATAGGTCATAAACATTGTAGAAGTCATAAGTGAAAGAATTGTAATTAAATAGTAATAGTAGAGTAGTTCTGGAAATTATCTTTACATACAAACAAACAACCGTTACCTGTAATTATCATTGAAGTCAAAAGAAATTTTAACAATCTTAATAAACAAACCTAAAATAAACAATAATACTTAATGGATCAAAATGTGGTAGTCAGCGTACAATAATGGGAATTTATTTACGTAAAACTCGGGAGCGGCTGCGGAACAAAGCGACGCGTCCATGCGCTGGGAAGGCCCGATTGTGACTGACGAGATCGAATTTGCGCGGTCGATAATATAGTCAATTTTGTTTTGTAATTTACGAAATGAAGTTATTATTTATTTGTAAATTAAATTTTTGATTCTTGTAAAGAGATTTCTTAAGATTATTTTGTATATTTTAAATTTTCTTAAAAGTGTTTCCAAGGTATAGAAAAAAATACTTATTTGTACACATATTTTCCAAGAATTACGTTTCTTCAACATTTTTTTTTTAGCTATATTTCCAATCAAAGTCAATAATGTAATCAGTATATTTTGTAGTAGACCATGTAATGATGTTACTGGTATTTTTTAAATGTCGTAAAATTCCGTGTAATTTTGTGTAAACCTTAGCCAACCATCACTCGTTCGTTATTTTTGCGAAAAAAGGGTTTGGAATATGGCTAATTGCCATTAATCCACTCATTATTTTACAAAAATTCTCAGTATATTTAGGAGAATAAGAACTTGACTTTTATAATCTATAAAAAGAAGGATTAAAAGTCTTCTCTTTTGTCTCTCAAACCTTGATCAAAAATGTTCAAAATGAGTTGATTTCATACACGGCCCCTTAAGCCAGAAGCAGATGACGACTGATTATCTAATGCAGGAATTAAATAGATCACTCACTACTTTTATGAAGTGCCTTTAGTTAACAATTATATTTCTCCATTGACAAAGGATTTGTTTCTGAGAATGAATCGAAAGATAGATAGAAAAAATCTCCTAGCCCATATACTTATTAAGTTTATGTTCTAATACATCCCCTGACAAAAAAGCGTTATCAACAAAGCCATGAAACTGTTATTTTTTCATTGATATTATTTCTTTGAAGGTATTTGTTGCTATGTCATAAATGATAGGAATTCTTTTCATACATTAGTCTATAAAAAATCCAAGAAACATACTACATTATACTAGATGTTTTTTTTTTTGTACTAAAAGGATCTCTAGTTCCAATTTGACAGTAACTGCTTTGTTGGTCTCGTGGTTGTAAGCGCGCAGACTGAACGTGGGTTCTGGATTGATTCCCAGGTCTAAGGAATTAATCAGAAGCAGCCCGGTATTGAACGTTACTGGGTGATCACATCTATGCCTTGGAAAAAACGTAAAACCGTTAGTCCTGTGCTTGATCTCTCTCTGGTCGTGTCATATAGCCGTCCCACCTGACTATAAAAAAAGTAAGCAACAGACAGGTTACCAGTGTTTGCGCAGGTACTTGTTGTCTGCTCCTATGCACTTGGCTTAACTCTGCTGAGAATGATGGCAATTACTCCGCTGCGTATCGCAAAAGTTTGTGCACTACATGATATCAAATATAAGTAGCGGTAGACAATTGGTTAGAGGTTTATCTATGGACAAAGAAAAAAAGGCCCATTTTTTCAATTCGATTACTCCTATAGTGTTATATATTTTTTTCCATCTATTCAACTCTTGAGCTTTTATTTCCATTTATTAAACTCTTGAGCCCAAAGCGAACGCATTATGTTTCAAATTACGATATTCAAAGGCTAAAGTATAGTTCCCAATATACTTAAGTCCTAAAAACATAGGTACATTATGGGTACATTCAAGACATACTACTTACTAAAATTTAGTAATTAATATCTCAATCATACTTTCTCACCTGATCATTATCGTTAAAATCGTCTTCTTAGATTTTTCATCCATTTCAAACCATTTGCAAAGAAATGCAGCGTCACCAATCTTACTGCTCTGAGTACAAATAATAAAATTATTAATTTAGTTATCCGCTTTTCTTTACGTCTTAAGGGTTTTTATTTTTATTTCGTGTTTAATTATAATAGCATAGCGAGAGCCTTATAATGTTCCCTCTGCTGGGGCTCAAGTTTTCTCTCTAGAAAAGGGAATGAGTTATAATCCACTACGCGGGCCCAGTGTGGATTGGTGAATGTCACATGTCTTCGAACTTTTTATTCTAGGACATGGCAGTTTCCTCGCGATGTTTTCCTTCGCCGTTGTGAGAGCAGCGGTGTTGAAATAAACTATACAGAGTAATGCGCTTGGCTGGGTGTGAACCTGCGACTCGTAAGTCGGGGGCATTACCATTCGGCCACCACTGCTCTATAATTATGTTAGTAAAGGGCTGGTTTATTAGGTTTAAAAAAATACAAAAAAATATGTATATTTTTGCTTTAAGTTACATCTATGGAATAATTATGTAGCTGGAATATGAATGTTACTTACTTCTCTTAACATGTTTTCTCCGAATAAGCTCATCATGAAGATTTGTACAAGAACGGACACTAAAAATAGTATGCAGCCTGGAAATTGTTCCCAGCTCCCTTTCTATAAATAAACAAGTGTTTATATTATTATGCAATTTGTATAACTCGTAATTAAACTAGTTTATATTCTACCTATAAGCAAGTGTTACTAAAGTAATAAAATCTCACCTCATAGTGACAATAAAAAAACAAATGATAAAATATACCAACAGAATTTGTGTGAAAAATCATTTGTTTCTTGTCTCACCAAAAGCCACGTGACTTGGTCCCAAATCGTCACCATGATATGAGTACAAACATGATAAAAATTTGTTTAAAGTTATCAACAGGAATCACACAAAAGTAACGTGACTTACTCGTACATTTCCCCAGACTTAAACAGCTTTACATGCTGCCATTAAAGTACCAAGATTGTGATTAAATTTACCGTTAAATTAAAGCCAAGCGCGCATATAACCAAAGATCCGACCAGCACATTAAACAGATTGGCCGCCGTAAAAATATCTTCCAAGTCTTCTCCTAGCCTGAAACGTTTATACAACAGTAATTTATTATTATTTTTCTTAATTTTAGTTTTTACTAATTAATTAGCTTTATTGACTTATGAGCGCTGTGCTTTGATGTTATTATGATTGTCATCATCAACATTATCTTCTGTCATTTTTGGCATTTCGCTTTATATGTAATAGAAAATTTTAATAGATTTCTAATTATTACTATCGAACTAAATTTTTAGACAGATGCAAATAGGGATGTAGTTAAAAGGAAAGGATCTAACCCACACTATGGTTAAAAATGCATACCAAAACAGTATTTGTTGTAAAAACTTTAATATGACAAAAAGAATTCAAATAAAACATGAAGTTATAGACCTAACTTATCAACGCACATGTATAACAAGGTTCTAATTTATTTTGATTTGAAAAACTGACTACTGACTGTTGAACTATTTAAATTTTATCAAAAAATGCAAGAAATAGAAACCCTTGCAAGTTTTTAAAATAAAAGTAAGAGATTTTAAAGCACCACGAAAGAAGAAAAAATATAGTTAATAGATTTTTTTAGTATTATATGAGTAAAATAAACTGGCTAAAACGAAAGAAACACTTATTGAAAAAAAACATACTCGTACGCTATATTTAAGATAACCAAAAAAACTAAAGAGTTTCAGGAGCTAAATTTGGAAAAAAAGTTAAAGGATATCCTTTAAAAACTTTACTTTGACTACTTAAGTTAAATTTAGGTTGGCAAAGAGATTTTGCAGTTTACATTAGATGACCTTAAATTAATATTTGATTAAATCCCAAAAGATTGTTTACCTTTTTATAAATCACTTAGTGAAAATGTAAAATTATGGACAGTGTTAATGGTTTTGTTTTTGGTTTTGACTTTTCCATAGATTATAAAAATAATGATTAATTTTAGGAAAAAAATAATTATAGTCTATACATAATTTTGGAGTGGTTGTTTGATATTTTGACTGGTCGTTTTATATTTTATAATGTTCATTTTTATGTGTTTGTTCAAATTGTTCATTTTTTCTGTAAGCTAATTAAGATCTATTTTACTTACCAAGCTAGTATCAATGGTATTGAAGATATTTTATTTAAAATTGTTTTATTTTCCAAAACATATAAATTTAGCATTTTTTTTTTATATTTTCTTATGGTTAAAAATGTTAATAACCCTGGATCTTTTTTTAACATTATTTAACGAAACGGATCCATAGTCATATTTCTGCTAATCTTGAAAAGTTTGTTATGATGTTAGACTAGAGATTCATAAAATTTAAATTTACATGTTTATGTTTAATTGAAATCAACCCCCGAAAGTTAAAATGGAGAATCAAAGACGAAAAGATACAACAACAATCTGAACTTAAATTTCTCAAAATTTCTCTCCTCTGTGGGTTGAATCTTTTCCGTTTGACTATGGCCTTGATAAGTTGATTAACTTCATCATCATCATCATCATCATGTCAGCCGAGCGACGCTTATTGCTGGGCATAGGCCTCCCTCAAGGATCTCCACAACGATCGGTCCTGTGCTGTTCGCATCCAGCGGCTTCCCGCTTAGTTGATTAACTTAGAAATACTCAATATAAACATTTTTTGATATCGATAGTAGAAAATACTATCGAGAAGATTTGAATTAGAAGCTGCACTAAATAGGTTATAACCTAGATATCACAAAATTTCACGTCCACGTCATTAATCTCACGAAGATACAAAACTAATAGAAGCTAACTATTGGTATAAAATTGAGTTATTAATTTGTATTAGCTAGTTCACAGGGTTAAAATTTTACTTACTTTAAAATGTATTGATGTTCTTTCACAATGTTTGCCAAATGATTTACAGTAACACGATCTAAACGTTCAATTGTGTCACTAATGACACTGAAATTGGCACACACGTGAGAAGTCAGAACAAAGTAGAGACCATCTACCATTGTATAAAATATTATACAAACGAAACCTGCAAGGAAAACCAGAGATAATATATTACATACTAGCTTTTGTCAGCGGCTTCGCACGCGTACATAAATTATAGCATATGTCACTCAGTGGTAAAGCAGCTTTCTATTGTTGCTAAAATTTTTCCAATCGGACCAGTAGTTCCAGAGATTACCTCCTACAAACAAAAAAACAAACTTTACCTCTTTATTATATTAGTATAATAGTATATTACATACTACTAGATGATCAGGAAACCAAGACCATTTTCAATTGAATTTTTATTTTTAGTAAAATGTAAACTGGTCTTCTAATCAGCAAAAAAGAGGCTTTTGACAGGGGAAGTCAATCTTTTTAGTAACTTGATTTTACTTACCGCACATTACTGAATAGACGTAGACAATAGTCCAGGGCAGCCACGTTTCTGTTGAAAATGGTACAAGAACTGCGTATGGTAGTTTAAAAATCAACTCATTTGTTCTGAAATAATGGTACATCATAATGCATGGAGAGGAGAAGTTATACACCGAAATTAACACCACATTCAGAACGACGTAGTACTTCATCAGAAAATTTACTAGGACCAAATCTTTTTTGACGAGATTTATTTTTTTCTCGTCATTATAAATGTTCTGGTAGAGTTTTCCGAGACGCTCAGTCAAGTCGTAAATTTTTGTTCTCTTCTGCAAAATGGCTCCAGTTTTTAATGCTGTTAATATTCCGATTGACGTGCATGGAGCTAATTGCGTTAACTCAAGGAAATTTTCTGCAGAAATTTTTGAAACAAAGAAAGAAGTTTCGAGCACAATCATCAATAAAAGTTGGAAATAAGTAGCGAAGAATCTAAAATAAATCTTTCGATCACCGTAAGGGATCCCTGAGAGCCACATATTGATTTTTATCTGTTTAAGAAATTCCTCGTATTCCGGAATATTTTCCATTTTTTCGTTGTTATAATTATTGTTAATTCTGTTGTGGTCGCTTTTCGGGTCCACTTGTTTAAGAGGCATGGAGCAAAAGAGTGAATTTGTTTATATACTTGTACAGTAGCTAGCTTCACTAAATATTCTATTGATGAACTGGCGCTAGGGCTGTTAAACGATAGAAATATTCTCAAATAAAATATGAAATATGATTGCTATTGCTCTGCATTGTTATCAAAACATGCCTGCTGGACATATCTTTGACTGCATATCAAAATAAGTTTTAAAAAAATCAGCATTATTTGTTAAAGAGAAAGCCTTTTAGATACACAACACGACGTAGTTTTCTTTTTTTTTTTAATCCTTTGACAGCAATGTGGCAGTGGTGTCCTATAGTATTTTCTTTGCTGTTTATGATCGTGTTTGTTTATGAGTAAACATGGGTGGTAAATTGTCGTACTGATTAAATATATGAACCTATTTTTATTGTGATATCAATACATTTTTTTTTAAACATAGAGCTAATCTAAAACTACAGCATGTTTTATTTTAAACATTCTTGTTGATTACCTAAAAAATATCTAGATTTCGAAAATTAATGGTTCTTTTCTAATAGTCTTTTTTTCTGTCCTAAACATAAATATCAATGTTTCTTTTTTTCCTATCTTTTTCAATTACCACACAGTGATCACAGGAAAGAGTTATGAGTATACATTTGAATGATGATGGATTATTTGAGGAGTGACATGAAAGAGCTGAATCGAATAATAAAACATGTTGCGCCGAAGGCAAATAAAATGATACAAAGATAGAAAGATATTGGATCTCTGTTGCAAATCTAATATTTTAAATATGAGCATTCAAAATGCAGGAACATCTTTCCTTTAATTAGGATTTTATGTTAAAAATCAAAGACGTTGACAATTTACAGTTTAGGCTAACCCTACAAATCAATTAAATTTACATCAAATATAATATTCACTTTAGTTTCTCTTTAAAGTAACCAAATAGCTCTTAAAATAAAATCAACACCAATTTTGATAATTTACCTTATTCTAAATTCCGTTTCAAGCAATTAGTTTCTCCTTTGCCTTGATAATAATATACTGATGCCCGCTAAGGCAAGGAATTTATGAAAAGGATATCGTGGTTTTAGAAAGCAAAAGGCCACTAAAGAACACCGATAGGTTTTAGACTGTAAAAGTTTGACAAGCCTGCTTATTCCACCTAGACACGCAGAAATTATTGGAATATTTCCGTATCTTAAAAAGTGTATAACTCATTTGCTAGGAACTATAAGGTATTTATTATAACTATTAATTTTACTCATTAATATCCAGATATTTTTGACATTTATTGCCATTAATACATGATGTTCATAAATTGCCACCGTCCAGTAGTTTTCATGCTAATAAGTGATAGTATCAAATATTATGAGCTTTCTGAAGTTTATAAAGAGTTACAATTATTAGACAACTTGAATACCTCACTTCTCTTAGGTTTCTATATGTATGAACGTCTTCGTCGTGAGTTGATTATATACTCGTAAATCCCTCACAACGTTCGAGCATATCTATTGCAAAAAAAAAAGATTATAATTTCAAATTTTGTTTTATTCAGAATACAACATGCCACCAGTGATTTTAAAACACTGCTTTATCCCCTAGTCACTGTTAATTTACTATTCGAATTCACTTGTCAATAAAGTTGCTTTGTTTGTTATTTGTGTTTTATGCACACATTGCACAAAGCCTTTTATTGACCAATATGGTCATAGGAACCTAATGTTTTTTGTGATATGTGTGATTAAGTCCTGTACTTTTGTGTACATAAAGCTTGAATAAATATATGACCAAGTATAAGCCTTAGTCGGAATGTGATGCTTCTGGCGGCGTGTATACTGTTCGGAGTATAGTAAAATATGACCATGAAGTGCTGATAATCTGAAATATAAAAAAGACGTTTCAAAAATATGTAAAACTTAATCTAAAATTTCCTAAAGATTAAACACAAACCTTTGTGGAGCTCTCGTAGCTAATTGTGGAAAACTTGTAAACTGAGGATTCCTGGCCCTGAAAATACCACATCTTTAAATATTGATCAAATAGAAACAAAACTATTTCCTAAACGTTTCTTGAATATTAAAATGTGGTGGCTTAGCTTCCAGTTTAATGCAGTTGAATTTTAATTCAAAATTACTTATTAGCTAATCTGGCAAATAACCAGACTATAGGACAAGTGCGTGAGTTCAGTAACGTTTATATATTGAACATATATGATTAAACATGATATCGGTTTATCTTATTATTAATTTTGTCTGTAGTACCAAAAAAAAAAAAATGCCTAGTGGCATTTTTTTTTCAGTCTCAATTTTCCAAATATTTTACAAATTGTGTCAAATCTCGTTTGTTGGTTTGTACAAAATGTTAATATTAGTAAGTTGACTAATTTTAATATTCTTGACTACAAACGAAATTTTTATGGTTGATTTTGAAGATGAAAATGCTATCAGGAGAATTTGAATTAGAAGCTGCATTATAGGTTCCAATCCGGATAGAGAGCAGTGGTGGCCGAGTGGTAAAGGCCCCGACTTACGAGTCGTAGGTCGCGGGTTCAAACCCAGCCAGGCGCATTACTTTGTGTAATTTATTTCATCACCACTGCTCTCAAAACGGTGAAAGAAAACATCGTGAGGAAACCGGCATGTCCTAGAACCAAAAATTCGAAGACATGTGAGATCCACCAATCCGCACTGGGCCCACGTGGTGGATTATGGTCCATTCCCACTCCTTGAGAGAGGTGGCCTGTGTCCCTGCAGTGGGAACATTAAAAAAAGCTGATGATGATGATGAATCCGGATATCGTGAAGGTATTTCGCAATTTCAGTAATTGATTAATTACACGAAGAAAATACTCTGATAGAAGCTAACTATTGATATGAATTTGTGTAATTAACTTATACTAACCAGGTTAAAAAAAAAATGAAAATGAACTCACTTTAAATTGTATTGATGTTCTTTTATAATTTTTGCCAAACGATCGACAGTAGAACTATCTAAACGTTCGATCGTGTCACTAATGATACTGAAATTGGCACACACGTGAGAAGTCAGAACAAAGTAGAGACCGTCTACCATTGTATACAATATTATACAAATGAAACCTGTAAAGGAAAACCTTAGGTCGTTATCTAACTAGAAAAACCTTTCGAATCCCGTAATTATAATAGGTGTGCGAATACCGGCGTTCGCGCACCTATTATTTTTCTATTATGCTTCTAATTACGGGATTCGAAAGGCTAACGTCTTTTCTAGTTAGAAAGACAGAGGTCTTTCACAAAAGAGATGTTGGTAAAAACTAATTTTGAAAACCAATCCATCTACTAAATAGATTTTACTTACCACACATTACTGAATGGATGTAGGCAAGAGTCCAGGGAAGTAAAGCCTCAGTTGAAAATGGTAAAAGCAATCATCTCGTTGTAGTGTAATAGTACATCATAATGGATACAGAAGCAAAATTGTACACAGAAATCAATGCTACATTGATAATGACATAGTATTTCATCAAAAAATTTACTGGGATCAAATCTTTTTTCACAAGATTTATTTTTTTCCCATCTATTAAAATGTTGTGGTAGAGCTTTTCTAGACACAAAGTCAGGTCGTAAATTTTTATTATCTTCTGCAATATGGCTGCAGTTTTCAATGCTGTTAATATTCCAGTTGCCGTGCACAGAGCCAATTGCGTTAGTTCAAGGAGATTTTCTGCCGAAATTCTCGGAATAAAGTATGAAGTTTCAAGCACAATCGTCAATAAAAGTTGGAAATAAATAGTGATGAATCTGAAGTTAATCTTACGATCACTTTAAGGGATTCCTGAGAGCCACATATTGATTTTTATCTGTTTAAGAAATTCCTCATATTTTGGATTATTTTCCATTTTGTTATGGTTGTTGTAATTAATGCTGATACTGTTGAGGTGAGAGTGAGGAGGTTTTCAAGTCCACCTGATTAAGGGGAATACAGCTAAGTATGAATTTAGGTATGTATTTGTAAACTAGCCAGGTGAACTATCACTTAAATATTCAGTTGACGTGCAGGCGCTAGGGTTGTTAATAACAGATGGAAACTTTTCAAGTAAAAGTAAAGTGAATAATATTATGTTGCAGTTTTAAGAAAGAAAAAATATAAAATTTTAAATCCTTCACATACTGAATGGACACATATTGAACCTCGGCACTTTTTTGGAGTATCTCTGCAATGCTATCAAAGTTATGATGATAATAGAATGTTTTTCAAAACTCAACAACATAACATTGTTATAGCGTTTTCATTGCTTTTTAGTAGTCGTCGTATTTGTTTGACTGTAATAAAGATTATTCGTATTGATTATAGGCATGAAATCCTTTTTAAAGTTCCGTACCTCAAAAGGAAAAAAACGGAATCCTCATGGGATCGATTTTGTTTGATTAGTCCCATTACAAATGCAACATTAATAGCATGAAAAACTGTAGACAATTATTATAGATGAGATTAAAAATTTTCGACCTGACTGAGTACCTAGAGTAAATGCTTATAGAATATTTTAAATGATGAGAAAAAAAATCTGGTCCGGGTAAACTTTTTCATGAAATACGCCATCCTGAAAAGTGATTTTTAAAGCACCGTACCCAATTCTTGTACTAAAAGACAATGTGTGAGATTTCTGTCGGAAATCCAAATCCATTAAATATATAGAATATATCAACTTTCAAAATACAATAACGAAAGTCTTTTTTTTTAACTAAGCATACCTATAAGTTAAAAATCGATTAAAATTACACAAATATAATATTCCCTTTAGTGTCACTACAAAGAAACAAAATGGCCGTTGAAATAAAATCAACACCTATTCTGTTAATTTACCACATTGTGAATTCCGTTTGAAGCAATTCATTTCTCTTTTGCTTTGATATATCGATGCCTAAAGGATATTTTTGTCTAGGAAGGCAAAAGGCAACTTAACTACACTGGTAGGTTTTAGTCAATAAAGGTCTAACACGCTCTCTTATCTTACCCAGGGTGGGTAAAATCATTGAAGAATTTCCACCATCTTAAAAAGCGTACGACTATTGTGTTTTTAGCGAGGTCCAAAAAGTAAAATTATAACAACAATAGTAAGCATACTCAGAATAAAACAAGTAGAAAATAATAGCTTTTATAAATATTTTCCTAACAGATTTTCTTCTTGTTAAAGCCTAACACGATTTCATATTCTATAACTAATACTGTACAAACTTGAAAATCTTGGGATAAGAGGAAGGCAACTCCTGTTATTCTCCAATTATTTTAGAGCCCTTCAACAATTTTTTAATATAGGGCAGTATAAAAATTCTAAAGTTGAAAATAGTTGTTTCGGAATACTACAAGGAAGTATTTTGGGCCCTACATTATTTTTGATTTTCTTATGTACATTAGTCCTTTATAATGGTCGTTTTTAAGGGTTCCGTAGTCAAAAAGGAACTATAAGGGATAGTTTCGCCATGTCTGTCTGTCTGTCTGTCCGTCCGCGGATAATCTCAGCGACCGTTAGCACTAGAAAGCTGAAATTTGGTATCTGTATATCAACCATGCCGACAAAGTGCACTAATAAAAAGTGGTAAAAAATGTTTTATTAGGGTACCACCCCTACACGTAAAGTGGAAAGTGATTTTTTTTTTCATTTCTACCATAACATGTGATATATTGTTGGGTAGGAAAAATGATTAAGGGCCCCGTAAAATATTTTTTTGATAATATAAATATTTTCGGAAATAATCGCTCTGAAAGTAAAAAATGAGGCGTCCCTCTAAATTTTTTAGTTTAAAGAATATAAAAAAAAAACATTCTGAACTAATTTTCTAATTTAACCGTACCTGCAAGCATTTTTTTTAACTTTTTTATATTTTTCATTATCCTGAGCGTATCTTCTTTCAAATAAAAATACAAAAAGAAAAAAATCGGTTCACGCAATCCAAAATTACCACCGGGTACAGCGCCATCTCTTGGGAAATTGGGTTACTAATTTTTACATGGGCTACTGGGTTCGGTTGCATTGTGAGAAATTTGTGGCGGACAGGAAACTACGGAACCCTACACTGAGCGTGGCCCGACATGCTCTTGGCCGGTTTATTATTATATAGCTTTATTATTAATAATGAGTATATATGCGGAAGACACAATTCTATGGTTCAAACCATAGAAAATGTCCAAAACGGTTTAATATTTTGCGTAATAATTGTTTTTTATCAAAATCTTTTAACATTAAAAATGCAGCGTAGAATATCATTAGATAATATTCCCACTGCTGTAACTTAGGCCTCCACTCTGAGAAAGTTGGAAAAGGCTGTAATCCACCACGCAGGCCAGTGCGGGTTGGTGGATGTCACATGTTTTCGAATAATTTGGCCCTAGGTAGGAAATGCCGGTTTCCTCACGATGTTTTCTTTCACATTGAATATAGACAAAACTAAATACATTTTGACTCAATAAGAACCATTAATCTACTAACCTCAATATTTTTGCACACATGATGACACTGCTTCTACTTACCCTACTTTGGTTAAAGCTGGCAACATAAAATACTAAGGTGTTACAATGGACAGAAATCTACGTCCGTAAACTAATATACTCTATCTCTACTATATTTTTAAGAACCTGCGTTATACAGCAGATTATAAGTTAATGAAACTTCGATCATCAATGTACTAGATTACCGATTTCTGTTTCGAAAACAGCCTGACATATATCAAAACAATTGTGTGATGATATTTGATGTCAGTTTGGTCCAATGGAAGGTTAATTTTGTATATTAAATCTCATTGTTTACAAAATTGGTTTAATTATTTAAGAAATATTTTTGTACAGTTTTAATAATGAGAATTGAATTTCAAATGTAATATTTTTTTGTTTTTGAAGCAATTCTGGGCCAGTTATGCATTATGATTTTGTTCTTAATCCTAATTGACAATGATGAAGTAATTAGATTATTTTATTTGGCTTCAAGTCAATCAGTTCTTAGCCACTGTATTATTTCCGAGGGTGGAACTACAAGGATATTACTTCCTCTAAGACTTGCTCAAAGAGCAGTTTTAGGGCCTCTCTCTCACTCATGGCAACTATTTGTAGCGATGCTGTAGCGCTTTAGTAACGAATTGGTACCTTTTCTATAGAGCATTGCAAATTTTACTACCGTGCGTCAGAAATCCGAGGGTTTAATGGTTATAATCTTCCGCTTTTTTAGATTTCCTTTACACCAGCTACTCACAGCATATTCAATAC
Organism: Mythimna loreyi; assembly: GCA_029852875.1. Lineage (NCBI taxonomy): Eukaryota > Metazoa > Arthropoda > Insecta > Lepidoptera > Noctuidae > Mythimna > Mythimna loreyi. The sequence continues at coordinate 13,644,131 of CM056789.1, forward strand.
TAACAATACGTCAATAACTTATATTGTACACCGCACTTTATCAGCATTCTGAGCTCCCTTTTGACATAGTACTTTCAACCAGGAGGAGGAAAGACTTGTTTTGCACAAAATTAAAGTTTAAGTTAAAGTCGATGAAGATTAAAAAAAAAACATATTAGGCCACAATCTCAATAAAAATTATTATAGTATAGCATACATAATATAAAATTTAGTACATTATTATCGAAATATCTATTGAATCTCAATAACATAGACATAGTCATACTTAAAACTATTTTATAAGTTTTAGTATGATTCTAAGGTTTAGTTTGTAAGTTATCATATCTGCATATATGCACCTGTATTGATTATTCTGGTTAAGTCTTTTTTTATTTACCCGAATTCATGTTTGAACCCATAGATTTTGTAAAGGTTGAGCATATCACTATCTATTCATAATTCTAGCTTTAAAGTTCTTTTCCCGTAGTTATTTATATAATACTTTATTGTAGGTACAAAATATTGATAACTAGTTTTTGCTTTAGTTATATATATTGCTATTCGTGGAACACTAGCATAATCATTCGTTTAAGCTTAGCTTAGCTTTACGGCTATTAATAAACATTTATCAATATGGTGTAAAAAGATTAAATAAAGATTATATTATTATTCTCTATAAACTTTAGATATTTCTGATATCCATCACTATTAACGCTTAACATCAATCGTAATCTTATTATCTAAATACCTGGCTGGTTTAATATAATACATTGATTTGTTGGACTTTAGAACTTGTAGGTTTTTGTACTTTTCTCGAAAACGGTCCAAAGGTTGCACATTTCATTTTGGTCAGGATTTACAGAACGAAAATAAATATTGATAAAAATGGTTCAGTTTATGGGTTTAAATGAAATCCAGAATTATGTAAGCAATGTAATTTGTTGCAGATTGAATACAAACAAACCACTCATCATAATGATGGGAGTATTACTTTGTAATAACGTATGGAATAATGCCTAATGAACATATCTCCTGTGGAGTTCGTGGGCATGCAACTCACGGATTCCATAAATCTGACATTCCATTCTCCTACCAAAACCTATAAGTATTTGGGTAGGGCTTCCGACATACCCAAATACTTATAGGTTTTGGTAGGAGAATGGAATCAATATCATTGACATGAAGCAAACGTTACAGGAACGTTTCTTGTGGAATCGGAAGTGCCGTACTATTAGATAATAATGAGCCCGATCCAGTTTTTGATAATGGTCATATTATCACTATGTACTAGGATCGGTCCATCATCACCGATAGGACTATTGTAGCCAATAAGCTTGACATAAGAGTTGTGGACCGAAGCGAGAGGCGTGCCATGATTGTTAACATTTTCGTTTTGCATGACGAGAACCTCGTGAAGGCTGAGGAAATTAAACAAATTAAGTATATTGACTTGGCTCGCGACGTTTTCGACATATGGGATGTGAAGTCGGCAATCATTGTACCATGACTTTTCACAGGAAATAAAATAATTTATAATAGATTAGGCATACTATAAAATTACTAAACAACTATAAAAAGGAAATGACCACGAAATGTACCCTGAGGTACGCCCAACTTTAATAAAGACCCCAAAGATGTAGCTCCAATAGATTAAGTTAAATATGTTTTATCGCAGAAAAATAAGAAAAAACTAAACATCTTTGTTCTGAAATGATGTAATAATGTAATTTACCGATCAAAATATCTTGATCAACGGTGACAAATGCTTTTGAGAGGTTCCAAATTATGCCAATAGCATCCTGGAGCTCCAAATGTTGCTAATGTGTTTCACACCTGCCTTCGTCGTTGACCTTCCTTTGCGATACTTAACTGATGAATATGCATAATTCTATATGAAATAAAATAAGATCATTTAGATTTTAGTCAATACTTGAAGTAGGTATACTAAAAACATAGCACTGTCAAAATATTAATTAAATATGCCTGTTTGAAATATTAATCGTATCAATAATATTTCCAAAAATCTTAGTGGATATACCCCATTGGTTTTCAGTGTTTATTTATTTATTCATTCTCTATTGTACACTACATTAACACCAGAATATAAACATTATTAAAAATAAGAGTGCAATGCAGTGTTTTTTATCTGAAGACGTCTGCATGCTTTTTTTTATCCTGTTAATAGAGATACACTTGGTTGTTAAACTCAATGGTTGTTATATCTTTGGAGAAATTTTCTTTTAAAACAATTTGTTTATTATCTACACTAATATAATAAAGAGGTAAAGTTCGTTTTTTTGTTTTTTTGTTTGTAGGAGGTAATCTCTGGAACGACTGGTCCGATTGGAGAAATTTTAGCAATAATAGAAAGCTGCTTTACTCCTGAGTGACATAGGCTATATTTTATGTACGCGGGCGAAGCCGCTGACAAAAGCTAGTATAGCATATTTTTGTCAGATATGTTATTGCTATTTATTGATTTTTTGCCAAAATATGTTTATCGTTAAAAATAATTAATTTAACAAATATTAAATTTTGAAATGTTTTATTTGTGTAATTCATTACAATCAATAAATGCTATAGATGAACGGACGAATCAAGTAATAGATTATTTCAATTGTTTTTTTATTACTAGATTGCTATATTCCTAGTAAGATAGCTATGAAGCGCATTCATATAGGAAACCTCTAGGGATATAACTACGAATATTCAGGGTATCATACATCTTACTGTGATATTTGCGTAATAAAACCACATAGTGCGTGCTATATAATTATTTAATCGGGTAAAAGAAAAACTAATCTAATTTTTAGCAATAAGATAAGTGTAAAATAACCTTGCTAAAGTAATATTCGGTGATAAAAGCAAAAAGAAATCCCTCTTAGTCGTATCTATCTCGGGTCCTGATCCTGGGGCAATTAAAAAAATTAATGATTAAAGATTGTTTATTTGAAGTCTTATCGAATAATCTACACTAATATAATAAAGAAGTAAAGTTTGTTTTTTTGTTTTTTTTTTTTGTTTGTAGGAGGTAATCTTTGAAAGTACTGGTTCGATTGCAAAAATTTTTTCACTGATAGAAAGCTGCTTCATTTCTGAGTGTCATAGGCTATATTTTATGATTATGAATAATATAATAAAGAAGTAGTTTGTTTTTTTATCTCGAGAAATTGTATAGGAACAGAGTTAAATATGTTAAAAAAAGAAATTTTCCGCGGACGAAGTCACGGGCAGAAGCTAGTTTGTGAATAAGTCATGAGGTTTAATATGCTAATGACCAAAAATAATGACATCCACAAATCAGTACAGGACCCGCGTGTTAGATTGTGGCCCTTCTAGAAATAAGGCTTGTGTCCCTGCAGTGGGAACATTAAAAAAAGACTGATGATGAACAGTTTAATAACAGATAAGTTCTGTAACAAGGAATATCTGCTAAAAGTTGGTTGTAATGCTCCTCTCTAAACTTATAAGTTAAATGGTAGCGTCAATATAATTATCTTTTATTATCATCTGTCTATCAAATACCACTTTCATGTGCCATGCCCAAATAACAGATCTTTTATGAATAATTCAGAGCTTTTACTGACATTAGTGGACACCGTAAACTAATTCTAATCACTACATATTACATAGTTATATTTTCTTTCTATATTAAGTTATAAGCGAATGTGTAGCGTATTCTTTTTAGACCAATAATAGTATATTTGCTAGCAACAACAAAATTGTCACAATGTTCATTATTTGTATCGAAGTTCTGAGTGTCTATATTTGTATTCTTTTTGTTAGTTTGAGTATATTATACCTATTATCATCAGTATATTATATATTTCATTTTTAGTATGTTTTATCTATTTTTCTTTCAAAAGTTTATAAGGCACTAAGTCCTCTGTACTTCGGTGTGCATAAATCTACACTAATATAATAAAGAGGTAAAGTGTGCTTTTTTTTTGTTTTTTTGTTTGTAGGAGGTAATCTCTGGAACTACTGGTCCAAATAGAAAAATTTTAGCAACAACAGAAAGCTGCTTAACTCCTGAGTGACATAGGCTATAGTATTTTATGTACGCGGGCGAAGCCGCTGACAAAAGCTAGTATTTTATAAATAAATGGTCAAGTATATGACTTAGTCGGAATGTGTTGCTTCTGGCGGCGTGTATACTGTTCGGAGTATATTGAAATATGACCAAGAATTGCTGATAATCTGAAATACAAGAAAAAAAGATTTTTATTAGCATTAGAACTAAGACTAGAATTTGCAAAAATAAAATACAAACCGTCGTGAAGTTCGCGTAGCCAATTATAGATAACTTGTAAGCTGTCAATTGTTGAGGTTTTTTGGCCCTGAAATATGAATACCTTTAAATATTGATTAAACAAACGTATCGTCATCTCCAAACCTTCACTCATCATCATTATTTTTTGTTTTATTTAAAAGTTGAAACTCGTGTCAATTATTTTGTGTAAAGACTCTATCTATGTACAAAATTTCACAACTGTTTCATGAAAAATAACAAAGTCGTAATAAGCTTGTTATATTATCTGGTTTTCCGCACAAATACATGGTCACGGCGCCATTCGGGTGACTGAGAAATTATTTTACTCCCGCACCCAGCTGAGCACTGACGCTTTATGCCAGTTCAGGCCTGCCGTGCCTTGTGTGTGAATTTCAAAATAATTGATACCCTGAAATTGGATGATGCCGTCGCGGCATACCTAGAAGGGGATGGCGGTTAAAAAGTAGCTTGGAGCCGGAAACAATGGACGAAACGCAGGAAAGTCTTGGCCTCAGCAGTATTATTAAAAAAAATCTTACCTACCCACCCACATAGATACTTACTATAATCTTACTTTCTCACCTTATCATTATCGTCAAAATCGTCTTCTTAGATTTTTCATCCATTTCAAACCATTTGCATAAAAACGCCGCGTCGCCAACATTTTTGCTCTGAAAACAAATATTCAGATTAATTTATTTATTCATTTTAATTTACATCTATTGAATAATTAGAAGGAACATGAATACTACGAGTACTTACTTCTCTTATTATATTTTCTCCGAAAAAGCTCATCATGAAGAGTTGCACAAGAATAGTCAGGAGAAAAAGTATATAGCCTGGCATTTCTTCCCAGCTCCCTGTCTAATAATAAAAACATTACAATTAAAATGCATGTTTACACCAATTCGACTCATTAAAATGAAATGTCCAATGCCCATGGCTTCAAATAATTAAAAAAAATAAACTATAATTTTATGTCGCAAAAATCGTATATATTTCAATCAATTTCAATACTCTCAAGGGAATTCAAATTCATAGGGTACTTCCTGTTGACCTAGAACCCTGAATTTTTTAATGAAGCAAGATTATATAGCCTGCGACGTGTTCCTGAAATAAAGTATCTTGACAGAATGACAAAATCCCGTCAGAAAAAGTTTTTTCTTTGTGACGTAACAAAAATTTACGGTTTTCAGACTTATTCTATACTAGCGACCCGCTCCAGCTTCGCATGGCCACTGATATTGAATATATTATGCATGTATTATACACACCTTCTTTTTGAATCACTCTATAAAAAAAGCCGCATCAAAATCCGTTGCGTACTTATAAAGATATAAGCGTACATAGGGCATAAGCAACTTTGTTTTATACTATGTAATGATAATGATGTATGATGACTGATGACCTGGTAAGGTTTCCGGAAATTCGGAGCAACCGTTCATTGTAGGGACACTTGGAGAAGGTTTATGTACCGACACTAGACATTTATCTGCTGAAATGATGATACTGATGATTGAAAAAGCCAACAGAAATCAGGAACATAAAGTAATGCGACTTACTCGCACATTTCCCAAGACTTAAAAACAGGTTTACATGCTTTCATTCAAGTACCAAGATTATAATTAAATTTACCGTTATATCAAAACCAAGCGCGCAAATAGCCAAAGAGCCGACCAGCACATTAACCAGATTTGGCACCGTGAAAATGTCTTCCAAGTCTTCTCCTAGCCTGAAATTGTTAATTTGATAGTGATTACTTCTCTTATTTATATTACAATTAGTTAATTAATTTGTATTATGAGAGCTACGCTGTGACGTTATAATTATTATCACAGTTATCTGTGACTTTTTTGATATGCAATTTAAGAAATAGAAAGATTTAGAAATGATAGAAAAGCAAAGGACAATAATTTAAAACTCAATTTGGTTTCAACATACCAAATGCTAATTTTACTATCGTACTTAATTTGTAGTGTATGTTTAAGTTTCTTCACACTATACTTACGCTTACTCGTACTTGAAGAATTAATAATTACTAGCTGCTGCCCGCGACGTTGCCTGCGTGAAAGCTCTACAGCACCAAAAAAACCTAACATGGCAGTGTATGATCAGTGTATATCAAATGGTATAGCATTATAAGTAAAGAACTTTTAAAATAGCACTACATCAGCCTTATAAAGTTCCCGTTGCAGGGACACAGACCTCCTTTCTAGGAGAGGGAATGGGCCATAATCCACCACGCGAGTCTAATTGGTGGATGACACAATAATATCTTCGAATTTTTGGTTCTAAGACATTCACAGTCACAGTTTCCTCATGATGTTTTCCTTCACCGTTGAGCAGTGGTTATGAAATATAATACACAAAGTAATGCGCCTGGCTGGGTTTAAACGACAGACCTACAACTTGTAAGTCGGAGCCTTTACTACTTCGCCAACACTGAGTCGGAGCCTTTACCACTCCGCCACCACACTACGATGGTAGTTATGCTGCCAGGAGCCAATATGTAAAGAGAGTCAGGACTGGTGGCGCGGGAGCAAGCGACATACAGTTGCCCGCGTAAGAGACAACTCGTCCTGAAGTTGACACCCGCTGCACTCAGTGTTTGCCCCTACGACTTATTGATGGTCATCGCGAAGCAAACACTCACGGGGAACTATACGCGCTTGAACTGGAACGGGAAGTTATGAGGTATAAATACTGCCTCGCCTACGCCACAACCCATAAGAATTTTTGCTTCAATGGTGTGTCTGTGCAGCGAGATGACTTTAAGACGGGTCTCATTACACCACTTTGGAGGAGATAGGTTCCGAAAATGCATAATCGGGACTCCGACTTTCAGCTTGATGGTATGCGCTTGAAGTCCACTTGCTGGCTGGGAGTTCAAAAATTCCACGGGATAATGTGTGGCGTCATTTTGCTCAACGACAGTGTTTATTGAGGTATAGATCACTGCATTTCCCTCAATTTCCGAGAGAATGTATTCGTTAATTGCTGCAGCCTGATCATTTTTGGGCGTCAAAATGTCCCGCTCACATACCCAAGAAATTCTGCTGGTGCGGTAAACGACTGATGTCCCCGTACACACAGCAAATGAACTCTTCTAAGCTGGCTAACGCTCTATCGAGAGACTTTGGAAGCACCTCCTGTCCACCTCTGTCGCAGTGGGCTTTGACTTTCAGCGGACTTTGGCAGAGGCCATGATCCGGAGTGAAGAAGAGTGGCAGGCGGTCGCATCCTTCTGCGAAGCAGTAATGCTATGTGAGCAATGGGTAGCTCTCTGTCCACTCATTCGATAACCGTCGGGACCGGGCCTAAGTCGTCGCCGGCGCGCACTGTTCCCTGCGCCTCAAGAAGTCGGCAGCAACTGTAGGAGCTTAGCAGGGTCGAAGCCAAGGTTTCAACGTAGCGAACGGGAAGCGTTTGCCCGAAATCACCACTGAACAAACTGTGACACCATCACACCACCCATCAAATGTTCGTTCCCGCGGATGTCCTGCAGGGTTCTGTCCTCGGCCTCAACTGCCTTCCTATTGGCCATCGTACGCTCATCCCATACGATCAAAGAGCAATCCTTAAGCACATGTCCCTTATCGCTGTTACGTGACACAGTTTTGACGCTCTCTAAATCGATGGGAATTTGAACATGGCATGTGCTGTCTTGCAACCCGGAAGCAGTGTGGCAGCGATTCCCAACGACGCGACAGCAATAGCAATATTGCCTTGCCTCCTGACCTCTGCAAGTATGCAATGTTTTTTTTTGTTCCAAAAGGAGCAACCCAAGAAAAACATTTTGCCCTGGTTTTGCACAACGCTCTCAAGGACGGTGTCATAAATCTGTTTTTGCTCTGAAGAGAACTCTGTCTCAGCGTTATACTCTCGATTTCCATAGTCTTGATGCGGTGATGATTGGGGAGCTAGTAATCCATATTAGATCAGTGGATTGCCGCCGATAAAAATGTCCACATCTTGAACTGAACTGAGACAGGTGTTCAGCACACGATCATCAGTTACATCGACTTCGTCTCCAGTAGCACGCCTTAAAGCTCGCAGAAAATCTTTGAGGGTTTTTTGCTTGAACTTGAATTTTTCAAAACGAACTATACCCTGACCTATATATTGCCCTGTGCGATTTTGTATTTGTATATCCTGTCCACATTATGAGGTGCACAATAAAGCTTATAGTAAAAAATAATAATATACGATTCCACGTTTAGGAAAAATTTGATTCTTATGAAATCAAATAGATGGCGCTGTTTTAAAATTTTCTATATGCACATTCAACTATGTTTCTCTGTCCAAGTTACTTAAATGGCGCAGTTTTTATAGTATAAAGCCAGATAATAGTATGGCTTACTCAAAAACAACATTTAAATATGCGTCGTTAGATTAAACATTGTAACAGAATGCGTAAGAAAAATAAGTATTCGCAACTCCTCCCCGTAGGTGATAGCGTAATAATATGTAGCCTATATGTTGGCCCTTTACGCCCTTAGAGCAGTGGTGGCCGAGTGGTAACGGCCCTGACTTACGAGTTGTAGGTCGGGAGTTCAAACCCAGTCAGGCGCATTACTTTGTGTAATTTATTTCATCACCACTGCTCTCAAAACGGTGAAGGAAAACATTCAAAAATTCGAAGACATGTAACATCCACCAATCCGCACTGGGCCCACGTGGTGGATTATGGCCCATTCCCTCTCCTAGAGAGGAGGCCTGTGTCCCAGCAGTGGGAACAGTAAAAGGCTGGTGATGATGATGATGATGATGATGTTGGCCCATCCTTTATTTAAGCAAAATTTCAAGATAATCCATGCAGTATGTTTATATATAAATATATATCCAAGTAAGTTTTTTAGTTTAACCTGGACATACATACAGACAAAAATTCTAAAAACTATATTTTTGGCTTCGATATCGATTGTAGATCACTTCCCAAGTATTCTTTTAAAAAAATATTTAATAAACAGTTTTGACATTCCTACGATTTTATTATAATTACCTATATGTATAGATTATTCGTAAAACTCTTTAGTTAAGTCCCAAGAGGACACAAATTTCCATACAACTGTTGTCGTTTAATTGTGTCTGTAATTACGGTCGTCGAAAGGTAAAAATAATATTATTTTGTTAATGTAATGTTTTCATTTGTACCTACTAATTTGAGTCAGTAGATGTCGTTGTACGTATATAAATAACATTGAAACGTTATTTAAGATTAGGTTGCGTTGCAAAATAAATCCGTTAGACCGTTGGAATAAGAATAAGACATTTCATATAAACATGGAGAACGCCGTTTCACCATTAAAGAGATGAAAATAAAAAACAGTTTTTAAAATTATGTATTAAATATTATCCCTCATTTTTTCGTAAAACGAACCGACCACTACCTAAGATATTTCCCTAAAAATAAATAAGTAACATTTGCTCTGTTTGGGCTTGCTTTTTTTTTTCATTTCTAATTCCCAGTTGTGAGTAAATTCGACCGCACAGTAAGAGACTATGAAATCTTGAACACGACCTATGCCGTGAGATTTTGAGGGTTTTTTGGAACTTAAATTTGTCAAAACGAATTATACGATACAACTTTTATAAAGAAATTGCGCATTCCATCTATGAATTTTAAGAGTAACTAACTGCTAACCTTGCCAACATGGTCAAATTTAAATTATTAATTTCCAAAAAGTGTCTAAATGTAACTTGATTTGATGTTTGTGTAATCTCATAGATGACGCTTTTTTAAAGATGTCTTTATACTACTAATATTCATTAAACTATGTTTTTTTATCCAAATTACGTAGTTTTGAAAAATGAATAATGGGAATCTTTATTATTTACGTAAATAAGTTTACGTGCCAAGTTTCAAGTTAATTAACCCAAGGAATAAGATTCTCCCATACAAACTTTAACATCCCCTAAATCTTGCACTGGGGGTACTACTGAAAAAATAAATATGGCATCCTTGATAACTAATTTAGGGTAATGTTTGTGCAAAGTTTCTAGTCGCTCGGCCCACGGTAAAAAAAGTTACACCCTTGCATCCATTGCACCATTTAAATTCAATATTGCTTACCTCCCATAACTTACGTCGTGATAATATGTAGCCTAAAGTCATCCTTTGGTTTACAAGGAACATTTTTGCTGAATTTCAATTCAATCTATCCAGTAGTTTTGGCGCCAACCCATACCATAGGCACAGACAAACAGACAAACAGACAAAAATTCTAAAAAGTCACTTTTTGTCATCAGTTACGTTTTTCTAACAAAACCCACTTATTTTTTCCAGAAAATTCTCAATGTACAGTTTTTTTTTCGTTACTGTTTTATTATATGTATAGATAACGACAGACTTACTTACTTAAATTTATAAATCAAAACATCGTTTATATCAAACGTATTGTCGGCCGCTGATTGTGAGTATACTCACTGTCAGCCCCAGTATGAACGTGGGCTCATTCTGCAGTACATACGCGTTACTTGTGTGAACAGAGTAAGCAGCCACAACGTGCTACGTAATAGCATAATGTCAGTTCAGTGTGAACGAAAACTTAATACACCGTGAAATTTTAATGGTTGTTTTCCCTGAGCGAAATGGTTGTGTCTTGGTAATACAAACGTTTGATAAGAAAATAAAATATTAAAAACAAAAAATGGACCTGTAGAGTGCAAGCTAATTATGACGTATCAGAATGTGCGAGAGCTTATTTTTGTTTAAATATTTAATGAATCGGTTTCCTTTGACGACGTGCTGCTCATGCGACTCTAGTAGTACCTAAAAATTAGGTCTAATGTTACTATTGTTTTCGCTTTTGTGAGTTGATGAATATTTTTAATAATTATTTATAAAAAAAAACTTTTCATTTTTTTTATTTTTACTGTATGCTTCGAAAGTACTCCTAATGGCAAGTCATTCTGCCGCGGGAAAACAACCATTTAAATTTCACGGTGTATACATGAAAAAACTACAAACAAAGTCTGCTGACGACAATACGTTTATCTGAGTAATGTTTTACGTCAGTATTATACAGGGTGTCATTGACATGTTAACGCAAACGAATACCATAACTCTAGTACATGATTCTGGACACCCCAAAGGTTAAATTTTTCGTCGGTTATTTTTTCAAATTTTTGAAAAAAGTTTTGTTTTTTATTTTTTTCCTGAATAAAATCGTTATTCTAACCAATCCCAATGATATTTATAGAACAAAAAGAAAAAAAAACTTTTTTCAAAAAAAATATCAGTAAAAAAATCATTGAGGCAAATTGTAATCGAACCCATTGACATTTTTAATTTGAAATGTAATTCAAATATTTTTTTCGCAAAAAATGTTAAAATGACGTTTTTATACAGTTTAATTTAAAAAACGTAAGAAATTCATTAAAAAAATATAAGAAAAAACGACAAAAAATTCCACCACTATTCGTTTGCATTAACATGTCAATGACACCTTGTATAGTTTAGAAAAATTGAAATTTTTAATAAGATTTTCTAATCTCAAGTAATGACTTAATAGGAAATAGCTACAGTAATTACTTCCTTACAAATACGGATGAAAGATTTGCTATCGCAAGAATTTGAGTTAAAGGCTACACCAGATAGGCTCCAATCCGGATATCACGGAGGAATTTCGCTTGCACGTCATTAATCTCACAAATAAAGAACCGACCAAACATACGGTTCTATTTGACAGGCCAATTTCTGTTTCTTTCATATTCCTTGTATGATTGTAATAAGCAGTGGAGTATGTTTTTGGTACTACACTAATATGACAACACGTAATTGGATAATTTTACCGGAGATATATCTGACATTATTGGAACACAAAGATTACCTTATCTTGGTTAATGTTAATAGATTTACTTATATAATACTTAATATTGACTGCAATTATATCATGTCTTAGAACCAAAAATTCGAAGACATGTGACATCCACCAACCCGCACCGGGCCCGCGTGGTGGGTTACGGCCCATTCCCTATCTTAGAGAGGAGGCTTGTGTCCCTGCAGTGGGAACATTAAAAAGGCTGATGATGATGATGATATCATAAAGGTGAAAGTTTCTGCGCGTGTGTGTACTCGTATTTTGGTTACTCCTTCACCTTCAAACGGTCGTTTGACCGTTGATGGTAAGGTTACCATAAACGATTGTTTATGGTAACCCTACCATCAACGATTGCATCAAATCAACCTTGATTTAAACTTAATTCGATTCGAGTCTTGAAATAGAACATTTTATTTGCTCTACCACAAAAATAAAAAAAATACTTACTTCAAAATGCTTTGATGTTCTTTTACAATGTTTGCCAAACTATCCATAGTAGAACTATCTAAATTTTCAATAGTGTCACTAATTATTCTGTAATTGGCACACACGTGAGAAGTCAGAATAAAGTAGAGACCATCTATCATTGTATAAAACATTACACAAATGAATCCTGAAAAAGAAAATCACATATAAGACATTAAAATTTATAATTAAGATCATTTTGATGATCTAAGATCTGATAAACTAAGATCATTTTCAATTAAACCTTGATTTTCATTTTTAATTAGATAGCTAACAATAGATATAAAGAACTACGAATAGTATTTATTAGACCACCTGCTCTTTTAAAGTCATACATCCTCACCTAAATCCAGTCATTCTGTCTCTAACGATGTAATGTATTATAGAATGTTTCCTAGGGAATCATTTAGATTTGAATGTCTAAATCATTAAAAAAGAAAACTGGTTAAGTGAATTAAAACGTACGTAAATAAAAAAAAAAACAGTGGTTTCTAAAACTAAACTCTTATCTCTAAAGCAAAGAGAAAAATTTATCGAAAATTAATACTATAGTTCAGTTCAGTAGTGAATTTTGTTTATTTCAAAATATCGAAACATCTGGAGTGACAGTTAACATTAAGTTAATTTTATTTATCACTCGTAAAAGATATATATTATTATGTTACTCGTATATTTAATTTCGCGGGTCTCAAACCATAGGGGCGTATATGCAAAAATGTGATTTTTGGTTTTTAATGCCATTGGATTCTACTACAAGCGATACATCAACTGGATTTTTTTTATAATTTTATGTTTATTTATTTTTGCACAAAAAATAAAATATTATTTGGCGTAAGCTGGAGAGTCTACAATTATTTTTAGACCAAATAGCCGTATAATAGACGTAAGAGCAATATTATTGCATATTGGGGCAGTTTCGACGTGCCATAGAGACGTAAGTGCGTACGACTTTCAATTATATTGTGATACAAGGAAAGAATGTCGGACCATACAGGCGTATAAACAAACTTCTACGTTTTTTTAACTTAAAATTGCAATCTTACGTCGAGCTATGCAGGCGTATGAACATACGACTGTTTTTTTTAAATATACCCCTACTTTTTTTTACTTTAAATTGAAATCTTTTGTCGAGGGATAAGGGCGTATGAACATACGACTTGTTTTTTTTTTTAACAAATCATCCAATATCTAATCCCGCTCTTGGGTAAAGCGGGAAACAGTGTCAGACTCTTACTGACTAAATACCTCACCCCGTTCCTTCTTTGCCCTTCGCATTGGGGCCAAGTTTTCCGATCAGAAAGAGACCCTAGGCCCCAGTAGGCTTCGACCCTTTTGCAGAGTCCCTACGATTTTGCTGACTGCCGGTACTCCATGAGGCGTGCGGGAACAGAGCGCGCCGTCGACTACTTTTGTTTGGTCCGGACTTTTAACAGACAATCCGACGGCGAGCTAACGATTGCTCGCAATTCGCAAGCCGATTCCGGAGCCGAAATCGAGATCGGAATCTCGGCGGCGTTTGGGGTCGTCCTTAGCTGGCATTATTGCTTCGAAGAAGGAGGCGACCTTCCACCCCTCCACGCTGCCGACCATGGCTTCCACTAAAGCCCAGTGTGAGAGATCGCCGCCGCTGCTCGCCTCTACGAGGGCACAGTGATGCTTCTCCCAAGCGGGGCTCACCTCTATCCGGGTGAGTCACACAGTGGCGACACCAGGCTACTCTTTCGCACAAATCCGATGTTACCACGTCCGGTGAGTACCTGCGTCATACAGAAAGTGAGAACGCCGTGAGGTCTTTCCAGCCACGCCTCAAGGAGGAGACGTACCGCCAGAATTGTGGCGTGCACAGCACTAGGTTGCGATAGTCCCTGACGCCATTCTACCATCATGAGATTCCGTTGGAGCTCTGTCTGCTATGCCGCGACTTGTCGCGGCAGTGGACTTTCGCCTCCACGTTGCACCTCCATGCGCAAGTCATGAATGCGTGCAAAAACAGTTATCTCCAGATCCCACGGTGGCATACCAGCAAAGAGGCTCGCTACTTACTACAGGACACCGCGGGGTATCCCCGGATCCGAATCATCCGTATTGCTATAACCCTCTGGCATGCGATTACTGGGCCCTCGGTTGCTTCTGCAGCGACGGTGACCACACTGGCGCCCCATAAAAGGCCACAGACCAGACGATACCTGCGCTGAGCCTCCGGCAGGGGGCGTCTGGACCCCCAAGGTTCAGCAGGAGCCGTTCCGATTCAACTTGGAAGCCAGACGTCGGAAACGATTGAAATTCCACTGACTGTCGAGGACGAGTTCCAGATACTCTATCATCAACCCGACGCCGATGTGAATCCCCCTACCATTAGCTGGGAATCCGGCAGCGGCGCGTTCCTAGGCCACCCCGACTCCCAGCTGCTGGATCCTGCCAACGGCTATCGCAACCCCGCGTGTCGCTAGTTCAACCACTGCCTGGTTTAAACCAAGGAATAAAAATGACGGTTTGACAAGTTTTGTATACATAATATACTATTGATAAATCAGCCCTGAATTTCTTTTAAGGTATTTTGTTTTATTTTTTATAAAGATTACATCAGATGTAACGCCTTTATAAGTTTCAAATTATTAATTTTAATATAAATTCTAAACATGTTTTAATTTAAAAGTTTTCAAGATTAAGCTTTATTTTATTTCAGCTCCATTTCAAATGTTTGTGGTTTTTAAGTTATTTAAAATAATAATATTCATATTTATGAATAAAATTTATTTATAAAATGCTTATTTTTCGTTTCACACACGAAAATATTGTTTAATTACTATTTATCATTTCCTTTTTTAAATTGTAAAACAAAACTTGTTTATACTTCCACTTTGATTTAAAACGCTTCTCAATGTTAATGACAAGCCAGACAGGCGTATGATTTCTTAAATTAACGTAAATAACGTTAATTTTTATTAGTTCTCATTCCTAAATTGCTATATTTGAAGTCACCAATTAAAAAATAATAAATATTGGTATAAATATTGACAATTTGAGAAAAAAGATTTTACGTCCATAAATGTCATATATTTCAGTAAGTATTTTGACGTAGCTTTACCGATAGTCGTCATGCTATACAGAGGTATCAACCAAAAACTATTGTTATAGAGTAAATACCTAGAAAGTAAGAATCCTATATTAACTGCAGCATAAATATAAAGCTACATGCAAAAAAACAACGTGTTGGCTCAATCACAGGAAAAGTTATTAAGTTTTTTATCTCTCCTGAAAAGTAGGGGTTTTGTGGATACGCCTCTATGGTTTGAGACCCGCGATTTGTTTTAGTATATTGTCTTTTAATTATCTCGCTGAAGGTGTAAAAAGTAAAATATTCAACACGTGGATAAAACTGGATTTGTTTTGGGTGGCTTGAATTTCTTACTTCATTTAGTTGTCTTTATTAACACTCTCTTAGTGCTCGGCAGATAATTATATATTTCCCTCATTGTATTCAGGATTAAAACTTAACTACGTTCGTTTTTTTTTCGGAATTTAACAGATCGCCCAATACTGCTTTATTACCTAGACACATAATCTTCTATTACTTACCACATGTTGCTGAAAAGACGTAGACAACAGTCCAGGGCAGCCAAGCATCTGTTGAAAATGGTAGAAGGATAGCGTATGGTAATATATAAAGTACCTCACTTGTAGTAAAGAAATGATACATAATAAAGCATGGAGTAGAGAAATTGTATACAGTAATCAACACTACAGTCAGTTTGAAGTAGTATTTATTCAAAGAGTGTCCTAGGACCAGGTCTTTCTTCACGAGGCTTCTTTTTTTCTTATCTTTTAAAATGATCTGATAGAGTTTTCCTAGCCGCTCAGTCAGGTCGTAAATTTTCATTTGCTTCGGTACTATGGCTATAGTTTTCAATAATGCTAACATTCCAGATGCTGTGCAAGGGGCTAATTGCATTAGCACGAGAAAATTTTCCGCCGAAATTTTTGTAACAAGGAATAAAGTTTCGAGAACTAGCATCAATAAAAGTGGGATATAAGTTGCGAAGAATCGGAAGTTAATTTTACGATGACCATATGGGATTCCTGAGTACCACATATTGATTTTTATTTGTTTGAAAAATTCCTCGTATTCAGGAATACTTTCCATTTTTTGGATGATGCAATTGATGTTGATACTGTAGTTGTTGCTTTTACGGTTCTACTTATGAGTCGTGGAAACACAGTGTGAATTTAGGTATGATGACTAGCTAGGTAAACTATCTCTTAAATACTCTGTTGACGTGCTTGCACTAGGGCTGCTGAACGATAGAATATTTTGAAATAAAAATGAGATAATTAGTATTTTGTTGCAGTATCAGGTAAGAAAATGTATATATCTTAAAATTTTAAAGGGTATTTTTATAGAACTCCTGTGAATTATTATATTTTTGAAAATCACAGTATTATTTTCACTAAAGGATAGTCTTTCAATTGTCAATCAATAAACTTTGACAGTAATATGGAAACCGTTTTTCTACAGCGGTTACCTTGCTTTTTTATAGTATACGTCATCTTCGTTTGTGATTAATGACGATAGAAATCTTTCTTAATGCTTTTACGTTTGAACTCAATTTCGAATTATGATGAACTATTTTTTTATGTAACGCTAGCTCTAAATTTCAGCAACTTTTGACCTTCCTTGCTGATAGCTTAAAAAAGAACTGTCTATTGAAATATGATTCTTTAATAACTTTTTTTCTTTGGTTATTTTTTTTCTAAAAACGTTTTTGTTACCAGTTTTTTAAATGGAAGTTTTGGTTTTCTATACAGGCAAGAGCAAGCAGATCGATTGAGAAACTTTTGATTGCAAGTTTTGAGAAATGCAAGAGAGTATTTTAATATCTTTTATTTTTTTTTATTTCTTTGAAATGAAATGAAAAAAATAAACTAGACTGTTGATAACTGCAACTTTGTACCAACCCTACAAATCAATTGAATTGACACAAATATAAAATTCACTTTAATGTTTCTATGAAGTGAAAATGACCGTTGAAATAAAATCAACACCTATTTTGATAATTTACCTTATTGTGAATTCCTTTTGAAGGAATTCTGTTTCTCCTTATCCTTGATATCAATCAAGTCTATGAAATGTGTGAAGGTTTAAAGCTAAATACAATCAAAGGAATTGAGGGTAGAAACTGTCATGTCAATAAAATTGCTTGAAATCTATTGTGAATACGGAATAGCATTTTCTACTTAGTTATTTAGAGACAATTTATTTGAACTATAATGAAATTGTAAAAAAAAACTATTTTACCATTATTTTGCGTTACTAAAAACAATCTTTTTATATTTTTGGGGTTCTGTACATCAAAAGAAAAAAAATAACCCTTGTATGGTCACTTCTTGGTCCATCTGTCTGTCTGTTTATCTGTCTGTTAAGATCCTTTTTATTGAGAACTCGTTTTAGTATCGAGTTGATATTTAAAAAATTAAACTAATAAAGAAAAAAAACACAAACAAACCCGACAGCTTTTTATATCGCAAAAAACTTATATTTCGACACTCCAAAGGGAATTTAAATTCATAGAGTACTTCACATTGACCCAGAATCCTGATATTGAGCACAAAGCAAAGTCTTATAGTACAAATATAGAAATAAATCTAAAAACATTAAAGTTATAGCACCACAAAAAAAATGCGATTCGGAAATCTCCTTTCGGGCAATTGAATTATTAACCGAAAATTAAGTGAAGAAATGTTTACCGAATCCTCAGTGCTCGTGTCCAACCTACACTTGCGCATTTTTTGTTTATATCGTGCCGATTTTGTTATATGTGTATAAAAAGAAACTATAAGCTTTTTTCTAGGCAAAGTGAAAAGTATTATTACCACGTTTATTTCAATTACATAATAGAAATAAGAACATAGAAGAGTTTGTAAAAATATAAATTGTTTGAGTCGCGGGGGAAGGTTGATTGATCGACTTGTTTTGTTTTCGGTGGGCAAAAGTTTCACAAATTGTGTTTGGGCAAACAGCTTCGGGGACAAACATCAATCAGATATTAAAATATTGGAGACTAGAACGTCATAGGTATTACGCGTATGATAAAAAGAAATACCGCTCACCGAAAGGACGATTGTCCGATAACACTCTACTCCGACGGTTAGTTGAACGAAAAAATGATTGGCCGATGAACGTTTCGCCGAAAATATTATTTATCGACGGTTGGTAGTCCGAATGAATCCTTCGCCGATGTAACGGTTCACCGAAAACACTCTTCAACGACGATTGGTTAAATAAACGAATCTTTCGCCGATAGCACTCGTTGTAGGGGATTTTTTTGCCAAACGAATAGTTTTTCTTTCATATTTAGGTACATGGGTTTTTTTTTGGGTCACGTCCACTACTCATTTGTCAATCAGGAATATTATTAGATCGATTCGTTCTGAGTCATGTAGTTAATACATAGTATAAAACAAAGTTGCGTGTCCCTATGTATGCTTATAGTTTTTAAAAGTACGCAACGGATTTTGATCGTTTTTTTTTTAATAGATAGAGTGATTCAAGAAGAAGGTTTATGTGTATAATACATGCATAATATATTCAATATTAGTACCCGTGAGAAGCTGGGGCGGGTCGCTAGTTTATTAAAAAGTTAGAACGCGTCACCATCAACGATTGCATCACTGCTTACCATGAGGTGGGATTGCAGTCAAGCACTAGTTAATCATCATCATCATCCTACCCTTATCCCATATTACTTGGGGTCGGCGCAACATGTTTTTTTCTTCCACACTGTCCTGTCACCAGTCAAGCACTAGTTAATATCAATTAAAAAAAATGAAATTTAGCAGTTAAAAAAAAAAAAAAATTTGTGATACAATTTTATACATCTGACATATATTTGTTAAATAGAAATAGTATGTATGAGGAAATGATTTTTTAGCCAAATTCAAAAGAGGAAGTTGTACATTCGGCTCTATGTATCTTTTTTATGTATGTTCACACATTTTATTTTGAAAACTTTTCTTGCGACGATCAAATGTTTTTTCTTACGTAATGGGTCCCATAAAAATATTGTTATGATTTCATAATGAAATTTGAATATATGGAATGGAACTTTTCACTAGATCAAAGCAGCAGAAACGAAGTCAATAACTGACTGAAAAAAATGGGGTGGAGATATTTCGAATTCGGGAGCTCTGTAATAAAACGATGTATCTCAGTTTTTTTGGGGCCAACAAACTCCCTGACCATTCACACCATCCACAAAAGATTCTTAGTATTCAAATATTGTTTAACCAAACCTGAGATCCGAGGCCATATAATATTACAACAAACGCTCATAACAATAATATCGTTGGCAACGAAATAAATAATGCTCAGGGTATTTTTCATTCAGTTGTTCAACCCTCTCGTATCGTGATTCTTTTGAACATGGCAGCCCAATCAGATTTTCTTTCATACTGACAACCCCAAATTACCTTATATTCCTCTCACAATAAATAATTTCTAGGAATTCCTGATTTATTTCGGGAACTCTGTTATTCGAGTAGTAATGGTATAACGCCTTTGTATTAGGATCCTGTTTAATTTTATACAATACTAGTTTCTGCCAATGGCTTTACTCGAAATTAGAAAATTATCATATAGGGACTTACTCTTTAGTTAAAGAGTATTTTTAAGTTCCTGCTTATTATAGGTCAAGACCTATCTAAATAATTGTGTGCTAAATTTTATATGAATCCGTTCAGTCTGAAAGAGTAGGAAACACACACCTACATAGAGACTTATGTCTTTATGATACCTATATTCATTATCAGCCTTTTAATGTTCCCCCTGCAGGGACACAGGCCTCCTCTCTCTAGGAGAGGGAATGGGCCATAATCCACCACGCGGGCCCAGTGCGGATTGGTGGATGTCACATGTCTTCGAATTTTTGGTTCTAGGACATGCCGGTTTCCTCACAATGTTTTCCTTCACCGTTTTGAGAGCAGTGGTGATGAAATAAATTACACAAAGTAATGCGCCTGGCTGGGTTTGAACCCGCGACCTACGACTCGTAAGTCGGGGCCGTTACCACTCGGCCACCACTGCTCAATATACTATAATATACTGATATAATATACTGATACCTATATTAGTGTTATTTTACTCAAAAAAGTATTTCAGAGTGTAATGATACGATTGCGTGTTCTAAAATGTTCTTTATTTAGATAAATATCTAACCTTATATACTCGTACTTTTAAAATACACTAGTCATCAGACACACACATGAAACTAATATAAATTATAACACAATAATAAAATATTTGGGGAGCCAGAACGTCAGATGTAAAGATTATATAACAAAAAGTATTAAAAATATATTTAAAAGAAATTATATTTACATTTCACAATATAAAATATTAGAGTACAGTCGATCAAGTTACTTGGTAGAAAAACCATTAAAACGTAAAATAATGGTAATATTTTTTAACTGATTCATAAGTAAAATATGAACACACGACTAGCTACAAGTAACATGATTTTGAAAAAAAAAGACGTACTTTTTTATAAATATAGAAAAAGTCGTAAATACGACTTATTCTACAAAACTCCACCGAAACACGTTAGTAATTCGCGGATGAAAGAAATGAAATGGTGTGTTATTAAAATGAAAAATATTCTAGTAAAAGTGTAAAAGTTAGGTGTTTTAAATCAATAATTTGTACCCTACTGCAGCATAATTTTTAAATATTAATATAAGACGAGTCTTTAAATTATTATTGTAATTTTATTAATTAATTGTTTATCTTTGTTATGGCATGTGAGGACAAACGTACAACATTTTGTCTGGTGCTGCCGCTGCGGCTGCGGAGAACCTCAAGCAGCGGAAATATACTAACCTTGTTGGTAATTATATTTTCGAGCCGTTTGGGGTTGAAAATCTCGGATCGTAGAGTCCGAATGCCCACAAGTTGTTTAAAGAGCTTTCTAAACGACTTGTTGACACTTCGCGTGACCCAAGGGCCGCTGGCTTTTACCTTGGGTAGAGAATAAGCATTGCCATACAACGTGGCAATGCTGCCAGTCTTTTGGGCACTTTACCAGTCGACAGCGATGCGGAAGAGTTTTTCGACGCTTTAGTAGATTAGGTTAGGTACTTTTAGGTAAGTTTAAGTTTTGAGGGTTTTTTTTTTTAATTTACGTATATATATTTATGTAGTTACATTTTGTCGATAATATAAGTTGTGTATTGAATTAAACTTGGATTGTAGTGATGGTATGCAAAAGACTGCATTGCAGAAAAGATTGTTTGGAGTTGGCTCAGGTGGCATCGCCCTCAAGTCTGAGTAATGGCTTTAATAAAGAATGCAGCATCGACTAGCGCATTGGTTTCTCATGTTTCTCATTGACATTTTTACCTTCACTTGTTTCGTAAGTAGATTGAAACTGAAATGAAAAAAAATTGCCTTATAAGCTAATTTGCCCGTGACTTAGCGTGAAGTTTTGTTTTTTTTTTTTTCTTTAAAAAGGAAACCATTTATGTCAAGTTTACAAATACGAAAAATTATTAAAAAATATATACCTATTTTATAAAAACTACACCAACACCTCGATTTTATTTTTTGAAAAACTAATAATGGCTTTGTTTATTATTAGTACATTTTTGTTAGTCTTTGTACTAAATTATAGACATAATAGCAAAAAGAGCTTTCGCTTCAAAAGAAAAATAAAAAAAAAAATCTTTATGTTTACCCATTGTAGCTGTCAGCTGTCATAGCATGTAAGTAGGATTTTCCCATTCTGAATACATGAGTATTTCTTTACCATCACATCTGGAGTATTATTTCATCACACCACCTAAGCGCTACTGTGGTGACCCCGACGTGATCGAAGACCTCCAGGTTACATAAATTCGTTTCCATCATGGTCAACAAGGAGGAACAGGAAGTCTCCGGTGTCTTGACGTCGCTAAGTCGCTACGTATCCCACTCATTTGGTGGGACAAAATTCACCCGCCGGTTTGTGTGAATCTGTTACCGCGGCTCTAGGAATAAGGCAAAGAAGGAATGGGGTAGGTTTTTTAGTCAGTAAGAGTATGACACTGGTCTCCCGCTCCGCCCAAGAGTGGGTTTCGTCATTCGATGATTTTCACCTACCATAAAAAAAATACTATACTATTATAACTTTGATTAGTTAGTATTCCAATTTATGATTATGATCAAATTTCTCTCGTCTAAAGTTGCGTTCCTATTAAACAACTCTTACCACGTTTGGCCCAATCGCACACATTTTGTGTGTCAAATTATTGTCTAACTTGCCCCAAAGCCATTTCTGAACTTCAGTTATAATAATATATCCTTAAAAGTGTTACTAATATTGATACAAGGTCCTGTTAGATACAGGCATCTATTAATTTCGTGATAATATTTTTTATATCGATTTTTTTAATTTGCTGGCTTAACATTTTAATTTCAAAACGTAATTAAAATAAAAGGCATTTCAAATTCTTCGTATTTCTTAATTTAATTAAATGACACTTCAGTTAAACCACAAAATGAAAGATATAATTTTAGAACATGATGCATCAGCAAAACTGATGTATTTGTCTTTAAAATTATTTTCTGCTTAGGATAATATTACACTCATTCTTGATTTTTTTTTTTGAACAAATCAAATAAAGTCAACTAGCTATCATTAGAATTCAACTAAAATGTCATCAAAGTTTTCATTAATGTAAACATGTCACCAACAAGTTTGCCATTCAAGTTTTTAACATTAACATTGTTTTGACATCACACTCGTAAAGTTCTGTTTATCATGTTTATCATAATGTTTATAACTAGATAGTCATTTTTTGCAGGAACTTATCCACAGTTTATACATAGTGATAGATTGATTTTGAATTTTAAGAATATTTTCTGTCACTGCAGTTTACATAAGTTGGCCAGTCACAACTTTCCGTCTCTGGATTGTATAAAAGTTTAGGTGCACATTCTACTACAACCGGATGACCATCATGGCATTCGTAGAATTTGTTACAACGGTCATGAGCCAGCATAACCCCATCAGATCCTTCAGCGGAACAGACAGTGACAGCTTGGCGAAAGTCTCCAGTATCATTATCTTCACTGCTGTCTCTTTCACCTATGTTACCAATTACGGTCCTGTCACCACAATCAACTTTTTTAGGCCAATCGCAATAGTTCTGTTTTGCATTGAACAACAAATTTCCGGGACAACTGAAAGCAACTGGTTCTTTCTTTGAGCATTTATAGAAATGACTGCACAGTTCATGAGCAATTGCTACCCCTTCTGATTTTTTTGATGCACATATATTAACAGCACGTTTACTCAATCTATTCTGTACAACACTAGGGATCTCTTTTTTTTTGGTTTCAATTTTCTGCTCCTCATTAATTTGTTCCTCATCAGAAATTATTCTATTATCACAGTCTACTTTCCGAGGCCAGTCGCAATGTCCTTTAATTGGATTAAACAAGAGATTAATTGGACATTTTACTGTATAAGGTGCACCTGCAACGCACTTATAGAACCTGTTACAATATTCGTGGGCAATTAGCACACCATCAGAATTTTTGTTTGAACAAATTAAGTTGGCTTGGTTGGGATCAGAGTTGCTATGTTCAATTTCTTCTTCAAGATATGGCATCGTAACATCATCCATTGCTTCATACACAGTAAAATGTTTATCTTTTGCGGGACTTATTCTCTCACCGCAATCAACATTGTGTGCCCAATCGCATTTTTCAGTCATAGTATTGAACAGGAGATTTCGAGCACATTTTAGAGACACAGGTCTACCATATGTACATTTATAGAATTCATTGCAGTTTTCATGGGCGACTAAGACACCGGTTGAATCAGGGGATTCACAAATTTTGATTGCATCGCCGGGGTTATCGCTATCCAATTCTTCTACATTGTTGTTATCTGATGCGGAGTCGGATTCTTTACCTGATTCGAATTTTTCATATTCTCGAATAAGTTTTTGTTGACATGACGCCATCCATTCACATCTTTCCTTTTCAGCATTAAAATGGAGCCCGTTAGGACAATATCTAGCAATTTGTCCACCGTGATGACATTTATAATACTGCCTACAATCCTCATGGGGCATAAATTTTTTAATACTTGCATCTATTGGACATCCATTTTCGTAGAAACCATCTAGATCTATGTCGTCTGAGTTTGCGAGAGATATAGCTGTTGCATAAAGTAGAAACAGCACTGTGCCTGAAACAAAATAGTCATTGTAAATACCTTATTTAGGAATACACCACACTTGTCTCTTTACAAGGTTCCGATTTTGATTAATGTATTTTTATAAATTATTTAGGGGAGGAATGTTACGTCATTACTAGTTAAACAAAATCACTGTTATTTAAGCACATGTTTCACTGGGTTATTGTATTCACCCATTTTTGCACAAATATATTAAGGTACCGGAAAATTTGACTAGCTTTGTTTCATATTTTTTTTTACTTCACACTTTGGTTCTAAAGCAAAAGTAACAAATTTTTTCATTCAAAATAGTTAAAATACCCCTGAACAAATAAATTTCGTTATACTGTTCATCATTTGCCTAATGTTTTTTTCAATTATGTGATCCGATAATTATCGGATCACATAACGGCTTTCAGTCTAATCGGATGCAGCTGAATATTTATTTATTATATGGAATGACAACTAATTAGCCTTTAACAATTCAGTAACTGAGCAACTCAATACTTTTGGCTAAGCTGATGGTCACACTTTCTAACGTCTAACCTGTAGCGACAGTCAAAGATCTACGAATAACAACCGAGACTAAGAGCTTAACGTACTTTTTGGTTTCAGTAATAACCACATTACTGAAACCGAAAACTTTTTATTAACTATTTCGTTTTGTAAGATAGATTTAAGAAAAATCAAAAACAATTTTATATAACACATTATTTATAAAACAACAAATTATTATTATGCTTCAATTTTTTAAACAACTGTGACTGCGTGGTTATGAAACATAATTTCGTGACAGTATAAGTAGTAGAGCGGTTTTTACGTGAGTGAATTCCAATCAGATAGAGCTACTTTCACATTTATAATATTAACTATGTTTAATTGGTTTGTGGCTATTTTAATCTGTACAAGTCTATCCTTGCAATATTCCAGAATCAAGGCGAACGAATCAAACATTTGATCAACTTTTCACGCCGTTTATTAGACACTATATTATAATTAAAATCAAAATAACTTCAAAGTATATTTTTGAAATTTTGAAGACAAACTATGAAATAAAAAAATTACCTTAAAACAAAAGTGATAAAATAATAAACCAGTTTTTTGACATTGCTTTATTTTAAAAGAATATATTATAGTAAAATTGAAACAATACTCGTATTTTAATTTTAAAACTTCCCTTAACTAAATTCTACGAAAAGGGCTTAAAATTAATATACATAACATTTAATTATGTATTTAAATGACTTTTCCCACAGTAAAGTCAAAATAAATAACGAAGTTATAGCACATTATTTTATTAGGAAAGAGAAGTAAAATTGGTCTATTTATATGCTTCCTTCACGCTAAATACGTTTCTGAAAAAGCATTATAATTGCATATTTTACAATGCTTTTACATATATACTACCTTACCCTAAGAAGACTTACAATATATAACATTATTAATGAACTATTGCTATTTTAAGATTTTTTTTTATGGTTATCCCAATTGCTTTCGTACTTCTGCCTCTGTTAAACGGTTTCCACAATCGACGTTCATTGGCCAGTCACAAATTTTAAGTAAAGTGTTGTAATAAAGACCCTGTAAACACTCCATAGCGTATTTTTGACCATTAATACATTTATAGAACTGACTGCAATGCTCATGAGGAAGTATAGTACCATCGGCGTAGCCTGTGCATGACTCATCAACATAAGTGTGCTCTTTTTCATTGTAATTAATGTTTTCAGGAACCATCCTATTGCTACAATTTACATTTTGCAGCCAATCGCAATATTCCTTTTCGGGATTGTAAAAAAGATGAAACTGACAGAATTGAGCCACTGGAACGCTTTCGAAGCATTTATAGTACTGATTACAATTTTCATGAGGAAGCAATACTCCTTCTGAGTTTTTACTTGCACATATTCTAGATGCATCTTTTAGGAAAAGATTGATTTTGCCATATTCACTTGCAATATTTCTACTTTTCTTATTAGCATACACATTTCCATTTTCTAAATTATTTTCAGCATTTGCAATTTCATTTTCTATATTGTTATCACCATGTAACCTGTTATCTACGTTATTTTCATATCCTCTTTCGTTTTCAAAGTTATTCATTTCACTATTTTCTTTCTCGATATTGGTTTTATCTCTATCTATATTATTTTCGTCATTATTGTCCTCATTATGATTTCCACTTTCACTATCGATATCATCCTTTGAGTAATAAATATGTGGAGGGTGACCATTTTTAGGAACCGTCCTATTTGTACAATTAACATGGGTTGGCCAATCGCATTTTTGTGTCTTTGAATTGTATAAAAGCATACCAGGACATTTTATTCCAACCGGAAGACCATCACGGCATTTGTAAAATTTATCACACCTTTGATGAGTGGCCATCACGCCATCAGAACCTTTTGCGGAACAGATAATACGAGCTTTTTTTTCTTTTGAACCGTAACTGCCAACCGATTCAGCTCTGGCTCCACAGTCAACATTGTTAGGCCAATCACAAAATGCTTTTTTTGTATTAAATAATAGATTTCCTGGACATTCAAAAGCAACTGGTTCTTTTCCCGAGCATTTATAAAATTGGTTACACTTTTCATGTGGAGCTACCACTCCTTCAGTGTTCTCAGCTGCACACAAACCATTGATACTAGTGTCTTCGTCACCTCCAGAGGTTTCATTTTCCTCATAATCATAACTCTTCTCTTCGGTAACTGCATTGATATTACTGTCGTCTTTAGGAATTATTCTATTACCACAGTGTACATGCACGGGCCAATCACAATGCCCCTTTATAGGATCGTAAAATAGTTTATTTGGACATCTCACAGTGACCGGTATACCTCTGGAGCATTTATAAAACATATGACAATATTCGTGAGCAATTAACATGCCATCAGATTGTGAAGATTTACAAAGAATACTGGCTTGACTGGGATCAAGATTATAATTTTTAATTTCTTCAATACTGTTCGGGTCCTTAAGATTCCTGGCTCTTTTACTTATAGTGAAAGTACTTTCACTAATGCCTCCAACTCTTTCACCACAGTCAACATTATCTTCCAAATCGCATTTTTCAGTTAAAGTATTGTACAAGAGATTTGGTGCACACTTAAGAGCTACTGGTCTACCATGTGAACACTTATAGAATTCATCGCAGTTTTCATGAGCGACTAAAACATCATTTGAATCAGGCGATGAGCAAATTAGGGACGCGTCTCGTGGATTATTGCTGTCTAATTCTTCGAAAACGGTTTTGTTGACTTCGACTCGTACGTTACATCTAGAATGCCAATCGCATCTTTCCAAATCAGCGTTAAAATTGAGTCCGTTTGGACAGAATCTCGAAATTAATGCTCCGTGAAAACATTGATAGTACTGCCCGCAATTTTCGTGGGGCAACAGTTTGTCAATATTGGTGTCTTTTGGACATCCGTTTTCGTAGAAATTATCTGTATCGTCTAAGTCTGCAAGATTTACAGCTGTTGCACAGAGAAGAATGAATGCTGTGCCTGAAACAAATAAATTATTTTAACCATTTTAATACATCGGTTGTATTTAGGAATACAACACACATATCTCTTTGTACGGTAGTCGTTTTAATTTATGTTTTGATAAACAAATCAAGAAGAATTACAATCCTATCCTATTATGTTAAATTACTATAATATTAACCAAATGATTAGAACTGCCAAATTATAGTAATGTCACATGATTGGTAATTAATTCATTGGATGTAGTATAGACCCATTTTTAGGCGAATTATACCAGTAATAAAATACCAGTTCCTAAACAAAAGCATTCACTTAGGTAGTAAAAGGATTTTTTCTCTTAAATGAACTCTTACAGCTCTAACAGCTTAAAAGAAAACTTGTTTCAAGGCAATGAGGCCTTAATTAAAGTAATTCATATTAGTGATTTATTTCGATTAATTAAGTTTTCATGCAGAAACTACACTTCTCATCAAAAAAATCGAAACACTTCCGTTTTCATTGTTTCTGTCCGAATTTAACACAAAAAAGAATTCATACGATGAAAAAAAATACATATATTATAGCTGGCAGTTTGGCCATTACAGTAATAAGCGAAAATTCTAAATTCAAAATTAGAATTTCATTTGTTTATCTTATAAACGAAATGAATCACTGTTTTGAGACAAATGTGTGTTTAGGGTTGGAGTACATTTAGCGTTTAAAAACTAAAAATTGGCGCCTATCCTTAAACTTTTTGTTTTTTATTTCAATACTGTGACTTTGGGACGTCTGAAAAAAGGTTTTTTTTCTAAAACGTATGGATACTTCGCCCACAGAAGCCGCCCAAGTTGTGGCATTGCTGGATTCTGGCCTTAGTCAGCGTGTTGTGGCTGCAAGACTGCATCTAAGCCTGTCATCTGTTCATAGAGTCTATAAACGTTATCGGGAGACTGGTTTGTTCACGCGCCGTTCAGGATCTGGCAGGAATCGGGTCACTTCTGAGCGAGATGATCGATTTATTGTAACAACTTCTTTAAGAAATCGACGCCTTAACGCTTTTCAACTGCAGCAGCGGCTTCGTGTTGTACGAAGGGTGGCTGTAAGTGACTCTACAATTAGAAGAAGGTTGAAGGATCGTGGACTGGTACCGCATAAGCCAGCAAATGGGCCGAAATTAACTGCAGACCATCGAAGAGCGCGCCTTAACTTTGCACGTGAGCACCTAAATTGGTCATACCTACAGTGGAGCAAAGTTCTCTTTTCTGATGAGTGTAAAATTATGCTGTATGGTAACGACGGAAGGAACAAGGTCTACAGAAGAGACGGAGAACGCTATGCACAATGCTGCATTGAAGAAAAGGTCAGCTATGGTGGCGGTTCGTGGACGGTTTGGGGAGGAATCAGCGCCGACGGTAAGACAGAGCTTGCTTTCGTGTCTGGGCCACGTCTGCCTGCACTAAACTGTCATCGGTACGTCGAAGAGTGTCTCGAGCCTCATGTGATGCCCTATGCACATTTTATTGGCAACGGCTTCATATTCATGCACGACAATGCTAGGGCTCACACCGCGGGCGTCGTACGAGATTATCTTAACGAAGTCGATATCTCTATTATGGAATGGCCAGCAAGAAGCCCGGACATGAATCCCATTAAACATCTATGGGATGAATTAAAGAGACGAATTCGAGCAAGAGATCCTGCCCCAGAAACACTTAGCCAGCTGCAAGATGCAATCCAAGAGGAATGGGACAATATACCACAGCATGTGATCGTGACTCTCATCCGATCGATGAAGAACCGTATGGAAGCAGTAATTAGAGCTCGGGGAGGGAATACAAGTTATTAAATAAACGTTTTTTAGCTTTTTTTTTCATTTACGTGTGTTGTTTTATCCATTTCCTTTATACTCCATACGGAATAAAAATGACTCATTTAACAAAATACGAAACCTATGAAAAATTCATTTAAATTTAGAACATTAACATTAAGATTTGATAAGCTCATATTACTCACTATTAAACGACATTTAACATTTATTCCTAAATGTACACATTTTTCTGATAATCCTGACAAAACGTAAACTTGCAAGGTGTTTCGATTTTTTTGATGAGAAGTGTATTAATTTTAATGTCAATTATACCTTTCTGATTCTAGCGTTTAAGTCTTAATTATTATGCTTTTTGCAAGATTATCCTTATTATTACAGTATCATGTGAGTCTTACATACACACCACGCTATGATTAATAAAAAGTAATTACTTATTATATATTATATATATTGCTTTAAAAGTAATATATAAAAGTGGTTTATCGAGAGTGAAGCTCAAAATAATATTCCTATGCAGTTCAAAACTCAAAGTTTGTACAAACATAGAAAGGATGACATCGTAATACAAACGAATTCCATAGATCCAATACAAATGATTCTAGACCTCCCAGTGGTGGAACTTTTTATCGGTTTTTTCTTAATTTTTTTAATGAATTTTTTACGTTAAATTAAACTGTATAAAAACGTTATTTTAACATTTTTCGCACAAAAAATGTAAAATGTTTTTTCTTTCTCTTTTTTTAAATATCATTGGGTTTGGATAGAATAACGATTTTATAGAAGTAAAAATTAAAAAAAAAAAAACATTTTTTTTTTCAAAAATTTGAAAAAAAAACCGACGATACATTTCATCACTTTGAGGTCATGTACTGGCTCCATGGTATTCGTTGATGGTGCAATGTCAATGACACCCTGTATATACTGTAATAAACATATTTAAAATTAACTTTAAGATAACGAACATTTTGCCACAGTGTTAAGTCGATATCTGCTTTAATTTTGTCCTTCAATCGTAATGTTTTATTTAAAATAAAAATGGTAAATAATAAAAAAAAAGTATTTTATTAGTTTCTTTATTAAATTAAACAAAATTTTTCAAAAATGGGTACAAAATTTTAACAAAATAAACAAAATTTTACAATTATGGGTTTTACATTACATAATTGTTACATTCAAGAAAGAAAATTTAAAGCAATTTCAAGCCTAGAGACCGCACAGTACAAGTCGCTACAGAACAAGTCGCCTTGTAAATAATAATCATAGTAATAGCTAAACGGTATTGTAACAATATAATTAATTATATTAAATATACAAAATTATAGGTTCTATAAAGTTTTTTTTTTTATCTCAAGGTAATTAATGAATTGGCGTACAATGAGAATTTTTAGAAAATGGTATCTACAACAGTTTGAAAAGCAGTCAAATTAATTATTGTAATTACACAACTATTGCAAAACCAAAAAGATTTTATGTTTCTTTCTTTTTTAATTTTTCTTCTTTTAAACGATTTCCACAATCAACGTTCGTTGGCCAGTCGCAAACTTTGAGTGATGCGCTATAATAGAGACCTGGTGGACAGTCCATAGAGTATGATTTACTATTGACACATTTATAAAACTGACTGCAATTCCCATGGGGAATAAGAGAACCATCAGCCTTGCCTTGGCATAACGTGTTAGCACTATTGCTTTCTCCTTCACTACTGCTGTCATTTAAAGGAACTAATCTGTCACCACATTTAACGTTATGCAACTTATCACAGTATTCCTTCTGAATGTTGTAATAAAGATTGATTGGGCAGAAGAACGCTACTGCTTTGAGTTCGATGCATTTATAAAACTGGTTACAAAATTCATGGGGAAGCAATTTTCCATTATTGGCTTCGTCTTCGCAAGTATAAGCCGCGTTACTGAGATTGATTTGCCCATTTTTATAATTTTTTTCCTTGTTTTTATTGGTGTTTTTATTTTTACTATCTAAATTGTTTTCATTACTATTTACAGTTGCTCTATCCACATTGTTTTCATTATCTTCTATGGGAGAATATGCATTATCAGGAACTATCCTATCTTTGCAGTAAACATGGGTAGGCCAGTCACAGTTTTCAGTTCTGATATTGTATAAAAGAATACCTGGACATTTTACTACAACTGCAAGCCCATCACGACATTTATAGAATTTGTTACAATGATTATGAGCAACTAACACGCCGTCAGAACCTTCGGCGGAGCAAATAGTATCAGCTTGCCTAGGATCTTCAAATTTTTCATCTTTTTCATCATCATCATCAGGTTTTGTTCTATCACCACAAACAACATTGTTAGCCCAGTCACAATAATATTTTTTTGAATTAAATAACAAATCTCCTGGGCATTTAAAAACAATTGGTTTATTTTCAGAGCATTTGTAAAAGTGGTTACATATATCATGGGCAGCTAAAACTCCATCGGAGTTCTCAGCTGCACATACGGAAAGAGCATTATCTTCATTATCAGTAGAGTTTTCACTGTCTTCACTATCGATATTCTTATCTCCACTTGGTCTAATAATATAATTGTCGTCGACGTATACAGTGACTCTACCATCACAGTCTACATTCCCAGGCCAATCACAAAGTTCTATATTAGGATTGTACAAAAGATTACTTGGACATTTTATTATGATTGGTTCGCCTCCCGAGCATTTATAGAATTTATTACAATATTCATGAGGAATCAGCAAGCCATCAGAGCGTCTAGCTGAACACTGAGCGGCAGCTGGGCTAGGATCAGCGTTGCTTTGGTCAACCTCTTCTATAGAGTAGGAATACCCCAAATCTTTCTGGGTCGTTGTAATAATAGTATCATTTACGATTTTAATTCTCTCGCCACATATCACATTTTGCGGCCAATCACATTTTTGCAGCTCAGTATTATACAAAAGATTTTGTGCACAATTGAGAACCAATGACCGACTATTTGAACATTTATAGAATTGATGGCAGTTTTTATGAGCGACTAAGACACCGTTCGATTCAGTATATGAGCAGATAAGGGCTGCGTGTCTAGGATTATTTTTGTCTAGGTGTATATGAGTGTCATCTTTTCGCTTTTTGTGACAATCAGCCTTATCAAGCCAGTCACATTTTTCTAGGTCAGCGTTAAAATTAAGTCCATTTGGGCAGAATCTAGAAATCATTGCTCCGTGAAAACATTGATAGTACTGGTCACATTTCTCATGCGGCAGCAGTTTATCAATACTGGTATCTTTTGGACATCCATTGTCGTAAAAACCCTCTATTTCTGAGTCGTCTAAGTCTGCATGAGCTACAGCTGTTGCACAGAGAAGAAACAGCGCTGTGCCTGAAAGAGATAAGTAATTTTAACTATTTTATTCAAGGTCTACTGACTTCTCCAGACCTTTTCAATTGGCTTCACTTAGTATCACGTATTTGGGATTTTTCATGTATGTGTATTAGTAAAAAAATTGCTTTAAAAAAGACTGGACTTTGCTGGTTCGCTCAAACATTCCATTCGAACATGTAAACTGTTAAGTGAACACGGTTTCAGGACAAATTATACTAAAACGTAGTGCTAATTTTGAACCACTTAATTTTTAACATTGTTTAGAAGAGTACATGAACATCAAATGCGGTCCTTCTATTTCCACTCTATTTGATTCGATTCTCAAAACTGAAGATGATTTAAATAAATTGGTTATGTAACACAGATATTTAAATACTTAACTGCGCATTGATACACTAAAATATTAAAATATTGTTCAAACATAGGGAAATATAGGTTCAAAAATAAATATACCCTACCCTTGTACAATTAATTTACTCAAGCAGTCTTAGAATTCTATATACGGAAACTATAACGTCCTGCCTACAAAATTATAATGATACTAATACGTCTAAAGAGGTCGCATGCTGCTATAACTGTTATTAATTTGCAAACTAGCAAGATAATTATACTTTTTAAGGTTTATGGTTTAAATAGCAAAGGTATTTATATTTTGATAGGAAAAAATTTATTAGGAACGTCAAATAGGGCAACGCTAAGCAAATGAAATATTTTTATAAATGTTATATAAGAAATAATATTAATATTCTAATATATCACTTTGTTTTCTTTTTTATTAATATTTCTTTTAGTTTGTGTTCCCTGAAGTCACAGTATTGTGGAGTTAAAACGTTTATTTATATGCCTAAAATTGTAGTCAATATTCCAGATATGATGCAATTTTTGACTAATGCCTTGTCCATAAAAGTTACGACTGGTCAAGTTAAGTGTATTATTTTTTTCTTAATAACTAAGTTTATTTTAGAATATTAAATATTCCTATAGGACTAATATAGGTATAAGTTTAAGGTTACTAACCCCTTTATGGATTAATATCCGCAATAAATATGCAAAACAATTGTGTTCATGAATACTACACACTTATTTGCACATGTCCTGATTTCCAATGTTTTTGTAAATTAAAATGTTTTTTTTTATGTTTTACATCCGCAACGAGAAACACTCAGGTTCAAAAATTTGAACAAAATCACGGAAAAAATATGGTTAAGTAACATTGCTTTTTATTGACATTTAGTAGTGTTGTTATAAATGCGATGTCAAAATCAAGCAACGTAATGTATAAAATGTATTTAGACTGCCTATTCCAAAATCTATAGTTATGTTTTAGCATGGCAGTTTCGATAATGTACAGTCACGAGAAATTAAATTCAACATTGTATGACAAATAGTTCAAACTTAAACGTATTTAAGATGAAGAAGAAATTATTGTATATTTATGTTTTGAATAAAGTTTTGAGAGACAGATAATGTGATAACATATTATTATCTTAAAGCTCGTGAATATTGAAAATCAGTATTAGAAAATCAATCTGGTATTTAATAGATTAGATTCAACATGTTTATTGAAAATCAATTCATAATATATTTATAAAGTACCTACGATATCAGACCGTTATAGCCATACTAAAACACAATCATTTAAATTGAAATACAATTGTTTAAAAAATCATAATGCATATAATGAGCCAATTCAACTTTTGAATATTGCTCCGTTGATTAAGAATCGGAAAATATACGTTAGTCAATAGATAAAGAATTCAGAAATAACATATTAAACTATACTTCTCAACTTTGATTTTAACCTTTTATCAGTCTGTCTTTAAAATCTATGACTATTGAGAAACATATATTTACATTTTATTTTACCACGTTTTAAATGTAGTTGTACAATCAAACAAAGAGTATGCTAAATTTATTTTTTATTTTTTAAACGATAAGTTATTTTATTGCACCTGTTTAATATTTGAAAGATGACAATGAAAAAATACATTTAAAATATATACAATATTTTAAACTACATAATAGTATTTTATAGAAACAATAAGGTGACTTCATATAATTCATTACATTCCGTTTCAGTACGAACAAACTATAACAGTACTAAAACATTTTCCAAATAATAACACTTCTGTGTTTGACTGTACATCAATACGTAAATATTTTTAAAACACGTCTATATCAAAATTATAAAAATAATTTTAAGCAAGACGGTTTATAATTAAACAGGTTAAAATATTACTTACCGATCATTTTGACACTTCACTTGAACTCTTAGTAAACAAAGCATTCACATAATTTGTAACCCCAACTAATTAATATTTGAACTGCACATGTCTGTCTCAAAAATATAACAGATACACCAATTAAAGGCAGATTTATTGGAATTTATTTAATTAGAAGAAACAACAGCTTCGATTAACGTCAAGAAGGTGAATGAATAAACCACAGACGGTGATCGAAAGGTGTAATTTTCTTATTTCCAACACAATAACACGATTGTGTTAAAATTACAATAGTATTTTGGTGTCTGCATGAAAATGACGTAAAATCAAAGTTCTTTTGTTTTCTTATACTGATGCTGTTATGAATTGGATTACTCAAATAGTTAAACACATTCGCAGTTTGGTGGGAGAAGAAAATATTTTTGAGAAATTTTATAATTTTCTTAAATCTTGTCCACGATAAGACTGCAGTCTTCATTCTTGCTTAAAAATTATAAGGTTCCATAGCCCTTATTAGCTATAGGTTTTATATAGCTATAGGTATATTTGTCCACCCGTCCGTGATTTAGTTTAAAGAGTTATTATGGTGTTTTTAATATCATGCGGAAATCCACAATTCCGCATGCGTGGTAAAATTACCACGCATGCGGGATTGCTCCGTCTACGCAACCTTTGGCACGGTGGAACATTTGGAACTGTGGCCCGAT
Organism: Mythimna loreyi; assembly: GCA_029852875.1. Lineage (NCBI taxonomy): Eukaryota > Metazoa > Arthropoda > Insecta > Lepidoptera > Noctuidae > Mythimna > Mythimna loreyi. Next base: position 13,680,457 of record CM056789.1, read on the forward strand.
TAGGCAGAGCTCTGCTATATCCTCCAGCCGTCTTTAACCGTCCGGACCAAGCTGGAGTTGTTACTGGCCGCACCCGGCACCAGTTTTTACCATCACGATTCACGCGCGCACGAAAAACCGTAGGGCTAAGCAAGGTAAAAGCCTACTGGGGGTTGAATTCCGGAAGGGAAACCCATAGCCCTAAAACGCATGGTTAACTAAAGGAACATAGTTGTGACTTTAATTAGTAAAGTCTGTCATGCCCTTTCGCTATGTCATAGAGCGGAAGATGTCATTAAAAGTTTCCAAAAAAAGCTATAATAGCTTAGTGTGATAATTGTTTAAAATCTGGGTTTCAGAGGTTTATGCTAGACAGACAAGCAAATAGCTTGACCACAGATATGTCAAACTATGTCCGTGAGCTTGACTGATTTCAAGGAAAGTGGAATAGAGGTGTTTTGCTAACGCTTTTACACCGAGCGGTCAAGCCTGGGTGTGACAAGCAGGTATTCCTTTCAAATGTTAACCAACAGTCGTCACAGCTTTGATGTCCATGAATTTTGATTGGTTGTCATCCTTCTCAAAGGTAGTTGGTAACTTTGCTAGAAGCTGTCAAATAAACGCTTTCACGCTGTTCCATAAATACAAAATTTTAAAATATATTCAGTTTATTTAAACGGTACATGAAGTTTCTTGCACATTTATTATTCATAGTGTGTATGCTTTTGAATGTCCAATATTATGTATAAAATTTCTGATTTTTTTCTTGACAATTCAAAAATCCTTGTTCAAGGTTGCTTCTGATTTGTTTACAGTGTCTTTAAAAGCAACAATTAAACAGATACAGTAACGAAAACTAACGTCTTTCTCGAAGATTTTTTTTATTATTTAACTGCTTTAAACTAGTGCTTGACTGCGATCTAACCTGATGGTAGTTTATACCGATTTAAAAAAAGTCTTAAGATGTTCGCAAAAATATAGTGACACATGTCATATAACTCCAACCACACTCAAGAAAACGGTAGCATTGTCATCCTCTACTGCTACTAGCATAATATCAGACACACATTACACACGCACACACACATTACAAATTTTAAAGCGGCAGTAAGAACAAAATAAATACTGCGATGACATTTCACTTAAACGTGTCTAAACATATTCTATTAAACAAGTAAAATATTTCGCTGTACAATTTTCTTCGCCACGTTGAAAATAACGAGTGCATAAAGAAACTTTTCAAATTTCCACTCGACGTAACTTTGGCGTCGCGGCATAGCTGTTGAAGAATTACATCTCATATATTGTAACGTTGGTAACAAAAGGCGGGGATCCCCATTCATATGTTTGTTCGGTCGATTAAATTCGCGCCATTATTCCGTTTAAACTTTGCATCCAGCGTTTTATTAGAATAACATATATATGTACGTTCAACTTATGGCGTTTATTGCGAAGATTTTTATTGGTTTGTGTGAAATATTTTGACAGTTGTTGCTGTTTGCTTGCAGAAAGTGTTTGTAAAGCATTTCTCGAAATATTGGTTTTTCGATGTTTTGTATTAAATCTTGCACTTTTTAGGCTTCCATAAAACTGTGAAAACGGAATCCTTATAGGATCATTTTGTTTTTCGTTTGTCGTCTTGTTAAGACTCTTTTTCACAGAACAAGTGCGCTGAAATGAATAGTAAATATTTAAGTTTTCTTCCCCAAGCAGTAGTGAAAAACATTAAACTTCTAAATTATCAAACAATCAAAAGGTCCTTTATAGTTTGTTTAAGTACATATTGTGATACTTGCAAGGAATTCAGAACTTATAGGGTACTTCCGATTACTATAGTATCCTGCAAGTTAGATCTCATAGCCCAAGTAGATACAGCACGGGAGCACGGGATAAGACATTGGCTGATTTATCACATAAAAAATAAACTTAATTTCTGATAAGCTAAAAGACAATATCTAATAAGTTTTCTAGGAGAAAACTTATGGTCATGTTAAAAATATGAATAAGTATATGAATTATCGTCACGTCAATGTTGCTATAAATAAAGAATTTGAGAGTTAGAGAGAATTAAATGCTCATGAGTTTAAAAGAAGAAAAAAAAAACTAATTTCTTAGTATATAAGGAAAAAGAACAAGTGACATGAGTTTTGGTGTTGGTACATGTAAATAATATAACGTACACTCATCTAAAAATAAATTTATCAGATACAAAATTCCTGATCAAGGATCGGGGTATCAGGGATTTTTAAGAACTTAATAAATAGACTATTCCAGTACTCAAGTATTTAATTTTGGTCTGGGCCAATGGATTGGCGATAAATTTAATTCTAATAATATACGTCCTTTTAACTCCCACGAATACCAGTGACTTTGTGAATCGAGCCAGGGTATCAAAGTTCAATTTAATTTTGCACTTACAAAAATACTATCCCCAAAAAGAAAAAAAAGTATTGAAAAACGAACCGAAATTAACAAAATAAAAATATATTTTAAAACGTATTAAATCTACACTAACATAATAAAGAGGTAAAGTTTGTTTTTTTTTTATTTTTTTTGTTTGTAGGAGGTAATCTCTGGAACTACTGGTCCGATTGGAAAAATTTTAGCAACAATAGAAAGCTGCTTCACTCCTCAGTGACATAGGCTATATTTTATGTACGCGGGTGAAGCCGCTGACAAAAGCTAGTTTTTAATAAGTTTGTATTATTACACCAGTTTTAAAGTCATATCAATAAATTTATTGTTCATGCCATGGTGAGTACGTGCTGTCGGCCTCCAAGACTCAGACCCGGTTCTTATAAGACCACATAGAGCCTCAGGCAGGGAGCGTCTGAACCCTCAAACCCGTTCCGATTCAGCTTGGGTGACAGTCGTCGGAAATGCTCCTTGAAATCCCACCGGCTGTCGAGGATGAGTTCCAGGTAATTCATCGTCGGTCCGATGCCGATGTGAACCCTTCCTACCGTTAGCTGGAAATTGGGTGTCGGCTTGCTCCGAAGGTCATGAAAATACATGCTGTCAACAAACATTATATTGTTTCAGAGCTTTAAAAGACTGCAGACCTAAGAGAGTGTTTAAAGGAAAAAGTCTTGACAGACGGACAGACGTTCGACAAAGTGATTTTTGTAAGGGTTCCGTTTGTTCCCTTTGAGATACGAAACCCTAAAGTAGTCGTTTGTGTTGTGTTTTTTAATATTGATTTTTATGTTTATTTCATAATTTTTGTTTATTGACCTATTTACATATTTTTTTGTTTTTGTTTAATTTTGTATGACAATTCTAATGTGTCAGTGAATAGTCTATTTAAAACAAACGTTTTCGAACTCTGATTTCTGAGTGTGACTCGTATTCAATAGGTGTTGAATATTTTTATTTTATTGGAGATACAAAGGGATGCTCTCAATAAACATCGAACGATATTTACCTTAGCTAGTGCATTATTTGATCGCCTAAAATAACTATAAACAAAGATCGAATATTTTTCGCTGAAATGGGTTTCAATTACTTCATAAAACAAACAATCAACATTTGTTCTGTCTATTCAATTCTATTTATTATTTTACTTCAAAAATTATTTGAGTAAACACGAACTCAACGTGTTTATTTTTAGAAAATTATAAAATCTGACCTCATTGTGTTGATAACATCCATTTTAAATTAGTAGGTAAAATAATAACAAAAGTTGTGCCATTCCATTTTATTTTAATTTTATAAAGAATCTGGGGTCCGAGTCTGATTTTGACTTAGAACTTGAAACCTTTTTCAATTTTATCTTTGGAAATCAATAGAATTTCACGTACCGAATCGACCCTCCAAGGGATTAAAAAATGATATATGAAAGAAAGTTTGGCATTTGCTTCATATAGCAACTTGAAAACGTTTTCCCAACGGTTTTGCTACCAAAACCCGTCTACATAAACCCATATACGGCGAAAAGCAAAGCAAAGCACCATCATAGCATTAGCATAGAACTCCTAAAAGCGATTCCACTACCCCAAACTACAATACGGCATAACAAAACCAATTTAATTTCAAGCGAAAACGTACTGTCCATAATAATATCCACTAGAAGAGATTATTTCACCGCACCGGCCTCGGCGGAAACTCATTGAGTGTTGCTAAGATGTCGGCTTATATCTTGATAATCTGCGGCGCAATATCAAAAGCGTTTGCAGCCATGTTCGGTATTATGTAAATTTCCTCCGATAAGGGAGCTGTTGCTAGTCCCGGCTATGTATAAAATTAAAATATATAACACCGTGATGCGTTTACTTGGCTTGACATCTATGTATGCAGGTGTTGTGGAAATTGTGCAGATGGTAAGGAAATTACAGTTCGGTTAGTTTAACGGTTGCTTGTTATGCGAGTTTGTGGTGATTGTAGTTTTCTTTCAGATTAGTAAGATTAGGTTAGGTTAGGATGTGGTTCGGTGATATTAATATTACCCGCTTAATTAAACTGGTACTAATACAGTTATTGTCTCGAATATAATTATGTTCAAGGTATTACTGTATTTGCAGTAAATGCTGCCAATGTTGAAATGGAGAAACTGTGCAATGATTCTAACCAAATTTGCCCAATTTGATTAATTTGAGATGACTGATGAATATTATTAATATTACATTATCTACACTAATATTTTGTAGAAGTTATTATTATTAGACTTGGAGGAGGCTTTGCCCAGCAGTGGGACAGTAAGAACTATTGAAAAAAGTATATGTAGAGGTTAATTGCGAAAATAAGAGTACCTACTAAACGTAAAATATTGCTTTATCACTAAATGAAAAATGTTTATACTTTTTTTTTACGTTTATGTAAGCAAAGCCGGTTGGTATTAAACTTAAACCTAGTAAATATGAAATAAAATAGTAAACCAATTACAAAAAAAAGGAATGAATGGAATTTTTGTTTTTTTTTTTTTTAACCGTAGATCCGAGAGTCACTGATGAAGGAATTCGTATCTCTGTACTTTAGAATTTATATCATAGATATATTCTAGATATCATTAACAAAAAGTGATACTCACTGACCCCATTGACATTGCAATGTTCACATTGTTCACAAACATATAATTCAATTAATAGGTGACGGCACTGCACTATACCTTGCAGCTTGTATTTACGCAAAATGTGATTTAACACTATCGGCCTAAGGTTTCAATTACAATGCAACATAGAATATATTATCTGCAAGGAAATCAGATAGTTAATATTGGACAGACGGATATTGAACGTATGTGAGTGCAGTAGGTAGGTAGGTAGGTAGATATGTAGTTCTGATAATTCAATTCGGAGCACTTAAAAGTACTATATTGGGGTCTAAAAGGTATGGCTATTGTGAATTAATGCATTTCGGCTCTCATCAATGGTGTATTTCAATTTGGCTCCAGTGCTTACAAAGTACTGTTTTGTTATGTTTTTGATAGAAAGGTCTTTTATTACAAGCTTTATATTATTAGTTTCACCTGACAGATGTTTGTGAGCAAATCTTGCAAATTAAATTAGATCCACTTCCCGGTTACCGATGGAGCTGAAATTTTGCATGCATGTGTAAATCGTGTGACAAGACAAGAAGCTGATCTGATGAGATAGCTGGAAGTTGACTACAGGAACAGTAAAATCCAATACAACTCAAATGGTACCTTCTTTTGCTTTATGTTTCAGGACCCATTCGATACGTGGCTTCTATAGGCTTTGGCCTTGCTGGTTGCCTACGGTTTTGGTGACTAGCAAAACAGGCGAACAGGCTCCAGCTAGACCCGAAGCTAAGCTAAGCACGAAGAACACTATGTGTCGTTGACGACTAGGGCTTTATCCGAGTAGTTACTAGAAGGCCGAATGGTAAGCTACCCTCAGTTCAATTCCCGGACCGAGTCTTGATGATTTAAAAATTTCGAATAGAGATTTTTTTTTTGGTGACTTATCGTCATTAGATGATTTTTCCCACCAACAAAAAAAATTTGAAACTTTTTTACAGTTTTATGATTTTTTTCTGTATTTGTGAGATAAGTTCATACTCTATGCCAAATTTTAAGATTTAAGGACAATAGGAAGTACCTACCTCAGATTTATTTGTATTGACAGTGTCGTAAGATATGATATTTTGCGACATAATCTTTTTACAAGCTTTTATTTACTTTCACCTGTCCCGTTGTCTGTCGTTCTGTAATCAAATCTTGCAACTTAAATTTGATCCACTTCCCGGTTTCCGATTGAGCTGAAATTTGGTATACACGTTTAGTTCGGATGACAATGCAATATTATGATGACATGGAGCTGATCTGATGATGGAATCGCGAGGTAGCCATAGGAACTCTGTAATTAAACGGCACAACCACGTCGAGTTTGGGCTCGTGTGAATCGTCTTGACGAGTTTTATTTATATAAGTATAGACCACCGCTATAAAAGCTTGTTATGAAAAAAAATTTTTTCATTGAAAACTTGTTTATTGTTAACTTAGAAGGTTGATTTTTTCACAGCTTCAAGAAACTGCAGACCTGAGTACATGGTTTTAAAATCAATACCTCCACGCGTTTCCGAGATAAAGGTTCTAGGTAGGCAGACAGACAAACAATAAGGTGATTTTATAGGATGTCCAATTGTTTCCCTTTCTGTTACAGAACTCTAAAAACATGACAAAATGCAATAACGTCCAACCGCACTACAAAATATTTGAAACGTAGGCTACATTAAGAGGTTACGAGTCCGCGTATCTACATATATACTATGTATGTAGGTAACTGCACCAGCTGTTGTGAATGGAACAGTTTAGGGCCCATTTGTGTGTTACTCGACCATCCTGTGGCCAGTTTTGCTTTAGTTGGGAAGCCACGCAGAAGTTTTTGAGATTTTAGGAAGCACCTAGTTTATGCCTTTAGTTTTTTTAGGTAGGTAAAAATCATCCAAAGACGAATCTCGCCCTTGGGCGGAGCGGAAAACAGTGTCAAACTCTTACTGACTAAACAACCTACCCCGTTCCTTCCTTGCCTTAATTCCAGAGCCGGCCTTTTTTTTTTTTTATGGTAGGTGAAAATCATCCAATGACGAAACCCGCTCTTGGGCGGAGCGGGAGACCAGTGTCAGACTCTTACTGACTAAAAAACCTACCCCGTACCTTCCTTGCCTTATTCCTGGAGTCGAGGTAACAGTTTTCCACCACCCTCTAGGCTCCAGGAAGCTTCGACCCTGAAGGGCCCCTGCAGTTTGCTGACAACTCCTTGAGGCGCGCGGGAACGGTGCGCGCCGTTGACGACTTGGACTCGGTCTTACCAGACGACCGGACGGCGAGCTACCCATTGCTCACCGTCCGCGAGCCAGTGTCTACGGTGGCCGGATATCGGCAGGATCGCGGCGGCGACGGCTACGGCGAGTACGCCGTTGCCTTTGCCTTATGCGGTCGGCCTCCTCCTTTACGAGCATTACTGCTTCGCAGAAGGAGGCGACCGCCTGCCATTCCTCTTCGCTGCGGACCATGGCCTGAACCAGGGCCCGGCGCGAGAGGTCGCCGCCGCGCGAGAGGTCGCCGGGTTTTACGATTTCGTATCAACCCTAGGCCCCAGGAGGCTTCGACTCTGTAGGGCCCCTACAGTTTGCTGACAACTTTTTGAGGCGCGCGGGAACAGTGCGATTGGTCGACGACTTGAGCTTGGTCTGGTCTGTTACCAGACGACCGGACGGCGGGCTACCCAATTAATGGCTTTGGGTGATGCTAGAATAGAATAAAACTTTATTTTACACTAAAAAAGTTGCACAATCTATAAGTAAATTTGACTGTTCCGTTGATCTAATGTTGACTGCTATGCCCCTGATTGCTTTGCCGGAGGTCGTCGGTCAGATTCTCACTCAGGACAAATTTTCGAGCGATGAACCAGATCATTTGTTTTATGTCAGGGTGTAATTTATTTATAATATTTAAAAATATGTAAGTATGTTTATCTAGCACTCTTAACACAAGCTTTGCTTAACATGGGACAAGATGACGTTGTGATATAGTTGTAAAATACGTATATATAAACTTAAATGTTTGGGTTCTGTGGCAGTTTTATCGCTAATGATGTGGATAAACCAGAGATTCATAAAAACTCTAATGTTAATTGGTTTAAAATGTCATCATCATCATTATCAACAAGCCCACTGCTGGACATAGGCCTTGTCCATTTGTCATCATAACAACCGGTCCTGGGATATAGATATATGGATGTGACCATAGTATGAAAAAGGTGTCTAATTAAAAGGTATATTGTTTGTGGTAATGTAATAATATCACATAGGTACCTCATTTAAGGTCCTGGGACTAAGGGTTGATGCGAAAGCGGGCCCTGGGATCAAGGCAAGGAAGGAACGGGGTAGGCTCTTCAGTCAGTCTAAGACTGTGTCCCGCTCCAACCCAGGGTGGGATTCGTCATTGGATGATTTTTACCTATCATGAAAAAAAAAACCATTTAAGGTAAATTTTGTAGAAATAAATTGTCTAAAATCTAGATATTTGGTATAAAATTCGATAAACTGAAACAAACATTTATACATTTAGCCGTTTATTGAGACATGAAAGACAAACTGGCACAATCACAACAAAAGTACATAAGCAACAGCTGTATAAAAAAAAAACACTCCACATTCATAATTTTCGAAGATGACAAACAATTACTTTCGAAAAGTTGACTCAGATTAAGAGAATAAATAAATAATTGGAGAGCCATTAAAATCCAAACAGAAGTCTTGAACAACCCAAGTGACTTTGGGGTCACGATCACATCAAAGTATCGAAGTCCTTGTACTCGAGTACAACAAAGTCTTGTACTCAAGTACATCAGTTCACAAACTGAAGCCGCAGACACAATAGATTTGAAATTGGGAACACGAGAGGCTTTAATTAAATAACAGGTTACTCTGCCGATATGCAAATTTTACTGCCATCACATTTGTGGAAATTGTTTTATCCAGTTAAGAGAAAGGTAAGTGAATTTAAAATATTGCAGTATTTTTATTACTATAATTTAGTGCTTGATTGCGATCCCACCTGATGGTAAGCAGTGGTGCAAACGTTGATGGTAAGACGCACTGGTTTATTTAGAGCCTTTTCACTCAAGCCTTAAAGTCACCTAAATTAAGACAAACAATTTTAATTCTAAATTAACATTAACCTTATTTTAGTGGCTACACTTTTTTTTAAGTTTTTTATTTATTTATTTTTGACAAATACCACATTAAAGGATATTTTAAAACTTACGCATATTTTGAAACTTTGATCTCGGCATAAATTCTATATGCAGGATTTTTTACAGTAGCCGAAATACAAAGAACAACTGAAGAAACGCAGGTGGGTTTTAATCAGTAGATAGAAATCTAACACTGGATGTCACTCTACCCAAAGTGGGAGAACGTATTGTATAGTTTCCTAGTTTCCTATCCCCATGCTTTAGATCTCCTTCGGAATATTATACAAGTACTTGTAAATAAATAAATATTTTTTATAGACCAGATTGTCAAGGTATTTTTTTTCCAAATCACACAACGCCGTCTAGTCTCAAGCTAAACAGAGCTGGTGTTATGAGGACTAGACAACTAATAAACATACTTATATATTTCAAAATACATACATGTTACAGATAAATTACACCTAGACATAGAACAAATGATCGTGCTTATCACACAAACATATATCCTGGGGTGGGAATCGAAACCGCGACCCCCGGAATAGAAGTCAGGGTCACTAACTGCTGGCAGGCCAATCAACGTTCTGAATAATTGAAATCAAATGATTCTTGAAGTACTTCGGTGACAAAGTTCTGTATCTATATTATCACTAACGAAATTAAATTCTTCCTGTACCTACATACATCTTCATCAAGTCTTCCCACATACTCACTCGCCACACACACACCCTCACCACAAGTACACAAACTCCCCTCACACACTCTCTCACCACCTAAACTTACTCTCCATACTCACTTACTCTCCATACACACTCACTCACCGTAACAGGCTTACTGTCAATATTTTTGCATTTTTTTGTTTTTTTTTTTTTTTATCTTTGACTTCAATTGTTTTTCTATTTATTTATTTTAAAATACTTTTCTATTTGCATAGGAATGAATTGTATATCTCCCGGGGGTGGGCACTGGCTTCTGTAACACAGGTTAATACCCTAGCACGGAAGTCAGAGACTCCAATAAAATTGTATTCTCTCTTATGTATGTAAATAAATAAAGTTATTGTATTGTAATTTCAAGGCTTTTCGTTATGACTCCCTAAAATATGTTTAGCCTGTTTGAATCGTGCTTTCACCCTCCACAACCCTTGTTAGTACAGATCATTACTGTCTTACTACATAAGTACCCACACACAATAAATCCTTTCCCAATTCCGAGTTTTCGACTCCTACTAGGTGTGTTACATGATGCTACCCATTAGTGTTTAGAGCCAAGTTTCGACGTGTTGAGCTCCCCATATCTAATCTAACTTGGTCGAAAACTGATGCTGGGGCGTACCAACTTGTATCAATTTTGCGTTTGTATTTCAAGGAGTTAGTTTGAGGTTAATCGATATGCTTTCAATATTTGGGGCTATGTTAATAGTTTGATTGAGTTAGGTTTTAGGCCGTGTAGTCGCAAATGTTTGTTTGTCAGTCTTGTTTACAGCTCGAATTGTATCTTGATTGACATGTTTAGAAAGTGCTTTAATTACATATATCGTGTTTACACACCTAACTAAATTACGATCGTTTCATGTCGAGTCTCTTTCTACAATCCACCCTTGGTGACAGGCCTAAGACCGCCTGTGTACCTTTGTGTTGCATGAAATTATTATAAATAAATAAATAAATCGAAATGCTTTAGCATAAGTATCATTCATACCATATAACTACAGGCTGAAAAGATTTAAATTGTAGAAGCGATTACATTTCACTTGAACTTGGCTACGAATTTCGTTGAGATAATGTCGTTCTCATTCATTTATTTGGTCTTTACTAGTGTTGACGATTGAAGATTATCAACTTGTCTAAGCTTGCAGAAGTGTGCCACTTTTGTTGTTGTAACGATTTCCCAGACGTATCAGCGACTATTCGAAGATTAATTTCTGTAAAAGTCAGTTAGTCATAACAATATAACAACATAGTTAACATAGTCATACAAGTTACCAAAACACATAGTTTGTAAAATGCAAAACAAAAATAAAAGGCAGACCTACAACATATTGAAGCGGCATTTAATGAATTGTAATGAAATAGCAACTCCTTAACTGTAAAATCTTTTCTTTTTAATTTTAAGTTAAGAATTGTGTAAAACTGTGTTTTAATAGAAATAAACAGCTTATATATATATATATTTTTTTTTTAAACGATGATTATTTTTAGTTAGTACAGTTTCGTGTGATGTGACTGTGTCTGTCATTTTATAATTGTGTAATAATTCTGTAGTACTGAAATACGGATGAAGTTTCCGTTTTCACCATTCATTTATGCTATAAATAAATCAGAGTTACCTCTCTGTTCAACTAATTCGAGAATAAAGCCTTTTAATTGAATGTTAATGCTAAAGAATTTATCAATTTCACAAAACTTATTTTCAAGATTGTAAATCAACAGCTATTTATAAATGAAGAAATTCGTGTTGACTTATTGCAAGAAGCAATTTAAGCAATCTGTGCTAAAATATGGACACCTAAAGTTTGTTCTCATAATATTTATTATTTGACAAATTGCCTAATTTATAATCTAACTTCAACCATTAGACCAATCATTATATCTAAACTATTCGAAGTTTCTTTTCAGTAATATGATAACTTAAACCCGTTTATTGTAACAAACTTTTATCTGGTAAATTATTCTCTAATATTATATGTAGCAAAGTTTTCTTAAACATTTGCTTAAAAAATATTATTAAAAACATAACGACACCAAGGAGTGCCATTTGTAATATACTAGTGACCCGCCTCACCTTTGCACGGGTGTAATGTTGATATTAAATATATTATTCATGTAGGTATCTTTATATATATATATATATAAAAGGAGAAATTGCCTGACTGACATATTGACGTACAGTCAAAACTACTGACACTAGAAACATTAAATTTTGCACGAGGTTTCTTTTTATGACAAAAGCGAGCACTAAGAAAGGATTTTTCGAAATTCACCCCGTAAGACAATGAAAGAGGAGTCCAAAGTTTGTATGGAATAACCTATTTTCACGCGGACGAAGCCACTAGCCGAAGCTAGTTTTCCTTATAAACCCTTCTCTTGAATCACTCTATCTATTAACAACCGCATCGAAATCCGTTGCGTAGTTTTAAAGATCTAAGTACAGAGACGGACAGACAGCGGGAAGCGACTTTGTTTTATACTATGTAGTGATATGACTGAATTAAAATAGTGGTGAGCAAATTCTATTGTGTTTACACACTTTTCAAGGCAACATTTCATGCCTGTTTATTTCAGCATCTACAATTAAGGCGCTTTTTGTGGAATTAGCTTACACAAGCTAACTGTAGTTCCCACACAAAGGATAGTTTGCATACATGAAAAGTACACATTCAAATCACGTGTGTAGCCAGCTTTACAGAGTTTTGAGATTGTATTTAGTCAGTCACCTGTCTAGACTTGGAATAAAATTAATTTCAGTTTTTAGTCGACTGAAGACAAAAGGGGTGGTAACAATAATATAAGAATTGAAAAAGTTGATTTTATACGTTTTTAACATCAGATACAATAAAGTTACAGAATCTATATGAATATATGAGTGAAATACCACTCACTGAAATCTCAGAACCTATAACACTTAAAAACTTCGACAGGCAGATTTGTTGAGAGTGTAGACATCCAATTAGAATTACAGATTTTACAAAACTCCATTCTTAAGGGGGTAAAACGAGTGTGCCGATGACCTGGCAAGGGTTGCGGATATCCGATGGATTATGGGTGACAATCGGGGAAGCCTATGTCTGCCAGTGGACGTCTTTCGGCTAAAATGATGATAGTGATAATGAAAACGGGGTTTGGAAATTTGTATGGAGAAATTGAAGATTGAACGACGAGGTTGGAGCTGCTGGCAGATGCCAGTAAAAAATAATCACATGAAAATTGCCTATCGAAGGTATTTTAACAAGACCACTTTTGTGTAAATACCTTCCTACCTATCTTCGACGAACTGTAGAAACGACCCAGCCTCAAATATATTCTAAAAGCATTAAATTGGACGTGATATTTGCCCCATAGATTGCCCTTGTGCATAACTGGCAGCGTGCCTTGAACCGTGTGACAAATCTAAACTCAAATATTATTTCGGACCACATGAACCACACGCTGCATCGTTAGATCTACGTCATACCTGGCAAAAAATAAGAAAAGCCTAGATATCTGAAAACTAGAGACCTTTCTTACTGTCCTGGCGTTCAAGAACCAATCTTTATAATCATTTATTATAATTTAGTGTCAATTTTGTGTTGCAAAACTGAGATATTGCAATTGTTGGAACTATTTAATTGTGGCTTTTTAAACCTATCGGGAATCGGATATATGCGAGACGACGCAAACTGCTGGATGCGAACCGTTTATTGTAGCAACAGTTGGATTAGGTTGACAGAGACCGGAGCAATAATTGGCTGTAAAATCATTAAGTTTAATTGGTAAAAGAGCTGTCGATTTTGTGAATTAATAAAATAAGTTAATAAGCATTCGTAGTTATTCGGCTGAAATGATGATATTTTTTTTTTTATAGTAAATGAGATTCTTCAGAAAAACAGTAAAGTTTTTCTAAAGAATCTCATTTACTATAAAGATCTTGTAACCAAGCCCAATTTAAATGTTAACATTAAATATGTTTAGTCGTACAGAACCAAGAACATCCTATTTTTGTCCTTTCGTCAACTTCAAATGAAGCGTTGATTGTATTTCGTAAACTGTTTTTGCGCTGATATAAGATCAAAATCAAGGCAGCTGATTGTAGGTTTTTTATCATAAGTTTTCCTTTCATTATATATATTTAGTCTTTGTGTACAAGAAACTGTAAAATAAGTACAGTTTCTGACATTGTAGTGAGTTATTTAGCAAAACCACAAGATCCAATACTATTACTGTTTATTAACAGTAATCTGCCAACGTCTTTTTCATTAAAATTATTCGTTACTCTCATTCGTATGACAATGGTCATCATCATCATCATCATCATTTCAGCCGAAAGACGTCCACTGCTGGACATAGGCCTCCCCCAAGCGCCGCCACAAAGACCGGTCCTGTGCGTCTTGCATCCATCGGCTTCCAGCAACCCTGACCAGGTCATCGGTCCACCTTGTGGGAGGCCTTCCAACGCTACGTCTTCCGGTACGCGGTCGCCACTCCAGAACCTTTCGGCCCCAGCGGCCATCCGTTCTGCGTGCAATGTGCCCTGCCCATTGCCACTTAAGTTTGGCGATTCTTTTCGCTATGTCGGCCACCTTGGTTCTCTTGCGGATATCCTCATTTCTGATTCTATCACGCAAGGATACTCCGAGCATAGCCCTTTCCATTGCCCTTTGAGTGACCTTGAGTCTTTTTATAAGGCCCATTGTAAGCGACCACGTTTCAGAGCCATACGTCATCACAAAATAATGACAAAGGTATGACGCTTTAATGTACAGTAATGAAATTAATACATATCCTGAGATAATGGGTCCCAGTAGTATCGAGATACCAGAATTAATGCCCCTTCATTTTCATTTCATTATAAACCTACGTCACCCCTCGGGTGTCGTGAGAGGTAGCAGATAAATTCAATTGTCGTGTTATGATAATAACAAATCAACAAGGCTTTCCAAATACAATAATTAAGAGTAAATTAAATTATAAAAAAGTTTATTAAACTATGAACACGAAAATTGAAACGTTAAATAAACCCAGCCACCGGCCCATTGCAAACACCGTTAGTATACATAAAGTTAGATTAGATTGTGAACCGATTCCGATCCTGAATTTCCGGTCACCGTAGGCGCCGGTTTGTGGACGACGAGCAATGGGTAGCTCGCCGTCCTATTGTCTAGGATCAAGTCCAGTCGTGCAAATTAGCTTCAATTTCGACATTTCAAAAGTGCCTCTAAATGGTCTATTTGAAATAAATGATTTTGAGTTTCAGTTTGTCGACGAGATTCGTCATTGGATGATTTTTACCTACCTAAAAAAAACTTAAAACACTAGACCGACTTTAATCTATTAAATTGTAGGCTTCTGAACACGAGACCGACTTTAATCTAATAAATTGCAAGTTCTGTTAAACAGACGAAAACCTCATAGGTAGCCATGAGAACAAGGTACGACTCACAAAAAAAAATGTTCTAGAAGTGCATTTTCAAGAGTAACCAGCAGATCTAATGAAAAGTTAACGATTGCATCACTGCTTACCATCACGTGAGACTGTAGTCAAGCACTAGTTTATATCCATTAAAAAAAATGTTGAGAGAATGTGAGTCCTTGTCCCTTATAGCTACGACTGGTATGACCTCTGACATAACACATAAGAAAAAATGTATTGTGCAGAACCCAAATAAATTGGGATACCGTCAGGGCGGTGATTATTACTCCGGTAACTTACGTAGTGGGCTGTTGGGGTTTTTTTTATTATGGGTACAATAAGGGTCATTGCGGGATCAAAAAATGGTGAAGCCGTATAGAAGGCTTCGTTGCCTTGAGTACGGGTCATTGTGATACGTCCCACACAAAATAAGTTTCGCTGGACAAAACCAAGATATATATATATTACGACTTAGGAGTACTTTTGATGAAAAATAGTAACGCTCCGATAACATGAAAATTTAAGGGTTTGTGGGAGAGAAATTCCATAACACTGAAATAAAAATAAATAATTAGATTTAACTGTTAGTTAATTCGATTTAGTCGAAAGGAAGATTGCTGAAATAGTTTTTATCTACTACTTTCACACAACCCTATATAGTCCTACCTAGTAGTCACTAAGCAGAGTTTGTGTAATATATTTCTATATATATATATATTTATATTATACATAGAGAAATTACACCTAGATGAGACACAGAACCAAATTTCTTGCGTGGGACTCGAACCTGTGCGTAAGAACGGGGCGGGTGGGTTAGTCAGTAAGTGTCTGTCACTATCTTCCTCTTCACCCGGAACAGGATTTGTCATTAAGTGATTTTTACCCACTATAAAAACAAACTTTTGACCTCTGTAGCGGTCACGTTCACTAACTACTAGGTCAACCGGCCAGCCAATTCCTAAATGTTAGAAGAATAGGATGATGGCCCGTAAGTATAAAGGATTTGTAAATAAATAAGAGAAATATGTAACTGTCATAAGTTTCGGACGGTAAGCAATGGGTAGCTCGCCGTCCGGTCATCTGGTAGCAGTCCAGACCGAGCCCAAGTCGTCGACGGCGCGCTCCGTTCCCGCGCGCCTCAAGGAGTTGTCAGCACACCATAGGGGCCCTACAGGGTCGAAGCCTCCCGGAGCTGAGGGTTGATGCTTAAGCGTTACACCGGGGCTCTGGGAATAAGGCAAGGAAGGCACGGGGTAGGTTCTTTAGTTAGTAAGAGTCTGACACTGTTTCCCGCTCCGCCCAAGAGTGGGATTCGTCATTCGATGATTTTTACCTACGATAAAAAAAAACTGTCATAAGTTTTTTATAAACAAGTAACTAGACAATACAAAAATTCAATTTACTAAACAGTTTAAAAAATTAAGTAATATATTTTTTTAATTTATAGTAATAATATAAATAAAAAAAACTTATAAATGGGCCTGCACAGCAGTGTTTAGCCCGTAACTATAACACTAAGAATGTAGCGGTAAAATCTAGAATCTGTCAACCCCGACGAAGATCTTTTGAAAAAAATCTGACAACCCTGACAAAGACTTTTGAAAAAAATCTGTCAACCCTGACGAAGATCTAATTATGTTTAAAAAAACTTTAATTTATTTTTTAAGTAACTGCTTTCGAATTGAAAAAGCTGACGTCTGACATAAATTCAATCCTAAACGAAGAGCCACAATATAAAATTAAAGTACCTATAAAGTTTAAAAATTTAACAACCACCTAATCGTCGCTTAATAGATTTTTAAAGAGTTCATAATGAAAAACGGAGATCAAAAGTTTATTAAATTGCGTTGTAAAATTACTAAGTAGTTCTCTTGGGAAAAATTGCAAATGGCTTTCTAAGTATTACCAAAGAATAAGATACCTAAGCTAGAATAGATATTATTCTTAACTAGTATCTACTAGCGGTTTCACTTGCATGAAAGCAAGCAAACGTTAGACATAGCTTCATCCGCATCGTTTCGTATTTTTTGTATCACTACAAAGTATATCCCGCCGGAGGGCTGGATTCGTTAGTCAATGATGTTCCCTATCATAAAAAAACATAGTGTAAAACAAAATCGCTTCCCACTATCTTTCTTTATGTATGCTTAGATCTATAAAACTTCGCAAAGGATTTTGGTGTTTTTTTTTTAATAGATAGAGTGATTTAAGAAGGACGGTTTGTCTGTATAATACACTAGCTGTGCCCGCGACTTCGTCCGCGTGGAATAGTTATTTTGGGCATCATTTTATTTTTGCAAACAACCTCCTCAGCTTTATAAATTATAGCTGTTACCCACGACTTTGGGCAAAGTCGTGGGTAAACACGGGCGTGTCAATTTCTGTTATTATTTTAGACAATTTAGTTTTTATAAGAACATAATTATCTAAAAGTACTTCTTAGAGCTATACCCCAACTTGGGCACGCCATAATCTCGGCGGTAAGTCCCCTCTTTGAGGCGTGATGTCTATCACGGCATCCTCACCTTCCGCATGACGCAGGTTCTCACCGGACATGGGAAGATCAGGAGATTCCTGCGCACCGGATTCGTGCGGAAGAGACGCCCGGATGTCGCCACTGTATGGTCAGCCCGGAGGATACGGTGGAGCACACAGTGGAGGTGTGCCCCGCCTGAGAAGAGCATCGCCATGTCCTCGTGGGGGTGATCAGCGGCGGCGACCTCTCGCGCCGGGCCTTGGTTCAGGCGATAGTTCGCAGTGAAGAAGAATGGCAAGCGGTCGCCTCCTTCTGCAAAGTTGTAATGCTCGTAAAGGAGGAGGCCGACCGCAGAAGGCAAAGGCAACAGCGCCCTCGCCGTAGCCGTCACCGCCGCGATCCCGCGCGCGGTGCGCGGTCTCCGTAGACGTTGGCTTGTGGACGGTGAGCAATGGGTAGCTCGCCGTCCGGTTATCTGGTAACAGTCCAGATCGAGACCGAGTCGTCGACGGCGTGCACTGCTCCCGCGCGCCTCAAGGTGTTGTCAGCAAACTGTGGGGCCCTTCAGGGGCGAAGCCTCCTGCAACTGAAGGTTGGTGCGAAAGCGTTATACCGGTGCTCTGGGAATAAGGCAAGGGAGGAACGGGGTAGGTTGTTTAGTCAGTAAGAGTCTGACACTGTTTCCCGCTCCGCCCAAGAGTGGGATTCGTCATTGGATGATTTTTACCTACCATAAAAAAAACCCATCCGCGCCGCCCGCAAGCAACCCCTCTCCTCGGCCGCCGGCCGGCCAGGCGCAGCGTCAAATTTTGCACATCGCGTGTGAATTTTATATCGGAGTTATTTTAAAATTGTAATATCTTCTAAGATGTTCATTGAAATTAAATGATGTCAAAGACCATTTTGTTTACAATTACAAACTCTTAATCAACAACACATTTATTTGGATAAAGATTATATTATTATGTTGATACAACTGTAACAAATAATCGGTAAAAATTGGCTAAATTTGATTCGCATAAAAACGGTTCTAGAAAGTTGAACTTAAAAGATAGACTTATACTGTCGCGGACATTTTTTTAGATCATTTTAAGAGGAATAATTCTATCATACATATTTTTTTGGTATCTTAAACCGTTTTGGCAGCGCACGCAACGGAAGCCCTCAAAGATGAATAATTTTCCCCGTTTTTTCCACATTTTCCGTTGTTTCTTCGCTTCTATTAGTCGCAGCGTGATGTTATATAGCCTAAAGCCTTCCTCAATAAATGATCTATTCAACACAAAAGAATTTTTCAATTCGAACCAGTAGTTCCTGAGATTAGCGCGTTCAAACAAACAAACAAACAAACTCTTCAGCTTTATAATATTAGTATAGATGCATAATAAATATATATTTAATATCAGCATTGCACCCGTGCGAAGCTGGGACGGATCGCTGCGTGATAAAAGAAACCGTTGTGCTATATTTTAGCATTATAGGTCTAAAGTTTTGGGCTGAGCGTGATGAGGCAGTGTGAGTGTCCTGCCTGATGTCCTCTTTAGACCAAGGGTCAATGCGAAAGCGTATTACCAGGACCCTGGGATCAAGGCAAGGAAGGAACAGAGTAGATTGTTTAATCAGTAAGAGTCTGGCATTGTTTCCCGTTCCCCGCATGGGTGGAATTCGTTATTGGATGATTTTACCTACCATAAAAAAATCCTTATGTATAGATATAGAACTTTCAGACGCTTGAAATTTGAACAATATTTTGCTCTTCCATTCTTTTTTTTACTGAAGTGCCTTCGGGCAAACGTTCGTTCCAGCAACAGTTCTTTGGGCAAACATTCTTCTTCTTCGGGCAATTGTGATGCACTCAATGGAATAAGATACTTAAGCCATTATCTCCTAAGAACAGTGAAGTTGAATCTAAACCAATTTAAGAGTACTTTGGACAATAGTTCTTTGCAGCTACTTTAATCAGTTTGCAGTTTGTCTGTACAACTATTTTATAAGTGTATACTCTGAAAATGTTTTCTTACGTCTGGAGGTAGTAAACATTTTCCAACGTAGAAAACTTTAAATCTTGTAATTAAACCGGGAGTTACGAATTTCGGAGAGCTCAGGTAAGATTTAAATAATTTATTTGAGTTACAGACATAAAGTTTTAATATGTTTTTTAATTTACCTGCTTAAGTCCTTGTTACAACTAGTGTTTAAGTACCTAGGTGCTTAGGCACTTACACGGTTATTTTTTTGTTTAAACAATTTTCACTAACTGTTACTCTGATATTAGAAGTTTTGACTTCAAGGATTAATTTAATTAAGTAACAGGTACAAATTGAAGATTATTAAAGGTACGAATGGTACTAATCTCTGCATGAAATAAATATTTACATATAACCTAGTGGATCCAGTGGTCCAGATCTGGGTCTGTTGTATAGGTCGGAAATGAGATCGATTTTGAGAACAAGACAAGGCACGCCATCTAGTGGCAACTAGAAGAACTAAACAAAGATGGTGCGCTTGACAGAGCCAGTAACGTTTTCACTTTGCTGCGAGTTTGCAGAGGAGGGAACCCGCCCGGGAAACGGACACTCTTAGCCAAGCCGTCGCAGAGTCAAGACGTTCTGAAACTCTCCGTTTTGTTGTAATTTGTAAAGTGATAACAGTGCACTGTACACCGATTCAAATCCTAGGCACTGTTATTCATTGCACGATATCCACATGGACCCACATGATAGATCAGAGGTCGAAAACCATCCTGGACACGAGCCGACATAATTATGTATGAGTTTTTTATGGTAGGAAAAATTATCTAATGACGAATCCCGGAGCAGGAAAATCTGTCAGACCCTTACTAAACAAACCACCCCATTCCTTCTTAGCCCTCATACCGGGGTCGGACCTTCCTTTCAGAAACCGGACCGGGGCCTCAGTTGGCTTCGGCTCTGCCGTTGGGCCTCTACATTTGCTGACAACTCCTTGAGGTGCGCGGGAAAAGAGCGCGCCGTCGACGACCTGGCTTGGTCTTTACCTTTACCAGACGACCAGACTGAGTTTACATGCTACTGAGCGCACCCACGATACATGAAATTAATGTTGTGTGAGCAAAGTTAAAAAAATAAATGAAAAGGGTATACACTTGTTTTTTTAAACGCCGTGTTTATAATTCCATTATTTTAATTTGAGATTTTTTAAATAAAAAAACACAGGCTAGTGATTGTGTAAGTCACTTACCATAAAACACACAAAAAACATTCCGTTACATTTTCGTCTTCATCTCCTTGACTAAATATTCCACAAACTTCTTGAAGCTCGCGGAGAATTCCGCATCCGGAATTCCGTAGTAACACATAAAGCCGGAAGTGTGAAGTGTAAGTTCTTCGCCTAATTAACGAGTGGGTTTTGCATGAGTACTTCAATAACTTCACAAATTCTACGGATTATGTAAGGCTCTTATGAAGTCTATAGGCGCCGTTATTAAGTTAGTAAGTAGCATTGGTAGTTATTTCTATTTTATTTTTTTCATCGGGCCTCTAGACGTATGACGTTGGACTACTGGCACATAGAAGATATCCGATCCACTCGTATAAAATGTTTCGGGACTATATTTATAGAATGTACAGCCGAAGAGTGAAATTTCCTGCCAGAGTCTGTTTTCTGACAAGAAAAAAGATAAACATTTATTTGTGACACACAGGAAAACCAGCAATCTATAAATTTAACCTATAACAAGCTACAACCAATAAGTATTGAGGTCAGGAGTGAATAGGTTACTTCTAATCCAGCGTGCTTCATCGCAAACTTACTGCAGGTAAAATAGTGGTCAAAGGTGAGCCTACCAATTTAATTTTTTTTTTATCATTGATATTTCTGTTCCATTCTTTTTTTTTTTACTCGACCAAAAGTCTTAAATAGGAAAAACATTTTTATCTACATTCCGGAAAACGTGTAATTTTGTTTTCATTACTCATACTCTGAAAGTAGGTGTAAAGTTGCCTGCGGACAGGGTTGGAAGAAGTACTTTTACTCCCTAGGGAGTTTTACTTTACAACTGACAGTTGTTTTTTTTAATATTTAGACAGCAAATATTTAAAAAAAAAACTAGTTCTATTTTGACATTTCTATTGAACCGTGACCCGAATTTTTATACTGCCAGTACAATTAAAATGACATAGAGATAGAAATAATTTGAGAATACTTTTTTTTAATGACTTTATTTTAATTTACTTTCAACTATTTCATCAAAACTAATATTATATTTGAGAAAAATGTTGACCTAACCAATTTTTACAATGATAAAATGAAAAACATTGACTGATAAGCCAGACGACGATTAAAAAAAAAAATGGCGGGTAAAATCTCTCTATAATCTGTGACCGGTTTGGTCTTTCTTGACTTTTTTTCGGAGTGTAGTTTTGTTTAAATTTTGCTAAATCTCTGTTATAAGAAATTTGTATTAACACGACAAGTTCATCAGCTTCAGTTATAAATTTAACGCAAGATTCTTTGAGGAGAAAACCGCTTACCGCCTAAATCAAAAGAAATATACCTACCTACCTAAAAACATAGGAAGACATTTGACGACGATTCAGGTTTTTATTATTATTTTTATTTTCCTCGTATTCGTAATGAAAAGCACAGTGTTTACCTCGGGTTCAAGAGTTATTTAGTCCCTCGAACTATTAGCGACCTCGCTGTCGCTCGGTCGCCAAGAAATTTCTCGGGACTAAATAACTAACTTTCATCCCTCGTATAACAATGTACTATTTTATAAAGATTTTTCAGTTTATTAACCTTAAGTTATTATTAGTATAATAATTAAATTAGGAACAAAAATATTATCCCTTTATCATAAGACTTGATTTCCTATAGACATCTATCTAGTAGGTCCTCATACCTGCAAACATAAAGTAGGAGTACACACACGAAGCCATATACCTTCGCACATAACTATAACGTTATTATGATGTATGCCAGGGCCCAGGTGTTGTTTCGATACCCCACAAGTTATAGACAACATAAAGTGGAATTCTGTCCGTACCATCTCCCCAGTGCTACCAATTTGGTATTGATTTACTAAGAATCTTGTTAGTGAAACTGTCATTGTGTTGCGATATGAGTGATGAAGAATTTCGTTTTTTTATACAACATATACATAAACTTTGAATACGTAAATGATTAAATGATGAAGATTTTTAGGGTTTCGTTCCTCAAAAGAGAAAAGCGGAACCCTTATAAAATCACTTTGCTATCCGTTTATCTATCTAGCTGTCTGTCAAAATCCTTTATCTTGGAAACGTGTGGTTGAAATTAAAACCATGTACTCTAGTTTGCAGTCTCTTGAACTTTTTCCTGGTTTGAACCTCTCAAGGTAATCCGAATTTATAAAAAAATTAAACATGTATATTTATACTTCTTCCCATGTACTCAGAATGAGGCACAAAGCAAAGTCTTATAACTTAACTAAATCAGAAAAAATAAATTTGTTGTTACATAACAATTTTTTTTCTGTAATTTGGAAAAATCTTCTACACTATGTCTGACTGACAAATGCTCAATGTTTTTGGATATAGAATTGACGACTATTTATTTTGACTATTTTTAGGATACCGACCATCAGTCTCCAGACCTCTCGTCAGGAAGAGACCCGTAGATCACTTTGTTGTCTGTTTTTTCATCAGTAAGTTTATCCATCTGTCTTCCAAGACCAATTTCCTCACGAATGCGTGGAGGTATCAAGTAAAACAATCAAACTGCTAAGTCAACGCAATCTGAAGATGAGATCGTTTACTGAATTTAAATAGCTTATCTTTAGTTCGTTTTGCTTTGTCCATGTAAAACTGGAAAAATATTCCAGAATAACATATTTCCAAAATAAAAAGTATTCTGTGTTAAATTTTAGGACGTGTTATATCCTCGAGCAATAAAATCAGCTGTTTCATCATTTTAGATCGTGAAGGAGTAACAAAATACAAACACACATACATGTGTACTGATTTTAAAGTAAATATTCATAAATTGTTCCCAGCTTCGGACGAGTGCAATGGTGATATTTAATACATGCATGTATTATACATGCATGTATTAAATATCAGGAATGATGAGATCCGTAGGAGAACAAAAACAACCGACATCGCTCGAAGGATTACATCGCTGAAGTGGCAGCGGGCAGGACACACAGCGCGGAGAACCGATGGCCATTGGGGTGGAAAGGTTCTCGAATGGCGACTGCGTACCGGACGACGCTCTGTGGGCAGGCCCCCCTACAAGGTGGACCGACAATCTGGTGAAGGTCGCGTGAAGCCGCTGGATGCGGACAGCACAGGACCAATCGTTGTGGAGATCCTTGGGGGAGGCCTATGCCCAGCAGTGGGCGTCGGTCAGCTGACATGATGATGATGATATATTATACATGCATAACTTTTTCTTGAATCAGTCAATCTATTAAAAAAATCGTATCAAAATCAGTTGCGTACTTTTAAAGATCTAAGCATACATAGGGACAGCGGTAAGCAACTTAGTTTTTTTTACTGTGTAAATGATAAGCGCAATATAATAACAAAATATGTTAAACAATCAGGGTTAATGACCCCGTGACATTTTATTTAACATTATTATTGTTACAAAAAAAATACAAATAGCCGGGGTTGATAAAACAAACAAATAAACATACTCGAGGCATTAACTTTAAAGGTACATCAAAGAATAGTCAACAAAAGGAATGTTTGTTATTTTCTTAGTATTGTTTCAGGAAATTATTCAAAGGCAACTGGTTTATTTAGAAATCGTGAGTTGCTATTGGCAACGGACTTACTGTCAAGGGCTTAGTAAGTCCGGCTTCTTGTACTTATTTTTGTTTTTTAATACCAATCACTCAAGTTTAATTTTATTGACTGTTTTTAGCTTAAGTTTATCAAATATCCACCCTTACTTTGTTGAGATATCTGCGGTCTGGACTAAGCGTTTTGCCTCGTCGTTTATACCGCGTACATCGAGAGACTGGAAGAGTTTGCCGGCTGCAGTCCTTCCGTCCGATTATAATTAAGGTGTCTTCAAGACTAGAGTGAATAAGCTTTTAATAAACTAGTACACCTCACAATTGATTGTGATAATAGTTGACTATTGCATCACTGCTCACCTGCACCATCAGGTGGGATCGCAGTCAAGCAAACTAGTTTATAGCAATAAAAAAAATGGTCTTTAAAAAAAAAGGTCATTGAAGAAAATTATAAATTTTATTCATCATCATTTAGAGAGCAGTGGTGGCCGAGTGGTAACGGCCACGACTTACGAGTTGTATGTAGGTCATGGGTTCAAATCCAGCCAGGCGCATTACTTTGTGTAATTTATTTCATCTCCACTGCTCTCAAATCGGTGAAGGAAAACATCGTGAGGAAACCGGCATGTCCTAGAACCAAAAATTCGAAGACATGTGACATCCACCAATTCGCACTGGGCCCGCGTGGTGGATTATGGCCCATTCCCTCTCCTAGAGAGGAGGCCTGTGTCCCTGCAGCGGGAACCATTAAAAGGCTGATGATGATGATGAAGCATCATCATCATCATCACAACTTGTAATACGGAGTAACGGCTGACGCAAGCAAAGTTACGATCGTTTCGTTAACGTCGAACGTTTGTGATTGGCCACACCTTCAATTCCTCTATTCTGACCTTGGGACTGAACGTTGAGATAACGTCTCATCTTCCTGCCCTTGTCCCGTTTTATTTGGGGTCGGCGCAATATGTTTTTTCCTTCCATTCTGTCCTGTCACCCGTCACGCTATCACTAACTCCTCTGTCTTCCATATCACTTCTCACACAATCCATCCATATCTTCTTTGGTCTTCCTCTCCCTCTCCATCCATCCACATTTATACTCATGACTTTTTTTGTAACATGCGTTTCATCGGCCATGTAAAAAGGAGGGCTTTTTACATGGCCATACCAAAACAAACGGTTCCCTTTCAACTTCCTCTAAAAAAACTTCCTCTAATATACTCATTTCTCACTTTATCCATTCTCGTCACACCACACATCCATCTCAACATTCTCATCTTTGCTACATGCAATTGCTTTTCATCTGTCTTTTTCAGAGCCCAACATTCTGACCCATACAGTAGGACAGGCCTTATCACGGACTTGTAGATTTTACCCTTCAACTTGAGGGGCATCCGTGGGTCACAAGTTGTTCCAGTGACCTGTCGCCATTTCATCCATCCTGATTTGATCCGATGTGCCACGTCTCGGTCTATCTCACCATTCCCTTGGATAAGCGACCCAAGGTACCGAAAATCGGAACAAGTTGGTATGGGCGTTCCGGCGAGAGCTATGGGCACAGGACTAGAGAGACCGCCAAAACAGGTACTCTGTTTTAGTTCTGCTCAATTTTAGGCCAACACTCTCCAGTCTTTGCCACCACACCTCCAATCTGCTCTGGACCTCTAGGGCACTCTCGGCAACCAGCACAATATCATCGGCAAACAGCATACACCAGGGGGCCTCTTCCTGAATGTCCGACGTCAGAGCGTCCATTATTATCAGGAAGAGGTAAGGGCTAAAAGCCGACCCCTGGTGTAAACCGACAGCCACCTTGTAATTGTTAGTGGTGCCCGCTGCAGACCGGGCTTGTGTACTGCAGCGACTATACATTGATCGGATCAACTGCATGTACTTCCCAGGCACACCTTTCTCCTTAAGGGCCCACCACAGAACCTCACGAGGTACCCGGTCGTATGCCTTTTCGAGGTCAACGAATACCATGTGCAAGTTTTTATGTGCACCTCTGTATTTTTCGCACAACTGGCGTATAGCAAATATGGCATCCGTTGTACCACGACCAGGCGTAAAACCGAATTGGTTCTGTGAAATTTCACTCTCTTCTCTCAGCCGCCGTTCAATAACTTTTCCCATACTTTCATGGTATGCGACATTAGCTTTATTCCTCTATAATTGTTGCACTCAAGCACATCACCTTTGTTTTTAAAGATGGGCACCAGAGAACTGTTGCACCATTCATCAGGTATGGCTTCTTCCTGCAACAGCTTATTGAAGAACAAAGCCAGCCACTCCCATCCATCTACTCTTAATAACTTCCACACCTCAACTGGTATTCCATCTGGACCAGTGGCTTTATCATTTTTCATTCCATTCACTGCTACCCTGACTTCTTCCACACTAACCATTCTCACTAACCCCACATTCACTGGTTTATTCTCTAAAACCCCACTCCAATTATTTTCCTCATTTATAAGTCTTTCAAAATATTCCTTCTACCTCTCTTTGATTTTTTCAGATAACGTCTAAACAAATTAATTGGGGACGTGGCCAACTCAAAGCGTTCGACGTTAACGAAACGATCGTAATTTGGCTAGGAGGGCTGGAATAGAAACGGTAAGTAAAGTAACACTAGTAAGTTGTAGTCAGTAAAAGTGTGACACTCCCGGTTGCTCGTGTAATCGTAGAACATTTTTGATGTTTTCCCACCGCAAAAAAGGCAAGTTAGCTATTTTTCTCGACCAAATAAAGGTTCATTCACAATGTTTATCTCATAACAAATTGAATAAACCACCTTATCGCAAAAACGTTGTCACACTAAAGATAGCAAATATTGAATTATTCCTTATTTTTTGGTTCACTGATTCCAACGAAGGGAGCCACCAAACATTCCTGACAGACCGATATGAAGACATGACTCGAGGATCTTTCCCTAATAAGGATTGAGCGTAAAAATATATTACCCATCAAGCGAAAATTTTCTTAAGTTTACGACTCATTTTCATGAGAGTAGACGCTTGGCGGGGATCCAATTACTGGATTTGCGGCGCGGACTGATTTTTTTATTCGGTTTTGCCACGTGTTTTAGTCTAAAAAGACCATAAAGATGAAATACTGGATGTTTGGACACGAAACAATACGAATGCTTAACTACGTAGAATTAAACTTACTGGACATTCTGTTTTTACGGGCTTTGAACAATATACCTAGCTGTTCGGTAGCATACGAGTTGGCTGCGTAAAGAATTAGTATAATATAACAACTAGCTGTTTCTCGTTTAAAAGTTTTTTAATAAGTCTATTTTATTTAAACTTGATCTTGTTGTTGCTGTATTTTTCCATATGCAATGCCCAAATGAATTCCTCATTTATACTGCACTATTGCAAATCAGGTTTAATCCTAATGAACAACACAGATATCGAAATATAATCGAATTAGATTCGATTAATAATTGTCAAAATAACATTAATCCGCTATAAGCAAGTGTCAAAATGATAGATTGGTATTAATTCAAAACCGAATTATTAGAAATCAATTATACCCGTAATTAAGTATTAGTGGTGGTCCAAATGATGTAATCGCACATCTAGTAAGCGATACATCTTGTTGACAACAAAAGGCAATCGAAATCATCCCAAAGGAGCCATTTTATCTTAAGTTGGAACAAAAATAGCTTGAAAGGCGACAGTTTGTTTAATAGCATAGCTTACGTAACAGCTTGCGATGCACAGTGTATTTTTCGCCCAAAAAATCGGACATGGCATTTTTACTATCTAATTTCATAGGATTTGTGATTATAAATGCGAGACGAAAACTCCTGATTGCCCTTTTGCTATAAAATATTGAAAATTAGTACTTGAAAAAAATGTCTATGGTTTCCAGAAAAACCATAGAAACAGTTATAACTTAAAAGTTTGACTTCTTTTTAAGAATCTATTGACGGCATTAAATAGTGTCTTAAAATCCCTCCTATAACAAAAAACATCTAGGCTTTATTTATTCAAGATAACAGATTTATGGCTGATTTTGTAAATTTATGTTTTCTTTTTTTTACCGCCATATTATTACATATTTGGATTTGTAACTAGGATCGAAATGTTCTTTTTATTTATGCTTATGATCCTACAAATTCTTGGATCCTAATTATGCAGGATCTCGGAGTTGTTAAAATTCAGATTTTTCTGGATAGGGTTGTCGCCTCATAATTTAATAAACATAATATTTGAAGTAATTTTTTTAAATGTCAGTTTTTCCAACGCAGTTTATAATATTATCTGAATAAATTATCTTGGTCTTATTTACTTATTGAAACATATCAACAACAATAAAAAAAAAAATATATCTTACGAATATTATGAATGCGAAAGTTACAATGTTTGGATGTTTGGATGTTTGTTACTCAATCACGCCAAAGCGGCTGGACGGATCTGGATGAAATTTGGCACAAGCATAGGATACACTCCGGAATAGGACATAGGCAACTTTTTATCCCGGAAAAACACAAGGTTCCTGTGGGATATATAAGGTGCTTTTAAAATATATGCCAGGCTTTTTATGAAGTATAGTATTATGTTTATAGATTACAATAGTAAAGATAAAATGTTGATAATTTGTGTTATTCTTTTTTCGCATAAAACCATCCTCCGGTGTTACGATATTACGATACGCTGTTGCCGCTCCGCGCCGCAAAACACCGGCGCCATTCATACTACGATTGTCATTCATTTCAAACGAATGCCGCCTGCGCGCCGGCCACTCGGTCGTTACTGCACAGCAACCCCCCCCCCCCCTTCCCGCCCCCGCGCGCACTACCCCGTTCGCCGCACGCGCTGGCCGACCACCCGCTTGCCAGTCGCCTCCCGCCCGCCACGGGATTTAGTTTTATTATTATCGCGCGCGTTTTTATTAAAAACATTTAGCCAAGTGAACAGTAAAACGGACACATTGAACAAAGTGAAAACCCATTTGTGTGCAACGCAGAGATGGACTTGTGCAACAGTTTCAAAATCGGTAGGGAGTGTGTAAATAACTTTTAAATACGTTGGTGTCGGATAACTTTTAAATACGCCAAGTTCCTGTAATTTATCGTTATTTGATATTACACTTTTGAGCCCTAAGCGAACGCCGGCGTTTTGTTCTTTAATTGTGTCTGTAATTACAAAAGTCGAAAGGTTAATCTAAGTACCTATTGTTTAAACTAACTTAAACTGAACTGTTTAAGTGTGATGTGAAGTTTATCATCGTAACTGGTAACTACTGGTAAGTAATTGCACTTTAAAACACTTGTTTGCCTACGTATTATTGCGTACCTAGTGAATTAGGTAGGGACAAGCTAGTCAGCTGATTTTAGTTTTCATTCGTAGAACGAATGGAAAGAGATAGCAGCTGTTTCATTGACGAAGAGAAACATCGCGCGTAATTTGTGAACCACGTTGTGCAGAATAGAGTCAATATTTATTTAACTACTTTATTTTCTCAAACTGGATTAACTGTTCCTGGGCACGAAAGCTCTTCACTATTGTAATCTATAAACACAACAGTACACCTCCCAAAAAGCCTGGCATATATTTTAAAAGCACCTTATATAACTTCTTATTTTGGTTTGGTTACTCAATCACGCCAAAACGGCCTGATGAATCTGTATGAAATTTGGCCCAAGGATAGCGTATACTTCATAATAGCACATATGTTACTTTTTATCCTGGAAAACATAAGGTTCCCGTGGGATATACAACTTCTTATTAGGCAACCCCAATACCACGCGGGCGAAGCCGCGGGCAAAAGCTAGTAATTAAATAAAGTTTTAAAATCTTCAGTTTAAAATCCAATGAAAGGTGATATGTGGTTCAGGGAAGGGGTCCGCCCTCGTTAGGCTACGGCTAAAACCTTGCACCAACACATATTTCCTGGAGGAACGGGGGTGAGGCACCATGGAGCCGTCAAAGACCCATGGCGCCACTTTGCCTCAACAGGACCTGACCCGGCCTGTTGAGGGATGTCTGTCCGGGCTCCGACCGGCTGACTTACTGCAAGGAGGGCATGAGGGCGCCAACCCTCATGTTGCTCCACGAGTGGCAGTTGATGGAGTTGTGGATAACGCCACAGCCGGTACTCTTCATCCTCCGGGAGTATTCGCAAGTACACAAGGAGACGTAATTAGTAGGCTCGATGCCTATAAGATGTTGATCACCAAATCAAAAGAAATGGGATTGAAAATTCGCCCTACTGACCTGCCTTTACAAGAAAGGTCAAACCTTATTTTGAATATTTTAGGATTTTCCGAAACTGATGTCAATGATAAGAAAAGATTCAAAGAAGCAATAGCTAAATTCACGTCTAAATGTGAAATCCTCTACAAAAACTGTAAATATAATATGACCTTTTTTGCAAAGAAGAATAACACGTGGCTTAAAGAATCGATACAAAATGATTTGAATAAATTTTTAATTAGCGAACATCCAACTTTACAAGATGCGTCACTTTCCGACTCTGTGGTTATTCCTGACTCTGAAATTAATATTATGAGCCAATCGCTTGACAGATATGAATTTGCACCTCATCATCAGCAACAAATTTCAGAGTCCAATACTGATCCAAATCATAGTGTTCAAGATTTACATATAGTCCCTGAACAAAATATTTTTGATATTGCCGTGTCGCCCACAATCGATGCCATTCCTTCGACTTCTTCATGTTTGGTCTATGAATCACTTAGTGGCAGACAAAAACGAAGGGTGTGCAAAGAACTCCAGTATTCTTTAGAAAGTGAACCACCGGCAAAAGTTATCAAAGCTGTTTCTAGTGCATTAGAAGCAAAAGGTCAAAAATTAAAAACCAATGCATCAAAAGATTTGCAATTTGTTATAAATTCTTGTCTTGAAAGTCCAACACGACCGACTAAGCTAGCAACCAAACTTCGCGAAGACCCCCGTCCTTATTCTCCAGAGGAAGCTTTAGCAGTATTTATAGACAGAAAATTTACAGTAGCTACATACAATTTTTTGCAACATGATTTAAAATCAAGAGGTTTTCCAGCATTTCCTACATATAAAAAAGTATTCGACGCAAAACAAAAATGTTATCCGGATAGTGCAGTTCAAGTAACAGAGAGAGAAGCCTTTGTCCCATTAGCTAGTTTACTTTCTCACACTCTTCAAAGGTTAGTACACTCATGCGACGAAATTATATCAGCATATTGTGAACAAAAAAACCTTGATACTGTAGATTGTATTTTTGAAGGTAGTTGGGGGTTTGATGGTAGTTCGGGTCAATCATTGTATAAACAAAATTTTTCTGATAATCAAGACCCTGAAAACAGTTTATTTGCCACTACATTCATTCCATTGCGGATAAAAACAAAAAAAGACTTTGTTCTTTGGTTAAACCCAACTCCACAATCATACAGGTTTTGCCGCCCGATTCATATCCAATATCGAAAAGAGACGAAAGATTTAATACTCAATGAACAGAAGTGGATAGATGACCAAATTAAGGATTTAACTACATTAGAAGCAACGACATCTAACAAGAAGACAATAAGCGCAAAACCACAACTGTATTTGACATGCATAGATGGCAAAGTTCTGAATACAATAACAGAGACTTCTTCTCAACTTAAATGTCCGTTTTGCAAAGCAACCTCTACACAATTCAACAAATTAGATATTATTTATTCGCGGCCAATAGATGTGTCGGTTTTCAAATACGGAATAAGCCCCTTGCATGCATGGATTCGGGTATTGGAGTTTTTACTTCATTTGGGCTACAAGCTTCCTGTTAAGAAATGGAGGGTAAGCAAATGTTCACTGGAATCAAACACTGTAGAGGAAACAAAGAAACGTGTGCAAGAGAGAGTGCGAAAAGAACTGAAAGTGCTGGTTGATGTTGTGAGACCCAATGCTGGAACAACAAATGACGGCAACACAGCCCGAACCGTTCTATCTGATCAAAATCGTGCAGTGTTTGCAGAAATATTAGGCCTTAGTCAGTGGTTGTTGGACGATCTTCACACGATTCTGGTCACCTTATCTTGTAGTCTACCTGTAGATGCTGATAAGTTTGGAGAATTTTGCAAAACCGTAGCATCTAAATACGTGGCAGAATATGGTTGGTACCCAATGACAGTAACTATGCACAAAATCCTCATTCACGGCAAAGATATTATTAATAGCTCAGCTCTTCCAGTGGGTCTATTATCAGAACAAGCCGGTGAAGCGCGGAATAAGTTCTGGCGTTATGACAGAGAACACCATAGCCGAAAATCCGACCGTGAAAAAACAATGTTGGACCTATTTCACAGGGCACTGGAATCGTCAGATCCAGAAATTTCCTACATTAGGCTTCAGAATAGGTTGAAAAAACTCAAATCTTTGCCTTTACCATCCAAGGTAGTGGAGTTACTGAAACCGTATGAAATCTCAGCTGAAGACGATTTTGAGGCGGCAACAGAAAATGAAATTGAAATTATTGAAGGTCATACCGATAGCGACAACATAACAGAAATTCTTTCGGCCGATCAGGATGAAGAATAATAATTGTTACCCTAACCACCATTTTTTAATTCAAAATAAAATAAATTTCAAAAGAAATATTGACAACCCTAAAACCATAATTACCATAGAAAACTTTAGAAGCCTCTAAGTTAGAGATCCTTCATTATTTGGATCTGATTTTTTTTCTAAGCTTCTAACACATTTTATTAACAATTCTAAAGAAAAATAAAATCCAAATAATTGAAAATACGACCATAAAAAAATAAAATAAAAAATGCTTAAATTGTAAATAAATCTCTTAAAACTCAATTAAAAAATATATAAATCAATTAGTATTATGTGTTTTGAGATTATTGTGGATCAGAAAAACCAAGAAGAAAATTTGTGAAATATTTCAAAAGTTATGGATGATTTACTATTTCACTATAAAAAAGAATAAAGTGGTTTTATTTCTCCATAATGAGAAATAGGTGCACGAGTGTTCTATTAATTAATTCATAAAACATTTATGTATAAGATTTCACAAAAAAAAAGGCATGTCCGATTTTTTGGGGAAAAAATACACTGTGCGATGCTCTGAGGGGAAGCAGTTGCTAACGTTTGTACCGCAGATTGCAAATCGACTTACTTAATGTTCACTTGAATAATAGATGGTAGTGACCTTTTTGTCTTTATAAATTTTTTGTAGTACGTGAATATATTTTTTCTTGGCTTTGCCTACTTCTTTAATAGTTATTTTAAACAAGAATATAGAAATAAAATTTACTCATTTTTCACAGTGTGACTAGTTGAGAAAATAATCAGATTTTGACATACATAATTATTATTTAGTAGGAAATAGTACCTACACGATTAGAATTAAGATTCTTTCATTTCGTGCTTCATTTAGATCGCCTTTATATTCAATTTATAATACTTTGTCTAAAACTTACGACATCGATGTTAAACAGTCAAAGCCTAA
The DNA here is from genome assembly GCA_029852875.1 of Mythimna loreyi. NCBI lineage: Eukaryota > Metazoa > Arthropoda > Insecta > Lepidoptera > Noctuidae > Mythimna > Mythimna loreyi. Next base: position 13,714,387 of record CM056789.1, read on the forward strand.
TTTAAAAAAAAGTTGAAATTTAGTTAGTGTTTTGTAGTTTATTGTTGAGTTTTTAAAGTAGTAGTTATTGAGTTAGTATATTATAAGTGCCACCGATAACGCCAGTTAACGTAGCCACCTACTGAGCCCCAACAGTTTAAAAAGTTTATTATCGATTCGAAAAGAATAAACAATTGTCATTGTTTTAGTAAGAAGTAAAATTATAAGTAGTTTTTACCGACTTCACAAATAGAAGGAGGTACTACTAATTTCGGAAATCGGTGTTTAATAAGAAATAAATAATACCGAGAAACACCGACTTCCGAAATTAAAGTTATTTTTATATTTTTAGTGAAGTCGGTATATTTTTATATAAAAAGTTTTTTTTTTTTAGGTAAAATGTTTTTATTTGTGTTAGCATAGTAGTAACCTAGGCGGATGTCATATGTCTTTTCTATTCTAGTTTTATATAATTTCCTACGTTTATTTTATAATTACAAATCATGCCGTGGAATCCACAGTTTAAAACTTAAATGTAGTGTACATTTACTTCTGTGTGTACATCTTTTATTGGAGGTCCTTAATAACAAACAAAAAACTTTAGACACTTTAGAATTTACCGAATAAAAATAAATATGGTATGTTATCTTCATTTGAAATGTTATTTTTCCTGATAAATATTTCAGGAATGTTGTAAAAATTCACACGAAGTTCGTTAAATGACGGTGTAAGGTAAATAACTTTGTACCGATCAATAAAAGGAAATAAATAACTCTATGTTTGCAGATTTTTCTGAAACAGTGATAGTGTGAAGGGAATTTAATCTACTTGGTTTGAGTTGGATTAAATAAAAGGAATTTAGTATTTATACTTATTTTACCTTTAAAATACCGTAATTAGAAACATAATAGAAAGAATACTACCCTAATATCCTGATACTGTCCAGTTAGTCTAGCGGTTAGTAGCCCTGAGTGCTATGCCAGAGGCCATGGGTTCGATTCCCACCCAGGACAAATGTTTATGCGATGAGTACGATCATTTGTTCTAGGTCTGGGTATAATATGTATGTATTTAGAAATTATAAAAGTATGTTTATCAGTTGTCTAGTACCCATAACACAAGCTTTGCTTTGCTTGAGTCTAGAGGACGTTGTGTAACAGTCGTGGAATATATTATAAACTACCTATTGTTTTTCTATTGTACCTAATTACAATATTTAAAGGTTACATATTTGTTTGATATCTTGATTTTTTTTTCATTTGACTACAAAATGTAGTCTAGACTAAACTATGGGCCTATTCCTTTTTATTTTGCTTACTAACTTTACAATTTTTAATGGAAATCTATTTAATATTCTAGCTCCTTTAAAGTGTGTCCTGTTAGTGACAAGTAGTTAGAACTTTTTAGAAAGGGTACATAATAAAACCTTGAAATATTCTTAACGCGCATTGTCGCGAGCTAACAAGAATATTCTCTAAAATTCTCAGAGAAACTTTAATAATGTTAGACTCAGTTCGCAAACTGTTTATCATAGAAATAGTACTGTCAATCACTTTATCCGGGAGTTGATAGTTGGTGTTATCTTGGTGAAATGGTTCTGTGTGACTTTGGAGAGGAGATTTGAAATTTAATTAGAATTTCGTGTTTCTTAAAACTTATTGTTTACTTTTTATTTTCAGTTTTTTAATTAATTATTTTACTGGTTAGTTATGAATTACGATAAAAACAATTAAGCTAGTTTTTGAAAACTAAATAATTTACTTTTTTTGGAACAGATTTTAGATAAATCTCGGCGCACGAGCGTCGCAAATTCAGTCGCCCAACAATATTTATTAACAGGCTCGCGCACCTTGATTTGTGGTATTTATTAAAAATTGGTTAAGTTCTTGTAATTCAATTTGTACATTATAAAAGATATATTACATAGTAGAGTACAAAGTCGCTTCCCGATGTCTGTCCCTATGTATGCTTAGATTGTTAAACCCACGCATCGTTTTTGATGTGGTTTTTTTAATAGATAGTCTGATTCAAAAGGAAGGTTTATATGATCATATAAACTTTCTTTTTGAATCAGTGTATCATTACATGCATAATATATTTAATATCAGCATTGCACCCGTACGAAGCTGGGGTGGGTCGCTAGATAAAATATAATTTATGAAACAAGCAAAACGTAACGTTCAAAAACAAATGCAACTCATTTTCCTAGTTCATACAAAACGTTTTCCCAACCGATTCCAATTAATTCCTCATTACTAGGTCAGTATACCAGTTAAACTGTTATATATTATGTATTTATATGTTATTTGTTAATATGAGTAAACATAGTGATATAACATTTATGCAACAAGTGAGCTTTGGAGTATTTGATTGTTCAGTCAGGTTTAAAAATGTATTTAATATTAATTATAATTCATAAAGCAATGTTCAAACTACCGGTAGATTGAAAAACACAGGGAATGCAAATATAGCAGATAATGATCATTAAACTATTGATATAATATATAGGATATCTGGTTATTAGTGACTGATACTTGAACACTTGATTGTAGTCATAATAACAAACTAGTTTTACTGTGGGATTAAAACTCAGATCACAAAAAAACCATAAGCAAGTTCAATACTTTTTGATCAGTTAGGCGAACATACTCGTAAATGTACTGACCAGCAGACATGTGTCAGAATTAAATCTATGAATTTTTACTATTTTATTAATAGACCCTGTAAATAAGCAAAACAAAACAAAGAATATACGATATAATAAAAAAGAAACAACAGCGTTTCCACTAAATGGAACAGACTTTGTTGTACAAGCACAAGAAAAATGTTAAGAAATTTTAATGAAACGAATTAATACTATGCAAAGTATGCGAATATGGATGGTTTCATCGACAGCGATAGTGGCAAGTAATAAAGTACTTACAGATAGTGAACATCTGAATCCGACGGTCCCAACGGTAAAGTTTACTATCTGATCGCAGTAAAACTTATTCCTGGATGTTTAACACTCCGAACATGCGAATGCACGAATACTTTCCGGCATACGGCATATTGGAAGTTCAACTCGAATCCCGAAAGCAAATACCGAGTGCCTACAAAAACTTGGACTAACGTTCTGTGGATATCAAATGGCGTGGAGTCGTAGCAAAATTAAAATAGCTTATTTTTTTTTAATGTACAGTCAGCAGCACATCTGTCAGATTTCTCCAATACATTTTGAACCTTGTTATATTATGGTTAAATATGGAGTCGAAAATCGTTTGCAGAATTTTGACAGTTTGTTGTAGTCTGATGTGATGCTTACCGGACATACAAATTAACTTTTGTACAATTGTACATTATCCTCTCATACCTACTTGGATGTCATTACAGTCAAGTGTTATCTCATAACTAGAAATTATAACAGTGTAAATCATTTCTATTTAGAAATTCTACTGAGTTTCTGGTCGATTTCTTTCAAGAAAAAACGATCTATCGAAATCGCACTAACTTCTGATTTTTTATAAGTGTCAATGTAAGCCATCTGTGACTGAAAATAAAGTAACACAGAAGGGAGATGAGGTGAGTGGTGGTAGGGAGCGGGCGTTGTAGTGTTACAGTTTTGGTGAAAAATTTCATTTTGTATGAAGGTAGAAAATTAAATGGTTGCTTTAGATTTAAAAAATAAGTGTTGTTTTATACAACGCATGAACGCGTTGTATGTCATAATCGTTTAGATGCTTGAATATATATTTTTATTGAAAATAAGTTATCAGTTGATTTTTTATTTAAGCATCAACACATAATGCGGTACCTGGCACAAAAAATAGGCGGTGTTTAAGTTTCTGTAGTGTTAACGGTAAACTATTAAATAATGAAACGATATTCATATTATATTAAAATATACACAAAAAAAAAACATTATTCAAGTAACATAATTATTGTTGCTAATAACAATGCTCCACTCAGTTCTCTGTTCCAAACAAGGGATTATTTTCCCGCCTAAAGGGAAAAAGAGTGCGAAAACTTTAATTAAACAAGTTTGGTGAGAATTGAGCTCGGGACTTTTGTAAACGGATAATCGAAGTCGTTGTATACACCTGAGAGTATATTCGGACTCTAAAAGGGGGTTGACATACCGACAATACTATTGCGCGGAGGAAGGCGTGATCTTGACACCGAGAATCGCTTTCTCCCAGTTACTACAAATTCTTGATAGAATTTTTATGAAATTTTAGAGATCGTGAGATGTTTTCCATTTTGAACTTATGTCAGAAAATTTAAAATGTAAAACGTGTTACATTGTGGATCGGTTTGTTGATATCATTTTTGTTATCAGAAAATATGAAACACTAAGTTTATTAAAAACAATTTAAATGATTTATAAGGTAGATACATACATAATTAATAACGATTTCAGCTTTGAAGCTGTAATGCTTGAGCATTAGGGGGTAATCAATTATTCAGTTTTAACATTAATCATGGGCTACTAAGCTTGTAAGCTTACAAATGAAGCAAAAGCAAACGGAGAATTGATTACAAATAAAATCAAAGAAACAACACTAATTCCGTACGCTACGAACGACTTACCCTTTATTGTTAACTAAAAGAACTTTAACAAAACATTGAATGGCCAGCTAAAAAGCATTTTAAAGCAGAAACCGAGTGAAGTAGCAAGTGCACTTAAATATGAAAGAAGTGTTTATGAAAGTGTTGCGACAAGAGAGACTTCTCATATGTTGTACTCAAAACATTATAGTTCTCGTGTTGAATGAGCTCTAACGTTATACGAGTCGCGAACGGGTTTCAAGCATCAGGGTTTTCAACTTGGGTTCGAAATTCCAGACATTTGGTTTCAGATTTTCTGATATGAGAAATTTTGTAGTTTCGACATTTGGTGGTTTAATGCTCCATGTGTAAAAACGACATTTACTTTTTCATTGTTTTTATTACTGGTGTTTTAATTTTTTGTCAATATTTTACCCCTTTTATCAATAACGAGCGTAAATTATACTGCTGTAACTATATCTACTTTAATTGACACTAAAACATTGATTTGAGACAATTTAAACAATTTGGCTTTTGGGTTTCAGAAAGCATTGTACGACTATTTCTTAACGCATGCTCAAATCAGAAAATTTATTACATCACATTTGGCTGTTTCCAAAGATCCAGTTTAGTCAAAAGGTCTTTACCGATATATATATAGATATGCTGGCAATTTCGAGATGTAGTGTGGTGGCTGAATCACTATCGCACGTGACACGAATACCAACGTGGCCAAATTATTTGCTTGTCACATACAACTGTTATCGTAACCGGATTCTCTCAATTATTCTTGAAGCTGACGATGACAGGTTTCTGATTATTGTAGATTATCGTCTATGCTACTTAATATAACTAGTCTCTTATTGACATAATCACCAAATGATTGTTCTTTGTATTGTTTTTCAATTGTTTTGTTGTTCGCTTTTTGATCTTTTTCATCATCATTCTCATTTCCAACTCAATTCGTTTATTGTTGGCGCAGTCTGTCTTTCAAAGCAGTGATGGCCTAATATTAATGGTCCCGACTTATGTGGCCGATACTAGGTAATTTAATTAATTATCAATCAAACAATAGAGGAAACCATCGTGAGGAAATTCATGTATCCTGGGACCAAAAATTCATAGATCATGAAGATCAGAGATCTTCTACTAACTTGCACGGCCAATTCCTTTTCCTAGACAGACCTTTTGCCTTGAGACTCAGCAGTGAGAACACAAAAAGGCTAGTTAAGGTTAATTTACTTATGCAACATGTCGACTTTTTCCAGAATTCCGTTACTCGTCCTTTTATTAATTTTGTTCTGAAAATGCTCCTCAGATTTCATCCACCGTTTTATATCAAGAAGAATCTATAAGAAAGAAAATCAAAGCATTTATTTCAAATAAATCATATGCAGGTCGTTTTGAATTGTAAGCCAAAAAAAGGTTCTGATTAGCAAGAAACTCCACGGATAAGCTTTCTTCATCTTGTATACATTTATCGCATTTGCTATAATCATGTGCCTACAATTCAAATAACAAACTCTCATTCCTCATAATCTTTAAAATATTTTTACTTAGTTATTCTCATCGACAAAAAGACAACTAAGTCTAACAACTCGTTTATAAACTAACAATATTGGTTTATACCGCGTACATCGAAGAATTGAAACAATTTTCCTGCTGCGGTCTTCCCGTTCAATTAAATAATGTACTTGGCTTCAAGGATAGATTGAATAGAGTCTTAATAAACTTATGCGCCTCACCATCAATGATTGCATCATTGCTTACTATGTGGTGGGATCGCAAAAATTACGATATCAAATTTTAGCGCACACATTTGAATATAAGGACTAACAGTTTTTTTTAGGTATCACTAATTGATACCTATAATGTATTGACCTGGTTTTCGGTACTCAACTGTCGTAATTACACTTACTCAATTTAATACAATGATCAAGTGTATTTATTGTGTAGTGGTATTTATTTTTATTTAGGAATCTCGGCTTCACCATTCAAACTAAATCATAAAGGTATGTCTAATTTCTCAGTTATTTTGTCTGCTTATGAATATGGAAACTCATGGTAAATTATTTTATAAGCCTGACGATCCCTTTCTTTTAGCGTGACACAACAAATTGCTATGTGATACCCAAATATTAATCACGGTTGATTGTAAGCCGACGGTTATCACGGTCGCCCGAATATCCACAACAATAGTGTCCAGCAGTAGTGGTTCAAACAATGTAACGTTGCTCTTACACACATACACAAACAAACACGGACACACGTGTGTGTGTCGCCCGAAATCGCATGCGCGCAGCATCTGTGCTTCAGCCCCTATCTTCGTTTGCAGTGCGGCCGAAATAGTACAAAACTACACTCAAATTTGGACTTTGTTACAAAGTAACAGAGCTCGATTTTCAGTGAGGGTTCGTGTTACAGTGTGAAGTTCCCAACGCGCGACTGTACGGCAATAAGCTTCCAGGACTCGGGATTTTTTAGATGTCTCCGGAACGCGTGGAGGCTGGGACGTATCGCTTACGGGCGGACTCTTTGTAAATTGTTACGCGGCCCGGTGAGAAACTGTCGTCGACGGCCAGAACAACTCAGTGGTGACAAAAATATCTTAATTACCAAGTGTTTTGTTTTGTGATGGATGGTTAAATTTGTGGAACAAAGTATTGGAGTGTCTCTTTTAAAGGAGTGACTGTAAGTCTATTAACTTTATTTACTTTTGTCGTATATACAGGCTGTTTTATTGCGGATTGTTACTTGTGAAGTTAATGGAAATTTTATTGGCGTTTCGGACGTGACCAGATTAAAATTGGTTGCTGGTTTATATGACACGTTTAATTCGACTGCTTCTGTATTTTTTTAATATAGGTACAGAATCCGTATAAATGTTATTCGAATAAATGTTGACAATGAAGACATTACTTAGTACGTTACGTACAAAAAATGGTACTTAAAAATGAGTTAACATGATTTAAATAAGTATGATTTAAATCTGCCGCATAATCTGGTTGTTAGTTTTTTTTTGTAAAAACAGTAAACTTAGTGTATAAAAAATCTTGACATACTGTTAACAAGGTGTAAAAAAAAATCTTGACACATAATTAGGATTATGATTTGTCTTATCTATAAAATACAATATTTAACGACGAAAGATCAAACACGCAATGAAGATTATTTATGAAGACAGGTCATTAATTTTATATTTTTATGACTTCGGGATTGGAAGAAAAGTTATAAACGATATCGTTTTAATTTATTTTTATCGACAATGGGTTCTGTTAAACTAAAAATTGTTTATAGAAATAGTTATTTTAAAGTTTATCTATTGAAAATATTTGCAATTCTGATCTTTTTTGGAATAGGACAGCAGATCGCTAGTTCTTTGGGATAAACTTGTGTAGAAATAAGATACAGGAAAATTTAAAAATATATTTTGCCTTTATCTTTTATATCTTATTACTGGTGTAATTTCGAGTCGCTGGCAATTCAGACATAGTATATTCGAATATAATATTTTTTATTTTACCGGCGATTCGTAATCTAAGGGAGAAAAAAAAGATTTAGAACAGGCTTGATTCAAAGCGGCAATTTCGGGTAATAATATGTTCTCTATATTGTATTTTTAGGTTGTATAAATAAAATGTTCGGTGGTCTCAGTGTAAAACTATTGGAAATAAAATGTTTTAATACGGGTAGTGAGCCCAAATCGTCAGCAGCTCGTACTTCTCTATGTTCGGGTAATATCTTCTGATCGTCTTTAATAGTTAAAATAGATGGTTCGATGCTTTCAAGCTGCTTTTGAAAAGCTATCCTGTTCCTATTTTGTATTTTAAACCTCGTTGTTGCAATCTCTACAGTTCGGACTAAGTGTTTCGCTTCATCTTTCATTCCGCGCACATCGAAGGACTGGAACAAATTTCCTGCTGCGGTCTTCCCATTCGATTATAATTTGAGTGTCTTCAAGGCTAGAGTGAATAGGCTTTTAATGAACTAATGCGCATCACCATCAACGATCGCATCACTGCTTACGATTAGGTGGAATCGCAGTCAAGCATTAGTTTACATCAAATAAAACATAAAATAAAAAATCTTTTAAAACGCTGGTTCTCAACCAACTCGGTATCAGTTTGCGTAATCATTATTCAAAACTTTTTGTGTCACTAGTGATTGAAATTTTCTGCGGCTATTACAGAGAAGGTGCATATTTCGTTTTCTGCACATTTAGTCGTAGACCATCAGTTTAGTGTTTTTTTTTTCTTTTCGTATCTTTGTAGATAACTTAAATAAGTTAACACTAATTATAAGGTAGTTTAGTAATTATTATTTTATTTAATAATTATTATTGGTAGTGGTGGTGGGTGGTAGTTTAATAATTATTATTTTATTTTATTAAAACAAAAACACGTAAAAAATGGACCAGTCCATTTTGTACGTGTTTTTGTTTTAATAAAATAAAATAATAATAATTTTTAAATAACATCCCATCAGTGTTGATATTTCGTATTATGATTCTATTGATTTAATATGGTATTGAGTGTAGTGATAAGCTCTACAAATGAGCAGAATTAGATCTAATTGGAATATGGAATATTTTACCTGCAGTGACCTATCTTTCTATCAATAATAAGCTATGGATACATTTAATAAACTATTATAGTTTCATGTATTTTTTTTTGTATTTAATGAACTTTATAAACATTTACAATCGTCATGTCATAAGATTGTTTTAATGTTTTTCATGAAACAGAAATAGTTTTTAGAACACTGATGATTGACGTTAAGTTTAGTCTTGAGTTCTATTTTAACCTTTCAAATACTGTAATTAGAGTCGCAATAGAAAAACAATAGGTGTATGAACGCCAGCGTTCGATAGGGGCACAAGATTTTTAACTTCATCGAGAAGTACATTTTTTTTTAAAGTTTAATTGATATTTTTTTGTCTTTTTCGTTTTTTTTTTTATTGATATAAACTAATGCTTAACTACAATTGGACCTTTTAAATAGTTCAATTAATTTAATAAACTCTCACAAGTTTCAATCAATTTTAGTTCAACTACAAAAGCGTTGTTGCAATTAAAGTCAGAATAGAAACCATTTCAAGTTTGCATTTCTGAATTGGGTTCGGGGACTATCAGAGCAGTTGATTTGGACGGTGAAGTTAAGCTTTGATAGACAGGTTAATGTTTAAATTTCAGCTTACTTGTACAATGGTAAACCATGAACTCCTGTCAAAAATCTAAAATTAACCTTGTGTCATTCCAATAACGTTTGTCAATCTTATACAGTAAGGATTTCGACACAATGATTAAGTATTGCGGTTAAAGTCTACCGAGTTACCGTGGCACTGGAATACTAAGCGAAAATGAAGGCCTGTTTTAGTTTAATGCCGGACCCAGCAGGATCGAACCCTACCTAGAGCCGTAGGTCTACTTCTGAAATGAAACCCGTGGTCTTAGGACGCAATGGGCAAAAGAAAGGACATACTTAGTTGTGGTTTTGGTTAGTAAAAGCTTGGCACGTCCACCCACTCTGTTCAAAAGCGACAAGACGTGTCAGACTTCAATTATTATCGGCTGTTAAAACGCCTCAGACAGAAGATCATACCTAAAAAACGATTGGTTTTAGTCAGAGATCCACCCAAAGCCAGAGGCGTTTTTTGATAATTACCCACGCAGCACAAAGAAAGGTATCGCGGATAGAATTTCACTTTGATTTTTTTTTTCTCATGGATTCCTTATAAAACACTGGCAGAAAAGGAAATTGAAGTAAGTGTTCTATAAATCTTTAATTAACCAATCACTGAAAAAATTTCGTGATTCATTTCGACAATATAGGAAGCAGAAGGATAATGGAATGAGAAACAAATAATACATCTAAGCCACGAATCTAAATATTTAGATTCGCGTTCGATCTCACTCCTCATCAATCATTAGGAATTACGCAACGCTGGTCGCTCTATCTTCAAAGATAAAAATAAAACCAACTGGACTTTTTGGGGATAATTACATGACGCTACTTTCAAATAATGTAGTAATAAAAGACTGTTTTCTGATCCAGTTACGAGTATGTCCTTAATTTGACTTATGCCTAATGACCTTACAACTTGAAGAAAATAAATTTTATTGTAGTTTTTTCTTGAGTACGTACGTCGACTTATGCCCTAGCGATAGACAAGCACGATCATACAAGAATCAACTGTTTGTTAAAATAGTGAAAAGTAATACAAAAGTCCGCTGCAGTGCTTCATTGGTATTATAATTTTAACACTTTCACGCTGCGTGAACGTCAAAACTGCACTAATGTCATCAATGTAAAGGTATGGCCTTACAGATCACCTAAGTGTAGTGACTGACCTAGTAAAGTGACTGTACGGTACGCCTAATCTAGTGATTTGTACATAATGTATTATATCGATCAATGAGTACGTGTGTATCAATAAATAGGTACACATAAGTTTTCTTGTAAAGTTTAAAGTTGCAAGTTGGAAACTAAAACACCTAAAACGAGGATTTTGGTAGGTATTATAATTTAGTTATACTTGCTCACCCTCAAGTTCTGAAAATGCGTAGGACTTTAGACAACCTGGCAAGATTGAGGAGGAGTGATCTTACTACTTCTTACCACCAATTTAAAGTTTCGTGAATTGTGCTATTTTTGGGAATAAAATGACAAGCGATGGAAAGTAGGTTTTATAAAAACTATAGGCGTTTGGTTTGAACGTGTTAATTTTTTCCATACATTGCTGGATTTGTTTTTACTTTTCGTCAGAAGTGGAATCTTCAAAATTTTTAAAAGACTATTTGTTCAATCAATAGCAAGTGTAATTATGTCAATCAGCTGTACTCAAACGAAGTTAGAATCTATTTAGTAGATTGATATAGTTTTTTTTTTTATTTTATATCGGGTGTTATTTTTGGTTTCGGTTTTTATGATGTGGTAAGGATATTTTTAAATAGTGTCGCAACACTAACGCATATCTTTTTGTTTCGTTAATCACTTATTTTTTACTTGTTTTAGTGAAAAACTACGAGTGTGAAAAATTATTACCAGTTTTTCATGGTTACGGTTTAAGGACCTGTTTTGTTTTTAATTCTATTGCCTTCTAATATTAAACCTAGGTTTCATTTCTGGCTGAAAAGAAAAAAATAAATTATACCAATAAAATCATTGGTTTTTGTTGTATCTTCAAACCTCAAAATCTAATTATTATTTTTTTAGATTTAGTAACCATTGTCCAGACTTTTTAAAAACAAAGGTCACACTAAGGACCTTTTTGTACGAGAAAATTAAGTTAACCAGAGGCTTAGACCGGAACGAAAATGAATACGACATTATTTTGTGAAGCGACGCTGTTAACTATGATTGGTTGAGTGAATTATCAATGGCCAATTCCAACCTCAATCACTTGTGTTTAATTTGTAATGCGTCAGTGATTCCTTTCTACAACGTTTAAAGTGACACCTAAATAACAGTAATAGAAACTCTTCGAGTATTTTTTTTTAATTATGGCAATTGAGCCGGTTTCGACTATTCTGCCAGCGTCGTTGGGTTCGAGTAACATGACTGTCATACTCGTGTAATTTGAATTTGACATTCGTTGTTACACCACAAACTAGTCTACCCGATCCCATTCGATTTTTGAAATTATTTGAATACATTTTCTAAATTCAAAAATACATTATTTAAAAAACAAATATGATAAATTTATGTGCTACCTTTTTTTTAATTGCTATAAACTATTGCTTAACTGCGATCCCATCTGATGGTAAGAAGATTAAAATCAATGATGGTGGCCAAGTCAGTGTCATACTTACAAAACGTCAGCATTTGAACCTGCTGTTGGAACGTTTGGCCCTAGAATGCAAAGGGTAAATGAATGAAAATGGACAGAGTTTTAAATTGATTTGCTCTTAGAAAACGGTAATGGTCATTATTTTAGTTTTCTTATTGAGATTAAAGACATATAAGTTTTACATTTATCAAAAGTTTTTTATATCTAGTAAGTATCTACTTATTATATTACTACTATAACGAAAGATGCCCTCGCCGTAGCCGTAGCCGCCGCGATCCTGCCGATATCCGACCACCGTAGACACTGGCTCGCGGACGGTGAGCAATGGGTAGCTCGCCGTCCGGTCGTCTGGTAACTGTCTAGACCCAGTCCAAGTCGTCAACGGCGCGCACCGTTCCCGCGCGCCTCAAGGAGTTTTCAGCAAACTTCAGGGTCGAAGCCTTCTAGAGCTGCCGGTTTGAGTGAAACTGTTACCGCGGCTCTAGGAATAAGGCAAGGAAGGAATGGGGTAGGTTTTTTTAGTCAGTAAGAGTCTGACACTGGTCTCCCGCTCCGACCAAGAGCGGGCTTCATTCGATGGTTTTCACCTACCATAAAAAAAAAAAAAACTATAACGAAAGATAAGTTGATATCGAAAGATTGTTTGGTTTACATTTTAATATTATAGTAACATCTTACATGAATAGGTATATAAAAAATGAAAGTTGATGTCTAAGGAGTCAGAAACAAAGACCAATAAAAAGACAATTAATTCATTTCATTTTAATACATTTCTTAGTACCCGGATGCTGTTCATCAGGTGTTTCTGAGATTAATTGTTTCAGGATGTTCCGCCATGTTACCGCTTCCTGTAATCTTAATTAAGCCTGAATTACGTACTACCTGTGTTTTAATTATCTGGAGTATTCATTAAGGATCCCACTTTACGTTATGAATAAATAATTAACTAAAATAAAATTGTAACAAATCAATTAGGTACATAGAATATTTTGTATCTAACTACGATGTTTAATTTTAGGAAATACCAAAAACGTACAAAAATTACTTAAACCAATTAAAATATAACTACGTTACACAAAATACTATAATTTAGAGTCTGTTGTGAAACATAAACTAGAGAGCAGTGGTGGCCGAGTGGTAACTGCACCGACTCAAGACTTGTAGGTCGTAGGTTCAAACCCAGCCAGGCCATTACTTTGTGTAATTTATTTCATCACCACTGCTCTCAAAACGGTGAAGGAAAACATCGTGAGGAAACCGGCAACCGGAACCAAAAATCGAAGATATGTGACATCCACCAATACGCACTGGGCCCGCGTGGTGGATTATGGCCCATTCCCCCTCCTAGAGAGGAGGCCTGTGTCTCAGCAGTGGGAACAAACTAAGCACTAAAACAATTTTACTTAAATGTGTTTTTTTTTAAAAGAAAAAAATATACTCGAACAATCGCCAAACTTAAGTGACAGTGGACAGAGCACATCAGTCACAGTACATATTGTCAATGGAGACGGAAGGTTCTAGAGTGGTGACCAAGTACCTGAAGAAGCAGTATTAGAAGGCCTTCCACAAGATGAACCGATGACCTGGTTAGTGTCGCGGGAGGACGATGGACGCGAGACGTACAGGAATGGTCGAGGTCAAAGGAGACGACGGTCATAGTGCCTGTTTCCAACAGTGGACATTTTTCAGCTGGAACGATGATGACGATGACCTTTCCTAATTGTATGCAAATAATTTTGATTGACAAACTACATTGGTAGCGCATTAGTGTGAGTATTTAAGCACGCACACACATACATGCTCCTGACGTAAACAAGATTTATCATAAATCACAATAATTTATCAGAATAATATGATTTATTATATCGTCTTATATTAATTCGAAATTATTTTAGGATACGAAAAAAATCCTATTTTAGCCGATTACGAACATACTATTTTCATGATGTGAGCTTATTATATTACTTGTTGACGCATTAAGACGCCTACACGTTTGTCCCGTAAACGTGGGCTCTAAATCAGTAATATAAGACCTTGGTAAAAGGATACGGGTTTATTTTTTCCACTCCTAAACCTACATACGTGTCTATATACCAAAGCAAAATACCCTTAGGTGACGAAGTACTTCCCCAAACCACTGTAATCTGAGTTCATCGGAAACGTGCTCTGAACACTTAGTTTGACACAACCATGCCAGTACACTAGCTAAAATATCTCCCTTCGCAGAAGCCAGGTATAGGCAGATAATTTAGCAACTTGTTCATATAGCCCTGAGTTTGTATCGGTGTTCCTCCTCAGGGTAGTCAGCTAGGAAACACCGGACTTGTCTAGTTTCGAAAAAAAATGACGTGTAAAAGTATTTTTTTAAACCTACTTGCAAAATAAAGATCATTTATCTACACTAATATAATAAAGAGGTAAAGTTTGTTTTTTTGTTTTTTTGTTTGGGGGTAATTTCTAGAACTACTGGTCCGATTGGAAAAATTTAAGCAACAATAGAAAGCTGCTTTACTCCTGAGTGACATAGGCTATATTTTATGTACGCGGGCGAAGCTGCGGGCAAAAGCTAGTTATTTATAAAGATCAATTATACCTACGTGAAAATTTATTCTTGTACCTACGATCCGCTTCAGTTTTTTGGTAATGGTATAATAAATCCTTGAAATTTCCGATCTCTACTAGAACTTATGGATGTATTATTGTACTTGAATCACCTTGTCTATTGGTGAAAAATGTATGAAAATCTGTTCAATGGTTTTTGTGATTAATGAAAAAATGACTTTTACTGACTAAAACTCACCTTTGTCCTACAGGTTACCTTTTGCATTGTAGGGCTACGGTAACTATTTCATACGTTCCTAAGGCTTTTTTTTTATATGGAACTGTATTTTATTTAAATACAGTCAGCTAAATTAATTCATACATATTCATGAACTATAAATCTACGCGCTAGATTAGGCGTATCGTACAGTCACTTGATTTGACTTAGGTGATCTGCAGGGCACACACCTTTACATAGACGATATTAGTGTATTTTTGACGTTCACGCAGTGTAAGAGCGCTGTAAGTTTTAAGTTTTTTTAGACGAAAAAATACCTATCAAGCGCTGTAGCGGATTTTTGTAAAACTTTTTAATATTTTGACTTAGTTTATTTGAGTTTTCTTGTCTATCGCTAGGATATAATTTGATGACTTCAACTAACAATCCAAAAGAAGAAAATTTTCTTCAGTATTTCACAGTTCTGTTTATTAATAAGTTACGAATATTTTCTCTCATTATTTGAAGTAACTAATGTATTTTGATTGCTGGAAAGAACGTTTGAACCTTTCGAATACCATAATTAGAGACACAATTTTCAATTTCTCGGGTATTAAGAATGTAAACTAAAATTAATGTAATTTATTTTATTTTTTTACTTAAATACTTATAAGTCCAAATTAATATCGGCACGATAATTTAAATACAAGCTCAAGTAAAATTCCCGAGTCATGTAAAATTTCCTCTTATATAACAAGCGTTCATTATTATATTTTAACAGCGTGTCATGTTAAGCATCCATGTAGCGTAGGTACTTTCATATAAGCATCATGAAACAATATTTCAGTAATAATGCATTTTATGGATCCATAAAAGGTATTTATCGCAAGATAATTATTACTGAAATTCTGCCAAAATTTGTATTTATTACTTTAGCTTGCTTCAGTTTAACAAAATTTTAAATGGTCAATTTATTTTATGGAGTATGTTTTAAACTACCTGCACAATAAAAAAAAAACATGTCATACAGATCTTATAATTTCAAATTATGATAACCAAATGGAGACTATGTAGTTACGACGAGCAATTTATTCCTCTTAAGCAGCATATTGTTTTCAATATCGAATTGTTGTTTTTTCAACATCGGATACAAAACGGAGAGGAAAGAAGTTGAAAGGAAGCTGAAAATTCACATCAAACGATTCTTTTAAAAAAAAAGTGTTTCAAAATTAATGACTACGTTGAAGTCACGAATGGTTGATAACGACTACTTCTGCACATGTGGTTTCTCTGATTGATCATTTAATGCACTGTCGTGTTTTAATTTCATTTCTGTTTTATTAATGCTTGAATGGCTTCAACTTGTTCAACCACCATAATGTCACTTGTTTATTTAGTAGTTAGTAAGGGAATTCAACTATGGAACCTCAACAAAATATTTACTCTTCACGCGATCACATAACAATCGTGGTGGCCGAACATCAGCGTAAGACGTAACCAGGCACCACTCTGCTTGGCTTGCATTCAATTATGTGTGAAAATAAAAGTACCTATGTTTTTCAGTAGCTGTAATAAGAATAGATTTTTTTTTTAAATAAAGGGTCTGTGTCCTTTTCTCACAGCTCTAAGGAGAAGTAGAATTTAATATTAAATACTCAGGTATTTGATATTAAACTCTGCATAAAACTAACTTAATTTAATTAAAAATAAGTCTGGGCATCTGCCTTGTCTTTCCGAAACTAAATATTTTATAAGTCACTTTAAAAGGTTAGGCAGTTAGAAATAAAATGTATATTTAATTAAAAAAAAATATAATAAAAGTGTTATCATGGAGTTTCATGCCAATTTTCCATAGAGAACGACCAATTGAAACTGTCCACTACCTTTGACGTTTTATAAATAATAATATAATCTACACTAATATAATAAAGAGGTAAAGTTTGTTTTTTTGTTTGTAAGAGGTAATCTTTGGAACTACTGGTCCGATTGGAAAAATTTTAGCAACAATACAAAGCTGCTTTATTCCTGAGTGACATAGGCTATATTTTATGTACGCGGGCGAAGCCGCTGGCAAAAGCTAGTCAATTATAAATTTAATTGATTTTTTTTTAAATTATATGTCTCTACTGTAAAAAATCTTTATCGTACACTTTCAGCCAGAGTAATGACACTATTCTCAGAAGAAAATAATAATTTCACCTCTGTAAATTATATTTAAGGAAAATCCAAAGTGAAAATTGTTTGTAGATCTTTTCAGTGTTAAATATCCTTTGATGGTAAATTAATTGCTTTTGTCTAACTGATAATCCTAATTTAGAAGTTATTTACAGTATTTGCTTGGGGATAATATCTATGAGTAGCTGGTATTTAATGATAATATTATCTATCAATTAATTTGTAACGTTGGTAACCGTGCTGTATTACCTCTTCTTATTTTGTTGTATTCGTAGCTTTCGCTTCGGATTTCACAGACTCTTACTGACTGAAGTCTTGCAGTTTCATAAACTACCATGGAGTCGTTAACATATTCCTGTGTCCCTATTAGGTATTATAATTGTACTCTATGCCATTATTTTCTACCTATCATTTTATTTTAAGAACGGGAAAATTAGCAGAAAAGGCATTGGTAAACTTTTTTTTTTACGGAGGATAATCGCGAGTCCAAACCCAGTCAGGCGCATTACTTTGTGTGATTTATTTAACCACCACTGATTGCCCTCAAAACTGTGAAGGAAAACATCGTGAGGTAAACAGCATATTCTAGAACCAAAAATTCGAAGACATGTTATAGCCACCAACCCGAACTGGGCGCGCGTGGTAAATTACGGCCGATTCTCTTTCCTAAAGAGGAGGTCTGAGGGTGGGAACATTGAAAAGCTAACTATGTTTATTGTGCTAAGTTTTTACTAATTGTAAGCTTACTGTTGCATAGAGAGATACTTTATTATACTTGTATATGTTCTTATGCTAGCATTGTAATGGTCATGTTAACGAAGAGCGCTGTTGTCTGAAATACAGATATTTCTTATATAGAGACAGATGTTTTCAATGTAAAATTAATTTTAAGTGCCCTGTATATCTGTTAATTAAACTCACTTGTGTTACTTTAGTTGCTTTTTGCGTTCCATTGCGTGGTTATCATGGAGGTAGCTCTCCTTCAGGATACTCCGCACGACTTGTCGACACTTTTGCTTGCTTGTAGATATCCGGGCGCATTCTTTCAATGTGCTACGGTAATTCTTTCGAAAAATCTCACAGTCCAAGCAAGTATCGGCCTTACGGAGTCTCGTCTATTTGATGACATCTTTTTGAGGTGCGCATGGACCGCAACGTGCTGTTGATAAAGGCTTGGCTTTTTAAAGTACCATGGAGTCGTTAGCACATTCTTTGGTTCCCATGAGGTATAATTGCACCCAGTTACTCTACCTACATTAACTCGAAATTCGTTTAATTAAATTGCAATTATTCGTACCTCAATTCCTTCCAGTCAACCATTTCTCTTCACAAAACAGGGTTTACATGTAGCACTGCCAGTTTAACCCCTGTCAGAAGTTTTTCAATTATACCCCCGAGATAACATGTACTTAGCCGGCAAACATATTTATTACAACAAACTTGATATGGCTTCCTGGGATGTTAAAACTTACTTTGCCTTATAAACACCACAAGAAGTTTTTATCGAAGAGACTTTCTTGTATTCTCATGTGAGATGAGTTTGTATTAACCATATCTCGGATTTAATATTGGTTGGATATGAAGTCTCATTACAAGTTAGATTGACGGTCCAAATCTCTGAATGATTTGGGGATTTAGGCACGTCCGAGGACTTTAATCACGTTGTCCTCCAGAGAGCCATGGGACAACATAAACGATCCGCTATCTACATTGGGATAGGAGTTCGTGTACTGGTTCGAGTTGGTCGTGCGTGTCTTCGTTCCTATTTCAAAATCAATTGAAATTGTTGGTCTACTTTGTGTTGTAGTGCGCACCAAACGTGCAATGGACATTGAAACTGTTTTTAATATTTCGTCTTTGTTTGAAATCTCGTATGATAAGTGTCGTAAGCAATGTGGAGGCGACAATACAACAATAAGTGAATATATTCGTAATTATGGGCAAGTTTTACTACGAAAAAAAAATCTATAACAATCGGTATTTTTTGACTTTATTGTGATCTACTGCACGGCAAAGACCTTCATTTCTTCGTTACGTTAGTCACATCCCACTCTATATGTTGAAGTCTAACTCATGACACCATCTTCTTTTTGCATTGCCACGCGAACAGTTGCTATTGTTCAAGGTACAGTCAGTAACTTCACCCAATTCCAAAGAAACAGAAATGTTACACAGTACATTTTTTTACATGACTTCGTAATTCATCTCTTAGTAAAAGTTGTTTAACATGATAGATGAAAAACCTATGCGTATATTCATTATTGTACTGCCACTTCCAAATTGTATATATGATAAATAAATCAGATTGAATGTATAGCTGGCATTATGGGACCCATTTGCAGTCATTACTAAGCCGTGAAAAAGACTGATTATCTTTTTCTACCCTTATATGGATAAAGCGTTGTAATACGCCTTACATTACCGAAATTCGAGTAAACGAGAATCTTATTTAACATTTACATAATTTCACGTTATTTGCCCACGAGCCCTATGGGAAAATGACAGGAAATTGTGTATGAAAGAATATAGGCGGAGCTTTAAAATATAACAAGCTACGAGCCATGTCTTATGGCTTTTATTAGTTGTAGAGATAGGCCGACTAGTCTATAGTCGGCCTATTTCTTTAGCCAACTAGTTGACCCTCAAATAGCCAACTAAAGTACCAACACTGTTGGCTCAGTCATAGACTGAGACAATAGGTT
The DNA here is from genome assembly GCA_029852875.1 of Mythimna loreyi. NCBI lineage: Eukaryota > Metazoa > Arthropoda > Insecta > Lepidoptera > Noctuidae > Mythimna > Mythimna loreyi. Next base: position 13,734,317 of record CM056789.1, read on the forward strand.
GGCCCTTAAATAGATAAGTAAAGTTCCGACTAGTCGTCAACTATTAACTTGATTGTAGATAGTCGAAAAAGGAAAGAGTTCAGAGAAAGGTGGAAGGGACAAGACCACGCGGAAAGTCACCTATGCGTTGGACTGACCAGGTTAAATCGGCAGTGGGAACTCGTGTATCTGACTGCACCAGACAGTATGCCAACAGGGAGAGATGGCGGGAGATCGTGCGGAGAGTTGTGTCCGCCTCTGCCACCGATGTGGATGCCTCTACGTGACCACGACCGCTCTGCCAAGAGCAAAACGACAGAGAAGAAGAAAGTCGGCTTTTAGACTATTTAGAGACATTTCGGCCAATACGTACAATTATTGACATACTGCTTCAATTCTTTAAATTTTCTGTATAAACTTGACTAAGAGATAAGTTAGCACATAAATCTGGTTGAATAGTTGATTTTCCAACTAGTCGGTCCTCTAAATATTTTTACTGAATGTGTGATGATGATTAAAAAATAAAGGAGCTCTAATGACTTCAGGGTCAATGCTTTTTAGTAGAACGTATCACTCTACTATTTATATAAATAATTATACAGAATACATATAAGTAAAGTCACACAAAAACTTAATCAATGAATGCGCGATGTTATATGTATTCAAATTAAAATAAAGCTTTTAAACTTTGTTCATGATTTTCTTTTTTGTAAATACATTTGTATTTTAAGGTTGTAAACAGTGAATGCAGAAATGGAGCACCATTGTTTTTGTGAACTTAGTGGAGTAATTTGAAAGCTGCATTACGCTTGTGTTATTTAAAAGGTTAATGTTTCAATGCTTCTGCCATAATTACTTACAGTACTCTTAGCCCTAGGCCTAGCTATTTAGCTCACGATCCCAGAATATCTAGCTGTAAATGCGTATCATTTTTAGTTAAAATGAAAATACATATTCATATTTACTTATTAAAGAATATCTAGGTATAAATGAGTATCATTTCTACATAGAATAAAAGTACATTTTCATACATTCGATATTCCAATTTATAAAATAAAACACGTTCAATCTCTATTGATCTTTTTTAAAAAAAAAACATTTAGTTTAAAAATATTTATTAAAAAAAAAAACAAAATTCAATTACACATTCTTAATTCAAAATTTTAAATACAGTTTTCGAATTTAGAATCCGTTTATATAACCATTTGTTTATTTAAAAAAATAAGGTAAAAAGACTTAGGTTTATTCTCATCAATATAATTGAAATGTATAAAAACTTTTTTTTTTCGCAATATGTTATGTAATATTTGCTGTCATAAATGTAAAACAAAATATGAAAAGAGATTTATAATAAAAATAGGAAAAAAATAAAATCGGTTGTTGAATGTAATATTTCATACATACTTTTCATTTGTTGGAGGGAAATGGAATAAAAAATTTATGCGAAACACATCACAACGGTTATTAAAAAAAAGTAAAAAAGAAGGGATATACGGATATTACATCATAAAATAACTGCTCCCACTATGGATGAAGCGAGAAGAAGTGTTAGATTTTTGCTAGCTAGCTAAAATCCAATTATTTTCTTTTAGTTGCTCTTGGCATTCTAAAACCCCAATAACTTTTTCGAAAAATCGCGCAACCAACTTTTTACTTAGAATGAAAACTCAAGTGAGTTTACCACCGACCTTTACAATAGAAATCCGAGCTAAAAAAGCACCAATCAGGATCCAATTCCCACAAGCATGCAAATAGATGCAATCCGCAAGAAAACTATTCTACCAGTATTCTACTGAGCCATACGGAAACACATTGAAACGCGTAAATGTTCACTAAGCCCTACTTTATTCTACGTAATATCTTTAAGAATTTCAACCAGAATGGTACATGGTTCAACCGATTTAAAAATGTCTAGAGTCATGTTTCATTCTCCCTATAAATTGCGAGCTTAAGTATTTAATACTTTTCAAGGGGCATTCAAACAGCTACTATGTATAAGTCTACTAGCTTTTCAATGGTTAATTTTAGCTTCACTAATAGGCTCCGGTTATATGATCCGGCAACGAATCGGTGACAAGAATTTTTAAATGCTGAAGAATGTATTTTCTTTGAAGACTTTCTCGGTTTTACAGCGAGTAAAATTTTTATGTCGCCATCGTCAGCTGAGTTCTTAGGTAGGAAATAGGTGTACCTCTCCCTTTGTTTGTAGACGATTTTGAAGTGAATTACTTGAAAGTATGACAGGATCCCTCTCAGATAATTTAATGTATTATATTCCACTACTATCACATAACATCATAAACGATTGATAAAGTCCTTTTATTGACTTGAATAGGTACTGGATTCCTTTTATTTAACTAAACCGAATTATATTAAGAATTTTACTGATTCAGTTCCTAGCCATTTTCATTCATTATACGATACTCACGTAGGTCCACCTAGCTGATCATCTGATCGCAACTCTAATCAGCCTGGACAAACTGACATATGAATACTTATACACAAATCGAACGACTGGCTAATAAATCATTTGCCAGTTCCCGAAAGAGAAGAAGTTTGCTTCCGATAACAGGAAACCAAATCCCATAATAATAATTACATAACATATACAATTCACTCCATAAGTATAATCATGTTCTATAACATTCCAGTAGAAAAAAAACTTACCCAACTTTTCCGCTAAGTAGCTCGCTTCGTAAACAATCAAACGAAAAAGCAACTTTGTAGTATAAATAAAAATAAAATAGTCTTTATTACGTTGCTATTCCGAAAGTGTAGGAATTTCGTTAAGTTGGACATAAAAAGCAGAATCCAATTTACCTCGCGGCTAGATAGAAATCAGTTATGTTTCCTATGAATTTATTTGATGTTGGTTATTTGATTTTAGGGTCCAACTTTACCGAACTGTGAAATGAGGTTAGATGGAAACCAGTATTAACAAATAGGAACTCATTTACATTGCTTGCGTAAACAAATAAAAATGCAATAGATACTGAATATATATATTCCACCCGTTTAGGTCGTTAACCAAATGTGAACAATCTTGATACTTGTATATGTTTTTATGTAAAAAAAATCTTTTAAAAGACATACAATTATTTAAATTTTGTTCATTACCTAGCATTTGGGTGATTCGAAACTGAACTGTAAACATTTTAGATATGTATATTTTTAAAATAAAAACACGTCAAAATTGTTTACATTTACTTAAATACCAAAACGAATAGAGTATACAACTTCCGATTCATTTGATTCGATTACGGAAAAGAGATAATCAGATATTTCCGCACGAATTTCAACAGCCGGTCCCACCCTTGGCACTTATCGATAATCCAAGATAGGATTGTTTGTTGTGAAAAATGCCGCTATACCCTCTTGAGAATATTTATTTTCTTTCATGTTTTTATCATCTGATTTGTTTGGGCACGCATTGCATTGCATTGGTTAAAGTTGGGAAAAATAATAGGCACGTACTAAAATATTAATCATCATTATCAGCCTTTTAATGTTCCCACTGCTGGAACATAGGCCTGCCCTATAGGAGAGGGAATGGGCCATAATCCACCACGCGGGCCCAGTGCGGATTGGTGGATGTCACATGTCTTCGAATTTTTGGTTCTAGGACATACCGGTTTCCTCACGATGTTTTCCTTCACCGTTTTAAGAGCAGTGATGATGAAATAAAATACACAAAGTAATGCGCTGGGCTGGGTTTGAACCCGCGACCTACAACTCGTAAGTCGGGGCCATTACCACTCGGCCACCACTGCTCTAAAAAAAAAATTAATATCAAATAATAATTAGACGTCCAGTGTAGTAGTAGCTATTTTATTTAATAGTAGTAGGTACATTATATTCACTACATTATACAAGCCGATAGGTAGTCAAAATTCCAATTAATGTTAAAAATGGCGTATTATTTTTTGTTAATTTTAACCAAACTTCTAACTTTGTACATTATAGCACTTTTACATAGGGTGACTAGAGTGACCGATACGTGATTTTAATTACGATAGCAAACTATTTTCACTATGGGAGCACACCTGTAATAGCGGAAAAAAACAACAAATCCAGTTCATTTTGATCAGTTAGGCGAACATAGATGTACCTACTGACTATCAGATTTTTGTTCACAATTTCAGGTTTGCTACAATCACGTGTCAGTATTGGTCACTAATTATTTATATTACCTGTCATCTGACGCAATATGATGTCCAAAATTATCTACATTTCTACAAATTTCTTCACTTAGGAACACTAATTCAGATCAAAATCAAAATTGAAGTCAAAAAGGCAACGCTAATTGGAGTCAAAAAGCTAATTACACAGTGTATTAGCAAGCTTGGCTTAGGCATAAAATCCTTTAGAGTGGTTTCAGAAAAACCAGTTAGAAGAATTTACATTTGCGGGTTTTCCGCGCTTGTGAGCAAGCCTGCATGAAACGTAACGACCGTTAAAAGCATTATGTAAATGAACCAAACTCTGCATTGGGTGATTAGATTAGAACAAAGTGTATCTATTATTCTAAGTACGGACAAGATCTGTTTAGGAAATTGCTTGAAGTGCACCTGGGCCACTTTTGTTTGATTAATCATATACAAACCAGTTAAACATTTATTTATTTTATATTAACACAAAAACGAGTCATTCACGGATTATATTATATACAAAAAATACGAATGAATAAGAAAATATGTCCTGTCCTCATTTTGGTGTGCAATAAAGTTTAAAATAAATAAATAAAATATGTTATTGCGAATTTTTTGACTTCCACTTAAACTACTTTTTTTAAAGTTCACATGAATAATAAATTAAATTATATTAATACTAACATTTTGATTAGAATAAATTAATGTAAATAGCATCATGTCTCTAAGATATAATAAAAATAGGATAAATTGAGTTCAGATACGTATAAAATATAACATATAACAAATTAAACTAAAAAAAGTAACAACATTGTTTTAAAAAAGTCAGAAAGATGTTGAAAATATATATGGTATGCCTAAACAAGAGACCTAAGTCCTAGCAGTGATAATATTATAAGTCTGATTATGTTTATATAATAAACATAATCAGACTTATAATATTATCAGATTTATTATATAAACATAATCAGACTTATAATATTATCACTGCTACGTTCGTCAAAAGTAAATTCACAATTTTACAATGAACGAAATGGCAAATCAAAATGTAAATTGAAACAATCAAACACAATCAAATTTCTGTAATTAACAGAACGATTTCACAATTTAATTACATGTTCAACGCAAAAGGTCTGGGGTATATCTGACGTTTCGAATTTTATGGTTCTTTGTCACTGCGGCTCCCAATACCCTGGAGGGGAAACAGCGAAATTAATTTCGAACATTAATCAAAATAAATATGGTATGCCTTTACCAACATATCCTTTTACACTTTCCGTGCTGGAATTTTCACCATGTATAGAAAATGTTTCGTTTTTGATACTATGACAAAGCTAATGAAGAAATAAAATGTATCACTTTTGGAATTTAAGGGAAAACGTATTCAAATTTAACTAATTGATTTTTTGAAATTCTGTACCGGAAGGATTAAATATGACCGCTAAAACTCCGCTGTCCATCTGTCTGTCGTTAGGCTGTATCTCATGAATCGAGATAGCTAGTTAAAATTATCAATAATAATAATCTCTAATGTATTTTTTATAGTAATGTATAAACCTAAAGAACTTTTTGTTAGTTTGAATTCGCTAATCTCATAAACTATTAATCTCGAAAATTTTAAAAAAATCGGTGTTTGAGAAGCTATTATATTGAGGAAGACTATACAGAATCACTGTCCAACCCACGGGAGCGGAGCAATCACCAAAAACGTGGATAAAACCGCGGGGGACAGATAAGACCAATTTTGCTTGAATTGTTTTACATTGTCATAATGAAAGTGTATTCTGAGAATTCACAAAGCTTTACAAAAAATATATATATTAAGTGCTTCATCAATTTATTACAATGTTCATAATCCCTGTTTCTTTTAGAGTCCATTTTGTTTCAAAACTGGATCACAGGAGTGTTATGAAATTGAGGTTAATCTACCGTTTTCGTGTGGAAACGATTTAGCAGCCCGTTTTGTGGAAACAATGGACCAAGATGGCTCTAATATCTTCAACCGGAGCCAAATGAAATATTAGAACTTTGCTTTTATAGCTATGTGTAGTCGTTTAGGTATAATGTTCTACACTGTAGGAGGTCTAAAAACATTTTGGTATATACCGATTATGTAACTAAGCAACTCATACTATGACGGCGCACTGTTCCCGGGCGCCTCAAGGAGTTGTCAGCAAACTGTAGAACCTTCAGGGTCGAAGCCTCCTGGAGCCGAGAGTTGCTACGAAAGCGTTATACTGGGGCTCTGGGAATAAAGCAAGGGTAGAACGGGGTAGGTTTTTTAGTCAGTAAGAGTCTGACACTGTTTTCCGCACCGCTCACGAGCGGGATTCGTCATTGGATGATTTTCACCTACGATAAAAAAACCCATTCGTACAATGACGGCGCGCACTGTTCCCGCGCGCCTCAAGGAGTTATCAGTACCTGTTGGGGCCCAGCAGGGTCGAAGCCTTCCGGGGCCAAGGGTTGACGTGAAAGTGGAACACCGGCGCCCTGGAACTAAGGTAAGAAGGAACGGTGTGTCGTTTAGTCAGTAGAAGTTTGACACTGTCTCCCGCTCTGCTCAAGGGCGGGATTTGTCATTCGATAATGTTTATCACCACAAAAAAAAACTCGTACTATATTGGCGCTAGTTACCTCTCCCGCCGTGCCCAGATATAGGGCATGGTTCGGAGCAAGGGAGAATGGGCGATAGTCGCCTTCTTCTGTGAAGCAGCAGAAGATGGCCGCATGCTTGAGGATACGGTTATTCTCAAGCACCAGCCACTAAAACCCGGAGCCCAAGTCCCATTGTGGGCGTGGACGACGAGCGATAGTTAGCAGCCAGGTAATTATACGGACCAAGCCCGATTAGTCAACAGCGCGTAATATTCTTCGGACGTCTCAAAGAGATATTAGTAAAATCAAAGAAACCGGGTCTAGCATGGCCGTTGCGTACGGGGCCATGGGTCAGTTAGTACAAGTCTGATACTCACTAAAAGATTTCTATCCTTAAAAAAAATCCTACTCATAAAATTCACATGAAATTATCTATAAACGCATTCTATTGTATCACTTATACCGTGTGAATACAAAACATTCTCCATCCGGCTTATAACCACAAGGAAAATGATTAAGAAAAATAAACGAATATCAGAAGTATTATGCTCTCATACATTTATTCTAACCATAAGTCCGGCCGGAAAACAAATAAAATACTGGACCACATCAAACTTCGCCGTTCTTCGGAACAAAGATGAACTTTCCCACATAATCATAGATATGTGGAGTCCGTGGAGTCCCAAGTAATTGTGCTTGCGATCCTCTCTTTGACGTAGAAACAGAATAATCTATGGGCCGTAATACAGGCATGGAAATGACAGACGAAATGTAATAAAATACGCGGAGCGTAAAATATCTCCAGTTTCTAAGTCAAACGACAGCGAAATCGGATATCGGTCTTTTAATTAAAAACCCTTTCGAGAAATAAGTATAAAGTTTTGTAATTTTATGCTCCAGAGAAGGGTGAAAAAAAGGAAAAGTTGTCAACGAAATATTTTAATAAGTTTTTAAGTTCAACAACCTTCTTTTAGTAAAGTAGGTATGATGGAATAAGAATTTTAGGAATATTAAAAAGTGTTTTGAAGAGTTCGTAATTATTTTTTTAGGGTTTTCTTTTCTGTGGTAGAGATCTTAGTAATACTGTTTTGACAAGCGTTAATTGTAGTTATCCTTATGTCAAACGAACCGGGTGTAGCTTATGAAAGTAATAGGTATCATATCAGTACAATATTGTATGTATTGGAAGTTCATTTAACGAAATAAAAAAAAATGTAAAGAAATATCTGCTTTACAAAAAAAAAAGAAATCAATTTTGGAACCAGTACCTAAAAAGTATAAATAAAACATAATTAACTTTATAATTTTCTCATTGCTATGAGGCTCAGCAATGAGAAAATTCTTTACGAGAAGGAATGTTCGTAATCCATCATGCGGGTCCGTTGCTGGTTGGCCAAACCATATATATGTATGTATGTGATTTTATGTCACATGTCTTTGAAGATATGCTTGATGTACATCGAATTATTGGTGATATAGCATGTTTTGGTGGAATGTGTCATGAATCAAACACGTACAAACAATATTACGCAAAATTAATAAGTTCGATATAAATCTTTTCTTCTCAGTCGATATAATATAAATGTAGGTAATTCTTTGTAAAAAAAAAATATTCAATCTACAGTGCTGAATAATTGAACTCTTGAGCCACGAGCGAACGTTCGCACACCTACTGTCTTTCTATTGTCTCTAATTACAGTATTCGAAAGGTATGTTATTATAAACTTAAGAAAAAACTTAACGATGGGGAAAATTCTCTATCAGATAAAAAATCCCTAAAAAATAAAGAAAAAAAAATGGATCTAAGATATACCGGCTTCTTCATGACATTTTCATCATTTTGAGAAAAGAGGTGAAGAAATGAATTAAGTCAGGCATGATTGAAAACCATTGGTAGTATAGTTTACATTCAAATTTTTTTTCATGTACCTAAAGTGTATTAAATACGAACGCGTAAAATAAATAAAAAACACGAAACAAAATACTTACCTATAAATATCGTTCCTGTTTCTCTTTTGTTACATTGTACTTCGAAATTGTTTTCCCTGAAACAAATATAAAACTAAATGATGTATTTCAGTATTCGTTCGTAAAACACAGAAATAAATACATGATATGTATTCATAACCACGCTGAATATTAACTGTAGGGCGCCATACCTTTTTGTGTCGTTCCAACCCTTTGAATTGTTTCTCTGATATCGGTAAATAATAGGCACATTACACGTTTGTGTTCAATTTTGATCTCCAATTTATGTTCGATATTCGGATGAATATTCTCGGTCCGGTGCTGGCCGGTTTTGTTTACATAAGAACTGTATATGTTTTGTTAATAGAGGTTTGTTTGCTGTATTGAAACTGCCAGCAGGTATGGTTTCTGTCTGTCACAATACAAATACTATATTTTTGCTTTGAAACTGTCAATCACGAAATACTATAGAAATAAACCGAAATTATTATCAAAACTATTATCTACTTACTTACTTATTTTGGAGTTATGATACTATAGAAATGAACTGAAACTATTTTTACCCGACTACGGCGAAGCAAAAGGAGGGTTATGATTTTGACCTGTATGTATGTATGTATGTATGTATGTGGGTATGGATGTTCATCTGTTCCCTCGTAACTTCTAAACTACTTATCAGAATTCGACAAATGACATATCATTAGAAGCGTCTTAATTGTCCGCTGGTTATAGGCTATATGGGATTTCACAAAATCTAATGTGGCGCCCTCTAGCGGACAAAACATACGAAGTAAAAAAATAAAGTTAAGATAAATATGCCGTGTTTGGTATCATTTGAGAGCGCTTTACTTGTACATTTTGAATATATATATATATATATATATATATATTACTAGCATTTGCTTGTGACTTTACCTGTATTCATGGGCTGATTGTATATAATTCACATCTTTTTATTAACCTATAAAAACACTCTCCAATGAAATTACTTAGTATGTACAAACTATTAAACATAACCTATTTTTATTGTGTATTTTCTTTTTCTTAACCTATTTAGAACTCCAAAATATGTTAAATAAAAATAAAGTTTAAAAACTAACACCCGACTACTTAAAAACACGCTCTAAAAAGTACGAAACAAGAAAACACTCTCCAATGAAATTACTTAGTATGTACAAACTATTAAATATTTACCGTTATTAAATAAACTAACTTACACATATTATTATATTTTAATATATTTTCAATTTATAATATTGATAGAGAAATGTTTTAAGGATAAAGCCGTGGTCGTATGCCATAAGGATAATAAATTAAAAAAAGTGGTATACGACCACGGCTTTATCCTTAAAACATTTCTCTATCAATATTATAAATTGAAAATATATTAAAATATAATAATATGTGTAAGTTAGTTTATTTAATAACGGTAAATATTTAATAGTTTGTACATACTAAGTAATTTCATTGGAGAGTGTTTTCTTGTTTCGTACTTTTTAGAGCGTGTTTTTAAGTAGTCGGGTGTTAGTTTTTAAACTTTATTTTTTTTTAAATTATTTTCATCGTGAGGAAACCGGCATGTCCTAGAACTAAAAATTTGAAGACAAGTGACATCCACCAACCCGCACTGGGCCCGCATGGTGGCTAACGGCCCGTTCCCTATACTATAGAGGAGGCCTGAGCAATGGTAACCATTATACTAAGGCTGATGACGTGGCTTGCTGCTTTCAAAAAGTTTAGTATCAGCTGTATTGTATTTTTTTTCTTTAACTCAAACAGTTTAAAGCAACCTGTAGGTTCACTATCAGAGACCATATTAATAATATCACTTCATAAAAAAAACCAGTTGCCTCACACCAGGACTTGACATCATTATCAACCATTACGACCCTATCTTGAGTGCGTTCATAAACTAATAAACTCACTCACAAAAGCCACTTAAACCCGGAACAACTATGCCGCCCCGTCACTACATTAATGGCAATAAAAATAAAAAGCGACTTAACGATGCAAATATACGACTGGGATGTGGTTGCATTCTATTTCAGTTGTGGCGGCCATGCCACCTGGAACCTTTTACCATCTTAAGGAAAAAGAAAAACTTTTATGTATTGTTCGAGCTTTATACTTAAGCGAATCTCTCTTCAGATGTGTTTTTCTTAGTAATTTTGAAACGTGCACTATCCGAGTAGTGCACAGGTGTCCATACAGAGTACAAGCTCCGTTTAACGTGATGATCGACCTTAGATGTAGTGGAGCGCAGTAACAGAATTGCAACTTGAGTACAGACAGTGTCATTGGGGACTGCTTTTTCTAAGAAGAGAAAGGTACTTAATTTAGGTAGCTGACTGTACAGGTGCACGATAGAAAAAACGAAAATGTTATTTTGATTTAAAGCATGGTTTTTTAAATTCTTAAACGTATATCAAAAATTGCGATTGACTGTAGGACTGTAATAAAAGTTAGTAAAAGTCTGATATGCACTCTCGCTCAATGTATATTGTCCAGTTGGGTAGGTCTAACTTTGACTCGGCTGGGCAGCGTTCGGGAAGCTACGCGGTGTCTTCTCGTCTAATATACCACAGTGTCTCAAGACGAAAGTCTATAATCAGTTTGTGTTACCAGTGATGTAATTTCATTACACAAGTGGCAGCAGAAATTCATTAAAACCTACTTTCTTTATTCCGTGATTAAAACAATCACAACATGTAATATCATATCAATTAAATACATTTTCGTTAGAAACTGACTGTTGTGAATAGCAGACAAGTATATTAATCCTAAAACAAGCTTGCATTTACTAATAGCTGGTTCACCTTTCTAGTGAAGCGAGCAAAGATTGAACTTATAACCTCTCGTCCAACACGTTAGTCTATTAGTGCTCAAATTGGTTTGCAATATACTCATTTTGTGAAAGAGAGATAATAAAGAGGTAAAGTTTGTTTTTTTATTTTTTAGTTTTTTTGTTTGTAGGAGGTAATCTCTGGAACTACTGGTCCGATTGGAAAAATTTTAGCAACAATAGAAAGCTGCTTCACTCCTGAGTGACATAGGCTATATTTTATGTACGCGGGCGAAGCCGCTGACAAAAGCTAGTATTATATAAAGGCGGTTGATATTATCCTATAATCTTATAGAAGGGGTAGTATATATAATATACTTTCCCTTCTATATATATTCCACAACTGTCACACAACGTCGTCAAGTCCCAAGCTAAGTAAAGCTTGTGTTATGGGTACTAGACAACTGATAAACTATATATTACTAAATACATACATATTATAGATAAATTATAGGCGTTGGATCGACGTCGTAAGGGACGATATGCGTGCCAATGGGCTTACGGCAAAGGACGCGAAAGACCGAGCGAAGTGGAGGCGTTTGAGTTGGAAAGCGGACCCCGGGCACCGAGGTGAAAGCCAAGGTAGCAACCGGGACTGGCGCTGAGATGATGATGATGATAGATAAATTATACCCAATCGTAGAACAAATGATTGTGCTCATCAAAGCAGCGTGACAGCTGCTGTCGAGCGCGGTATGTTGCAGCAAATTCTTAGGCGCTCTTACTTGTCGTATAGTCTGTACACCTGTATTATAAACAAGTAAAACTAATTACATGAGTAAAAATCATTACTTAAGTAACAATGTGTATGAGAAATTGAAATTTTTAATGAAGATTTCTAACCTCAAGTAATGACTGAATAAGAAATTACTCAGCAAAAAGTAATTACTTTTTATAAGTGCGGGTGTTACACTTTAATTGAGAAAATAGGTATAACAGTGTTTCCCTAAAGCTCCATATGTTTTAAAACAACACTGCCATACAAGTATATGAACTGTTTCAAAGAATCTGTACCCTTAACTAAGTTCACAGTACCACAAACCTTTTATTTCACCGACCTACATTCTAAATCAACCAATCCCAATTTAGGATAATCCATTTCCTTGACATATTGTCCCAAATAAACTACCTACCTACGCATACCTATGAATCTTAAAGGTAGACAACCTGCTGGAACAAAAGTTCCTGCCGAATTAATCTTTGAAATATTTATCAGTTTGGGGACCCTTCGTTCCGATACTAATTACTTTCCTAATAGCAACGCTTTTTGGGTTCACGCTAAGTTCAATACTCAGTAGTTTCTTGAACAAGTTCGAGTTTGTCGGGGTTCCGTAGTGGAACAAAGAATTCCGGTATTGTTTATTCATGTTGGCTATGTTGCTAAAATAATTGACTAACCGTTGATGTTGGCTGATTACCTAGGTACTACTAGATCTACTGGATGATTTTATTGGAATAAAATCATCCAGTCATTATTCGGGTCTCACGTGGTTTTAAAAAAATAATACCCTTATTTTTAAATATATCCTATGTGTATTTGTAAGAATGCGGTGTACAATAAAGCATAAATAAATAAATAAAACGCTTTTTTCACATACATTTTAAAATCATATTTTTCGGTGTGTAGATATTGATTTCTAAAAAATATATGACTAGTTAGCTTCTGTCAGCGGCTTTGGAACATTATCTTAGAGAAACATGTTCCAGGACATAGTCACTATGCGGTATTCCAGGACATGGGCTATTTTTCTGCCTTTCGAAAAAATCTATGCAAAGATAAAAAAAAAAATCTCTCAGTTTATTTTATTGGTTGATAGCGGAGCGCAAACTTGTAGACAGTAAAAAAAACTTCATTCAACACAAACGTATAAAGGCGGATTTAATGCCTAAACATTGTCATGTTGTACTTGTCAACCAAATATGTAGTAGCATTTCTACAATATATTAGACAAGTTACTTTTTGGTAAGCGCGGTTCTTTACTTTGTGTGTACATGAATCAATTGTATAAAACCTACCCAATACGGAACCAACGTAAGATTTAAAGCACTTAACTCACTTGGCAGCTTTTTCATTTATTCACCGATCACAAAGTAACAAAGGCAGGGATAATTAATGGTTGCCATTACATAAGTGAATTAGTTAAGAGTATAGTTAGTTTGGAGGACAAACTTACAGCGGGCTAATGAAGCAGATTTATTATGTATGCTACAAAGCTGCACGGTGGGTAATCCCTCTTCAAACATAAGCCATTTTGCGCTAACTATAAAGGAGGAGAAGGAGCTGCATTTATGATTAGATCTTTTAAATTTCCAAGATTTTTTGAGAAATAGATTAGCACCTTTGCTTCGTAACGAGTATTTTAAAAGAGTTCAAGCGACAGAAGCTGCGGGAAATGGGTGCCAGATTCCTGATGCCCCGGACATCAGGAGTAGCACAGCAAATCCTAGTCACTGTAAGCGCGAATTTGCAAACGATAAATAATATCAGTTATTTCACAGTTCAAAAAGGACCAAGGTATTTTTTTATATATTTGTGGACCAAGCACAAGCTGACGGTACGTTGTATTCCTCGCTGACTTCAAAGAGCTGTCAGCTGCATTGTCAGCACCCGTAAGAACTGATGCCGGTCAAGTCTGCGCGATTGTTTGAAAGAGTCACACTACCAAACTAATATTATAGAAGTAAAAGATTGTATAGAACTATGTTTTAAATATTTGTGACTCCTTTATCATCATCATTAGCCTTTTTTTAATGTTCTGTGTGACTCTGGCCTCCTCTCTAGAAGAGGGACTCCTTCATACTCAAACGTAAAAAAAAACTCGGCAATATGTTCCCTCACTTGGGCAAAGCCACAGGCAGAACCAAAGTATAATAAACAACAGGATATATCCTTCACTAAAGTTCAAATCCCTACAAATGAAAACAATAAAGTCAAAGACCTAACCTAAATAAATGCTTCAATTCCACCACATGTGACTAGCTAGAAGTTCCCACAAATTCTTATACATTTAATACTGGTTGTGTTGCTGTGTATTCGGATAGTTTATACCACGCCAGATGGTACTATCACTTCCCAGCTCTCAGGACATGGTACACGCTAACAATTTATTACAAACGTGTGTTTTTTACCGTTTCAAAATGGCTAACTTATCTTGACTGTCCCTCGTGAGTTAGCGGAGATAACGAATCCCTATTGGTCGAAATTGTGCGATTCTAGACGTTGCTGTATTTGGTTTCTTCGGGGAGATATATCGTTGGAAAATTTCAAGGAATTGGTATTTTGGTTGATAGTAGTTTGTCGTGATGTTTTGTAGATTGTTAGTAAACGGTGTAGCTGTTCCTTGTAGATGTTTGACGATTATAGTTAAAAAGAAATTATATAAATGAAAATGATCACTCTGTCACTTATATTTAATTCATACATTTTTAAAGCTTTTTGGTCTTGACTGGTTAGTAGCCCACTACTAACTAGCTGAAAATAAAAATAGATTTTTAAAAAATAGAAGAAATCCAACATATTTTATTATATCAATGCTTTTTTGATAGTTTATTTTAAGTTCTACTGTTGAGCAAAGACCTTCACTTTCTCCTTCCAAAACTTCTCTGTCTAAGGCGACCTCACTCCAAGTTTTCCCCGCGAACAAGAGTAGATTGTCACACCATTTTCACCGCAGTTGACCTCCTTCAGGTGACTCGGGCTTACAATCAACGAAAACAAAAAATATACCAATTTATTTAGGATACACAAAGACATCAATGCCAAAATTACCATAATAAACATCCGTCCTTGATAAATATTAAAATATTGTACTGCAACGTATAACATTACAAGTCTCGTCGACTAACTACTATAAATATGGTACGGCAGCTTCGTAAACAGATGTCTCACCCATAAAGAGTTAATTATCATCTAAGAATACCGTCCCTTGCCGGCGGCACGAGAATAGATCCCTTGGGAACTTGGCTTTTCTTAGTTTTTATTTTGTTACATTGAAACTTGATATATTAGAAACTACTTGTAGCGAAGAATATAGTACGGGATTTGAATTATGATGAGATTTGTCAGTTTAATGGGGACGATGATTGCTATGTTTTTATGATTGGTTTAAATTATTGAATGAAATCGTTTGAAAAGTATTTAAACGTAAA